>OX411771.1:46863425-48261425 GCA_948252455.1 Acleris cristana | reverse complement strand
GAATGGTACATTAACACCGGTAGTTGTTCTTATATCTATTTCAATAGTATCGAACTCCCTACGTAAAACCGGTACATAGTGAGCAGGTGAGAAAATGTGAGTTTTATATGCACCATAAATAAACTTAGTTGGATCTAGTGGTATTATTCTAAGCAATGCTGTTATAACATCTCCAACTACTTGCGGATGAATTATATCTGTGTAAACAAATATTTGTGGTGGTAACCCTAAATATAAATTGGCAGGGTTTTTTCCATATGTAACTTGTTTCAAATTTGATCTCGGTTTGAAACCCAGCTGGAGGCTTAGTATCGGGGTTGTTATGATAGAGGTTATTTCATTATTTGTTGTTGTTACTCCAACCATTTTTGTCAATGTATCATACCTAAATTTGACATTATTTTTTAGTTGTGGGTTCTCATTAAACGCTTGAAGGAAATGATCAATATTATCGTATGTAGTGGCTGGTATATGAGTTTTTATATCAACAATTTTTGTTGACTTGTTTGCGGGTGACACCACCTTTTTCTTTATGTAAATTATATTTTCATGATCTTGAACATTATACATGGAACACGGGTATTAAAATTCCACTAATCCAGCTACCCACTCCCCTTCTAATTTTATGTTCTTAGGTAATTTAGTTAGAAAATGTGCAGTCGTGTTGTCCGTATAGTAATCCGTTGAACTGTTGCTTAACAAAGTTAAATAAAAACTATTTTCGTTCATATTTTTTTCAAGCTTGATACGAGTATCCAAGAGTTAAATTTATTGGGATAACCTTGCCACTTCACTAGTATTTCCTTTATGCCTCTAATATGACGCGAACGTATTATTTTATCAATTTTATACTCGGTGGAGGGGAGGTAAGTCACTTTTTGTAACTCTTTAGAATAAAATGTACCAATGATGGGTTCGCCTTCCAAATCCTTTAACATATAAACAACTCGCGGTGATCTATTAATAATTGAATTAATTATAAATATTTCATCACTCCAGTTACTTTCATAACCCTTTTGGAATACATGTTTATATTTAGTTATTCTAACATGATCGCCTACATTAAATTTTGATGTTTCCAATGAAATTTGTCTATCTTTTTTTCGATAATATAAATTATTCCAAACGGTCATAACGCCTAGTGCCTGCTATACGGGCACATCTCAAAAAACCAATATTAAGAGAAATCGCCGATCAAAGTTTTGCGAGTTGAGTGTGCGGCAGAAAAAAGGGTCTAATTCCTTAAGTTTTGGGTCAATAACACTGTGGTTTAGATTATTTTGTTGTTCATTATATAGAGCTTCAAATGAATGCATTTTTTTTTCAAGTATGCGTAGTTTTTAAAGTACGTGCCTTCAAATATAGGCACTTCGTGTTGTGGCCATATCGCAGAAAGTATTTTACGGAATTTCGAGATGTGTCCAAAATCGCAAAAGAATTAAATGACGGTAATAAGCATACTATCATACAAAAATACATTTAAAAATAATAAAATAAATGAAAAACACGAAAAATTGTTATCAGATACCTTTATTAATCATCTTTGGCACAGTAAAACATTATTATATGCGATAATAATGCAAATGCGATAATTATCTCTCAAGGGTTAGCTGGAAGAGATCCCTTAAAGGGATAAGTTCGCCTTTGTACTTATTTTTATATTAATTGTATTGTTCTGTTTTTTTCTTTTGTACAATAAAGTGTTTACATACATACATACATACATACATACATAATCAATGTCTCAAAGTATGCCTAACGCGTAAATTCTCTTGACAGATAGGTATATAATTTAAATTACCTATGTTAGAATATCTGCCCAGCTAAAATCCAGTCTCCTTCTGTGTGCACGACAGGCACCGACCAGATGCTGCGCCAGAAATTAACCATAGCAGGAGCATCCAGTAGGTGTCCGTCGCTCATTCCTTGATCGGTTCCTTCCCACTTTCGGTTCACCTTCCTCGGATCACTTTGGAAGAGGTGATTTTGCTGGTATCTATCCACACGCTCTCTATAGCGACGAATACGGCTTGCCCACGCGCAAACTTTCTGCTTCAGGAAGTCGATACGTTCCGTGACACAGGCCATAATAATGTTGGGGCCTTATTCCGGTCCAAGCAAAAGCCTGGTTCACGAAACGTATGACTCGGGGGCGTTCATTGCCCCCCTGAAGCAGACCAGCTTTCCTATGAGAGTCCTAAACTTATCAATACGCCGCTCAACTCGCACTTGCCAAGCGGGGACAGACCCGCGAGCGCGCGTCGCTCGGTCAGTGTCCGAAAACTTGACTCGAGCTACGCGGCATGCAGTGCTGGCCCCGCAGTAAAAATTTGGGTGGGTATCGATAATATCCTCGCTGGCTTGTAAATATGACGCCAGCAAGGCGTTTAGGGCTCCCATAAGTGCTAAATTTCGTTTATTGCCAGGCAAGCGTGGTAAACGAGACCTAGAGTTGGGTGTGGACCGATACTGCGCGATCGCGTCTTCCAAAGCCCTCCTCAGTTGCTCATTCACCTGGCTAGTTACGCTTATATTCACACAATCCTCAACGTCGCTATCGGGATCATACTGCACTGATATCAGTGCGTGTTGGGCGACTGGCATCGAAGCCAATAACGCAGCAGGAGGGTCCCGTGATGAAGCGGAGGTTGTACGAATATGTAGCGATTCAAGGCGTAGCCGATCAAGGTACAGACTGATCCAGTCGCCGAAGCCGCTGAATGGCCCGCACCTGATCCGATAGTCATTGGGCGGTAACAGTGATGGCTGGTTCAAGAGTCTGAAACAGGAGCAGCATTCGATCACGGTACGCAGTGAGGTTAGTTCCTCCCTCTGTAGCCCCGTATTGTGCTCGCATGCAATTTTCATTATTCGATGTTGACCATCGCATGCGGTGCACTAAACCACCGGTAGCGGGAGCCGTGCGCAGAGCAGGATGCCCCGCAGGCCCCAAGCGTGCCGGCAGCGGTGGTCGCACGTCACGTAGGTGGTCGCGACGGCGGAGGTCGCTCGACTCGCTGGTGTCGGGTGCAGTGGCGAACTCATCACCCAACAGCGATGACGACATGAGCTGAACGAAGCGGGCTGGGAACGAAGCGGGCTGGGTTGGAGGGCGTGCTATCGCAGTATACGCTTCTGTTCTATTCGTTCTAGATCTTGTTATCATGGTTTTTGCATGACATGATATGATTTATTGACATGACATTAAATGTCAACATTGTCACGGGGTAGTAAGGCGCGCCTTCAATGGTTGGGTGGTGCCGCTGCTCACATACTCCTTTGGCATACTAAGGTGGACTCAGACTGAGCTGGACGCCCTGGATAGGGGGATCCGTCTACTGCTTAAATCACATCGCATGTTGCACCCACGCTCATCTGTCATGAGATTGTACATCCCAAGGAAATGTGGAGGTCGAGGCATTTTAAATGCTAAGAATCTCCACAACCGCGAGGTGTGCGTGCAATCTCAGGGATTATTTCCTTGGCAATGAGTGTGGGATGCATCATGGTTGCAGTAGACAGGAGCCTCACGCCTCTCTCCTTGGCAAACGAAAACTGGCGCAGACCAACGGTGTTGAGCACTGAAGACCGCAAGAACGTATGGAAAAGCAACGAGCTACACGGACGCTTCTACCTGGCCCTAACAAGGCCCGACGTAGACTTTTTAGCGTCCGTGAAAACCGAAATCTTTGGGGAACCGAAGGTTTTGTCTGTGCAATTGCTGACGAGGTCATAATGACGAACATTACCGGAAATATATTCTGAGGGATGGCACGGTCGACATTTGTCGAGCGTGCCGTTGCGCCGGCAAGTCCCTCAGACACATAATTTCAACGCCGAGTACTTGCTCATACATCCAGGATCATCCATCAGCAACTTGCTCTTCAATAATGGTCTTGTTGAGTCTGAAGTGCCGTACTATAAGTAAACACCGGCGCCAGTTCTCGAAAATGGTCGTGCTACGCTCTATTGGGATCGATTTGTCATCACGGACAGGACTATTGTCGCCAATAAGCCTGATATCGTATTGACAGATCGATCTCAATCGATCGATCTGCCCGGCGGCAGTGCTCGTCGACGTCACCATCCCGCATGACGAGAACCTCGTGAAGGCCGAGAAGGACAAGCTCAGCAAGTACCTTGACTTGGCTCACGAGGTGACCGCCATGTGGGATGTTGTTTTGACGATATTTGTCCCAATAGTTGTTTCGGCAAACGGTCTTATAGCGAAGAGTCTCGACCAACACCTCAAGAGACTCTCGCTGGATTAAGGGCCAGATACAGAAGGTAGTACTCCTCGGCACGCATTGTGAGGAGGTTCCTCTCTCTGCAGCCCTAACCACCGGTAGCTTGAGCCCTGCCCCGCTGCCGGCGGCACTCATAGGTTAGGTTTTTTATAATGTATATTTTTTGTATTAGTATTTTATTTTAAATATTTGAATATTTATCATACAAAACCTATGTACAGAAAATTAAATAAATATCAAAATAATAATAAAACAATACATTATAATGAAAGGAGTTAATGATATAACTATAATTTTATAATAATTTCACTTCCAATAAGTCCCCAGATTTTATTTTATTTATTAAAATCTGAACAGTGGGCAACAGACAGAATTGTGTGTGTAAAAAAGTTGATTGACCCTTATATTGTTATATTACAACCTTTAGGTATATTAATCATAGGTAATGACTTATAACTATTATATAAAGGTACCTACTTACTGTAGTTGTCTTATCATCAAGTGATTTTTATTTCGTTTATATTTTGACGCGTTCATTGTAATCACGGTCTTATTTACTGTTGTGCGATGTGGACGTAACTCAAAAACTTGTTCCGAACGTTTGTGCTACACGGCCGCAACTCCGAAGTGTCTGAACAGCATGGTAGTTTTGCGTGCGATCGTCGCGGGCGCAAGCGGCGGACTGGCGAGTGGCCATATTGCAGGTAAGGGATAGTCGATTTTTGGAAATTTGCATAAGGCCACAAGTGCATTAAGAGGCTTTAGAGGATAGTTTTCCATATTTTTTTGAGTTAAGGTGGTAAATTAAACCCTTCTGACCACGAATCTGCAATAATATCAAAAATGAAAATTTTTGAGATGCGGCCGTATAGCAGGCACTAGGCGATAATATTACCAGAATTAACATCAATTGGTCGCATTTTAATGCTAGAATGATAGGTATGGTTGTACGAAAGAAGAAGATCTTGTAAAATTTTAGTGTAATTATATGTATTATTATGGGTGAAGTAACGCCACATTTTCATTTTAAGAGTTCTTTGAAACCTTTCTACTATACTTGCTTTAATGTCGGGGTTATTAGTAGTATAATAATTAATGTTTTTGCTCTTAAAATAATCTCTCACTACCTTTGAAACAAATTCTGTACCTTTATCAGATTGTATATGACGAGGAACAGAGTTGGCTTCGGTAAATATGCTTTCAAAACATTCTTTAACTGTTGATGAATCTTTCTTTTTCATGGCTCTCGCAAAAGCATATTTACTGAACACATCAATAACACAAAGAATATATTTGTATCCATGATTATATTGACTATACGTACTCATGTCACTTAGATCAGCTTGCCAGAGTTCATTAAAGTTAGATAGGATATATCTATTTCTGGTGAATCGCTTATGAATAGGTTTATGTAGCGTGTACGTATCTTGAGTTTGTAACCATTTTTTTACTTCCTCTTTGTTCATTTGTTCTTTCATTTCCTTCGCTATATTATTTAAACTACTATAACCAGCTGGATTGGAGACATCATAGTAGATCCTATTAATATCTAATAAGGAGTCCATTTTTCCCAATCAATTTTCTTATGATGACGCTTAAGTTGTCCTGTAGTAAGTGGTGTAGCTCTTTGTTTTTCTTTATCTGTTGACGATCTCGTACTTGTAGATGCAGGTAATGTAATGGGTTCAATCGATTGAGCTGTTTTAATAAATTCCAAGTTTGCAGGATTGCCTATGCAGCTTAAAGGAACTCTTATATCTCTTAAAAGTAATGCAAACTCTTCCCACCCTGTTGGTTTAGGACGTTTTAGAGATCTAACCGTGTCACTTATCAGATCAGTAATATTACTATTTGAAATGGTGCGGTTGTTTATTACAACTTCACCAGTTGGCTTCCACCAAATTTTTGGTTTACTTAAAACAATGCAATCCAACAAAGTTCGAGTTTTTTCTCATATGATTTGGGTAATATATCTATAATTTTTGATGGGCTAATTGGCATCGGTTCTGGATTTGTTTTACCAATCGGTGTAACTGCTGTAGTACCATCTCCTTCTGGTAAAGGTGGTTTTGCAACTGACTCATTATATTCATTAACCTCCTTTTTGTTCACTTTTGACTTTAGATCATTACTTTCGTAGTTGAGTTGAAGCTCCCCCTCCGTTACGATTGGTATTCTAAATGGTTTTCGATCTGTTTCAATAAAATGTAAATATCGTTGCAATGCTTGTGAATATAAGGTCCACTTTTCACGATCATTCATTTTACTTTTAAGGATTTTTTGCATCTCAGCATCTAGACGGGATGATGAATTTTCAGGTAGGCTCTCATTGCGTTTGAGTCTTTCAATAAAATCTGATTCTACTAATAGCATTTTTTTCGTATTTTCCATTTTGTTTATGATAAAGAGTTAACTAAGGCACTTAAAACTGCTCCTAATATAATAGGTAGAAATGCACCTCCCTTTTGAATTATAACAGTTTTTCTTATTTTATGTTTTCCTTTTGAAACTAATTTCCGTAAGATATCTTTATATTTTTTTAATTTAAATTTTTCTTTTTTTTCTAAAGGAATTTTTCCATTTAGGACGTTATAAATGCACTCACAAATACTGTTGATCTCATCATCATCACAAGATTTAAGTAACGCCGTGCGATATTTTGGTTTAAGCAAATGCAATGCTTCAAGTAAATGTTTATATGTGTTTACTCTCGCATGCATC
The DNA here is from genome assembly GCA_948252455.1 of Acleris cristana. NCBI lineage: Eukaryota > Metazoa > Arthropoda > Insecta > Lepidoptera > Tortricidae > Acleris > Acleris cristana. The sequence goes on along the minus strand of OX411771.1, from coordinate 48,254,457 downwards.
ATGTAGAACTGACTAAAATTTGTTGATTTTTATCGTATTTAAACCCCTTTTTAGGAACATACACTGTGCAATGTCCATCAAACGGAAATATTTTTGTTTTAAAACGACATTATGTCATTTGTATTTTGTTTCAAATCAATCATGAGGTAACCATGTGGTTCTTTAGTAGAATCTTTGTAGGCTTCATCTACAAATTTTAGGTTTTCCGGGTAAACTTGTCGTGACAAGTAGCGTATTTGGGTTTTGTCCCGGGGATTCTTAAAATATACAATGTAACTTGTATTTAGTGAAATATCTCGTTGGCCTCTCCCCTGATGAAATATGTTTTGAGTAATATAAAAAACACTTAAGTTTCTATGATGGCTACCTTTTGTGAAAATGTCAACTATTCGTCCATCTGATTCTCTCATCAGGTCATCTATTATAAGAAGCTTAGGTTTCTTCCCATCAAACATTGAAAAATCTGGTATTCCCTGACTATAATTTACATTTTCCAGATTGTACAGGGGTTGCATTTCATCATAACACCAAATAATTTCATCGAATTCAACATTACATACATCTTTGAAATTATTTAAAAAGTTTGTGACAAATTGAGTTTTGCCACATCCACTTGGACCAGCTACAATGGTTGTCAAAGGATGATAAAAATGTATCATAATTAAAACTCGTAATACGTGTTGATATGAAAACAGATAAACTTGAAATGACACAATTTATGAACTCAATTACTTTTTAAATAAATCCACCAAAATAAGGGTAAACACATTAAACAAAACAAAGATATCATAGTAAAATATTTTTTTTATTTTGAAATTTACACTTTTCTGAGTATCATTTTTTTTTTAAAGAAACAGTACAAAAACTCAACATAACATAAGTCTCTTTTCAAGTTACTATAAAATAATAACTAAAAAACAAATACAGAGTACAACCACTTTATTTTAATTCACCTTCACCAATTTATATTTACAAAAAACTAAAATGTATTTACATTTTCTACAATTATGACAATTCACAATTCACAATTAAAAATTAAAAATACACAATGTACAAAAAATAAAGTTGAAATTTTTGAATGTTCTGTGATTATAAATTACATGGAAAAATTATTTTGTGATGATCCATGGGGTATTTTATAATGCCCCCACGCTAGAGTGTCCGAAGAGTTTTCTAACAAGTACCGTTTTGTATCGTTATGAGATAATGATACTTTATTTATATTTTGAGTAAATATTACATGTTTTATTGATTTAAATCTCAGCATTTGAGCATGTTGCATATTTTTTTCAAATAAACACTTTTTATAATCGTTGAGGGTCAGTTTTTTAGTAACACATTTATTGACTCCTTTAGCTTTTGATATAAGACTATGATTCTCAACATCTAAGGCATACATTTTAGATCGTAGGCCAACAAACTCTATAAAAAATTTACCATTGTTTTCATCTTTGAAAAACCCTAACCGCTTTTTATTTATTAATGGTAAACCATATTGATTGTTAGATGGATAGTCTGATGTATCAAAATATAAATCGAGCTCTGATTTTATGTCCTCATAATAGTTTTCAGTGAATATTTGATATACTAAACTATCGGTATCTGTATAAAGAAGCCTGAGATTTTCTTGATATTTGGGTTTCATGTAATCGTAATGAAATTTATACATGAAAGTTTTAGATATATCTAAAATACAAAATCCTAAGTAAATTGGTTTATTATAAAAGATTTTAGTTTTATTCAATTGAATAGCAACTAAGTTCTCCGAAAATACTGATAAACTGTGGAACTCAGGTTTCGCTATCATGGATTCAACCCCCTGTGATTTCCCATGATTTTTCCAATGATTTAACAATTTAACGTTAACATATTTCAAAACATTTTCCATGGTCTTTCCGAACATTGAATTATTCATACTTTTATAGTGATCTTTATCAGAATCACAAGTTGCCTGCGATCGCATGCGTGTGTTTAAATCTATGTAACTTTTTAACCACTTAGATTGTTCGAATCTCAAAATGCGATGGATTTTAAGTAATTGCAAACCATTCTTCAAACATTGTTTAAGATTTCTGTAATGTAGAACATAATTCATTTTCCTATTTAAATTAGGTATCAATTTTTTTTCTTTGGAATTCCCTAAACAAACATTTTCAGGACAGAATGGTAAATCCGAATGAGAGTCATGCAATTCATTGGGGTATTCTAGATCGACTTCTAAAATGAAACCATGTTCAGCATCATCAGAAACATTAAAATCAGTATCTACATTTACCTATTCAAATTTACCATTAGGGAGACATTGGGACATAGCCCAACCATAAAGATTATTTGCATCCAAATACATAAGATATGAAGAAGGAATATTTTGATCATATTCTGACATAAATTTATTATTAGCTTTTGCGTGTCTTTTACTGCATTTTGATATGCCACCTCGAATATTTTTAGTTATGAAAGCTATTTTATCAATGTCGGTTAAGAGTTCTAGATTTATTTTTGTAGTTTTGAGCATCGCGTCCCAACTTAATCCCGGAGCAGTATAGTAATGGGCTGGATCTAACCCATATGTTCTAAGACATACATTTCTAAAATTTTCAAATACATCTGTTAGTAACAAAACATCTGTTTTTAAATACAAATCAGAATAATCCCCCATATTTTCACAATGAAAATGGGACCAAACATCTTTCGCATGTTTATAATCGTCTTCTGAAATGTTGCAATCAGTCAGAGAACTGTAGAATTTATCTTGAGAGGGAAGAGAAGTTAACTTTAACGAGTCATATGATGTCATGTGTTCATAGGGATAGATACCCTTTCGTATTAATCGTTTAAAATCCTCTTCACATGGGAAACTCAATTTTATTTCACGAAATTGTTCGGGTGTCAAGGTTTTGGCTAATTTTTCAAGACTACAACTCATAAATTTAAGTGAATCAAGAAATTTCAATTTTATTGTGCGATTATTCACTTTCAAGGATTTAGTAAAGGAAATGTATTTCTCTTTGTTCTCTGGTATCAATTCAATGTTTCCTTCCTCAAATCCAAGACCATGTACTATAAAATGACTATCATAGTTGCTCAAATTATGGAAAAATACAGGTACAAAATTAGGTGCCCTGTATTTTTCAGAACAAATTTGATGTGCTACTCTTTAATAAAAACCTGTATGATGATAATAAGAAATAGTGGATTCACCGTTAATTTTTTTATCACAAATGTAACATGTGATACTCTGAGCAACATCTAAATTATTTGCATCAGACAAAGGTAAAGGAGTTTTGACAAAAGTATTACTCCTACAAATGTTTTCTAAATCTTTTTTAATGTATTTCATAAACGTCTCGGCACAATCTTTACCTTTATATGTTCTATATATTGACAACTTATCATCATAAGAACACTTAATGTAGTATCCAAAACTATATACCTCATGTTTTTGTATATTTGTTGTAGAGGATGTACTAGGATTATTGAAACATGAAGGAATTGGATTTAAAAAAACCTCAAAATCGGCATAAACAACAAAAGGCACCCTTAATTTACGATCATAATTATTGAAGGTAAGTTGGTTAGATGGCACATTTTCATTGAACCAGTTTTTCCTTTTATAATAAATTTTCATTTGATGTAAAGCTTGTTAGACAACCATCGCAAATATGTACAGCATGTTGTGTATTATTCAGTTGTGTAGATACTAATCTAGATAATTTTTTGATAAAGCAATAATGTGCCGCTACCTTTGGTTAAATATAATAAGTTTAAGTGCCTAGCTTTTTTACATTTTAGTAAAGTGTAATGGTCCTATCACATCATGTTTTTTACTTTGTAAATTGTACTCGAGTCCAAAAACATTTATGCTTATATCATTTATTTTTTCAAATTTATGAATATCAGTTAATTTAAATGGGAAAGTAAAATTTTCAAAATTTAATTTATTTTTATGCAATATACAGGGTGTCCCAAAAGTACCACGCCACAGTGACACCGGAGGTAGGTCAGCTCAAGAGGAACCTAACCAGCCTAACATGACCTCAGTAAAATATGACTTTTTTTTTTTCAAATTGCTAGGCCAATTGCAAATTAAAATTAAATTGGTCTAGCAATTTGAAAAAAATAAAGTCATATTTTACTGAGGTCATGTTAGGCTGGTTAGGTTCCTCTTGAGCTGACCTACCTCCGGTGTCACTGTGGCGTGGTACTTTTGGGACACCCTGTATATGAATTCGTTGTATTTGTATGATGGTTAGTAGGTGGATATAACCCCGACAATACAGCCCATCTAAAACATTCATGGTCATTGTTTTTCACGTTAATAACTGCCTTTTTATTCATTATATCTCGCGATAATTCTATATAGGAAGAACCACGTAATGGGTTAAATTTATTTACATTCACATCTAGATAGTTGAATTTTACTAAACTCCAACCACTATCTTTTCTCTCAAAGTTAGATAATCTTGTCAAAATTTCGTTAACTATAGTTACAAAAATATCATTTTTGTCGCTGCTATGATTCACTACATTGTTGCTAAATTGAAAGTCAAACGTATTATTTAGTTGTTTGCTATCTTGAGTAAAATCTGCATTGAGAATAAACTTTACTTTTAAGGCACAATGATCAGCAAGTGATCGATCCAATAATGTAAAGATTTTTTCTTTATTGTTTTGTAAAATTGTTTCGGGGGTAAATGGATTGTGAACATTTTCACTAAGCAATATTCTATACGTAGCCACCCTATTCCTAAATGCGTTTTCAATTAACTGTACATTAACCCACTGATCGTCGGACCTTAAGACATTATTTTTGTGCATGTTACTATTCAAATGGTTGGTAAAATATCTTTTGGATACAAACTTACTGCACACAGAACATTCAACATTATCATTATTTTTTGTACTCACATTTTTATCTAGAAAAAATTCGGGTGATATTGATTCTGCATCGTGACTGGTTGAAGGACGGTTTTTCTTTGTCAGCACGTCTTCTGACTCCGAAGCTGTCCTCTTTACTCCACGCCCGACTTGAGAAGATCTATAAACATAAGAAAACATGAAATTAAACATAATGTATGTGTTAATAACAAATACAGACTTATGGATTAATTGGTTGGGATACTATACTAACCTAAATCTTGGGTACATTGTTGGCAGTATGCTTGCATTGTTAAAACTCCATCAATCACATCTGATGATGAACTATTCTGTTTGCCTTTAATATGTCCATCACATGGTGCAAAATATGGTCTTATATCAGGATCTTCTAATAGTGTGGCGGGTAATTGATTTGATACAAACCACAACCGTATGCTTCTATGGAAATTAGCTATAATAAACTGTTTACTTAAACACTCAATTTGATCACGGACTAAATGGATTATGACGAACACCATGATGGAATAAACAGGCACTTAGTAACTCAAACACAGCAACCAAAACAGTGAATGATTTCAACATCGGGTACCTCGGTTATATAGGAGCGCCCCCTCCTAATTGTTTCCATAACAATAAGATCAAGTCTCAACGAGTCGGAAACCCATCCTTCGTCAAGTATTGCTCAAGAACTTATAAACAGGTTAGAACAGGAATATTAGGAATCAAAAATATTACTTACGCGTCACGATGAAGTTGGCTTATAAATTCCCCAATGGCGTATAATTCTTGATCTTCTTCAAGCTCTTCACAGAGTCTGATGAGTTGGGCATCATAGATGTCACAGTTCAAACTATCCATTTTGTTTAATCTACACAAACACTTTTTATCACTGCATCTTATAGTAAATAAAGTATTTCGCACAATTTAATTTTACAAAGAAAAGATAATTGTTTAGACTGGAAAAGGTCTTGAATTCTTAAAAGGTAAGGTTTTTACATGTAATACAATAACAAGCTTTTGTTTAACCTACACAAACACTTTTTATCACTGTTTCTTATTGTCAATAAAATATTTCATACAACTGTCTTTAGAAGCTACTTGCTTTGTGATGTTAAATATAACATCACGTGTAGTTTGGAGCTGAGTGTCTTCTTCAGAAGGCGCGTAGAATTTTAATCTCACATCTGCGTGTTTCCAGTGCTCAGTGGGCGGAATGTTTTTAATTTTTTGCAAATCATATATCTCGATTTTAATCAAGTGAGAAGCGTATGCCCCGTCGTCTTGTCCGGTTGATAGGTATATAGCCCACCCCGTCAGGAGAACTTTGGCTGACATTGGAAGAGCGCTTCAATACTTTAGTTTTCTTCTTGGGACGTTCAAAAAAGCTGTCGATGTTATTTACTGAACGCTTTTTTGCCATGGCCTGCTTAACTTTAAAACCAGGCGTGCCTTCTTCGTCGGTTGATTCATCTTTATTTTCCGGGTAGTAATAGTTCTTGAAAGTATTTTCAGAGAACTGAAACAATATCAAACAATAAATTACACAACTGTTTAAATACAATACTCTTAACAAAAACACGGTGAACAAATGCTAAAAAACACACAATTAAGTTAAAATATTTGTACATACTCACATCCATTATTAGACCTTTTTATAAACACTTCACTGCACGACACAACACTATTATGTCTATATACTACTTTAAGTACAGGGAGCTCCGGTAACGAAGACTGTTGCGCGGCTAATAGTTGTTCAGACACAATACCCCACCGCTTTTATACGCTCCGTAAGTTAAGCGTCTTCCTAAAAACGTGTTTGAACTTGTAGTTCATCTAACACAGACGACGCTTATTCAGCAACACCCAAAATAATAAAACGCACAAGTAACAATCGCATCCGTTGTGACCATAAAACATAATAGGCGGCTACCAATAAAACAATTAAACCGGTATAACAGTGCACTCGGGTACACAAAACTTGTCGATACAGGCTTTTTTGATTGATACACCTACTCCATAGCACTTTGAATCAAGTCAGAACCAGTTTACATGCTTCGTTTAAGTTTTACATACTAGTGTGTTACAATAAAATTTAAATGTATGTGAAGGTAAACCACATATACGTACTAGATAGATAATGTCATAGCCAATGTTAGCCGCAGATACATGCTCGTAGATACATACCCGTACGTAGGTTAGATTGCATTTAACCACTATATTTTTAACAACCTAAGTGAAGGTAATTCATTTAGAAATACCTATATGCAATATATGGTTTTGATAGTTGTTTAGAATGGCCTCTAAGTAACAACAGCTTAAGATAATACTACGAATACTACGATTAGCTAGATTTACTAAAATTAACTTAGGTAAATTCAATTAATTGAAACTTAGGACTAAAGCTAGATTTAAATCAGCTCTTAGCTTAGGTTAAGCTCATGTAAAGTTAGGTGATCCTTCAAAATAGTCGACCATGGGGTGTTAAAAATTAAAACCACTCGTAACTTCTTTGTTGGTTGGTTCATCTTTATTTTCTTCAAAGTATTAAAAACAGTAAGTATTTTAAGTTAGATTAGGTTGTATAATGTTAGGTCAACTTCACCAAGCTAGGTTAGGTAAGTATTAAAAACAGTAGGTATGTTAAGTTAGATTAGGTTGTATAATTTTAGGTTAACTTCAGTAAGGTAGGTTAGGTTAGGTTAGAACTGTAACCCTTAAAAACAGTAGGTATGTTCAGTAAGGTAGGTCAGGTTAGGTTAGAACTGTAACCCTTAAAAAACAGTAGGTATTTTAAGCTAGGACAGGTTTCAAGATGTTAGGCTAACTTCAACAAGCTAGGTTAGGTTAGGTTAGAACTATGACCCTTAAAAACAGCATGTTAAGAAAACCACTACGGTTACTTAATTAAATAATATGAGAAACACGTAGGTAAAATTAAAAATCGCATTACAACAATTAATAGCGCAATCAGGTAATATGTAATAAAAGGTAGGAACACGCCCAATGCAAGACAATGGTGTTGGACGCCACCGAGAACAAAGGGGCTGACGTTCGGGCGAACAATAGGCTGGGCGAGCAAGGGACAGCAGGGTACCCAGGTAGTTGATAACCTTTTGTATTGAGTACATGGACTATTGCAAGCTATGGGAAGGAGTGATCTGGGAGTCTCGGGACCCGCCCCAAACGCTTTAAATGGGGGGATAAACACCGAAAAAAAAAAAATTTTTTTTTTTTTTTTAAGGAGCGAAACCCCGCCTCTCGCTCGTCAGAGCACCATTTTTTTCGGGGGAGTAGAGTTGGGGGCAGTACCGAGGATTCCCTACTACTGGCGAATAAGCGCCGCAGGGAACTCCAGCAGAAGATCATTTTTTCAATCATAAAAACAAGTAACACATCTTAAAAGTAAGTTACATTTAGTAATGATAAGTAAATAAAGTAATAAATTCTTCAAACTGGAAAAAAAACAAAATTATAAAAAATGTAAGGTCAATAAACCTAAACATAATGACCATGAGAACAACACGACGAGGCCTCTACGTCAAAAGCCATAACTAGAATAATTGAACAACAAATCCTTGCAAACGTGAACAGACCGGACCCCACAAACAGCACCCGTTCACGAGTATGACGCGTATCTCAGCCATATTGTAATATAACAAACGTGAAGTTGATTTTAAATTCGTAGTAATTTCCTTATGACTTACTCAACTTACAATTAAGTAAAGACAAGTACAGTATACTATATGAGATGTATGCCAATTTTCGTCAGTCTTATTACAACACCAGTATCGATCCCTTGCTTAATTTGAAAACATTCGGAGTAAAAACTACACTTTTCGTTATTGACTGCTCGAGACAAAACGATACACTGAAAACCGGACCAGTCGATGTGCGTTTAGAAATCGAGTCGTCAGAAGTCATACCTAGAATACAATGGCTTACTGTTTGATCTTAAATGATCGTCTTATTGAGTGATCGTCTTTTAACATAGTTCGAAAAATATCATGAACGTGATTATGGATGTTCAAGGCTTCAAAAATGAATACAATCATTTTATTCCAAAAGAAATAGCAATGATCTACAAGAATAGTTTTCTTGTTTTATTGATTAAACCACCATTTCCATTTTATGATTTAACAAAGAAAGAAAAATTACAAGTTGCGTGGATAGAAAAAAACCGAGGAATTTTATGGAATGAGGGATATGTAAATGATTTATTTCCTATTTTAGAAATATAGAAATATCGAAATCTCGAGATATCGAAATAAGCGACAGCGGCAAAAGTATGGTAGGTTAAGCGGAACTCCGCATAACTATGCCACACGTTACCCGCCCACTTGACACTTCTACTGTTTTTTCTGTTCTGTGGTAAAAACTATCTGGTTAAAACATATTTAGTCATTTCATATTAAACATAGGTAAGACGACGGTGCAAAGGAAGATACTTATTTACTACTAGCGGCCCGCCAGCGGCTTCGCCCCGCTGCAAATTTCTGACTTTCCCGTTGGATTTTTATTTTTTTCTCTCCGTAAGAACCATCCTCGTACTTCAAGGAATATTCTAAAAAAATAAATATTCTAAAAAAATAAATGCTCCCTCAGGATCTGTCTAGTTTTCCGGGATAAAAAGTAGCCTATGTCCTTCCCCGGGACTCAAGCTACCATATACCAAATTTAATCTAAATCGGTTCAGCGGTTTAAGCGTGAAGAGGTAACAAACAGACAGACAAACAGACAGACAGACAGACACACTTTCACATTCATAATATTGGTATGGATTGTACTATTTCTCTCTAATATTTTTGTTTGGTGTCCAATAAAGTGTTTTAAGATAAGATAAGATAAGATAGATTTATCTATCATATGCGCATAAAAAAAAACAAATTAAGTGACGCACACACGCTAGCGATACATAAAAAAGACACTTAAAATCAAAAGAAACAGAATAAAAGAAGAAAAAATAATAATTAAATACTGACTAACACTAAACAAAAATAATATTTTTTAACCTTAATTATACTCGTAATGACTGTATGGCAACATTTAACAATACAACAGTTTACGGTGAGACGTTGTAAGTTACTGCCAGTTTACTTGAAAAAGACAAATTTGTGCATTCCATCAGTTTAATTATTATTAAACAATTAAACAATGATATAACACCTCATCTCAGAGACACATATTCTAAACAGAAAGAAATATCTCGCTAGAAGGTAACATTAAAAAAATAAAAATAAAATGGCGGTAGCACATACCCAGCATAAGTTCGCGTAGCGATACCGTTACTTCGTGACTTTATATCTACAAAAGGAGGGAACGTAGTCCACTCTCGACATGAAATGAAATGAAATCATTTTGGATCAAGCCCAATAAATGTAGCCTTATCTGCCCTGTTTCATAAATATTAATATTAATGAATAAAAAATAAATGTAAATATATGTAAAATAGGTAGTTCAATTGTTCTTAAGTATTTATTTCCATTTGCTGAATTGGTCCCCAAATAGGAGATTCCGACACTCAATTTTAAATAACCCTATTGTTTTAAGCACACGAATTGGAGGAGGGAGATTATTCCAGCACTTCGTGGCAGCATATCGAAAGCTGCCGCGAAATACAGCTGAGTGATGTCGAGGACAGACAAGCTGGAGGGCCCTCGCCAACCTGACGGCCGTACTTCTGGAGTTCTTCGCCCAGGTTAGTTTGTTGTAGAGGTACGAGGGCTGCTGTTGGTGCACGATGCCGAACATCAAAATAGCCAAGTGCATTTTTTGCCGCGTAGACATATTTAGAATTCCGTATTTATTTAAATACAGTGACACATGTGCGCGCGGCGGGATGTGGAAGCAGAAGCGCGCGCAGGCATTTTTAATGCGCTGTACTAACCGCTGCGTGCGCGCCAAGAGGCGCGACCCGTACACAATGTCACCGTAATTTAATTTTGATAGCACTAGAGCATCGCATAGCCTTATTCTCAGTTCGACATCCAGGAATTCTCGAATTTTATACATTACTTACCTTAAGCCTGTAAAAGCAATTGCGAACCGTATTAAGGATATGGTTTTCAAATCGCAATTCACCATCCATTAAGATTCCTAGGTTACGCGACTCCTGTACCCGTTCCAAAGGCTTATTTTTAATATGAATATAAGGATTATATTGTGATAATTTGTCTATTTGTTGTTTTGTGCCTAGTAATAATGTATTTTGATTTAGATGGGTTTAATACTAATGAGTTTGTATGCAACCACTCATCAATGCGCTCAAGATCCTCATTAAGTTTGGAGATTGCAGGGTTTATATCGTTAGGTTTGCACGAAATGTATAACTGCAAATCATCCGCGTAAATATGCTATTTACAGTGTTTAATCACGTCCGTATTATCGCTACTATACAATATAAACAGGATCGGACCTAAAATTGAACCCTGCGGTACTCCTCTTGTAACTGTACATATTTCAAACTGCATAGGCTTACCGTCAGGGCCTCGAAGCTCAACCAGTTGACAGTGGTTACACAGATAGCTATCGAACCATTTTACAGCGCTTTTTTAAAATCCGTAATTAGAAAGTAGCAACGAAATGTTGATGGTGTTAAAAGCTCGGGAAAAATTTAGCAGTGCAAGAAATGTTGATGGTGTTAAAAGCTCGGGAAAAATTTAGCAGTGCAAGGAACGTGCCTTGTCCTTGATCCTGTGCGGCCAGTACATTGTCCGTGACATCGAGTAGGGCAGTTGTCGTGCTTCGAATTTTACGGAATCCTGATTGTTCGGCTGGCAAAATATTATTCACTTCTAGATATTCTGTCACTTGTAGGCAAACAACTTTCTCTAAAACTTTAGATAGACGCGGCAATATACTGATACGGCAAAGATCTTTTATTTGAGTTGGGTTCGAGTTTTTTGGGATAGCACATACCAAAGCTACCTTTCAGGCATCGTGTTTGTTGAGATACATTTGTTGATTATTGCGGTAATTACCTTTAGAGTAAGCGGTAGTGTTAAAATAACTATATCAAGAGTAATTCCATTGATGCCTTTTGCGTTTGATTTTAATGACCTTAATAATTTGTCAACATGCGTTTTGGTAACAATTTTAAGTTCAAATTGTGAGGAACGTAAACGATTGAATTCAAAAAACGTTAAATTACTGATTGTTGTATAATCACTCCCAGGAAGTGTAAGAAAATTATTATTAATTAAATTATGATCGTTAAAATGACTTAGCAATTCTCTTTCAGTACGATCAACAATAACATCCTTCTTAAGGTTTTTTCAAAGGGCCCCTGAATCACTTACGTTGCAGTTGATTTTCTGCTTCAAGTAAGCGCGTTTTTCATTGTAAATAGCACAGGTAACTAAGTTTTTCAAATCTTTGTAGTATTGTTTATGAATAGGAGATTTTGTGAGCCTATATCTTGCATGTGCGTCATTACGCAAGCTCATCATATTCTTGACTGTGTGAGTGATCCAAGGGTTAGCATTTGACTTGATTTTTAATGTTCTAGTGTACAGGTCAAATAAATTAATTAAAACCAAGTTGAAAGATTCAACCATGTCGGTTACGCTGGGAAGAATAAGAATGTGTTCCCAAGGCACACTATCGAGTACAAGCTGAAAATCATCCAGGTTAATATCTTTAAGCGGCCTATAAGATATTAATTTAGGTTTTGGCTTTTCAAGTTTAATGCCAAACTGACAGGTAACAAATGCATGTGCGCTTAGGTCAGGGATATAATCTACACTTGTTAATAATACTGTGGCATCAGTGCAGACTAGGTCTATCAAAGTGCTACTATGCTCAGTAAAATGAGTACACATTTAAGAAATTTAATTGCTTCAGTCAACAAAAAACAAGTTTTCTTCGCATAAGAAAATAAAAGATCTTATAAAATTTTGACTCTTATAAAGAGAAACTCATTTTTTTCATTGAAGTTGTTCAAATCTTCTTGCCTTAAATTACAGTGCCTTAAACCACACAAATATCGTTGTCGTCTAAAATGAAGCGATAGTATCCATTCAAAGCATTTCTTCATCTTAATTTAAGTAATTATTTACTGCATGTAAAATAATAAACAATCTTAAAACTACGAAACCAAAGTCTTCATTTAAAATAACTTTGTCTTATGACAAGATTACATTTTTTAAACTGAAATAACACTATTATTTTAAGCGGAGATATTTTATTTCCTTCAATCAAGAAAAGTACGTTATTCGCCTAAATTTAAGATTTTTAGTATTCTTATCTCAAAATAATATGTATTTTCCAAGCAAGAAAATAACATCTTGTCTGTAGTCTTTATTTAAAATAACTTGTCTTAGACCAAATAACGTTTGATTTCAGTGAAGTAAAACTATTATTTCAAATGAAAGTATTTTATTCTCTACGACCAAGAAAAGCATCTTCATCATCTAAATTTAAGATTTTTAGTATTCTTATATCAAAAAAATATGTATTTTTCAATCAAGAAAATAACATCTTGTCTATGGTCTTTATTTAAAAGTAACTTGTCTTAGACCAAATAACGTTTGTTTTTAGTGAAGTAAAACTATTATTTAAAATGGAAGTATTTTGTTCTCTACGGCCAAGAAAAGCACGTTCTTCATCTAAATTTAAGTTTTTTTAAGTATTATTATCTCAACATAGTATGTATTTTTCAATCAAGAAAATAACATCTTGTCTGTGGTCTTTATTTACAATACCTTGTCTTAGACCAAATAACGTTTGCTTTTAGTGAAGTAAAACTATTATTTCAAATGGATGTATTTTATTCTCTACTACCAAGAAAAGCACGTTCTTCATGTAAATTTAAGATTTTTTTTCCTTATATCAAAATAATAAGTATTTTTCGTTCAAGAAAATAACATATTATCTGCGGTCTTTATCTAAAGTATATCTTTGTCTTATGACAAAATAACGTTAGTTTTTAGTGAATTGAAGTAGGTATTTTACTTTTTTCAACCAAGACAGTCACGTACTTCACTTTGTCCATGGTTTCCATGGACCTATATCTAAAAAGTGGACGGAGTACTAACTTTTATTAGTCAATCAAAATTTAATTGAGCAAACCAGTCTACAAAGCTGTGAGGGTAGGAGACTAGAGAAAGCGGTACGAGCAAAGAGATAAGCCCTCTACGCACTATCCTTCTTGACATACAGCAGCGCACAACCGTCAGAGGCACTACTTTGAAATCCGTAATTCGAACTTCGTCTATTGTTATACCTTTTGCTCTCGACGCGTCACTGATTCGCAAGAAAGTGACGGGGCGATCCGAAGTTCCAATTACTGATTTCAAAGTAGATCCCGTGATGTCCTGGATATAGAAACAAAATAAAAACGAATTTACTAGTCAAGCAATAGTTTATTTTTTAATAATGAAATGAAATTTAATAATAATGGTAATGCATGCACTAGAAAATATATTTGGTGTCATTCTATAAATAATAATTAACAATGCAATGTAAGTAAATGAACTAATTTATTTATTTATTATAATTGTAATTTGTCAACTATAAAGGCTATTTCTATTTCTATTTCTAATGTAGGTAATCTATACTAGTATGTTAAAAGTTGATCAGTAGGTATAACCTCCTGAGGCCTGTTTCACGAAGCTACAAGACAAGTTACATATTAACAGCGGAAGTCTCTTTCTAACACCTTTTGCTAGGATGAGAGTTCCGCTTGTAATTTGTTCAGATGTCAAAGTTTAGTTATAAATGCAACACTATTCCATCGTCGTCACGAAGATAATGCATAATTTGGTGAAGACCACCCATTTATTTCAGAAAAAATGTCTGTCTGTCCGTCCGTATCTGTACGCTATCCATAAGTAAGCCAAGGTTATTTGCTTCTACCACCCGTGGCCCGTTTCACGAAGCTACAAGTTACAAATTACAAGCGGAACCCTCATTCTAGCAAAAGGAGTTAGAAAGAGACTTCCGCTTGTAATTTGTAACTTGTAGGTTCGTGAAACGGGCCTCCGATCTATAATCTATTGGTTTAGCCATGATTGCAACATCCCTCTTTACATTGCTGATAATGTCGGCGCTGTACAGTATACAGAGCAGAGGAGCCAGGATAGAAACCCTGCGGAGCAAAGAGAGTTTCTCTGTCAGTTTTTACTCGGTCCAGTTTAGGTATAGGGCCATGAAATTATCTTTTCACTGTATCTCTTCCATCAAGAACATTATTTTCTTCACCGCGAGTGAAGATTTCCGAACTTCTTGGTACAAGATAATTATACGTTTTCGTTAAAAACAAAATATCTTAACCGGAAGAATCTTGTCTTTGCAAAAATAACTGAATTTTGATCGAAGATATTGTAATCTTCTTTTAATTTTGTCACTTTTAAGCCAAAACAATTTAATGTTTTATTCAAAACTAAAATAATAACTTGGTTCAAGTAATAATTCTCTCTTTAAATAAATATTAATTTAAAGTAAGAAAGTAATTATTTTGACCTTTTTTCAGTTTAAAATCTAATCCGACCAATCGCAACCTAGTAGTGTTGTCCTGTGAATGGATTGACGCGGTACGTAAATATCGACTGTATTCCGTTTCATGATTTTTAGGATTCCGTACCCAAAAGTTGCCAACGGGACCTTATTACTAAGCCTCTGCTATCTGTCCATATATCCATGAGTCTGTCAGTCTGTTAGCGGGCTGTATCTCATAAACCGTAACAGGTAAGTAGACAGTTGAAATGTTCAATGTTCTAGCGTATTTTATTGCCGCTATAACGACAACAACAACTATACTCTTTATAGATTCACACATAAAAACAAAAATAAAAATAATAATTTAAAAAAGGAAATATGTAAAAACATAATCCGCTAAAATAGCTACCTTCCTTTATATAAGGTTCAAGTTGTAATGGCTATGATAAGTCGCGGTCGGAGCTCACCCAGGTAGATGGCCGGCGAGGCGTGTGGCAAGGGCCGCTACTGTATTTAATGTCAAGCCATTACAACTTAAACCTTATAACTTAAGAATAGAAGGTAGGTAGCGGAGTAGCTTTTTACATGTATCCTTTCGTTCTGAACTGCTAAAGATAAGCTCTTTATGACCATTCGGACATCTTAGAAAAACATGACTATACTTATACAAGTTTGTGTCTCTACAAAGGTGCTAGGAATGTTACTTTTCCGAATAATAAAATATAATATACAAGCTTTTACCTGCGATTTCGTCCGCGTTGATTCGTATTTTTACCCGAAAAACGATAGATTATATTTTTCAAGAGTATACAAATATATATTACAATATTGGAAAAAGTATTGCAGGCGGTGACAAGGTAAAGTCCAAATGCTAATATGGTCAAGAAATATGTTTTGTAATTCATTTCTTGTCCCCGCCTGCAATACCGTTTCCAATATTTAAGTTATATATATTAAATAATATAAATTTTATTATTTGTTAACCAGATATTAAACAAAAATTGCAAATCCTTGCATGGTGCATTATAATTACATTGCTCTTGGAATTTTTAGAGCTTGTTTCTCACTTTTTTGAAGAAGTAACTGTAAAAAGGAAACTGATAAAGCCATTTGAAGTTATCTTTTAAAAATTACAAACACATTCTTTAATCGTATTTGTTTCTATCTGATAGAAATTGTACATTATCCCAAAAAAAAGCACCATTTGTCCGTTTCCATGACTTATATAATATTATCCTATGTCCATGTTAAATTTCATAAAAATCCGTGTTACGGAGCTAAGTGGTATCAAAGATAGACACACAAACTGTCGCATTTATAATATTAGTAGGAAATGATGTTTACTTAAAAACTGTTTATTCTTAGAACAGTTTTTAAGTACCTATCTAAACATTACTATGCCGAAAGCTCTTACTAAGAAGTATATCATTGAATGAAACCCATACCAAAATAAGTACTACAGTATGTGTGAACAAACACAAATAAACATACGGGCAGGCAGACCTCCTTGTTTTACACGAATGCCCAAAAAAAGGAGTGTAATGTTTTTCCCAATTCACAACACATTAGTTGTGAGATTGTTTTGCCTACCAATTTCTATTTTGAAACTATTATAAATTAAGATTACAATATCTACTTATTTATTACCTACTTACAATAATGTAATGAATTATCGATGAAAATATAAAATTTGTCATGAATTGTAATCCATCAAAGGTTAGGTCCGTCGACAAAATATCGATATTGCCCTGGTAAATCACTATCGATTGCTAACGTCTTTCTTTCTTGTTCGGTTCGGGCGCTTGTTGAAATTGTCGTCTAGGTCGATTAATTAGGTCGCTTCATTTCTTCACTTTGTGTTGCTACGACGTACTCTGGTTTTTTTGTTTGCGTTTGGTGGCAACGGCGCCCTATTACAAAAATAAAATAAAAATCTACGAAAAGAAGAAGAATGGAGGAGACGGAAGAGCTACTTAAAGAGTGGCAAGTACCTGACGACGTGATTGCTTCATTTAAAAGTAAGTATCCATACATTCCTTACCTAACCTGTACCTTTTTGTTTGTTATCGTATCATACAATACAGAAAGGTATGGTAACTTAGTTTTAATACGGGGGCTTTCAATCGAGCCAGTGAGGTTAGCGTCTCGTGTCCTTGAATAAACCTTTGTTTTTTGCACATCCGTTGTTTAATTAATGTATAGTAATTAATGTATAGCTTAATATGCACTAACTGAACTAACGAACTAGTGTATGTAATGAATAATTCTTGAAACGCGTGTAATCTTGGTTTGGTCGCCGACTGGTAGCCACGTGGGGGCCATTGTGAAATTGGCCATCTTTTTAAATAATAAATAAATAAATTTAAATAATAAAAAAAAAAAAATTTTTTACGATGAGCAGACCTTAACCAAGAAGAAGACTTACTGTTTATACCTACTCTCACTCGCGAATGTTGAATTGTTTTTACTCACTCGTCTTTGGCAAAAATTGTGGGTTCCTTGATAGGCACAAGCCATTTTTTTTAAATAATAATAGTAACACGGGTTATGTCCAGTAACCAGTAATGGACGTCTTTCGGCTGAGATAAATTATGATGGTCGCGGAGAAAAGTATGTTTTATAGTGCTTGTGTGGGTTGGAACCCCCTAAAACCCCCCTGGCTACGCCGGTTCGATCGATGTAGTAAGTAGGTACCACACTCGCAGAGTAGGTACTGGGGTTGCTGATTCCCATGGGCCTCGGTGATCAGGTGATCACTTCCCGTCAGGCGATGCCGTGTCGTAGGCCCTAGCTACGTACTAAATTGGTCTCTAATTTTTTCTTAGTGGCAGCCCCTTTATGCATTTAGACGGGGCGTTTTCTTCAGACATTCCATTGAATGGCCTCCGTGTTAATAGAGACATTCCACTGCAGTCTCTATTTACCCAAGGTTTAATCAAATATCTGAAGAAACAACCCCGTCTAATGCAGCATTATGATACCAAAACGGAAGTAAACAAACATCTAATTAAACGAGTCAATTGTATCGTTTGTTTTCAGAAAATGATATTACTGTCAGTCATTTCAAATTTTTGAACGATGAAAATTTGAAAGAAATTTGTCCCGTGCTCGGATATAGAATCTTATTGAAAAACAAAATTTCGGAATACCTGGAATCAAAAGTAAGTTTTAATACTTAAGTATTATAATATTATGACTCTTATAAGGCAGAGGGAATCTATTTCCCACCATATTCTCTATATAATTTTCCTAATATGTAAACGATTAAAAAAGCCTATCCAAAAACAAGAATAACTATTATTGACATCTGAATGCTTATGCCTTATAAAGGGTTAAGGGTGACAAAAATATGTTTTTGTCATATTATTCTTGAAACAAGTTTAGAAGATACTTACTGGTGTCATAAACTTAAGTAAGTTTTTCTTAACCTTCTCGACATAGGTTTTTTTCCGAACCGGTGGTAAATGCTTGGACATTCAGCTTTTATAACCCTTAACTGGATGAAGGTATTTTGACTTTGATTTGCCATTTTGATCACAAGAACTATGTCTAAATTCTCTTGCAAGGTTTTATTTGAACTTAAATGAAAGCTTGTAATTATTCAATTCAATTCAAATTCAAATAATTTATTTCAGTAACGTGTCCATATCTCTTAGTTACATTACATAGTTGGCTTAAGTCTAGTGTTAGTACAGAAAATAATAAATAATAAAAACACATGTCAATTCTAATGCAAGCAGTGCATATATTCCAGTGCTCCTGGCAATGTCCCTGGAATCAGTTGGCAATGGTGCAGAGTATTCTGTTGTTTTAATGTTTTTGAATATCGGGTAGAAAAAACATTGAATGCATACCTATTCCCTATTGTTATATAAGTTTTGATATTGAAATTGTTAGTCATATCTACATATATTTTCAACGATTTGATTATCAATGCAAAAAGGTTGGCTATATCTGAAATGTTCAATTGACACTGACGTAAGTGACTTTGACACTTATGACGGTGACATATCTGTCGTAGTTTTTTTGGTCTTAAATTAGATTTTCGAGTATAGAAAAGGTTTGCGATCGCTGCTTCTTTGTTTATCGAATTTCTAATGCTAAAAACACGAACAACCTATAAGTATCACTAAAATTTAAAATTAAATCTATGCAAACCAGATAAATACTTCATACAGTAACAATACTTTATTCGTTTTATATTAGTTATTTTATCTGACGTGCTAGACAAGATGCACTACGCTAACCAGCGTTTCTATTCGTTTCGTTTTTAAACCAATCGCGTCACTGGTAGATGACGTGATACGAAAAGTCACGTGATCTACCAGTGACGCGATTGTTTAAAAACGAAACGAATAGAAACGCTACTTAGCGTAGTGCATCTTGGCAGGGCCCTCTGGCATCCTTGCATGCTTACGATTGTGTTCATTGTGTCACTCATGTGATGGTGTCATGCAAGGCGTAATCATATTGGTGATTAAAAAAATGTTTCCAATTTTCGTGGTTTGCTTTACGTGTTTGTATCGAGTGAGGGCCACTAAAGTTTCTTCTGTCTTATCTACACTCGCGAGCAAAAAAATTGGGTCTCAATGCATGTCTTATACAAAGTAGTATATTTCGAAGGATGGTTCTTTGCTAGAGCATGCTCTGAGTGAGGTCTGAATGGTCTGACGATGGATAACCATAAAGCATCAATAGAGGTCGGGGGTTCCTAAGATACCCAGTACTGACCTAACAGGCAAGTCACACCGCACAACAAGTGTTTGTTTCTGCATATGTTATTGCCAAATTTAGATGTTTTTTTACATGTACAATTATAACTTTAACCCTAGACTGGGTAAACTAGGAACTCTGAACCTCCAGTATCGGATGCTCGGGTTATCCATCATCACTATCATCAGACCTCACTCGAAGCTGCACTAGCAAAGAACCAAGGCTTCGAAATACCCTTGTTCGTAAGAAAAGCTCTCTGTGACCCGATTTCTTTGATAGTGAGTGTAACTTTTCCATTGATAAAGTTATTAAATTGTCTCATGCATGTATATGTCGGTTTTGGTTTTTTAATTTTGTAACCGAAATTACTTTCCACTTTATATATTCACTACTAAATACTACAGTTAGTGGCAGGTAAATCCAATCAAACAAGAGCTCAAAAAAATCTACGCATGACTTTAGTCAAGAGAGTAACAGCTTGTGCTGATCTTTTTGAGCTCTTCTTCCGTTTACCTAAAATATCTGCTACTAACTGTACTACATGGTAATGAATATTACGGAATTAGGGCATGCAAATAACCTGTTAAAACCAGTATTAACCGGTTATTTTCATACAAAACGGTTAATAACCGGTTAAATTGCATTCCCTATATGGAATACATTTCACTTGTGCACATTTTTCCTTTTGATTTTTCATGACTTCGTATTACTTCCTATTTTACAACCTTTACATTAGCTTCACTTGTAACTAACTAGCAAACTTAAGTTGGTATATAAACAAATTTTGAATGTCGATTTTGACCTAGTTTTAGTTATTTAACTGGTTTGAAATTTGGCATGCGTATAAATATTGGATGACAATGACCAAAAAGTAGTCAACAAAAAAGGTTGTCCCAAAATCATATTTTAGTAATAGTACATTACTGCAAAGACCAGTAAGTGAGCCTTCCTGGACGAGTATGAGGTAGAAGCCCGAGCCGCCAGGCGAGGGCTTTTATACATACGAGTCCAGGATGGCTCTTAATGGTCGAAGCATGTATAGTGCTTTACTCAAAAATAGAACAAGTAGAATGATTTAAAAAAAAAAGTTAAAATATTGATGACCACATGTGCACAACCCTCAGGGCGCTAGTCCGACTCTTAGCCGGTCGCATACCCGGTTTTTTTATTTTTTTTTAACGATTCACAACTCGTCATACCGGCCGAGATGTACTAGGCGCACATAAAACTGAGATGGTGCGGAGCAAGCGATGCTGAAATGAAGAGAAATCGCGCGATGTCTGGTCTGAACGAGATAACGCTTTTGGTTTCTGATACCCTGGTACTTTTGGAGCTGAATGATTAGCTTTTCATGTAGTATAAGTAGCCTTTTTGAAGGCTCCCACAGTCTTTACAGATAGTTCCAAATTCAAATAATATGATATGTTATGGAATTTCCATACTTACTTACTGGACACTTTTTGATTCCAAATTCGAAATTTCTCAACTTTACTGGACACTTTTCCAGTTGTCCAGGAACGTCAACCTACTGGCTCCTTTTTACTGGTGTTATGGCAAGATTACATTGCATTTTTGAGTAAAAACTTTTTACATTAAGTAAGCATGACTCATGCGAATTTATCGGAATTATTTATATTCAAAAGTATAAGAATTTTACTGTTGTACTAATGGTAAATAAAACTTGTACATGTTATGTGTTTGGAGACGGGGTGTCGCGAGCCTCTTATAGGTATCTCATCTAAAGCATTTTTTTATTTTCCAGATCCTTGAAGATTTTATTTTCTTATTCCCTGGTAAGGAAAACAACATTGTTAATTGGAGTATATTTTTCAAAACTTTGTTACTCTGAAAAGGCGCGAAATAATGTGCGACGACTATAAGGAGACTTTACTGACGTCCTTGAACAGTATAGAAACAGAAGGTGATATTATTTAACCACGGTTTTATTTAACTTCAAAATGTATAATTCTGCATCCCAAAACTAAACTGCCCTTTCTCTTTGAACAGTGCTGAAATACGGCAGAACTTACCATTGATTTGATTTAATAACTTTAATATTTGCTTGCTTACAGATGCCAAATTCCCGTCACAACTGGTTTTGTTAGTTAACGCAGTGCCACGTAAGGGACGGTCATCAAAACGCTCAAAGTTTTCGACCCAGGAATGCTTAGAAAGCTTGATGGTAGTTGTCGAGGTGAGTAAACACTATTAATAGGTTCAAATGCATGTGATGCTCAAGATTACAGTAACTATATCGTAATAACTGTTTGATTGTTACAGAATCCGGGTGACATTGAAGCAAGTATAATAAATCAAAAAAACAAAGCGGCAGTAAAAAAACTGCAAGTGCAGCCTTACGTCATTGTGCTCGAAACCCTTCAGAAGATAAATCGGATATATTTGGTGGTAGACAAATTAAGATACACGTTTGATTCGGCGCTTAGGGCATTTGATACTCTATTTAAGTGTTTTCATGTATTCAACGCAAAGTATCCAAATGCTAGTGAACATATTCACTTAATGAAGAATGTCAGTAGGTACGCCAAATCGCTTGAAACTTTGTAAGAGTAAAGCTTATAAATAAACAAACATACTACTTTTTGTTTCATTCAAATAGACCCAGTAGTTTTGATTCTACGAACGTATGAAATTACGGTCAAAAATATTAAAGGGTGCGGGCGCCATCTTACTGGAGTGACGTCATGGTTTCGTTGCGGTACGGCCCCTTATATGATTGAGTAAGTTTACAGGGCTATATTTTTTTAACCGTTATAAGTAACCAGTTGAAATTTTCACAGATTACGTGTTATTATAAACTCTATTGTTTAAAATTACAAAATGAACAATAAATCAAATCCCAAGAGGGGTCCCCATACAAGAAACATGACAAATAACCAGTTTTTTTAGCATTTTTATACGGATTATATTTTTATAATGGCTTACTATTTTGATGCTATTTTAAGCTTAAATCGCAGTCGAACTTTCATAGTTTACGACTAAATAACAATCTCAAGTAAAACTGCTAAAAATATTTGACCAAACTGATTTTATCAACACGATGTTTTAAGCGGTCACTCATCCTGTTTTAGAATACGCTTGTAAGTAGGTAGTTGCTTAACTTTGGAAGCCGAAGTACGGGTTGTATTTGTATTAGCTTTTTATTTCGGTGTCACACAATAATCTAAACTCCATACTTACGACCAAACAGTAATCTGTAGTAAAACAACAAACAACAAAATCTTACACGATGTTTAAGCGGTGTTTACTTAACTTTGGTAATAGCCCTTTCTTTACAAATGTCGTATCTAATGTAGAATTCATATCGCTAGGTACCGTATAAAATAATGAACTATAAAACATGAGTTTTTGATTGACCTAGGTAGTAGTTCTGATATTTTGTGTACTTATTCATTTCATCGATTTCAAATTTCGCGGGCGGGCGCTGCCAAGTGGCTCACTCGCCATAAGTTAGGTACCTAGACCGCCTCTCTCTCTCTCTCTCTCTCTCTCGCTAGTTGTTGGTATTAGCGGCCGCTGTAGTAAGTAGGTAGTTTTTGAACTGTTTTTGAGCATTATTACTGTTATTTCGTGTATGCAAGATAGCTTAGATAGCGTGCGTGTGTGTGTGTGTGTGTGTGTGTGTGTCCGTCTATCCGCAGCCTAGCTCAGAGACTCTTAGTACTAGAAACGTGTAATTTGGCATGAATATACATATTAGTCACGCCAACATAGTTAAATAAAAGTAAAATCATGAATTTTTTTTTTTACGTAACGTGGGTAAGTTTTTTTTTCTCGTCTACCCCATAGTGTGGGGTGTCGTTGTATAGGTCTTTCCAAAATATTGCGGATTTGTGAAAACAATATTTTAATTAAGGTATCCGTTTATGAAAAGCTTTAAAGCGCAAATTTTTGTTAGAGTCAAGTGTCGTCGTCCCCTCCCCACTACAGCCAAAACTACAAATAAAAAATATGAAAAATATCTTCAAAGGAAAACTATCACGACTAAGTAGACTTCATTGGCTCTTGAGTTAAACGGTTTAAATGTTTATACCTGCCGAAAACTTATTTGCGGTGTTGGTAAACTGACCGCGACCTATATCGATGTATGGGGATAACAGTTTTCCAACGGCAAAGTTAAGTTTGTCGCGAGGTCTAATTTGTTTGTAGTAACGGCTTCGGAACCCTACACTGAGCATGGTTCGACAGGCTGTTGCCCGGTTTTTTGCATTAATGTTTTGGTATTTTTATGTAGAATACGGTGAATCCTAAATTAAAAGTGCTTGATTATTATTCTATTTTTATTTAACCAACTTATTCGACAAACATTACAAACAGAAAAGCCGGTCAGCAACGGACAGTTAGTTTAGTTAAACAGGTTAAACTGTATGTAAAACAAAACAATGGATAACCATAACTATCATAGTCACATCAAAACGAATTCGTAAAAAATTACGACTTCCAAAGTTAAGCAACTACGAGCGTAGTCTAAAACAGGATGGGTGACCGCTTAAAACATCGTGTTGATAAAATCAGCTTTGTCACCTATTTGTAGCAGTTTTACTTGAGATTTCTATTTAGTCGTAAAGTATGAAAATTAGACTAGAACTTAAGCTTAAAATCGCATCAAAATAAGAAGCCATTATTGAAATACAATCCATATAAAAAAGCAAAAAAAAATGGTTTTTTTCATGGTTTTTGTACGGGGACCCCTCTTGGGATTTGATTTATTGTTCATTTTAAAAATTTAATCGATAGAATCTATAATAACACGTATTCTGTGAAAATTTCAACTGTCTATTTATTACGGTTAAAAAGATAGAAGCCCTGTAAACTCACTCATTCATATAAGGGCGCGTACCGCAACCAAACGATGACGTCATCATCCGTGAGCGCTAGCCGCCGGGTTTCGAGCGCCGCATACGAAGTTTAAAATTCAATATCTCGGAAACTATTAGACGTATCGAAATGATTTTTTTACAGCATTTTTTTGTTTTTAATGAAGAATACGATAAGCCAAAAATCTAAACTGGTTGACATTCTCTATTGTACAGCGGTGCGTTTACAAATTGTCCACAAAATTTGATAAACCCGCACCTTATATATCGGATATATTAGATTTAGCTTAAAAATATTTTGAGCCGAATTCATGAATATACTAACGGCATTTTCCCACCTGTTGCTTGTCGCTTTAACACCATTTTTTTTTTTAGGCTGGAAATATTTAAGACAGGTCCGTAAGGGCCAACATTTAACGTTATTATGTCATAATATATGATAATTTAGTGTGCATGTGGATTGAGTAACCACACTTCTGAAAAAAAAAGACAAAATGCTGTTCATTTAGTAAAAGTTCTAAAACAATTGTAAAACTAATCTCTGTATTTGTAAAACCATCTCTCACACCATCTAATATTTTATATGACATGTCATTGTATGCGTTGTCTATTTATAAAGACATTCAATTGTATTTTTTCTAATGTTACTGATTTCGTTGGTATATTGTGAGAACTGAGTGAGTGCATGTTAAAGATTATAATTTTTTTTATTTGTTGTTTTAAAAATACAGAGATTAGTTTTACAATTGTTTTAGAGCTTTTACTAAATGAACAGCATTTTATCTTTTTTTTTCAGAAGGGTGCTCACTCAATCCACACACGCACACGATCATTTATTAAGTTTAACAAATAATTAAATAATGTAACTGGGAATTACTTGGCCACACTCTTTAATTTGACTCCACTGTGTTAGTTTTTATTAATGTACTTAAGTAGATATATTCGTATTTATACACTTTAAAATGAGTAGGAATTTTTTGAAATCGGCCATATTTTTTCGGTGGTAGTTATTGGCGACATTAGGTTCGGTGCACGGTACACTTTTGCAAAATTCTGCAATAACTAAAAAACTACGTCTCTAATTCAGGCAGTTGATACCTCATTTTAAAGAGGATGGAATTCCCTATTTCAAATAGTTTTCTTATTTGGGGTTGCCATTAAGAGAATTAAAATATTAGACAAATAAAAATAGTTAAATTTAACAGTTTTTACGTTAAAATTACATAAAAACTGTAAATGACAGGTAGTCAAAAACTGTAAATCATTTGGTAGGCGGATTTGTAGCGAATTACAAGAAGTACTTGTCTTTATTAAACACTTAAAAATACCTTTATTATCATCAACATATTGACATTCTACTAAGGTGCTAATATTGGGACAGTTTTGCACCTAAGTGTATATTATACCTAGGTTCAGGAAAATACAAAGCCATTTACAAAACAAAAAATTACTATTTATTATTATTTATTTTACATTAATAAAAACTAATACAGTACAGACAAATGGGGTGTGGACAACTGGGAAAAGCCCAATTTTTCCAATTGCAATTTTCATATTCTAGGTATTTAAGTAAAAATGGTAAAGTTATTTTTATAAGTAATAATAGTATGCGCTTGTGTTTCTGTTTGTTTCTTTCATAATTAACCGTCTGAAAACCGCCGTTCTAGAAGTTTGACACTCGAATTTATACTACCTCTCCTTATTGTAAATTAAAGTTTAGTTCTATGAAAATAAAGGAGACATTCGGGTGGCATATTCCTAGGGCGGTGGTCGTCAAGAGGTACATTAGTAGTCGTCGTCAGTACAGTTGACGTCATAAACATGTTTACACTTTAGTACCTTGTCACTTTCATTCACTGAGACAATTTCATATTAGTTATATGAAAGTGTCTCAGTGAATGAAAGTGACAAGGTACTAAAGTGTAAACATGTTTGACGTCGACTGTACATTACTACAGAGTTCGGCAAATAAGCGATGGCATGTAATCTCGCCATTCATCCTGCAAGGTGGCGCCGCTAGTAAGAGGAGACCTGAGGGCTTATTGTCTAACGCACTCGCAATCACGATCGTTTTCATTTTGAAAATCGAAGGCTTGTCTGCATACAAAATGAAAACAATTGCTCCACTTTGAAGCCGGTTGCGATTGTGAGTGCGTTAGACAATAGACAGGCAATCTCTTAATTGCCGGACTCGCAGTCAATTACGAATTTTACGAAGATCTCCGTTTCTATTATCAGATCTTGTGTTTAAGGTGAAATATTTTATAAAAATCTGTTAGACAATAATAAAACTAATATAGATATTTACCATCTCTTTTTATTTATAGTGGATTTAAAATAGGTACCTACTCTCTTGCCCAGTTTGTCATGAACATTTGTTGTTTGTAATGCTCTTCATGCGAGATAAGTTTATTTGTCACGGAATAATCATTTTATAGCTTTAATTTAAACCTAAATTCAGTTTGTTAATTGCCACCCAGCATTACCAAACTGTTTTTGTTTTAAATTAAAACTAAAAATAGTCATTGCAATAAAATGGTTATACTGTCAAAAATCAACTTATCTCGCACGAAGAGAACTGTCATCTTAATTCAAGACAACGCTTATGTTCAGACAAACGAACATTACTTGAGTTGAACAAATCCTTAGCTTGAACCAAAATAATAAGTATGTCACATCTAGAATCTAGTTTCTTGGTGTAAACTAAGAAATACTACTACGAAGAGCACGATAATCTTAATTTAAAATTATGGATATATCCCGAGAAACTAACATCGCTTTAGTTGAACGAATCCTTTGCTTGAACCAAAATAATAAGTATATAACACCAAGAATCCAGTTTCTTGGTGTAAACAAAGAAATACTACTTCGAAGAGCACGATAATCTTAATAAAAAGTTATGGATATATTCCGACAAACTAACATCGCTTTAGTTGAACGAATCCTTTGCTTGAACCAAAATAATAAGTATTTCACACCAAGAATTAGTTTCTTGGTGTAAACTAAGAAATACTACTTCGAAGAGCACGATAGTCTTAATTTAAAGTTATGGATATATTCCGACAAACTAACATCGCTTTAGTTGAACGAATCCTTTGCTTGAACCAAAACAATAAGTATATACCAAGAATCTAGTTTCTTGCTGTAAACTAAGAAATACTACTTCGAAGAGCACGATAGTCTTAATTTAAAGTTATGGATATATTCCGACAAACTAACATCGCTTTAGTTGAACGAATCCTTTGCTTGAACCAAAATAATAAGTATATCATACCAAGAAACTAGTTTGTTGGTGAATAAGAAAAACTGCTTCGAAGAGCACCGTCGTCTTAATTCAAAATAATGGATTATATTCAGGGAAACTAACGTCGCTTGAGTTGAACAAATCCTTTACTTGAACCAAAACAAAAAATATATCAAACCAAAAATTTAGTATCTTAATACAATACTCCCATAAAAAGAGGTTATTTTGAAATAAGACTTGGTATATCTTACCCTAAAAGAAGATTATATTAAACCAAGAACTTCATTTTTTAATTTAATTGACATATTATTTGTATCAAGAATTTGATTTTCTTGAATCAAACCCAGAAATGCTTCAATGAACATAACGTCGCTCTTTGTTTTAAAGCTTATTTTCTTAAATAAAAACTAATTTACTTCGTCTAACGAGTGAGTTTCTAGAGTTAAGAAAAGAATTTCTTGAGTTAAACATACTGTTTACTTAATACAAGTAAACCGAGTTAGCTTACTTCAAGATAACTAAATCGTCTTAAACTAAATAAAATGGCTTATCTTAATTCTAGATAACTAAATCGTCTTAAAGTAAAGAAATATTTTCTCTTGATTGAAATATGTATAGAGTTGAAGCGAAAAAACGTTATTTTCTTGGATGAAAGAAGGTTAGCTTGATCGAAAATAATAACTTTAAGAGCATTATTTTCTTCGACTAAGACATAAAATCGGTTTCCGCATATATGAAACTTTATTATCTTAATTGAAGATATCTTTTTTTTCCGTGTAAGTAGGCTTGGTGACATATTGCGTTAGACCAAAACACTGCAGAAAGCTCATAAGTTTCCTGCATAGAACGTCATTCTTATTTAGCAAATTAATATTAAAATCTCCTATCAAAATAACATAGTTGCATTTAGCAAACGAACTAAGGTACTGAAGCAGTAAGGGCATCAATAAAAACATCCACCTCCGGCCATGGTGGGCGATACGCAGTGCCTAAAGCGACCCTTGCCCCTTCAACACTAAGGGTTAACCACATCTGCTCCACGAGCGACGTAACGGGATGCGGATAGACCCGCGCGTTGACACCGCGCTTGATGTATTAAACCCACTCCCCCGCCCCGCGCACGGACTTCCGGTGGCCTTGTAATGTGTTTCAGCCAATATCCGGGAACTAATGGCGCGCGCGCATCTTCTCCCTCCAAGCCAAGTTTCGTTGATGGCTATTATATCGACAGGATGTGACTGCATTGTCACGATGAATTTCTCGTGTTTGGTTCCGAGTGAGCAAGGGTTTAGAAGACCAACTAAAAGCTTATTGTTCTTGGGGCTCATTATAATAATACCTAACAAAAGATAAGCGTAAATAAATGAGCGAGACGGTGTAGGCTAAAAATAGCGTCAATACGTAATAATAACATGTAATTAATATAAAATACACAAGAATAATCATATACATAGGGCAATGTAAATAACGAAAAAATACAATAATAGAAGGATAAGGGTGTATAGAGATTATAAAGATGTGGAGTGAGCAGATATCTAGGAAAGAAAAACTTATGCCTGGTTGCGACTACGAGTAGGAGTAGGTAAAACATGTTCAGTACGATTCGGGTTTAGGCTTACGAGTACATTCATAACGAAACTGATAATTGACAAAGTGTGGCATAGCATTAACATTGAAATATCCGGGTTGTAGGTTGACACTAACATATTTAACTCCCAAAAACTTGTGCAAGGTCATCAAGTGACCGGACGCGGCGAGCAGGCGCGTCGCTGCTTCGGCGAACATACACGCGCCCGTCTCTTGTCCAAGATAATCGCTAGTCCAGCCTCCTGCATTCTCGCCACACGTTATATGTAGAATAGCGACCGATTCAGCCTAGTGAGTCGCTCGTTCACATACTCGTAGAACCGGCTAGGCGGGCCGGGCAGATCGAAGTCTGACGTGTCGGTTCCGCGACGCACCCTCGCAGCCCGCAGCAGATCGGCGCGGGGCCCATGGCGGGCAAGGCGCACGACTAAAGGCCGCACTCGCGTGCCCGCTGTTATAACTTGAGATTAATTAAACAACAAATATATAACGTTTAACACTGTTTTATTAGATTAAATAGAACACATAGCAGAACACCAAGACGCCAAGACAGTCGTAGGGAGAAGAGAGCGATATTGCCAGCCTAATATTAATACCAGCCTCACAGCAATAATACCAGCTCTAACACTCTTCCCTCCTTTCCTGTTTATTACAAAATAATGAGTGTATGCCCTTAACACTATTTATCACATTCTTAATCTACTTGCAATTCCAATGCTTGGCTACAAGTCTGCATCTGGTTCTTGTGCCGTTTCCACTTCAATCCTCCTACATCTACATAATATGTTACACCAGGATAAGATTCACTTAATATAATACCTAAGATCCAAGGTTTACACCCTTTATGGTAATCCCTCACCATAACTTTTTGGCCGACTGCAAATTCCGTCGCTCTTTTACCGCTATTGAACTTTTGTGTTGATTCCTGTAATTTTATCAGATTATCTGTAATGGGTGGAGGCCTTAAAAGAAAAACCTTGTCCTTATCTCTCTACCAAACATTAGTTTTGCTGGTGTTGCCCCTGTGCATTTGTGAACTGTTGTGCGATAGTCAAATAAAAATAGATTTAAAGCATACTTAAAGGATTGACCATTTTCTACTATTTTTTTTACATGTGATTTTAAGGTGTCCACAAATCGTTCTGCCGCCCCATTAGTCGCAGGGCTATAAGGTGGTGTAAATGTATGTTTGATTCCTGTGGTAGAACAAAATGTCTTAAAATCCATACTTGTGAAAGTTGCACCATTATCAGTCACAAGATGCACTGGAAAACCAAAGCGTACATATAATTCTTTAAATTTCTGTATTGTTAAATTTGTACCTATATTTGCCATTTCAAATGCTTCCGGTCATTTACTATAACTATCTATAACAATTAAAATCATCTTGCCTAGAAATGGGCCAAGAAAATCTGCATGGATCCTGTACCATGCTGTGGGAGGTACCGGCCAGCAATGTAATTTGGTTTTTGGTGGATTTTTCCTATTTGCTAAACATATCCTACACGAGTTCAATTTATTCTCAATAGCTTCGTTAAGCTTTGGCCACCAGAAATATGATTAGGCCATAAGTTTCATACGATTGCCACCAAAATGGCTTATATGAAGCTCTGACAGCACATTGTCAATTAACTTATTAGGGATGATTATTCTGTGCCCCCAGAATAAGCATTCCTGGTCCACATCAATCTCATTTTTCCTAATATAGTAGGCCTTTAAATCTTTACCAATCTTAGTCTCTTCTGGCCATCCATCTTGACAGTATCTTAAAATAGTGCAAAGTACCGTATCTTTCTTTGTTTCAGTTTTAATTAACTCGAAATTTAATGCTTTCATATTGGAATTTTGAACATTATTTATTGGATATTCTATAGAATTGCAAAAAATTGGTAAAAACTATTTGACTGTCATCATTACAAGGAGATCAAGATAGGAAATGTGCTGGATTTTTGCTAGTTTGAATGTAATTTATTCGACACTATCTACGAACACTACGCTAACTCGATTTTCGCTACTTTACAGGAGACGTGTTTTAATGGAAAAGTTTAATAACTCCCTTGACTTTTGACATTTGCCTTTGAAATTTGGAATACAAATAGCTTAATAGTTACTTTATTAATTGGTATATATTGACCCACTAAAATCTTGTTCGTTTTGGATTTATGACGACTTAGCGTTGTATACTTCAATTTTACAATTAAAAAACTGCAATGAATAATACGCCAAGTAACACTTAGCCTAATATATCTCGCTACGGTTTATGATGAAAATATTCATTTTATTGTCCAAAAATCTATGTTTCCCACTTGTAGGAAGTGAGCTGAGCTATAAACAGTCAGAATTAAGTACAAACACAATAAAGCAATGGCAATTTAGTGAAATCTATGACTTAGCGTAATATACACCTGATAGTTATTTTTATCGTTCCATTCTCAACTACGTTATTGAGCACTTAGCTGGTTATACGATTGCCAATACTGTTACTTAGCTTTTTATTCACAATATGAAACTATGAAGAATTAAATTAAGTGGGTGATTTTATGAACCACAAATAGCTAAAAAGTTAGTTTAATCAAGCAGTGCACCTTTTAAATTTATTCACACTTATTATACATGGAGTTATTCGCGTCCGTAGGTCTAACCCTTGATACCCTTCACGTGTCTCCCGGGTGCTGCCAAACGAACAACAACGCCGAGTGTCAGCCCTTCTGGATTCCAAGACGGCTACTACAAGCCGTGAGAATTTCCGTTCCGTTCCGTTCTTTGCCGTTCTTTAAATAACAGAAACAGCGCCTATGGACTTAGCGGAGCCCAGATGGCAGGACGATGAACCAAATCCATTACATCCTTACGAACAAAAAACGCATTATGCGGGATGTCGATGTACTTAATAAAGTGAGTACGGAAAGCGATCACCGTATTGTCAGAGCTCGGTATTCTGTCTTTGTCAAAAGACATCCTCAAACTTTTGAAGGAACGGAAATTATTGCTAGCATTACCAAACCAGTCGGGTATCTATCAACATCCTTAATTAAAAAATAAGGTACGCTATTAGGAAGGAGCAGAGGCCAAAGAAGCACAGACTACCTTGACATGATTGTTGACTCAAGGTGTTTAGAAGGCAGCTCAAGCGTGGAAACCACCAAATACTTACACAAACTCACCGCTGACGGATCCATACTGACATCAGACCGCAAGGAAATACTAGAAGTCGTAGAAAAATTCTACTCCGACTTATACAGCTCCCAAAAGATTGAACCATCTCCTACTAAGTCAAGAAAATATCCACGAGCTACATAAATTGGCAAGGCACAAAACCTAATAGTTGCGCGAGTTGTGCTTATATGAGACTAAGAACTCCTTGAAAGCAATAAAGAAAGGGAAAACGCCAAGAGATGACAAGGTTACATACGAACATCTGCAACTCGGTGGGAAACCAGTGTTAAAGTAGCTCCAGCTCCTGTTCAACAAGGCCTTTATTCATTTCATTTCATTTCATTTATTTATTTCAAAAACAACTTAGGTGGTAGGTATACATAAAATTTTCGCCAAACTGGGGGCAGTTTGTTGGCGAAGAGTGCGCTCACAGTCATGTTTAACCCTTTTGTGTTATACCTACTTAAACAAACTAAATTAAGTACTAAGTTAAGTTCGAGCCAGTAACTCCAGAAACGTGTAAAAATGCGGTGGTAATTCTACTGCACAAGAAAGGAGACGTCATTAATCTTTCAAATTACTAACCCATTTCGCTGTTCAGTCATGTGTACAAGTTATTAACCAAGGTTATAACATTGCGGCTCTCCAACAGCCTTGACTCAGGGCAAAATGAGCAGGCAGGCTAAGAGCGGCGTCTCAATGGTTGACCACATCACAGTTCGACAACTTGTGGAAAAGTGTAATCAGTACAACCAGCCCGTAGCATTAGCCTAAATAGACTTTGAAAACCCGTTCGATACAGTGTAACACTGGGCGGTCATTCACTCTCTAGAGAGATGTCAGGTCGACAAATTAATATGTGCAAGCGATTTAAGATGTGTAGGTACCATGCAGCCACGCTGCAAGTAAAGCTGCACGACCTTACAAAACCAGTTCCCGTTAGAAAGGGGGTGAGACAGAGGGAGACAATATCACCCAAATTGTTCACAGCATGTTCGGAGGACATATTAAAGCTTCTCGA
Organism: Acleris cristana; assembly: GCA_948252455.1. Classification (NCBI taxonomy): domain Eukaryota; kingdom Metazoa; phylum Arthropoda; class Insecta; order Lepidoptera; family Tortricidae; genus Acleris; species Acleris cristana. Next base: position 48,220,589 of record OX411771.1, on the reverse strand, counting down.
CTGGTCCATATAGTGGCATAAATATCCACGGAGAATACCTGTCACACTTGCGCTTCGCAGATGATATTGTCTAGTTTGCCGAAAACACCGAGAACTTGCAGGCTATGTTGGAAGAGCTGTATTCCACTTCACTCAACGTCAGTCTAAGAATGAACAGCTTAAAAACAAAACTGCACTTAACGTTGCATGGTCAACAAATCAATAGTGTCGGCGAGTACGTCTACTTGGGCCAAGTTATAAGTCACGAGAGGAGGAGACAAGAACGCGAAATTCAGCGACATCCGGCTAGGATGGGGGCCTTCGGCAAGCTCTCCGACGTATTCAAGGACATTAAATTGCCTTTAAACCTCAAACGCCACACGTTTGAACAGTGCATTCTCTCCGTGATGGTCTATGGAGCCGAAACCTGGACGCTGACTAAGCAGCGCATCCACCGACTACAAGTCACCCAAAGGGCCATGGAAAGACTAAGTCTAAGCAGCCCTTAAAACATATTTTTTTTTAATAATCTTGACAGCGTTGGTTAAATACAAAAGCGAAACAAGCCAAAAATGAGTATGTGTTGCATTTAAAATTGGAATGCTATTTACTTTAAGTTTTAAATCAAAGTATATTTTTGTTTTTGATTTGTGGCGCTTTTTTATTTAAGCAGCATGGACATACAGACAAATATACAGACAGACAACCAATGGTAATTCTATAACGGGGGTTCCGTTTTAGGTAAATAAGGCACGAAACTCATTAATATTGTTGTTATCCTCTTTTGAGTACCTTGACCGTATATTACGCTAACTCAGACTTAGCGTTGGCTTAGTCGTACCTTTGAAAAAATAAATTAGCAGTTTGTACTAAGTTATATAGTTAGTACAATCGCAACAACATAACTTTATCCCATTTTAAATAAAAAACAATGTAAAAGCGCGTGCGTCCCGCTAACAAGCGCCTAAGTCACACTTAAACGGCAACAAACAAACTAGCGCCCCTTCCGCTCCCCCCGTACGAGCGGCTATCACAGTTGGCGGGGCGTACGTCGTTCGATTTTAAATTTGTCATAAACTTAGCGCTGTTTACGTTTCGTAACTTTGTTATTTTTATCGATAATTGAAAAATAACAATAGGATTATGTAAAGAATGAACTTCTAAGATCTTGGGCATTAAAAAGTGAAAATCACCCAAAATCGAGTTTGCGTAGTATGCGTAGATAGTGTCGTTATACTTAAACCCTGATAGAAATATAGCATAATGCTGAAGCCTTTTAGCTGCCATCTTAGGAATAGATTTGTATGGACCGAAGATCCTAACTAGTGCTGCATTATCTGTTTCTAGCTCAAACTGGCGACCATATGTGGGTCAATTTCCCAAGCAATAAATTAAGCTGGCGGTGCTGAAAACGTGGGTGAACAAAGTTTAAATATTAAACTGTTATTTTTTTCTAAACACTTCAAGCAGTTGCCTATTTCGGGCAATAAGTAGAATTAAAATATTAATAGAAATAATAATTAAAAAATAATAATTAAGCCCTCATTTCTCATCACGGTGGGCTGTCCGCAACCCAATTTTGATTGCAAAACGTGGATTAAATTGAATACTATTAATGATTATGAAAAACGTTTACCTTTTTTTAAATACTCTATAGTTACCGTAGAGAAACGTACCCCGTCTCTGAACGGGCGGGCGTTTGGGGCGCGTCCCAGGAGTCCCTTGAGGGCCCGGAAATGCTTACCCCAGTTTGCGATCCGCTGGACAACCAGCGGTGGGTAGCGGGTCTTTTTCCCGGGCGCCTGCGCTGCTGTCGCCGGTCCTTGACCGCTTGTTGCGGAAGGAGATGGCGGAGAGGCGGCGGCCGCGGCGAAAGAGAGTGGCGGCGGTGGAGAGTGCAGCTGTGGAAGCTGTTGAGCAGATGGTGGTGACGGCCCGGTTGTGTCCATCGGACACAGATCGAGCCGGGGCAGTGAGCGCGGTTGTTGGGATGTCGCAGGCGGGGTCTGAGCGGCCCGCTTTTTGCTCGGCGTCACTGCGGTGGAGGACGCAGCGGTAGCGGCAAGCGGCACTGTGGTTCGTGGCGCGACTCGCGGCCGCGCGACGGCCTTCGGCTGTGGCGGCGGCGCACTTAAGCGCACAGGCGCGGTGGTCGGCCTAGCGCGGAAGGGTGGTGAGGTCGCGGGCGCGTGCGCGCTCGCGGAGGTGGTCCGGGCCACGCGCGCTGGCGTGGCGGATGTCGAGGCGCGGCTGGTAGTGGTGGCAGCTCGCGCGGGTGCGCGGCGCGGCGGCTCGTCCTCGGGCGAATCGCGGGGCGCTGCGTCGTCGGGCTGCAACGACATTTGCGGCACGGTGCCGCGGCGTGGTTCTGCTGGGCAGTATGAACGATGTGCGCGCCGTCTGTGGGCGCTGCTCACGAGGTTTGGAGGCAGAGTGGGCCGGTGGTGAGGCAGCGGCGGCAGCAGCAGTGGCTGCGGCGCGAGCGGCGGTGATCCGCGCGAACGCAGCACGCAGCACAGGCGGAGCGTCTGCGCCGTCCGCGAGCATCTCGCTCAACGTGAGCTGAGTGCCCGGGGAGTTTGCGAACTCCAGGTCGCAGGAGTGGCCCGGGGACGGGATCCGCCGGGGTCGTCCAGGGTCAAGGCGGGGGTCGCGCTGAGGCGGCACGCCGGCAGCCATCTGCACGGCCAGCTCGGCAATAGCTTGGCCGTCCGGTGGCGGGGTGTTCGGAGCGGTCGTCGGCGGTGTTGCCTGACCGGCCGCTCGCAGCAGGTTGGTGGCGCGCACAACATGGGTGCGGTCCTCGTTGGAGATCGGGATCCGTCGGGTGTTGCGGAAGATCCGCGGGCGCGTCTGCCTTCGCGCCGTTGGATCACTCCGGGATCCAGGCTGCATAATGGGGGTAGCCCTAAAAAGGGCTTTTACAGATTACCCCAACTTTGCGGACTCGCACAAGGTGGGAGAGACACGATGTTAATTTGGAGGGTAGATATATTTGCGGAAAAAATAATCTACCCACCCAAATAAAACAAAGGATGACGTAAGATGGGGCAGTGACTCACGCGACCATAACGCACCGCGGCCTCACCACTCCCCTCCCTTTTCCCCCGTCCCAAGGCTCCCCCCGCAAGCGAGAGGCCGAGACTAGGTACTGGAAGGAAAGTTACCGGCCGGCGGCAGGGAAATTCCACTGTTGATCGGTCCGAGCGTGTGACGTAGGGGAGCCAGATGTTGGTGACTCGCCTGTGTTTTTCCGCAGTTCCGCAAAACAACACGTCCCTACGTCAGAGGTGGCAGCCAGATGGTCGGCTATTTGATTTAACGAATTTAATTTAATTACAAATTGAACGTCCACCTCGGGTCACTGCGGCCTATCCGTGCTGTGCGCGTGTATGGCGATCCAATATAAAGGTAAGTTCTTGCTTCCGGTGGGGTGGGGACAAAAAAATACTCATTCCGACGGTTGCTTTATTTTTTGTATTTTTTGTTTATTTGGTTTAAGATTTATGTATAACACGTACGACATATTTCTTGCTTCTGGAGTAACGTTAGTTAAAAGAAACAAGACTCCGTTTTTTTTTTAAATATATTTTTGTACCTGTTTTATCATTCCGGTGTTCTCATTCCGATGTTTCCGGTGTATAAAATACCCACAGGAATGATAAGCAACACCGGCATGATACAAAAGTAGCTTCACTTAGTTATCCAAATAATTATCAATTTTAATTATTCAATTTTATGAAGTCAAAGCAAATGTATAAATATTTTAAGCGTTTAAACGCAAATTATTTTTATTTTTATGTTAATAAAAATACATTATGCCGTTTTTTTAATGCATTAATGATGTTGTTGTTATATACGGTTTCTTTGGTTTATAACAAAAATTATGATGATGATAACCAAATGTCAGTTATTTTGTGCATAATTGTATTGATATAAAAGTCATAAATTCATGCCTTTTCTTTTTTATATTTGTATTTAGTAATTTTGTATTTTTTTCTATATTTTATTGTTATATAGGTATTACATTAAAATGCAGACTAATCATTATTTTAATCCGAAAAATTGCATAACGACCCTCGCTTATGCTTCTTCGCATTATGTATAGTTTTGTTTTGCGATTCGAGCGAGACTAAAAAAGTTCCGAGTATAAGTACATTCGCTTAGATTGTGTCACTACACTCGCACGTACTTGTGGTAATTGTAACAAAAAACGAATATAATTAGATGTAAACAGCCTAATTCACTTGGGGGTGTTACGCTGCATGTGGATTTGGCAGTTTACATCGAATTATATTTGTATTTTATTACAATAACCACACGTGCGTGTGTCGCGACATTATCCAAGCGAATGGACTATAATAAAAAATAAGATAAATATGTGTAACTTTGAAGCGACAGAATCGAAGGGTCATACCGCGTCTTGTCAAGCTAAAATTACTTACTTTATAACTTTTCTTTAAGAATAATTATTTGTTTATTTTTATGCAGTTATATGTAAGTTACAAATGAATACCGAGTAAATAGGGTAAATAGAGATACGCGGGGTGAATAGAAGTACAGCCTAAAATAAAGCTTATTGTACTTATTATGAGATTTTATCGTAATTTTTCCATAGACTTCTCAATTTAATTGTTATTATATGAGTAACAAATTAGAACTTATTTTGGATTGTAGGTGTTTGCAATTCGTGTATTCCAATATTGGCAATATTACTTATTAGAATGATTCGGTTATTTTAAATAGTACAAAAAAGGATTTAAATAGTTACCTACTTTTAATAGAATGCTAGAAACAGCTTTTTTTCATACCTACTGACACATACATGCAAATAGTTACATATATTGACATACTTTGTTTAGATAATTTAATTTAATAAGTGTAGAATTATTGTATTTATTGTATTTGGAATTTTTGACATGTAAAACTATGTTTTATTAAGGAATAAATAAATAAATAAATAAATAAATAATAAAAAACAGGAATGCAAATATGACATGAAATGATATGTAGTTTATAGTAGATACTGAATAACGTAAGTATTCTATTTAACTTGTTTTACCTATTTTATTATTGATCTTTGTGCTCGGTACACCTATGACTTTATTTACTTACCTCTTTAACTGATAATTTCTGAGAAAAGGTGACGGTTGCGACATACAGACAGACAGACGGATATGGTGAAACTAGTTTAACTACAAAACCCTAAAAAATGTTATTTCTGATAATTATCTAATAATCGATCTGCTTCTTACTATCAAGCTTTTCTGTGAAAACTAAAGTTTCATGCAAACAACGGGACGTTACCATAATTAATTCTTCTTTTGTAGATTCACGTCAACGCATTATAGATAACAGTGTGATTGATTTATTTTTGTTTCTCTTTAATTTTTAGATAAATTAACTATGTTAATAACTAATAATGTGTGTAAACTGAATGCTGTTTTTTTATATTTAAGGCAATGTCTGTATTTTTAAACATTGTTATAATAGATTATAAAACTTTAAATCATTATTTCGTTTGTTTCAATAAAATGTTCAAATTATCCGAAATAATCGAATATTCGAATATCGGAAATTGATCTTAATATTATTCGAAATTTAAAAACGAAAAAATATTTCAAGCCCTTGTAATTCTATTTACCCTGCTAATCTCTATTCACCCATCTTACGTACGTTTATTATGAATTCAGTAAAAGTAGTAATATATTTTTGTTTATAGAATGCCAAGGATTAAAACGCTAACGGAAGAAGAAAAGCGACAAAAAAAAGAATGAGTACGAAAGAAGAAGAAAAGAAAGGATAAGAAATGATCCTGCATTACGTGAACATTATCGTCAAAAAGAAAAGGAAAGATATGCCAGAAGAAAAGCAGAAGGGTTGCTTTCAAGAAGTAAAATGGACACTCGTAGTCTCCAAATTTTGCGAAGAAAAAACAGAATTAGTGCCCAAGCTTATTATCGGAGAAAAAAAGCAAAAGCTGCTGCTGAACTACTCTCAAAACAACCAATTGGTCATTTAAATATGAATGAACAAGTAATTTCGGATTCAGGAAGAAATATAAATGACAGAGAACATTCTGTTGCGGCGCCACTGAGTAATTTTGAAGATAATCAATATACACCGCACCCAAATGAAGTATTAAGAAATCCAATTACGGATAAAGATAATATAAGAAACAATGGAGCCAGACTTAATTTTCAGTTAAACAGTTCGATGTCAAGTGATCGCGTTCTTCGATCAACTGTTTCCAATAATCGTTTTGAGGATATTGAATCAAACATTCGCCGCTTTTATGTGCGGACAAGTAGCCCCCAACGATCACCACCAGCGTCGCCTTGTGTTACACCAGATCTTAGCAGTATACACTTAGCAGAATCAACATCATGTCCGAACAGTCCTGGTTCTATAGCATCTACAGAGTTCAAACGAGACTTTACAGCAAAGTTTAGAAAGTATCAAAAATCTAAGTCTAAACAAATTATTGATTTAAAAAACAAGATAGCAAAAATTGCCAAGGAAAATGAAATGTATAGAAAAAGGTGTCAAAGATTGAGTAACTGCTTAAAAGTCTCACCGAGGAATGTCCCAAAAGTACAGAGTAACATGAGTAGCAAAAGAAATCTAACTCAGAAGCAAAAACGTATACGACAAACGGTTGTGAAATTTTACGAAGACGATGAAAACACTATTCTTTGCCCAGGAAAAAAGGACTCTGTAACAAAAGGTGGAGTTCAAAAACAAAAGAGGTTATTAAGTGACACATTAAAAAACCTACATCTCAAGTACGTAAAGTTCAGGTTATCCACCAATTAGTTATGTAACATTTTCACGAATGAAACCTTTTTGGGTAAAACAACCTGATTTAAATCGACGAAATACATGTCTGTGTGAAAAACATGAAAATATGAACCTTTTAATTAAAACACTGAAAAATAACCACATTATTAAAGAAAATTCTGTATCTGCAGTGTTAAATGCTTTGTGCTGTAATCAAGAAAATGTTACTTGTCTCATGAGAGAATGTCATGCTTGTAAACGAAGACAATTGTATTACCAGGAATTTAACAATGCGACCAATTTGGCACATGACATGACACACATGACATGACATGGGAAAAAAATAAATGCACTTATTTTAAAAATGGTGTTGAAAAAACGGCTAACAGAGTAGAAAAAGTAAAAAAAAATTTGAAACCTTTGGAGCTAATTGGATTATTTGAAAGCAAAATTACATCTTTTACAAAACATTGTGGAAATATAAAAAATCAAAGCGAGGCGATTAAAAAAATCAAACAGAATATCACTGTAAAAGACTGCGTAATACATATTGACTTTAGTGAAAATTATGAAACAAAATATGGTTCTGAAATACAATCCGTCCATTTTGGGGGTAGTAGGAAACAAATAACATTACATACAGCAGTTCTTTATTTCAAATTAGACGAAACGACCACGAAAACTCAGGCTTATTGTACAGTAAGCACTTCTTTGCGCCATGATGCTGCTGCAGTGTGGGCGCACATTGTTCCTATTTTGGGTGAAAAAGAGAAAACAGCCCCACTGGTTTGCAATCTATACATTGTATCAGACTCTCCGTCTGCGCAATATCGGAATAAGAAGATATTATACATTATATCACAATTGTCTTCCTATAACCCGATGCTGACACACATAGTATGGAACTACTGTGAGTGTGGACACGGTAAGGGTGCCCCAGACGGAGTTGGCGGTGTTTTGAAGAGAACAGCTGATAAAGTGGTTTCATATGGCAGTAATATCCCGGACATCGATACGCTGGTGAAAAGTTTAAGGTCTTCTGTTCAAGGAGTGAAAATCGAAATAGTTCAAGACTACGAAATAACAGAAAAAGAATGGCTTCTACCTAAGAAATTGAAGACTTTTCCTGAAACTATGCAAGTTCATCAAGTCTTATGGACCAAAGAAACAGGATATCGCTTGGCACTGCGTCGCCAGTCATGCACTGAAACAGAATGCCAAAATAATGCAATCAAATGCTCACATGGCAAACATTTGGGTTTTCATGACTTAACAACTAACATTGATGTTAACTCTCAAAAAAATGCGGAAGTCGAAAATGCCATTAGTAGTACTTTGCCATCAATAACAAGAGTTAAAGCTTTAACAAAATCAAACCAGCCGAAAACTACCAAAGCTGGTATGAATCTAGCAATTCTGAAGCCGGTTCAAATGAATGACGTTTTAACGTTACCTCCAAAAACATTAAAATTAACTGCTGCACCGATAGTTACAGAACAATCTATAATGCCCAAACCACCACTTACAATGATTGATTCAAAATCAAACACCTTGCGCATTGTTAAAACCACAAAAGAAACCAAAAAGTCTGTTGCTGCCCAGATGTTGCCAATAAACCAAGTAAGCAAAGAAGGTGCTCCCAACTCACAATTAAAAAAATATAAAAGTATCAAAGCTGTTAAAAAGCTAAAAAGTGGTCAGAGGTTGTCATCTCCAATTCCTTCAACATCTAAGCTACCAACTGTATCAACGATTGATGACAAAGAATCAACACGATATACATCATCTTCTACAATGATCAGAAAATCATTGCTTTCAGATTTCGATCATCATGACTATCCAGAAATGATACCGTCATGTTCATTTTTTGAAAACATAAATAGCGACATTTTTTCTGAATACGAGAGGTCAAATAACTCTGATCATCTGTCAGACGTAAGAAGCGTTGACCAAAACCCACCAAAAGAAAATCAGTTGGAAAATGACACCGATTCGTCTGACTACGATATATTTTAAAAAGCTTTGGCTTTTGAAATAGATGATTATTTACTTTATTTATTTACTTTTAAAAGTTGATTATTTGTTTTTATTACAATGGTAACGTTAATTATTATGATTCGATGTGATGCTTAAATAATAATCTAAATGTTGGGATTGTTTTGATCCTCAATATGAAGATTAAGAATGTTTATACATGGTGTGTGACAATATTTATTCATAGTTCTGCTAATTATTAACGCGGTACGATTGAAATAGTACATTACTTAACAAGGGCTGTAAAAGAAAGAAAGCCCGAAATCGCAGGTATTTGAGACCCGAGCCGTAGGCGAGGGTTGTAAATATGCGATAGAGGGCTTTCTTTTTTACTGCCCGTGATGAGTACACAATTTTACGTCTTCACCTGGCCACAATGCGAGTTTTACCGTGCGCGCAGCGTGCGATAAAACTCACATTATGGCCAGGTGTGACGTAAAATTATTTAGATATTGCCACTGTTTGTAATACACGCTGAATTCAAATTTTGTTGATATTGCTTTTATTGTTTTGTTTGATTTTTTTTGTTGAATTAAAATATTAAGTAACATTAATATTAACATCATTATTAGTATTAAGTTAATAATTAGACATTAAGAAAATGTGCAAGTACACATAATATGCGACTGCATTGTTACTGTTACAGTATTCAAGTTATTTTTGTTTTTTTTTGTTTAGTCAACAACCCGTTGAACGACGACATCGTTTTTTTATTATTTCTAGAATATTACTAAGAATATTATATTATAATGAAGAAAGTTCTAGCCGATAAAAAAAAGATTTGTTACGGGTTTATTTTTCAATTTAATTATAATTATAAAGGGCAATGCTAAGTGTTAAGATTGGACGTGATATTCAGTTTAAAAATCTCTAAAAGGTTTAAATTTATATTAGTATTAGGATGTTTTTGATTTTTTAATAAGATGCTCCGTGATCTCTAGACATTAAGACTGAAAAATGTGCAAGTACACATAATATGCAACTGCATTTTTACTGTTACAGTATTTAAGTTAAATTTGTTATTTTAGTCAACAACCTGTTGAACGACGAAATCGTGTTTTGATTATTTCTAGAATACTAATAAGATTATATATTATAACGAAGAAAGTTCTGGCCAATGAAAAAAAAAGATTTGTTATAGATTTATTTTTCTATTTAATTATAGTTATAAAGGGCCAAGATTGGACGTGATATTCAGTTAAAAAATCTCTAAAAGGTTTAAATTTATATAAGTACTGGGATGTTTTTTTTTTTAATAAGATCTTGGATGTGTATATTCACATCTTCTCTTGCACGTTATCATAATGTTACATTTTTAACTAAGTGTTTTAGGTATTTCATTATATTTTTGAGGCTGTCCTTATGTCGCACTAATTATTAAGCAATAAGTGATTTTTAACATTTTTTAGCACGAAAGTCAGTACAAAATTCTACGATTGCCACAGCGATATTTGTAATATTATAATTATTGAGTTATATTTTGCTTAGTCAGCGACCTGTTCCTATTAGATTTACATAGTAGATTGTTATTCTTTACAAGTTTATAACTAGTTTATTATCATTAAAAAATCACAATAATTAAGAACATTTTCGAAAACCATATTAAAGAAATGTATAAATCAATCCGGTACATTTATAAAAAAACTATATGTGAAGTAATTTTTTTGAACCAACAAAAATGTTTTTTATTAAGCTAATTGTTTGAAAACATTAATATTAATGTCATTTTTACTCAATTAAAGATTTTTAATGATGATAATTATTAATAACATTAAAGGCATTTTTACTCAAATAAATAATAATAATTATGATAATTATTAGTAACATTAATGTAATTTTTACTCAAATAAAGACTTGTAATTATTATAGGTAATAATAACATTAATATCATTTTTACTCAAATAAAGACTTATAATTATGATAATTATTGTTTTTTTCATTCCGGTGGATAAGGTTTCATTTACGTGGGTCATTTTTATCATTCCAGTGTGTATTTATCACTTCGGTGGGTACATTTTATCATTTCGGTGTGTATTTATCATTCCGGCGTCTCATCAAATATATTATCTTGTATATCTCAGAAACTATTCATGATATTGAATGTCCCTTAACATCACGTCTAGAATATATTACAATGTGTAGTTTAAAATGAAAAACGTTCAAAAATACACAAAACTTAAAAATTACACCGAAATGAGACAAAAATCAGAAATGTTGAAATTGACCCATGTATAATTGTAAAATTTTGTAACACCAAAAATAATTGCCATGGCCTCTTTATCTAGTGTACAATATTTTTGTTCTCTCTCATTTAATTTTTTACTGGCATAAGCAATGGGCCTCAATGTGCCATTTGGGTATTTATTAGATATAACTGCTGCCAGGCCACAAGAAGACGCATCACAGGTAAGCACAAGTGGAAAATTTGGATCATAATTATACAAGTTATCTGCTGATGGTAATTTCTCTTTTATTATTTCAAAAGCTTTTTGACAAACCGGTGTCCAGTCAAATTTTCCTATCTGTGTACACTCATACAAAGGGAATAGTGTTTCCGCCATGTTCTTTAAAATACGGGAATAATAATTTACTTTACCCAGGAAGATTTTAATGAGGTTAAATTATTTGGAGCCGGAATGTCCAAAAGCGGCTTGATATTGTCTTTTATGATACTAATTTGCCCTTTTCCAATTCGAAACCCAAAAATGTCCAAATTGTTTCTGAAGAATTTACATTTATTGACTTTTAATTTAAAACCACATTCTTTTAACACCTCTAGAACTAACTCCAATGTTTTTTGCATGTCATTGAAATTACTTCCACACATATAAATATTATCAATGTACACAATAACGTTTTCAATGTGGCTTAATTTTTTATACATAAGTCTTTGGAAAGATCCTGGCCCTGTATTTACCCCATATGGGAGAAATAAATATTTGAAAATTCCCACTTCGGTTACTATGGTGGTCAATTTTTGTGACTCACTATCCAAAGGTGCCTGTAAGTAAGCCTCTTTCAAGTCTAATTCGGAGAAGTATTCACCCCCACGTAATGTATGGAAAATATCCTCAACATTTGGCAGCGGAAAGTGATCAATTTCCAGCACAGGATTTAATGTTACCTTGTAATCTCCACATAATCTTACTGAGCCATCCAGCTTAAGCACAGGTACAATGGGCGTGCCCCATTCACTATATTCTACTGGCTCAATTCTTTTATTTTTCAAGAGTCTGTTGATTTCTTCCTTAACTTTGTCTCTTAGTGAAAATGGTGTTTGTCTTACCGGTAAAAACTTTGGCTTAGTCCCTTCTTTTAACATTAATGTAATTTTTTCACCCTTGAAGTCTCCCCAGCCGGGTGTGAATACCTCTGCAAATTTCTCCTGAATGCTGGTTACTGGATCTGTAACTTTATTAATCTGTACCTATATAGTATTTTTCATTAGTTTTAAAGGCCAGAACCCGAAAATATTTAACAAATCCCTACCTATAATTCTAGGTTTGTCATTTTGCACAATAAATACATCTGCATTTTTTGTCATGCCATTTAAAGTGATAGGAATACCCTTTAAAATACCTAATGGTTTTGAAACACTTTGATCATAATTTTTAAATACAATGTTTGTTTCATGAATTCTCCTATTGGGAAAAAAATCATTTTTATCTTTAATGGTGATGACTGTGGCTTCAGAGCCTGTGTCCAATTCTAAATTTACTTTTTTCCACATAATTCTAACTCTAAAAAATGAGGGGGTACCTTTGAAGAACCTGCAGTCTCATGTAAGTACATGTTATATTCCTCTTGCTTTTCTTCACAGAAAAGTTTATTGAGTGACATCTCCACATCAGGTATCATAACATCATATCAGGTATCAGGTATCATAGGTAGGTGGAAGAAATTCCAGCCCATCTTGATTTGCTTGTTCGTCTACTTCCAGTTTTCTTGTATTTTTCTGGTTACACATACGGAAGATATGGCCTTGTCTTCCACACTCTGAACAAAACTTGCTACGCAACGAGCAAACTGCTTGTACATGGTTGTTTTTTCCGCAACAATAACATTTTCCCATTGTTGTGCCACCTTGTTTTTGATGTCTATGATTTTGTGGATATTTATGACCTTTGGGCCCGGGGTGTTGAAACTTGGTTACTTTAAACATATCACCACTCTTTTTAATAGTTTCATTGTTGTTATTTGTATGTTGCAAAATGTCCTCAATTGATTTAGTGATTTCTATTAACTCGTTGAGTTCTGAATCTGTATTCTTTAAAAGTTCAAACTTTATCTCTTTGGATGAAATTCCTTCTAAAAAAATTTCTTTTATTTGGTCTTCTTGATCCTTAAATGCACATTTTTATTTTAGCTAGTTTTTTTAGCTGTAACACATAGTCATCAATTTTTTCACTCTCCAATTGGTTTCTTTTCCTAAATTCCGATCTAGCTATCATTGTATTTGGCTTCTTAACATAGTGGTTTCTTAAAATTTTCGTAAGTGTTTCATTTGTTTTTTTTGATGTTTTATCCGCCAAACACAAGTGAGCTACGTCGTCTAGGATTTCGGGGCTAAGTTTTGTTATTAATAAGTCCACTTTCTTTTCTTCTGGCACATCGTGTTAACTAATTAATGAGTCTAGTTGTTGTTCAAACATTTCGTAGTTTACACCCTTGAAGGCCTGGATGTCGTTGAAATTGGTCATGATTTGTTTTCTTGGACTTGATATTGACTTTTTCCCCTCTGAAAACTTGCCCGATGAGATGTTATCCGCAATTGTTTTTCTTAAGATTTCTACCTTATCACTTCCTGCTTCCAATTTAAATATATTCAGTAGTTCTAATAATTGATCTTTCTTAAGATGGTATATCCATGAAGTTTCTTTATTCTTAATTTGTTCTTTAATAATTGTCTCCATATTTAAATAATAGATAGATAGTCAGCAGCGCCATGACAGTGCTTTTGGGTCCTTTAGCTTGTCTATGCACAATGATATATCGAAAATTGTTAATTAAAATTCCGACTTTTTTTTCAAAGTTTCACTTGTTTCAACCTTCCGTAACCTCGTCGCCAAAAACTGTTATAACTTGAGATTAATTAAACAACAAATATATAACGTTTAACACTGTTTTATTAGATTAAATAGAACACATAGCAGAACACCAAGACGCCAAGACAGTCGTAGGGAGAAGAGAGCGATATTGCCAGCCTAATATTAATACCAGCCTCACAGCAATAATACCAGCTCTAACACCCGCAACGCTCTCCACGCCGCTCGGCAGGTTTAGAGCCCCATCCTTCGCATAAGCGGTACCAGCAGAGCCGTGAGACGGGGTGCGCGCACCCACGCGCTCAACAAAGACGATGTCGCGCTCATCAAGACTTACACCGAGCTTCCGTGCCACCATGCACCCTACGTGCGACCGACTCTCGTTAGATACTTCCGGTATCCCTGTTATCTCGAGGTCGTTAAGGAGGAGGTCCTGGTCTCGATCATTGAGCTCCAACTTGAGCTGTGCGACCGCATCGGCCAGTTCGCTATTGACGTTGTCAGGTGCTAGCTGCTCTGCGCGTTCCTGGAGGTGCTTCACCCTCTCCTCGACGGCCTCTATCCGCGCCTGGAACCCACCAATAGTCTTGCGCCATTTCGTGCCGCAGACCTGCGATCTCCTCCCTCGTCGAGCCGAAATCCTCGCGAAACAGTTTAATTTGCTCGGCGATTGCCCGTACGGGCTCGCGAGTCAGCGACGTCTTGTCCACACTGTCGTCCACCAGCCGGCTCTTAGCTGGCGTATCGTCACGCCGGAAGAATTTTTACCTTGCACCCCGGACAGGCCCACGAGAAGGGGACGCGCACCTCGAGAGCTATGTTTACACATACCTTGTGATAGACGCACGCGCATTTGTTGCACTTAGCGACATCTAGCGCAGTAGGCGCAAGAGACTTTCCACAACCGGCACAAGGCGCCATGGCAACAAGGCATAGGTATGTCTATAGCAAGACAGAGACCCAACAAGTTCGATGATGGATGGTGGATGGCGCTGTAGGCAACTTTACTTTAAATTAGTCCAGACCTGGCCACGGACCTAAAAAAATACGAACGTAACGTTGCACTGAAAAGGTGTGAAGTGAGCAAGGTACTCCATTTCGTTCCGTCATACACGATCTACCATCTCACAGATGCACTAGGTACACCAAACCGCCGCCATTATGCGTCGAGCCACAGCATGAGTGACATTTAATTTTACGCCAAAGAAAATGCCGACTTGCGTAGTAAAAACGTGTAAAAACTACAATAGTAAATATTAAAAGCCAGACGGTATCACTTATCACGTGTAAGTTATGATTATTCGTGTTATTTTTCATAAATATGTGTTTATTTACTTTGACTCAAATTACAAACAAAAATGACAATCAATGTTGTATCGTACGGAGTTCTTTTTTTTTACGCGGTGAACGTTGTAGGATATGCCGTAGCAGATAAAACTACCTATTCCTAACTCCAGAGTAGTGATTCTCTCAAAAGCAAAGGTGAGCAAATGCAGGAGTGAATGTCCAAGCGGCGAGTTTAAGTAATCCCGTCAGAACGAGCAAAACACATTTTAGCGCGTGCATTCTCAATTAGGCAGCCTTATACGTTCGAGAAGCCATGCTGCCAAATTGAATACACGCGCTGAAATGTGTTTTGTTGGCTTTGACGGGACTACTTAAACTCGCCGCTTGGACATTCACTCCTGCGTTCGCTCACCTTTGCTTTTGAAAGAATCACTACCCAGAGCAGAGAATCACTTTGTATGTTGGTAAATATTGTAAATTTATAAGTATAAGGACCTTTTTTTATTGCTCTCAAGTGTACCTACATGGGATTTTATTTGTGGTATTAGTGTTGTTATGAAATCAATATATTAAATACAAAACAATATAAATACTTACTCTTTACTAAAAAAAAACTACTTATATATATATTATATATATATATATATATATATATATATATATATATATATCGCTACCCCAAGCGAAAAAAGTGGTAGTATCAAAAAAAACCGCCTTCAAAAATGCAAAAAATAACTTCTACTACTAGGTACTTAGTAGTAGGTACCTATCCTATTAGGTTAGTCCAACTGTAGTCGGCTTTTTGTTGAAAATATTGTGGTCGCCGACTTCAGTTAGACTAACCTAATAGGATAGGTACCTACTACTAAGTACCTAGTAGTAGAAGTTATTTTTTGCATTTTTGAAGGCGGTTTTTTTGTTTTTTAAAACATTTATTTTATTTTACACTTTTTAGTGATCATAATAAGCTTATGTAGTCCCACTTCTTAGTTGATATATGAAACTTTAAGACATTTCAAGCTCGCCGCAAGCAACGCCGCGGGAAAATCATAGTCATTTTAAAACAATTAAATGTGCTTCGTTGTAGTCGCTCAACTATCTTAATCGAGATATCTTATCGCCACCCTTGAAATCGGTACCGTTGAGGAGTTCCGGTGGCCATCTGTGGTCTTCATCATCAGTTCCGCTTCACCAAGTGACACTTTCTGAATGCAAATGCTTCACTTGTTACTAAAAATACTAAAATCGCTATATGTTTGCATACAATATTTGAGGAGTTCTCTCAATTCCTCACTGATCCCTTCATCAGATTCAGATTTGCTGACAATGGGACCACCTCTGAAGTATACTCTATCAAACCAAAAAAGAATTTTTAAAATCGGTCCACAATTGACGGAGTAATCGGTGAACATACATAAAAAAAAAAAAAAAAAAAAATACATACAGTGGAACGTATAACCTCCTCCTTTTTTGAAGTCGGTTAAAAAAAACAGTTTTACAGACAAAATAAAAACGATGAAAACTGTCTGTACATTTATACAATAGTAGAAACGTATAAAATATTGGTATCATAAGACGCAGGTAAAAATTAGCTTTCAACTGACGTAAAGCTCATCATACAGGCTAATCTGATATATATTATAATTAGAAAAAACCTATTATTTTTTTATTCTGCTACTTATTTTTTGTCTTTGCAAAAATGTAAGAATTTATAACGCCTTTATTCGCCGGAAATCGGCGACTTCTTTGTTACGTTTTAGAATGTTAAGCCATTTCACTTTGCATTTTTTACCTAATTATGCAGTACGTTATAATTTCTTACCGCCTTATTCACCTTATTCCAGACATTTGCCGCGTTTGTACAGGTGTATTACATGTTTAGAATGTGACTTTATTTTTTGCTAATTTCACTTACGTCAGGTAATTTATAATAAATAAAACCCAGGAATTATGTAATAATTAGTGTAATGATATTTTTGAATCAGCAAAAAAAAAAAACAAATAATCGACAACTCAATAATTTCTTCTTAAACCTAGAGGCCTTTGCCTCTCATAAAAGTAAGGTGATAACAATTTTTTACTTAGTTGAAAATATACTTAGTTGGAAATTATTCGAAAACAAACCCAATCACTACAATTGCAATACACACAAATAGTAGATGCACAGAGTATGGATACATTTAAGGGTTTTACACAATTTCACATAAATAGTAAAGAAAAACGAAAATATGCGACGTTGCCAGTATATATTTTGATTACTTAAACTTAAGTAAGTTTTCAATTTAGACCTTATAAACAGACAAGCAGACAAGGCACTTAAAAATATGTTAGCTCCAATCATTTGAGTGGTTTTTAAAAACCTTGTCTGTTATTATGTTACCTATGATAAATTTGAAGTCAACTGAACTTATAAATTAGGGCAACCTTACTCATCATCGTCATCATCACTATCATTTTCAGTGACTTGAGTAAGCTGACTGTTTTGTGCAATTAAACTTTTATAGAAACCCTGATACCCATTGAGATAAATAGACTAGAGAAGCAAACCTCATTATCAAGAGGTAAAAAAAGTATGACCACTTCTTAGCCGCGACGACGTAGCTTTGAAACCACTACACATTTTAAAATAAACACATAGTAAAAATATATCGGTCTCACTTACACAAGTTGCAAGAACAATGATGTCACTGATATTAGATAAGGACAGACACAAAAATATGCCATGGTAGGTTGGTGTTGCCGACCATATGAAAATTTGCCCAATATAACAAATAAATAGGGATTTTTTAAAATAATACTTACTTTGTAATTAATTAATGCATGAAATTATTTTAAATGCATATTTCTTATTAGATTACTAGAAATAGGCAAAGGTAATAAAATAAGTACGTAATTTTTTGTTTCAATGTTTTTTATTACCTATATGTAGGTATAATATTATAAGATTATTACTATGTACAAAGGATAAAATTTGTTTGCATGTATAGTGAATGGAAGATATAAAGTCAATCCTGACATCTGTCATCGCACTACAATTTATAATCGTCATGGACTTATTAGAGAAACAAGTCCATGGATATCACACGCGAGGACAATTGTTCGGTTAAAGAGATTTACTCTGGTGGACTAAACAGAAGCACATGGGGTTAGCTCCACGCGCTTCTGTCAAGTCCTTTGAGGTTATTGTAATTTGTAGGTACTGGAAGGACAGCTGTCAGGATTACCTGCTTATCTGCGTTTTACTATCAGTGGCTTGTTTTGTAAAGCTACAAATTACAATTTACAGGTAACAAGTTTCCATTTGACACAACTTCGACCAATGACGACCAGAGGCCCGTTTCACGAAGCTACAAGTTACAAATTACAAGCGGAAGTCTCTTTCTAACTCCTTTTGCTAGAAACCGCTTCCGCTTCGCTTGTAATTTGTAACTTGTAGCTTCGTGAAACGGGCCACAGCCATTTGAGCAGTGTTGCCAGTTTAGACCTGTAAAATTGTAACTTGTAGCTTTATAAAACGTGCCCCAGGATATGCAGGCCTGTGCAGTGCAGTCTTAATTTGTCTTTATCCCTGAAGTGCTTAGAACATAATAATATTACAGTTGATTTAGTAGGCAGCCAGTCGGTCTCTTTTC
The DNA here is from genome assembly GCA_948252455.1 of Acleris cristana. Taxonomy (NCBI): domain Eukaryota; kingdom Metazoa; phylum Arthropoda; class Insecta; order Lepidoptera; family Tortricidae; genus Acleris; species Acleris cristana. The sequence continues at coordinate 48,201,832 of OX411771.1, read as the reverse complement.
TCAACAATCGAATGATTTCCACCGACTTCTTTTGACGTAGGAAGGATGGATAAGGATGTAGCCTTAGGCACCCTGAAAATGTATCAATATAAAATAGGTAACTAAATGAAAATACTAGATTCTTCTATTATCATTCATCTGTATTTTTTATTAAATCTACTTCCAATATATAAGAACTCAAACAAAATTTAAAGCCTCCCGTCAATGTGGGAAAACCAAAACGATATTTTAATGGCAACACTGCACCCTAAATTGCAATATTTGGTATTTTAAATCGATTTCTGGGTTTTTTATGTTAATTTGAATACATAAACAATCAACTAACGTGTGGAAAGTAATTCCGCTGGATTTGTTATCTTTTTGTGATCTCGAATTACATTCTTTCACTACGCATTTTCCCATTTCGTAGCTTGGTGCAACTCTGTCGGCATCCCAATGAGCACTGAGTTGACGTTTGCTGACATATGGCTGTGGCCTTATGTGAAGTGGCAACGCTTTGTTGCGGTAATTGCTAATCTAGTGTAACATATATATCAATGCTGATACCGATCTGGAATTATTCCCGCATTACAAAGACTCATCAGATCCCTATGCAGAAGCGTAGGTATAGGAATAGGCTCCGTGTATGCCATCGGTTGGTCTATTTCTGCAGGTGTAGGTAACTCTGCGTTTTCGACGGGAACTAGTGCTAACTTTGTTTGTCGAAATACATTTAGCAGGTTCACTTAATCTATATTTGAAGTAAATATTTTCTCCATCACCTGTGTAAATAGCTACTTCCCTCATTTTGGACCAATATACTTTTTGATTTTCATTATCAGTATTCCAATTTTTTCCTTTCACATTAACTAACCTTTTTATGTTGAAAAAATCATCTTGTGCCATTTCTTTAATGATAAATTTTTCTCCTTCTACCTTTGAATTTTCGATAATGAAATACATTTGGTCTGGTGTATATATAGTTTGATGTTTTTTAGCACGTTCAATGCATGAATGCACTGTATCTCCTTCTGATTGACTGTGACCACTGACAAAAAATCGATGAGTAATGCTGATGTCTAATATTTTGCGTGCATACTGATACATAGCAAATATAAATCTATTGCGGTTTTGACCGGTACAGGCGTCCGAATAAAAAGATATTTCCTTACTGCCATTATTTTTGGCCTCGTTAATGTAAGACCAAAGACAGCTTCCTATTTCATTCGGACGACAAATATCTTCAGCAGAAAAAGGCGGTTATAATCAATCGCATTAAACTAATACGAAAACGATTTAAGTAAAACGCTATAATAGCTGTGTTCGCATTATCTTTGGAAACAAATATTAAAGTAAATATAACATCTTTTTTAAATATTTCTTTATAGGCGTATGCCACAGTTAGGAAAAAAAACAGGGGCTTGCAACTGGATATAACGTTTCCAAAAATGCAAAAATGAAAAATAGTCTGTAAAAGCATTTTACCGCTTTTTTCGTTTGGGGTAGCGATAAATGAAAAGGCAATGTCCCGGGTGACATATCAACGCCCAGCCCAAACCGATAAAGATAAAAAGTTAGAATTTTGAGAGCGTTGGAAAGTTAGTTTTGTAATGGAGGCGTCGTTTAAGAAGGGATTTTTCGAAATTCAACTCCTAAAGGTATGAAAAGGGGTTGCAAAGTTTGTATGGGAAAAAACATTTTTATGGTCCAATTTACTTGAAACTTGGTAGAAATGCTCTTCAATGCAAATAATGAGACACGTATTTCAGCGATTACTAAAATTCAACCTCTAGAGGGATGAAAGGGGGTTGCAAAGTTTGTATGGGAAAAAATACTTTTATGGTCAAATTTACTTGAAACTTGGTAGAAAAGCTCTTCAATGCAAAAAATGGGACACGTATTTCAGCGATTACTAAAATTTAACCCCTTGGGTGATGAAAGGGGGTGGCAAAGTTTGTATAGATCAAATATTTTTTATGATCAAATTTCCTTGAAACTTGGTAGGAATACTTTTAAATGCAAATAACGAGACTCGAATTTCAGCGATTACTAAAATTCAACCCCTAGAGGGATGAAAGATTGCAATGTTTGGATGGGAAAAAATACTTTTATGGTCAAATTTACTTGAAACTTGGTAGAAATGCTCTTCAATGCAAATAATGAGACAAGTATTTCAGCGATTACTAAAATTCAACCCCTAGAGGGATGAAAGGGGGTTGCAAAGTGTGTATAGATAAAATATGTGATCAGATCGCTTCGGTTACAGTACCTACGCAGTTTACAGTACGCGAGTAGAAAAAATGATTTATATACTTTACGAACGCGGAATTCTCGAACAGAAATTTTACTTTTATTTCTAGTAGGTATTTAAATTATGTATATCAGCACGTTTGGTGAAATAATCTAAATTCTTAATAAAATAATTAATATTAAGGATATTAATTAAGATATTATACAGTTAACATATTAATTTCTTTAAAAAGTTCTCTTAAGGAGTCACGGAAATTAAAGTTATAAAAAGAAAGAATCAAAAAACAAAATCAAAATCAAAATATTTATTCAGTAGATGGAAATAGTAGAGGGAACTCCAGCAGAAGGTCATTTTTTCAATCATAAAAACAAGTAACACGTCTTAAAAGTAAGTTACATTAAGTAATGATAAGAAAATAAAGTAATAAATTCTTAAAACTGGAAAAAACTAAATTATAGAAAATGTAAGGTCAATAAACCTAAACATAATAAACATGAGAACAACACGACGAGGCCTCTACGTCAAAAGCCATAACTAGAATAATTAATTGAACAACAAGTCCTTGCAAACGTGAACAGACCGGACCCCACAAACAGCACCCGTTCACGAGTATGACGCGTATCTCAGCCATATTGTAATATAACGAACGTGAAGTTGATTTTAAATTCGTAGTAATTTCCTTATGACTTACTCAACTTACAATTAAGTAAAGACAAGTACAGTATACTATATGAGATGTATGCCAATTTTCGTCAGTCTTATTACAACACCAGTATCGATCCCTTGCTTAATTTGAAAACATTCGGAGTAAAAACTACACTTTTCATTATTGACTGCTCGAGACAAAACGATACACTGAAAACCGGACCAGTCATGTGCGTTTAGAAATCGAGTCGTCAGAAGACATACCTAGAATACAACGGCTTGTTTGATCTTAAACGATCGTCTTATTGAGTGATCGTCTTTTAACATAGTTCGAAAAATATCATGAACGTGATTATGGATGTTTAAGGCTTCAAAAATGAATACAATCATTTTATTCCAAAAGAAATAGCAATGATCTACAAGAATAGTTTTCTTGTGTTATTGATTAAACCACCATTTCCATTTTATGATTTAACAAAGAAAGAAAAATTACAAGTTGCGTGGATAGAAACAAACCGAGGAATTTTATGGAATTAGGGATATGTGCCGTAGTTTAATTATAACAGGTCGATATTAAGCTTTTGTAAAAATAAAAGAATTTATACAAAAGGTAATGAAAAAGTGAGGTGGTTGAAGGAGATATTAGAAAATAATAATGTTTATGGTTTAGAAGACATTAAGTGGCCTAATTTAGAAATACTTCACGAAAAATGCGCTTCATCACCTGATATCCAAAATTGTTTTTATTAACATGTGCTTTAAAAAATGTAACTTGCTTGAATAAGTGGTGCTTAGAAAATATTTTTTATAAATAAACGTAATATAATGTATAAATATTATGTGTTTGGCAAGACGACTTTTTTAAAAGTCAAATCTACTTGATCGACTTCTTAAATACATTAAATCACTTCTCATTGTGTATGATTTTGTGGCGACATAAAATCGCCCTAAAGGTTGGCAACACTGCCACACAGACTAACTCTAACTAGGACACTACTCTTTTTCCGGCTCTGAGAGATGCTCTTGAATTGTAATGATTATTGTTTCCGTATCTAATTAAGTCCAGCTCGAAGTGCTCATCTTCTGTACTATTATTAAATATCATTTAGTGTAGTGTGAACTAGTGTGTTGAAGACGTTGAAGTACATCCCTTTACAAGAGCGGTGGTGGTTTTATTTCGACGACGCCCCATCTTCGATGAGCCAGCCACACGCCGCTGCCATTTATACCTATCGTCCTGAGGCAGGATTCAACACCCACAACTGGTGACCCCTAATGGAATACGTGAGCAACTTCGAGGATTGACGGTGCGACGGTGAACTGCGCGAGTCGGCAGCTACAGCCGCCCTTGAGCCCAGTACCTACTCTGTCGTCTGCCGTTATTGTGCGAAAGTGCTGCAGGATCATATCATCTCCATCTGAATCTGAACATTTAAAAGTGCGGTACAGGTGCTAAATTTACTAAATCAAGTGTTAAGTGCAATTTTTTCGCCGACCTTTCATTGACCCTGAGACGTGCGATAATTTGGCGGAAAATTCAAAATCCGTTTCGATACTTGACAGACTGCGTTCCGTTTCATGTGTCAGTTGGTAAATTGGAACAAACTGTAAGTTATTTTATCTTGACTCAAACGTCAATGTCAAACAGGATCGGTGACATTTCCGAACATGTATTTGTTGTTTGGTTATTTCACTTCGTTTAGTTATTTAACTTCTTCTCTTTAAATTAGTGCAGATTTCTTATAATATTCAATTTGGAATTAATTATTTTGCCCACTTAAAGATAAACATTGTTAAAACTAGGTGTCATTCCAATTTATTTACGTTTTAGAAACTATTAGATTCATTTCATACCAACTATCATTTGTACATGTACATATCATAGATTCAACTTTATTATATTAGCGCCATACCTTTGAATATTCATAGCATTTAGAACTTGTTTTGTATAATTGGCTCAATTCTTGTGTTTTTTCTCTGTCCACAATGGCTGAAGGGTCTGATAATCAAAACACCACTTCCCCACAGAGCACAACAAATTTCCCTACACTTCATGCAGTTGCTGTTAAATTGCCCCCCTTCTGGCCTGAGCGTCCAGCCATATGGTTCGCACAGGCGGAGGCAAATTTTGAGTTAGCTGGCATAACTGCTGACAAAACTAAATACAATTATATCATTGCACAACTTTCTGGCCAACATATGGCAGTGATTGAAGATATTGTCAGCAACCCTCCTAAGAAAGACTTTTATGATTTCCTTAAAGCAGAGCTTATTAAGCGCATTTCAATATGTGAGGAGCAACGTATAAACCAGCTCCTTGGTGATGAACAGCTTGGCGGAAGGAAACCATCCCAGTTTTTAAGACACTTACGCTCCCTGGCAGGACCAAAGTTTCGTGCTCAGGATGAGATGATTCTGCGTTAATTATGGATGCGGAGGCTTCCACAGTTTGTGCAAGTCATCCTTACTTCCCATGCCGATCTGCCTTTAGAGAAGGTGGCAGATTTAGCAGACAAAATTATAGAGATACCCCCTGGCCCTCAATCAGTATGCTCAACCTCATTAACTTGTAATTGCAGTGTTTCATCAACTGGAGATTCGTTGTTGGCTGTCACCCGTCGACTGGACCAGTTAGCCAGCCAAATTGCTGCGATCCAGCGCCCAAGCAGAGGACAACAGCGAGACACTTCGCATTCTCGGCCCCATTCGCGTTCAAAGAGCCGTCAGGGACTGTGCTGGTACCATCGAAAATTCCAACATAATGCTCAGCACTGCACGTCACCATGTACCTGGAAAGGTCTAGCACCAGAAGCGGAAAACGGTCAGCGCAGTCAGTAATGGCGACCACTGCTGACTGCCCCGAAATACCTGTAAGTCGCCGCTTATTTATAACAGATAGCAACACAAGGCAGAGGTTCCTGATAGATACTGGCTCTGATATCTCATGTTTCCCACGTAAGCAACTCAAGGGCCATGTACAAACTGCCAACTACCAGTTAGTCGCTGCAAATGGCACACCTATTCGTACTTACGGCCCACTCAGACTTACAATAAACATGGGGCTTCATAGAGATTTTAGATGGGAGTTTGTCATATGTGATGTTGACACTCCTATCATTGGGTCTGATTTCCTCGCGCATTACCACCTATTACCTGACTGTGCACGCGGACGGCTAGTAGATGAGATATCAGGTTTATCTCAACCTGCAGAATTTGGAAATGTGACTCAACTCAGCGTAAAAGCTATTATAAGTGCGAATGGTGACTCTAAATTTAATAAGATTCTGTCTGAATTTCCAGATGTAGCCAGGCCACCTGGGTTTCCGCGCGTAGTGAAACACGAAACCGTGCACCATATTAAGACGACCAGCGGACCACCTGTGTCCTGCAGACCGCGCCGCCTCGCCCCAAACAAGCTACGTATTGCCCAACGCGAATTCGCCGACATGATTAAGACCGGCACCGCACGACCTTCGAGCAGCGCCTGGGCGTCACCCTTACATCTGGCGCCGAAAAAAGACTCTACTTGGAGACCGTGCGGGGACTACCGCCTTTTAAACGCACGGACCATTCCAGACCGGTACCCGGTGAGGCACATCGGCGATTTCGCCCATAATTTGGTAGGTGCCACTATTTTTAGCACCATTGATTTGGTAAAAGCTTACCAGCAAATTCCAGTTCACGCCGACGACATATGCAAGACTGCCATCATCACGCCGTTTGGCCTGTATGAATTTCCATACATGAGTTTTGGTCTCCGTAACGCTGGCCAAACATTCCAACGGTTTATAGACGAAGTCACGCGTGGACTGGATTTTTGTTTCCCATATGTTGACGACATCCTTATTTACTCCCGTGACGCTCTGCAACACGCTGAACACTTGCGCCTGCTGTTCGAGCGCCTTTCCGCTTACGGTGTTGTCGTCAACTGTGGGAAGTGCGTGCTTGGAGCTGAAGAGGTTACTTTCCTCGGTTACCGAATTTCGTCAGCTGGCACGAAACCACCTAAGGAGCGGATCGACTCGATCAGAGAGTTTCCCTTGCCAAAGACTGCATCTGGCCTTCGAAGGTTCTTGGGTATGATAAACTATTACCGTCGTTTCTTACCCAGGGCCGCAGCTCACCAAGCCCCCTTGATTGAGCTCCTTACCATCCCAAACTTAAAAGGCGCTAAACCTGTACCTTGGACACCTACTTCGGAAAGCGCATTTTACAAGTGCAAGGAAAGCCTCACAGAGGCAACCCTTCTTGCACATCCTTCTCCTGACGCGCCTCTCGGTCTTTTCACTGACGCATCGAGCAGCCATGTCGGTGGCGCCCTCCAACAGAAGGTAAATGGTAGTTGGCAACCTCTGTCCTTTTTCAGCAAGAAACTTACCCCCCGCCAGACCACATGGCCTGCTTATTACCGCGAGTTGTTGGGAGTGTACGAGGCCATACAGCACTTTCGATATATATTGGAAGCTCAACACGCTACCATATATACCGACCACAAACCATTGACTTACGCATTCTCCCAACGGCGCGAGAAACTTCCCCCACCACAGTTAAACCAATTGTCTTTTATATCACAATTCACAACCGATATTGTTTATATTAAAGGTGCCGAAAACGTCGTCGCAGATACGATGTCCCGATTCGAGGCTGTTCACCTGGTCGAGGACTACAGCGAGCTGGCCCAGTCTCAGCGCCAGGACGACGACCTGGCGAGATTGATGGCAGACCCCAACAACTCATCCCTAAAATTGGAAAAGACAATGGTGCCTGGTTCTGACGTCGTACTAATTTGCGACACGTCTACAGGCAGACCTCGCCCGTACCTGACCCCAAATTTCAGACGAGCTCATTTCGACAAACTTCACAATTTAAGTCATCCAGGGGTACGATCTTCAATTCGCTTGGTTGCGGAGCGTTTTGTTTGGCCCGGTATGAACAAGGATTGCCAAGTGTGGGCTCGCACTTGCATTCCCTGTCAACGCAACAAGGTCACCAGACACACTAGCACACCTTATGGCCATTTCACCTGCCCATCCAGCCGTTTCCATCATGTCCATATAGACATTGTGGGCCCACTACCCATGAATCGTGAGTACAGCTATTGTTTAACTGCAGTAGACCGATTCACGCGTTGGCCTGAGGCCTGGCCCATGTCTAACATTACAGCCGAAGAGGTTGCCAACACCCTGATCAGCGGTTGGATAGCCCGTTTCGGCGTCCCTAGCACCATCACTACGGACCAAGGACGCCAGTTCGAGTCGGACCTGTTCAACCGCCTAATGAAACTCCTCGGAACTCGGCGAAGTAGAACAACAGCTTATCACCCGGCAGCAAATGGGATGGTGGAGCGACTGCATCGGCAGCTCAAGGCAGCGCTAATGTGCCATGGTGACTCGTGGCTTAGTGCCTTGCCACTCGTTTTGCTTGGCATCCGTAGTGCTATCAAAGACGACATAAAGGCTTCTGCGGCTGACCTCGTCTACGGCGAACCATTGCATTTGCCCGGAGAACTAATCGCGCCGGCCCTCTCGTCGCAGACATCGTCCACAGACGACCCAACGGATTTCGTCAACCGCTTACGCGCCCAAATGACAAAGCTTCGGCCAGTACCCGCGTCACGCCACGAGAAGCCCGGAACGTTCATATTTAAGGAGTGGCCTACTGCAACGCATGCTTTCTTACGAGACGATACAACCCGGCGCTCTCTCCAACCTCCTTACACCGGACCTCACCTCATCGTCAGACGAACTGATAAAACAGTGACATTGCAAGTAAAAGGAAAAGATGTGACGGTCAGCGTCGACCGCGTGAAACCCGCTCATTTAGAGTTGGACGCGCAAACGACACCGGGGAGCGTAAATAGCGCACCTGCACCGTCCGCGGTTTTCCCTCCGACAACAGTTTCTCGCACCACGCCGCCGCGCTCTACGATCAGAACCCCAACGCCTGCGGCTCGCACCGCGCCGCCGCCCGCGCCATCCGAACCCCCAGCGCCCGTTACTAGATCCGGACGCAGGGTACGTTTCAAACAAATTTTAGATTTATAATTTTCTATTTTTTTTTTTTTTCAGATTTAGATTTATAATTTCCCCTATGTTCTTTTCTCCGTGGGGGGGTGGTGGTGGTGTGTGCTTGAATAAGTGGTGCTTAGAAAATATTTTTTATAAATAAACGTAATATAATGTATAAATATTATGTGTTTGGCAAGACGACTTTTTTAAAAGTCAAATCTACTTGATCGACTTCTTAAATACATTAAATCACTTCTCATTGTGTATGATTTGATAAGTTTGAAAAGGTTTATAGTTTAAACAACGACTTTTTGAATAGGTGAACTACGAGTTTAAAAAGAATAATTCAGTTTTTGAATAGTTGAAATTAGGGGATCTGGATAACTCAGATTTGTATCCAGTTACCCTAATTTTAACCTACTAGCAGCAACCCGGACACTTTGTAAGGTTCTTTCTCAACAAGGGCCTTACAGAATCTATCAGGGGGGTTCTCTCATGCCAGTAGGGAGAGTACTTGAGATGTAATTAAATGAAACAATATACTTGAACACTAGGTAGGCTACTAAATAAGGACTACTAATTAAGGATAGCTGACGCGCGACACAGAGCAAGAGCATTAAGAACAAGAACTAGACACCGGACAAAAGAGTTGGAAGATTCAGAGTCCCCAAGCCACACACACAACACAAGGCAAGTCCGCGTGGGTCTCTTCGCATGCAGGCAATTAGGAGCGAGGGCCACGACTACTGCTGGCGTCGATTCCTTCCCTTTCAAGATAGAGTACAGTCGGGGCTGCAGCTGCAGAGTGAGACGACCATATAAGCACCACCAGTGCACATACGTGCGGGACGGCAGCGCTTGGTCGCACGGGCGCGGCGGGCTCGCGTCACTCTCCTTCTCGCCCTCGCAACGTCACCCATCTCCCTCAGACAGGGCATGAAGTAAAATCCGGACCACGGCGTCTTTTTAGTGTGTATCATAAAATAATAATAGGTAGATTAATTTAATTTTAGTACGTAGTTATGAAAATTAAACTATTATTTAAGAAGTAGGCATTTTTCCTTTTTTAATACAGTAAAACTAGATTAAGTGGGATCTGGATAACTCAGAAACCTCCATAGCTGGAACTCATGCTGGGGTCCCAACACTTTAGCACTGAATTACCTCTGTTAGCGGGACAAAACAAACCTCCATATCTGGGATCAGTTCTTTCAATTTTATCTTCATAATTACAGAGTCTATTTACCTCTTTTGCTGAGATTATATTTAAAATAATACTTTTGCTTAATACTTTTTATTTTCTTTTTATTCTATTTCTATTTCTATTTCTATAACTGAGATAACTTCGATTTATTACCTGTCTAACTTGGACTTTATAAAGTAAATAAAGAAATAGAAACATTTATTCGACGAACCCAAAAAAACAGAACAGAGACTACATCATAAAAATAAGGATGGCAACACGGTACTAAAAAAACAATAAAGAAGGAAAGAAAAATGCAATTTTAGGATAATGTTGCCATGGGTGATTCTGTGACACCACTCAGCAATATGTCACAGCGTAAACCGCGACGCTGGTTTTCAGTGGCGCCAACGTGACACACGAACGAAGAGACAGTGTTTAATTTGAGAATATAATATAAAATAGTAGATTACTAAGTAAAATAATTAGAAATCAATTAAATAAAGTTTAACTATGGGAATGAAAACGGAGTAAAATAGGTACAAAAATCGATCATGAAATAGACAAAAGTAAAAAGGAAGCCCACTGAACACAGATAAAGCAAGAATTACCGGCGATGGTCGGCAGCGGAATAACCTACCCTCATTTACCTCTTCTCACTCTTGGGGTGTGACTGGATCACGAAACTAATTTACACTTTTTTCATTAAACGTGGATTTAGCTTAGTTGGTGAAATAAATTGTGATTTAATGGTGTTACATGGGTAGCGGAATAATGATTAACTACGATTCTACAGCAGACAGAGGTCAATACCTATAAAATAAAATAAAAAGTATTAAGCAAAAGTATTATTTTAAATATAATCTCAGTAAAAGAGGTAAATAGACTCTGTAATTATGAAGATAAAATTGAAAGAACTGATCCCAGATATGGAGGTTTGTTTTGTCCCGCTAACAGAGGTAATTCAGTGCTAAAGTGTTGGGACCCCAGCATGAGTTCCAGCTATGGAGGTTTCTGAGTTATCCAGGTCCCACTTAATCTAGTTTTACTGTATTAAAAAAGGAAAAATGCCTACTTCTTAAATAATAGTTTAATTTTCATAACTACGTACTAAAATTAAATTAATCTACCTATTATTATTTTATGATACACACTAAAAAGACGCCGTGGTCCGGATTTTACTTCATGCCCTGTCTGAGGGAGATGGGTGACGTTGCGAGGGCGAGAAGGAGAGTGACGCGAGCCCGCCGCGCCCGTGCGACCAAGCGCTGCCGTCCCGCGCGTATGTGCACTGGTGGTGCTTATATGGTCGTCTCACTCTGCAGCTGCAGCCCCGACTGTACTCTATCTTGAAAGGGAAGGAATCGACGCCAGCAGTAGTCGTGGCCCTCGCTCCTAATTGCCTGCATGCGAAGAGACCCACGCGGACTTGCCTTGTGTTGTGTGTGTGGCTTGGGGACTCTGAATCTTCCAACTCTTTTGTCCGGTGTCTAGTTCTTGTTCTTAATGCTCTTGCTCTGTGTCGCGCGTCAGCTATCCTTAATTAGTAGTCCTTATTTAGTAGCCTACCTAGTGTTCAAGTATATTGTTTCATTTAATTACATCTCAAGTACTCTCCCTACTGGCATGAGAGAACCCCCCTGATAGATTCTGTAAGGCCCTTGTTGAGAAAGAACCTTACAAAGTGTCCGGGTTGCTGCTAGTAGGTTAAAATTAGGGTAACTGGATACAAATCTGAGTTATCCAGATCCCCTAATTTCAATTATTCAAAAACTGAATTTTTCTTTTTAAACTCGTAGTTCACCTATTCAAAAAGTCCTTGTTTAAACTATAAACCTTTTCAAAATTATCAAATCATACACAATGAGAAGTGATTTAATGTATTTAAGAAGTCGATCAAGTAGATTTGACTTTTAAAAAAGTCGTCTTGTCAAACACATAATATTTATACATTATTACGTTTATTTATAAAAAACATTTTCTAAGCACCACTTATTCAAGCAAGTTACATTTTTTAAAGCACATGTTAATAAAAACAATTTTGGATATCAGATGATGAAGCGCATTTTTCGTGAAGTATTTCTAAATTAGGCCACTTAATGTCTTCTAAACCATAAACATTATTATTTTCTAATATCTCCTTCAACCACCTCACTTTTTCATTACCTTTTGTATAAATTCTTTTATTTTTACAAAAGCTTAATATCGACCTGTTATAATTAAACTGCGGCACACAGTGTTGCCAATTTAGCATTTTATATGCTGGCATACTATCATCTCAATCAGCATTTTATTTTAGCATTTAGCATATAGCATATTTGTTTAGCACATTTACACGAAGCAAGAATGCAGAATACAAAACGATATTATTTCATAAGAAAGTGATATTTCTATTATTAAAAACTGTATATCAGTTTTCGAACGGTTCGCGGGGGATTCCTCCAAAGATGGCCTGGGGGAATTCCTGACGAGTATATCATAGACAATCTGTTACGTTGTACAAACGAAGTGAAGACGGAAATTTGATTTGAGAGAGTGAAATTCGTAAATATCGTGATGCCGAAGTACAATCAACATTACCGATCAGACTGGGAGCAAATGGCTGATTTTAAAGATTGGCTGCGGCCGGTTGATAACGACAAGACGAAAGCATACTGTAAATACTGTAAGTGCGATATTCTTGCCAAATTATTTTGCTTGAAGCAACATATTTCCTCTTCAAAGCATAAAAAAGCTATTGACCCACTAAAAAGTCAAAGAAAAATTAATTTTCCCAAAGTCAATGAAGACCTTAGCACTCAAAAAGCAGAATCTTCCCTTGCGCTGTTTGTATGCGAACACTCCGCAATTATGGCTATAGACCATTTATCAGAATTGTGCAAACATCGATTTGATGACAGCAAAAGCTGCAGCAATCTAAAATTACATCGAACGAAATGCACAAATATAATAAAAAATGTTCTAGCACCGCATTTTATTAATGAAATTGTGAAAGATTTGAGAGATCACGAGTACAGTCTCTTACTAGACGAATCGACAGATATTTCGGTTGTTAAAATGCTGGGAGTTTCGATCAGATATTATAGTCAATCTTTAAAGCAGATTATATCTACATTCTTGGGGTTAGTTGAAATTGAAGATGGCACTGCAAACAGCATAGTAAATGGCGTTAAAGGATTACTTTCCACATTACAAATTGATGTAAAGAAATTGATCGGCATCGGTACGGATAATGCTTCGGTGATGACAGGGACAAACAACGGAGTGCATGCATTGTTAAAAAATGCAACTGGTAACGAGAACTTAGTTTTAGTTCGCTGCATATGCCATTCATTACAGCTGGCTATGTCTCACGCTTCCGAAGAAACCCTGCCACGTAACATCGAGTTTCTTTTAAGAGAAACCTACAACTGGTTTAGCCATTCATCGAATCGCCGGCTCTTTTATAAAAACATGTATCAAACAATCAACGGCGGCTCTGATCCATTAATAATTCCACAGATATGCAACACCCGATGGATGTCAATTGAACCAGCTGTTAGTCGCATTATAGAGCAATGGCTGGAATTAAAGCTACTATTTGAAGTTGCTAGGAGAAAAGAAAACTGTTATACGGCCGAACTATTATATAACATGTACAATGATCCACAAAATCATTTATACTTATTGTACTTACTACCTATATTAAAAGAAGTTCAAGCTGTGAACAAATTGTTCGAAAGTAATAATGTTGACCCAACAAAGCTTTACAAAGATCTGATTGGTTTAATAGAATCAACAAGTCGGCGTATTTTGAATCCAACTGCACGGATAAACCTCCTTACTCAAAATATAGATGATTACTTAGACCCTAAACCATACATGGGATATGCATTTGAGACCAAATTACTTGAATATAATTTACAGCCTAACGCAGCAAACCAATTACGGCAAAGATGTATCAGTTTTACATTGAAACTTGTGACAGAACTGCGATCGAGATTACCAGTAAATTTGAATATACTTCAAAAAATATCCATGTTTTCAGTTCAAGAAACTTTGAAAGTTATCAAACCATCTATCGTCGAAATAGCCCAAGAATTTAAACTAAATGTACTAACAATTGAAAAACTTGTATCTCAATGGAGAAACATAGTTCATGTTCCATGGGAATCCACATCTTCTACGATTGCGTTCTGGAATGAAGTCATGGAGTATAAAGATGCAGCTTGTAACAACCATTTCGCAGATTTATGCCAATTTGCAATGGCTCTTTTAACATTACCGCATTCAAATGCGGACATTGAACGAGTATTTAGCCAGATGAATTTGGTAAAGACTAAACTTCGCAATCGCTTGGCAGTGAGAACCCTAAATGCTATTTTGTACGTGAGATTCGGCCTAAAGCGAGCCGGAAAATGCTGCTACTCATACACAGTTCCAAATGAAGTTCTGTTCTCGATTGGAACAAAAAACAGTTACGACACTGGATCTCAGCCTTCGACATCGACAGCGGTTGCTGAAGAAGACGAAGATATAGAATTTTTATTTGAAGATTTTTAATTAGTTGTGTTGTGTGTAACAAGTAGTAACAATAAGTAAGATGTTGGGCTTCTATGTTCATTGTAAAAGTAAAAATATTTTAATTTGTGTCTAATTATTGACTTTTTATTGTTTTTTACATACTTAGGGACCTTGACTGACACACACGGTTGTCGCCAAGACACCCAAAAAAATGCCCAGTCACTACATCCTTGTCTTGTCCTTGTACCTTTCTCGTGGGCGCATTACATTCGCGCGCGAGCGCGCATGCAATACGCGAACGCAAGTGTGAATGTGAAGCCGATTCGCATATTTTTCGCGGGTTCGCGCCACTTTTTTTTGTCCCGCGCTAAAGAGCCTGCGAACGAGCAAAAACTGCAACAAGGCTCCACATTTATAAAACATCAGCCTAATACCATCAATACTGGACAAAATATTACAAACATTGTTCTATTACGATGAACACTCGTCATCCACCATCTTCGTTTCCTCCATTTCTTTTAAATTTGTTATTTACTTTTAATAATAGACCTAACTAAATCGTCGAGCGCGCGAACTATACTGTGAACACTGCGAATGTGGAGCCAAGAAGAGTTCACGCGCAATTCACGCCGTGATTCGCGCCGCGACCGCGATTCACGCCCGTGAATTGCGCGCGAATTTACATGCGCCCACCAGAAAAAAATAATATTGGCCGATCTGATAAGAGGCACTACTTTGAAAATCGAAGTTCGAAGTTACGTTATCTCCATCCCTTTCTCTCGATTTAGTCTCGAATGACGAGTGACAGAGATGGAGCTAACGTAACTTCGAACTTCGATTTTCAAAGTAGTACCTCAGGCATAATTTTATGATGGACAATCATTACAATCAACCAAATCCGAGATTATAGGCTGAAGGGCTACTCCGATGTCTTATGCAAGTCCTAGTCCTAGGTTATGAAATATGACCTAGGACTAAGACTTACTTATCAAAATGACAAGTAGATTTTGATTTTTATAATTTTTATTAAAGCATATAACTTGGCATTTCTTTTGGCATATAAAAAATTAAGTTGGCATATTATTAGCATTTTTTCATCATCACTCTAGCATATTCAGACCCATTCCAGTTGGCAACACTGACGGCACATATCCCTAATTCCATAAAATTCCTCGGTTTGTTTCTATCCACGCAACTTGTAATTTTTCTTTCTTTGTTAAATCATAAAATGGTGGAAATGGTGGTTTAATCAATAACACAAGAAAACTATTCTTGTAGATCATTGCTATTTCTTTTGGAATAAAATGATTGTATTCATTTTTGAAGCCTTAAACATCCATAATCACGTTCATGATATTTTTCGAACTATGTTAAAAGACGATCACTCAATAAGACGATCGTTTAAGATCAAACAAGCCGTTGTATTCTAGGTATGTCTTCTGACGACTCGATTTCTAAACGCACATGACTGGTCCGGTTTTCAGTGAATCGTTTTGTCTCGAGCAGTCAATAACGAAAAGTGTAGTTTTTACTCCGAATGTTTTCAAATTAAGCAAGGGATCGATACTGGTGTTGTAATAAGACTGACGAAAATTGGCATAAATCTCATATAGTATACTGTACTTGTCTTTACTTAATTGTAAGTTGAGTAAGTCATAAGGAAATTACTACGAATTTAAAATCAACTTCACGTTTGTTATATTACAATATGGCTGAGATACGCGTCATACTCGTGAACGGGTGCTGTTTGTGGGGTCCGGTCTGTTCACGTTTGCAAGGACTTGTTGTTCAATTAATTATTCTAGTTATGGCTTTTGACGTAGAGGCCTCGTCGTGTTGTTCTCATGGTCATTATGTTTAGGTTTATTGACCTTACATTTTTTATAATTTAGTTTTTTCCAGTTTTAAGAATTTATTACTTTATTTTCTTATCATTACTTAATGTAACTTACTTTTAAGACGTGTTACTTGTTTTTATGATTGAAAAAATGACCTTCTGCTGGAGTTCCCTCTACTATTTCCATCTACTGAATAAATATTTTGATTTTGATTTTGTTTTTTGATTCTTTCTATTTGTAACTTTAATTTCCGTGACTCCTTAAGAGAACTTTTTAAAGAAATTAATATGTTAACTGTATAATATCTTAATTAATACCCTTAATATTAATTATTTTATTAAGAATTTAGATTATTTCAACAAACGTGCTGATATACATCATTTGAATACCTACTAGAAATAAAAGTAAAATTTCTGTTCGAGAATTCCGCGTTCGTAAAGTATATAAATCATTTTTTAACATAAGAACATGCATATTTTAACAATTAAGATCGTAAGCAGCTTACTAAGTTTCTAGTTTAGGCCATGCATTTTTGTCTGCTAGATAATCCTCGACCCTTTAATACGCTTTAGACATTAACGACTTTTTCAAGTAATTTTTAAGTGCTGAAAAGGGTAACTTTAAAACTACGTCAGGTAATTTATTATAGAAATGAATGCATTGACCAACAAATGATTTATATACTTTACGGACACGGAATTTTCGAATATCGATTTTATTTTTATTTCTAGTATTTAAATTATGTATGTCAGAATTTTTGGTGAACAAATCTAAATTCTTAATAACATAAATAATATTCTCATAAATAAATTGAGACGCTACAGTTAAGATATTAATTTCTTTAAAAAGTTCTCTTAAGGAGTCACGGGAATTTAAGTTGTATATAGAACGAATGGCCCTTTTTTGTATCACAAATATAGTTTGTATGTCAGCTGCCTTACCCCAAACCAGAATACCGTACGACATAACACTATGGAAATAAGTATAATAAACTAAGCGAGCTGTCTCAACATTAGATAGTTGTCTAATTTTTCTAACGGCGTAAGCAACCGAACTTAGTTTACCTGCTAGTACAGCTACATGGGGAGTCCATTGCAAATTTTGATCTATTGCTATGCCTAGGAAAACTGCCTTATCTACCATTTGCAGACACTCGTCATTTAGAAAAATACTTGAATCTAACGATTTAACATTAGGCAAAGCGAACCTAACACATTTAGTTTTCTTAGCATTTAGTAGCAAATTGTTGCTAGTAAACCAATTAAGTACTTTATCTAGTGTGGCGTTTATCCTACTGTAGTCTACGGATTTTCTATCTACCTTGAAAATAAGTGAAGTATCATCAGCAAAAAGTACAATGTCACAAAGTTTATGGTTTATGGCCTAAACTAGAAACTTAGTAAGATGCTTACGATCTTAATTGTTAAAATATGCATGTTCTTATGTTCAATAAAAATCTTTAAAATCTTTAATAGTTATTTATGTAACTGGTACATAATGATGCTTCTTAAGGTACGAGCGCCGAGGTTAGAGCGCGAGCTTGCGAGCGCTCTAATTATAGGCACGAGTACCTTAAGAGCTAATTATGTACCGTTGCATACATAACTTTTTCTACAAGCTTAGAATGATAATGACAAAAATAAACAATCGCTAACTTTTCTCGTATCTTCACTCGATTTTTCTGCTAACAAATTACTTGTTAGCAAAGTCATTTTCATTATTCCGATTGGCGTTAACAGTTTGTAAATTTTATTGCTAAATGTTTACAAATTTCATGCAGTTTTTAATAGTTAGGTACTAAAACAGTTCTGAGAATTTATCATAAAAGTTGGAATGCCAAACACAACGCCATTTTGTTGATATCCATATTGAACGTAACCATGGTAACCAAGTAACAAATCGATGGATATTACTCATCTATTTTTAGTAACTTAATAAAAATGTAATTCTAAACACATATTTATGCTTAAAATTAATATTATTTTTAATATACGTAATTTTAATTGGTGTTAAAATGTTTTTAACGGTTTTTATACAAATTATTAGGATGTCAAGTGTTAACTAAACGCAAAGACTGATATCCGGAATGACCGTTACCATGGTAATAACAATGCTATAATAAATTATATAACTGTTATTACCATGGCAACGCTCGTTATACAATTGTTTTTACTCTTCGGTTACGCTATAGGTGGTATTCTGACACCATTAACGATATCAATATTAGCGGTTTATAGTACGCGAGTAGAAAAAAATCTTTATAATCTTTAAATCTTTAGTCAATAATAATTTGTTTAAATGTAAAACCTTTATCTTGTCTATGGGACACTGTTGATGTAGGAAAACATGTCGAAACTTTTATGTGGTCGTCTTGTTGTTTTTTTGTTTTTTGCCTTTTTCTCCCTCTATATCTCTCCTAATATTTTTGTCATATTTTCCTGCTGTACTACGCATGATATTTGATATTATATTTAAATTAATATTTATAGCTTTATTTAATACTAGACTAAGTTGTATCATTGTAATAAGAAATATGGTTTAAAAAATGACTGACTGCTGAGTTTCTTGCGGCGTTTCTTCTCGGCAGTGGTCTCCTCTTGGGAAGCGCTGGTAGACTCCTGACGTGTAAAAGTGCCCGTGCGGCCTAATTACTGAATAAATTTCATCTTTTTTATCTTTTATCTTTATCTTTATCTTTTATATTTTTCCAAAATCTTAGGCCCAGTATAGTTTCAGAGATCAGGGGGGGAATGGTTTTATTTTCGTCATTTTCCATGAATAAAATGAAAACTATTTATTTTACAATACTAACAAAAATATACTTGAGATCTTCATAACTCGTCCTTTCATTTGATATACGACATACTAAAGGGCGCCCGCGACTTCGTACGCGTAGAATTAGTTTCCCGTTACTCCCCTCATTTCTTCCCGTTGGGGGTCGATTTTCGTAAAATCCTTCCTTAGTACACTTACATCATGAAAGGAACCCCTGTACCAAATTTCAAGTTTCTAGGTACAGCATTTTCGGCTGTGCGTTGATTTATAAGTCAGTAAGACAGGTTTGCCTTTTATATAGGTAATTATATAGATAACACAGTAAGGTTTGCAAAACTTTTTAATTTCTTATTTGTTCCCCGAAAATGACCCTTATTTAAAAAATAATCGGCCAAGTGTGAGTTGAACTCGCGTGGAGAGGGTTTCGTACGTACGTATTTTTTTTTTAGAATTCTAAGACTTTTTTGCGTTCTTGAATTCGGTTTTTTAGATTTTTAAAACATGTTTTTTTTTAAACATAAGTACAGGTAAGCAAGCCAAATTTTTCAACAGTCTTCAAAGTGAAGATCTGTTGTCAATATTAAATAAGGAAATAAATCAATGACGGACCTGAAGTGTAACTAAAACGCCAAACTCTATAAAAACTTATATAAATATAAAGTAACATTAGAGGTAATATTGATTTACCGAAACATAATTAAATTTGATACCTACCATGAATATCATAACTGTTCAAAATATGTTTATTATTATCTGGGCTATCGGGTTCTATCACTATTTTGATTGACACAACAACCAAACAAACAATAAAGACGATTAAATTTCGATTGAGCTGCTGAGTCAACGCGCCATGCAAAGGCCGGGGGAACGATAGTCCATTGTCCTGCGTCTTATCAACCTGAGCAGATAGTCTTTTTTTTTACCTGACACGTATTTTGGTATAAAGACTTTTGGATGCCTAGATTGGCCATCGAAATCTGCATGGTCAAAATCTCAGAACGACTTTTTAATAAAGGTTGTTTCCACCACCTTTCAAAAAAACATCCAAATTTGATATCAATTCGAAATCTGCGTCCCCGAAAACTTATCATCTTGTCCTTTCATGGTTTTTAAAAAAAAAACTGCCCCTCGAAGGTGATGGCAACATCAGTATCTGTACCTACTTTTTAACGAATTTATCTACTGACTCCCAAGACGAAGTCAAGGGCAGAAAGCTATTAATAATATAATATTAATTCATGTTACGCTATATAAGGGACACACTATTGAAAGGATATTCGTGGAGGACTACTGGACCCCACCTTTACGAAAATTTACGGCGGTCGTCTAGCGTGTTCGGGAGTCTGCATGAGACGGCATCTTTCGTACCTAGTTCATAGTACCGACACTACCGACGTAGACCTAGTCAGTGACCCAAGGTTATTTTATTTATTAGTTTCTAAACCAATTATTTCTAGATATATTTCTGTACACATGAAATGCGGACAGAGTTCTATTTCTTCCATTTGAAAATATTGTTTAAAAGAGCAAAACCCTCTGTGTTTCTTTCTCTTAGTCCGTCCGTCTGTCCATCGTATTATGAACTATTAATTTCAAATCGTTCTCCTTGTTCATGTGTCATTTCCAGTTGCTACTTTTTAATTACAGTGAAACCTGGATAACTAGGACATTAAGGGACCTGCAAATTTGTCTCACTTAAAGAGGTATTCCATTTACACAGTGTCTCAAATATCCAGGTATAAAAAAATATCTGTCTTATTTACATACGAGGGGTGATCAATAAGTTTTGAGAATCAGTATGAACCATCCACTTAATGATATTCTTTTAATGTGGAATATACCACGGCACTAATCAAAATTAAATTAGAGAATTTTTTTTTATACATTATTCATTTGTTTTTCTGCGACAGCTAAACAAAAAACATCTGTATGAACAATTTTACAAGATGGCAAAAATAAGAGTTCGTTTTGTAATACTTTGGAGCGGTGTGGAGAAAGTTCTTTTACACTAATAAAAAATATTGTTATTAAAAATGAAACCTTGATTTATCATTATGATTTAAAGGATTAATAAGTTATCATTGCAGTGGTATTTTTATCTCCAGCTCTGTAACCAAATTTTAGGGTGTTTTTTTCGGCCTTTTCCAGGACTATTGAGGCCTACAAATAAATAATGTGACATTAGTTTTTAGCAATTGAGTTTAAATAATCTAGGAGAGTTATATAACATTATTCTATCATAGTTATGGGAAAATATTAAAAATAAGATGAAGAAAAAAAAAACGAATTTGCGGCAGGAATTGTGCTTCAGAGCCTTCTAATTGACAAGGGTGCTGCTCATCGACCAAAGATCAGAACTGATAACCGCTGTCCTCGTTATTTAGCCCTAACTTTCGACTACTACTTCTCATTCACCGATGTTCAAAAAAAACTATATAATAATCACGAGCTGGTGATGACTTAGGGAAGGTACAAAATTTGACCATTTAGAACTCCAAAAGTAAAATTATTTTTATAGTGGCAAAATAAAACAATTGAATGAAGTTAATAAGTGTTTGGAAATATAGAAAGTGTGCTTATTCCAATTAAAATATAACAATTTATATATTTCCCATTTTTAATACCGATTATCAAAACTTATGGATCACCCCTCGTAGGGTTCCATTAACAGCGGTGAGAATAGGCACAATTAACCTGGCTAATTGTGCCTAAATGACCTCCAGTTTCAGTTTGGTTTTAAATCAAGTAGTAATGAAGGCCCGGAAGAGTTTTTTTTGTTTGCCGACAATTGTGCAGCTCACAATAATATGCCCGATCTAAGCCACATTAAACTTGTGTATCTGCCTGCTAATACGACGGATCAAGGCATCATCAATAACTTTTGTACATTTTTTTTTCACTATTGTTAAAGATTACACTCATGTAAAATATTTACAACGTACGTTGTTTTATTTGTTAATCGCACCTCTATAACTGAAATAACCTCTATTCTCACCGCTGTTAATGGAACCCTATGTAAATAAGACAGATATTTTTTATACCTGGATATTTGAGACACTGTGTAAATGGAATACCTCTTTAAGTGAGACAAATTTGCAGGTCCCTTAATGTCCTAGTTATCCAGGTTTCACTGTAATTAAAAAGTAGCAACTGGAAATGACACATGAACAAGGAGAACGATTTGAAATTAATAGTTCATAATACGATGGACAGACGGACGGACTAAGAGAAAGAAACACAGAAGGTTTTGGTCTTTTAAACAATATTTTCAAATGGAAGAAATAGAACTCTGTCCGCATTTCATGGGTACAGAAATATATCTAGAAATAATTGGTTTAGAAACTAATAAATAAAATAACCTTGGGTCACTGACTAGGTCTACGTCGGTAGTGTCGGTACTATGAACTAGGTACGAACGATGCCGTCTCATGCAGACTCCCGAACACGCTAGACGACCGCCGTAAAGGGTGTAGCAGGATAAGCCTTCAAAAATTGCCCCCAAAGGTTTGAGTTCAAAACTACTATCAGTTGATGCCCCGTCAAATGAAAATAATTTATACCAATTTTTAACCCTCTACTGCCACCTGGAACCCCACGACATTCATTTAACCCTAAAACGTTTTTATTTATTTTCTCAAAAAGTATAAAAAGGAGAATTGTCAAATTTTGCACAAATGTTGACGTGATCAATATAAACTATCAAAAAAAAATGAGCCCTCTACTTACTTATTTTCCTAGAAAAAAACCTAAATTAAAAATTAAAACATCCTGTATAACAATTCAGGCTCGTTGTACTATCACCATTTTTTTACTAAATATTAACCAACTACCTATCTACATAATATGTAAGTTTCATGTAATTAACAAAGGTGGAACAGTGTGAAAATATAGGTATTGTTCAGTACGTACCATGTATGTAACACGCTTAGGTACGGTGACGACATTAGTAAAAGATATCGGCCCGCCAACCGGGAAACCATCCGTAATCGATCTTTTTTTAATTTGCTAATGACGAATGTTTGAGGAAGATGAATGAAACTCATTAATACATATTTGAACAAGTGTTTCTGTTTATTTATTTTTAGTAATATAAATTCGAGTTATAATCAAAAATCTAACACGGGCGGCATCACGGCCGAGGGCCAATTTTTTTTTAATTTGTTTCGCTTTCAGGACTTAAGAACTTACGTAAAATGCTGAGTAACCTAAGTAGTACCTTTTTGCTAAACAGTAATAGTACATTACTGCAAAGACCATCAAGTGAGCCTTCCTGGACGAGTATGAGGTAAAAACCCGAGCCGCCAGGCGAGGGCTTTTATACATACGAGTCCAGGATGGCTCTTAATGGTCGAAGCATGTATAGTGCTTTACTCAAAAATAGAACAAATAGAATGATTAAAAAAAAAAAATGTTAAAATATTGATGACCACATGTGCACAACCCTCAGGGCGCTAGTCCGACTCTTAGCCGATCGCATACCCGGTTTTTTTTATTTTTTTTAACGTTTCACAACTCGTCATACCGGCCGAGATGTACTAGGCGCACATAAAACTGAGATGGTGCGGAGCAAGCGATGCTGAAATGAAGAGAAATCGCGCGATGTCTGGTCTGAACGAGATAACGCTTTTGGTTTATGATGCCCTGGTACTTTTGGAGCTGAATGATCAGCTTTTCATCTATATATATAAAAGGCTAAACTGACTGACTGACATATCAACGCACAGCCGAAACTACTGTACCTAGAAACTTGAAATTTGGTACAGGGGTTCCTTTCATGATGTAAGTGAGCACTAAGAAAGGATTTTCCGAAAATCGACCCCCAACGGGAAAAAATGGGGGGAGTAGCGGGAAACTAATTCTACGCGTACGAAGTCGCGGGCGTCCTCTAGTGTAGTATAAGTAGCCTTTTTGAAGGCTGTCACAGTCTTTACAGATAGTTCCAAATTCAAATAATATGATATGTTATGGAATTTCCATACTTACTTACTGGACACTTTTTGATTCCAAATTCGAAATTCCTCAACTTTACTGGACACTTTTCCAGTTGTCCAGGAACGTCAACCTACTGGCTCCTTTTTACTGGTGTTATGGCAAGATTACATAGCATTTTTGAGTAAAATTATTGATGACCACATGTGCACAACCCTCAGGGCGCTAGTCCGACTCTTAGCCGGACGCTTACCCGGTTTTTTTATGTTTTTTAAACGATTCACAACTCGTCATACCGGCCGAGATGTACTAGGCGCACATAAAACTGAGATGGTGCGGAGCAAGCGATGCTGAAATGAAGAGAAATCGCGCGTAGTCTGGTCTGAACGAGATAACGCTTTTGGTTTATGATGCCCTGGTACTTTTGGAGCTGAATGATCAGCTTTTCATGTAGTATATGTAGCCTTTTTGAAGGCTGTCACAGTCTTTACAGATAGTTCCAAATTCAAATAATATGATATGTTATGGAATTTCCATACTTACTTACTGGACACTTTTTGATTCCAAATTCGAAATTCCTCAACTTTACTGGACACTTTTCCAGTTGTCCAGGAACGTCAACCTACTGGCTCCTTTTTACTGGTGTTATGGCAAGATTACATAGCATTTTTGAGTAAAGTAAAATAAACAGAAACATTTGTTCAAATATGTATTAATGAGTTTCATTAATCGTAGCAAATTAAAAAAGATCGATTACGGATGGCTTCCCGGTTGGCGGGCCGATATCTTTTACTAATGTGGTCACCGTAAGCGTGTTACATACATGGTACGTACTGAACAATACCTATATTTTCACACTGTTCCACCTTTGTTAATTACATGAAACTTACATATTATGTAGAATAGGTAGTTGGTTAATATTTAGTAAAAAAAATGGTGATAGTACAACGAGCCTGAATTGTTATACAGGTGTTTTAAATTTTAATTTAGGTTTTTTTTTAGGAAAATAAGTAAGTAGAGGGCTCATTTTTTTTTGATAGTTTATATTGATCACATCAACATTTGTGCAAAATTTGACAATTCTCCTTCTTATACTTGTTGAGAAAATAAATAAAAACGTTTTAGGGTTAAATGAATGTCGTGGGGTTCCAGGTGGCAGTAGAGGGTTAAAAATTGGTATGAATTATTTTCATTTGACGGGGCATCAACTGATAGTAGTTTTGAACTCAAAGCTTTGGGGGCAATTTTTGAAGGCTTATCTTGCTACACCCTTTTCGTAAAGGTGGGGTCCAGTAGTCCTCCACGAATATCCTTTCAATAGTGTGTCCCTTATATAGCGTAACATGAATTAATATTATATTATTAATAGCTTTCTGCCCTTGACTTCGTCTTGGGAGTCAGTAGATAAATTCGTTAATAAGTAGGTACAGATACTGATGTTGCCATCACCTTCGAGGGGCAGTTTTTTTTTTTAAAACTTTTTAACAAAAAAAAATAACCGCCGAAAAAAGAAAACTGAAAAGCAAAAAATAAATCAGAGCCTTTTAAGTCTTACTAAGCTCCTATACTAATGTTAATACCTTAATAAATAATTTTGAGTCGGCGCCAAACAAACAAACAATAGCAAATTAACTATTTCGTAAAGTAAAATGATGTATGTGTGTGATGGTATGTGCTACCTCCTGAGTGGTTTGAAGTCGGTGCCTGCCATGCTTGTTTGTTTGTTTGGCGCCGACTCAAAATTATTTATTAAGGTATTAACATGAGTATAGGAGCTTAGTAAGACTTAAAAGGCTCTGATTTATTTTTTGCTTTTCAGTTTTCTTTTTTCAGCGGTTATTTTTTTTTGTTAAAAAGTTTTTATTTTTCACTTTTCAGTTTCTTTCTGTGTTAATAGCTACTTATTCTTTGATTACTTACTTTAACTATTCATTGATCGCTAGAAAACACAACCGTGTCTATACAATTCGTTCCATAGACGAGTCTCGTGAAGTTGCTACCTATGGGAAGAAACCTCCCGATAATGTTGTTCCAAAAGATGTGAACAACTGTGGCGGTCTTTTGTCTGAGCTAAAATTAGCTACCGAATCCCGTGTCATGCTTAGAGGTAACATATCACCTATAACATATACCTGTGGGCCTCGTCAGTGGTGTTTTTTTTTCTTATTATGTTGTTTTATTAGTGGCTTTCACTCCTAGGTATATTTCGCCAGTATCGAGTTTTATACAATCGCCATGGACTTATTTGGGAAACAAGTCCATGGATATCACACGCGAGGACAATTGTTCGGTTAAAGAGATTTACTCTGGAGGACTAAACAGAAGCACATGGGGTTAGCTACAACAACAACATGGGAACAACACTTGATAAAGCTGTAATCGACCTCGGAAAGAGACTTTTTGCCAAGGGGCAGGTTTATGTTGCACTTAGTATCGTTAAACTACTTGAAGGTATTGCTTTATCTGACTTAGAGCGAAATAAAGTAGGTGTTACAAAAGCCACACGATGAACGAGCTTTAGCAGAAATGCAGAAACTGAGAGGTTTACACACTACACACAATTACGTCGCAATAGGTTTGTTACACTCTGATTAATAATTTAAAAACCTTAGTTTCCAAACAAATAAGGGCTTCCCTCGACAGCCTTCCAACTCTATCATCAAACGCCATCATCAGACCCTCGATGGTAGTCATAATCCGTGCATCATACTCAAGTTAGGTATAAAGTTCTCATTAAGATGCATGAATAAGAGAAATCACGAGGTAGCTGCTGTAATCCGTTGAAGAGTTCCCTCATCTGTCTTCCGTCTCAGTCATCAGATCAACATCAAGTCTCCGTAATGTTGTAGTGTCATTAGAATTACATATGTGTGCTAAGTTTGAACATAATCGGGTTACAGATAAAAATTCATGGGGTCAACTAACAATCCCTATATTTCTACCATTGACGGAGGAGGGGGGGGGAGTTCCAAATTAAATGGGAGCAATTTCAACGTATACCCTTATACCTTAGTTTCCGAACAAATAAGGGCTTCCCTCGACAGCCTTCCAACTCCATCATCAAACCCCATCATCAGACCCTCGATGGTAGTCATAATCCGTGCATCATACATAAGTTAGGTATAAAGTTCTCATTAAGATGCATGAATAAGAGAAATCACGAGGTAGCTGCTGTAATCCGTTGAAGATTTCCCTCATCTGTCTTCCGTCTCAGTTATCAGATGAACATCAAGTCTCCGTCATGTTGTAGTGTCATTAGAATTACATATGTGTGCTAAGTTTGAACATAATTTTTTCGCATATAAAAATTCATGGGTGCAACTATCAATCCCTATATTTCTACCATTAACGGAGGGGGGGGGGGGAGTTTCAAATTAAATGGGAGCAATTTCAAAGTATACCCTATCCAATAAAAAAAGAATTATTGAAATCAGACAACTCAGTAAAAAGTTATAGTAGCCATAGTAGCTATGGTCTTCATCATCAGTTCCACTTCACCAAATCATACTTTCTGAATGAAAATGCTGGATTTGTTACTAAAAATACTAAAATTGCTATATGTATGCATTTAATATTTGAAGAGTTCCCTCAATTCCTCACGGATCCCTTCATCAGATTCAGATTTGGTGACAATGGGACCACCTTGGGAGTATACTCTATCAAACCAAAAAAGAATTTTTAAAATCGGACCGCGCTGTAAAAAGTTATGCGTGATCATACATAAAAAAATATATATATACGCGTCGACTTGAGAACCTCCTCCGTTTTTTTTCGTCGGTTAAAAACCATGAAAGAACAAGATGATAAGTTTTCGGGGACGCAGATTTCGAATTGATATGAAATTTGGATGTTTTTTTGAAAGGTGGTGGAAACAACCTTTATTAAAAAGTCGTTCTGAGATTTTGACCATGCAGATTTCGATGGCCAATCTAGGCATCCAAAAGTCTTTATACCAAAATACGTGTCAGGTAAAAAAAAAGACTATCTGCTCAGGTTGATAAGACGCAGGACAATGGACTATCATTCCCCCGGCCTTTGCATGGCGCGTTGACTCAGCAGCTCAATCGAAATTTTTATCGTCTTTATTGTTTGTTTGGTTGTTGTGTCAATCAAAATAGTGATAGAACCCGATAGCCCAGATAATAATAAACATATTTTGAACAGTTATGATATTCATGGTAGGTATCAAATTTAATTATGTTTCGGTAAATCAATATTACCTCTAATGTTACTTTATATTTATATAAGTTTTTATAGAGTTTGGCGTTTTAGTTACACTTCAGGTCCGTCATTGATTTATTTCCTTATTTAATATTGACAACAGATCTTCACTTTGAAGACTGTTGAAAAATTTGGCTTGCTTAACTGTACTTTTATTTAAAAAAAAACATGTTTTAAAAATCTAAAAAACCGAATTCAAGAACGCAAAAAAGTCTTAGAATTCTAAAAAACAAATACGTACGTACGAAACCCTCTCCACGCGAGTTCAACTCACACTTGGCCGATTATTTTTTAAATGACCCTTATTTTCGGGGAAAAAATAAGAAATTAAAAAGTTTTGCAAACCTTACTGTGTTATCTATATAATTATATAAAAGGCAAACCTGTCTTACTGACTTATAAATCAACGCACAGCCGAAACTGCTGTACCTAGAAACTTGAAATTTGGTACAGGGGTTCCTTTCATGATGTAAGTGTACTAAGAAAGGATTTTACGAAAATCGACCCCCAACGGGAAGAAATGAGGGGAGTAACGGGAAACTAATTCTACGCGTACGAAGTCGCGGGCGCCCTTTAGTATGTCGTATATCAAATGAAAGGACGAGTTATGAAGATCTCAAGTATATTTTTGTTAGTATTGTAAAATAAATAGTTTTCATTTTATTCATGGAAAATGACGAAAATAAAACCATTCCCCCCTGATCTCTAAAACTATACTGGGCCTAAGATTTTGGAAAAATATAAAAGATAAAGATAAAAGATAAAAAAGATAAAAGAAATTTATTCAGTAATTAGGCTGCACGGGCACTTTTACACGTCAGGAGTCTACCAGCGCTTCCCAAGAGGAGACCACTGCCGAGAAGAAACGCCGCAAGAAACTCAGCAGTCAGTCATTTTTTAAACCATATTTCTTATTACAATGATACAACTTAGTCTAGTATTAAATAAAGCTATAAATATTAATTTAAATATAATATCAAATATCATGCATACAGCAGGAAAACATGACAAAAATATTAGGAGAGATATAGAGGGAGAAAAAGGCAAAAAACAAAAAAACAACAAGACGACCACATAAAAGTTTCGACATGTTTTCCTACATCAACAGTGTCCCATAGACAAGATAAAGGTTTTACATTTAAACAAATTATTATTGACTAAAGATTTAAAGATTATAAAGATTTTTAAAGATTTTAAAGATTTTTATTGAACATAAGAACATGCATATTTTAACAATTAAGATCGTAAGCAGCTTACTAAGTTTCTAGTTTAGGCCATGCATTTTTGTCTGCTAGATAATCCTCGACCCTAAAATACGCTTTAGACATTAACGACTTTTTCAAGTAATTTTTAAGTGCTGAAAAGGGTAACTTTAAAACTACGTCAGGTAATTTATTATAAATATGAATGCATTGACCAACAAATGATTTATATACTTTACGGACACGGAATTTTCGAATAACGATTTTATTTTTATTTCTAGTATTTAAATTATGTATATCAGAATTTTTGGTGAACAAATCTAAATTCTTAATAACATGAATAATATTCTCATAAATAAATTGAGACGCTACAGTTAAGATATTAATTTCTTTAAAAAGTTCTCTTAAGGAGTCACAGGAATTTAAGTTGTAAATAGAACGAATGGCCCTTTTTTGTATCACAAATATAGTTTGTATGTCAGCTGCCTTACCCCAAACCAGAATACCGTACGACATAACACTATGGAAATAAGTATAATAAACTAAGCGAGCTGTCTCAACATTAGTTAGTTGTCTAATTTTTCTAACGGCGTAAGCAGCCGAACTTAGTTTACCTGCCAGTACAGAGCTATATGGGGACTCCATTGCATATTTTGATCTATTGTTATGCCTAGGAAAACTGCCTTATCTACCATTTGCAGACACTCGTCATTTAGAAAAATACTTGAATCTAACGATTTAACATTAGGCAAAGCGAACCTAACAGATTTAGTTTTCTTAGCATTTAGTAGCAAATTGTTGCTAGTAAACCAATTAAGTACTTTATCTAGTGTGGCGTTTATCCTACTGTAGTCTACGGATTTTCTATCTACCTTGATAATAAGTGAAGTATCATCAGCAAAAAGTACAATGTCACAAAGTTTATCTACTGTTGGTGGTTAGTCATTTATTTAAACCAAAAATAAAAAAGGACCTAAAATAGAGCCTTGAGGCACTCCTATTTTTACTGTAGCTCCAACAGATTGCGTTTTGTTTACAACAACTGTTTGAGTTCTATCACTTAGATAAGAAGACATAAGATTTTAAGCTTTATTGGACAATCCATAATGTTCTAATTTTAAAATAAGGGTCGCATGATCTACGCAATCAAATGCTTTAGAAAGATCACAAAATATTCCTACTGCATCGCAAGATGTCTCCCAACTGTTATATATATATTTAACAAGTACAGATGCCGCATCAATTGTTGATCGACCTCTGGTAAAGCCGAACTGGTTATTGCTAAGTAGTTTATTACTATTAAAGTGACCTAACATATCATTCAGCATTAATTTCTCAAAGACTTTACTTAGAACTGGTAGTATGGAAATGGGACGGAAGTTCGTTAAATCACTCATCTCGCCCGATTTAAAAAGAGGTATGACTTTGCTATATTTCATGAGATCTGGAAAGATCCCCTCTGATATGCAATTATTGTAAATTAATGCTAGATGGGGTGCAATTACATCTACGATATTAAAGACTACTTTAACTGATGTGCCCCACAAATCCTCAGTCTTTTTTAAACTAAGTGATTTAAATACCTTGACTATTGAATCTGAATCAACGGGGATGAATTCAAAGTTTATATTACATTTACTGACATTAGTGCAAAGTAATGATTTAGCTTCAACCGCGGATGATTTAAGACATTTCGTAGTATTAATGGTTATGTTGGAAAAATAATGTTCGAAAGCTAAGGCGACGTCTTTATTTGACGTGATTTGTTTGTCACCTGTGTTTAGGGTGATTTGATTATCACGAGTTTTTGATTTTCCCGTTTCTCTATTTATAATATTCCATACAGTTTTTACCTTATTGTCAGATGATTTGAGTTTAAGACTAAGAAAATTTGCCTTAGCAGTTAAACAAACTTGCTTAAAAGTCCTCGAATAATTCTTAACATAATTTAGGAAGTCAGCGTTCTTATTGTCCTCCCTCTCTCTATATAGGTCATAATTCCTATTTCTACTTTTATGAATGCCTGCAGTAGCCCATTCACTAAATTTGGTTTTCGACCTAGTAATAGTTTTCATTTTAAAATTGTTATTAAATTGATGCAGAATTACGCCAAACAAGTCATTATAAATACTATTACACTCATTCTGTACGAAAGGTAACACTGAAAGATTACTTTGAACTTTATTTTTGAATAATTTCATACGATTATTAGTTATAGGTCGGTATGTTTGTCGTGTCGGTGTCTGAGATTTTTGATAAAAATCATTGATGAAAGAAGCCTTCTGACCACTATGGTCAGAATTAAAACAATTAAATATTTCTTTACCCAAACATTCACAATTACAAAAAATATTATCTAAGCAGGTTGCACTACTAATACCTATCCGTGTAGGTTCAAGGAACAGATTACCTAAATTAAAAGATTTAAATAAACTTAGTAACCTAGTGGTATTATTTGACGTTTCAAGTAAGTTAATATTAAAATCTCCACAAACTATAATATGCTTCTGGCTATTACATGCTAATTTTAACACATGATCCATAGTAGATTCAAATGTGCAAAAATCAGCCAATGGTGGTCTGTAAACACATATTATTATATAACTTTCTATTTCTGCGCATGAAATTTCTATAATCCTTTCTATCGATAACTTTACAATATCCTTCCTTTCCTTGGATTTAAGAGTATTTTTAACTATTATAAAAGAGCCACCATGAATGGCACATTTTCTATCAAAATAACTAACTAATTTAAAATTTACAAAATCAAAAATTAATTGGTCTTGTTTAAGCCAATGTTCAGTAATGCACATAATTTGTACATTTTCATTATCTAAGAACAACCCTATTTCTAGTTCTTTGCTGGAAAAACCTTGAATATTCTGGTGAATTAAATTTATACTCAAGGGTGTTTCCGCTGTCCTTAAATTTAGTTTAAATCACGAGGCAAGTCATTATTGCCGATATTGGCTTGCTGGGGCTGGGTACTATTGTATTTATTTGGTTCTATATTAAAAGCTAATAGGTCAACCAAGGTCAAAATATATTTCCTTGGCACATGAATTTTTCCTGATGTTAGGGTGATGGGCTTTAAAAATTTGTTAGTGTATAGTGTATAGTTAATTGCTTGTAGATTACAAGAAAACCTAGAAGAATTCTATCAAAATAAATATATTACGTATGTAGGGAACTCTCTCCACAAAAGTTCAACTCGCACTTGGCCGGTTTTTTTACATATACCTCTTTGTAGATGCCGACATGAATATATTTTATCCGCCGGCGCCCCTAGTTATCACTGGTAGATGAGAATGTGTCTAAATTCGTCATCTTAAAGCACCATCCCCATGATAGTTTGGTTGCTCTTAATGTCCATCATCCGTCATAGTTCGATATTATATTATATTATGAGTCTTAATACCAATTTTAATGTACATAACATTATAAATGGCCGAACTCCCAAACATAAATGACCAAATTCTCCTACAAACTACCTACCATCCCAAATCTCACGGGGATGATTTTCGAGATACAAAATATCAATTTAATCTAATTCAGCTTAGCGTTTTATCCGTAAAAGCGTAACAAGCAAATCGACGACGGACAGAATTACTTATTAGTACAGATTTTCTACAGTAATATTTTATGTATAGATGAAAGATTTTTTACTCCTTGAGTATTGTTTGAACTGATATTTTAGAATTAAATAATCGACCAATTTCCGCCGTAAAATAAAATGACTGTCCGTTAATTATTTCAAGTGACCATAATAACCGCCTTAATCTATATAAAACTAAATAAATAAATATATAAATGAACCTTCTTTCTCCTGGTCACGCTATAACTTGAGAACGGCTTTACCGATTTCATTCATCTTTTTTATAATGTTTTCTAATACTTCATAGAAGGTTCTTACATTAAAAAAAAATAAGAAAATAGCGCAGATTTTTTTTAAAAGATCCACTGGGAGAGTAGGAAATTTGCAGCGGGTCGAAGCCGCTGGCGGCTGGCCGCTAGAATTACTTTTAACATAGACTAATAAATCATCCTGTCCCATGTTGTCAGGTTGTCACACTGGATAGCAGAAGCCATTGGAGAAATAAATTATCAATTGCACAATTTTGTCAAATAATGACTTACCTATCTATCTTATTCTATAATAGTAATTATTTTACAAAATTTGATGTTATTTTCAAAAACTAAGAAAATGATACCTATGTTTTTTTTTTGAAAAAAAAACATCATAGTCATAGTCATAGTATTTTATTTGTTCAACACAGGTGTGTACATAATATATACATACAGGTCTTATTCTACGGTTGTTTCACTGCGCCGTGCCGCAAGGCATACAATTATTGTAGACAGTCAATGGCATGCTGCATGCATTTACAGTTCACATTGTTTCAGGTAGATAAAAATTCATTTATACTATAGTAACATTTTTGTACTAAAAAATTGTATAGCTTTTTTTTAAAATCGGGCATATTTTCTTTACTTACAATATCTGTCGGTATTTTATTATATATTTTTGGGGCCATTCCAAGTACACTTTTTCGAAAAAGGGCAGTCTTAGATGACATCGCTCTCTTTTTATTCTTGAGACGCGTACTCTTAAAATTATTAAATAACGTCAGATTACTTTTCACAAAAATTACTACTTCGTATATATATAAGCTAGGAAGAGTTAGTATGCGTAATTCTTGGAAATATAGTTTACAGGAATCTATGTAATGAATGCCACATAAGGCTCTTATACATTTTTTCTGAGCTTTAAATACCATTTCTCTGTACGTCGAATTTGCCCAGAATATGATACCATATCTAAGTGTTCATGTTACATAGGCGTGATAAGTAGTTAAAGTCACCGACTCATTTACAACCTTTCTTAAATTATATAAAGTATATGAAAATTGATTGAGTTTTTTACATATAGTGTCCATTTGATTCATCCATGTCAACTTATTATCTAAATTTAATCCTAAAAATCATGTAAAATCCGTTTCATCGATCTGTTGCGCTTTATAAGATATTTTTAAATTGTGTATATCATTTGTTCTTCGTTTAAAAGTCATAAATTTAGTCTTCTCTAGATTGATTTTTAGGTTATTGCTTATAAGCCATTCAATTATAATTCCTAATGTTGTGTTTCTGTCACTTTCATAAGTTTCTGGGTCTTTACCAGTAAAAATTACAGTACTGTCGTCGGCGAAGAGAACCTTGGGGAACTCAATTGCCTATGGTAAAAAAAATGAGGAATAATAAGGGACCTAAAACACTTCCCTGCGGCACGCCATATTTAATTTGTTTAAATTTCGATGAGTAAGTAACATCAGTTTTAGTATGTATTTACGCATATTCTATTTATTTGCGATTACTTAGATAAGATTTAATTAAGCTATGGACATTGCCTCGTACTCCATATGTATATAATTTGCTCAAAAGTATATCGTGATCCACAAAATCAAATGCTTTTGTCATGTCCATATAAAGAGCCGAAACTGGAACCCGTCTATCAACATTCATTAAGATGGTTCGCATTAAGTCAAAAATAGCCAAATTTATTGATTTATCTTTGCGAAATCCTTTTTGTTCTTTAGCAAAGAGGTTGTTAATCTCAAAGTAGTCATAAATGCATTTGTGAATAACTTTTTCAATCACCTTTGAGAAAACAGGGAGTAGTGCTATTGGCCTGTAGTTAGCCATGTCTTCCCTATTGCCTTTTTTAAAAAGTGGTTTAACAATACCTATTTTTAGCTTGTCCGGAAACTCACCGTGCTCAATAGATAAATTAACTATATGACTGATCAGGGGCGAAATAATGGGCCATTTTTTTTTTATTACTTTAGTGCTTATGCCATCGTAGCCAGTACTATGCTTATTTTTTAATTTGTGAATTATGTTTTGAATGTCATTAGAATTAGTTGGCTTCATAAAAATTGAATTAGGTATATTGCAAGTCATTGATTTCTTATACTTAAATCTATTGTAATTATTGTTATTATTATTAGGAATTTCATGAGTATGAGTATTGTTAGAATTAAGATTAATTTGGTCGATAAAATAGCAATTAAATTCTTGAGCGATTTCCTTTGGGTTACTTAATTATAATTTTACCGTCGTACGATATGTGTGAAATATTTTCTTTTGGTTGTTTGGGTTTTTGATTATTGATGATGTTCCATGGTGCTTTAGATTTGTTGCTCGATTTTCTTAGAAAGTCATCATTTTGGGCCTTCTGTGTAAATTTTATTGTCTTTTTTAATAGTTGTGAATATTTTTTAAACTCATTTTTTTTAATTTCTTTGTTATCTGTGGCTAGTCTATAGTTCCAAAGTAAATCACGTTTCCGCCTACAACATCTCTTAATTCCTGAAGTGATCCATTTTGGTTTATGAGCTACATTTATTTTTATAATTTTAATAGGAAAACAAAAGTTATAGAATAACTCGAATTGATCGGAAAAGCTGTTACAAGCTGTTGCATCATGACCGCCGTTTTGAATTTTTACCTATAATTGACATCATTTTCGAAATCTGCGTCCCCAAAATCGAAGAAAATGACACGCATGTCCACTTTAAAAAAAAAAGTCATTATAATAATAATAATAATAATAAATCTTTATTTCAGACACTTCACGTCCATACAGTATTCATGTCAAAAACTAAATCAATGTCAATACAATTAAAATAAAAACTAAATATTGACCTAAATTACAATTAAAACAAACACAATAATATAATAAAATATCCTCAAAAAAATACAGACATTTTCTGTTCAAGTGAGCCATAGAACAGTGGTTTACGTATAGACCGTCGATCCTACCGGCTATCATGCTCATGATGCTGTTGGCGCTGCCCCGCACCCTGCGCATCAGGGATGTGCCGCGCTTGCGCATAGTGGCGTGGAAGCAGTCCACCCGTGCTTCAGCGAACATCCCTGAGGCGCTGCAGTATCGGGGCAGCCCCATCAGCAACCTGAATGCATTATTAAATTGCACTCGCAGAGCACTGTACTGCCTCTGAGTGAAATCAGCCCACAGGCTGCTTTTGTAGAGCTGTGTGCAGTATGCTCTAAACAGAGTAACCTTGACCTCAATGGAACATTTAGCGATCCTGCGGGCGATCATGTTGGCTCTTACCGACAATGCTCTGCGTTCACGCTCGATATCTGCATCGTCCCCAAGATCAGACGTCACCACATGACCAAGATATTTAAACTGCGTCACAATGTCCAGTTGTATACCATTTAATCTGATAGGCGGGATATCCGGTAAACTTTTATTTCTAACCTTAAAGACCATACACTGACTTTTAGTGGCATTATATTTTAGGCCGTGATTTGCAGCGTACTTTTCACAGACACTTAGTAGCTTGACAAGGTCCCATGAAGAGGCACTCAGCAGCACCATGTCGTCTGCATAGCTTATATTATTGACATATATTCCGTCAATATAGCAGCCGACATGGATGCTGCTGAGCTCCTCAATCAGCGCGTTCACGTACAGGTTGAAAAGCTTGGGTGAGGTCAACCCCCCGTGCCTCACCCCGCATTGCAACCTGTACGGATTAGAGTACGACCCAGCCCATCTGACTACATCCGCCGTCGATACTCACTGGGAGGTTCGGTTTGCTATTTAGCTTATTAGTAGACATCCAAAACTTCTTAAAATCTCCCAATGGTGTGCCGCAATAATGTCAAATTTTATCTGCTCCTCGTTTTTCTGACACCATTTTAAACGAGACTTAAAACTTGGCCTGACTTAGGTTCGCCATACCATTGTCATACTTTAAATTTACACCTCGCCTCCCTATGAGCCTCGCTGACATGTTTGTTCCAGCCAGTCACTGATTTCTTCCTTTTAACGCAATTGAACCTACGATTCACTGAGGCAGAGTAAAAGATAAAAGATAAAAGATGTTTATTCAGTAAGTAGGCCGCACGGGCACTTTTACACGTCAAAAATCTACCAGCGCTTCGCAAGAGACCACTGCTGAGAAGAAACGCCGCAAGAAACTCAACAGTCAGTCGTTTTTTAAACATTGCTTATGATATGATATTATACAACGAAAAAAAAACTTAACCTAGCATTAGAATATAAAACAATGAATGTAACAAAAATATGTCTATATAGTATATCTTGCGTAGTTGAGTAGGAAAATGTGTCAAAAATCAAAATTTCTTCAAGAACTCGTAAAATAGAAAATATATAAAATAAAAAAAAAATTATACTAACCTACGACGGTGCAAAACAACACATAATAGGTTCGATACATTCTCCTACAGAAACCGTGTCCCCTAGACAATACACAATGTTTACATATTTGTATAATTAACTTATTATTAAGATATTTAGGTGTTTAATTTGGTTTTAATTTAGGCCAGGCATTTTTATCTGTTAGATAGTCTTCGACCCTATAGTAAGCTTTAGACATCAACGACTTTTTCAAGTAATTTTTAAGTACTGGAAATGGTAACTTTAAAACTTCGTCAGGTAATTTATTATAGAAATGAATGCATTGACCTACAAATGATTTATATACCTTACGGACACGAAATTTTTTAATAGCAATTTTATTTTTATTTCTTGTATTTAAATTATGTATGTCACAATTCTTAATAAAAGAATCTTGATTTTTAATGACATAAATAATATTTTCATAAATAAATTGTGATGCTACTGTTAAAATATTAATTTCTTTAAATAGTAATCTTAACGAACCACGGGAGTTTAGGTTATATATAGAACGAATGGCTCTTTTTTGTAACACGAAAATAGTATGTATGTATGTATGTATGTAAACACTTTATTGTACAAAAGAAAAAAACAGAACAATACAATTAATATAAAAATAAGTACAAAGGCGAACTTATCCCTTTAAGGGATCTCTTCCAGCTAACCCTTGAGAGATTGAGAAAAGTTAAGGTTGTGCATCGAGTAAGCAAGTGTACAAATTAATTTAGAAGAACAAATAAAATAAAAATATATAAATATAAACAATAATAAATAAAATAAAAATACATTCAAATACCTACATAAATAGATACAGTAATATATATTAATACTTAAATATACATACATAAACTACATTTTATGTACCTAGAGGATAGTTGATATTTAGGAGATAGAGTCAAGCCAGAACTTCTTTAATTTGCCTTTTAGAGAATCTACCGTTTGTGATTGCCTAATGCCAGTTGGTAGCCGATTCCACAACCTGACAGAATGCACCGAGAAGGATTTGGAATAGGATTTGGATTTGTGGGACGGGAAAGCGAGGGTGAGATTGGCCTTAGAGCGCAACCGGTTTTGGGAGCCGGTGGCCATGAAGCTAAATCGCTCAGAAAGGTAGATGGGAGAACGAGGATTAAAAATAGTATTAAAAAGCAGCGACAGGATGTGAACGTTTCGGCGAAACCGAATAGGTAACCAGTTTAGCTGAGCACGGAAGTGGGAGACATGATCGTATTTACGTAGGCCGAAAATGTATCGAATGCACACGTTTTGGAGTCGCTCAAGTTTATCAAGGAGTTGTTCTGAGAGGTCCATATAAGCAACGTCAGCGTAGTCTAAGAGAGGGAGAAGAAGAGATTGGGCTAAAGTTATCTTGGTTTGTTGAGGAAGAAAATTCTGCAGTCGCCTGAGAGAATGAAGTGAAGCGAAGAGCTTGCGACTGACTTCGGTAACCTGAGTCGACCAGGAAAGTGTCTGATCTATTGTGATACCCAAATTTTTAACTGTAGAGGAAAAGGGAATTATGGTACCGTCAAACACCAAATTGGGTATCACAACGTCAGACAGCTTCGAGATGAAGTGGGGACTTCCAACAACAATGGCCTGCGACTTCTTTGCATTGACCTTTAGTCCAAAATTAGAGGTCCATTTCTGGATCGTCGCAAGATCGTCATTGATAAGGTCAATCAGGGAAGGGAAGTCATCAAAACTAGCCCCCGCATAAATCTGCAAATCGTCAGCGTATAAGTGGTAAGAAGAAAGAAGGGAGGTTGTTATACCATTTATGAAAATTGAAAAAAGAAGAGGAGAGAGCACAGCCCCCTGAGGGACACCAGCAGTGAGAGTATTCCAATCAGAATGAGTTTCATCCATCTTAACACACTGGCGCCTTCCAAGGAGGTATGATTCAAACCACGTAAGGGCCGAAAAAGAGAAATTCAGGGTCTTGAGGATGCCGAGAAGAATATTGAAATCAACTGTATTGAAGGCACTACTGAAATCTAACAAAACCAGGACAGTCAGATGTTTATTTTCTATGTTTAAACGAATGTCGTCGGTGACCTTGACCAAAGCAGTGACAGTGCTATGCCCGGGGCGGAAACCAGATTGAAAGGGGTTAAAAAGATTGTGCATATTTAGGAAACGAGACAGTCTTTGATTAACAAAGTGCTCTATTATTTTGGAAAGTACAGGGAGAATAGAAATAGGACGATAATCGGACAAGGACGCAGGTTTTGACACTTTTGGAAGAGGGAGTACATGAGCAAGTTTCCACAATGTAGGGAAACAGCCCGAAGAGAAGGAAAAGTTGATAATGTCGGAAAGGATAGGAGCAATGGAATCCGCCACCAGCATGAGCATGTCTAAGCTCAGGCCATCTTCACCGACGGCCTTGGTTTTTATTGACTTCAGAAGGTCTATAGTCTCCTTCGGAGTAATTAATCCTAGATCAAAAGGGGGAAAGTCGGGGTTCGGGGCAGTAGCAAGAAGAGATAATGTATTATTCTTTACGGAAGGGTCTAAAGTGACCGGAGAAGAGCTAAAATGCTTATTCAGGGCGTTGAGATTCATTTTATGATTAGAAGAGTGAGTTTGAGATTTGCCTACCCCTAGTGACTTCAAAAATTTCCATAATTTATGGGGGGGACAATTCTGAATAGACTCATGGATATAACAACGTCTTGCTTCCCGGCACTTCTTGTTGCAACGATTTCGCAGCATGACGTACTTATGACGATTGTTCTCAGACGGATCGTGGCGCAACCTCACGCGGGCGCGGTTCCTCCTCGCCATCAGGGCTTTGATATCCTCGGTCAGCCACGGCGCAGGGTAATGCTTGACGCGCATCGGCTTCAGAGGGGCGTGTCGGTCGTAAATCGCAAGCAATGTGCTGTTGAAAATCTCAAGTTTAAGGTCGATGTCAGTGCAAGTTTCGATAGACTGCCAATCAGCGTTGTGAAGATCGGAGAGCAGAGCCTGCAGATTGATGTCGCCAAGATTACGGCGAAGGACGAATTTGTGTCTACGTTTCGGGGGGCGAATTTTGAAAGAGGCGTAAATAAGGTCGTGGTTTGAAAAGGCAGCAGCATTAAACTGGCCGTGAAATGAGACAAAATCAGGGGATGAGGTTATAATAAGATCTAAAAGAGAAGGGGGCCCATTATGAGGGAAATGAGTGGGACCGAGAGGGAGAATACTAAGATTCAGTGAACTTACTAGAGACTGAAGTTTAGAAGAGCGAAGGTCGTTTTTAATGAGGCATGTATTAAAATCGCCCATGATTACGCTATGTTCGAACTGGGGACAGAGATCAGATAACGCATTCTCAATTGCATCGAAATAGCTTATGTTGGATGATGGACTGTAATAAACCCCGAGAAGTAGTTTAGTGTGGTTTAAGGAAACGCTGAGAAATAAGTATTCCGGTGACTTTGAGTACACGGATGGGGACTCAGCCACAATTTCGCAAACGATATCATTTTTTAAATAAATGGCAACACCACCCCCGCGAACGGTACTCAAGCCGCCATCTTTGAACCCAGTCCTGTCGTTGCGAATTAATTGGTAACCGGGTAAAGGATAGAGGGTAGATGAGAGGGACGGCTTAAGCCATGTCTCAGAAATGAGTATGGCGTGAATGTTCTTATCAGAAAAGGTTGAAAGTAGGTCAGGAAAGTGAGCTGGTATACTCTGTGCATTGATGTGGACAACGCTAAAGTGTTTTGAAGAAGTGGTAAAAATGGTATG
Source organism: Acleris cristana (assembly GCA_948252455.1). Lineage (NCBI taxonomy): Eukaryota > Metazoa > Arthropoda > Insecta > Lepidoptera > Tortricidae > Acleris > Acleris cristana. The sequence goes on along the minus strand of OX411771.1, from coordinate 48,160,324 downwards.
CAATCGGTCACCGAGATCTGGCATATCAGATGAATCACTTAGCGAGTCGTAAAGGCTTGACGAAGACAAAGAAAAGAATTCGCTATCATGACTAGCGCCGAAAACGTCAGACATGTAAGCATAAATAAATATATAACAATTTAAATAAATAATATAAATATAATTATATGTATAATACTATCAAAATTTTACAATTTTAAGATTAAAAATAAAATAACAGCAACGAACAAACTTTAAACTCAATCGCTCGCCATCAGCTGTTATGGATACAAAACAAGTTTGGCTGTTAGTCGGTAGAACATATCAAGATACAATTACACATTAAAGTTTTAATTACAGCATACGATTTCAAGAAAAAGTATTTATGAATTTTAAATATATTTCATAAAAATATAATTTTCTCCGCTGATCCTCAAACATCGACCAAGACAGCAAACAAAACGCAAAACCACAAACCGCGATCGGCCCTGTCACCCAACTGTCAACGTCAAACGTCATACTGTGCGAGTAAAAAAATTAAAAATAATAGGAGTTAAATTAAAGTAAAAAGTAAGTGAAAGTGAAGGTAGGGATACACAGAAATACAGAATGGCGGACGGGAAGTTACGTAGACACTGCACAAATACCTACCAACATGTAACAAGAATAGATAAAGAAACCTAACAAGAAAACCGTAGATGTGCCTTAATATAATGAGAAAGCGAAAGAGGGCAACAACAAAATACTACTTAGGCTTGGTTACAGTCACTGTCCGTTTGGGGGGCCTGACACGCTGCGAAGGTGGCTTGGCGGGCTCCTGCACTGGAGTTGATGATGATGACGGAGCGGACGATCCCGACGAAGGCACCGGAGCCGGCAGCACTCGCAGCTCAGCCAGGGTCGTGACTCGTCGACGGGAGCCGTCGCCGCATAGTACGACAATCCGCCCATCGCTCGTCCAGCTGTTCTTGACTCCGTGTATCCGCCGCGCCTCCATAAACACAGAGTGCCTAGTACCGGTCAGGAACTCCGACATGGTTAGACCAGAGCCCTTAAGCTTGGTCTTCGAGGACCACACAAGGTTCCGCACCTCGAGGGAAGCAAACCGCAAAAGGAGGGGTCTAGGTTTTGCATGATCTTTTAGCCTTCCGAGGCGATGACATACCTGAAGTGACTGCGCTGAGACACTGTGAACCTGCAGATTTTGGTTGCATATAGTAACTGCAGTCTCTTTTGCTGTTTCATTTGCTACTTCAGGAATGCCATGCAGTAGCAGTACTTTGACCCGGGACCTCATCTCTAAATCCTCTAAAGATTGAGCCACCATTTCCATCTGAGCCTGCAGGCTTGATACTGCCTTCCAGATGAGTGACTTAAATACCTTGAATTCCTCAAGCGAGGCTTGGTCAGTGTTGATGTTCGAGGCGGTGCCTTCGAATGAAGTCATCCTAGCTGTGAAGAACTCCTTCATTTCCTCCATGCTCTTCTTGAGTTGACTCAGGGTGTCCATAGTGCCAAGGAAGTAATGATAAACCAAGATGAAGTGAAGTGAAGTGAAGTGCAGGTAGTGACTAATCACTTAGTTGGTAGGTATTAGAAAAGGAAATTAGCTGAAGGCGGCAATTAGAGCTAAATTAAAACATTAAGTAAATAAAAACTGTTGATTTTCGGTTGTGTATAATTAATTTAGTAATATAAATATGAGAGCAAAATTTTTGGTGTACTTTATTTGCCTACCCGATTTTTTTTTAGAAATTAGTCTGAAATAGTTAGAAAATAGTCTGTATGTCAGCAGCTTTTCCCCAAACAAGAATACCGTACGACATAACACTATGAAAATAACTATAATAAACTAAGCGAGCTGTCTCAACATTGGTAAGTTGTCTGATTTTTCTGACAGCATAAGCTGCCGAACTTAATTTACCTGCTAGTACTGCTATATGGGGACTCCATTGCAAGTTTTTGTCTATAGTTATTCCTAAGAAAAGCGCCTTATCCACCATTTCCAAACACTCATCATTTAGAAAAATACTAGATTCTACCGGTCTAACATTAGGCAAAGCGAACCTAACACATTTAGTTTTCTTAGCATTAAGTAGCAAATTGTTATTAGTAAACCAATTAAGTACTTTACCTAGCGTCGCGTTTATCTTACTATAATCAACAGATTTTCGGTCTACCTTGAAGATCAATGATGTATCATCAGCAAATAGCACAATATCGCAAAGGTTAACTATCGCGGGTGGTAAGTCATTTATATAAACGAGAAATAAGAAGGGACCTAATATAGAGCCCTGTGGCACACCTAATTTAACAGCTGCTCCAATGGACTTAGTTTGGTTTACAACAACCGTTTGTGTTCTATCACTAAGATATGAAGACATAAGATTTAGAGAATTATTTGACAGACCATAATGTTCTAATTTTAATATAAGAGTCGCATGATCTACGCAATCGAAAGCTTTGGAAAGGTCACAAAAAAATCTTATTGCATCACAAGATATCTCCCAAATATTGTATATATATTTAATGAGTACAGATGCTGCATCAGTTGTGGATCGTCCTCTGGTGAAGCCGAACTGATTACTGTTAAGCAGTTTATTTCTATTGAAGTGACCTAACATATCTTTTAACATTAACTTCTCAAAAACTTTACTTAAAACAGGTAGAATAGAAATGGGTCGGAAATTCGTTAAATCACTCCTCTCGCCCGATTTAAAGAGTGGTAAGACTTTACTATATTTCATAAGATTTGGAAAGACCCCCTCTGAAATGCAATTATTGTAGATTAAAGCTAAGTGAGGTGCAATTATATCTATGACATGATGTATGACTTCAACTGACGTTCCCCATAAATCCTCAGTTTTTTTTAAACTGAGCGATTTAAATGCCTTAATAATAGAAACTGAATCTATGTGGGTGAAATCAAAGCTTATATTACATTTAGACATATTAGCACAAAGTAATTTTTGAGCTCCAATCGCAGATGATTGAAGACATTTCGTGGTATTAATGGCTATGGTGGAGAAAAAATATTCGAACGCTAAGGCCACGTCTTTATTTGATGTGATTTGTTTGTCACCCTTGTTTAGGGTGATTTGATTATCGCGAGTTTTTGTATTACCTGTTTCTCTATTTATAATTTTCCACACAGTTTTTACCTTATTGTCAGAAGCTTTGAGTTTAAGACTTATGAAATTTGACTTAGCAGTTAAGCAAACTTGCTTAAAGGTCTTTGAATAATTCTTAACGTAAACTAAGAAGTCATCGTTCTTGTTCTCCTCTCTCTCTCTATATAGTTCATAAAGCCTATTTCTACTTCTATGAATGCCTACAGTAGCCCATTCACTAAACTTGGTTTTTGACCCAGAAACAGTTTTCATCTTGAAATTATTATTAAACTGGTGAAGAATTACACCGAACAAATCATTATAAACACTATTAGAATCCTTATGTGAAAAGGATAACCCACAGATACTACTCTGAACTTTATTTTTAAATAATTCCAAACGATTGCTGGTTATGGGTCTGTATGTTATTGTCTGTGGTTCTTGATGACAATCATTTAAAAAAGAAGCCTTTTAGCCACTATGATCAGAATTAAAGCAATTAAATATTTCCTTATCCAAACATTCGCAATTACAAAAAATATTGTCTAAACAGGTTGCACTTGAAACACCTATCCGTGTAGGTTCAAAGAACAAATTATTTAAGTTAAAAGATTTAAATAAACTTAAGATCTTAATAGTATTATTTGACGATTCAAGTAAGTTAACATTAAAGTCTTCACAAACAATAACATGCTTTTGTGTTTTACATGCTAATTTTAACACATTTTCCATACTGGATTCAAATGTGCTGAAATCAGCCGATGGTGGTCTGTAAACACAAATAATTATGTAATTTTCTAGTTCTACGCTAGAAATTTCTACAAGCCTTTCTATGGATAGCCTAACAATATCTTTCCTTTCTTTTGATTTTACTGTACCTTTAACAATTATTAAAGAACCACCATGAATAGCGGCTTTTCTGGCAAAAAAACTAACTAATTCAAAATTAACAAAATCAAAAATTAATTGATCAGGTCTAAGCCAATGTTCAGTAATGCACATAATTTGTACATTTTCAGTATCTAAAAATAATCCTACTTCTAATTCTTTGCTGGAAAACCCTTGAATATCTTGATGAATTATATTTATATTCAAAGGTGTTTCCGTTGTCCTATAATTTAGTTAAAATGATTAGGAATGGCATTTGTACCACAATTATATTTATTTGGTTCTATATTAAAAGTCAAAAGTTCTACCAAAGTCAAAATATATTTCTTTGGTAAATGAATTTTTTCAGATGTTAGCGTGAGGCGCTTGATGAATTTATTTAGGTCGAAGAAATGATATTTGCTATTATAACATATAGCATTATACATTAAAGAATTTAAGTGTGCTACTTTATTATTATAATTATAATAGTACCTTAAGATAGAAACTAAATCATCATATATTTGATCAATAATAAGTCTGTGAATGGGATCATTACACATAAAATCACAACATTCCCTGAGCCGCTCGGGAAAATCAATTAAACCCAATTTATTTTGACACTCAGTAGTATACAAATGGATTTGTTCCGGCTCTCTTTGTCCCCATATAGCTTTATTGGGCGCGATATTTTTATTGCAAAGTATCTTTGGTTTTATTAAACTTAAATTACATTCTACAACTAAAGGCAAATGATCTGACCACATAACATCGTACATTACGTATACACTTGAAATTGAATCAGCAGCTGACTTAGTCGCGAGACAGTGGTCGAGCCAGCTGGTCGAAGCGTGCGCTTCACTCACAAATGTGTAGGTACCGAATTGAATACCTAACCTCGCAACGTCCGCACAAACCCAATCCTGTTCATTACAGACATTTGTGAGTTCGTTGTAAAAAAAATCATCCGGGTGAGCGTTAAAATCTCCAAGTATGTACACAGACTCCGTATTGTTATTGTCTATAGTAGCACTCACCTCACTCATGCAATCCGTGAAATCCGCCAGATTATCCATTTTGTTTGTTGGCATATAAACACTAAACACTAGTAGCGACCTTTGACCCGTAACAACTTTAATGGCACAGATTCGCGAATTTGCACACTCTACAACCGACACATTTTGAAATACAGTTTTATTCCACAGCAGTGCGACTCCGCCGAACGGCCGACCGTGCAGCACTCCCATCGTTGTATCCATCGCCGATGTCCCAGTACATTCAAACTTATCATCTAATCTACAGAGAAAAGAAATATCGTCCGGCATCAGCCATGTTTCTTGCAAAGCAATAATTTCAAATTTTTGGCATAATTGCTTAATATTTTCAAAAGATCCTTTTACGTTCTAACAATTAAACGATACTAAGCTGCATAGATAATCAATTCCCATTTGCTAACTAAACTGTGCCGTCTTACTAGCGTTATCAGTTTTACGTTGCTTAAAATGCATAAAACGACGAAAGATAATAGTACGGGCGGTAGTGTCACCCAATGTATGGAGAGGTCAAAATTTGATATCGGATGAATTCACTTGGCACAGATGTATCCTAGGTCAAACTGAGCTGATTTAGCCCGGTAGCCATCAGCCACCCCCTGGTGGGTAGGGAGGGGGGGTATTCAAAGTTACACGCCGCCGCGCTTCAGATAAAAAAAAATATCGGATTCAGTTTACCTATCACCTCGAGTATGGGTCATTTTCTGATAAAGCATAGATGGGGCTTTTATTTTTGATATAATTATTACACTCTTTCATATAAATTTATTAATATAATAAAGAAGTTTCACAACATCAGCTTATCATTTTTGTTTTAACACACAATATTTTATAATATATGTACAACATTGTATTTACAAAAAATACGGTTGAAAAGCCCAATTTATGCAGATTTAAAAAACATATAGTTTTAATTTATATCATTTATTAGAGATGAGTAGAATAATTAAATATACTCGCGCGGCAGCGTGAATTAAGACAGCGGGCGGAACTAACTGAGACTTGAATTCGCCACGAAGTATTGAAATTTATCTACTACCTCGAGTGTGGTGTCTATTTTTAATAAAATGGGCATAATAAATTCATTTTTGAGACATTTAATATACAGTTTTCTAGAAAAAAAGTATAATATTGACGAAAATATCAAAACTTATTTCTATTTATTTTATTAAATAGTCAAAATTGAAAATACTGAAGTTTTTGCAAAGAAATCAATAATATCTTAAAGAACATTTAATCAGCTTTAAACAAATATATATTTTATTATAAGTAGTAATCATACGAAAAAGAAATCGAACTTTTAAAATATTGACTTGGAGTCAATATTTTAAAATTAACTTTTAGCAAAAATTTTAACATCTCACACTCACCCGTGGGTCTCAAACAACCCTCCACGTAAAGTACGGTGGGCTTGGCATTTGGGCTATTAGTTGCTGTGCTTGTCCGATACAGAGGATGCTTAAATTGGCGTGTATGTTAACAGGGTGAGAATTTGCAAGTCGAAAAAGCTAGCCAAGCAGCATGTGACCTTATTTCGGTCAAAATTTGCTAACGAAAACTTTTGGAAAATACTCAAAATTTATTCGAGAAGGCCCGTTACTCCCTTCACGAACCCTAAGGGGTTCTCTTTAGCAGTGTGCCTCGGCCACGGTCTTAAACTCTACGAGCCGCATCCTTGTTGCTGTTGTGGAAATGCGGTCGACGACCTAGGACACCACGGTCTGTGTTACCAATCCAGTGCTGGTCGAATTTACAGACATGTATCGATAACCTTTTTGATCAGTCGGGCTTTAGCACAATTTCTTTCCCATCTTCGCTTGAGCCCACTGGCCTGTCTGCCTCAGACGAAAAGAGAACCAACGAATGCACTTTCGTACCGTGGCATCTTGGTCGTCCCTTGGCGCGGGACGTCACTTGCGTTGATACGCGAGCAAAGTCTCATGTCCAAGGTTCTGCTCGCAAGCCAGGGAACGTCGCAGACCACGCCCAAGCCATCAGGTGCCGCAAATATGCTTTTTTAAAGCCAAATTACGTAGTTGCTGCCCTTGCTATAGAAACTTTTAGGCCGTGGTCATCTGACACAGAGAAATTTATAAAAGAAGTGTCAGATAAATTAATCAGCGTTTCTGGCGACCACAGGCAAGGCTCCTTTTTTGCCCCAAGACTGAGCATCGCGGTGCAGCGGAGTAACGCTGCGAGTGTCCTCGGCACGATGACGCAAGTGGGTGCAATGGAGGGCTTTACTTTTAAGTCAGCTGTAGTGTGGCTGTAGTACAACATTTTATCTTTCACTTTTATTAAAGAGTTTTTTTGAACTGATTGTTATTAGAAATTAAGTTTATGCTGTAATTAAGTTATAAAATTCTTAATCCGACACATAGTTTCATTTATCATACAACGTCTATCTGAAAAAATTAAGATAGCGTTTATGCCATTATTACATTTTCCACCACAGTGGCATAATTCGGTATATTACTAACAGTTTTTTGCGTGCGTGTGCATCTAACACCTCACTGTGACTTGCTCTTGCACCGAATTAATTCCAGATAAGCAACGAGTGCAGTAGTCGGAATTGGTTTCCAATTGTGATTCGATTATAGTCCCCATCCCCAATCCGCCGGACGAAGAATCGGCACCATCGCTTGGCCCCATACGTGCACACCCTGGTAGACGGCTCTTAGGAGATGCTACTGGCATCCGTAGGCGGAATATTATTTAGCTGACGGTCGTAAAATCAGTACTTATTATGAATTAACCTTAAGTTTATTTTGTTAATTACGATATTGACGACACGTTGGCCTAGTCGGTTGTGACCCTGCTTTCGAAGCTAGCGGTCCTGGGTTCAAATCCCGTTAAGGGCAGATATTTGTGCGATGAGCGCGAATATTTGTTCCTGAGTCATGGATGTTTTCTATTTATTTAAGTAGGTATATATTTCCCTATGTAAGTATTTATATCGTTGTCTAGTACCCATTGTACAAGCCTAGAGCTTAGTTTGGAACTAGGTCAATTGGTGTAACATTGTCCCTTGACATTTATTTATTTTGAAATGTAATGAAATGAAATGAAATAGTTCTTATGGTATAGAAGTTTGTTGCATACATGTTTTGCCATAATTACAGCATTCAAATATTTAATATGTAATTTGTGATATCAATAGTATCTAGTGCAGCAGGCTGCGCGGCGAGTTCTCGTCTGAGTTAGTTCCGCCCGCTGTCTTAATTCGCGCTGCCGCGCGGGTATATTTATTTATTCTACTCATCTTAAATTAATAATATAAATTAAAACTTTATGTTTTTTAAATCTGCATAAATTGGGCTTTTTAACCGTATTTTTTGTAAATACAATATTATACGTATATTATAAGATATTGTGTATTGAAACAAAAAATGTAAGCTGATGTTGTGAAACTTCTTTATGTATATTAATAAATTTATATGAAAGAGTGTAATTATTATATCAAAAATGAAAGCCCCATCTATGATTTATCAGAAAATGACACCACACTCGAGGTGGTAGGTAAACTGAAGCCGATTTTTTTTTTATTTGAAGCGCGGCGGCCTGTAACTTTGAATACCCCCCCTCCCTACCCACCAGGGGGTGGCTGATGGCTACCGGGCTAAATCAGCTCAGTTTGACCTAGGATACATCTGTGCTAAGTGAGTTCATCCGATATCAAATTTTTTACCTATGGTCGTTACCGCCCGTACTATAATGCCCCGCGGCCATAGTGAGTCGTTTAAAAATATTTCAAGCTTATCAATTGACACGAAGAATTTATACGCATTATAATCCTTTTCCTGTTTAAAAACGATTTTTTCCAGTAAAATACTCTGCGCTGTTCTATCTTGTATATAACTCGATATGTCCTCCATAGTAGTGTCCTTATCTATGCACCTTTGTAATAAAAATCGGCACTTTGGTATCTGCAGCCTTGAACTTATCGGTATTTACATTTGCACAGCCCGTTTTACCTAGAAAACAGTACGATGATGATGATTTGGGCTTTCTCCGCTGGACCGTTTTCCATTTAGCCTAGGTCCAGCTTCAGCTTCAGGCTGTGCGTTGATCGATCAGTCAGTCACTTTACCCCTTTCCATCCCTACGGGGAAGAAATTATCAAAAACGCTGAGACACATATAAATTAATTTTCAATTGTCGACCTAAGCCCAAAATTTGAATATTCTAACTTCAAAATCGACATACTTTCATACAAACGTTCGTCCCCTTTTTTACCTCCCTTAACAGTGGAATTTCCAAAAATCCTTTCTTAGTGGATCTCTTCACTGTATAAGGTATCTATGTGAAAAATTTCAAGTTTCTAGGTCCAGCGGTTTGGGCTGTGCGTTGATAATATCAACGCACAGCCCAAACCGCGTATATATATATATATATAAGAAGAAGAAGATAGATAGAAGATATGGTTCACGTATGGTTATAAGATCTTATATTTTATGCTATACTCAATAGGTACTGAAAGAATCAGCTACCACAAAAGGGAAATTTGGCAAGGTAAGTATCCTAAGATTGAACAATACCTTACAACGCATTAGCGGCTTTGCTCCCGCCTTGACCTTCGAGGTTTTTTTTTACCTCCCTAGAATATCTTGCTTGTAATTTGGTTTAACTATCCAGAAAATGCAATGAGCAAGACGAATCAGGGTAGAACCGACTAGGTTAGGTTAGGTTATTTTTCATCTGTTTATGTGCATTATGTTTTTTGACGTTAGATTACTTGATCAGTATTTGTTTTATATATTATATATTAACTGTCATGTATATATAGGCTTTACTAGTTATAATAATTGGTATTATATACTAATAATGTGACACTTTATGGAAATAGTTATTCCAAAAATATAACTTTGTTTCATTTTTTCCAGTGAATGTTATAATAAACGGGTTTATACAAAGTGAGCATATATATTGTGACTGTTATAGGTTAGGGTAAAGGAAAGGGGACGCAGGACTTGGAGAAAAATCGACAAAATGGTGCAAAGCAACAAAAAGTTTCTGAGTCCCTGACGCCTTGTAATTAACCAACATTTGAGCCGCCGTATCTCAGCCAATTTTGATTTTAGAGAAAAGTTAACATGCTTATTTTAACGTGTTCTATAAGATAAAATAATTTAATTTAGGTGTCATCATGACACGATTTTGTCGCAAGCGCTCGAGGTGCACGTCCCGGGCGCGCGCGCGCCGGCGCTTGTACGATAGTCAACTCAATCGTCATGAGGGAAGAGGGGTAGGTATATTCTTGAAATTAAGACTGCACGTGTCCTGCAAAAAATATTACACTCTAGTTTTTCTTTCTTGCTATAAGTCGGCTAAGTCACTTAAGTACTAACCACAGATTATAACCAACTTACATAGCCAGTCAATTTCTACCAACCTGTAGCCCGTTTCACGAAGCTACAAGCCTACAAGTTACAAATTACAAGCGGAAGTCTCTTTGTAGCAAAATGAGTTAGAAAAAGACTTCCGCTTGTAATTTGTAACTTGTAGCGTCATTGAACGGGTCTATGGTCTGCTTCACGTATTGAGTGTTTTAGTGTACTTAATTATTTAAATGAATAAAAAAAAAGATAATTTTACAGAACTATATTATAATTGGAATATACTAATTATATATATATATGTCGGAGGAAGCTATGAGTAAAGTTGATTGTTGTTTACACACGTAAAAGATAATATCGCTTTTGTTTACATTGTAATTACTTTTAAAATTCTTAATATAATTCAAATTGATTTGTTACATTATTTTAGAATGATAGATCTTAATAATTTAATAAAAGTCATGATTTGATTATAATACTACGTAATGACCAATCAGAGCGGAGCATGTGCCTCGAGCGGGGTCGAGGCGCCATCTTTGCTTGGTAGAGTCGGTTAGCGGGCAGTTATGTTTGAGACTCTTTTGGAGTGTGGACTAACGATCGAGTTGGATCGTTTTAAGTGTTTAAAATATGAAGTAAGATCGGTGCCCCGAACCCGCTGCTCGGTCTTAACTGTCTCATTTAAATTAATTAGAACTATTGTGTTAACTTAAAATAAACCACTGTGAACTTGTGATCGTTGTTTTGTGCTCGCATTTTACCCTCATGACGCCCACAAAGCCCGCAGCCACTAATGATGATGTCAGCGGGAATGTTTCTCCGACATCAGAAGTGGGATCGGTGCAGGCACAAAACGTGAGCGAACTGACAGCGGCAAATGAAGGATGGCGTGCGTTATTCGAAGCGCAGCAAACCAGCATGAAGTTACTAGTGGAGGCGCTAACCAACCCACCGAAAATCGAGGATAAGGGCATCACGTTGCCTGAATTTCAACCGGATGATGCTGACACTGATGCCCGGGCCTGGCTAGCAACAGCGGATATCTGCTTATCGGATCGCGATATACAGGGAAGTAAATTGATTCTCATACTTAGTAAGGCTATGAAGGGTTCGGCTGCAACATGGTTTTCTCAGATAGCTTTTCCCAATATGAAGTGGGTAGAATTTAAGGAAATTTTCCTTTCTCGCCCGCCGCCCCTGCAACCAGCGTTGTGAAGCGAGTGGACGTATGCGGTCTGAGACCTGTCACTGGAACCATTACGCAATTTGGTGAGCAGTTCCCGTTTTGTTTCGATTCCGGTGCTGATTGTTCCTTAATTAAAGAGAGCGTCTCTCGCAGGCTTGTTGGTGCATTACAGCGTGCAATTGTTACTTTGACTGGGGTAGGAAAATCTAGTGTATTATGCGATTCGCAAATTTTATCTAGAGTTTTTCTTAGTGGTCATGACGTAGAAATTTTATTTCACATTATACCTGACGATTATCTAAATAATGACATTCTGATTGGACGCGATTTGTTGGCCCTAGGGTTGTCAGTGCACATATCGAGTGATCAGCTTACTATAGTCGAGAAGCCCTCTACAGTTAATATTTGCGATGTTGCTAACGCGACGGCTCACTTTCAGGACGTGGATACCGATATACCCGATGACCTTAAACCACAACTGATAGAACTTCTTAGCAGTTTTAAGAACTCATTCGTTGAAGGCACGCCTACTAGTAGAGTAAAGACAGGTGAATTAGAGATTAATCTAGTAGATCCTAGTAAAATCGTACAACGGAGACCATATCACTTGAGCCCTGAAGAGCGGGAAACAGTACGGAATAAGTGTAGCGAACTCTTGTCTGCTGGGGTTATTAGACCTAGCAAATCGCCCTTCTCTAGCCCAATACTTTTAGTAAAGAAGCGCGATGGCATGGACCGAATGTGCATAGATTACCGAGAATTAAATTCTAATACAGTTCCTGACCGGTACCCCTTGCCTTTAATCGGCGACCAAGTTCAGAGGTTATCGGGTGCACGATTTTACACGTGTCTTGACATGGCTAATGGATTTTATCAAGTTCCTATAAATGTAGAGTCAAATTCGATAGAGAAAACCGCTTTTGTTACTCCGGACGCTCATTATGAGTTTACTGCCATGCCGTTTGGCCTACGAAATGCCCCCTCCGTATATCAGAGAGCTATTAATACGGCTCTAGGTGACTTAGCGCACTCTTATGCGATTGTCTACATGGATGATATCGTCATACCTGCGAATACTGTAGAACAAGGGCTGGAACGGTTAGGCGTTGTACTTAAAACTCTTAGCGACGCCGGCTTTTCGCTCAATATGAAAAAATGTGCCTTTCTAAAGAAGCAAGTCCAGTTTTTGGGGTATGAAATATCAGAGGGTGAAATCAGGCCTAACCCCCGTAAGATAACCGCATTAACTAGTTCCCAACCACCACAGACCGTCACTCAGCTCAGACAATTTTTGGGGTTAGCGTCCTACTTTAGGCAGTTTATCAATAACTTCTCGCTTAAAATGGCACCGCTCTACCGTCTGTTAGCTAACAATAATTCTAAAATAACTTGGACCGCCGAACATGAATCAATTAGACAAGACATAATATCGCTATTGACGTCGTCTCCCGTTTTGATGCTTTTCGACCCAGAATTACCTATAGAGTTACACACTGACGCTAGTAGCGAAGGTTACGGCGCAATTCTTTTCCAAAGAGCTGGCTCAAAATTACATCCTGTAGAGTACTAGTAAACGCACTATCCCGCGGAGTCTCGATACCACTCTTACGAGTTGGAGACACTAGCATTTGTTAACTCAGTTAAGCATTTCCGCCATTATTTGTATAGTAGAACTTTCACAGTCGTCACTGACTGCAATTCTTTAAAAGCCTCAAGAACTAAAGTTGACCTGACACCTAGAGTGCACCGGTGGTGGGCTTTCCTCCAGGCTTTTGATTTCGATATCCAGTACAGGGAGGGTAGGAAAATGGCCCACGTTGATTTCTTCTCGAGAAACCATTTGTCCGAAGGGAACAACACCGCCGTTAGCGATACCCATAGCTTAGGTAGAGAAAATTACGTGGCAGAAAAACGCGTCAATATAGCTGAGTTATCTTCGAATTGGTTACAAGCGGAACAACGACGAGACCCCGAATTGAATGAAATTATTACTAAACTTGAAACCGATGATCTAGACTTAGAGGGTTGTAGAATCTATGAGTTGCGATCTAATGTGCTCTACAGAAAAATTCAAAGAAACAATCGCAACATTTGGCTACCGATTGTACCGAGAGCTTTTCGTTGGTCAGTAATAAATCATATTCATGAATCAATTCTCCATTTGGGATGGGATAAAACTTTAGAAAAAGCATACCAACATTATTGGTTTCCTAACATGTCAAAATACGTTAGAAATTTTGTTGAAAATTGCATAACGTGTAGAGTAGCTAAGTCGCGAAGTGGTAAACAACAGATAGAGTTACACCCCATACCGAAAACAAATATTCCTTGGCATACAATTCACATCGACGCTACAGGCAAGCTCAGTGGTAAAAATGGTCAAAAGGAATACGTGTTCGTGCTCGTAGACGCTTTTACAAAGTATGTGTTACTAAGGCATTCCACAAGAATTAACACTGACAGTGCTATAAACGCCCTCAAAGCATCCATATCTCTTTTCGGTACCCCAGTGCGTGTTATTGCAGATCAGGGTAGATGTTTTGCGAACAAAGATTTTAAAGATTTTTGTTCCAATCACAATATCGAGTTACATTTGATAGCGACCGGCTCTTGTCGCGCTAACGGCCAGGTAGAGCGCATAATGAGTACACTCAAAAACATGTTAACTGTGGTAGAAACAAGCCCTAATAAGTCCTGGCAAGATGCGTTAGATGACGTCCAACTCTCCATAAACAGTACGATGCATAGAGTTACTAAAGCAAGCCCCTTAGAGTTGTTAATAGGTAGAGTAGCTAGCCCGTTAAATTTATTATCCGTTGACGATCACGAGGTTGAGGTAAATGTAGAAGAAATTAGAGAACAGGCTGATAGATTCTTGAAAAGTAATGCATGCCTTGATAAAGCACGGTTTGACAAGGGTAAGGCAAAAGTCACTTCGTTTTCTGTAGGAGATTACGTTTTGATCGAAAATCACGAAAGGAATCAAACAAAATTGGATGCTAAATATAAAGGACGGTTTGAGGTCATTGAAGTATTGGACGGTGACAGGTATCATCTCAAGAGTTTGACCTGTAATCGTACATACAAGTATGCGAGGGACCGCTTACGTCCGCTTTCCCAATCCTATGTCCCAACTGAGCTGGATCCGTGCTTGTCAGATGAGAGTGATGGTAAGATCATTGTACAATACTTATTTTGTTTAAAATCTCTAGTTATCCGACTGTGGGTGGCGAATTTAAGTTTTGTTTTTACAAGATATCCCATGGTAGATAGGGGCGCAAGGCGTGGTGGCTGTTGAGGTGTAGCGTTTCTGTAAAACGAGGAGGCCATTGTAAGGCGAGGAGGCTATTGTAAGGCGAGGAGGCCATTGTAAGGCGAGGAGGCCATTGTAAGGCGAGGAGGCCATTGTAAGGCGAGGAGGCCATTGTAAGGCGAGGAGGCCTACAGACTTTTCTTTGGTCAGGAGTGGCCGAACTTTACAAGAATTTCTTTCTTTTCCGCAGATGATGCGCGGCCTTCAGCATCACACGAGGGCGTGTAATAAGTCAGGACGGCCGTGTCGGAGCAAGCTATGAGTAAAGTTGATTGTTGTTTACACACGTAAAAGATAATATCGCTTTTGTTTACATTGTAATTACTTTTAAAATTCTTAATTTAATTCAAATTGATTTGTTACATTATTTTAGAATGATAGATCTTAATAATTTAATAAAAGTCATGATTTGATTATAATACTACGTAATGACCAATCAGAGCGGAGCATGTGCCTCGAGCGGGGTCGAGGCGCCATCTTTGCTTGGTGGAGTCGGTTAGCGGGCAGTTATGTTTGAGACTCTTTGGAGTGTGGACTAACGATCGAGTTGGATCGTTTTAAGTGTTTAAAATATGAAGTAAGATCGGTGCCCCGAACCCGCTGCTCGGTCTTAACTGTCTCATTTAAATTAATTAGAACTATTGTGTTAACTTAAAATAAACCACTGTGAACTTGTGATCGTTGTTTTGTGCTCGCATTTTACCCTCATGACGCCCACAAAGCCCGCAGCCACTAATGATGATGTCAGCGGGAATGTTTCTCCGACATATATATATATATATATATATACTTTTAAACTAAGATTGTCAGCTTACACGATTAAAGCAAGACAAGACAACACAACTCATGACATAATACCTGCTCGTATGAAAAATATGGAATTAATAATCTACTATTTTCTACTCGTGTACTATAAACCGCTAATATTGATATCGTTAATGGTATCAAAATACCACCTATAGCGTAACCGAAGCGTGAAAACAATTCTATAATGAGCGTTGCCATGGTAATAACAGTTTTATAATATTTATTATAGCATTGTTATTGCCATGGTTACGGTCATTCCGGATATCAGTCTTGGCGTTTAGTGAACACTTGACACCCTAATTTGTATAATAAACCTTTAAAAATATATGAATACCAATTCAAATTACGTATATTAAAAACCAAACTAAATTTGAGATTAATTATGTGTTTAAAATTACATTTTTATTAAATTACAAAACATAGATGATTAATATCCATCGATTTGTTATTTGGTTACCATGGTTACATACAATACGGATATCAACAAAATGGCGTTTCGTTTGGCATTCCCACTTTTATGATAAATTTGTCAGAACTGTTTTTAACTATTAAAATTTGCATGAAATTTGTAAACATTTAACAATAAAATTAACAAACTAAGTATTAACGCCAATCGGAATAAGTAATGCAAATGACTTTGCTGACAAGTTATTTGTTAGCAGAAAAATCTAGTAAAGTATACAAGAAAAGTTACTGATAGTTTATTTTTGTCAGTATCATTTTAAGCTTGTAGAAAAAGTTATGTATACAACGGTACATAATTAGCTCTTAAGGTACTCGTGCCTGTAATTAGAGCGCTCGCAAGCTCGCGCTCTAACCTCGGCGCTCGTACCTTAAGAACCTACATGATATACCAGTTACATAAATAACTATTACATCTAATCAATCATGATAAAAACCATTTGAACAGTGACATTATTGAGGTAAAGAAGAATTAACTTTAGTAGGAATGTCTTTTTTACATACTGTACTGGAACACGAGTGTAGTGTCCTTTTTAAAGTACAAAAAAAAAAAACTCAGGTTAATCTTCGCCATCAGACAGCTAGAAATTAGTCATTAGATTTTTTAAACAAACTGAAAACAGCGCTCTCTCTGGAAAACATTGACAACTATTTAAACGATTAGACATTAAAATTTGACAGATTAATTCTGAGCGACTAGCGGAAAAATGGGTTCACTTTGAGTTACCTAGATGGCGCTGAGGTGTGAAATAAAAGAAATTAATAATATGAAATAAAACAGCTCATTCTAATTAGAATTTAGGTAATAAATAGATTTATTTCGTTATGTTAGTAAAATAAATTAAAGAGGGAAAGTTTGCACAAATTATTTTGTAATAAAGAATTGGCTGGAAGTTGAATTAAAAAAGAAATGACGGTTATAATGCTAAGGAGAGTAGGAGACAAGTTCAAAGTATAATGAACTAAACGATTAGACATTTAAAATTGACAGGTTAATTCTGGGCGACTAGCAGAGAAATGGGTTCACTTTGAATTACCTAGATGGCGCTGTGGAGCAAGCGAAGGAAATGGTTGAAATTAAATAAAAAAAAAACAGATCATTCTAATTAGAATTTAGGAAATAAATAGGTTTATTTCATTATGTTAGTAAGATAAATTAAAGAGGAAAGAATTGCACAAATTAGTTTGTAATGAGGTAACATTATAGTTGTAACACCTAATAAATAAGGATCGAATAGGCTGGAAGTTGAAAAAAAAAAAAAGAAGAATTATGACCGCTATGTTGCTAAAATGAGTAGGGGTCAAATTCAAAGGATAATGAACTTTGTTTGTTACATGTTATGTTAGAATAATCATTGTCATTAGAAAAGTAAATGCATTATTGCGGGAAAACTTCTGCGCATCCCAGCTTCTCTATACGCAGGGACGCTAGAGAGACGCTAATATGAGGGGAGATGAGTTCAAACGAAAGTGAGCTTTATTTGTTACTTGAAATGATGAAATAGACACTAAAGTTGAATAATTGAAATTTCTTTTGCGGGAAAAGTTTACGCATCCAAGCGGTCATATACGCAGGTTTCATACAGCGGGGCCGAAAATTAGGGGTTTCTACGCATGCTCAGGGTTTTGTATATAAAGTCTGGGGAGGGTCTGAGCGGGGCTTTTTTATTCCGGTCGTCGAAGGGGTGAGTTGAGATTTTGCTGAGAGGTGTCACGTATCGTCCATTTTTGCCTTGTTGGTTTTTATTTATTTGTGTTGTGCTCGTATATTATAGGTGATATTATTTTGGGTGTCGCTTCACGTTGAGCTCGAGTAACGCTACAAGTTAACGATTATCGCTACACAGGAATGTTGTAGTTGACTTTATTTTGCTAGGATTGTGAGAATGTTTTAATAACTGGTGTTTGTGTGTTCCGGGATTGTTTTAACATGTTTATTAACCTTCTTTTGTTTTCCAGAACTCTGTAACGTCACCACAAATGGTAGTCGGTTACGCAGAGCTCCAGGCAGTTGTAGTTTACGAAAATGAATACCTACACTCACATTTTGGTTGTGAGTTGAGACCTGAAGATTTCCACAATCAGGAAACGGACGGTTTTAACTCATTAACTGAGTGAGTTTGGAAGGTACGCGTACAAGGTTTCCTGATACCTTTATTCGGTATATCAGGCTCTGCTGAATGGTACTTTTTATGTCTCCTCTTCAGGGCCCGTAGAAGTGGATCCGAAATCAGTTTGCGATTGTTGTGTGGCCATCTAAAGTACCTTTGGCATTGATCCCCTTATTTATATATGTATATATAGACCACCGTAGGTATTTTCCCCACCTGGAAGCCAACTAAAAGCTAGACATAGCCGGTTGAAGGGTCTTAGGACTACACACAGGAAGTTTTACTTCCGAAATCGAGGTTATGTTAGGTCTTAGTTGGTCTAGCAAAGGTTTTCTTACACCGGAATTCCTTTACACTACTCACACGTTTAACGTAACTGTAAAAGTCATTTTGGACTTTTAATTGCTCTAAAACAATAGATTAATAGGTGGTTAGGGGTTATAGGTAGTCAGTAGCTTTTCCTTTACACCGAGGGAAGCTTATAAACACGTAATGTGACTAGCTAGGTATATGTAGACAAAGTTTGTTCTACTACTGGCATAGTAAAACAAGCTCTGTCGACGTAAGAATTATAATTATTGAACCGAGAAGACTTAAATTAGCCTTCTAAAGCCAATAGGAAAATTAGGAACTAGTAATAATTAATTCATGTTACAAAAGTAAGCCTTTTAAATTAAATTCATATTAGGCAAATATTCAGTCTAGGGTATCGAAACTTACTTATTGAATGTAATCTTGATAGTCTGTGGTTAGGTCTATCTATTCCTGTCAGAAACGTCAAATTCTAAGACCGTCCGTCTAATTAGAAAATAAATAGGTAAAGCGCTAGGCTGCGGAGTATGTATGTTGTCCGATAAACCCGTGTTGGTATGATTAGGGAGTTCGTTTAACATGAAAGGTATTGTAGTGGTTATAATTAGCAGATAGGTAGAGATCTAAGTTTAAGAAGCATTCGCGTCTAACCTTAGTGATAAACCTAGGCGGCTAACTAGGGAGATGCCCGCAAACATGTTTCATCAGTTAGTGTGTATAAAGAGTTCACGTTAAAACTGTCCCAAACGAATAAAAGTAATTAGTTAGCTATGTGTATTTACACAAGGTTGTTGTCATAGAGGTCATCTAAGCACGTAACGAAACTTATTAGTCTACGGTATTATTATTAACTTTCTAGGATAGTAAGGGTAAATTAAAGGGTTCACGTTAAAACTGTCTCAAACGAATAAAAGTAATTAGTTAGCTATGTGTATTCACACCAGGTTGTTGTCATAAAAGTCATCTAAGCTCAACGAGAGTCTAAAATATTATTATTAACTTTCTAGGATAGTAAGGGTAAATAAGTACGGTTACATACCTGCTATAAGAAAAGCTAGGCTTATCATATTTAGATATTATTCCGAAGAGGTTCTAGTTGTAAGAATTAAATCATCATCATTATAAACTATACATTATCTTTAAAACATCAGGTAGAGTAAATAAATCTAGGTTAACGTAGTCCTTTTGTATAGGTAAAATTCTAAGTGATATTTACGAGTTGGTCTGTCCTTTCAATACACCTTTAACAGCTATAGATGTGCGGTACATACCTAGCTACGGCTTACTGTCTCTGTCCAAGGACAATCAGTGGTCACTGTACTTACACATATGCTTAGTTGTTGTCTGATGGAACCCTAGTGTTGAGTATACACTATGTGGTTCAAGAACACACCACCTTTGTGAGAATATTAAGGTTATTAAAAAGTTATTTAGTGATAAAACCAAAGGGCTACTAATTTAGTTAAATTAAGTGTTGAAACAGGATATCTGAAAGCGCACTAAATCAATTATAGGGCTACTTACTAGGGCTAATTAATTTTAGATATCATTTAGTGTTGGCAACTTCAGTGTAGTAGATGGTATATGTAAAATTTACACAATAGTGTCTCAGACTAAGTTATGAATGGTGAGGTAACACTAATTCATTATTTTATTAAATTTTAAACTAAACAGTTTATGTACTAGGGATATAGTACTGAAATTGAATTATAGTAATCTGAGTGATTCAATAATTCATACTACAATCCAGAGTATAAAGGTTGTAGAACCCGCCTAGTAGGGTTACATTTACATGATAATTACAGTAGGTATACTACTAAATAGTTTGGTAGTTATGACTATCAATTATAGAGAAAGACACACAAAGTTTGTCATAGGCATATTGAGTTAAATTCTATAAGTAAGAAGTAACAGGCTAAGAAATAAGAATAAAGCCTAAAATTAAGCATTGATATTATATTGTAATAATATATTATTTTGTGTTCAAAAGTAAAATGAATAATTGAATTAAATAGTTTAATCCTTTGAGTTTGTCTCGGTCTCTCTTCTCAAAGGATCCTTTTGGAGAGACTAGTAGAATCAAGTTTACCTAATTGACTAGAATTAGTCTACTAAATTTAACACTAATAGAATAATGTGTTATACTAAATAATAAAAGATATATTAGTGGGCGGGCTCTGAGGTTATGGTTGAAGAGCAGCGGAACGGCGTGTGATGGGGCCGTTCCTTATCCGCTAATATATTATTGCCATTTTATAAAAGTATATCTAGTAAGATATTTGAATTAAACCTAGAGTTTGTTCATAGTTATGTAGGTTATATCTGAAGCTCCAAGTAATATTCTAAGTTGCCTATAGATATTTTGTTTCAACAGTAGAATGATTATATTTTATGTTAGGATTTCTATATTCATGCTTGCCATAACTCTGTTCCTTGGTTAATAATAGAATGTTAGGTTAATTAATCCTTTCCAATAGACTATTACAATAATTTGAACCATGTTTCAATTAGGAATTTTATTAATATAATTCTTTATTGAATAGTTAATACTTTTAGTTTTGACTTAACAATATAAATATATTAGCCTGCAAATTTAATGGTATTCTTCAATAGTAAACAGTAGAAAGGAGTAATTAGGTACTTCAAAATAGACTAGTAATGATAAACTCTCGCTCATTAAAGTTCTTTGGATTACTTTTCGGTTCACAATGTAGGGTTCTTAGACATTAGACGATCATGAGGCCAACTTGTATAGTTAAATATATAAATAGAATTATTTTAAAAATGGTTTTATGGGGGGATCAGTACAATACCCAGTGTCATTGTTGGATTAAAAGTGAGATTATGTTAAAAAAAGCTTTATATTATGTTAGGTTGATTTATTATTATTGTTAATTACTTTATAAGATATGATTTGACTATGTATCCGTTACTTGTATATTAAAAAAAAAGGAACTTGGCTATTGAATTATCGAACAGAGAATAAAGCAAGTGTTATAGAAGAGGAGTTTTATTATACTTCAGAAGTGTGGTTACAACGCATGTTCACGTAAGTACAAGTGTAATAGTACCTGTATATTATATCTCCATACATTTTGCTTCATCATCATCATTAAAATCACGCCTGTTTCCCAGAGGGGTAGGGAGAGACCACTTCTTTCCACCTGCTACGATCTTGGCAAATCTCTTTCGCTTCTTCCACATTCATACATCGAGTCATGCACGCACGTCGGTTTCGGGTACTTAAAATTCGGCCCTTTTCCAGTATTTCTCCAATTTGATTCGAAAAAGTACGCCTAGGGCGGCCCCTTCCGACCCTTCCACTCACTTTCGCTCTGTATATCTCTTTCGTCAATCTTCTTTCATCCATCCTTTCCAAATGACCGAACCATCGAAGCATGCCCTTTTCAATCTTAGTCACTACATCTTCTTTTAGTCCACCTTTTCTTGACTTTTTCATTCCTTACTCTATCAGTCAGTTTCACACCACACATACTACGCAAAGAGCGTATTTCAATTGCATTTATACGACTTTCATGCTTATCCTGTCACACCCAAAATTCACTACCATACATCAGAGTAGGGGCCAGCACTCCATTGTGAACAGCCAGTCTGGCTTTTTGTGAAATACGCCTTCTGCTCACAAATGAGTACAGTGCCCCATTTATTTGATTCCCCGCATTCACCCTCATTTCGACATCCTTCTCACACTTACCATCTCTTGTAAACATACTTCCCAGGTATACAAATTCACTCACTTGCTCTACTAATTCACCATTTATATTTATCACGCACTCCGTCATCTCCTCGTCCTTCTCTATCACCATGACCTTGGTCTTGGCAACATTTACTTTCATCCCCTTTTGCTTAAATCCCTCATTCATCATTGTCACCATCTCCTGCAACTCAAGTACCGATGGAGCAAGTATAACTTGATCATCGGCATATAAGAGGCATTTGATTAGCAACTCTTGCATACGCAAACCCTTATCACACTCTTTCAAATCTCGCATACAACTGTCCATGAATAGATTGAACAGCCATGGTGAGGCAACACAGCCCTGTCTAACACCTCTGGAGATATTAAACCAGGCCGAGTATGCCCCATTAATCCTGACACAGGCTCTGGAGCCCTCATAAAGGGACTTCAAAGCCTGCACCAGGTTGCTGCTCACTCCATACATAGACAGCACCTTCCACAACTACTTTCTATCTACCCTATCATAGGCCTTTTCCAGATCCACAAAAGCACAGAAAACCTTTTGGTTGACAGCCAAGAACTTTTCTGTGACAGACCGTAGTGAAAAGACCTGATCCGTACATCCCATTCCCTTTCGAAATCCCGCTTGTACATCCCAGATTTTGTCATTCGTAACATTCAATACCCTTTCAATTAAAATCTTCCCATATACTTTGCCGACAACACTAAGGAGGCTGATACCGCGGTAGTTTTTGCAGTCTTGCTGTGACCCCTTTCCTTTATACAGAGGGACGATAACGGCCTTGACCCAATCTTCCGGGACTCGGCCGCTACTCCAACATGCATTGAAAAGGCGGTACAATAGACTACCCATCACGCCATCTCCTCTTCTGAGCATTTCTATCGCCACTCTATCACAACCTGCCGACTTTCCCGCTTTCATACTTTTTAAAGCTTTCACGATTTCACTCATGCTAATCACACTTTCATT
Source organism: Acleris cristana (assembly GCA_948252455.1). Taxonomy (NCBI): domain Eukaryota; kingdom Metazoa; phylum Arthropoda; class Insecta; order Lepidoptera; family Tortricidae; genus Acleris; species Acleris cristana. The sequence continues at coordinate 48,137,098 of OX411771.1, read as the reverse complement.
TTCGCTACTTGCATCCTTACTCATGCTTTCTGGCTCAAGACGAATATCTTCGCATTCAAACAAGCATTCAAACATTTTGCTTAAACGTGTGTATTCAGAATAGCTTTTACCCTTACTAGTACGGGCGGTAACGACCATAGGTAAAATTTTTGGTATCGGATGAATTCACTTGGCACAGATGTATCCTAGGACAAACTGAGCTGATTTAGCCCGGTAGCCATCAGCCACCCCCTGGTATTCAAAGTTACACGCCGCCGCGCTTCAGATAAAAAAATATATCGGCTTCAGTTTACCTACCACCTCGAGTGTGGTGTCATTTTCTGATAAACCATAGATGTGGCTTTCATTTTTGATATAATAATTACACTCCTTCATATAAATTTATTAAGATACATAAAGAAGTTTAACAACATCAGTTTATGTTTTTTGTTTCCACCCACAACATTTTATAATATATGTACAACATCATATTTACAAAAAATACAGTTGAAAAGCCCAATTTATGCAGATTTAAAAGGCATAAAGTTTTAATGTATATCATTAATTTAAGACGAGTAGAATAAATAAATATACCCGCGCGGCAGCGCGAATTAAGACAGCGGGCGGAACTAACTCAGACGAGAACTCGCCGCGTAGCCTGCTGCACTATACTACTGATATCACAAATTACATGTTAAATAAATAAATATCAAGGGAGCATGTCACACCAATTGACCTAGTCCCAAACTAAGCTCTAGGCTTGTACAATGGGTACTACACAACGATATAAATTCTTACATAGAGAAATATATACCTACTTAAATACATAGAAAACATCCATGACTCAGAAACAAATATTCGCGCTCAACGCACAAATATCTGCCCTTACCGGGATTTGAACCCAGGACCGCTAGCTTCGAAGGCAGGGCCACAACCGCCTTGGCCAACGTATCGTCAATATCGTAATTAACAAAATAAACTTAAGGTCATTTCATAATACGGAGTTATTTTACGACCGTCAGATAAAGAATATTCCGCCTACGGATGCCAGTTTGCAGCAGCATCTCCTAAGAGCCGTCTACCAGTGTGTGCACGTATCGCCTAGTGCCTGCTATACGGTCTCATCTCAAAAATTTTTTTTTTGAGATTTTTACAGATTCGTGGTCAGAAGGGTTTAATTTACCACCTTAACTCAAAAAAATAAGGAAAACTATCCTCTAAATCCTCTTAATGCACTTGTGGCCTTATGCGAATTTCCAAAAATCGACTATCCCTTTCCTGCAATACGGCCGCTCGCCAGTCCGGCGCTTGCGCCCGCAACGATCGCACGCGGAACTACCATGCTGCCCGGACACTTCGGAGTTGCGGCCGTGTAGCATAAGGGTCAATCAACTTTTCCTTGTTTTTTGTAAAAAATCAATTCAAAATAAAAAGGTAGTGTTTTTTACTTTACAGCTGCTATGCTTTTATCGTAGTACAAATATTAAACTTTTAAAATTCGACGGTTGCCGCGGACTTGTATGATAAACATATGTTTCATATGGCCATAAACAGAATTCGAGCCCAAAAGTGGTCCCCTGGGTAACCATGAAATAATTCAATAAATCATCACGCGAAAAAAGATGTTATTAGTGCAATGTGTAAATAGACACATTCATGTCGCTTAAACATGTAAAATATTGTGACACACGTTATATGTAGAAAGTTACAACAACTAATTATGTCTCTTGAGTCACTGATGACAAAAACTGTACAAAACTTGTCCTATTATTAGTAATAAGTAATCCAACTAAAACATACATCATAAGTTTTACTTCCCTCTTTAATTTAAAAATAAAGCCGATAAAATCCTGGATAAAAAATTGAAAAAACTACGAACTTTTTTGCGGACAAGTTGGTCACTCAAGAGACAAAATGGTAACTCAAGAGACTTTAAGTGGAATGGACTACATGCTTAGTGTGTGTGTTTTATATTTTAGCCATTATTAATGCATATCATTATACAGACAAATTGAGAACCTTCTCTTTTTTAAAGACGGTTTATCGGGAATAAAATAAAAACAAAAACGTAGAATAGAAAGTATTATATTATAAGAAAAAATAAAGAAAAACTTCTAAACAGGTCTTTGCTCTTAAGTATAATCACAGCAAGTAAAAGGATAATTCTTATTTTATCAATCAACAACAACTAAAGTTAGATCTTACATATTTTTATCCTTATTTTTAATAAATGCAACAATAGTATCTTTTTTTCAGACTTTTAATCAACTTACAAAGAGATCTTCATGACTTAACTCTTAATACTATCCGGTATAATTATCACAACGGAAAAATTATAAACATTTAATTTTACTTTTCTAAAATTTCAACGGCATTTTTGAAGTCAAAATATTCCTGCTTTCTTTTAATTGTAATAACTGGTTCCTGAAGAATTTTGACTACGTCTTTAGGATCAATGTAAAAAAAATCGTTTTGATCTAGTCGAAATATTTGTTTTCCTTTTAAGTTCCGCAAAAATATGACCAGCATTTCGCCGTCATCGTCTAAACCATTAACTTTACAGAAATCTGAATAGTTTTCCCTTGGGTCCAGGAATATTAACTAATAAAAAATCCCCACAATGCACTGGACGGTTTCCTTTATCTTGAAGCCCCGATGTGCATGGTTTTGCGTTATTGTAAACCGAATCATATAAAGTTCCTTCGCGAGGTTTACACAAATCAGACAGAGTTATTTTTTGCAAAGGCCTCTCTTTTGTGTTCATCAATCTACTTAATGGAACGTCATCATCAGAACTGAGCTCCTTATTAATACCACTGGTCAAAACTACCTCGGCATCATCAATATTGACCACAGGTGTATCTTTAACGTTAAGTGGCTGATAATGTTTTGGGTTTCGACATTGGCAAAAACCTCTTTCACAAAAACAACTCAGATCACGGTATTGTAACTGACCTGGCGCTGTTGTGAAGAGTTGATGCACAGTGACGGTACCTTTCAAGGTATTTATATTCGATGGCAGTTGTTTCTGGAAACTTTCAACGTCTTTTTCCGTAATGAGAAATAGCTTAATTTTGCTTTTGTCTTTCAGTGTATTGTAAAAGTCATCTGCATTGACGATATCCTTCCCTGTAGCTACCATATCATCTGCGGTTCTTTTCAAGAAATCTCCTATTCCATCGGCTGGTTCTTTTCCGTGTTCAGCCTCGAAAAAGGACCATGTCATTGACTGGAAACCGTACTCGAACATTTTTGTGTTTAAATAAAATATTTGTTTTTGCCTGTACTGTCTGAAAAGAAATGCACTGTTTTTATTTCCGGATAATTTTGGAAAATTTCTAAAAGAATGGGATGTAGGTAATCCCAAATTGCTGCAGGCTGATGACATAAATTCGATGATACGGTACAGTAGGATTTCACATTTGGTTTCGAATCGTGTATATTGGTAGTGTAAACTACAACCGTGTGTAGTGACACTTGCTCTCTTGAGCCACCGAAATGATGGGCTTGTATTTCCTGAAAACACTTGCAATTATAGTTTTCGCTGAAGTCGGCAACCAAAACCATCTCCGATTCCTTTAAGTTATCAACGGCCTCTCGAAAACTGTGATGTTGCACTTTAATATTATAAACATGTTTTTTTAGTGTTTTTTGTTCCTCTTTAAAGTTTCTTAGTAATTCTTTACCTTGATCTTCTTTCTCTATTTTAACGTTTTTCATAGCTTTCATTTGTCTTCCATTCTTTTCGTAAGCTACTTCCTTCCGAACCCATTCGTGCCACTTAACATTTTCTGCTTCGTTTTGTAAATCATGCGGTATATCTTTATGGCAACATACGTCGCATGTTCCGTACATGCAAGCTTGACTTTCCGTGTTGCAAACTGTGGACGAAATTTTAAATCATCCGTGTGGATTATTCGTTTCCGTTTAAGACTTCTTGCTTTGTAAACGGAGTGGATGTGCACTTTACATAAACACATTTCTCGTCCATCTGCAGAGGGCTTTACAGTGAAAAAAGGCCTGTATTTCGTAAACGAGTAATAAGAACAGTTAAAGCCCGGGTTTTCTTTTTTAAACACTTTGAATAAATTGTTCATGTTATCTAACAGGAACCTCTTCTGGACTTTTGTTTTTGACTTTGTAATAGTTTCTTTTTTTCCAGCCGTTGCTCGCGATACGTCGTCTCTGAGAAAAAATCTTGAACAATATCTTTTAACAATTTTGCATGTTTAAAGCTTTGGGTGCTTGCGTTTTCTCTTGAATCTCCAGTCAACCCAAGAGTTTCTTTAATAAGATATTTTCTTTGGGGCTCTGCAACACTTTTAAAAATGCGTTTTAACAGTTTCTTTTCTTTGAGTGTCTTAATTTTGTGATATCTATCTTTTATAGCGTTAGTTAAGATACTGTATTTTATCTCATCACTATCATGTGATGTTATTTTGCATTGTTTACGTTTTTGTATAAAATAACGTTTTTTATACTTTTCTGATACGATTTTTAGTTTCTGGTTTTCTTTTTTTAGTTTAGAATTTTCTTTGTATAATTTTGTGCGATCTCTGCGGATCTTCTTTCGGCCTCTTTCCTTTTTTTTATCTCTGCTTTCGTTATTATCATCTGCGGGTTCCCTTGAATCTTCAAAATTAGCTATTGCTTGAAGGTTGTCTTGCAAAACATCATTTTTTATCTTAATAAAAAATACAATTAACATTTTTTTTTTTCTTAATTTCCATATTATTTTGGCATTATTGTCAATAATGGGCATACTAGTCCCTGCTGCAACCAGAAGATGGCGTGGCATTCGCGTCGGTAGAACAGCGCTAATGTTGCAAGTGACAAATATGCTTGTTTCTCGTCGCAATCATCAGATGGTGCGGCGGTGACGGCACCGAAACGGACCAATCGCCTCTATTTGTCTACTGGATCGTCGAGTTATGATTGGCTGCGCGTCAACAACCAATAGGCGGTCAGGTTATTGGCGGGAAATCGAAGCACATTTTACCCCGGTATCCGTTGTGTTTCACTTTTGGTTGCGTTAAGTCAGTTTTTGAAGTGTTGTGTTCGGTGAATTGTGGACTAAAAAGATAAATAAATACTTGCTCATTACCCAATTGCACCCTTTGACTTTGTGCTTTTACTGGAATAACTTAACTTAAGCTATATTCTGATAGCTGCATTATTTGCTCTCTAAATAATGGTTTAGTTTTACTGTTCGGTTTGAGAATTTGGTTATATATTTGTAGCTTACAGCTGAACTTAACGACTTAACGGTTAGATTGTCGATTTGTTTAAATTGTTTTGTAATGATTGCGGATCATTTTGTGTTTTCTTATAGCAATTTGGTTTAGTTGAAACTAGGCTATAAGCAATCGTAAGTGATTGCAGTACTAGTTGTGTATTCCTACTTTACATTTCAAATAAAATATTATTAACGGTTTCTCAGGTTTTAAAAATTGTGCATTGGTTATCGAATACCTAGTTATGTAAATGGAATAATAAAATGTGAATTTATCTTCGGTTGTTTTATAGAAGCTATCCCTTTTCCTTGCTAAGTAGTTATATCGAACTTATTACAATTTTAAATATTAAATTCACTTTATTCTTAATTAGACAAGCTAAGTACGCTTATAATTGTTTTAGCTATCAGCACTAGTTTAGACATTGAGGTTTGGTTAAAATAATAACATTTTACTTAACATTATAGTGTTCTTTTGGCGTCAAGTCCTTCGGCATCTTCTTTGTAGCGTGATAGCATTATCTTTTTTTCTTCTTATATTCTTCATATTTCTCCGGATCTTTCTTCAACTTTTCTTTGTAACGTCCTTGTTTTGCTGCTGCAGTGAGGGGTATTTTGTCTGCAACAGATGATTAGTATAAGCAAGGAAGTATATTAGAGCGACGGTAGCTGAGTGGTTCGGGCGTACAACTTCATAACAACACTTTCAAACAGTTACAACTTTCAAACAGAGGATCGTGGGTGATGATGATGATAAGCAAGCCACCATAAAAATATTGATCAAAATAGGTACCTATATAGTAATAAATCGTGTACATAAGCATAATAACCAATAAATATAAAGACCTTGAATGAAAATGATATTTTTTTATATCTGTCTGCATACGACACATTGACAAACTGAAAATTATAATAATTGTTAGCCTTTAGTGCATTCAGCTAGTGATTGATTTAACAAACAGGTACATGTACAGGTCTCATGGCTTACCAAGAACGTCTCTTGGGTCACCGAAAAAGTCAGCCAGGAGACTGGTGACCCAAGAGACAAATTCATGTTAGAACCCGTTAAAAGCAAAATATAATTGAAAAAACAAAATTAAATAGGTTGCTTTAGGATATTAGACCTCCGAGCCATGTATTTAGATCTAGTTTGCACCAAAATCATAAAAAACTTACGAAAAATAGCAGTGAGTCAGGAGAAATGGAATAAACACACCTTACCTGTGTTTGAGCTCCGGACGAAATGAACGATGCTACAAATGCCGCAGTAATGGCGGACCGAGTCACGTGACACTCGGATCGGCTGCCTATTGGTCGAGCCAAGGTCGTGCGGCATCACGCCATTTATCACCTACTTTTGGAATGGTGAGTTAGGAGATTTAGTATTTTTAACTTTCACTTTTTTAAACTGAACTGTTAAAAAACCATACTTTTTTTTAGATTGACATAACGTTTTAAGCTACTAAATACAGTGTAGTATTTAAATAGCCCATAACATTAAATACCAGTGAACGATTTTTTTACACTCCGATGGAATTAAACATTGATTATATGTACAGGGACACGAAGTTTTTGTATGGTAGTGAAAGTGTGTCTCCTAGAAAACCAATAAATTTTCTATAAATTATAAAATGTGTTATTCTATATTTTACCCGGTTGTCGTTTAATAGTCTAGTTTAATGATTAACATATTAGAATAAATGTATTTCTTATATTTTGAGAGTTAAAACAGATTCATCAGTGGTGACACACAAAAACAAGAAATAGTTGATAAACCCATAAACGTTCGGAACAAGGTTTTGAGTTACGTCCACATCGCACAACAGTAAATGGGACAGTGATTATAATTATTAATGCGTCAAAATATAAACGAAACCAAAATCACTTGATGATAAGACACCAAGTAAGTAAGTACCTTTATATAATAGTACCTATGATTAATATACCTAAGATTTGTTATATAACATTTAGTAAGTAATGAAGGCTCTGCTAATTTTTACGTGTTTATAATTTACTTAGTATTTTACATGTTACTTTATATAGTCAGTGAATATAATATTTCAATGTAAGGGTCAATCAACGTTTTTACCCACACATTTCTGTCTGTTGCCCACTGTTCAGATTTTAATTGATATTTATTTAATTTTGTGTACATTAGATAATTTTGATTGTTCATATATTTATTAAATTTTCTGTACATTAGGTTTTTTATAATAAATATTCAAATATAAAAGTAAAATAACAATACTAATACAAAAAATATACATTATAAAAAAAACCTAATCTACCAGTGCCGACGGCAGCGGGAATAGGGCTCAAGCTACCGGTGGTTAGGGCTGCAGAGAGAAGAACCTCCTCACAAAACGTGCCGTGTCGAGGAGTACTGCCTTTTGTATCTGGCCCTTGATCCAGCTATCTAGCGAGAGTCTCTTGAGGTGTTGATCGAGACTCTTCGCTATAAGACCGTTTGCCGAAACAACTTTCGGGACAATGATCGTCGAGTCAACATCCCACATGGCGGTCACCTCGTAAGCCAAGTCAAGGTACTTGCTTGTCCTTCTCGGCCTTCACGAGGTTCTCGTCATGCGGGATGATGACGTCGACGAGCACTGCCCGGTGTTGATATCGATCTGTCAATACGATATCAGGCTTATTGGCGACAATATCTAGTCCTGTCCGTGATGACAGATCGATCCCAATAGAGCGTAGCACGAGCATTTTCGAGAACTGGCGCCGGTGTGTACTTATAGTACGGCACTTCAGACTCAGATTTAATAAAACCATATTGAAGAGCAAGTTGCTGACGGACGATCCTAGCCACGAGGTTATGTGTGTACAAGTACTGCCGTTGGCCAAATGCGAAAAACCAGAAATTATGTGTCTGAAGGACTCGCCGGGGCAACGGCACGCTCGACAAATGTCGACTGTGCAATCCCTCAGAATATATTTCTGGTAATTGTTCGTCATTATGACCTCGTCAGCAATTGCACAGACAAAACCTTCAGTTTCCCCAAAGAGGTCACCAAACCGTTGCCAGTTCACGGACGCTAAAAAGTCTACGTCGGGCCTTGTTAGGGCCCGGTAGAAGCGTCCGTGTAGCTCCTTGCTCTTCCATACGTTTGCGGTCTTCAGTGCTCAACACCGTTGGTCTGCGCCAGTTTCCGTTTGCCAAGGAGAGAGGCATGAGGCTCTTGTCTACTGCAACCAAATCAAGATGCAGATGCATCCCACACTCATTGCCAAGAAAATAATCCCTGAGATTGCACACCTCGCGGTTGTGGAGATTCTTAGCATTTAAAATGGGTGCGCCAAAGTTCATATAAAATTGCAAATCCGATTATTGGAACTCCGAAAATTTTTCTCATACCATTTTACATCATAATGATCACTCCTTATAATCTTCATAAAAAATGTTTATACTAATGATCGGAACTCATAATCATCTGAACTTATAACGCCAATATTCGTGAAACCGTACACTTTTCAGAATTTCTTAAATATCTTACGTGTTGATAAAATTAGGTTAGGTTAGGTTAGATTTATAACAATCCTCAAAAAGAAACAGTTTCTTAAAAAAAAACATTATAAGTTGCGATAAGTATGAGCAAAATTTTTCGAAGAAATGATGAGTATAGACACAAATCGTTATTTGTATAAAAAATCTAAAGACCAATTTTATATGAGCCAATATGGACCCCGGATCCCCCTATCCAGGGCGTCCAGCTCAGTCTGAGTCCACCTTAGTATGCCAAAGGAGTATGTGAGCGGCGGCATCACCCAACCATTGAAGGCGCGTACTTTATTACCCCCCGACAAAAGACTGTTAAGAACTTTTGTCAAGCGGCAGAAGAAGCGCTCCTTCACTGACTGCTTGACGTCGCCGTCCATAATACACAAAGACTGTGACATACCAAAATATTTATAGGTTTCAACTTCAGAGAGAGATCTGAGAGTCATTGTCTCAGAAAGCTGCAAATGCGATGAATTTACAACTGCGCTTGGGGCCTGCGGGGCATCCTGCTCCGCGCACGGCTCCCGCTACCGGTGGTTTAGTGCGCCGCATGCGATGGTCAACATCAAATAATTAAAATTGCGTGCGAGTATACTACGGGGTTACAGAGGGAGGAGATAACCTCACTGCGTGCTGATCGAATGCTGTTCCTGTTTCAGACTCTTGAACGAGCCATCACCGTTACCGCCCAACGACTATCTGATCAAGTGCGGGCCATTCAGCGGCTTCGGCAACTGGATCAGTCTGTACTTGATCGGCTACGCCTTGAATCGCTACCTATTCGTACAACCTCCGTTTTATCACGGGGGGTCTTGCTGCGTTATTGGCTTTGATGCCAGTCGCCCAACACGCACTGATGTCAGTGCAGGATGATCCCGTTATCGACGTTGAAGATTGTGCGAATATAAGTTTAACTAGCCAGGTAAATGAGCAATTGAGGAGGGCTTTGGAAGACGCGATCGCGCAGTATCGGTCCACACCCAACTTTAGGTCTCGTTTACCACGCTTGACTACCAGTAAACGAAATTTAGCACTTATGGGAGCCCTAAACGCCGTGCTGGCGTCATATTTACAAGCCAGCGAGGATATTATCGATACCCACTCAATTTTGTACTGCGGGGCCATAACTGCGTGCCACGTAGCTCGAGTCAAGTTTTTGGACACTTACCGAGCTCCGCGCGCTCGCGGATCTGTCCCCGCTTGGCAAGTGCGAATTAAGCGGCGTATTGATAAGTTTAGGACTCTCATAGGAAAGCTAATCTGCTTCAGGGGGGCAATGAACGCCCCCGAGTCATGCGTTTCGTGAACCAGGCTTTTGATGGGACCGGAATAAGGCCCCAGCATTATGTGGCCTGTGTCACGGAACGTATCGACTTCCTGAAGCAGAAAGTTTGCGCGTGGGCAAGCCGTATTCGTCGCTAATATACATGTGGATAGATACCAGCAAAATCGCCTCTTCCAAAGTGATCAATACGAATGAAATAAACTGTTGAAGTTAATTGATTGGTTTTTACTTTCTAGATATAGCTAACGCAATTCAATTGCATCCCATTCCCATTCTAATCAGATACTGAATTTTACTTCTACTTAATTTTAAGAGGTATATAAATACTTTCAATATGCCATAAAGCTCACACTGCACAATGAAGTTTATCAAGAAAACTCAAACTTTAGGAGTGAAAACTATAGATATATTAAATCGCTCACAAAAAGTAAAACATAGCAAACTGTTACCAAACACAATTCGATGAATAATATGTGGAACTGTAGTAAAACGAATGTTATGTTGAATTTATTGTTACATGAAAATGTTTTGAAGTTTAAGCACATATATTTGTATTCAAAGACAGCCTTTCAGCCAAAGTATATTTTCTTAAGACAAATCATGCAGATAATTCCAGAAGCTGAATTCTTTTTATACAACGAGGATAAAGAAGTTCTTCACCCTAATGATGCTTTGATCAATTCAATCATAATTTTCGATGACGTTGTGTGTGAAAATCAGGTGAACATACGAAATTACTTTGCTATGGGAAGACACAGATGGATAGACTGTTTTTATATATCTCAAACATACTCAAAGATACCAAAACAACTTATTAGAGATAACGCTAATCTTTCAACAACAAACAAGATGATACAAATTTAAAACATAAATACAATGAGCATGTCAATACAGATGTAGAGTGGATAAAATTTAAACAGCTTTGTGCCGCTGTTTGGCAAGATCAGTTCCACTTCATGGTGATTAATAAAGATTGTGCTATTGATAAAGGAAGGTATAGAAAAGTATTTGACATATTTATCCATTTTTAGGTTTCTCATAAATACTTGTTCAAAGTTTAAAATATGTCACTAAATGTTGAGTATTAGTATTAAACAGCCATTGCAATGGAGACAAATGTAAAAGAACAACTAATTAAATCTGTTGAAAACATAAAGAATAAAATCAAGATGATTCGAAATGAAGAGGATGCGGCTAATCTTAAATTTAAGAAAGTATTCAAGCCTATAACAAATCCTCTAGAAACTCAGTTAAAAGTGAATGACGCGGATCGTCCTGAATTAAACATTTCGAAAAGTTTAAATGTAATAGACACTTTTAATGACTTGGATTCTTCTATAGAATACGAAAATTTTAGAGACATAATCGAGACTGATTCTAATAAGCGCTCCGAGTATTATGATTTAAAAGATGGTAGTTTGCGAAAGCGAAATATTGAGACACTATCGTCTCTTGAAAAAGAAAATATGCTTAATATTTATGATAACATTAATGTTCCATTCGGTATTCGTAGCGAGAACAAGAAGCTCATGATGGGGAACAGATGTACGTTTGTCATCAACAAATAATGATGCGGGGAAAAAATATTATGGTTATCATTAAGAACAAAAACTATGAACTAACAGAGGGTTTAAAGGAACTTTTATTACGCAAAAAGCCTAATCTTGACGTCGTAACAGAACAAGACAAAATTGAGTATAAAGAAATGCTAATTAATACTAACGCATACAAACGAGACTTCAATCCTAGCGGAGCATTGAAGGGGGACAAAGGTTCAAAATACCGTCACATTATAAAACCTTTATTTTCACAGCTTAATGACGCAAATCAGGATTTTCCTGAACAATTGACGAAATTAAAAAGCGGTGGTTTCTTGCCTTTATTAAAAAAGTACAAAAAAAACACAGATTATGTTTATTGGGATGACCCGAATGAATGAATTGAAAGACTCAAACTATTAATTGCATCTAAAAGTGCCGGTAACCGTAATCATGATAATGAAATCGTATCTATTATTGAATAATTAAAAGAAGCTAGTATAATAAAATAATAAAACATCGCCTATTGCTATCATTGCACTTAATGCTCTGAGGAGCATTAGACATGAGTATCGAGAAAAGTGAATATCAATCCGGTGATTGTTGTCAAATAGAAGTCATTAAAATAAAATCTATAAATGAACGTAGAGTGTCAAATTTTGTAAAAAAAGAGCATATCGAAGAGAATCGTAATACAGTGTTAGTTTTGGAAAAGCTAACTTTGAGTTTGTTGGATCGTATAGACGAAATTGAAAAAGATATCACTTTAAATAAGCTTCAGGGAGATAATTTCTTAAAACTCACTGAAAGTTTAAAAGATAGTATCAAAGCAATAAAAAAAGATATTGCCTTAAAAGAACTTCAAGGAGCATTGAACAAGCATTATGAGCAAAACCGACGTCGTAAATGAAATTCACAAAAATGCTAGAGTGAACTTTCCTCGGAGAAGTGTTATGTTAAAAGATAAAGATGACCTCGTATTAGTAATTATTGAATGTTTTTCAAAGTACGCTTGGGCATTTCCCCTCAAATAGAAGACTAAAGAAATCGTATGTACCTAAGCAATTTGAAACACTTTTAGCGAAAGGACGATTCCCAAATAATAGATAGACAGATATGGGTAAAGAGTTTTATAATAAAACATTTCTTAAAGTAATGACAAAATACGATATTAACCATTACTCAACATACTCCACCAAAAAGGCATCAATTGTGGAAAGATTTATAAGAACGCTTAAAAATAAGCTTTATAAGGGATTTAGTATAAAAGGCAATTATAAATCGATTGGCGGGATGCTATATAGTAAAATTTATGAATATAATCATGATTATCATAGAACTGTAGGTAAACCCCCTGCTTCAATCAACCATGAAAATAATGCGGATGTATTACAAAAATATGTTAAATTGCAGTCTAAGAAAAAGTTGAAAATCAAGAGATTTCGAGTCGGTGACTTTGTTAGAATCAGCAAGTATAAAGGTTGTTTTGAAAAAGGTTTCACTCCTAATTACCAATTAATTATTGACCAATTGGTCTACAGAAATATTTAAGACTAGCTTTCCGCCTGCGACTTCGTCTGCGGAGAGTCAGAACTTCTGTTAAAAGTACAGTTATAGTTTACATCACATTCAAAGGCTTTTAAAAAAAAGTCTACAGCGTGAATTTTAAGTAAGCGGTCCACATAAACAACTTTAATTTCATGGTTCTAACCTTTAAAACAACAAAATTGACATACAAAACTAATTCACTGCCTCTCTTTTTCACCATTACGTTTTTTTAATACGATTCTAGATAAATTTGCCATATTTCTATACAAACAAAATAACCCACTTAGCAGAAGATTTTCGAAAAACACCGAAGCTGAATATTTTCTGTATGTAATAGTAATTTGAATATTACATAATTTTGATACAAACTTTACAGTCAGTAGTCTTAGATCCCAAGTTTTTCCCTTTAGTTATTAGGGTTCCGTACCAAAATGCTACAAAAGGAACCCTTATGGTGAGACTTCGTTGTCTGTCTGTCTGTATGTCACAGCAGGTTTTCTCAGCAACTACAAATGGTATCAACTTGAAATTTGGCAAAGTTGTACAACTTGCTTGCCCGCATCTATTTGTAGTAAAAAAAATATGAAATTAATTTTATTAATAATTGAAAAGGGGTCTAAAATGGGGGGTTCAAAAATGAAAAAGGTTCGATTATAGCAAATGGGGTGTCATATGAAAGGTCTTAATCGCACATTTCAAAACTATTTTTTTTTTTAATTTTCTGTGATGTACTTTTTGATTTATAAACAAAAATGTACAAAAAATGACCGTTCCCCCCCCCCTTATCTCCGAAGTTTATTAATCAAAAATTCTGAAAAAAATCCTGACGTATAGGTAAGTACTTATATTTTCTGGAAAAATAAAATAAAGTGTTCATTATTTACAGTTTTTGAGAAATAACAAAAAAACTAAGAAAATCTGTATTAAAATTTAGGCTAGTCAAAATCGACCTTATTGCCTGGAAAATAAAGCTTATAACAAAATGAGTATTTTCTTTTGCGGTTACCAAGCATATTATCTTCAATACGGAACCCTCGGTGCGCGAGTCCGACTCGCACTTGACCGGTTTTTTTTTATTGATAATGGATTTGCTCTTAACTAACTATTCCTTTAAGGTGCAAATGTTTAAAAAACACTGAAGATTGCAATGTTTTAGATGCTATAATTCATGTACAAAAAAAAAACTCCTATTCAAACTTTCACCCGCTTTTCACACTGTTCAGGGATTTTTTTAAAAAATGGTTATTATTTAATTTATATTGGTGTTGATACCGAGTTTCATGTATCTAACTTCAGTCATAATTTTAATTTGTAGGTAGGTAGGTTTTTTATAGGAAGGTAAACATAAGGTTATCTTAATACCAATTTCCACATTTCTCACTTCAAAAATGACCAAATTTCTACCAAACTTCTACCCCTCATTTAACCACCTTTGGGATAGTTTTTTCTAAATCGCCGAAAGCAACTTTTTTTTGTTTATAAAAACAGTACCGTAAATATGCATTTCCACATTTTTTCCTTCAAAAATTATCATAATCCCTTACAAACTTCTACCGCCAATTTACCCCTAATTGTTTCCAAAATCGCCGAAAGCAATATTTTTAATTTATAACTACAGTAGCCGTTTCAACATTTTCCACGTTTCTCACTTCAAAAATATACCATACAATTTTCTACCCCCCGTTTTACCTCCTCAGAGGTAGTTTTCCTGAATCGAGCATTTCTACCAAGTTTCATCAGAACATAAAAGTATTCGTTCCTATAGAAACTTTGCAACTCCCTTTCATCCCCCAAGGGGTTGAATTTTAGTTATCACGTGACTCATTATTTTCATTGCAGAGCAAGCATTTCTGCCAAGTTTAAAGTAAATTTAAGCATACCAATTTTATTTTTCTTAAGCAAACTGTGCAGCCCCGTTTTATCCCTCTAGGGGTTGAATTTTAGTAATCGCTGAAATACGTGTCTCATTATTTGCATTGAAGAGCATTTCTACCAAGTTTCAAGTTAATTTGATCGTAAAAATATTTTATCTATACACATTATGCAACCCCCTTTCATTCATCTAGGGGTTGAATTTTAGTGATCGCTGGAATACGTGTCTCATTATTTGCATTGAAGAGCGTTTCTACCAAGTTTCAAGTAAATTTGACCATATAAGTATTTTTTCCATTCAAACTTTGCAACCCCCTTTCATCCCTCTGGGGGGTGACTTTTAGTAATCGCTGAAATACGTGTGTAATTATTTGCATTGAAGAGTATTTCTACCAAGTTTCAAGTAAATTTGATCATAAAAGTATTTTTTCCCATACAAACTTTGCAACCCCCTTTCATCCCTCTAGGGGATGAATTTTAGTAATCGCTGAAATATGAGTTTCGTTATTTGCATTTAAGAGTATTTCTACCAAGTTTCAAGTAAATTTGATCATTAAAATATTTGATGTATACAAACTTTGCCACCCTCTTTCATCCCCCAAGGGGTTGAATTTTAGTAATCGCTGAAATACGTGTCTCATTATTTTCATTGAAGAGCTTTTCTACCAAGTTTCAAGTAAATTTGACCATAAAAGTATTTTTTCCCATACAAACTTTGCAACCCCCTTTCATCCGGGAGGACCGACAGAGGGCGCTTTCGAAGTAACACGGAATCCAGGCTTAAATTTTATTTAAATATTTTAATTACACATATAAAGACAGAATAACTACATTAACATCAAGTGTGAGTGTTATCAAACCAAATTAAGTGATAAAAGACAGTTCTTGACGGAATAAATTATATCAAGGCGTAAGTCAACCGTTATCCAGACTCAAATCTATACAAAAAATACACCATGATGACCCAAGTGCCAGGATGAAATGAACTTAACATCAAGTAACAGTGATCGATACTATAAAAACTAACGAAAGTGCGAAAATATACTTAAAATAAAAGAATAACACCATGAGATACTGCGAAAAAAAAGTGAGTTTCGAAGGCATATAATATTATTGTTTAGACATTTCTAAGAACTGAGAATGTATAGAAAATATTATTATTCATGAAATGAAATCAATAAATTAAGTATATAAGACGAATTTGTGTTTTGTAAGCTTATTAAATACATTTAATAAAATTGTCTGGAAACAACGCCATCTTGAGATATAACTAGGAAGCTAAGGGTCTATTTGAAGCTGGGTATTAAATGTGAAACAACTATAATAAGCAAGCGCGTGAATGAGTGAGACGACTAAAAATCCGTTATTGCTATTTTACCTCGTTCCCGCCCACTCATTAGCTTAACAGCGGCCGTAAAAATAGGCCTACGGTTTATTTTGATATAAACTTAACATCACAGACGCTAAGTCAATGGTATGTGCTAAATGCGACGCTATTATAGAGAGTAGACGATACCTTATATGCTGTTCTTGCAATGGGGTGTATCACCTGAATTGCGCAAACATTTCAGAAAAACGGTTCTACAACATCATGTCGCCAGACCGTAAAAGAAACTGGTCGTGCCATTCCTGTAAAAAATTACCAATACTCTTTAACAACCATAAAATAAGAAAATGTTCCCCGATGAGTGACAATGTCACAATGCGAAAGAAATATACAATCAATGTTCCCACAAAAAATTCTTTCGACTCATTATCTGACCCGGAGGATCAGGAATGCTCCTCTGCATCCCTGTCCCCATTCACCAAAAGCAAAATCAACAGAAGCTGTCCCGAAATCAGCGGAGGCGATAACCTACGCGAAAAAATCGAGTTAATGAATGCCAGAATCGTTGAATTAGAACAGAATTTGAAAAGTGCAGAGCAGGAAATAGAGAACCTTGTATCGGAAAACTATACCCTAAAAAAAAAAACATTAAATAAATATGCTAGTCGAGTTGATAAATTAACGCATGTTTGCAAATCAGGATCAAAATCAAATACTAAACCAACTACAAATAATACAAACAAGAAAAAAACAAAATCTTTAAGGAAGTTGGAACTTAGTTTCAATTCTAACATGAGTGACATTGAATGCACTGAAATTCGCCAAGAAGACAGAAAGTCGAAAAATAGTAATGACACTATAGTATCGTCACCGTGTCACTCTATGATCTGCAAAAATAAGAAGGAAGAGAAACCAATCAAAAGGAAAATCTGCATGCTAAGTGCAAATAAATACAATAAAGTTTGGACAATTGCAAATAGTGTCGTAGGTGAAGAATTTAAAATCTGCCACTACCTAACCCCAGGTGTGGGTATAAAAGAACTATTGGGAAAAATTGATTCTAAACTAATAAATTACACAATGATGGACTATTGTTTTATATTGATAGGCGAGGAGGATTTTAAGAAGACACAAAATTATATCAACTTGGTGGCTTATATAAGAACGATTATTACAGCATTAAATCACACAAACATAATCATTTGTGTGCCAACATTTAAATATACTGATTCAGCCAACTTGTTTAACCGTAGGGTTGAAATCTTCAACGAACTCCTGTACTCTGACGTCAGCAGATTCGAATACGCGTACATTTTTGACTGCAACTGTAATCTCGCATATGACTACACAATGTTCTCCTACCAAACAGGGCGAATAAATAATTACGGTATGAGAACAATATGCCAAGACCTAAGGAAAACAATGGCAATCATAGACGAAGCCAACCGAAAAATGCCTGAGCCAACCGAACTTCTTGATACGCCAATTTCGGAGACCAGAACAGACTTTCGGAACTTTCGGAGCTTTCGCAACGATTAAAATCATATTTCAAAACATGCAAAGCATGTTTAACAAGCGCGACATACTTGACGCGTTCCTGGATGAAGAAAGTGAGACACCTCTTGTAGCCCTCTGCATTTCTGAGACCTGGCTTTCGCAAGACAAAGCACATCTTGTAACCTTGGATGGCTATCACCTGGCAGCGGCTTACCATCGCGAGAAACACAGCGGCGGCGGAGTCTGCATTATAATGAACAATAATATTGAATATACTGTGCGGAAGGACATTACGGACATGTCTATTGAGTACGTTGTAGAGGTTTGCGCTCTCGAAATTTTAAAATCAGACATATTATTAGTTACCTTGTATTAGAATAGCACAGAGATTGACATGTTTTTTAACCAATTACAATTAATTTTAGAACAGGTCACAAAATTTGACAAAAAACGTATAATTATTGGAGGCGATTTTAATATTAATATCTTAGCCAAAACAATTCAATCAGAAAAATTGTTGAACCTTATGTTGGAATATAATTTTAAGCAGCATATCAACGAACCTACTCGGATACATCTGAATAGCGCAACTTGCATTGACCTAATTTTCACTAACTTTGCAGAAAATATTGTAACGTCAGTTAATGAACTGGGTTTTTCAGATCATAGATGCACTATCCTTCAAATTAAGAATGAAATTGTTAGGCAGAGAAATCCTCAATACTGGTTTAAAACCAAAAGGGTTTATAGTAAAATCAATCTTATTAAATTTAAAACAGAATTGGCGAAAATTGATTGGGATATAATTATTTCTACTCAAAATAATGTGAATGAAAATTACAACAATCTTAATAATATCTTAATGGAAATTTTGGAACGTAATATACCTAAAAAACGTATAAAAATGTCTACGGCTAAGCCAAACTTGTGGCTTACTCGTGGTATAAAAATATCTTGCAAGAATAAAAGAATGTTAAAAATACACGCAATATCTTCAAATAATAAAATTATACTTAATTATTATAAACAGTATGGGAAAACTCTAAAACGTGTTATTAAAAAGTCTAAAAAACTACATTATAAACAAAGAATAATCAAATCTACGAATAAAGTAAAATGTATGTGGCAAATAATAAAAGAGCGTACGAATAAAATAACTAAAGGACATGAACAAAATATTAAATTACTTATCAACAATAACATATCCTCAGATCCAAAGCAAGTCTCTAATTTGTTCAATCAGCTGTCCGTATCAGCTGGCATGGAGCCGGCGGGTGCGGGGGGCGCGGGGCCGGCGCCCGCGCCGCCGCGTGGCCGGCCCGTCGTGCACCCCACCGACAACACTTTTTTCCTCCGACCAGCAGACCAGCGAGAGGTTCATTCGTTAATACGGGGTCTAAAAAATAAAATTAGTTTTGGTATCGACGAAATACCGTCTACACTAATTAAATTGTGTGCAGACGAGTTAACAATACCGCTGTAGTGGTGTAAGAACATCATACTTATATGTACTAACTAATATTCCTCTGTGTGTAATCTAGTATATAAGGTTGATACCTTACTAATAAGGCTGAGTTTACCTATGACTTTCGGTGTTATTACTTGTCTCCAACTCTCGTCCCTACATGGCGATCCTGCCAGGATGAGCGCGTCTGCGGGTGTCGGTTTACATTTCTAGAGGACTAATAATTATTGCGAGAATGTGCGGGAATAATTGTGCGAACAATTACGTTGCGATCCAGAAAATTGAAAGACTAGCAGTGGTTCTAATACCAGCGATATTAGTGATTCTCACATTGGCAATTGTAACGTACGTGTTTGTTAAGTACGTTTTGCGTCTTGTGACAGACACTGCCGAGCGCCGCCGCTAGCTTGCGCCGTACAAGTAACGTTTTAGCCAAAGTGAAATGAACATTACGTTTTCGCGCCATTAGTAGCACATTCAAATGGGGAATTACGGTTCCACAACGACGGCTAAGCCACCAGCTGCAGCAAGCCAGGACATTTTAACGCAAGTGGGGTACGAGAATGTGATTGAGCAAAGCCACAACAACGTTATCGAACATGTCGGTAAAACCAATTGGTACCTGTTTCTGCTGCTGGTTGCTGCATTGATGGTGATTGGAGTCCTACTAATCAGGTACATCAACAAGGCCATTAACAAGAAGGTGGACAGGCGAGCTCGGGCGATCGTTTTAACTCCAAGAAGGATGGAACCGGCCGAAGTCGTGTAGCGCGCGGGAAAAGTGTTTGTATTGTGATGCGTTAACAGTGCGGTGAGCGTAATTAAACTGTACCTAGATCATGCATGAATGTTAAAAGTAACTTCAGTTCAGTTATTAAATTAAGTAAACGTAAAAGTAAGTTAGCTAATGGCAGAAGGTCTTTCCCTATTATGTAATGAGCTAACATCTATACGCAATTACTTATGTAAAATTGGCCCTAGTCGAAGACAAGGCAACATTATAACTGTTAAGTTAGAGGAAACGAATGCTGTGCTAAAGAAATATGATTCTTTAAATCTAGAAGTATCAGAACTTATTAAAAAAGGTTTAATTTCACGGGATGAGACTACTTTATTTAATAAATTGTGTGGGACGTTCAATACAATATATAATGAAATATTAAACTATTGCCAAGAAACAGTTAAAGTAGACGAAGAGCAGTTTGGAAATATAGATGAACCAGTAGACAAAATGGGGGACTCCTTTGATTTAAAAACTGCATTAACCTTGTTACCCCTAATGACAGATGATGAACTGATTACGAAACAACTTATTGACGGCATTGAGTATTATAACTCAGTTTTAAAAAGTGACAGTCAAAGCAAACTAATTCAGTTCGTTTTGAAAAGCAGACTATCGCAATCGGCAAAATTAAACTTAAATGCAGACTATGCTACGACGGCAGATTTAATAAAGGACATGAAAAAAGTTTTGTTACCTAAAAAGGCCGCGACTGCTATTCAAAGCAAACTGCTTAATATCAGGCAAAGTAACCAAAGCGTCAAAGACTTTGGGGCAGAGATTTCGAAGATGTTTGTCGAACTAACTATTTCACAGGCCGACGGCAACAATGACAGTTACAAGGTGCTCAAGCCCTTGAATGAAAAATTAGCTATTAAAAGATTTGCCGACGGTCTGCGAAATCGCAGGTTAAGTACCATAATAGCCGCGAGAAATTTTGAATCACTAAAAGACGCGATTCAAACAGCCCAAGAGGAAGATGACGTCATCCCCGGCGACTCAGGAGAGATTTTAGGTATGTCTCCTAACTTTTATCCTAATAGACGTCCGTATTATCGACCATACTATAAACAGAGAGGATTCAATTACTCTCGTGGTACCTATCAGGCCCCAGGCCGAGGTACATGGTACAACAGTTGGCACCGGGGTGGGACACCGTCGTATCGGGGTAACGATCGAGGTACGAGGCCAAGAGGGCGAGCTGCAGGTTATTCAGAAGCATTTGCATCTAATAGTGATAATCAGTGGAAACGCCCCGACATAAAAGTGATAACTCAAAGTGCAAGCGAGCCTCATGCTAGTTCGGATGTCGCGAATGATTTTTTTCGTGACTAACACATCAATAATGTTATGCAACAGTTCATTAGTAGCAAAGTTGCACGTTAAAAATTGCGACTATTTATGGCTCATAGATACAGGCGCATCGATTTCAGCTATTAAGCAAAAACATGTCGACGCGCTAAATATTCCTTACCATAAAGATAAGTGTACTGTAAATGGAATCGGAGGTAGCGTCGAAGCAATAGGATACGTATATTTACAATTAGTCGCTAGCGGTGAATCATTGCATCATAAAATTTATGTTTTTGATTCGCTACCATGTATAGCCAACGGAATTCTAGGCAACGACTTTTTAAGCAAACATGGAGCAGTTTTAAATTACAATTCAAGCACTTTGTCGCTAGCAACAGTAAGCGGAAAGGAAATCTGTTTATCACTATATGATACGAATGATATAGATCTATCAACGGTCATACCGGCTAGATCGGAATCTATTCATTACATAAAAACAAATATGACTGATGAATGTGTGGTTTGCACGAAAGAACTTTGCAGTGGAGTTTATTTAGCTAATACCATTGCTAAACCAACTAACGGAACAATACCTATTAAGATTCTTAATACTACAGAACAAGAAATAAGCATAAAAAACATAAATCCACAATTAGAACATCTACGTAACTATGGCGTATGTACATTCAACCAAACAAAAAATAATGCGAATAGAGTAAAGGAATTGTTTTCATTGCTACAATTAAGTCACTTGAATACGGAAGAAAACACTGCCATTGAATGCATGTGTGCCAAATTTTCCGATGTTTTTCAACTACCTAACGATAAATTAACAACTACAAACATTTACAAACAAACAATACAGTTAAAGCCGAATACATCTCCAGTATTTGTAAAACCATACAGAACACCACATTCACAAAAACAAGAACTAAATAAACAAATAAATAAACTACTAGACGATGGTATTATCGAACCAACTCAAAGTGAATGGTCAAGTCCTGTTTTACTGGTACCGAAAAAAAGTAAGGAAGGGGACAAAAAGAAATGGCGAATGGTAATAGACTATAGGCATATTTGATTCGAAACGCTCATTCAGGTTTTCACATATATTTGATTCGAAACGCCTAATCGGGTTTTTGGATATATTTTGATTCGAAACGCTCAATCGGGTTTTCACATATATTTGATTCGAAACGCTCAATCGGGTTTTCACGTATGTTTGATTCATTCAACTGATTTTTCATCAAATTAACACATAGAACTTACTTTACTTTATATGATAAGTTAATGTTAAAAAACAAAAGCTTAACACACATACACACTAAGTTGATCAGGCTCAGCATGTTTGTGGGTCCAGGACCCTCATAGCGCCCCAGTCGCAACGACTTAGGACGACTATGGTGTTTTCACAACTTGCTGCGGAGGTGATCAAGCACCACAACAAGGACGGGCCACCCGGGATGCGTTAAGTTCCCAGTGGTCTTATGGCCGCATTTTACGTGAAGGTGTTGGTGGTTTTAGAGCCTCCCACCGAGGCGTGGATCATCCATGCCCACCACCGCATAGGCACAGAATCACCGGGACTTCCAAGATAACAAATTCAGCGGTTAGTAGCAAGGGTGATCAGGCCGAGCCACAGGTTGCTGGTGCATCCCTACCATTCCGCCGGTCGGTCGCAGAAGGTGGGAGCACGTCGGTTACTTATTTTGTGTTCTATATATATGATCGAATCTAAAAAACTTCGATAGCGCGATGCAGAACTGAACCTGTTTTTGTCTATTTTGCCTGTAACAACATGAAAATTATTAGCATTTTTATTAGAATTGTAACATTCAAACATTGACTTTAATTTTGACCCCTACCAAAATATGGCTTACAATAAAGTTATCCAAAAACACACGAAAATATTCTTTTATTTGATATTTACGCCATCTATAGCACGCGATGCAAGTTAAAAAGTTATTTGATATGTAAATTACCTGCAACTCAATAAATCAGTCAGGGTGATTTGTTTCTTTAACAGGCCAAGTAAAGTCCACAATGCGATAAAATTTCATTTCATTGATTACCTTATTAAAATATATTGCATATGAGCAATTTGTGTGACGTAGTTGTGACAACTACATAGCGTAATAATTAAATTATAAACCGAAGCTAAGTTCAAATTTACTCCTTATTAATGTTCGTTCAAGTTTCAAATTTAAATGCGTCTGTAACTATATTATATCATTTCATAATCGAAGCGATGCACGCTGTTTCGAACTTGAAATATGATATTGTTTAATTGGTCCGGCGGTCATGCGCTCATCAAGCTAATAGTTTATTTGCATACGTGTCATTTAGAGTTCCGTATGCACGCGTTTGAAATAAGTAAAATTAAAGTTAACTTATTAATAATAATAATAAATAATATGTTATGGACTAATAAAACAAATGATTGATTATTTTTACATGCAATTTATTTTCACGATATCTATTTTATGTGCATAATAAAATATTCTAAATAAGTATGTATTTCACATATCTAGTTGTATTAATAACTAACATTTGCTAATCTTTTTACAATTTTATCAACTAGTCCTTCCGTGGCACTTAATATGTCATCATATTCGTCTTCAACGACGTACTGTACGGCAACCTCTGTAGACTCCTTGTTCAGTTCAAGATTTGATATACTGATTTTAATATTTCGCCTGCCTGTCTTATTTTTTTTAATAACGTAGGAGTTCAATCCGTTATCGATGATTTTATTTTTTCCGTAGCTCGTCTTCTTTGAGGGTTTCTTAGTTCGTTTTACAGCCTTTTGTGAAGAAATATCCGGAACTCGACTTAAATGTTCATTTTGGTACTTCAGGTATGCGTCTACATCTTGAGAGCAGGGGAAAGGGTCATCAAATGCAGCTTGAGTATAAAATGTTGACAGTGCTAGCTCATCAGAATCTTTTGAGTTGTCAATCGGTTGTGAACTGGATTTACTCTGTAAACAATAAATATATATATATTTACTTATTCACAAAACCTGAACTGTTAAAAGTGATATAAAAAGCAAAGATCGTTAATTTCAATGTTTGTGTGGACTTACCATTTTATTTAAAGTCTGTTAAAATAAATGTAAACGCAGGCAGTCACGAACGAAGTGTGTTTGTCTTAAAGTCAGCAGTAGGAATGGCTTACTCTCGCTCGAGCTTCATTGAATATGTTTGAGCGAGACGGAAGTTAGTATTCGATTTGTGACGTGCATATGCCGGTGTTGAATCACCGCGTTCTTTGAACATAGAGCGGCGGCTTTGAAATCGGCGGCGCTTGCGTAATAAATAACCTCTTAAATATGATACTTTTGTTTGTTACACATTTGCTTTCTTTGCATTATCAGCATCTGTGGTATTAAACCTTTAAAAAACCAACAATTTCCGTATTTTGTAGTAAGAAACTATACGCGATAAATATTTAAAGGTTGAGAACTACTGCAAGTAGCATTTTAGCTGATCAGTTTTTACGTTCCAACTTAATTATTACATTATCTACGTTCGAGGAAGCAGCACTACAGTACAATAAAATAATGTTCGTAAGTTTTTATATTCTTGGTATTACTTACTTAAAACATTAAAAAGTGTAATTTATTTTTAAATTTATTGTTCTTTGCAGGTCAAACAAGGAGTACAACGCTAAAAGTTTTAAAGAGGATCAAGGTGATTCTGGGGACGATTCCACATCGAAGAGGTAATGTACCTATTATCCAAGATTTTATCAAGTTTATTTTATGTTTCAATTGCACTTTTATTTTTAATACGATAATATGAAGTTGACGGTTAATTTCAGGGACCAACCAAAAACTCCAGCAAAAAGGAAACGCGCATCTCGCGAACTGAAACCGGCCCCGACAACTGGTTGGTTTTCGAACGAGGATCAATGTGATTCTGTAGTGGAACTCACCAATAAAAGGTAATGATCTATTTTATGTAATCACATTTCCTCTCGATATTACTTTAACTACCTACCAAAATTTACCTAAGAGCTATGATATTAATTCTAACATTCATTTCAGTTTTATTTTATTGTTAAATAGGTAAATACGTAATATTTGATTTCAGGACAAAGGCTAAATCCAACTCACTAACGAAAAAGGAAGGTGCTCGTCAATCGAAGCCATCCCCTACAACTGGCTGGTCTTCGAACGAAGATCAAGGTGGTTCTGAGGACGAACTCACCAGTAAATGGTAATGATCTATTTTAACTACACCAAAATGTACCTAAGAGTTATGATATTAATTCTAACATTCATTTCAGTTTTATTTTATTGTCAAATAGCTAAATACGTAATATTTAATTTCAGTACAAAGGCTAAATCCAAGTCATTAACGAAAAAGGAAGGTGCTCGCCAACCGAAGCCTGCCCCGTCAACTGGTTGGTTTTCGAACTGGGATGAAGATATTGAAGTGCCACGTCGTGTAACCAGCGCCGAGTCTCTAACATCGGTGCTGACGCGTCGCGTTCCCGGCGGCAAGGTGCGGCGTGTAGCTTCATTAACGGGTGACCTTTTTGTTGAGTTTAAACTTTATAATGTAGACGATATTCGAAATGTTTCACCACAAGTTCGTTGGGAGAAAGCCCTAATAAATTTAAAATATCGGGTTGATTCTGTACTGGAACACGAGTGTAGTGTCCTTTTTTAAAATCCATTTTAAGACTCAGGTTAATCTTCGCCATCAGACAGCTAGAAATTAGTCATTAGATTTTCTAAACAAACTGAAAACAGCGCTCTCTCTGGAAAACATTGACAACTATTTAAACGATTAGACATTAAAATTTGACAGATCAATTCTGAGCGACTAGCGGAAATATAGGTTCACTTTGAGTTACCTAGATGGCGCTGAGGTGTGAAATAAAAGAAATTAATAATATGAATTAAAACAGATCATTCTAATTAGAATTTAGGAAATAAATAGATTTATTTCGTTATGTTAGTAAAATAAATTAAAGAGGGAAGGTTTACACAAATTATTTTGTAGTGAAGTAACATTATAGTTGTGTAACCTAATAAAGAAAGATCGAATTGGCTGGAAGTTGAATAAAAAAAGAAATGACGGCTATAATGCTAAGGAGAGTAGGAGACAAGTTCAAAGTATAATGAACTAGACGATTAGACATTTAAAATTGACAGGTTAATTCTCAGCGACTAGCGGAGAAATGGGATCACTTTGAATTACCTAGATGGCGCTGTGGTGCAAGCAAAGGAAATGGTTGAAATTAAATAAAAACAGATCATTCTAATTAGAATTTAGAAATAAATAAATTTGTTTCGTTATGTTAGTAAAATAAATTAAAGAGGGAAAGTTTGCACAAATTATTTTGTAATAAAGAATTGGCTGGAAGTTGAATTAAAAAAGAAATGACGGTTATAATGCTAAGGAGAGTAGGAGACAAGTTCAAAGTATAATGAACAAACCATTAGACTTTTAAAATTGACAGGTTAATTCTCAGCGACTAGCGGAGAAATGGGTTCACTTTGAATTACCTAGATGGCGCTGTGGTGCAAGCAAAGGAAATGGTTGAAATTAAATAAAAACAGATCATTCTAATTAGAATTTAGGAAATAAATAGATTTATTTCGTTATGTTAGTAAAATAAATTAAAGAGGGAAGGTTTACACAAATTATTTTGTATTGAGGTAACATTATAGTTGTAAAACCTAATAAATAAGGATCGAATAGGCTGGAAGTTGAAAAAAAAAAAAAGAAGAATTATGACCGCTATGTTGCTAAAATGAGTAGGGGTCAAATTCAAAGGATAATGAACTTTGTTTGTTACATGTTATGTTAGAATAATCATTGTCATTAGAAGAGTAAATGCATTATTGCGGGAAAACTTCTGCGCATCCAAGCTTCTTAATACGCAGAGACGCTGGAGAGACGCTAATATGAGGAGAGATGAGTTCAAACGAAAGTGAGCTTTATTTGTTACTTGAAATGATGAAATAGACACTAAAGTTGAATAATTGAAATTTCTTTTGCGGGAAAAGTTTACGCACCCAAGCGATCTTATACGCATGTTTCATACAGCGGGGCCGAAAATTAGGGGTTTCTACGCATGCTCAGGGTTTTCTATATAAAGTCTGGCGAGGGTCTGAGCGGGGCTTTTTTATTCCGGTCGTCGAAGGGGTGAGTTGATATTTTGCTGAGAGGTGTCACGTATCGTCCATTTTTTGCCTTGTTGGTTTTTATTTATTTGTGTTGTGCTCGTATATTATAGGTGATATTATTTTGGGTGTCGCTTCACGTTGCGTTCGAGTAACGCTACAAGTTAACGATTATCGCTACACAGGAATGTTGTAGTTGACTTTCTTTTGCTAGGATTGTGAGAATGTTTTAATAACTGGTGTTTGTGTGTTCCGGGATTGTTTTAACATGTTTATTAACCTTCTTTTGTTTTCCAGAACTCTGTAACGTCGCCACAAATGGTAGTCAGTTACGCAGAGCTCCAGGCAGTTGTAGTTTACGAAAATGAATACCTACACTCACATTTTGGTTGTGAGTTGAGACCTGAAGATTTCCACAATCAGGAAACGGACGGTTTTAACTCATTAACTGAGTGAGTTTGGAAGGTACGCGTACAAGGTTTCCTGATACCTTTATTCGGTATATCAGGCTCTGCTGAATGGTACTTTTTATGTCTCCTCTTCAGGGCCCGTAGAAGTGGATCCGAAATCAGTTTGCGATTGTTGTGTGGCCATCTAAAGTACCTTTGGCATTGATCCCCTTATTTATATATGTATATATAGACCACCGTAGGTATTTTCCCCACCTGGAAGCCAACTAAAGGCTAGAAATAGCCGGTTGAAGGGTCTTAGGACTACACACAGGGAGTTTTACTTCCGAAATCGAGGTTATGTTAGGTCTTAGTTGGTCTAGCAAAGGTTTTCTTACACCGGAATTCCTTTACACTACTCACACGTTTAACGTAACTGTAAAAGTCATTTTGGACTTTTAATTGCTCTAAAACAATAGATTAATAGGTGGTTTGGGGTTATAGGTAGTCAGTAGCTTTTCCTTTACACCGAGGGAAGCTTATAAACACGTAATGTGACTAGCTAGGTATATGTAGACAAAGTTTGTTCTACTACTGGCATAGTAAAACAAGCTCTGTCGACGTAAGAAATATAATTATTGAACGAAGAAGATTTAAATTAGCCTTCTAAAGCCAATAGGAAAATTAGGAACTAGTAATAATTAATTCATGTTACAAAAGTCCTCCTTTTAAATTAAATTCATATTAGGCAAATATTCAATCTAGGGTATCGAAACTTACTTTTTGAATGTAATCTTGATAGTCTGTGGTTAGGTCTATCTATTCCTGTCAGAAACGTCAAATTCTAAGACTGTCCGTCTAATTAGAAAATAAATAAAGCTCTATAGCTGCGGAGTATGTATGTTGTCCGATAAACCCGTGTTGGTATGATTAGGGAGTTCGTTTAACATGAAAGGTATTGTAGTGGTTATAATTAGCAGATAGGTAGAGGTCTAAGTTTAAGAAGCATTCGCGTCTAACCTTAGTGATAAACCTAGACGGCTAACTAGGGAGACGCCCGCAAACATGTTTTATCAGTTAGTGTGTATAAAAGAGTTCACGTTAAAACTGTCCCAAACGAATAAAAGTAATTAGTTAGCTATGTGTATTTACACAAGGTTGTTGTCATAGAGGTCATCTAAGCACGTAACGAAACTTATTAGTCTACGGTATTATTATTAACCTTCTAGGATAGTAAGGGTAAATTAAAGAGTTCACGTTAAAACTGTCTCAAACGAATAAAAGTAATTAGTTAGTTATGTGTATTTACACCAGGTTATTGTCATAGAAGTCATCTAAGCAAAACGAGAGTCTATGATATTATTATTAACTTTCTAGGATAGTAAGGATAAATAAGTACGGTTACATACCTGCTAAAAGATAAGCTAGGCTTATCATATTTAGATATTATTCCGAAGAGGTTCTAGTTGTAAGAATTAAATCGTTATCATTATAAGCTATACATTATCTTTAAACATCAGATAGAGTAAATAAAACTAGGTTAACGTAGTCCTTTTGTATAGGTAAAATTCAAAGTGATACTTACGAGTTGGTCTGTCCTTTCAATACACCTTTAACAGCTATAGATGTGCGGTACATACCTAGCTACGGCTTACTGTCTCTGTCCAAGGACAATCAGTGGTCACTGTACTTACACATATGCTTAGTTGTTGTCTGAAGGAACCCTAGTGTTGAGTATACACTATGTGGTTCAAGAACACACCACCTTTGTGAGAATATTAAGGTTATTAAAGAAGTTATTTAGTGATAAAACCAAAGGACTACTAATTTAGTTAAATTAAGTGTTGAGACAGGATATCTGAAAGCGCATTAAATCAATTATAGGGCTACTTACTAGGGCTAATTAATTTTAGATATAATTTAGTGTTGGCAACTTCAGTGAAGTAAATGGTATATGTAAAATTTACACAATAGTGTCTCAGACTAAGTTATGAATGGTGAGGAAACACTAATTCATTATTTTATTAAATTTTAAACTAAACAGTTTATGTACTAGGGATACAGTACTGAAATTGAATTATAGTAATCTGAGTGATTCAATAATTCATACTACAATCCAGAGTATAAAGGTTGTAGAACCCGCTTAGTAGGGTTACATTTACATGATAATTACAGTAGGTATACTACTAAATAGTTTGGTAGTTATGACTACAAATTATAGAGAAAGACACACAAAGTTTGTCATAGTCATATTGAGTTAATTCTATAAGTAAGAAGTAACAGGCTAGGAAATAAGAATAAAGCCTAAAATTAAGCATTGATATTATATTGTTCTAATATATTATTTTGTGTTCAAAAGTAAAATGAATAATTGAATTAAATAGTTTAATCCTTTGAGTTTGTCTCGGTCTCTCTTCTCAAAGGATCCTTTTGGAGAGACTAGTAGAATCAAGTTTACCTAAGATTAGAATTAGTCTACTAAATTTAACATTAATAAAATAATGTGTTATACTAAATAATAAAAGATATATTAGTGGGCGGGCTCTGAGGTTATGGTTGAAGAGCAGCGGAATGGCGAGAGATGGAGCCATTCCTTTAACCGCTAATATATTATTGCCATTTTATATAGGTATATCTAGTAAAATATTTGAATTAAATCAAGAGTTTGTTCTTAGTTATATAGTTAATATCTGAAGCTTCAAGTAATATTCTAAGTCGCTTAATAGATATTATGTTTCAACAGTAGAATGATTATATTTTATGTTAGGATTTCTATATTCATGCTTGCCATAACTCTGTTCCTTGGTTAATAATAGAATGTTAGGTTAATTAATCCTTTCCAATAGACTATTACAATAATTTGAACCATGTTTCAATTAGGAATTTTATTAATATAATTCTTTATTGAATAGTTAATACTTTTAGTTTTGACTTAACAATATAAATATATTAGCCTGCAAATTTAATGGTATTCTTCAATAGTAAACAGTAGAAAGGAGTAATTAGGTACTTCAAAATAGACTAGTAATGATAAACTCTCGCTCATTAAAGTTCTTTGGATTACTATTCGGTTCACAATGTAGGGTTCTATATTAGAGATCATAAGGCCATCTTAGAAAAATAATAATTTTAAAACTGTGTTTTGGGGGGGGTTCAGTACAATTTGGTGCCGTGACCAGGATGTGAAACCTAAATTATTATTTATTACGTGACTTTAGATATAGTATAAATATTTATGCTATGTCTTTGGTCACAATTTGATGTACGTGTAAAAGGAGTGAGCTTGAGTTTATTATTGATAACTTAGTTGAGGTCGTTTCATTAGATAAATAACTTAACAACACAAATTGAATATCATTAATTTTAATTCTCTGTATTACAATAGGTTAGGTTAGGTTAAGTCTAATCGAAGTATTTAGCTAAATCTATAGGTGAATTTTATGCAGGCTATCCGATCCATTTTGTTCTGAAATGCATGTCCGCAATTTCACTAAAATATGTCCATGACGATTGCCCGCGACAGCGTAATGGCACTTGACTGAGTTTCACATTTTGTAACGCACTTTTCACTTATAATCACTGATTGTTCTTAGGGTCACTAGAACTTAACCGGGTTTTATTAGAGATGTGGAGTGTTGGACGTGACTCGGTAACTTCATGACTTCATGTTAATTATAATTTTACAAGTCTGTATAAAAATTTCAACGAGTTAATGTATGTTTGATCTTTTCACTAATGAGATCCTGTAGTGAGTTGAAAAGTAATGTTATACATAGATAGTAATGTTACAATTTACGAACTCGGTGGTCGTTTAAAAACGTTTAATAAAACCGTGTTACGTTGTCCTATCGTCTAACTTCACTGAACGCTAGGATTGGTTGAAATCGTTATCTTTATCATCTATTTGACCAATCTGTGGTCATCGCATTGACAGTAGTCAGGGGCGTTTTTATAAAGTGAAACGAAGCGAAGACAAAATGATTATTATACACGCTTCGTCTCATAAAAAGTTGTAAATACCTAGTTCCATACGAGTATATTAATTTTTAGAATCACAGCCCCTAAATTTTATATAATACGTTTTTAAGTAAAAGGCTAATTACTTGCCATATGACGGATTTAGGAGTAATTTAAAAGAAAAAGTCGCGTGTGGCTCATAGATAATGTAATAAATAAATATTGCGTTACGTTTTACGGGAGATTTATTCGATGATTGGAAATTCGATAGTCACTTGAAATAATTTAAAATCATTAAATTATTTAGACATACAAATACTATTAAATAATTGTATGACATGTAACATGTTAAATACCCAAGTTGGTTATAACTACTGATTCTAAGTTAAAAATTAGTAATTAGAATTCTATAACATTCATTCCATAAGTATACTTAGAACTTTATTTGATCGTATCGATTATACTTATTAAATTAATGAAATAAAAAAAAACAAATCGCATAGCTGGACCCGAAAAACGTTTATATATAGGTAGGTAGGTAGATATTTGAATTGGTTAGATGAGATAAATTAGAAAATATTTAGAATTTAACTTGTAATAAGTAAAAGCTGGTATATTATTTGAATTTACAAGACCAAGCTGGTTTTTGGGTAAGATTAATAAAATGGACTATACTTACCCACCTTATAGATATGTTTGACAAATTTAAAACTGATTAAGAGATTTGCATATGGGGGGGTGATAATTGTTTGTTAGTAAGGAACTAAGATCATAACATAAACATCAGGCAATATTTAGTCATATTGTATAAGAAGTTAGGCATAAACATTGTTTTGATGTATTTTTAGTAATTAAAAATAATGTAAAGCTTACATTATCATGAATCATTCATAACCTTTAAGTCAGGAAGAAATTTAAAGTAAAACTAGATTTTATTTATAAAACCAGCGGTAAACAAAATTGCATCAACTTATCCCAGCTGATACATAAAAAGAAACAAATCATGCTTGGTTCAAGGTAAAATAAGTAAATCATAAGACATTATTATGTAATTCATGAACAGTACATAACACAGGATTAGTAGAAAGGAAAATAAGGTTTAGCACAACACAAATCACAAACGTTCACTTAGCAGGGAGCCGGTCCGGGTAGCTTGCAATGGTTTCACATGTAGAATAGTTACTGCTAGATTGGTTAAAACTTGCAGGCGATTAGACATTATGTTAGCAGGGTAATGAACTCTATTATAACTGCAGAGGGTGTCATCTCTTAATATTGCTGAAATAAAAGCAGAATATTCCGTTAGTTACTGGAAACAACATTAAGTAAACTTCATATCTAACAACTATATTTATTACTAGAAAGACTAGGGTACCTTTATTAGTAAATTTAAGTTTAGAATTATGCTAAATAAAGGAGTTATGCGCATCGACATGAACTAAGGTTAATATAAATAAGTTATAGGTATAACTCACATATACATAGAATAGGATTGTATACTTACGTAATATGAGCAGTTTTCTCCACTAGGTTGTAATATGGTCCAAGTTATTAACAGGCAGGAACACATTAGCCAATTTGGTTTGCTAATCACACCGGGTGATAAATTTAGCTATATAAAACTTCTTGTTCTTCTCTTTAATGGCAATCTCAGAGCCTGGTGCCAATGTCAGGAATGTTCGATTTTGGTTAAGTACGTAAAACACGGGACTTCTGTTTTATTTTGATAAACAGACAAAATTAGTCATAGAGTTGGTAACGAACAATAAGCTCAAACAAAGCTGTTTAGCTGTCATATTTTGCAGTAGCATCCACAGATAATGTAAGGCGCGTCTCTGTCCGTTCAGAAACCTAAACACGTTCAAGTCGAAAAAAAAACAGGTCTGAAAATGTTGAGTGAAAACATAATAATAATAATCTCACATTTATTTAGCTATAGTTGCTATGTATCACTACGTACGGTAACTTTATTTTTATTGGTTATGATGGATGCGGAGATATTTAAGGCAAGGATGGTCAACGAATAATAAAACATGTGTGGCCGTACCTTTATACAGATTACGATAAAATCCCTTTTTAAAGTTGTTGCCTGCGAGTTGGACCGTCAATGTGACATGTCATCGTAATAGGTGTCAATGTCAAAATAGGGAGCTGTCAGAGTTTGTTGTGTTTATCTGTCATAATGTATTTAGTTATGAATATTTTATTCAAAGTTTAGTGAAAGAAACTTTTATATAGTGCAAAAATAATTACGCGAGCCGGGAATATAACTTGGTAATCATGGCGTATGTTTTTATAATAAGTTAGTGTCAAAAGTTATTAGCTTTGAAGGTTTGACTGTCAGTGGTTAGGTATAATAATAAAATGTAAGTTTATGGTTTTGTATTCGAATAAGTTAAATTAAATGGTATTTAGTACACATTAGGTTAAAGGATCAAAACTATCGAGTTATTATCAAAGTTTTCCATGCTAAATTCGCGGTGTAACTACATCTGATTTACGCGTAGTGTAAATGACTGAATTTTCTCTTGTTGAGAAATATATACCAGACAATGTATATGTAAATATGTATAGTTCATACATTTATCGAAGTTTTCTCTTGCTGGATCCGCAGAGAAATATACATCGGACGTTATGTATATACTTTGAGAATCTCATGCTAGATCCGCTGAGAGATATACAATCAGACTAGATGTATATATGAATAACTATAATAGTAATTTCACTTGTTAGATATGGTGGAAAATATACGCCAAGTATAGTGTTTTTATACTTTTAAAATATTTAGGGAAACACTGGAATTATGTACTGGACATAATATTATGAAACTATTTGAGTATTAAATTCAAATTGGACATAGTGTGGTATTAGTAGATCTAGAGTTGAAGTAGTTGTATGAAGGTGGATTTTCTTATTTAATATAAGTAGGACAAATAAATTGTAAATTAAAAACAGAAAATCTAAATAACGGATAAAAATAAATAAAATGAAGTTTTAGAATAAGGCGATTAAGCATACTAGAATAATAATAATAATAAAATAATTAGGTTGTTTACTGGCGAGATTAACTTGAGGAATAGGGAGAGGTTATAGTTAAATAAAATTTAATTGCGAAAATGACTTGTATCATAATAAGGTGAAATTAATTAATGAATAATAAGGTTAAGGGAAGGGAGATTTCTTGCAAAGAAATCTGGTTAAGAATTTATAGGGACGACTACTCAAATTTGGTTATGGATATTATAGGAACACAATTTCCTTAGAGAGTGGAAAGAAAGTGAAATGAGAGTGTGGTATCATGGTTTGAGATGAATTCAGAGAATGAAGTATGGTTTGAGGTTTAATTATAATGGGACCATTTTGGAGTAGACGTTCTTGAATTGTAACCAGGCTGGATCTGTCGATATCTGAACCTCTGGGAGGGGAATTATACACAACTAATTGTCAAGAATTTATGTGTTAGGTTAAAATCGTATTTACGATTCGACCCATTGGAAGGGGTAGTTCTTGATAATTAATACTATACAAGTGTAAGAAGGTTATAACAAAAAAATACACACCTACTTTCAGTGATGAAAGGTTCAAAGTTAAATGTTAAATAATAATAATAAAAAAAAGGTATCTGGGTGTATTGACATGCTTAATAGTCACAATATTGAGTGTGCTAATATAGCTGAAGTTGAACTATTTAGTTGTTGAAAGTAACACATGCACCAAAAAGGAGATAACAGATGACTAATTTTGTGGGGGTGAGGAATGGTTTTTGGTTTTGACTTTTGAAGATATTAGTACTTGCTTAACATTATATTAGTTTGCAAGTAGATTTTCTCGGAGGAATCTCTTATTCCGGGCATTGTGGAAAAGAAATTTGAGTTCGGGCAATGAGAGCGTACAGATTTCGATTGATTCCCAGGAAAATTATTACTAGAATACACTTATCTCACAAGTAAGTGCTACTTTTGCGAACTAATAAAATTAGAGGAACATATCATCATAAATTAATACTAGGAATCATAGATCCAAGCTTCTACCTAAGGTGTCGTATGTTTGTCTTGTGATTGGTTAAATACACAACACATTAAAGCATAGTGGTCGGAACAGATATCAACGGATTTGGTTTCCCATATAAGGTTAGGGTAAGGAAATTGGTATTTGAGAATAATGAAAAAAAAAAAGGTAAATGATAAGATTAAAGAACTTTGACTATAATTGACATTCTGAATCATGTACTTTAAGGTAAACACCATAGGGAAGGTATTATCGATTTGTATGAGAGGACTCAACTGTTTCTTTTACCAGAGCAATGTTGGATATGAACAATAGTCGGGCAATGTGACTAAGTTCTAATTGAAAAAGTGGAGTCTGAAGGTATTTTCTTTTACTCCTATAATCGGTGCAGTGATGGAGGTATAAGAACATATGAGGGAACAATGTGATTATATCTCTAACTACATAGGTGTAGTTTGAGTTATGCAAATTATTAACACACATCAGGACAGATTATATAAAATAGAAAGGACGTGATTCATTGTGTAAAATTAGTTATGATAAATACATACCTATTTCTAATTGGTGATTATATCAAAGAATTGAGAATTGAAAATTTTGATATAGGGTTCCAGTTAAAGGAGGTCATCCTTTTGTTTTCCAATGTCTCTTACAGATAACATCAAAGATGTTGTCTTTCTTAGTCATTGTGGGGGTGAGCTGTACTGGAACACGAGTGTAGTGTCCTTTTTTAAAATCCATTTTAAGACTCAGGTTAATCTTCGCCATCAGACAGCTAGAAATTAGTCATTAGATTTTCTAAACAAACTGAAAACAGCGCTCTCTCTGGAAAACATTGACAACTATTTAAACGATTAGACATTAAAATTTGACAGATCAATTCTGAGCGACTAGCGGAAATATAGGTTCACTTTGAGTTACCTAGATGGCGCTGAGGTGTGAAATAAAAGAAATTAATAATATGAATTAAAACAGATCATTCTAATTAGAATTTAGGAAATAAATAGATTTATTTCGTTATGTTAGTAAAATAAATTAAAGAGGGAAGGTTTACACAAATTATTTTGTAGTGAAGTAACATTATAGTTGTGTAACCTAATAAAGAAAGATCGAATTGGCTGGAAGTTGAATAAAAAAAGAAATGACGGCTATAATGCTAAGGAGAGTAGGAGACAAGTTCAAAGTATAATGAACTAGACGATTAGACATTTAAAATTGACAGGTTAATTCTCAGCGACTAGCGGAGAAATGGGATCACTTTGAATTACCTAGATGGCGCTGTGGTGCAAGCAAAGGAAATGGTTGAAATTAAATAAAAACAGATCATTCTAATTAGAATTTAGAAATAAATAAATTTGTTTCGTTATGTTAGTAAAATAAATTAAAGAGGGAAAGTTTGCACAAATTATTTTGTAATAAAGAATTGGCTGGAAGTTGAATTAAAAAAGAAATGACGGTTATAATGCTAAGGAGAGTAGGAGACAAGTTCAAAGTATAATGAACAAACCATTAGACTTTTAAAATTGACAGGTTAATTCTCAGCGACTAGCGGAGAAATGGGTTCACTTTGAATTACCTAGATGGCGCTGTGGTGCAAGCAAAGGAAATGGTTGAAATTAAATAAAAACAGATCATTCTAATTAGAATTTAGGAAATAAATAGATTTATTTCGTTATGTTAGTAAAATAAATTAAAGAGGGAAGGTTTACACAAATTATTTTGTATTGAGGTAACATTATAGTTGTAAAACCTAATAAATAAGGATCGAATAGGCTGGAAGTTGAAAAAAAAAAAAAGAAGAATTATGACCGCTATGTTGCTAAAATGAGTAGGGGTCAAATTCAAAGGATAATGAACTTTGTTTGTTACATGTTATGTTAGAATAATCATTGTCATTAGAAGAGTAAATGCATTATTGCGGGAAAACTTCTGCGCATCCAAGCTTCTTAATACGCAGAGACGCTGGAGAGACGCTAATATGAGGAGAGATGAGTTCAAACGAAAGTGAGCTTTATTTGTTACTTGAAATGATGAAATAGACACTAAAGTTGAATAATTGAAATTTCTTTTGCGGGAAAAGTTTACGCACCCAAGCGATCTTATACGCATGTTTCATACAGCGGGGCCGAAAATTAGGGGTTTCTACGCATGCTCAGGGTTTTCTATATAAAGTCTGGCGAGGGTCTGAGCGGGGCTTTTTTATTCCGGTCGTCGAAGGGGTGAGTTGATATTTTGCTGAGAGGTGTCACGTATCGTCCATTTTTTGCCTTGTTGGTTTTTATTTATTTGTGTTGTGCTCGTATATTATAGGTGATATTATTTTGGGTGTCGCTTCACGTTGCGTTCGAGTAACGCTACAAGTTAACGATTATCGCTACACAGGAATGTTGTAGTTGACTTTCTTTTGCTAGGATTGTGAGAATGTTTTAATAACTGGTGTTTGTGTGTTCCGGGATTGTTTTAACATGTTTATTAACCTTCTTTTGTTTTCCAGAACTCTGTAACGTCGCCACAAATGGTAGTCAGTTACGCAGAGCTCCAGGCAGTTGTAGTTTACGAAAATGAATACCTACACTCACATTTTGGTTGTGAGTTGAGACCTGAAGATTTCCACAATCAGGAAACGGACGGTTTTAACTCATTAACTGAGTGAGTTTGGAAGGTACGCGTACAAGGTTTCCTGATACCTTTATTCGGTATATCAGGCTCTGCTGAATGGTACTTTTTATGTCTCCTCTTCAGGGCCCGTAGAAGTGGATCCGAAATCAGTTTGCGATTGTTGTGTGGCCATCTAAAGTACCTTTGGCATTGATCCCCTTATTTATATATGTATATATAGACCACCGTAGGTATTTTCCCCACCTGGAAGCCAACTAAAGGCTAGAAATAGCCGGTTGAAGGGTCTTAGGACTACACACAGGGAGTTTTACTTCCGAAATCGAGGTTATGTTAGGTCTTAGTTGGTCTAGCAAAGGTTTTCTTACACCGGAATTCCTTTACACTACTCACACGTTTAACGTAACTGTAAAAGTCATTTTGGACTTTTAATTGCTCTAAAACAATAGATTAATAGGTGGTTTGGGGTTATAGGTAGTCAGTAGCTTTTCCTTTACACCGAGGGAAGCTT
This sequence comes from Acleris cristana, assembly GCA_948252455.1. Classification (NCBI taxonomy): domain Eukaryota; kingdom Metazoa; phylum Arthropoda; class Insecta; order Lepidoptera; family Tortricidae; genus Acleris; species Acleris cristana. The sequence continues at coordinate 48,098,149 of OX411771.1, read as the reverse complement.
ATAAACACGTAATGTGACTAGCTAGGTATATGTAGACAAAGTTTGTTCTACTACTGGCATAGTAAAACAAGCTCTGTCGACGTAAGAAATATAATTATTGAACGAAGAAGATTTAAATTAGCCTTCTAAAGCCAATAGGAAAATTAGGAACTAGTAATAATTAATTCATGTTACAAAAGTCCTCCTTTTAAATTAAATTCATATTAGGCAAATATTCAATCTAGGGTATCGAAACTTACTTTTTGAATGTAATCTTGATAGTCTGTGGTTAGGTCTATCTATTCCTGTCAGAAACGTCAAATTCTAAGACTGTCCGTCTAATTAGAAAATAAATAAAGCTCTATAGGCTGCGGAGTATGTATGTTGTCCGATAAACCCGTGTTGGTATGATTAGGGAGTTCGTTTAACATGAAAGGTATTGTAGTGGTTATAATTAGCAGATAGGTAGAGGTCTAAGTTTAAGAAGCATTCGCGTCTAACCTTAGTGATAAACCTAGACGGCTAACTAGGGAGACGCCCGCAAACATGTTTTATCAGTTAGTGTGTATAAAAGAGTTCACGTTAAAACTGTCCCAAACGAATAAAAGTAATTAGTTAGCTATGTGTATTTACACAAGGTTGTTGTCATAGAGGTCATCTAAGCACGTAACGAAACTTATTAGTCTACGGTATTATTATTAACCTTCTAGGATAGTAAGGGTAAATTAAAGAGTTCACGTTAAAACTGTCTCAAACGAATAAAAGTAATTAGTTAGTTATGTGTATTTACACCAGGTTATTGTCATAGAAGTCATCTAAGCAAAACGAGAGTCTATGATATTATTATTAACTTTCTAGGATAGTAAGGATAAATAAGTACGGTTACATACCTGCTAAAAGATAAGCTAGGCTTATCATATTTAGATATTATTCCGAAGAGGTTCTAGTTGTAAGAATTAAATCGTTATCATTATAAGCTATACATTATCTTTAAACATCAGATAGAGTAAATAAAACTAGGTTAACGTAGTCCTTTTGTATAGGTAAAATTCAAAGTGATACTTACGAGTTGGTCTGTCCTTTCAATACACCTTTAACAGCTATAGATGTGCGGTACATACCTAGCTACGGCTTACTGTCTCTGTCCAAGGACAATCAGTGGTCACTGTACTTACACATATGCTTAGTTGTTGTCTGAAGGAACCCTAGTGTTGAGTATACACTATGTGGTTCAAGAACACACCACCTTTGTGAGAATATTAAGGTTATTAAAGAAGTTATTTAGTGATAAAACCAAAGGACTACTAATTTAGTTAAATTAAGTGTTGAAACAGGATATCTGAAAGCGCATTAAATCAATTATAGGGCTACTTACTAGGGCTAATTAATTTTAGATATAATTTAGTGTTGGCAACTTCAGTGAAGTAAATGGTATATGTAAAATTTACACAATAGTGTCTCAGACTAAGTTATGAATGGTGAGGAAACACTAATTCATTATTTTATTAAATTTTAAACTAAACAGTTTATGTACTAGGGATACAGTACTGAAATTGAATTATAGTAATCTGAGTGATTCAATAATTCATACTACAATCCAGAGTATAAAGGTTGTAGAACCCGCTTAGTAGGGTTACATTTACATGATAATTACAGTAGGTATACTACTAAATAGTTTGGTAGTTATGACTACAAATTATAGAGAAAGACACACAAAGTTTGTCATAGTCATATTGAGTTAATTCTATAAGTAAGAAGTAACAGGCTAGGAAATAAGAATAAAGCCTAAAATTAAGCATTGATATTATATTGTTCTAATATATTATTTTGTGTTCAAAAGTAAAATGAATAATTGAATTAAATAGTTTAATCCTTTGAGTTTGTCTCGGTCTCTCTTCTCAAAGGATCCTTTTGGAGAGACTAGTAGAATCAAGTTTACCTAAGATTAGAATTAGTCTACTAAATTTAACATTAATAAAATAATGTGTTATACTAAATAATAAAAGATATATTAGTGGGCGGGCTCTGAGGTTATGGTTGAAGAGCAGCGGAATGGCGAGAGATGGAGCCATTCCTTTAACCGCTAATATATTATTGCCATTTTATATAGGTATATCTAGTAAAATATTTGAATTAAATCAAGAGTTTGTTCTTAGTTATATAGTTAATATCTGAAGCTTCAAGTAATATTCTAAGTCGCTTAATAGATATTATGTTTCAACAGTAGAATGATTATATTTTATGTTAGGATTTCTATATTCATGCTTGCCATAACTCTGTTCCTTGGTTAATAATAGAATGTTAGGTTAATTAATCCTTTCCAATAGACTATTACAATAATTTGAACCATGTTTCAATTAGGAATTTTATTAATATAATTCTTTATTGAATAGTTAATACTTTTAGTTTTGACTTAACAATATAAATATTTATTGCCTGCAAATTTAATGGTATTCTTCAATAGTAAACAGTAGAAAGGAGTAATTAGGTACTTCAAAATAGACTAGTAATGATAAACTCTCGCTCATTAAAGTTCTTTGGATTACTATTCGGTTCACAATGTAGGGTTCTATATTAGAGATCATAAGGCCATCTTAGAAAAATAATAATTTTAAAACTGTGTTTTGGGGGGGGTTCAGTACAATTCCAGTTCGCCTATCATAGAACAATTAAAAAATGTTCTGAAAAATTGTAAGGAGGACTTTACACAAGAAGGAACCTTCTTTCCCGATAGAAATAGTTATTAATTCTGTTATAGTTTTTACAAGTAGCTATTAAGATCCACCCAGTCTATTTTTGAGCTATTTTTCATTATTAAAATGAAACTAAATTCGGTATTTTGTTCCGTGTGTGATATAAGTGTTCCAAGTAAAACCCTATCTGCTCACTTGCGTACTAACTTACATAAAAATTATAATTATATTCAATTAACCTCAGACATTGAGAAAATAAGCAGTGCTTTTCGTAATAGGATAGCGTCATATAGAGTACGAGGTCCAGATAGTAGTTGTCATGAGTCACCTGCACGGTTTCTGAGCACGGTTCGCGAGCGAGTTCGTCAAATTCTTGAAGCAAGGAGAGCCTCTTTTGGATCTATTAAAGCCAACTTTGAGTTGTTTGCTGAATTTTGTTTACCGAAAAATGATACATGTGAAATCAAATCCTTTGCTACGCAAAATATCATTTTAAATCAGAGCTCTGAATTTAACGAAATATTCTCATTAATTGTGAATACTTTATGCAAAAAAATAGATGAATTTCAAGAAAGGGACAGTGGTTGGTGTTTTTTACGAAATCTTTATTTAGAAATCAACATTAACAAATACAATCCACTGAGAGCATCCGGTTTTATCGAATTGCCTAAAATGTTAAAATTGAGACGAGCTTGCGTTAATATTAAAAATAGTGACAATTTCTGTTTTTTATGGTGTATAATGGCAGCGTTATTTCCTGTTCAAAACAATCAGGATCGATTATCATCTTACCAGCATTTTGAAAGCGTACTTGAGACAAAAAATATGACGTTTCCGGTTGGTCTCTTCGACATCAAAATATTCGAAAAAAATAACCGAAACATAAGCGTTAATGTTTACGGATTAAAAAACAAAACTGATATCGTGGGACCTCTGTACAAAACTGATAAGAAAAGGAAACACCATGTAAATCTTTTGATGTTGGAAAATGGTAACCATGCGCATTATTGTCTGATAAAAAATTTAAGTCGTCTTGTAAAAAAACAATTGACGAAACATAATGGACAAACATTTCTTTGCGAGGAATGTTTGATATTTTTTCACAATGCAGATAAATTAAACACACATGTGTGTGGGGGTGTTGCAACAGTTTTACCTGAAAGTGGTTCACATATTCAATTTAAAAAATTTGAAAGAATGCAAACTATGCCCTATGTTATCTATGCGGACTTTGAATCTATATTACAACCAATTACAAATAATGAATTCGATTCAAAATGTACAACATCATTACAGAAACACGTGCCAGCCGCGTTTGCATATTATATTGTATGTTCCTATGATAGTTCTCTCAACAGATATGTTAGTTATCGTGGGCGTGATTGTGTTACCAAATTTCTCGATTATTTGAAAATTGATATAGCTAGAATAAATGAAAGAGGATGATGAAAAGCGGTTTTTAGAAGAGAAATATTGTTTTCTTTGCAGCAAACTGCTATTAGATGATGCTGTCAGAGATCATTGTCATTTATCGGGACGATTCAGGGGTGCTGCTCACTCGTTTTGTAATCTTCAATTTCGTTTACCGAAATTTATACCCATATTCTTTCATAATTTTTCTGGATACGACTGCCTTTGTAGATTCCTTCAAATTTCTTGGAAGTAGTTTAGAAAAACTTGCGGCTGATTTAAATAATGAAGACTTAGTACATTTACATAGTTTTTTTCCAATCGAAGACCACTTTCTATTATTAAGAGGCAAGGGTGTATATCCATACGAATATATTACTTGTTGGAAAACTTATGAAGAGGAAGCACTACCTCCTCAACAATGTTTTTATAGCTCAATAACCGATTGTATTATATCTGACTTGGAGTATGAGCATGCGAAGCGTGTATGGAAACTATTTAATTTAAAGAATTTGGGGGATTATACAGACTTATACCTTAAGTCCGATGTGCTATTATTAGCTGATATATTCGAAAATTTTCGCAAGATGTCTATGTTGAACTACAAACTAGATCCTGCTTTTTACATGACAGCTCCGAGCTTAAGCTTTGAATATAAAATTAGAACTCATAAATGATCTTGAAATAATCCGAATGATTCAAAAAGGTATTCGAGGGGGTGTGTGCCTTTGTTCTTCTAGATACGCGCATGCTAATAACAAATACATGCCGAATTATGATACTTCAGTTCCAGATTCGTTTTTGTTTTATATAGACTGTAACAATTTGTATGGTTTTGCTATGTGTAGTTATTTACCCTATGCTGATTTTAAATTATTAAATAAAGAAGAAATATAAAAAAATAATTTCTGCGAAGTGCCCCATGATTCTATTTACGGTTATATATTAGAAGTAGATTTAGAGTATCCAGAATACCTACACAATTTACACAATGATATTCCATTTTGCCCTCAAAAGTATACACCTCCCGGATCAAAAAACTCTAAACTTATTCCAAACCTTTTTGATAAATATGAATATGTTATTCATTACGTACACCTGAAAACGTGCTTGAAACATGGTTTAAAGTTAAGAAAAATACATAGAGTTATAAGATTCAAACAAAGTCCGTTTATACAAGAGTATATTGAATTAAACACAAAGTTGAGAAAAAACATCAAATCAGAATTTCTAATGAATTTATATAAACTCTTCAATAACAGTCTTTTTGGGAAAACCTTAGAAGCTATAGAAAATAGGACAAAAGTACTATTAGTTAATCAGTGGAATGATACTGCAAACAAAACTAAGAAAAAAACTAGTGCTGAAGTGTTAGTAGCACGACCTAATTTACATAGTGCAAGTGTTTTTACTGATAATTTAGTAGCTATTCAAATGAAACCAGAAATTATTACTCTTGATAAACCGATTTATATCGGATTTTCTGTTTTAGAAATATCTAAGTCTCACATGTATGACTTTCACTATTCTCAAATGAAACCTTTTTATGGTCAAAATCTGAGTATGTGTTATACCGATACAGACTCTTATTTGTATTTCATAAAAACCAATGATTTATATAGAGACCTAAAATTGCATTTTCAACAACATTTAGATACAAGCAATTACCATGAGAATAATGTGTACGGCATACGTCAACGAAATAAGAAGGTACCGGGGTTATTTAAAGATGAAATGGGTGGTGAATTAATCACCCACTTTGTAGGTCTGAGGTCAAAATTATACTGCATTAAAACAGAAGAGAAACAGTTAAAGAAAGCTAAAGGTACAAAGAAACATGCAATAACGGATCTTGCATTTCAGGACTATGAAAATGTACTATTTAATAAAATAAATGTAAAGAAAAGGAACACTGTATTTAAGTCGTTAAAACATGAAATTTTCACACAGTCTCTTAATAAAGTAGCCTTATCGTCGAATGACGATAAACGGGTTATATTAAAGGACAACATTCATACCCTTTCTTGGGGACATAAATTAATTATCTAGATATACTTTATAGTTTTTACTATTGTTCTTAAATAGACTGGGCTTAGCTTTTATGTGTCAAACTATGTATACCTAGTTATATATGTTCAGGAATAAATACTTATCGTATATGTTCTTCTTTTATTTTAATCCTCTTTTTCTGTTTCCCAATGCTCACTTATTTATTTAGGTTGTGTTTTATAAACATCCGTTAGATTAAACCTCAAATGTTAAATTTTTAATAAAGTTACTAAAATTGAATCTCACATATTTACTAACGGACCCATAGAACCGAACCTTAATGAACGTATTGAAATGGTAAATAGGCATAATATTTGTAAATCAAACTTCCGAAAATTCTTAATTAAGTACGATTTTATTTCAAAATAAAATAATTTATGTTGTTGTACAGAGAGCGAATTTACAAATGAGAATATAATAATAAATTATTTTCAGAGTACCACTTTTGTATACACATAACATTTTTTAACGCACAAGAGCTTTTATGAATTAAACAATTATATGTAATGTGGTCTTTACAATAATTTTGATGCATAGATTGAAAATTAGGCAGACCTTTTTCACCTAAATCTAATACAGTACAGTTAGCACACAAGTCTTTAACCCATTTAACTTTTTCTAATCCTTTTACATATATTTTCTTGTTTTCCAAGAAGCTGGGAATCATTCTTTTAAATTCTCTATAATCAACATATCCTTCACGCCATAAAATTCCGAGGTTTTTCTCTACCCATCTCACTTGTCTTTTTTCGTTTTCCGTTAAAGTAGAAAATGGGTATGGAGGTTTTATTGAAAATACTTGTGTATATTCATCTGTACTGTATGCAAATTCTTTAACAATAAATTCATTTTTATACGATTTAAATCCCTGAAGATCCACGAACAAACGGTCAGTCATCATGATATTTTTCGTGTAATGTTGCTTAAGGGTTTGTATTCTACAATACTATCATTCAGAATTAGACAGTACGCCGCAGTATTATCAGGAATATCCTGTTCACACTCTAGTTCAACTCTGACATCTACTGAACCTGTTTTCAAGGTTTCGTTTTGACGTGAACAATCGATTACAAAAAGAGGACCTTTATCTTTAAAATCTTGCGGACTCAACAGCGGAGTTTGACCACGGTTATAATAAGACTGCTGAAATTTAGCGTACTGTTCGTATAATAAAGCATACCTTTCAGCTCCAAAACTAACATTTAAACTTTCATACGGAAAATAGTATGAATTTAAAAAAACTTTGACGTCTCTCAAATGACAATGATCAAACCATGTTACATCTTTGTTGGCCATATTTTTTCTATCCGTTTTTAATCCAATTATAACGTATCGTGGTTTTTCAATTTGAGATGAGGTTTTGATTGACCAAGAATGTTTAGAGGTTTTAGGTAAAAGCGGATACTCATACAGATCCCAATTTCTGAAAGCTATCTGAATAGCACGATCTTTTTCTAAATGTTTGAGTAAATTTAATCTTTCCCGATCAGAAACTTTAATATGCGGCATACGCCATACTATTTTAGATATAGTAATATTTTCTATGTATTCATTTGTATTCAATTTTACGCTATTTAAATTACTATTCGATCTTAGAAGAATAAGTTCATGCTTGCAATTAATAATTATTTTTTTATAATCCTCTGCAAAACCAAGAATCTTATTTAAAGGAACAGATATAGAAAATGAGCCATGTGTAATTTTAGTACCATCAACGTTCCAACCCCATAACTGTGACATAAACGATTCATGTTCATTCATGGATACAAGAGACTTCATAGTTGTCGTAACTCCGGCGTTTTTAATTTTATCTATTTCAATCCCATTCAGTTCATATCGAATATCTTGAAACATATGTAGTATAGGGTTATTAGTTAAAAGAACACTGTTCACCTTTGCTTTTGTCTCTCTATTGAATACTGTAACGGTGCGTTCCACATAGAGAGTACTCGCCGAAGGCAATACATAAAGATCTTGTTGGTTAATAGGTATACGGATTTCATCGTTCAAGTTAAAACTAGTTACGTAGGGTTTATATGAATGATATTCGTAACTTTCAATCGTCTCATCAAAGCTATAAGGATCTGTTAAGTTAAGTATACTCATTTTAACAATCCAATGTTTCTTAAAAATTGTTTATTTTCCTTTGTAAGCTTTGTAAATTACGGTTTAGGTGTTCTTTTCTTGATAGCACAAAGATTACTAATATGTTTGTCGTGCAAGACTTCGCTTTTATTGAAATCTATCATTTTTTTAAAAGATGTAAATATATTTGAATCTCTTCACCTCGTAAATTAACTAAATTATCATTTCCGTCCAATATTCTTATTTTAAGAGAGCTCAAGTTTATTTGTGTAACAGGGAAATAAATTACGTTTTTCGGTGTTTCTATAATCCGATAGCCTGGTGGTACATTAGGCACAAACTCGTGAATAATATGACTTGGTTTCCCGTTTACAAATGATCCGCTCACTATATCACATTCAACTCGCACTATAGTTGTAGACAGAATGGATACAGGAAAAGGGGATTCTGTTAATATATTAGCTTGAATAGTTTCTTTACCGAAACCTAATAAGTTACCGATCGAGTTTTCTTTATTAAAATACACATTTTTAGAACACAATATTGACGTTTTTAACGTATCATTATTACATGTCAGTGAAAATGTGCATCCTTGCAGGTGTCTTTTGAGGTAATCGTCAAGGTCTTGGAGTTCGTATGACCCTTCAGGAATTTCTATTACTTCGTTTTTACCATAATAAAATTTATTGTTTCTATAGTCTATATTAGGTATAGAGTTAAAAGTCGACATATGTAACAATCCGCATTCATATTCACCATTCAGTTGAAAAGCTGGTGAATAATTAGTGATCAGGGTAGAAGAGGTCCCGGTTATAGATAAAGTGAAAGACATCGTGAGAATGGCAAGGTTTTTATTGTACAGAGATATTTAAACGGACACTCCAAAACTTTTTTAAATATTTTAAACATAAATGCCCGCAATTTACAGTGTTAAACTTTTGGTAAGTGTTATAGTTATAAAAAATATCATGATGTTTTAAATACCTTATTAATTCTATCGGTGGTTGAAGATCACCATAACTATTAAAATATTCACAATAATTGTTGTCCTTGACGTAGGCTACCCAGTGAGTCCCTTGGTTTTCAGAACTGTCTAAATTTATGATTCCACATTCTACTCTTTTTGGTTGTTTTGGCAAACTATCTCTCATATAAACACCACGAAAATGAGGTATTTCTTTAGAATACTTTAAAATATCTATATTATTGAGAGCACGTCTGGGTAGCCTTTTATCTAGTTTTTTGTATGTTTTAAACACAATCCTTTGCCGTTCTTATACGGTTTAATATGTAAACCTTTTCCTATTGCAATAGATTCCATCATTTTGTTATGGCGTTCTGATTCGACTAAGTTTTTCTTTGCAGATTTGTAATCCCCGACAGCTTTAGCAATCCCAGCAGCTCCTCCTGCCAAAGATCCTAACGCAGAAAGTCCAGCAAAGATAGGTATTAGTGGTAATATACCTCCAGATTTTGGAATCGGAATTAAACGAGGAACTCTTACTTTTTTGTTATTTACAAATATCTTTTTCGCTACAAGAAATGCCTGCTCGATCGCAGTGCCTTTATTTTTGGACTTTTTATTTTTCAATCCCTTGCGTATCTTTGAAACAAATTGTTTGAATGATTTTATCCCAGCACCAGCTTTTATTTTAGACTTCATCACTTTGCTAACTAACCATGAAGCTAGTTTCTCTCCTTTTCCTGTATTTTTAGACTTTAATCTCTGTTTAGCCATTTTATAAAGTTCTAAATCTGCACTGTGACGATCTGTTAGATTAGAATGTTTATCGTAAGCAATGTCGTGTTGCATACATGCGTTGTCCAAATCATTCATTCCTTTATCACCTCTTAGCAATCGTTTCTGCAATTTTGTACCTGGTCCGCAATAATTATAGCCAGGTAAGTGCAGCTCAAACGGTAAGTGATTAATAACACTGTTTAAAAGTCCTCTCTCTTTCATATCCAATATAATAATGTCAATTTTTAATACTGTAAAGTTAATAAATATACTCATACAATAGCATTTCTATCAATCCAGCTATTTTCGCTATCATTAAGCCCTAACCACTTTACATACAATTTTTCCCCTCTCTTTTTTATCACCTTTTCTATGAGGTAAACATCAGGATGCTTCGTTTTCTGAAGTTCTTGTTCGTAAAATGAACCGAGTATTGTATTTTTTCGTTGATCTTCAATAAGGTAAGTAACTGGGCGAGTGTGATTTACATGTTTAACAGTAAATATTTCTGTCGACCAATTCGGTGTATAACCTTTATGAAAGGCACTTTTATACTTGCTTATGCGTACGTGATCTCCTATATTAAATTTATTTGATCTATTACTTAGATTGGATTGTGCGTTTTCTATGTTTTTCTTTACTTTTAACTCATTATCAAAATTAACATTAATAGGTTTAAATTTCGTTGTACGATGCATAGTGAGATTATAGGATTTAACTATATCACCCAAAGGTTTTCCAACCCATTTATAATTTCCAATGAAACTAAAATATTTGTAAAGTTTATTTTTGAGCGTTTTTATTAACCTTTCAACAATCGATGCTTTTTTTATTGAAAACGTGGAATAATGATTTATTTTTAATTTTTTTACATAACCATCAAATTCATTATTATAAAACTCTGTTCCTAAGTCTGTCTGTAAGTTTATCGGTACTCGTTTTGATGATTTAATAATTTTTTCGAAAGAATTTTTTATTTCTAATTTCTTTTTGGATTTTGTTGGAATACACCATGCGTACTTTGAAAAGGCATCAATTACAACCAAAATGTATTTATATCCTCTATTTATCTTATGTAAATTTTGTAAGTCAATCAAATCCGCTTGCCACAAATCATCAATTCCTTTTAATAAAACTGCTCGTCGTTTAAAGTTTTTTCGCGCTGATCTGTGTATCTCGTTCACGACTTGCTGCTTTACCATTGTTTAATTTGTTGAAAATGTCGTCTATTTCCTTTTTTGTATAAAAGTTTGATTTCAACTGATTTGCCAACTGATGAATTTGAGAATTTATAGTATCAAACATAGAATCTATATACTTCTTTTGATAAAGGTTCTGAACAAGCTGATCGACGTACAGCTTATTAACGGCATCATCAGGTGACAATGGATCCGCAAGTCCCTTTAATCTTATTGATTGTAAATCGAAATGTCCTTCATCTGATCGGAGCAAAGCATTATTTTTAAGTTCAGAAACTTCAGATACACGCAGGCGTTTATGAAGATGATGTCCGAATTTGTCTATATTCATTTTATGATATATTTGTACATCAAAAGTTCTGCCTTGACTAACAATAATAGTAAAGTAACTGTTTTATATATGAGCATTGTTAACTAATCCTGCTTCTTGCAGTTCTTCAATAACAGACATGATTTCATTATCCAATCCTGTATTACCAGCTTCACGAGAAGCTATAAGCAATTTTAATCTTTCTACTAATTCGTTTGGGTTGTCCCAATATACATATGACACATTGTTTTGAACTCTTTTCATTGTCGGTAATCCATCACCACTTACTAATCGTTCCTTGGCTAATTTAAAAAGAGGTCTTATTATGTACAAGTATTTCATACCTTTGTTGCTTTTTATTGGTTTATTAGGATTAAAATCTCTTCTATGTGCATTAGTTTCTAATAATAAAATTTTATAATTGCGTTTATCATCCTCAGTTATAATATCTAAATCCGGTACTTTCTTATATAACAATTCGTATAAACCTGGCGTTAAATAGTAAGTACGGCCATTTACTTTAAGTTTTTTGTCACTTGTAGTGTATACCGGACAGGATCCCAACATTTGCTTGTCCCGTTCCGTTCGAACACCAAAAGGTATATTAAAGTTGGTAATATATTGCTTTTGAAAATGAGGATCATCACGAGGAGATGCATAAGATTCACTCGTCTTAAATGATATATTATTTGGTGAATCCTGATCATTAATATGTTCACTTTCTACTCCATCGCTTGCATCACTTTGATCGTCGTTTGATATGTCATCCCCATCAAGACTAGATTGTGAAGAATTCCTCACAACCGTTTGATCATTAATAGATTGCTTCTTTTCTTCACTAGGGCTAAATTTAAATCTTTTTACCGACTTTCTCCATTGCAATCCGTTATCAGAATCATTATCATTAGTATTTAAATAATTATTCTCATTTTTAACTTTAACTATTTCACTAAGCGGTTCTGTTATTGGTTTCAATACTGATGCCATCATCATTTCATTATCAGTTTTCATATTACGAATCAAACTAACTTTCTTTTTAACGACTTTGATAGAATTAAGTACTTTTTCTTTCAAAGTTTTCTCGTCACTGATTTTAAGGTTCATGTCTGATCTTAATGGTTTCCTATGAAGCAATAAATGTTTCATTATGATGCAATATGTATTATAGTTAATCCATAATGATAAATGTGTCAAAACCCATTCTTTAACATCCAGAATTACGACTACAATCTTTATTTATAACCAAGTAGTTATATGGCAGTTTCCATACTTCAGCACACATTTCTCGAAACTGAGACCAAGACATATCGCTTCCAACGTGCTCATCATAAACATGACGTAAATTAACATCATCTTGCTTAAAAAGAATTATTAAATTGGCGTTATCCCTTATTAATTGTTTTGGTACTTTACTGTACGTTTGATTCAAGTAGAAACTATCAATATTTTTATGTCTTCCCATTGCAAAGTAATCCCTTATGTTGTTTTGGTTTTCACAAGCCACATCATCAAATATCATGATCGAGTTAAAGTCAGCTTCGTTCGGACTTAATACTTCATCATTTCCACTATATTTTTGAAATTTAACTTCGGGGACCATCATTAATACTTTTTCTAAAAATTTATACATAGGTTGGAAAAGGGTTTTTGAGTAAACATAAACATTTTGGTACCGTAACCCTTGTTCATGAAGTAAAAGACCAACAATTAAATTAGTTTTTCCGCAATTAGAAGGACCGCAAATGATACTGCGAATAGTGTCAGGTAAAAGTTTACCATGACGTAAACTACGCGTGTTGCAAGTTGAACAAACTACATCCAACTGCAGGCTCTGATTTTGTTTCACAAACTTCATATTTCTTCAAAATTAATCAAGCAACGCATACGTTCTACTTGCAAGGAAGACTTATTCCAACTAAGGTAAGTCGCGAGTAGTGAATGACTTCGAAGAAGGTTGTTCGAACGGTAAATGAACCACTATAGGTTTCGAATAATCATAAGTAACTACTCGTAAGTGCATTTGACTCACATTACAATATTTTACCAAAATCGAATGAAGCGATTTAAAGACCACGTGTTAATTTACATCTCATCAACGTGATTTGGCGTTTCGAATCAAAATATATCCAAAAACCCGATTAGGCGTTTCGAATCAAATATATGTGAAAACCTGAATGAGCGTTTCGAATCAAATATATGTGAAAACCCGATTGAGCGTTTCGAATCAAACATAGGGTACCCGAAAACCAATTGGGCGTTTCGAATCAAACATAGGGTACCCGAAAACCAATTGGGCGTTTCGAATCAAACATAGGGTACCCGAAAACCAATTGGGCGTTTCGAATCAAACATAGGGTACCCGAAAACCAATTGGGCGTTTCGAATCAAACTGATTTCTGAAACTCCCAATTATTACCTACTTCCATTGCCCAACATCACCGAGATTTTAGATTCCTTGTCTGGTTCAATTTACTTTTCCCACCTTGATTTGTTTTCAGGCTATTATCAAGTTTTATTAGACGAAGAAAGTAAAAAATATACAGCATTTTGTTCTGGCCAATACCAAATGACCAGACTACCGATGGGTTTAAAAGTGAGCCCCGGATCGTTTTCCCGGATGATAACAGTAGCCATGTCCGGATTAAATTATGAAAAATGTTTCGTTTACTTAGACGACCTAATTGTGTTTGGTAGAAATTTAGGAGATCATAATAAAAACCTTTTTGATGTATTATCCAGGCTAAGAAAAGTTAACCTTAAGCTTAATCCAGAAAAATGTGATTTTCTTAAAAAACAAATTCTATACATTGGGCATGTAGTGTCCGAAAATGGAATATTGCCTGACCCAGATACAGTAAAAATATTGAACGAATACCCAGTGCCTAAAAACGTAGACGAAGTAAAAAGGTTCGTAGCTTTCGCCAATTATTACAGAAAATTCATACACAAATTCGCTGAGAAAGCTCAACCATTAAATTCACTTTGTAGAAAAAACGTAGAATTTAATTGGAGTGAAAATTGACAAAAATCATTTGAAAATTTAAAAGATTCTCTAATAACGCCGCCAGTACTATCGTATCCAAATTTATCAGAGAATAACAATTTTATCATACAAACAGATGCAAGCGGATATTCTATAGGAGCGATATTAGCGAACAGCGACGGTAGACCCGTAGCATACACTAGTAGGGGACTCAATAAGGCAGAGACCAACTATCCCACCATAGAAAAATAATTGTTGGCGATAGTGTGGGCCATAAAATATTTCCGTCCATACATATATGGAAGAAAATTCACAATAAAAACAGACCATAAGCCATTAATTTATTTATTCAACTTAAGAGATCCCTCTAGTAGACTTTTAAAATTTAGACTAGCTCTAGAGGAATATAACTTCACTGTCGAGTATGTGAAAGGGACGGACAACGCGGCTGCAGACGCATTGTCTCGCATAAAAATGACGTCAGAGGAACTGAAAGAGATGCATGAAAGTGTTATTAACATAATGACTAGATCAAAGTATAAACTAATGAAGAAAACAAATCCTTCCGATACGTCAATCAATCTTGATTATAGCAACGCTTCGACTGATCAACGAAGAGTTATAGAACTAAGTAAAAAACCGACGAATTCGGTAGAATTATTATTTAGCACAAAACAAGAACTAGATACATTAAGGATAAAAAAAGAAATTAAACGGGGAAGTAAAATATTGTGCTTTGTGCCAAGTAAAATGGCAATTTATATAAACACGAGCACTCAATCTCAAATATCGCGAGCCGAATTTGTGAGAGAACTCGAGATGTTCTGCAAGACATGCAGTATAGGTCAAATAAATATTGTTAAAAATAAAGATAATTACATATTCGTTGAAAAATTAGCGAAAGAAATAAGCAGAACTATAAATTGGACGGGGCCAAGATTGTATGTCCTAAAAGATGTTATTAGAATCACTGACAAAGACGATAAAAAGGTAGTACTTAATGATTTTCATTTGTTACCTACGAGTGGCCACGCAGGTACAAGGAGAATGATAAATAATATTAAATTTTTTTATTTTTGGTCAGGTTTAGAACGCGACGTAAAAACTTATGTAGAACGATGTATGTTATGTAAAAAACAAAAGTACACGTGTCATATAAAGGAACCTATGATAATAACGACTACTGCCAATTCGGCATTTGATAAGATATATTTAGATTTAGTAGGGCCCTTAGATAAGGATAGTCATAACTACTCGTATATACTTACGCTGCAATGTGAGTTATCAAAATATGTTGAGGCGTATCCACTTACAAACAAAAGCTCAACAGAAGTTGCTACGACATTAGTCAAAAACTTTATACTTAGATACGGGATACCCCGAGAGATAGCAACAGATCGTGGTACGGAATTTATCTCTAACACAATGGAACAAGTTTGTAAATTACTTAAAATCAATAAAATACAATCAACAGCTTACCACCACGAAAGTATCGGCGCTTTAGAAAATTCCCACAAACATTTAGGCACCTTCTTACGAATCCAAACCGACTGCCATCCGGAAACGTGGAGTGATTGGCTTCCAAATCCGCTGAAATTTAATTAACCAGTCCTTCTCTGAAGGGTCTTATCCAGACCTATTAAAAATAGCAATAATTAAACCCGTGCACAAGAAAAACTCTAAGACGGATCCTAATAACTACCGCCCCATTGCATTATTGCCAGTCATTTCAAAACTATTTGAAAAGGTAATGTGTAAACGTGTGTACTCGTTTTGTGAGAAATTTAATATATTCGATAACTCGCAAAACGGGTTTCGTAAAAACCGTTCAATAACCCTAGCGGAAGTACGTAAATGAAATTTTAGATGTTCTGAACAAGAAACAATATGCTCTTGGAATATTGTTCGATATGTCAAAGGCGTACGAAAGGGTTAAGTTTGACATACTTTTGCATAAACTTTATGGCATCGGAGTCCGCGGAACTCCTCATAAGTGGTTCCAGTCGTACTTGTGCAACCGTGAGCAATACGTCGCTGTAGACCATTTTGATAATAGGTCGAGGGTAGTTAGCACCGTCAGGTCTGAGGCGCGCGCCGTGACGGATTCAATTCCGCAGGGTAGTGTGCTTGGATGTGCTCTATTTATAATTTATGTGAACGATCTTCCAAAAATATTAAACAAACCGTGCGTTATGTTTGCTGACGATTTTTCTTTATTAGTATCATGCAATAATAATATTAACTTAAATGTAAAATTGAATTCTATTGTAAATAATATTACAAATTGGATGGATGATCATAATTTAGTTATAAACCTTTGTAAATCGAAAATAATGCAATTCAGACCGCGCCAAAAAAATGAGTTGGAAGTATACTTCACATTTAACAATAATAAGTTGGAATGCGTTCCTACCTTTCCCCTATTAGGAATTACCATTGACTCGCATTTAAATTGGAAGGCTCACATAGATAAATTGGAAGCAAAGTTATCCCAATTTGTTTATGCGTTACGGGAACTAAAAAAAACCACGGACTTGCAAGCCGCTATGGCTGCGTATTACGCATACGCGCACGCGAGGCTGAGCTACGGCGTCACTCTGTGGGGCAATGGCACGAGTGCGAATGATCTGTTCGTACTGCAGAAAAAATGTGTGCGAATACTTACCAATATTAGGAAATCCGACAGCTGCAGGCACCATTTTAAAGCATTAAAAATTCTAACACTGCCTTCCATTTAGATTTTTGAATCGTGTAAATTCATAAAAAGCCACCCGAGTTGTTTTTCACTTCTAGACGATAGGCCTCGTCGTTATGGACTGCGTGCTAATGCTAAGAACAATCTAGTCCAACCAGTATCCCATTTAGTGTTACATAATTAAAAGAATTTTTATTTTCTTTTTTATTTATGTTTAGATGCTAACAAATTGGCAGTTACTTAATATTATTAAATTATCTTTTCTTTGACTAATGTAACAGGCTGACCTGACATCATAATTATAAATAACTTTTAATATATGAATTCTAATAATTTAATATTGATTTAAAATAATAAGCATTTATATTTAATATTTGATTTTTAGTAGGTAGTTAGTTGATTGTAATTGTGATGACATGTTTAAATTGGTTAATAACGTAGTTTTATTGATTTGATTGCAGCGCCTTTACAGGGTTTATGTTTGGACTAAATATATTTTTTAAGATCATGTATACACGTAATGCAATAAATAAATGAGTATGAGTATGAGTATGAGTATCCCTCTAGGGGTTGAATTTTAGTAATCACTGAAATAAGTGTCTCATTTTTTGCTTTAAAGAGCATTTCTAGCAAGTTTCAAGTAAATTAGACCACAAAAATGTTTTTTCCCATACAAACTTTGCAACCCCCTTTCATACCTTTAGGGGTTGAATTTCGAAAAATCCCTTCGTAAACGACGCCTCCAAAACTTACAAAACTAACTTCCCCTCAAAAATCCAACTTTTTATCTTTATCGGTTTGGGCTGGGCGTTTTTATGTCACCCGGGACATTATATATATATGTAACAAACCCATAGTAACTCACCACAACATCCATGGTACCACCGCGCACCTACACTACGCTATCAGCAAAATACCGTCAGATTGCATTGATGCACACATACATACTGGCGGGTATATATACGGACGCCGCGGCGCAGCATTTCATTAGATCGCTAGACGTTGACGAGTGCGATAGCTCCGCAGTCCACTCGGTGACGTAAGTACTCTTCCTGTTCGAATGCCCCGCGTCAGCAGGTCGAGTAAGCTAGGTCGGATACGGGATGCGATAGCCACGCAGTCAACCCCAGGATCCAATAATAGGGATAACATTGAATGTTCTACTTGAGTCTCATGTAATAAAGTATATTTGGATACAATAAACCTAATCTTGAACGAGTGGGTTTTAATCCATAACACCCACCCTACAACTGGCGCCCAACTTAAAAGTACCCACATTTATACTACAAAATTAAAATGGCGCTTGCAATGACAGAAGATCAGTTCAGTCGATTACTAGAAGCCATACAAGCAAATTCACTGTCAACAAACGAAGAATCGATCACTCGAATCTGTGAAACATTGGCATCTACTTCACTGTCAAGTAACGACGTAAAAAGTTTTGGCAAGTGCACATCAAAATTTAATGGCGAAAGAAAACACACAAAAGTAGAGGAATTTATAAATGCAATATCGATATTTAAAAAAGTAGAAAGTATTCCAGACACCGACGCAGTGGAAAGCTTGGGTCTCCTTTTTACTGACTCAGCTGCTACGTGGTGGCAGAAGCCAAGAATTGGGACACTACAATAAAACTGATAAGAGCCGCATTTGCACCAAAACTGGACCCCCACGAAATTTATATGGAGATCTTTTCTAAGCGACAAAAAGACGACGAACCACTATACGAGTTTCTCTGCACCAAAAGAGCCTTATTAGCGCAACTTCCAGCTAAAAGGCATAAGAAAGAAGAGCAATTAGATCTCATCTACGGGCTTCTCAATATTCAACTACAGAAAAATATACCTAGAAGTGACATAAAAACATTTACCGACTTAACTACAAAAGGTCGACACTTCGAGAAATTGCACCAACAGAGCAAGAACCTAACGGTTGAAAAACCAAAGCCAAAGAGATGTTCTTTTTGCGGTAAACGTGGCCATACGTTAGAAGAATGTCGTCGACACAAGGCCACAAAGGAAAACCCGGAAGAAATAAAGTGTTACGGATGTGGAGCTCTCGGCGTGTTTAAAAGCAATTGCACGTACTGCAAAAATAAAGAAACACCGCCAAAGCCAGTCAAATTCTACGCTATGGTAACCACGCCGCTAGAAGGGGGAGTAAAAATACCCACGATCAATATTAATATACAAGGCAAACAAGGTTACGCCTACCTAGATTCGGCGGCTCGCACTAGTATCGCTGGCACCACACTGTATCGGGAATTGCTGAAAGAAGGCACAGAGTTTACCGAGCAAGCTGCAACCATTAATCTGGCGGACGGGAGCAAGAAGGAAACGCTCCTGAAGACTGCCACTGTTGAAATCACACTGGGGAACCGCTCTTTACCACTGAAGATATCGGCAATACCTGGAACCAAAGACACCAGAACCCTATTAGGTGTAGATTTTCTTGAGGCTGCGGGCATCATCCTAAACTTACCACAACGCTGTTGGTACTTTATCGATAACCCAAGGGAGTACTTTAACTTTCTACAGCTACAATACGAACCAATTGTAGACATCACACTGGAAAAATCAGGACCATTAATCTCTAAACTTGCAAAAAAACTTGACTTCAACTGCACGGACATCGAGGAACCAGATGAAACTATATCTGAATTCCTAAAATGGACACGAGAACTCACTTTACTGTCGCCAATACCAGTTACACCGCCTAAAAAAGACGACGACGATGTACCTCCGAACACTTGGAAATTAAAAAAACTTCAAGCACCACCTATCGTGTCGCGTCCCCGGGAACCAAGAGCCGCGAACGACGAGTTAAAACATAAAGATCCTAGGGTTACATATATTCCAATAAACAACGTTTCACTATACAGCGTTGATTTATCATTGAATTGCCAGAAAACCCCTCTATTACGTAAAGATGAGGCCGAATTATTAACAAATAATGAGCAGACGCAATTAAATAACCTATTGTTAGAGTATAGCGATATTTTTTTCAAAAATGGTCCCCCTACTTCTTATATAGAACATAGTATAGACACAGGTGAACATCAACCCATTGCAGTCAAACCCTATCGAATGTCTCCTTTACGTCAGGAACAACTTAAAACAAAAATTAAAGAAATGTTAGGTAACGATATAATCGAAGAATGCGATTCCCCCTGGGCTGCACCTGTAATACTAGTTCCAAAAGGCCAAAACGATGTGAGAGTTTGCATCGATTATCGTCGCATAAATGAAGTAACCAAACTAGATAGGTACCCATTACCACGAATGGATGATCTACTACACCAAGCAAAAGCAATGCCGTATATGTCAACAATAGATCTACAATCAGGGTATTGGCAAATTAAGGTTAAACAAGAACATCAAGATAAAACAGCTTTTGTCACACCATTTGGAACTTACAAGTTCAAGAGAATGCCTTTTGGCTTATGTAACGCACCGGCCACATTCCAAAGATTAATGGACCGACTGGTACGGGGACTCAAAACCCAATATGTTTTAGCATATCTGGATGATTTACATATAAGGTCACTCACTTTTTCCATGCACCTAGACAATCTACGCGAAATATTTAACAAACTTAGAGAGTATAACTTACGTGCAAATAGAGATAAATGTAAATTTGGATGCCCAAAAATAAAATATTTGGGACATATCATAGTACCCGAAGGCATCAAAACGGATCCAGAAAAAATCGAAGCACTGATTAATCGACCACCACCCAAAAATATCAAACATTTGATTTCCTTTTTACAAACTGCTTCATGGTACCGTAGATTTATCAAAAACTATGCGGATATTGCTCGGCCATTAACAAACTTAACGAAAAAAGCAATATCATGGCAGTGGAAGTCAGAACAACAAGTTGCATTTAAAAAAATAAATCACGCACTAACAACCACGCCTGTGCTAAAACAAGCCAATTTCAACGAGTCATTCATTTTGAAAACAGACGCTAGTCAATATGCAATTGGGGCTGCTCTACTGCAGGGGGAGGGAGAAACTGAACACCCAGTAGAGTATGCCAGCAGACTACTGACACCAGCAGAACAAAATTACACAGTTACCGAAAAAGAAGCTCTCGCTATTGTTTGGGCGGTATCACGATTTAGGGGATACATAGAAGGAAATAAGTTTATTACTATAACAGATCATCAGCCCTTGAAATGGCTAATGAATTTAAAAACACCAACGGGACGTTTAGCAAGATGGGCACTATAACTTCAGCCGTTTAACTTTGAAATCCAATATACTACTGGACGCACAAACTTTTTGGCAGATATGCTGTCACGTCCACCCTGCGAAGATCATACAGAAGAGTGTCCCGTATGCTCTGTAGAACTTGAATTTCCTAGACAAAGTGAAAGAAACATTCGGGAACAACAGTTAAATGATGAAAAATTAGTTAATACTATTAACGCATTAGAGAATGAATCTAATAAAGAAGATTATATTGAATGGCACAAAAAAGGTTACCTTCTTCACAAAGGGGTACTGTATAGATACATTATAGACCAAGACGATGAAAATGCAAAATTAGTTGTGCCAAAACAAGAAATAACAAACATATTAAAAGAATATCATGATGTACCTACAGCCGGACATTTGGGAATAGACCGTACCATTAACCGAATCAAAAACAATTTTTACTGGAATGGGCTGAGGAGAGATGTTAGTCAATACATTAAAACATGTGTAGAATGTCAGCGTTACAAAATTACAAACCTCAAGCCAGCAGGACTATATCAATCAACCATTACCAAACAAAGGTTTGAAATACTATCAATTGATTTATTTGGTCCACTACCAAAAGCTTACACTGGTGAAAAATGGATCTTTATTATAGAAGATACGACAACAAAATGGATAGAATTATTTTCTATTTACGAAGCCACAGCTGTAACATGCGCAAATAAACTAATTAACGAAGTCTTCTTGAGGTATGGCCTTCCCAGAAAACTCATAAGTGACAACGCTACTCAATTTATATCAGCAATAATGCAAAAAGTAACTTTTTGCCTGGGTATTCAGCATATCTTGACTCCTGTTTATCATCCTGAACCAAATATTGTTGAAAGAAGAAACCGAGATTTGAAAACACAAATTGGAATCATGTTACAAAACCGACATCCAAACTGGCCGACGACCTTACCAGCTATACAGTTTGCATTAAATACAGCTAGATGCCAAACTACAGGGTACTCACCAGCTTTCTTAACGTTCGGTCGAGAATTACGAACCCCTTATGACCTAACGCACGACCTGAGTGCCATAGTTGAATCAGAAAATTTTATAGCCGAGATAACACCAAAACTAAAAAAATTAGCTCTTGACTTAGAAACGGCAAAAGATAATATAGAAAAAATGCAGGAACAAAATCGTATGAATGCAAATAAAAAACGGAGACCAGATCCAGGTTATGAAAAAGGAGAACTTGTTTTGGTTGAAACACATCCTATCAGTAGCCAAGACAAAGGCTATACCGCCAAATTTGCACCAAGACGAGATGGGCCGTATACAATTTTCAAAAAAGTAGGAGCTTCAACATATGAGCTTTCATTACCTAATAAACCTGATCAACCAATTGGGAGATACCACACCTCAGCTCTAGTCAAATTCGAGCAAAGAAATCAGGATCAACCCATACCTGACCCAGTCAAACCAATAAGACAAAGAGGAAGACCGAGGAAACCAAGAAATGTTTGATGTTGGTACTCAAATCGGGACGACTACAAGAGTACCAAAGAGGGAGAATGTAACAAACCCATAGTAACTCACCACAACATCCATGGTACCACCGCGCACCTACACTACGCTATCAGCAAAATACCGTCAGATTGCATTGATGCACACATACATACTGGCGGGTATATATACGGACGCCGCGGCGCAGCATTTCATTAGATCGCTAGACGTTGACGAGTGCGATAGCTCCGCAGTCCACTCGGTGACGTAAGTACTCTTCCTGTTCGAATGCCCCGCGTCAGCAGGTCGAGTAAGCTAGGTCGGATACGGGATGCGATAGCCACGCAGACCACCCCAGGATCCAATAATAGGGATAACATTGAATGTTCTACTTAAGTCTCATGTAATAAAGTATATTTGGATACATACAATAAACCTAATCTTGAACGAGTGGGTTTTAATCCATAACACCCACCCTACATATATATATATGTATATATATATAGATAACAAACATTCAACACACTAATCCGAGCAGTTTATGGACAAGAAATTCAAAAAACTTTACATCCTGACGTATATCACGACGACGGTTGAAAAAGTAATAAAAAGCAGGGGAAATAAAGTATATGTGAAGAGGCTAGGACTACCTTCAAGCGAGAAAAAAAGGATATATTTCTTACGTTGTGCTCATTTGAAAGTTAATATTAAAACAGTACAGACTTTTACAACCGATATTGATTTCTCAATGAGATTTAAACAGGTTTGTACCGCTGTTTGGCAAGATTTGTTCAACTTTGTGCTGATTACGCGGGTGAGATTTAAACAGCTTTGTTCCTCTGTTAAGGGGAGATCAGTTCAACTTCGTGCAGATTAATAACAATCGTACTATTTATTGATACGAGTATAGGAAAGGTCAGTATCAAATTAGAACAGATGATAATAGTACATTACTGCACAGACCGGGAAATAGGCCGTTGCGGGACGAGTAGAGTTAAGGTGGACTTCCGACCAGCGCGGCTCCGGCGTCACTAACGCAGCGACAGTGACGCGGCGACAGAGCGATAGTATTATACAGTACGGAAATATATGAGGGAACGTTCGAGCGCGGCGTCACTGTCACTGGCGGCAGACTGTCAGTGGCCGAGACGCAGTCGAGGCCGCGCTATGTACGAGTCCAGCAACCGCCCTTCCTGGTCGAGGCTTGTATAGTGCTTTTCTCCAACAATGCGAGAAAATATAACACAAATTGTTAAAATATTAAACACAGTCCCAAAATTTCATTAAAAAAAAATAACAGAAGCACGTACGATTAAAAGTACTGAAACAAAGCATTAAATAAAATCACACATTTAAACGTAATAAATTCAATTTTAATAATAATTATATGGTTTGAATTATAACATTTATTACGCGTTTATGTTATTTCGTCCATTAAATTTGTTTATGAACACAATTTCTATAAAAAAAACGTCAAACTATTTGATACACTTTTAAATACGCTGTAAACGCTGTTTGAAAATGTTTTACTTTTTAGTCTATGACATTTAAAAAGTAAAATATACAAGGAAGAATTTTGATTTCACGAGTGTTTGGCTGTTTGGAGTTAGTTATCCTAGTCCAAACATAGTTTTAAAAAGTAAAACACCCGTAATTAAATTTGTATACATTTTTGCGGCCGCTGCCGCTGGTAAATAATAACTTTTTTTTTTAATTTTGCCTGGGCCTGGAACTCGGAACTTCGCGGGCTGATTTTACGACAGTAAGGTTAACATTTCCGAGCATGTGGGAGAAAAATAACATTTATTTCGCCGCAAGCACATAGTAACTTAATGAAAGGAGAAAACGTTCGTGCGGACATGTCTCCTTCCACCATTACCGTCACCATGAGTCTACCGAGTCCTGCACGCCCTAAATATGCAACAGAAGCGGCACGGTTGAAAACATTTAAAGATTGGCTTTGTAGTGTGGCACAAAGACCAGAAGAGTTAGCGGAAGCTGGTTTCTATTATACGGGAAGCGGTGATCAAACAAAATATTATTATTGAGATGGTGGTATAAAGGATTGGGAGGAGAGTGACGTGCCGTGGGGACAGCACGCACGCTGGTTTGAGCGATGTGCGTACATCAAACTGGTGAAGCCAAGGGTAGAGACTACGTGGAGAAAGTGAACACTGATTCTTTCTTAGAGCAACCTGTCTCCCGCCCAAAGGAGGAGGAGGTGGTGAATAGCGAGGGAGTAAAAGGGTGTAAAATATGTTACGTTAAGGCATGCGATATCGTGTTTGTACCGTGCGGTCATGTAGTTGCATGCGCTAAATGTGCGTTATCAATTAAAAAATCGAAATGTCCGATACGTATGACTTCCATTGATAATGTGGTGCGTCTATATCTCTATGATTATTAGTATTATTATTATTATATCTACAGTTTCATTAAACACATTGTTGTTTGTCTTGTTATTTTTTATGAGTTATTACAACTCTTATGAGAACATCTGGCTAGAAAAGACAAATTGTTTATAGATATTTTAGTGACACTAATGTATTTAATAGTACATTACTGCACAGACCGGGAAATAGGCCGTTGCGGGACGAGTAAAGTTAGCGTGGCCGAGACGCAGTTGAGGCCGCGCTATATACGAGTCCAGCAACCGCCCTTCCCGGTCGAGGCTTGTATAGTGCTTTTCTCCAACAATGCGAGAAAATATAACACAAATTGTTAAAATATTAAACACAGGTCAAAATTTCCTTGAAAAAAAAAGAACAGAAACACGTACGATTAAAAGTACTGAAACAAAACATTAAATAAAATCACACATTTAAACGTAATAAATTCAATTTCAATAAAATATGGTTTAAATTACAACATTTATTACGCGTTTATGTTATTTCGGCAATTTATTTTATTTATTAACACAATTTCTATAAAAAAAACGTCGAACTGTTTGATACACTTTTAAATACGCTGTAAACGCTGTTTGAAAATGTTTAACTTTTTAGTCTATGACATTTAAAAAGTAAAATGTACAAGGAAGAATTTTAATTGCACGAGTGTTTGGCTGTTTGGAGTTAGTTATCCTAGTCCAAACATGGTTTTAAAAAGTAAAACACCAGGTACGTAATGAAATTTGTATACATTTTCGTGGCCCCTGCCGCTGGTAAATAATAACTTTTTTTTTTTTAATTTTGCCTGGACCTGGAACTCAGAACTTCGCGGGCTGATTTTGCGACTGTAAGGTTAACATTTCCGAGCATGTGGGAGAAAAGATATATTTCTTACGTTGCGCTCATTCGAAAGTTAACTGAAAGTTTACTGGTGCTGGTTTAAAGAAAACATTTAATATTATTGTCTCGCATACAAAAAAACACATCCGTAACCTAAAACCTAAATGTAAGAAAATGCTAACAGAGTTAGCATACGAAGCAACTCGAGAGTTCTCGTCAGATTTACCTATTAAAATACCGAGAGTGATACCTTTACCTAATACTGGTGGTTTTCTCCCGTTAATACATATATTTGCTGGATTGTCTGCCAGTGGCAGTTTATCGGGTGGCATTGCAGGAATCACAAAAACTGTCAATGAATATAAATCAGCTAAAAAACAACTAGCATAAGTAAAGGAACAAAATGAAAACATTGTATTGGGAAAGGACTGCATCTTAAGCCGTACAATAATGGGGTAGGGATTTATGTTACGAAGACAAAAAACTAATCAGTCGGCTACCTCAAATAGCATTAACTAACATCGACACTATAAATCACGCAAAAAATATACTTCATTTTCGTAATGTATTTATGAGAGATAAATTACCAGAATCACCACTATCAATTGAATGTGGGATTATGAATTTAGATTCTTCATCTTCTACTGGTAGTCATTGGGTAGCCTATGCAAAAATATATGATTATACCTACTGAATACTTTGATAGTTATGGTAACTTGAAACCTCCGAAGGAATTTATTAAATATATAATCGATCGAAAATTAATTACAATTATCAAAACTAACAGGGGCATATACAATTGCGGTCATTAATGTTTAAAAATCTTAAGTTTATTTTGGAAAACAAAGAACTACGTAAATAATAGTAGATTGTTCAACAAGGGACTAAAGTAAGCCATTATGACACGAGATATTTATCCACCCGAGCAAAGCGATAAACTAGGGATGGATGTCTTCCATGGGCCCAGGCGAGCTGGTGGAAATAGGCGGCCGCATGAACAGCGAGCGATACCTGGAGGTGTTGAAGGACGTGATGTTGCCGTCAGTGCGTGTTGCGTATCCTGTAGGCCAAATTTACCTGGTGCAAGATAACTGTTCTGTGCATCGCTCCCGCCTTGTTCAGGAATGGCTGTCTTCCCAAGAAGAGATAACGGTTTTGGACTGAAAGTTTGGTATTATCGATTAATAATTCTCCTTCTTAATTCATGTGTAGGTGACACACCATCTGATTCCATGCGTTACCTATACCTCTATTTAAAGTTGTGTTTAAATAATTATAACAAATTGTGATAAGTGCTGATAACAGAAAGATGTAAATTGCTATACTATATGTATAGATTAGCATGTTGGTTCTTTCTAAGTCATTCACACGCACAATAAAAGTTCGCAGTTTTTATAAACGACATATATATTGTAAATAAGTAATTATATTCCTAGGAATATCTACAAGCAAACCGTTCTCTTACACTTATCTATTTTGTGAAATGTTAGTAAAAAGTTAATGAAGAAATAACGGTTACGCATAACATAATATTATGCATAGATAGAAACTGTATAATTGTAATGATATTTTAAAGCCCTACAAATGTAATATTACAATTAGGACCTCTCTATGTATTTTTCTCGTTGTAATGATTAATCTGTTAATCCGTAGTTAAGCTATTTGAAGATAAAAAAGATTATGATTGCATAAATTATGATTATGTTATAATTTAACATAAGTAACGCAGATAGCATATACTTAAATAAATAAACTTATATTTTTTCACAATATGCCTATCTTTTTTTACATACTTACCTAAAATATATTACTTTAACATAGATAACACAAGAAAGCATTATTAAAAGTATAAAAATGCAAAAAGCACCCACGATGGATTCGAACCAGCAATCCTCGTAACACTAGTCCGACAGAGTAGCCACTTGACCAACGCGCCTCCGACGTAAGGTGTCGAAAATTTTAAACAGTTAGATTTCTTTACCAGGGGGGGTATCCTTTTCTCTGCAGCCGGCTGTACATGTTAAAGTCGGTGATTGCTTGACCTAAAATGATTGTTTTCAATAAAATCCCTATCCAGACAAGAAAGCCCGATATCGAAAGGCAGAAGACGTTTAAAATCAACTAGAGTAATAACCAAATATAATAAAACATTATTACGTTTTCTAGGATTTAAAATATAAAATGCTTCAAATCACTGACTTGCCACAGCACGATAATTCGATTGAAAGTTATGAAATTCATACTTACAATCCCTATACTAACAGCTTCAAAGAAAACGATGAAATCAGAATCCCTATTCATCAGCAAGACGTATATGTACTATCATCTGCTAGCTTCATTTACATTGAGAGGTAAGCCACTGCGACCTCTCCCGATGCAACAGGAAAACCAAAGATAAAGAAGTTAAGTTGACGAACAAGCCCGATATTGTTTATATTTCAAAATATCAGATACGAATTAAATGGTGTTGAAATAGATCATATAAAAATACTGGAATAACTACAACTATGAAGTCTTACTTCTCTGTCAAGAAAGTACCGGGAAAAGGTCAATAATACAAAAAATGTAAGTTATTCTTCCATATTTATTTTATCGGCTTCAAAGTATGCTCTTTCAGAAATGATACACTCACGCTTACGAATTTTTAAACGCTTTTTCCGGAATTGCGTTCAGTTCTCGGCGCGAATTCTCTTTTATTTCTTCTACCGAATGAAAACGGTAGCCACGAAATGGTAATTTGAGTTTAGGAAAAATAATTAAGTCAGCTGGAGCTATATCTAGTGAATGAAGTGGTTGCTCGATGGTATTTTTTGAGTTTTCGGTCAAAAATTCGTTTATAATGATGACCTTGGCGCAGGCGCATTATCGTGGTGCAAAATCCAAGAATTTGCTTTCCACCAATATGGCCTTTTTCGTCGAATTGGCTCTCTTAAACGCAGCATAACACTCAAATAATATTCTTTATTTACCGTTTGACCTTTCGGAAAGCACTCCAAGTGCGCAACACCGCAATAGTTAAAGAAAACAGTCAACAGACTTCTTTTGACGACGTTGAGGGCCTACCAGAAGAAGGCAAATCTTCCATCACATCTCGACCGCTTTTGAACGCATTGTACCACTCATAAGCACGTGTTTTTGATAACATCGAGTCACTGTAAGCCTTCTGTTCCATTTTCAGCGACTCCGATCACGAAATTCCATTTGCGATGCAAAATTTGAGACAAACTCTTTGTTCGATGTTTTTGTCCATTATTAAATTCGCATCACACACTAGAGATGATCGAACAAAAAACAGCACTGTATTTAATCTATTTGACAGATGAAACTCGAACTCCGCGCCAAAATGGAAAACAACCGTGCCAAACCAGCAAAAAAAATAAAAAATAAAAATTGAATTCGGAACCATAAACAAATTATCAATTCCCGATACTTTTTTGACAGAATCAGGATCAGAATCGATGAATGGAGGAGAAAGCAAAAATGTGGCCTTATGGGGGTGGAACCTGTACGGAACCCACAACAAAAAAAAACATTTATCTTTTATTCTGCCATTGAATAAAGTCCTAGGACTCGCCAGAAGACTATAATAAAATACTTATAAATTGTAGACACGAACTTATACTGCATAGAAGTAGTTCTGTTTCAAATAGTGTGTGTATGGATAAAGGTGATGCCGTCATAATAGACGTACAAAAGGTTCAGTGGCTGTAACACTCCTACCCCCGGTCTATATAGTAACGTATAAAATATCCTACGTTGTATAATTAATTGAATTGGCCAAAATAAAACATGTGATCGTCTAGTAATAGTTATATCTATCTAAATTAGGACCCTCTACGTTGTGTAAAAGAAAAGGTTGTCTAACGTAATCAAAATCTATTAATAAACAAGCTAATCATGAAATAAACACAAAATAATACACAATTGAAATAAAGGTTTGACTCACCCAGATTCTCCTTGTACTACCTTGATTGTTGTGTACCCTTCGTGTACCTATAATATTCCCTACCTATATTACGTGGATGTAACACATTGTAATGATATCCCTACCTATACCCCTACCTCGAAAGAGGTCGGTTACAGTGAGAACCTATTTGATATTAGATTTAATCTACTTTCTTAAGTACTCGATATATTTAATTGAACAAGAAGTGAAAATCAAATTGGTCCTTACTTTGGATGGGGTCTGACCTCATTAAGACAAACTATCCTGGTATCTTGCATCCATTCTCTCAACTTACGACCATACAAGTCATCAGTATACGTCTGGATTTCTAATTCAAATATTATGTAGTGTAAAGAGAGGATTAAGGAGTACCTTAGTAACGCAAAGCCGCCGATTCCTCATCAACTATCTCGGAAGAGAATGTTGAGAGTACGTCATATGTGCCTATGTAACGAGAAGCCGCCGATTCCTCACCAACTATCTCGGAAGAGAATGTTGAGAGTACGTATGTGCCTAAGTAACGAGAAGCCGCCGATTCCTCACCAACTATCTCGGAAGAGAGTGTTGAGAGTACATATGTGACTAAGTAACGAGAAGCCGCCGATTCCTCACCAACTATCTCGGAAGAGAGTGTTGAGAGTACATAATGTGCCTAAGTAACGTAAAACCGATTCCTCACCAACTATCTCGGAAGAGAGGGTTGAGAGTACATATGTGCCTAAGTAACGTAAAGCCGATTCCTCCGTCAACCTTCAAAAAAATATATGATAACGCGTTAATCCAGACGCACAATGAATAGTTTTGTCTGCTCATTAGTTAATTAACACACACTTTCACCATCAATCCACGCACACACACAGATGCATATCTTCAATACAAGCCTAACCATATGCACTAATAACACTCAATAAAACTAATTCAAACTCTAAACTCAAACTATCACTAACTAGCTACTTCTTTGTTCGAACGCGTCCGTACTAAGATCCTTGACCAACAACTTCCCTATCTTCTCTACCGACTGTCCTGTTCCTAGTTTCGCGTCCCGGAGGTCACTCTCTGGTCTAAAAAACCTATGTTTTCTAAATCCCAAATCATCCCTACTTCTCACAACTGACGCCAACCTAATTAACTAATCAAACTAACGCGGGAAACAGTATGTCACCGCCCCCAAGCTCTATGGTTTTAAGGTTGTGTTTCGTCGTCGACGATACTCCTTTATTTTTTTATCTACAAATCTAACGCTGAGAATCCACTTGACAATGGGATCTTGCACATGTTGCGTTTGTTGCTAGCAGGTAGACCATTCGCTTCGAAGAACTGTGAAAGTTCCGCCATAAAGGGTAATTTAACACTACGTCTGTTTTTAACAATCTAGCAAACAATATGTAGGTAAAATAAATTTACTCAAAAATGCTATGTAATCTTGCCATAACACCAGTAAAAAGGAGCCAGTAGGTTGACGTTCCTGGCCAACTGGAAAAGTGTCCAGTAAAGTTGAGGAATTTCGAATTTGGAATCAAAAAGTGTCCAGTAAGTAAGTATGGAAATTCCATAACATATCATATTATTTGAATTTGGAACTATCTGTAAAGACTGTGACAGCCTTCAAAACGGCTACTTATACTACATGAAAAGTTGATCATTCAGCTCCAAAAGTACCAGGGCATCATAAACTAAAAGCGTTATCTCGTTCAGACCAGACATCGCGCGATTTCTCTTCATTTCAGCATCGCTGGCTCCGCACCATCTCAGTTTTATGTGCGCCGCCTAGTACATCTCGGCCGGTATGACGAGTTGTGAATCGTTAAAAAAAAATAAAAAAACCGCGTATGCGACCGGCTAAGAGTCGGACTAGCGCCCTGAGGGTTGTGCACATGTGGTCATCAATATTTTAACATTTTTTTTTTTAAATCATTCTACTTGTTCTATTTTTGAGTAAAGCACTATACATGCTTCGACCATTAAGAGCCATCCTGGACTCGTATGTATAAAAGCCCTCGCCTGGCGGCTCGGGCTTTTACCTCATACTCGTCCAGGAAGGCTCACTTACTGGTCTTTGCAGTAATGTACTATTACTCAAAAATGCTATGTAATCTTCCCATAACACCAGTAAAAAGGAGCCAGTAGGTTGACGTTCCTGGACAACTGGAAAAGTGTCCAGTAAAGTTGAGGAATTTCGAAATTGGAATCAAAAAGTGTCCAGTGAGTAGTATGGAAATTCCATAACATATCATATTATTTGAATTTGGAACTATCTGTAAAGACTGTGACAGCCTTCAAAAAGGCTACTTATACTACATGAAAAGCTGATCATTCAGCTCCAAAAGTACCAGGGCATCATAAACCAAAAGCGTTATCTCGTTCAGACCAGACATCGCGCGATTTCTCTTCATTTCAGCATCGCTTGCTCCGCACCATCTCAGTTTTATGTGCGCCTAGTACATTTCGGCCGGTATGACGAGTTGTGAATCGTTAAAAAAAAATAAAAAACCGGTTAAGCGACCGGCTAAGAGTCGGACTAGCGCCCTGAGGGTTGTGCACATGTGGTCATCAATATTTTAACATTTTTTTTTTAAATTATTCTATTTTCGAGTAAAGCACTATACATGCTTCGACCATTAAGAGCCATCCTGGACTCGTATGTATAAAAGCCCTCGCCTGGCGGCTCGGGCTTTTACCTCATACTCGTCCAGGAAGGCTCACTTACTGGTCTTTGCAGTAATGTACTATATCTAAATGACCTGCAGCTGTGGAGCCAAAAATCCCAAAAGCGGCTTCTTTGTTTGTAACTTTCTATTGTTATCGGTAATTTTAAGATTTCGAAGAATACATCAAAATAAGTTTTAAAGTACTATTTTACATTATTATGAAAAGTTTATTATATTTATATATTAATGTATAGCGTGTAATATACACGTGTTACATGGCGTATACCGTATATTAAAGTTTCTGATCGCAACAGGTTATTACTGTGTAACGTTGCATATCTTACGTGAAACGGAACCTAAAGAATGGGGAAATGTTTAAGGTGTTAATGGCATTACTGTTCATTACTTTTGATTGTCAAACGTCAACACCATAGATTTGTAGGTTGGTGTTGCCGCGTTAGGGTAAATTACCTTGATTTAGGGTAATTATAAATATTTGCAATTAAACAATAAATGGAGTCAATATTTAATTACATTTATTAAGTAACCAAAACAGTTCAAAGATTTCTTTTGGCAGTAATTGTACATACAATAATAAAACAAACACATTTCAGTCAAAAGTTAATATAATATAGTACTTTCATGTAGGTAATATACAGGGTGTCCCAAAAGTACCACGCCACAGTGACACCGGAGGTAGGTCAGCTCAAGAGGAACCTAACCAGCCTAACATGACCTCAGTAAAATGAATTTATTTTTTTCAAATTGCTAGACCAATTTAATTTTAATTTGCAATTGGTCTAGCAATTTGAAAAAAATAAAGTCATTTTACTGAGGTCATGTTAGGCTGGTTAGGTTCCTCTTGAGCTGACCTACCTCCGGTGTCACTGTGGCGTGGTACTTTTGGGACACCCTGTATTAATTAGGTGCCAAATTACCCAGACTACCTTATTTGTATAGCTACATTCTATGCATCATGTTGCATCTATGTTTTGACTAGAATTTCATCAAGATGATGGCCCAAAATCAGGCTTAAGCTAAATGACAGCGAAGGAGCAATCCTCAATAATGTAACCAAGCACCTGCTGTGGAGATAGAGTACATACTTTCAGTCCCGGAGGCCGTTGCTGAAGTCCGGCATCAGGCGGTGACGTAAGCGACCTCTTTTGGCGTACGGCTAGAGGTGGGGTTGCAGTCACTTGGGCAAAGGACAAGCGGCTAGGGGCCGCTGTCTTCGGTGCAGGTGTTGGTGATGTCGACGACATCAGCGTGTGCGTCAACGTCGCGGTTGCCGCGGTCGTTGCGCATGTCGCGAGTGCCGTCGACAACACATACTTCGGTGAGGACGTGGTCCCGTTGGTGGCGGGCAGGGTGAGCACCGGCGGCGGGTGCCGCTCGATTGCGCTTCCTGTTGATCGAGTGTGTATAAGCTCCACATACTTTCTATTATTGTCTTATCTATGAATGTTTAAAACGATATTAATTAACATCTATGGTCGCTCTATCTTCCGTTATGCTGTCATGCTGGCCGCTTGTGTTTTCTTCATGTCAAATGTATTATATTTTTATATCAATTTAATGACATCAAGATACATTTCATGTTGTTTAATATTAACGTCAAATGTTATAAAAGAGTTTTTCTTTGCGGTCATCTTTCTTAGTAAAGTTTGTTCACCGCACCGACTGACCGTTTTATTTCGCTTCACCACCACGAGCCTCTCCACCAGGCTAGAACACCTGCAGTGGCCTACCCTGGATGGAATACTACAACAGGTTATATGCCCAGATTGCGCAAGCAAAAAATAAGGTCACGATTTATTAACAATCGAATTTTCAGTCGAAACAAAAGCGTGGTGAACGACGGCAAAAGAGAATGGGCAGACGCCTCATCATGCCTCATTCTCGTTTGAGAAGCTCAATGGAGTAGGAGATTATCTAAATTGGAAGTTTTGCATGCAACATGCTTTGGTCATGGAAGGTTTGTGGAAATGTGTCCAAGGGACGGACACTGATGCGGGACGCCATTGGCGTGCACTGGCGCGGATTTGTTTATCGGTGAAATCACATTGCATTCAACACCTCAGATCGGCAACAACATCAAAGGAAGCCTGGACAAAACTGAAGGACATTTTCGAAGACAAAGGCCTGTTTCGACGTGTCGTACTTCTACGAGAATTACATCGTGCTATCTATGCTGACTATAATTCTATGAATGAATATGTAGAAGTTGTTACCATATTAGCTCAGAAATTGGACAATATTGGCCGTGGCATCGCAGGCGATAAAGTTGCAGAGCTGCTTCTGTCTGGATAGCCACCAGAATTTGACGTTCTCGTGTCAAGTCTTGAGGCCGCCAATTTATCCGGGAATTTAACCACTGAAATGGTGCGAGCTCGTCTCCTTCAAGAAGAATTTAGAAGAACGAACAATGATGGTGTCAACACTGCTACAGCTCTTTTCAGCAAGTCAAAGAAAGTGACCTGTCACTACTGCAAGAAAGCGGGTCACTTAAAATCTAAGTGCTTTATACTCAAAAATGATCAAAAAAAGAACCTTGATAATGATAAAGTACAGCTGACATTATCAGTGACAGCGCTCGCGGCCTACAGTCCAGACAATTGGGTAGTAGACTCTGGCTGTACTGCCCACATGTGTAAGCATGAACATCGGTTTAAATCCTTGGATAATAAGTTTAATAGTGTGATAACAGTTGCCAACAATGATACTTTGCAATGCAAAGGTCTCGGGTATGTCGAGGTTCTAATGAATAATAATGTGAAAATACTTATCGATAATGTGATGTATGTCCCAATTTTTTCCACAAACTTATTATCAGTGAACAAACTGACCCAAAAAGGTTTTAGGGTTGTATTTGAGAATCAGTGTCACATTTATAATAGTATGAAACAATGTTTTGCTACTGCTTCAAATACGAATGGTGTTTTGTGTTATATTGTGTTTCTAATTTTATTTCACTGAACAAAATTTCTTCAGCGTGTGTGCAGAGCCATCACGACACCACATGTACACAGGATTCATTCACTTCATCTGGTGAATCGTCGGTTGCCGTGAGAATGCAACATAGTGC
Source organism: Acleris cristana (assembly GCA_948252455.1). NCBI lineage: Eukaryota > Metazoa > Arthropoda > Insecta > Lepidoptera > Tortricidae > Acleris > Acleris cristana. The sequence goes on along the minus strand of OX411771.1, from coordinate 48,062,397 downwards.
ACATTCAGTTTCTGATGTACCTATGCATACTTGGCATCGACGGCTAGGACACCTCAGCAAAGCTGGTATGTGTGAACTTCGTAGTATTTCCTGTGATTTAAATTTTAATGGTATGGACAGTCAGTTAAAAGACTGTGAAGCTTGTATTAAGGGGAAGCAAACTGTCAAAAAAATTCCTAAGGGTGAAGCAAAAAGAGCACATAAACCACTTGAGTTAATACACTCTGATGTGTGTGGTCCTATGGAGGACTACAGCTGGGGTGGTGCAAACGGGCAAACGGGCTATAAAATCAAATGTTTAAGATCTGATGGTGGAGGAGAGTATTGTAGTATTAGGTTTAAGAAGATTTTATCTGATTTTGGGATCATTCATCAGGTGACTATACCATACAGCCCACAGCAGAAGTGTTTCTGAACAGCTAAACAGGACCCTTGTGGAGAAAGCGCGCTGCATGCTGATGGACGAAGGCTTAGGCATGCGGGTTTGGGGTGAAGCTGTAGTGACAGGATTTTATCTTAAAAATAGGTCCCCTACAGCCGCTGTGTCTGGTGCTACTCCTGAGGAACTGTGGTCTGGGTCCAAAGTTGACTTAAGCCACTTAAGGGTTTTTGGATGTAGGGCGTTTTGCCATTTGCCGGATTGTAAACGAAAAAAATTTGATGCTAAATCAAAAGAGTGTATTTTTGTAGGTTACTGTGATGAATCTATGATCCCAAATATCCTACAAGGATTATCAGAGCTAGATCTGTGCATTTGATTGAAACAACTGTGATAAATAACCATGATAATAAATTAAATTCAAATCATAATATGGTGAATAGTAATAATCAAATCTTGAATTTAAATTATAATAATGGAGTGAATAGTTATAGTAATGCGAAACCTAATAATAACAATGATTTTATAAATATTGACTTAACAAATAATTCTGATATTTCAGAAACTTCAGCGTTGGAGCCTTGCCCTGGTATTGAGGCCACCAGGATGCAAGTTAAGCCCCTGAATGCAGAACCAGTGTCATGTGACCGTGTCGCCGAGCGACCAGCGTCAGAGCGTAGTCTTGATGAGCATGAGTGGGCTATGAGCCCGGCAGACTGTCATTTCCAGTCGTGCAGCGACAGTGAAGACCCCGACGAAATGGTAGTGGTGCCAGAGCTCGCCGAGCCAGCTCAGCGTCACGCTACACACCCAATACAAGGGGTAACATGCCCAAAAGGTATGATAATTTTGATCTTTCTCTTATGACTCTAGAAGAATTTGAACCCCTTTCATATCATGAAGCAATGGCATCTGAATGTAAAGATAAGTGGAAATCTGCTATGCAGAATGAGTATGATGCTCTTCTTAAAATTAAAGTTTGGAGGCTTGTAGATCATCCACAGAGTACAAACATAGTAAAATGTAAATGGATTTTCAAAGTTAAAGATGAAGCTTTAGGTAAAAATAAGTACAAAGCTCGTCTTGAAGCTCGCGGTTTTGCTCAGAAAAAGGTTGAGGATTATAATGACACTTTTTCTCCAGTTCTGAGACATTCGACAGTGAGAATATTATTTTCATTGGCAAATGATCTTGATATGGACATAAATCACATAGATGTCGCTAATGCTTTTCTAAATAGTGAATTGAATGAGTTAATTTACATGGAATAACCCGAGGGCTTTGTTGAAGATCATAATAAAGTTTGTTTGTTACTCAAAAGTTTGTATGGATTAAAACAAGCTAGTAGAATGTGGAATCTATGTATACATAACTTATTAGTTAAAAATGAATATGCAAAGTCATTGTGAACCATGTGTATATGTAAAAAGGTCAAATGACAAACTATCAATAATTGCACTGTATGTCGACGATTTTTATATATTTTCTCAAGAACCCAAATGTGCGGATTCATTAATTAACTTATTAGAGAAACAATTTAGTGTTAAAAATCTTGGTAATTTGACAAATTGTTTGGGAATAAATGTAGTTCGCAATAGAGTCAAGGGTATTTTAAAATTAGATCAAAGTGACTATATAAAGCAATTGTTGGTACGTTTTTGAATGGAGAAATGTAAGCCTGTAACTACACCCATGATATTGAATTGTAAGCTAGATATATCACACTCTACCTCTCTTGAAGATGAAATGTATCGATATAGAGAGTTGCTAGGTAGTTTGATGTACCTTTCTGTATGTACTCGGCCTGATATAGCGTTTGTGTGCAGCCAGTTAAGTCAGTTCAGCCATGCTTTTGACAAGAGTCACTGGTTAGCAGCCAAGCACGGCTTAAGATATTTAGCAGGGACTTTAAATTATTCACTATATTTTTATAGGAGTAATGATTTAAAAATTACTGCATACGCAGATGCTGATTGGGGAAATAATTTGCTAGACCGGAAATCCTATAGTGGTTTTGTAATAAAGCTAGGTCATAATATAATAAAGTGGGAATCAAGGAAACAGAAATGTGTAGCACTTTTGAGTACAGAAGCTGAGTACTTATCAATTGGAGATGTATGTAAAGACTTATGTTTTATTAAAAAAATTATGTTTGAACTTACTAGTAAAACCATAAATATTGAAATATATAATGACAATCAAAGCGCACATAAACTCCTAGAATGTAAAGAATATTGTCACAAGAGGAGTAAACATATTGACCTTAGGTATAACTTTATAAAAGATTTAATTAGAAATGACTTTGCTGTTGTAAAATATTTACCATCTGAGAATATGATTGCAGATGTACTTACAAAGCCCTTGGGTAGAGTTAAGCATATAGAGTTTACTAAATCAATGAATGTAAGGCCATAAGTTTAATCATATGATCTCGTAGTATGTAGAGCTTAAGGGGAAGTGTTGATCGAGTGTGTATAAGCTCCACATACTTTCTATTATTGTCTATGATCTATGAATGTTTAAAACGATATTAATTAACATCTATGGTCGCTCTCTCTTCCGTTATGCTGTCATGCTGGCCGCGTTTTTTCCACGTCAAATGTATTATATTTTTATATCAATCTAATGCCATCGAGATACATTTCATGTTGTTTAATATTAACGTCAAATGTTATAAAAGATTTTTTCTTTGCGGTTATCTTTCTTAATAAAGTTTGTTCACCGCACCGACTGACCGTTTTATTTCGCTACACCACAACGAGCCTCTCCACCAGGCTAGAACACTTGCAGTGGCCTACCCTGGATGGAATACTACAACACTTCCCACCCGGGCCAACGGTACCTCGGGTAACGAGGTGGCGTCGTCCCTCGAGTTCTCGCTCCCAGAGCTGGGACTCGAGCGCGAGTCCTCGCTGTAAAAGCAACAAGGGCTCGCATGCGAGTCTTCGCTCTCGGAGCTAGAGCTCGAACGGGAAAGATTCCGGGGTGACGACATTGTCGTCGGACGTAGCCCGCACCTGGGTGAGTAAACAACCACAGAGCAAGGGCGAGTAAGCGGAGCGTAATTCGTGGAGACGTGTGCAAAGGGCGTCAGGCAGCGAATGTGGCGGCGGCCGGGCGCGAGCGCTCTTTTTATTACTACCTGTTTTCGTTGGTCATCTCAATCCCGCCATCTGAGGGGGATGAGGAACCGGTGACGGGCCTTTCGGCCCCCGACCGGCGTGATCTCCGCCGACCGTTAAAACGGTCGGGTCCTAGGATAGCAGCCTGCGGGGATGTGGGGTAGGGAAGGAATTTTGGGTAGGGGGAAAGGGAGGCGTCTTATTGCGGGTTACACTGCTTGCGAGATCGAGCCAGCCGGGTGAGACCCCGTTGGGGGAGGCCCGGCTAGCGACCTACGAGCTGAGCAGCGTCTTCATGGATTCTTTATAATGTCGACGTCGTCGCCGTGTCGAGGTCGCGGGGGTAGGCCTTGCCGTCGGGGGGTCGCGCGTGCTGTGGCGCGATATCCCTCAGGTGGGGGAATCGCGACGCGTCTGCTCGCGCGAACATCGATGTGGCAAGGCGTACGACGAAGTCGTCCAGGCTCTCGACCTTAAGGTCCCTCTGGATCGTGGCGTTCTTCACGTAGAGGGGGGCATTCGTCACGGACCGCATGCACATGTTTTGCTGGGATGCCAGCTTCTTCTTGTGCGATGCGGCCAAGAGGACGTACCACGCGGGTGCGGCATACTTTGGGGCGGGGTCTGATGTACGTCTTGTAGACCCCGAGCTTCACACGCAGAGGGAGGCTAGATTGGAGCACTGGACGCAGCAACATTCGTGCTGTTCTTGCGGAGGCAACGACGGTTTTGACATGTGGGCCCATGGTCAATCTTTTATCGATCGTGATCCCTAGGTATTTAACTACCGAGGACTACGAGATGTCTTGTCCGTGGAGGGTGAGCGGTGGGAGACATTGGTGGATCTTGCTCACGAAAATCGCTTGGGTCTTGGTGACGTTCACGGTCAGCCTCCACCTGGCTAGCCAAGATGGTAAGGCATCGAGTTGTCGCTGTAGCTTGACGGCGGCGAATTTAGCCTTGTAAGAGGAAGCGTAGAATGCCGCGTCATCAGCGTACAGAGCCAGGTTGGATCCATCAACGACCGGTATGTCATCGGTGTAAATGTCGTAACACACCGGGGATAGGCAGCTGCCTTGAGGGACTCCGGCTGCTATGGGGCGACTTTCGGAGGTAGCGTCTTCCACCACCACTCTGAAGGTGCGGTCCGTCAAAACGGACTGGGCCACCTTCGTCAGTCTGCGGGGGGCCGAGGATTGAGACATCTTGTAGACCAGGCCTGAGTGCCAGACCCGGTCGAAGGCTTTCTTCATGTCCAAGAGGACTGCGGCCGTGTGCTCGCGTTTGTTTGCGACGACCGCCATGAAGTGCAGAACTCTGGACAGCTGGAGAGCGGTGCAATGTTCCGCGCGGAACCCGAATTGTTCTTGACGGGGCGCAATGTGAGGGACCAGTTTGGTGAGCAGCAGTTTTTCGAGCACCTTCGAGATGCTCGGTAACAGGGTGATAGGCCGATAGCTCTCGGGCTTCAATATGTTCTTCCTCGGTTTCGGCAGCATGATCACGTGGCCCGCCTTCCGACGGCCCGACGTCCGGAGTGTGCGCAATATTGTAAGGGTAATGCGTAGGCGTCTCCGGGTAGTCCACGTGGTAGCCGTGGATCTCGGCGTCTTGGAGGAGTTGACGTCCGTCTGTGTTGGAGATATTAGAATTCCATGGCGGATCCTTACAGTTCCAGTCGCCGGCCACTATGGTAGGCAGCGGCGAGTCTAGCAAGGTCCTGACCTCAGCTAGGTCAAGCCGGGATTGTAGGGGCTTGTAGATGGTATAGACTCGCATGGGAGCGGCGGCAACATGGATCTCCACACCTAGGGCTTGTAAAGAGCCCAGGTGGATCTGCGGCAGCGGTTGGTGGACGACTCCTCTTCTGACAAGTACGGCCAGTCCTCGAAAGGCCTTGCCCCCTTGCTCGTCCTGACGGTATGTATAGTAATACGGCACCTTTAGTCGGATGGATGGTGTCAGCATGGTCTCCGAGATCAGGGTTATGTGGATCTCCTGTTCTCCTAGAACTGCAGCTAGTAGCGGGATTTTTGACGGCAAGCCCGCGGCGTTCCAGTGGACGATCTTCAGAGAAACGAGTTCTGGAATATTTTTTCCATCCCTCTGAGGGCTATTTGGGTGATATCCGCGGTCAAGTGTGTGGTCTCCAGAGCCGTCACAATGTCCTGCAGTACCTGCATCGCCACCATCACCACTTTGTAGTTAGCGGCTGTTCTCGGGGCTGGTCCCTGGGTCGGGGCAATAAGGGCCTGAGTTGCTTCTGCTGTGGTGGCTGCTAGGACCGGGGCTGGTTTTATCGGTTTGGTGATGGGTGCAGGGGTGGGGGTGGCGGCTGCAGCAGCTGTGTTCTCACCGTCCTGGGGGGTCTTGGTCCCCGTCTTCTCTCCTGTGCTGCCTCGACGACCTGCATGCGGGCCATGTCGGTGCCCTGCCTGGGCTTTGGGGGGTGGACAGTCTTCTTCGCCTTACGGTTCTCTCTGAGCAGAACCGGGCCAGAAGCACTGTTGGCGTTGTGCGAACCGCTGCAGGCCACCTTCAGGCTGCGCTCGCTGGGCAGGGAGTAGCAGGCAGTGCCATTCGACGCCGGAGACCTCCTTCTCCAGGTCGGTGAGGTAGTGCTGCACCTCCCTGAACTCTTGCTCCCGCTGGTGAAAAACGCACTCCGTTTCCAAAGGGGCGGGCATTTGGGGCGTATCCCAGAAGGGCCTTTAGTGCCTGGAAGTGGGTGCCCTAGTTGGGAATCCGCTCGAATGTGTAGGTCCCACACCCCCTTGTCCGCCGGTTGCGGAGGGAGACGGTGGGGAGGCAGCCGCGTCTGTGAACCACAGTCGCAGCGGTGCCGGAAGCGGGGGCGTGTGCAGCTGTGGAGGTAGCTGCGGTTTGCGTTCTTAATCAAGATATCTTATCGTCACCCTTGGAATAGTTACCGTTGAGGAGTTCCGGTAGCCATTTGTGGTCTTCATCATCATTTCCATTTCACCAAATGATACTTTCTGAATGCAAATGCTGACTTGTGACAAAAAAAACACTTAAATCACTCACTGTTCTTAGTGAACAAGATGAGTCGTGAGTTTGTTCCTTTGCTCTGTTGTAGGTTTTAATTGCTGGTTACGTATGTGGTAGTATATATTAGTATATTTTGTTACCTATGTATGTATTTTATTAAAGCAGATATTATTACTTTTTAATATGTCTGTTTTCGGATGTATGTAACTTTTTTTTTTTGTTGTTGTTGTTATTTTGTAAATTTGCCTATCCACTTGCATTGTCCTTGCTTATTCTACTCCAAGGTTAACTGGAAGAGATCCCATATGGGATAAGTTCGCCAATGTACATTATGTATAGTGATGCAAAAATGTTTTGTAATTGTTTATGTGCAATAAAGAGTTTACATACATACATACATAAATCGCTGCATTTATGACTGTAATATTTGAGGAGTTCCCTCAATTCCTCACGGATCCCCTCATCAGATTCAGACTTGGTCACAATGGGACCACCTCGGAAGTATGCTCTATCAAACCAAAAAATATTTTTTAAAATCAGACAACTCTGTAAAAAGTTCAAACTGACAACCTCAAAGTTAAAATAATAAAACCTTCTCCTAAGTGAAACAAATACTTTTCTGAAAACCGCATCAAAATCAGTTCAGCCAAACGCGAGATAATCGCGAACAAACAAACATACATACATACAGGTCAAACTTAGGACCTCTTTTTTTTTAATTCGGTTAAATACTGCGCGCACCTTTCACACACTCACCTTATATATTTCTGGTCATGCTTTACATTTTTATTTTATTTTTTAAAAGCAAAGCAATATAAATATTATAAGTTAGTAATTTATTCCCTAAATGATCCAAATTTTTTATTAAACCTTGCTTGATACATTTTATAATTTCTAATTCAGAACCATCCTGGTACGATTCCATGTTTAAAAAAACTTTCTAATTAAAAAAAAACTAATTTTTAAATTTAAAAGTCAACCAGAACTCGCTTGCACTTAAAATAAAAAACCGGTCAAGTGCGAGTCGGACTCGCGCACCGAGGGTTCCGTATTGAAGACAATATGCTTGGTAACCGCAAAAGAAAATACTCATTTTGTTATAAGCTTTATTTTCCACGCAATAAGGTCGATTTTGAGTAGCCTAAATTTTATTAGTTTTTTTGGTATTTCTCAAAAACTGTAAATAATGAACACTTTATTTTATTTTTCCCAGAAAATATAAGTAATTATCTATACGTCAGCATTTTTTTCAGAATTTTTGATTAATAAACTTCGGAGATAAGGGGGGGTGAACGGTCATTTTTTGTACATTTTTGACTATAAATCAAAAAGTACATCACAGAAATTTTTCAAAAAAAAAAGTTTTGTAATGTGCAGATTAAGACCTTTCATATGACACCCCATTTGCTATAATCGAACCACTTTTATTTTTGAACCCCCCATTCCAATTATTAATAGACCCCTTTTCAATTATTAATAAAATTAATTTCATATTTTTTTTACTACAAATAGATGCGGGCAAGCAAGTTGTACAACTATGCCAAATTTCAAGTTGATAGCATTTGTAGTTGCTGAGAAAACCTGCTGTGACATACAGACAGACAGACAGACAGACAAACAACGAAGTCTCACCATAAGGGTTCCTTTTGTACCATTTTGGTACGAAACCCTAATAAGAGTAGGTACTTGCAACAGCAGCCACTAGTCACGCAAATCAAGCAGCCAAACGTCTTTAATAATCCCGCGGCGGGAACAATGAACTAAGAATTATATATCTAGTACTAAACAAAACCACATTTTCATCTCAACCCGTACCGAACTTAAATAAAGTAGGCAAGTAACGTCAGGCTAGACAGAATTCGCCCGAATGCGCAAAAAAGAGAGAGGCGATCAATGGGGTATTACACAGTCAATGCTAAGTGCTTAAATATTAAACTACCGAAACCCCAATGAATTTGGTAAGCTCTATGGAAGCGGTTAACTAATTCAAAGGGGTTCGCCCTAACGTTAAGCTAACTCAATCATAGGGCAACCACATCGATTGGGTAAGCAAGTGATAGGCTTAGCCTATCGATAGGGTTAATCAAATGAAGGGGTTTTCCGGTCCCTGCCCCTGAGCCGGCGGGCTCGCGCCGGTGTTGGAGTAGCGGTGCGTATTTGCGCACCTAGCGCCGCCAAAAGGTGTCGGCGAGCAGCTGGGCACGGCTCCAATGTTAGCGCGCGTTCAGGTCGTCTTCGGTGAAGGTGCCAGGTATGGGTGAGTGGCAGCCCGGCCCGATCAGGATCATGTTGGGGGTCAACGCCGGCGGTGCGTCAGGGGTCACGGCCACATGGGTGATTGGTCGCGAGTTGACGGTCAGCTCTACCTCTGCCAATAGTGTTTGCAGGGTCTCGTCGCTGGGGTAGCGTTCGTGCAGCGTGGCCTTTAGGGCTCCCTTCACTGTTCGCACCATGCGCTCCCATACCCCGGCCATGAATGGTGCGGCGGGGGGTAGGAAGCGTCAGTTCATACGGTGCGTCGTGGCTTCCTTCTTGATGGCTTCCGTTAGGTCTCTGTCTGCTCCTCTAAAGGCGGTGGCGTTGTCGCTCCATAGTTCGGCCGGACATCCGCGCCTAGCGATAAAGCGTCGCAAGGCGTTGATGGCGGAGTCCGCGCTGAGCGAGACGACCACTTCAAGGTGAACGGCCCGTGTTGTCATACACGTAAATAGTGCCACATACCTTTTATCCTTATGGCGGGCTACAATCACTTCTAGTGGTCCGAAATAGTCCAGGCCCGTGTACGAAAAGGGTCGGGTATGGTGGGCTAGGCGGGCCAATGGTAAGTCACCCGTGGGGGGGGGGGGGCCGCGGGCGTACCCTTTTTTAGTCGGCACACAATACACTGGGATATCACGGTTTTCACAGCAGGTCTGATTTTCACTATGCACACACGTTGGCGAAGTTCGTTAACCACTATTTCCGTTCCGTCGTGGTGTAATTGTTCATGCACATAAAGATAAAGATAAAGAGACATTTATTCACAACAATACAAGATTACATTAGGTAGATACAAAAAGAACAAGACAGATAAATTGTTGCGAAACGGTCCCAACTCAGCATTCGCTAGCCGTAAAGCCAGCACTGGTCTTCCGTTGGAACCGCTTGGTGAAGAGACGGAAAGTGACACACTTAACACAAAACATCATTGGGAGAAAAAGAAAAAAGAACAACATAGACAAAAAACAATCATTCGTTCGATAATATCTCGAACGAACATAAAAATCGCAATCAGTTAACTGGCAACATTAAGGAAATAAAATAAACAAAAAAAAAACTATGGTCTATGGGAGGTTATGCTATGCCAATGAGAATAAAGTTACGTAACAATACTAACAATATGAACGAAAATGACAGACTTAAAATAAATAAAATTAATGTTTTGTTGGTTTTACATTAGTATAAACTACACCACTGTGTAAAATAACAAACAAGCAGCCTACAAAGTGACAAGCGGACGGCAAGAAAAGGAATACATACCACAAAAACTGGGTCGGAGTAGGACTAACAAAATAAGTAAACACAATAAATAACCGGATAAAAAAAGCCAAAAAAAAAAAAAAAAAGGAAGCGGACACCAGTGCAAATTGGAAATACAGCGAAGGTAGGTTAAACGGAGAGAACATAAAAAATAAAATATGCACTATATAAATATAAAGTATTTCCTCTACCTCCGTCATATCATATAGCACTCGTGTCATGCGCAAGCGTTCCTTGGCTAACCTGATGGTTAAAGTGGAAAGATTTCAGCTTTTTCTTAAAATTAAATATATTTTGCAGATTCCTGATCGGTGGTGGAACGTTGTTCCAGCATTTGGTAGCCGAATACCGGAAGCTACCTCGAAAAACAGCTGAGGCGTGGCGAGAAGTAGTTAGCTGTATTGCACATTGCCGACGCAACCCACCGCTACGGAATGTCAGCTTTTCGTGCAAATAGAGTGGAGCTTGGTTTTTGACAACTCCAAAAAGCAGAGAAGCGAGGTGCAATTTACGTCGGTGCTGCATTTTCAGCATAGAGTGTTTGTTAATAAATGGAGTCACGTGGGCCCTGAACGGAATGACGAAGCAGAAACGAGCACAGGCATTTTGTACCCTTTGGATGAGTCTCTTAGTTCTTGCCAGGAGACGTGGACCAAAAACTACATCCATGTAACTTAATTTAGATAAGACAAGAGACTCGACCAGCTGTACACGCAGACTTTCACTTAAGAATGGCCGAGCCCTATATAACACTTTTAACATGTAGAAACAGCTCCTTACCACGCTTGATACATGTTTCTCGTATCTGAGCTCACTGTCCATAATAAGACCCAAGTTGCGCGCTTCATATACCCTCTCAATAGGATTGTTAGACAACTCGACTTTTACAGTTGGGTTAAAAGAGGTGAGCTGTTGTTTACTACCTAATACCAGATATTTCGTTTTAGTTGGATTTAGTAGTAAGCTATTGTTAGAGGCCCAAGTTGATATTCTCAAAAGATCTTCATTTAACTTACTAATTGCATTGTCAACCTCGGATGGTTTACAGGATTTGTAAACCTGTATATCATCGGCATAAATATGAAACTTACAATTAAGGATGTGAGATTTGATATCCGCCAAATATAAAATAAATAGGATTGGTCCAAGAATGGATCCCTGGGGAACGCCTCGAGTGACCACCATCTTATCGGAGACTAGTGTGGATCCGTCCTTTTTAGTGACTTTCACATATTGATAACGATTGTTAAGATAACTATCAAACCATTGCACAGCCTTGCTATCAAACCCATAATAGCTTAGCTTAGATAAAAGCAAGTTAATATTAATGGAGTCAAATGCTCTGGAATAATCCAACAAAACCAAAAGTGTACACATTCCTTGACTCTGTGAGCAGAGGATATTGTCGGTTACGTCCAGTAAAGCTGTCTCAGTGCTTCTCCCCTTCCTAAAACCAGACTGTCTCTCAGGTAGAATTGCATTTTTTTCCAGATATTCTGTCAACTGAATGCAGACAGCTTTTTCCAGGACTTTAGAAAGGCATGGAAGTATACTTATGGGCCTAATATCTTTTAGCTCGACAGGATTATCTATTTTAGGTAAGGGATGCACAATTGCCATTTTCCAGATGTCAGGTACTACTGACGATTCAATGGATGCATTAACTAGATTCAATATTGTGTCTAATGTATATGGAAATGTCAACGAAAGCAAATTCAAATTAATTCCATCACATCCTACGGCATTTGACTTTAGGCTCTTAATGATTTTGCTAACCATATCCAAACTGACTGGGCCAATGTGGAATACTGAGCTACTGAATCTATCAAACTCAAAGTATGTTAATTGTGAAATTGATATCTCATTTGTATTTGGTAAAATTAAAAAGTGACTATTTAAAGCATTTAGATCGTAGAAACACATAGGTAAGTCAATTTCTTTCTTAGGTAATAAATTAGATTTAAGATTTTTCCAAAGTAGTTTAGGGTTATGTATTTTGTTATTAATATTATATTTATAGTAGGCTATTTTTTCCCAGTAAAGTGCTTGGTTGACCACTGCTTTTAAAGATTTATAGTAATCTCTTTTACTGTTTGTTCCGGATCTGTGATATTCAGCTAATGCCCTATCCCGCAACTGCATCATCAGTTTAACAGTAGCTGTTATCCAGGGGTAAGAGCGGTCTTTAATTGTAGTAAGCCTCTCAGGAGCATGCTGGTCAAACAAGGACAATATGCGTAGATTCAGATCACTAACCATATCATTGACATTATTAAAATCAGATATCAATCCCCACGGAACAGTCTGTAAATCTTTGTCAAAATTACTAGGACAAATATTTTTTATTGACCTGTATGTCACAGAGTAGGGCTTAAATTTCGTGCGCTTTATGCTATACTCGCATACCACAAGACAATGACCATGCAGCGACCCTACATGATCCACAGTAATAGAAGTTGCCTGCAAGTCGGTACACACTACATCCAGCAGTGTCTGGCTGTTCTCAGTGAAGTGAGTAGGCTCTGTTACAATTTGAGATAGGCTGAAACTAGAAATGAAATTATTGAACTTAGTGACTTTTGCTTCGTGTATAGAAAGTAAATTTATATTGAAGTCGCCTAATAATATTAAATTGTCATACCTATGCAGTGAACTAATAGAATCACTCAGAGCATCAAAAAATAATTCAACGTCCATCCAGGGAGGGCGATATGCCGTGCCAATAACCAACTTCTTTCCGTTCAGGACCAACGTGGCCCACATTTGTTCCACCGATCTATGCAAAGGGTCTACAGGGTGGCGCCAAATATTAAGACTTTGGTTTGCTTTAAAATAGAAACCCGTCCCCCCACCTCGAGTACGCGCCCCAAGTGGCCTAGGGATGTGTCGGAAACGATACCCAGGGACTGTAGGTGCCCGCCCCTCCTCCCCCGCCCTCAGCCAGGTCTCGTTGATAGCGAGCACGTCAACATCGTGACGTAAACATGCGGCGACAAAATTATCACCATTAGTGCCTAGTGAACCAACATTCCACAAACCAATTTTAACCTTACTTTTAACCATTTCTAGTTTGTAAGTATATTATACTATCAATATTAACATAGATACTTGCTGCTCCTACAATTATTATTATTTCTCTTTGTGTTTGTCCAGTAATGTTGGTAGTTTCCTTGTTAGTTAATAAATTAAATAGTGTATAATAAAACATATAAGATAAATGAAAATTGTGAAACATATAAATAACACATTTGTCACCCTGTAGACACATATCAAACTTAACCACTAGAACAAAAAATAAACATATGTAACAATTGATTACAGCAACCCAGAGTTCAAACAGGATCGGGCCCAAAAACACGCTGCATATCCGACTCTGAGCGGATGCAGAGGGCCGGCTTCCCATCGCTCTGCCGAACGTAAACTCTGCCTCTCTTGGTCCACACGAACCTCCACTGCTGCTTCCGGGATGCTTCCCGGGCGCGGTAGAGCAGCAGGCGATTAGTGCGTGTGAGGCGCTCGTTGACGTAGATGCGGCGCGGCGCGCCCGGCAGGCCCGCGTCACCAGAGGTGACATTACGGCGCACCCGGGCGGCCTGCAGCATGTCGTCCCGCAGCTGCCGCCGAGCCAGCCTTACGACGATGCGGCGCGGGCGGCTCGCGGCGGCGCCTTCGTCGCCCGCGCCCGCCCCGCCCCGCTCGGCCGCCCCAACACGCTCGGCGAACACGACGTCCCGGGGCTCCAGGGTGACTCCAAGCTTGGTGGCGAGAACGGTGACTGTGTGCACCACATTCTCACCCTTGGCTTCCGGAACCTGACCGATGTCCAGGTCGGAGAGCAACGCGTCCTGGTCGCGCTCGCCTAGCTCGATTTGCAGGCGAGCCACCGTCTGCTGCAGCTTGTCCACCTCACCATCCCGAGGCGCCGCCTCGGCCTCCACCACCTTCCTCTCGACGGCATCCAACCTTCGCTCGATTTCTTCGACGCGCCCCGACAGGTTTCGCAAGGTAGCACGCATCTCCTCACGGAATTCGCGCTGCTCTGCCATGTACACACCGAGTTGGAGGCGCAGCGCACCGACCTCGGTCACGTCGCACGCAGAAGGGGTGATGCCAGCGGCCGGCGTTACCGGATTCGACCCACTGGGACTCTTCACCGGCGCTATCACATGCGCTAGATATATACATTTTTGTGTACTAATGTTTGCCGCACAAAACACACGGTCGCACCGCTTCCACTGCTAGTTCGTGGCGTGGGTCTATTCGATTGGACTTCTTAGCCGCACTACACTATCTTCATCTATAAAAACACTCAGGGCGGCCAGACGGTCGTGTTTATTTGGCGCGCGGTGGTTTAATATTCGCTCTCTTTCTTTCTTGTAGCTATCCTCTTGCGAGGCACGCATCTATGGACGTTCTGCTTTTTCTAAGTAGGTGGCTTCTAGTGTGATGAAGTTGTCTTCTTTTACGACGGTTGTTCTAGCAGACTGGTGTGTGCGCTGCGCGGGCGTGTTCCAGGCCGCATCGCGCTCCGGGTTTGCGCGTGACCGCTTCCTGCGAGCCGCAGCTATTGTTTGTTTTGGTTCGCGGTCACTGCTCCCGCGCCGGCAGCGGTCAATGAACTGGAGCACGCGCGCGGTCGCCGCGTCCACTTCAAAAATCGAGTTATGTCGGGCAGGTGCTCATGCTGTTGTGTTCCGCACTGCAGTACGTTGCATTTTTCTTTTTCTTTTTCTTCACCGATTTTTATAATCTCGGTCTTATTTTCGATGGGCCAAGCTTCCTCGGGTTGCAGGAGAAATTTGGGGCCGTTGTACCACCGATGCTGCGCGCCGAAGTCTGCGGGCCGAGGTCTGTCGCTCGTGTTGCATCGTCAGCGACGTTGTCTGCGGACGGGAGCCATCGCCACTCGCTTTTTTTTGTTGTTTCTTCGATCTCGGCGGTGTGCCACAAACATTTTGTAAGTACGGGGCTCGGAGCGTATCCACGCTAGCGCGGTACGAGAATCGCTCCAATAGGTATTTTTAGCCACCTCGTAGTCGTGCTCGTCGGCGACGTTCTTGGTCAGGCGGGCGCCTAGCAGCGCCGCTTGGAGTTCCAGGCGGGGCACGGAGATGGGCTTCGTCGGCGTCACGCGGCTCTTAGCCGCGGCTAGGGCGACTTGGACGCTTCCGTCTGTTCGTGTCACTTGCCAGTAGATAGCCGCGGCGTAGGCCTTCTCGCTCGCGTCTACGAAGGTATGTAAATCGTAGCGGGCGGCCGGCGCGCCGTATCCGTTGTAGCACCTGGGTATTTGTAGGGCGCTTAGGTCGTGTAGTTGTGTCAGCCAGTTACTCCATTTTGTGCGCAGCTCTGCCGGTATCGCTTCATGCCAATTTGTGTTGTGGTGCCAGGTGTCCTGCATGACGCGTTTTGCTGGCGTGGTGACGGGCGAGATAAGTCCGAGTGGGTCAAAAATGGACATTATCGCACTTAAGGCCTCTCTTTTTGTTGGTGGGCGCAGAGCCTCTAGTGTATTTTTACATACACAAAAGCGTTTGCGTTTTTCCTATGAATAACATGGTCACTTTCGCGTTCGAGACGGTTTGCCGCGTGAACAGCATCTTACACTCGAGGCACAGGTTAAGTAGCACCTCGTTGCACCGCGTAGCAGCATGTCGTTGAGGCTGCGGCCGTGTGACTTGGCCGCGGCATCGTGCACGTTCCGGATCTTCGCCTGACTGCGAAGTGTGGCAGATACCAAGTTTTCTTGCTAGGGGACGAAGGTGCGCGTTCCGCATACTCAGAGGTGAATAAATTATTTATCAAATTCAAATTCAAATTCAAAATTGTTTATTTCAGAAAATTGTTTCCATATTGCACATAACACACACACAATTATACATACATGGCACAGAATAATAATAGTAAAAATAAAATAATAATAATACAGAAACTTCTATTTGGCATAAGGCCTGTGGAGTTTGTTCCAATGGTTCTGGAAGGAGCCATGAAACCTCTCTGCAATAGAACAAAGCATGCTGTTCGGGCTGCCCCGCAATTTATACGTTCTTCATATTTATTTTTTAAATCTTCATCTCGTTCTAATTTCTTTTCTAGTGTGAGTAGGCGTTTAAGCGCGTTCGGCCGGTTGCTTGGTATTTCATTAATGTTTTCTCGCCACAGTAGTCCGGTCTCGTATCTGCCGTCGGGCAGGCACCGGCTTTTTTCTTCAAGTTGCTTGAGTGCCTTTATTTCGGGGTCGCTTTCTTGTCGTTTAGGTGTGATGGATAGCGACTCCAATGCGAAGTAATTTTTCATCAGCTCTTCTAATGACTCCTCGGGCTCAATCTTCGATTTTGTTCTGTTTGAGTTGGTGAGGGCCTATATGATGTGGTGACAGCTGTTGGCGGCACCCTCTCAAGCTTCAATACACCAGAGAATGGGCAGCAGCGTTCTCTGGTATGTGTCTTCATTCACTGCGATCGCCAACCCGCCTGCCCAGCGTGGCGATTAGGGCATTACCTCACAATAAAAAAGACAATGACAATGACAAACACACCAAATCAATGGCCCCCAGTTCCTGGCCGCCTCACCAGGCTTGGCTACGGTAACGGTCACAGCATCGGTGAGGCACGGGGTGCTAAGAATCCCCGGGATACGGACGGCTACCACCACACATTGAACTTGGCTACGTATAATGGACGAACTCTGAGGCTTAACAAACATCTAGCAGAATTGGAGGTAGAACTAGAAAAAATACTGTTACGTTGGCTAACGCCCATCAGGTTTCACCCCGTGTCAAAACAGATTAGACGAAAAACGTAACAGAAAGTTCGTAGAATAAGTTGAAGATATGGAGTTAACTGGTCGGTGTATGAGGGGCTTAATGAAACAGGTTAGTAAATATCACAGTCTTTATTCCTATGCAGCTCTATACAAGATGTTATTAAATTGTGAACATAACTTTGCACATAATTCTTATTCTACCAGAAAATATAATTAACTCAGCGGAAGGCTGGTCGTTTTACACATGTATGGTTCTTATGTTATAATTCACAATTCTTAGATAGTAATTTGTTAGTCCCTAGTTATAGAGTTGCCACCAATTCCAATCTGAGTTCAAATAACTATTATTAAAATCCTAATTCCCTGATTATTAATATTATTTCCACAGACCTTATTCTGAAGAAAACCTTCCTTCCTGGACGATCGACTCGACGTAGTCCCAGGTCGGCAGACTGGTGGAGCGGTCCCAGCACACTGTGTCGCAAGCAACAGTATCCTCGGTCAGCTCACAACAGCTTGTGAAGGTCTACTGAATCCTCGTGCTTATGGTACGCCTACTAAGGTTGGATTAAACCTTTATATCCTACTTCATTACTTATATGTTTTCTGAATGATCAGGAACCTAAACATGAATTTATTACTTACAGATCTAATGAGAGTTCCTGCCAAATACTAAATGACTATATAAGCTACTTGTGAAGGTCTACTGAATCCTCGTGCTTATGGTACGCCTACTAAGGTTGGATTAAACCTTTATATCCTACTTCATTACTTATATGTTTTCTGAATGATCAGGAACCTAAACATGAATTTATTACTTACAGATCTAATGAGAGTTCCTGCCAAATACTAAATGACTATATAAGCTACTTCATAGCTTTACTGAGCCTAAATATAATTGGAGCCTGAATCACAATAACTGAATGCAATACTACAAAATAAATCATCCAACCATAACGGCAAATCAGAAACCTAATTTATTCTGAAAGTATCTAAATTCGCTAACAGAAAACAGAAACTATGTAGACGGAAACTTAAATCAGTACTACATACTAAAAATATCCAGAAAACTAAATGACCTACTGAAAACATCCGGAAACTAAAAGATACTGAAAACCCAGTCCAGCTGTAAAGACAGAGAGAAATTGCTCTGATTAGCACTACGTTCATGAACTGTATGAGACATGTGGGCTGACATTTAAGGTTAACAAAATTATGAATCTTACCGGAAAACTTCAAGGAAAACCCCTGGTAATCTCGACGCTCAGACATTCCCACCTCTCCACGTGTGAGAAATATCACTGAAATTCACCATTTGGTCAGAGAATTGCACATTAAATTGCAACAAACGCCTCCATCAGAAAGATGTTATTAATATTTACTTACTAGTTCCTTTCACCGAAATATGACTGAAAGTATGTACTATATCTCCACAGCAGGTGCTGGTTACATTATCGAGGATGGCTCCTCCGCTGTCATTCAGCTTAAGTCTGATTTTATAATGGGCTATCATCTTGGACATCTTGATGAAAGCTAGTCAAAACATAGATGCAACAAAATGCATAGAATGTAGCTATACAAATTAGGTAGTCTGGGTAATTAAGTCCCTAATTAATATATTACCTACATTGAAGTACTAAATTAAATTAACTTTTGACTGAAATTTGTTTGTTTTATTCTTGTATGTACAATTACTGCCAAAATAAATCTTTGAATTGTTTTGTTTATTTAATAAATGAATTTAACTATTTACTCCATTTATTGATTAATTCCAAATATTTTATATTCCTCTAATCCAAAGTAATTTACCCTAACGCGGCAACACCTACCTACAAAACTACGGTGTTGACGTTTGACAATCAAAGTAATGAACAGTATTGCCATTAACACCTTAAATATTTCCCCAGTCTTTAGGCTCCGTTTCACGCAAGATATGCAACGTTACAATACGATGGCATGTTCTGGGGATATCTGAAGTCCGAAGAGAGGGGGAGGACACAGTAACCATGGAATCAGGTCATCTACTCATCATCTTTTGCACATGTGTTCTAAATTCTGTATGTTGTTAATGTTTTGTCACGAATAAATATTTTCTTTTCTTTTTTTTCTTTTACTCTACTTCCGAGAAGGTGGCAGCCTTTCCCAGGGCGGTGTCGGCTTTCTCGTCAACAAGGCCCTCACTGGCAACATTGGGGAAATATCCAGTGTGTCGTCAAGGGTAGCGTACCTTGTACTGAAACTGACCGAGAGATATTTTCTTAAGGTCGTACAGGTATATGCGCCGACCACCACACACTCGGATGATGAAGTGGAAGCCATGTACGAAGACATAGACAAAGCCCTACACAACACCTTAACAGCCCACTTCAATGTTGTCATGGGGGACTTCAATGCCAAAGTGGGAGTACGCACGGACACCGAATCGGTTATGGGGCGACACGGTATTGTCAACAGGAATCACTGGGGGCAGATATGCTGGTCAACTTCCTAGAAAGAAGAAGGACGACAAAACCCTTCTCAAGAACTACCGCCCTATATCGCTCCTGAGCCACGTCTACGAGCTGTTCTCGAGGGTCATCACAAATAGGCTGACGCGACGGCTGGACGACTTCCAACCACCAGAGCAACCCGGGTTTTGCGGAGGATTTGGCACCATAGACCACATACACGCTGTGAGGCAGATTATACAGAAGACCTAAGAGTTTAATCAGCCTTTGTGTCTTGTTTTTGTGGACTATGAGAAGGCCTTTGACTCCGTTGAGACCTTGTCCGTTCTGAGCTCCTTGCGGCGGTGCCAAGTTGATTTCCGATACATCGAAGTGTTGAGAAGTCTGTATGACGCTGCCACTATGTCCGTCAAAGTACAGCACAGTCAAACAAAACCGATTCCATTGCATCGAGGAGTAAGACAGGGGGATGTCATATCCCCGAAACTGTATACGAATGCATTGAAAGACGTTTTTAAGACTCTTACCTGGAACGGGCGGGGCATCAATATTAGTGGTAGTCAACGTTGTTTAATAACGCCGGGTTACTATTTTTTGATTTAAAAAATAAGGGCTATTTTTATTTGTGCCATGAATAAAAAACATTAATTTATAATATATTTTTATTTAAACACCACTTTCTTAAGCTAGTTACATTTCTAAGCGCACATACAGTTGGATGATATATACAGTTAAATACATCTGTCGATAATCTATAATCTTCATATAAAGTTAACAATTTAGGACAGTTCATACTTTCTAAGTTGATAACATCATTATGATCTAAAATACTTTTTCACTTCTCATGCTCTTAAAATGTTACTTTAGTCTCTGCACTTCGGGACTAAAGTTCCTTTTTTAATCTCTAGGGATTAAATTAAAATTGTTTTAATTTACTTTGGAATCCCCTAAACATCCAATCATGGTGTTTGTGAATGGAGGATTTATTGCTATTTTCAGTCTTTTTGTACAGACCACAGAATAAAGACGAAAGGCATAGAAGCCGTGCAATAAGATGAACGTTGCACTAGCTACTTGTCTCTACTTTATAGATTACATTTTGATAAGAGGAAAAGAAACAAAACCTAGGTGTCTTTTCTTCTTTAATCTGTCATGATCAGAAGGTGAAGAAACGTCAAATCAACGACCGGTCTTCTTTGGCGTTACTTTCTTCCACACTGGTGCTTAAAGGTCCACATCACGCCTTATGACGATCTCTTTCTCACTCACTATGAAAACCATAAGTAAAAAGAAGTCAACCATAATGTATTTTCTGTCTATTTAGTACGGTTTCTATGCCTCTAGTTTTTATTCTGTGGTGTAGACAATTTTTAGCGCGTGGAAATAACCTCAAAATGACAACTATGAAAAAATATAAAATAAAAATGATTTAATTTTGTGAAACACGATTAATGATTACGAATATGAATATATTTAATTATATTAAGGATGAATTCATTTTATTATGCTTGGTCCAATTAGTTTTAAAATAGTTTTCAAGTTTGAACCTGTTGGCTAAATATGCAAGCATTTAAAGCGGCACTTCACAAAAAAAATACAAAAGAAAAGAAAAAAACCGCGGAACTTTGTAAGAAACTTTCTTATAATCAATTTTATAAAAATGTGTATAGAACTTCGTCAGTGCTGGATTGAGCAAGCACGGGGTCCGTAGCAAATTCTATAAAGAGATCCCTGGGTTTGTTTTAGGTTACAGGTTGTGGCGGGCTTTTTTCCGCAACTGAGCGACTTAGATATGCACCTATTTTGCGTGGGTGTTTGTTTTAGGTTATTCTGGTGGAGAATATCGACTGGATTATTCATCTTATCGTATACGCATACTGATGTAAGTACTAGCATTTTAGAGTTTAGACGTGGATGCGCGGGGCCCGTAGCATTTGCTACTCTTGCTAGGTACGTGGCTAATCCCGCACTGAACGTTGTTTTTTTACCTCGCATTCAAAGTGAAAAGTAGAGTGTTTAACGCGAGACTAAACAACCATAATGATACTCGAACTATAGCCACTCTCGCTCGCTGGCTCGCTCGCGTGGCTAAACATCTCGTGTCATTATGGCTTGTTTTAGTTGAACAATCTACTATTAATCCAAGTTACTTTTTCCACCCCCTTACAAAAAATCGTCTTACCGATCAAAAAGTCTTGGATATGCATTAAAAAACTTTCATAGGGGATGAATCCATCACTCCAGTTTATTTTTCTATTTTTCTGTATCCACCATACTTGTTTGCGCTCTGATCTAGAGAGATTGTATAATGGGCAAGGTGGTAGAACAAGAAGATGTTGTATTTGATCATTGGCAGCAATTGCAATTTCTTTTACAATAAATGCATTATTGTCTCTTTTAAATCCTTGAACATCAACTATTGCTATTGATTTCATGTTAACTTTCGAACAATATTACTCAAAGGTCTGTACTCCACCAGCCGATCGTTAATTATTAAACAATAAGCACTTGTATTATCTGGAATATCCTTCGAAGTTTCGATCTCTAAACGAACGTCAACTGGTCCAGTTTTCAAATGCTCATTTTGTCTTGAACAATCAATCACAAATAATGGAGACTTTTCCTTAAATTGTATAAGATCAAGCAGCGGATCTACAGGAAATTTCGCATACATATCGTATAATATACTGTATTAGTTTTCATTAAATTTCAAATTAAGAGCGTCATACGGATAATAATGAGAATTTAAAAATAAAGTCACATTTTTAAGATTACAGTGATCAAATACGGCATTATCTTTTAGTTTGATATTTTTTCTATTAGTTTGTAAACCAAAAATTACATATCGAGGCTTTTCTAGCTGAGAAGTGGTCTTAATAGACCAAGAATGTTTGGTAGTCTTTGGTAATAACGGATATTCATAAAGATCCCAATTCCTAAAAGCAATTTGCATAGGTTTGTCTTTTTCCAAATGTTTTAACAAAGCAAGCCTTTGCTGGTCTGAAACTTTGATATGTGGCATGCGCCATTGCACTTTCTGTATGGTAATGTCTACTGAATCATCTATTTCGCTTACAAAGCTGTTCAAATTTGTACTACTTCTGTTTAGTATTAGCTCATGTTTACAATTAATTACAATTTTTTTTAAATCCTTCGCAAAACCCAATAATTTATTAAGCGGCAAGAGAATGCAAAATCTGCCATCATGATCATCAAACCCATCAACATGCCACCCCCACATCGCAGCAGCTTTACTTTCTCCACTATTCATAGAGCCTAAAGATTTCATCGTTGTCGTTATTCCAACATTTCTAATTCGATCTATTTCAACCCCATTCACCTCATATCTTATGTCTTGAAAAAGAAAGGATATTGCATTATTTGTTAACTTAACTTTCTTTTCCTTACTTTTACCGCTAACAACGTCTTTAGCTGTTACAGAAAAAAACCCTTCTATATATAATGCGCTAGCAGAGGGTAAAACGTAAATATCTTGTTGATGGATAGGTATTCGTATTTCATCATTTTCATTGAAGTTGTTATTGTACGGGTTATAAGTATGGGTTTCATAACTTTCAATTGAGTTATCGAATTGCGGATCATCGGTTATTTGGAGGATGTTCATATTTTTAATCCAAGAGCGCGAAGAAACTCTTTATTACTCTTTGTTATTGCTGCAACCTGTTTACGTCTAGTTCGTTTGACACTGTGCTTGATAGTGGGGTTACAATGACTTTGTCGCTGTATTTTGTTACAGAGATCATCATTAAAAATTATCATTTTGATTTCCGTAAGTGAAAACTTATATTAATGTTTTCGTTACTAAAATTAATTAGATTTCCTTATAAATCTAATATTTTTACTGTAATTGATGAAATATGTTTCTTCTTTAGATGAAAATTATTATATTTTTAGGTACTTCAATTATTTGATGTCCGGGTGGGCTGTTTAGCACGAACTCATGAAGTATATGTGTAGGCAAACCGTTCGTGTAGGAACCCTGAACGAGGTCACATTCGATCCGTATCACAGATGCTGCAATAATGCATACAGGGTTGACTGACTCATGCCATTTATTGGGATCTAACACACTCTCTGAGAACCCCAATAATGGGCCTACTCTATTTTTTATGTTAAAATGAATTGGCTCGCTACAGAAAATAGAACATTTAGAAGTATTGTTGTTAGGCACGATTTTTAACTCACATTTTTTCACGTTACTTTTTAAATATTCATATAAATCAGATAAGTCATATGCCCCACAAGGAATTTTAATACGCTGTTTACCGCAAGCAAATACATTGTTACTGCTAGTAATATTAGGAATTGAATTAAATGTTGAAAAATACAGCAGGCCGCACTCGTAATTGTCTTCTAATATTAAAGGAGTATTTAACTCTGATCGAAGAATGGATTCATTTCCGGTGATTGTGAATGTAATAGACATCGCTATGGACTAAATTGATTTTAGAAAGCGTAAGCTATTTATGGAGATCCCAAAATGAGTTTAAAAAGTCTATACACAAGTGCCCGCAAATGTAGGGATGAGATTTTTGTTTATTAGCGTAATTATAAAAAATATTTAAGCCAACATATCTTAAAAATTCTTCCGGTGGTTTTAAATTACCATAACTGTCGAAATATTCGATGTAATTGTTTAATTTCGCATAGGCTACCCAATGAGTATCAGAATTCTGGGAACTATCAAGATTAATAATTCCGCATTCATTTTTTAATGGATGTTCTGGTAGCTGATCTCGCATGAACACCCCTCTAAAATGTGGAATTTCCTTGCAATAATTGAGTATGTCGATGTTAGTTAACGCTCGTTTAGGTAGCCTCTGCATTAGTTTTTTTTATTTTTTAAATAAATTCCTAAACCACTCTTGTGCTCTTTGAGACACAGCCCTCTTCCTAAACTTAACTCCATTTTTCTATTGTGCCTCTTGAGTTCTTGAAAACGTTGTTTAGCAGACTTAATAGCTTCTACCGCTCTAGCAATACCAGCTGCAGCTCCTGCTAAACCACCTGCAGCAGACAATCCGGCAAAAATTGGTATTAGGGGCAAAACTCCTCCAACTTTCGGCACAGGTATCATCCGGGGAATGTTTACTGAAGTTTCTGAATCCGAAGCCAATTCTCGTGCAACAGCAACTGCTAACTCTATAGCCGCTTTTTAACATGTAGGTTTCAATTTTTTAATATGTTTTTTCGTGAGAGAAACAATGTTTTTGAATATGTTTTTAAAACCAGCACCAGACGTGGTTTTGCGTGAAAGAGTGAACGATATTTTTCTTTTGTTCTTTCCATTTGGTCTAGGTTTTGACCCTACCATTATTTTTTTAAATTTTTAAATAAAATAATTATAAATAAGTAAGTTCTTTTTCTATTTTGTTCCGACGAAATACTCTGTCTTGTTTCAAGTGCAGAGTTTAAATGCGATTAAGCCATGGTGTCCGCCGCTTATAAGATTTCTGATTTATCAATCCAACAATTTTCTTGCGAAGATAAACCTAACCATTTTACATATAATTTGCGACCACTTTTCCTTAAGATTTTTTCTACAAGATAAATGTTATATTTAGTTATATTTAGGTTTCTGCAATTCTTGAGCATAAAATGATCCTATGATTGGTCGATGTCTAGCATCTTCTATGGTCAATGTTATTGGGTTTGTATTTTGTACTTTCGTAATCGTAAATATTTCAGACGACCATTTGGGAGTATATCCTTTTTCAAATGTTCCTTTATATTTACTTATACGAACGGCATCTCCGACTGAAAAATTATTTTTTTCCTTTGTTGAACACTTTTTAAAAAACAGGTTTTTATATTTCTGAAATACTGCATTTTTATTATTTTCACAGACTTCACTTGGTTTAAGACCTATTGTTCTATGTATCGTATTATTATATACATTCATTACGTTCGAAAGTGTGTCCCCTATCCATTTATAGTTTCCTTGTAAACTAAATTGCTTGTACAATTTATTCTTGAGAGTCCTCATGAATCTTTCTACTATAGAAGCTTTTTTTGTAGAGTATGTTGAGTAATGGTTTATTTTATGTAAGTTAAGTAATGACTTTAATTTTTTATTATAGAATTCAGTTCCTAAATCAGTTTGTTAGTTTTTGGGGGTCCGATTTGCTTGTAATAAATCACAAAAAGCTTCAGTGATGTATTCCTTATTCTTTTTTTTTAATGGATATACCCACGCATATTTAGAAAACGTATCAATAATGGCTAAAATATACTTATAGTTTAAATTTTCGTTTGAAACAGATTGCATATCAATAAGATCGGCTTGCCACAAATCATCTTTTCATTCATCGTTCGAAGCTCATACTGAGTAGTCTGTGTCGTGCTTCTAGTTCATTTTACAAATAAATAAATCTATTCAAGTTGCTAAACCCGACCATATATGGTACGTAATAAGTCCGATAATTGCTAGTTGCTGTTTTTTTTCTGTGGGCACTTTTTCTCTTATCGGTGCGCTTACGTTGGCGAGTTTTGCATAGTATACGCAAAAATAAACCATCAAACATGATGCACTCACCAAATGACAAGAAGTATTCATCACAACCAGATTTACAAATGACTGTGGAAACCCCTTCACATGTTCCCGTTAGGAAACGTAAACATCACTCTGATTTGGAAGACATGACGTCACTGAGATCCGAAATTAAAGAAATGCTCAACAGTTTTAAGGCTGACCGTGACTCACAAAATGGTAAGTTTTATGAAGCCATTGAAGAATTGAGATTACAAAATTCACAAATAATCAAAACTAATGCTAACATAGAGAAGATTCTTGAGCACACGACCGTACTGTATGATAACTTACAAAAGAAGGTAGAGAAGATATCTGCTGATCATGACGAAGCCATAGTGAAAATAGAGCAACTTGAGAACCAAATGGAAGACATGCAAAGGGCTCAGCGCGCTTCGACTCTCGAACTGAGGAACATTCCAGAGATAGAGGGCGAACACCTAGGGAATCTACTATCAAAGGTACATACTTCCTTACAAATACCTTTTAATCCTGATAATGTGAGACAGGTGAGGCGAATCAAAAGTGGTCAAAATAGGCTGATTCTTGTCGAATATCAGACCATTCAACAAAGCAGGGCATTAATCAAAGCCTTAAAAGAATATAATAGCCTGAATAATGAAAACAAGTTCAATACTCAATGCTTAGACATATCAGGGGACAAGCGACAGGTGTACATTTCAGAGTCCTTGACACCCTCAGCCCGAAAACTCCATTACTTTGCTCGAGACTTGCGCAAAAACTTTGGCTACAACCACTGTTGGACCGGGCAAGGCCGAGTATTTGTCAAGAAAACCGATAGCTCGTCACCAATACTGATCAAATCAGTGAAACAAATCGAGTCACTAAGAGAAAATGGTTCCAGTCAATGACTATCTCCTAAACTAGCTAGTAAGTTAATGTTTACTTTTGTAAGGACACAGAACATATACACTCACACAATTCTCACTTCAACTACATACCAAACATACACATGCCAATTTTATCTCTATCCAGAGGAACTAATTAAGAAAATTTACTGCTTATGGATAACAGCTAAGCCAAAAACAGCTAAGATGCATTATAGAATGCGTCATATATTATCAAGTTATTAAAAAATGGTAGACATTGAACAATTATCATCTGATATTGATAATAACATCAATATCTGCAATTCCATGGCAGTAAGTGATCCTCAAAGTTGCAAAAATATCTTCATTACTGAAAACAAACAACTCAAAATATTGACACAAAATATAAGAAGTTTAAATCATAACTTTGATGAGTTACAGGTTTTGTTGCTTAGGTTAAATATAGAATTTGATTTGATAGTACTAACGGAGTGTTGGCTATCTGAAGGCTCTTGTATACCCATATTACCCAAATATAAAGCCACTATAACTAAACGCAATCTTAACCAAAATGATGGCATAGTTATTTACGTAAAAAATGAGCTGTCATTTAAAATTACTGAGCCTTCAGATTGCCTGGAAGCGAATTCTCTTGTTGCAACCCTTGGATATGACTACGCTTTTATCGCTATATACCGCCCTCCCTCTTTTAGGAATCTGGATAACTTTCTTGCATCAATCGACTCTGTACTATCAAACCTTAAAAAATATAAAAATGTTATTCTTTTAGGTGAAATTAATATTAATATTTTAAACGAACATCAGGATAATAAAGCCTCTGATTACTTGGATTTATTGGCTTCTCACGGGCTACTACCTTCGCATAAACTACCTACTAGGGGACCTAACTGTTTGGATCACTGTTTTCTTAAAACTAAACTCTCTACCACTACAATTATTTACGAATCTTCCATTACTGATCATGCTACTGTTATGATGTCCATTTCAAAAATTACCTCTGTTAAATGTCACTCTCCTAGAACACGTAAACACGTTGACTATCAAGCAGTTATTGCTGAATTGGATCAAATAGACTGGGTAAATGTGTTAGAAGGATCTGATCCAAACGCTGTAAAAAGTCTGTTTCTTTATCTTGTTAACAGATCTATGATAAATAATACTAAATTTATTAAAATATCACGTAGAAAGCGAAATCTTAAACCGTGGATTACAACAGGGCTCATTAGATGCTTAAGAAACAAAGATAAACTCCACCAAACCCTAAAAAAACATCCTGATAATCCTGTCCATAAAATTACTTATAAAAGATACAGAAACACATGTAATGCCATGTTAAAAAAACTAAAAAGGGCTTACCAGAGATCTCTGATTCAAGAACATCACAATAATTTAAAAAAACAATGGTCGATTATTAAACAGATTTGCTATTCGAATGAAAACGCGGATAATGAAAAACATCTATTAGCTCTAAAATCCACTCCACAGGAATCCCTAAATTATATTAACACATATTTCACAGATATAGGCAAAGAACTAGCAGATGAAATTATTAACAATACTCAGGTATCTGAAAAAGACCTGGTTCAAAACGTAAACTCAAATTTCACGCCCTTAAAATCGATGACTATGTTGCCAACAGATGAACAGGAAATAAAGCAAATCATTAAAAAGCTCAAAAAGACTAACGCAGCAGGATGGGATGGAATATCATCTTCATTCTTAAAGCAAGCTCTGGATACCCTTACCCTCCCTATTACTATAATCTGCAACTTATGCCTTACAGTTGGAAAATTTCCAGATGCGCTTAAACGTTCCGTAGTGGTACCTATATTTAAATCAGGGGACAGAGACTGTGTATCAAACTATAGGCCAGTATCTATGTTACCTATTCTGGCAAAAGTACTGGAAAAGTTAATAAATACTAGACTAAAGAGTTACCTAGAGAGGAATAGCCTTCTTAGTTGCAACCAGTATGGTTTCAGGGAACGAAAATCTACTACGGACGCCGTTCATCAACTGACCTCATTTGTTGTTGATAAACTAGACAGTAAATACAAAGCTCTGGGTGTCTTTCTAGATCTAAAAAAAGCTTTTGACACAGTCTCTGTCCTAATTCTAATAAAAAAAATGGAAAATAAAGGTATACGTGGGTTACCGTTATTACTTTTCCAAGATTATTTAAATAATAGGAGGCAGTCAGTTAGGGTAGGAGACTTGTCAAGCTCTGAAAAAAATATCTATTATGGAGTACCACAGGGGAGTGTTCTAGGCCCCACGTTATTTTTGATCTATATAGATGACCTGTGCCGTTTATCTCTTTCTAATGCTCAAATAACTACATTTGCCGATGACACTGTTATCCTATTCTACTCTAAATCTTGGCCTAGTGTTAATGATGTTGCCCAAAAAGGCTTTAATAAGGTTACTAAATGGTTAACTCATAATCTACTCACCCTCAACCTAACTAAAACTAAAATTATGACCTACAGTATCAATAATAGTACACAACCTTTACCAAATACCATTATTATTAAAGCACATACATGTCAAGAACTTATAAGTTGTCACTGTCAAGAAATTAAAGAAACTTCGTCGATCAGATACTTGGGCGTTCAAATGGATAAAAATCTCAACTGGCATGATCAAATCACAAGTCTCACAGGAAGAGTACGAAAACTGATTTTTATTTTTAAGAGTCTGCGACATGTATGTGATCGAAAACTATTAGTTTCGATTTACTTTGCACTGTGCCAATCGGTAATAGGGTATTGCATTACAGCTTGGGGATGCGCGTCAAAAATGGCAATGATTAAACTTGAGAGAGCACAGAGGGCGGTTCTCAAAGTTATGACTTTTAAGCAATTCCGGCATCCTACACATAGCTTATACAAAGATACGTCTGTTCTCACAGTGAGGCAGTTATTTATTAAACAACTGTTATTGGAGCAACATAAAAACCCGCCTGATTACCCTACATCACGTAGAAGAACCGACATCGTGTACATAACGCGCCACCATAAAAGTAAGTTTGCAAGTAAATTTTTAAGAGTCCGTGGACCCATCTTGTATAATAAACTAAGTAAAAACCTAAATCTAAGGTTACTTTCACCATATTTGTGTAAAAAAATATTAGAAAATCATCTTAAGACCCTTAACTATGAAAGTACAGAGCAACTAATAAAATAAAATTGGCACTCACACACACACCCAAACACACACAAACACACACACATACCTACACACACATACGCAGTCTCATAACTTTATCCCTACGTTAAATGTATATTTAGTTTATATCTAGTTCCTAATCAGTTAAGTTTGATGTAGTGTTTTTGCGTATACTACTTGTTTACGGCTTAGTAACCGATATTAAATATTGGCATACCCGCACGTTGTCTCAATTTGTAGTTCATGTTAACTACTTACTTGAACTGTATAACTTATAATAATTTAGAGGATGGTGAATCCTGTCCCACCGTGATACAGTTATTACTAGTACGGGGGACAGAGGAAACTTACTCATTATTATTGCTTTGTTACACTCCAATCATTAAAGAAAAGGCTATAAATTAGCACCGTAAACCTATGATTGTAACTAAATTTATAAGTAGCTATACTGTACTGTTTTTGCTAAATAAAGTTTTATTATTATTATTATTATTCATCTATATCTTTCATCACTACATGCCTTCGAGGAAAGTTTTTCCGCGCTTGCTTATGTATTTCGTTTACCAAGACTTTTTTACTCATTTCATGTATTTGTTTTTAAATGAAACTGATTCAATACTTTGCTGTAGGCTATTTACTTCCGTCTCTAGCTGGGTTAACGCTTGATGAATTGATTTAATTTTATTTAGCATAATATCTGCAGTATTGTCAACATACTTTTTTGTGACACAGTCCTCTGGATCAACAGGGTTTCCAATATGTTTAATTATCTTGTTTTTTGCATCGAAACAATCGGCAACATTTATGAAACCCAGAGGAGGTTCATTATAATTATTCATTTTTTGCTTTTTTAATCATAGTGACCAAACTTATCTACGTTCATGTTCAACCAACCCAGTAAGACTGAGGCAAAAGCCGGTTCTGAGGTCTTTTTATTCCTTAATGATACCTGTTTCTTTTAGTTCTTCTATGATCGAAATTATTTCATTATCATGGTTAGTGTTGCCAGCATCTTTAGAAGCAATTGAAATTTTTAATCGTTCAATCGACTCATTAGGATCGTCCCAATATACAAAATCCGTATTTGAATAATATTTTTTTAAAGAAGGCAGATTACCACCCTGTTTTTCCCTGCTCGGTTCTTGAAATAATGGTTTAATAATTTCACAGTATTTCATTCCTGAATTACCTTGTATCTGACCTTGAGGGCTAAATCCTCTCTTATGGACACTCGTGTGCACCAAAATATCCTTGTATGTTATTTTATCCTTTTCATTTATTATGCTAAAATTCGGTTTACTTTCAAATAAAAGCTCTTTTAAACCAGGCGTTAATTCATAGTTTTTATCATTTACGTTAATCGTAGATATTTTATTAGGTGAATTCTCCGCATAAGATTTAAGTGTCACAGGTGAATTTCCTATCAAAAGCGTTTCACCATCGCGTCTCACTCCAAAGGCAACATTAAACGGTTTATTTGGAACTTCCAAATAAGAATCATCGCCTCTAGGGCTTCTAAGTCTTGCCACATTATTTTCCATTTTAGTGGGAGTTTTTATTTCGGGTATATTGGAAATATTTATTTTATCCTTTTTTATACTAGCCAAGTTAGCATCATTAGATAATATGTTTTTCTTAAAGCATTCATTTTCATTATAAGATATTATGTTTTTAGGGGAACTATGAAGAAACATCATGGTTTCTAACGGATCGGTTATTGGTTTCAAAATTTTCTTATTTCTTAATTCTAAATCATCCTCCTCTTGACGCATTTTTTTTAACTTATTTTTGATATTCTTTACAGATTCAATTAATTGTGTTTTTATGTCTGCCTTCTTGGTGAAATAAATAATGCAGTCTTAAAACACCTCCGATGTATATTATTGTTATAAGTGAAGTGAATTAATTTTGGCCCACATTTATATTTATTCAAAATTTACAAAAACATCGAATGATTTTCTATATCGACCATTTTTTAATTTACAATCTTTGTTAATTATTAGACATGCATGTGAATCTTTCCATATATTTGCGGCAAGCAATTTGAATTTTTCCCAACTGATGTCAGAATTTACATGCTCGCGATATATATGTTTTAAATTGATATCATCTTGTTTAAAAATTATCAAAAAAAAATACATTGTCTCGTATTAATTGCTTTGGCACGTCTGTGTTAGATAAAAACAGTCTATTCCTTTATGCCTTCCCATGGAAAAGTAATTACGAATATTACTCTGATTTTCTCAAGCTACGTCATCAAAAATAAAAATTGATCGGTCCATTGCCTCAAGAGGAGGGATTACCTCTTTTTCATCGTGGTTCATAAACAGTTTAATTTCGGGAATTCTTTTGAGGACTTCCTCTAAAAACCTATATTTAGGTTGAAATGTATTCTTGGAATAAATATAGACATTTCGAAATTTTAACCCATTTTCGTGAAGTAATAAACTTAACATGATATTTGTTTTTCCACAATTCGACGGTCCGCATATATCGAATAGAGTTGGGTAAAAGTGCGCTATGATTAATATTATTAGATTGAGGTTCAGCACTTATTTTGCTGATTTCTATTGACATGGGCTGTTTTATGAGCTTCATTTTGCTTTCTAACCAGTAATTTACTAGAATTTTAAAGAAATAGTTTCAATCGATGTTTATTATTTTGTTGCGCGAGTAAACAAATCAATAAATTCTCGGAGAGAGATTGGGGTGTCTGTAGGTGCACATACTTCAATATATCACGTTTTTTTTTTTAATTTTTAGATATGCGTTGCTTGATTAACTTCATTATGTATACTATGTATTTATTTGTTTTTTTTCAGTTATATAGTTTTCAAAATATATCTATATATAGATAAGTTTTATTATAATGAAATGTTTTTTTCATAGGTTGGACGGGGTCGGAATAGGTGCATAGTAATACAGCAAGTTAAGACATGCTAAAAAAAAATATGGACATGTATGTGTATGTACGCGTGTATGAGCAGAATGTTTATAAACACAGCTAAGCGAAGTAATGAGCAAGTAGTTTTTCATGCCATATAAGGAGATCATGTTTGCTCATTATATTTAAAGAATTTTAAATATCAAATAGCGTTAAGAACTAAAATGTGGTCAGGGATAAAGAGAGACTCTCTTGTGGACCAGGAAATAGATGATGTCACCGACGCCGCGCGCATCGTCGTAGTGCGTCGTCTCTTTCGGGGCCGGAGACTTCAAAGTCCTGGACTATGGAGGCTTCGTAGATCCGTCTGCCCGCCGTCGTGGTGTATGAGGAGTGCCAGGCAGTGTATGTGGCGTTGAAGTCGCCTGCCAGGACGGTCGGCACGGTGGACTCCAGCAGATCACGCAGGTCCTTTGCGATGTGTACCACGTTGTCATCCGGTGGGCAGTAGACAGAGTAGAGTCTCAGGGCGTGCCCTGAGAGTTTGAGCTCAACCCCCAGGGCAGACAGCGAAGACGCTTGGTATCGAGCGGCTGGTGGACAAAGTTGTTCCTGACAAGGACTGCCAGTCCCCGGTATCTCAGTCCTTGTGGCAAGGTCTCACACTTGGCGTATGTTTGGTAGCCTGAGAACTTCGGGATCTTGCCACCTATGAAGTGGGTTTCGCTGACCAGCAAGACATCGACCCGTTGCTCACTAAGGAAGTGACGCAGTAGGCCGAGCTTCTTGGTCAGCGATTGGGCGTTCCAGTAAACGACCCGAAGTTCTCTACCGTCCATGGTGTTTGGCTATTTCAGTGGCTGCTGAGGTGGTGGTGTTGGAGGCTGTGAGGCCTTGGAGAGTGGCCTCAAACGTGGCCATCATGGTCCTCATGGAGTTGAGGGTGGCCGCGAGGTCCAGAGGGCCGGTAGTAGCAGCCGGTGTTTTGGGCGCGGGCTCTTCGGTGTGCGGGCGTGTGTTTGCCTGCATCTTCCTGGGCTTCCTTCTCTTGCCCGTATTGGCTTCAGTGGGTGCGAGCTTCGTACCACTGTTCCCCCTTTTGTTGGCAGCGTTGGCCGGCGCCATGAGTGAGACAGGCGCGGACTCTTCCACCGTGGGTTGCGGTACCGATGCTCGCATCGTGGGTCCCGGGCCGGCGGCGATAGTGCGATCTTGGAGCTGCTCGGGCCCGGGCGACAGACAACGGGGGTAGATGGGTTGGGCACCGGATTTAAAGGTGCGCGGCGTCTCGGTGGTGGTAACGGCGTCTTGAGATGGAGAGGGATCCACTTCGTCTATTCCGAGGAAATGGTTGCAGGAGCCGTCCGAGTGTTCGTCGTCGTCGGTTCTCGAAGTGAGTTTCTCCTTTTCTTCGGTTGGTGGCTTTGTTTCTCCATCGTCTCGCCTACCCCCCGTCACAGGGTGCCGATATTTTTTTCCAAAATGTCTGGTGGGTAGTTGTGACTCGGCTGAACCCGCGCGAATTTCCTCCGTGGTGGAGGGTGGCGGAAGCTGCTCTGCCCAACGCATTCTACTAGCCGGGGTCTGTCTCACTCCACATCCCGTTCCCGGGGCGTCCGTTTGAGCGGGACCGGGTCAGGAATGCAGGGATAGGCGTCCGACAGCAGGCAGCAAGTAGTGAGAGCGTTCCCCGCCGGCCTGGGGGCCAGGTGTTTATTTGATCGGCCTTTGAAAAAGGTAAACAAATAATTCTTGAGGGTTGGGGGTGCGTCCGTAGGCAGGGGTGCGTGCGTAAGCGGACCTTCCGGGCGCGAGCGCGCTTTTTATTACCACCTGTGCGCTCGGCGTCTGCGCGTATTTACGCGCCTCGTCCCCCAGCCCCCGCCCGTACCCCTTCCTCGCTGTGCCGGTAGGCAAGTTTCGTAATTGTTATCGATTCACGTATTGATGAATTGAATTTAGATTAGACATTATCTGTGCGTGTATCTAGCGCGCATTAGTTAGTACTGTAGTAAGTTAACATTGTATATACAGGGTGGGGCCTGTAACCAAAGCAAAAAATTTAAACAGAGATTTCTTAAAGTATGTACAGTTATTGTAAAGTGGTCCTAATGTTCCAAAGTTCTTAAATTAGGAGATATAGTCATTTAAAATTAAGATTAGCCATCAGTACATTTTTACATTGCGACACTGTCGCTTACCGGTCGTAAGATATCGTGGTACCGGGCGTTTTGACAGATTCTAACATATGTGTGTAAGTATTATTATTCTGAGGTGTAAGTAATGAAAACTATTTTAAATTAATCTAGGAAATAAACAAAACTACTCCTTATTTAGATCTACACATAGTACAGTCGCGGAATGAAAAGGTTGACCACCTTAAGATCTGTTTTTGCTTGCTCAGTATAAGTTATCAGTATCTGCTTATCGACCGAGTATGACACATTCCGTCATAATGAATGTCATTTCACTGTATGCCCCACAGATACATCGTTACTATGGTAAAGTATAAACAACAGCCACTATTGGTTCATACTCTTTATTGGTCGTTACAAAAGAGTTGCTATGGTAAAGTATAAACAACAGCCACTATTGGTTCAAACTCTTTATAGGTCGTTACAAAAGAGTTGCTATGGTAAAGTATAAACAACAGCCACTATTGGTTCAAACTGAACTTAGTCGTTATTGGTCATTAGCATTACAAAAGGGTTGCTACGGTTCAATAATGAAAAACGGCGGCATTCGTGTAATACAACCAAGTTAAGATGATAAGCTATAAAAAAAACTATTTATCTCATTAATTTTTCAGTTATTTCAGGAAGGAGAACAGAGAATAACGAACTTTCACTTAGATAGGAATGAGTAAAACTTGCCTATAACTGGTGTATACCCCCACAGAAATCAAACAAATTCAAAGCTAGTAAAATATATATTTACAAATTACAATAAAACAAACAATCATATTAAAACAAAACAAACAATCACTTCTTGGAAAATATGTCGATTGGGATTTATTATTAGCACACTATCTTAACTGAAAATAAGGAATAATAGTATTTAATAAGAGATGTAACCACCACGAGCATCAATGACACTTTGTAACCTATTTCTCATGGAACCTGTATATCTGGTACCATTATACCTCCATAAATGAAGCCTGCCATGTTGGCTCGATTTAAAGCATTTTTCGTCGCTAAATATTGTTGTACTCCAATCGTCGTTTAAATGCATTTGTGCAAATTCCAAGCGTGCTGCCTTATGAGCATCAGTCATAGCAATTTTGTTTGCGTGTCGTCTATAATGCAGTCCCATTGAATGTAAGGCGTTTCTTATTACTCTTGGACAAACTTCATACATTTCTGCATAAGAATTGGTTGACACAAAACCGTTATCTTCATATTGTCGTCTCATATCGGCTCTTTGTGCATCACTAAGGACGGGGCGGCGACCAGAATTATTATGAGGTTACCTTCCTCAGCAAATCTAGATCTGGTTAAATTTAGGTTTCGCGATATTTCACTGATAGTGTAACCATCTTCGTGTTGATCAATAATAGGTAGCTGCTCTTTCTTGAATATTTACATTTCTCGGCATTATAAAATATTAACACGAATAGGTTACAAGAAATAGCAATGATGACATTGACAGGAACTGTTATTCATATTTATAGTTTATTTTGTAGTTTTGGTAATCCTACAAATATGTAATAAACATGATAACGTTATCTTCGCTTTTTAATCACTATTCCTTTCAGTTCAAGTGGCTGTAAATACTTCAGAGACAAGTGGGCATGAATCATGATAGAGAGAATGAATTACTGTATTCAACGGCTGCAACGTAAACAGATGATAATATCATTTCACAATAACGTAAAATCAATCTACGGCCATAGTAGTTTGTTATTTATTTTTGTGATTCGCTCAAGACTTTCGACTTGACAACTTGACATTGTCAATGTACAATGTCACAATGTACAACTTCGGTTATAATCGTAGCAAAGCATCGGAAATCACAACTATTTCCGAACTCATTTTACCAATCATAGCTGACGCTGCCATGGTTACTATGTAACAATGTCCGCTAGTAGCGGCATCGTATTGGCAGACCGGTTGTCGTTAGGGCCTACTGTTACATCAACAGTCACTAGGTTACGGTTGCTAGTCGTGTTTACGTTTCTAGTCGTCCGAACTCGTACGAAGGAATCTTCGGGAAAACTCGGAAGTCCCGAGCCGACAGTAATTTCCTGGGCTTTGACGTTGCTACGGCCACGATATAACAAGAACTAGTTGACCAATAGGCGATCACAACTTCTCCGGAAACTATCGTTGCTATGGCTACACCATAACATAAAGTCTGATATTTGACATAGCTAGTTTCCTTCTGAGTCAAATCAGCAACTTTTTAATAAGTTAACATGACACATGACAATGTTTGTTGTACATTACTTGCTCGATTAATTTTGTAAGGAAATAAAAAAAAATTTTTTTTAATTTTAATTCATTAATACCAATTGGACGTAATTACTGATTAGTTAAGGGATGTATATTTAATTTTTTTGCTTTGGTTACAGGCCCCACCCTGTATACGCATGTGTAATTGTTATTAAATTAGATTGTTACTGACTGACAAAGTGGTTACTCTCTCACCCCCACAAGTGGTGACCCCGACAAAGAACACCATGCCGACTGAACAATGATCGTCGCTACCCTGCCCAACGTCCCACCAATTTGGGGTAACCTCCGGTAAAGTGGTGACCCCGACAAAGAACACCATCCCGACTGAACAATGATCGCCGCTACCCTGCCCGACGTCCGACCAAATGGGGTGACCGCTGGTAAATGAACAACATCGTCGTTACTCTGCCTGATTAAGGAGCATTTCCGCCGGAACCATTACGCCGCTGCTCGTCAGTGAGAAGAGCAAGCAGGATGACACAAGACCAGTAGCTCCGGGAATTACTGCAGATCTCATCGACTGGAACTGGAATCTCCACCATATACCGCATTCCGGAGTAGGTACAGGAGACCCAGGCTCTATAGTGATTTTCAAATATTGAAGATATTCTGCTTAGTTGAAAATGGAAATCGGGAACATGCCACCGGGAACGAGATTATTATAAAGGAAAGTACGCCGCGCCGCCGGCTAAAGGCACCTACCGCTACAATTTTGGATCGGCCCCGAGTCATTGACATATGATCAAATATATCAACAATCGGAAACCCAACATCGACCCAGTTACGTTAAACGCAATCAGCAATTTCGACCAGCAAAATGTGCATTTCAGTACGGCCACGATTAATGTCGTCGCAGCACTTAGCGTGGACGGCAAAACTCATCAAGGTCAAGTTTGAGAGGAAACTATATAGCAATTGCAAAATATTATGGTATTTATTATTTTGTTTTTGTAAATATTTATTTGGTTGACTGTGTAATAGTTTCGATTTAAGAAGTTTTTTTTTACCTTCGCGCAAGACCGTGAAGATGTTTAATCTCTCAAATGCGAATTAATTCTTAGGTTCGGTCAATGAGCCATGAATTTCGCCAACTGAGAAAAGTTTTTGCCTCATGCAAGTCCATGAAGATGTTTAATATCTCCAATACGAGTGAATTCTTAGGTTATCGTTCAATGAGCCAAGAATTTCGCCAAAGGAGAGAAGAGGTTTTGTGCCTTCATGCAACGGCCATGAAGATGTATGTGTACCTCTAACTAATGCGAATTGATTTTTTACGTTATCAGACAATGAGCCATGAAATCCGCTTACTGAGGAAATACTTGCTACCCCACGCCAATTACCGACAAAGAGTCGATGAATTTTTGGGGTAAATTATTATTTTAATGAGACGTATTGCCCATAACGGCACACTTTACACAGTCATACCATCGTAAATATTTCATTAGGAACTTACTGTGCTGGAGAATACTTTTTAAATTTTTATTTATTTTCTCTTGGGGGGAGTACTGTGCCGGTAGGCACGTTTCGTAATTGTTATCGATTCACGTATTGATGAATCTAATTTAGATTAGACATTATCTGTGCGTGTATCTAGCGCGCATTAGTTAGTACTGTAGTAAGTTAACATTCTATATATACGCATGTGTAATTGTAATTAAATTAGATTGTTACTGACTGACAAAGTGGTTACTCTCTCACCCCCACCAACAAGAACTTTCCCCGCCACTTTATTTACTCAACTTAGTTTCTTATTAATAATAATAATAATAATAATAATAATAAAGCCTTTATTTCTCACAATTGCATGCATTACGATTTCATTTCATTTCACTAAAATAAATACATTAAATTAGAAAAAAGGAAATTATAATAATATAGAATTTGCAATTAAGTTAATTCATTTAAATAGTTGTATGTAGGTATTATTATTTGCTTTTATATGTGAGGTACCCATCTTTGGGCGTAGGCCTCCTCCAACTCCTTCCAAGGTCCTCTCTCTTTAGCTTGGCGGGTCCAGGTGGGTCCGGCTAGTTGAGCGATATCGTCGACCCACCTTCGTCGCGGCCGACCTGGCGACCGCGTCACGTCACGCGGATACCAGTGAACGATCCTCTCGGTCCACCGGTTATCCGTTATCCTTGCTACATGACCGGCCCATCTCCATTTCAATCTGCATGCAAGTTCAACGGCATCTGTCACGTTCGTTTTTTTTCTTATATCCGTGTTTCTTTTTCTGTCTCGCCGTCTAATATTTAGCATACTTCTTTCTGCCGCTCTTTGAAACACATTAAGCTTTTGAACGATTTCTTTCGTGAAGGTCCAGGTTTGACATCCATATAACAATGTTGGAAGGATAATCGAGTCCATAGCTTTCCGCTTCAAGTGGACTGAGAGTTTCGACTTAAAAATGTCTTTTAATGACCAGTATTTAGTCCACGCTATTTTTATTCTTCGTTCTACTTCGCCGGACGTTTGCTCTGTGAACGATATACTCTTTCCTAAATATACATACTTATCTACGTAGTCAATAGTGTGTGATTCGGTTGTAATTGATATCTTTACATCATTCGTCATAGCAAAGGTTTTGTCTCGGTTCATTTGCAGCCCACACTTTCGGCTTTCTCTGTCTAGAGTTGTCAACATGAATGTAAGGTCTTCGTGTGTTTCTGCTATTAAGACGATATCGTCAGCAAAGCGTAGATTATTTAGGTATTCGCCATTGATATTGATCCCTCTGTCTTCCCAATTTAGATTCCTAAAAATCGTTTCTAATAAGGCCGTGAATAGGTTTGGAGAAATGGGGTCACCCTGTTTTACTCCCCTCTGAATGTCAAATGGCTCTCCTTTTTTTCTAACTTGACTATGGCTCTGCTATTTCTATAGATTTCCTGAAGTATATTTATGTAGGTTACTTCTACACCTTGTTCCTTAAGTGTCAACCATAGAGGACCATGTTTTATGGAGTCAAACGCCTTCGAATAATCCACAAAGGCTATGTAGAGGCTTTTTCTGTACTCCATGTGTTTTTCAATGACTTGTGTTAGCGTGAAAATATGGTCAATAGTTAAAAAGTTTCGGCGGAAACCGGCTTGTTCTCTGGGCTGATTGCACTCTAACATTTTTGAGACTCTTTTCAATAGAATTTTTGCAAACACTTTGTAAATATATGGTCTGTTGTAGGCTTATAGGTCTATAGTTTTCTAGGCTCTTAGGGTCGCCTCTTTTATATAGCAGAGTTATGACCGATATCCCCCATTCTTCTGGTATTATTTGGTTTTTTATTATTTCATTAAATAGTCTGGTTAGCACTGGCGTTAGAAGCTCCATAATTGCCTTTAGGATGTCGTTTGTTAAACCATCATCTCCCGGGCTTTTCAAAAATTTCAAATGTTGAATAGCATGTTTAATTTCGCTCTCTAGAAACGATGGGACGATATCGCATTCTTGGTAGTCTATATTATGTTCATGGCTTAGCATGCTTGGTAAAGATTCTTATAAAATTCAGTTGCAGTGTTCATTAACTGTGCTCTATTTGTTACATTTTCATTTTTATCTTTTAATGTCATTATCCAGTGTATTGTATTAAGTATATTTTTTGATTTTTTCACCGATGATCTTTTTTCTAGCTCCTCTTCTATAATTTTGTAACGGTAATGTTTCCAATTTCGTTTTATTTGTTTGTTGACTAATTTATAAAGTGCTTGAAGTTGACTCCTTTCAGCACGTGTTCTTTTTTCTTTATTTTTTAGCCTATTTCTCTCAATAATTAGTCTCCCTACGTAGGGTGTTATTATTGTTTTGTCCGTTTTATTATTTTTGGGTAATTTTGTCATGGCTTCCTTTATGTTTCGAATTATTTTTTGATATGCTATTTGAATGTCATCGAACTCGATATCGTCTATATGATCTGCAATTATCTTTTTTACTGACTCTTGCTCCAGTGGGTTCAATTGTTTAACCTTTTTTCCATATAGTTTCCGAGATTTATTGTTATTAAATTGTTGTAAAAGGCTTATCCTGACTATTCTATGATCTGTGGGGAAGGTTGTATTTATTGATTGTACGTCTGTGACTTCTTTCACATTTTTGAGAAGAATAAAATCGATTTCATTTCGGACATTTCCATCGGGTGATATCCAAGTCCATTTTTGTTTAGGATTCTTTTTGAAGTACGAGTTGGTGATATGTAGTTGATTTTAAAAGTACTTTTCCTCTGTTGTTTCTGTCTCCATATCCCCATGGACCCATTACTTTTTTGTCGTCGTCTGTAGGTTTTCCAATCTTAGCGTCGAAGTCTCCCATTATTACTATATTTTTACTAGTATTTTCTAGCGCAGATTGTAAGTGTTCATAGAAGGTTACAAGTTCTTCTTCAGTTGATTTTTCTGTTGGGGCGTAGCATTGTATTAGGTGTAGTGTTTTGTTGTTAAGACATATATCCAGACGGATGACTCGATCCGAAAAAGTTTTTATATCTAATATGTTAGATTTCATTTCCTTTTTTAATAGAAAACCGACACCATTCGATCCACTCTTTTCTCCGTGATATATCATAATGTAATCCGCATTTTCTATTATTTTTTTCCCTTCTTTTTTGATCTCAGACATGCCAATGATATCCCATTTGAACTTTGTTAAGCAATGTCTGAATTCAATAAGCCTTGATTCATTTACTAGCGATCTAACATTCCAGGTACAAATGTAAAAAGCTTGTGGCTTCGCATGTAGTGGGCGGGGATGATGATGGTGCTCGTTTGTTTCTAGGGTTTTTATTATTTGCTGATACTATGAGTTTATCGTAGCGTATAAAAGCCTTGTTTCCTTTCACCAACTCTTGTTTTTGTTGCGATTTAAGTTCATTTCTTATTTTTAATATCTTTGACGGGAACTCATGTTTAACATACATATTGGTGCCTTCTAGCCTGCTC
This sequence comes from Acleris cristana, assembly GCA_948252455.1. Classification (NCBI taxonomy): domain Eukaryota; kingdom Metazoa; phylum Arthropoda; class Insecta; order Lepidoptera; family Tortricidae; genus Acleris; species Acleris cristana. The sequence goes on along the minus strand of OX411771.1, from coordinate 48,020,321 downwards.
TTATTCTGTAAATTTTTTATTTTTGTTCCCAGAGTAGTAAAGGTAATGGCTACTGGTCTAGGGTTGCCTCCCTTCTTTCCTATCCTTCTGACGGCTTCTATTTCTTTTTCGTGGATTTTCATGTTAAAGGTTTCATTAATTATGCGGGAACGCCGTCACAGTGAGCGGTGCATCGGAGACATTGGTTCCGGTTGACGCGTATCACCCGCCGCTCGAGGTGCGGGTCTCGTGGTCTGGGGCCGCGGGGTACAGAGGCGGGCGCGAGGTAGGTTCCGATGCCGATACCAATGATCAGCAATCTCAACAGGAGTGGAACTTTGGGAAGGCTGACTATCCACGGTTATACACATTACTAGCCTCCATGGACTGGACGCCTTTGTATAGTTTAAATGACGCGGACGAATGCTTGCGTTATTTCTACTCGAATATTAATGACGTTATTGCCCAGTGTGTGCCGTATAAGTCGCGTAAGCGTATTTCATCGCGGTACAGTGGACGTATTATATTAAAAACGTTCCAACCCACAACATGTCCAAAAATGAGTTATATAAACCAATGAGGTCAGCTAACATGGTATTTTCATATAACGAAAGCGTTCCAAGGTACCTTGTTGGTAGGGGTAAAAACAAAAATAGGAGTCCAACCCACGCATAGCAAAGGTCTGAATATAAAATACACTAAAATGCTCCAACCCGTTTGAAACCATTTCAACATATTCGTTTTCTACGGCGTGGCTCTTTTTATTTTTCATCAAAATGGACTAAGTTACTTGAAACGTTTTTGTTCAATTGTACTGTTGATATTGTTTACATGATAGTCATCACGAAAATGATCTAAGCAGCTTGGAACAATTTTGAGAAATACCTGTAATGATTAAAAGTACCGTAAACACGGGTTACTTTAGCCCTAGGGGGTAACATTGCCCACCCCAAAAACCACAATAAAAGTTTAATTATTCCGTTATATGTTACATCAGGACCAAGCTACTTATATAGCTCTTAAATTATAATATCAATTTAAGATGTTTAACACTAAAATAGTTATAGTTTTAAGTGTGGGCAATGTTACCCCCTAGGGCTAAAGTAACCCAAGTTTACGGTATTTCACAAAAACGTTCCAAGCTGCTTAGATCATTTTCTTAATGACTATTATGTAAACAATATCAACAGTTAAATTGAACAAAAACGTTTCAACGGGTTGAAAAATTTCATTGAAATCTATATCCATTTAGATCTAATTCATAAAAATGTTTCAAGTAGGCTGGAACGTTTTTGAGAAATCAATTTTTAAAAGGCACCCGTTTAGGGCTGAATTCAAAAAACGTTCTAAGGAGCATGGAACGTTACTATGAAATATATTTCTGTTTATGGCTTAATTATAAAAGTGATCCAAGTAGGTTGGAACATTTTTCTGAAATTACTTTTGAAAGGTGTCGGTTTAGGCGTGAATTATAAAAACGTTCCAAGTAGCTTTAGAACGTTTTCGTCATATCAAGTTGTGAAATTCATGCGTGATTTTAAAAGAATGATTAACCAATTTAATACCTAACTTACATATATTTTTTGTTAAAAATGTAATTTAAATGAAGTTACATGAACATTTTTTACCTAGTAAATTATCTACATATTTGAAGTTTATCTGTGGTGCAATGTCAAAGTTGAAGTCAGTGTGTTGTCACATTTTGTTGGAAGCTTCTTTTGAAAACTCGCAGTTCTTTTGTTTCGATTATAATGAAGAGAAGAGACATCATATTGCAGAAAGCTTTGAAAATACCTCAAGACATTAACCATGCTTCAAGTAAGTAAAATTAAGTATTCTTGTTATTTGAATAGGTACCTATCTATCACACATTTTTTCTCTGATTATGAATTTATGCGTATTAATTCCTAAAGAATGATTACTTAATACACATTTTGATGTTATCCACGCAAAGATGTTTACTAGATGTTATATACTTTTTTTTTATCCCAGAAGCATAACCTCAAAATGCCGGAGCAAATTAAAATTTCAACTGAACGCAGTCACCGCGGAGTTATGCTAGGGTAAAAAAACATTAAATTAAATATCGGTAGCATGAAACTGGTTTTTTTAATAAATATTCCATTGTGAATAAATTATTTTCACCGCTGCTTGTCTACTTAGGGCTCTGTATTGTGTTTATTGTTTTCTATTATTAAAAAGCAAAGGGTTTTTCGTTTGATGCTATGGTCATTAACAATAAACTGCAATGTGATGTTTATTTAACGTATTGCTTTAAAATACCTTTCACCATAAGTAACAACTATTTAATTGTTAGCTTGTTTTTGGTTGGTTGGCATTGGCGAGTAATGGTTATAATATGATTTCGCTTAAAATGATTGATACTATAAAAACAAGTGCACGAATTTTGATGCTCTTTCAAGCAAGTTATTTTATTGGAAAATCTATTGCACTGCTCTCACTTGACTACGATTTGGGTAAGGACCAAAAAGTTGGGTATGCTTACTTACTCAATTAAATTTTCTATGAAACTTTTCCGTCGTGACACGAAAATTAGCCATACAATTATTGTAAGGATACTTTTCGTCGCACAACGGAACTTTTTTGGACTTTGTTGTTTGTATGGTTAACTACGCTTAACTATGGTCTAACTTTTTGGTCCTCACCCATTTTTTAATCGCATGACGCATGTTCAGTATGCATATACAGAACTTAATCTTTCCAGGTACAAATCGATGTCCTAAACGGCACACAAACTCAGTTGTTAGTTGCATTACTGCAATCCCAAATAGGACAACTTTGGCCACGGTATCTTCAACAATAGATGATTCCACGGTTTCTAATTCACTACGTGAAACAGATCAAAATGTTACCTCGTTAGAAAACCACGAACATGAAGAAAACTCGTCACCAGTTCCACCTATGTCGCCAGAGACCCTTAAGCTGTTGGATATTATTGATAACGATGATAACAATAATGACGACAAAGACAAAGATAGTACGTATGACCTTAATGAAGTAGAAGCTGATTCTATGAACGATAGCCGTTATACAGACCTCCAAGCACTAGGCATAACCTTCACGCAGCCTTCACGCAGGGCCTTGTTCAGATAACCGCTGTACAAACTCACCTGTACCAGATGAATCTATGTCCCCATCTACTAAACTAGAGAGGTCTTGTTCTATAGATACCCGCTGTACAGATTTACTAAGACCAGATGCACCTATGTCCCCCTCTATTAATCTTGCGGAGCCTTATTCCGTAGACAGCTGCTGTACAGACTTACCAACCCCGGATGCACCTTTATATTCGCCATTGACACCAGCGTGCCAGAACATCAGTCGCTTTTCATCACCCCATACAAGAAAAAGTCCAGGGGAAGGTATTAGTTCTGTAAATAGCAACTTTGAAGACGTATCAACACCAGATACGCCTTTATACTCTCCAATAACTCCTATATATCATAACCCAATGTCTATTGATTAAAACATCTGAGAAAATACGGAAAATATGACTGACGATAACGATTTTAGTAGCGATAACCACGACGTAGATTCTAACTACACGCCTGGAACTGACCATTCAAGTGAAACTACTTTTTCTGACTCAAATATTCTTGATATAAATCAACCTAGTACAAGTAACAGCTCCTTACCTAACGCTAGCGAAGAAAACATAACAGACCAAGGAAGGGCAAAAAGGGGTCGTAAAAGAAAGTTCAAAGAATACACACTTGCAGAACGTAAGTATAGGAGGTATAACAACTTACCGTACAAGGGAAAATCCCAAGAAGTGCAGCCCAAATTGTATAAAGAATTCAACTGTTCTTGTTCAAGGAAATGCTCCCTCCTCGTTGATAGTGAGAACAGAAAGACTGAGTTTTTAAAATTTTACAGCCTTGGCTCTTATGAAGCTCAATTAGTTTACATTGTCTCAAATGTTAGAGAAACCCCGACAAAGAGAAGTTATAAATGTAATAATTCAAAAACGGAAAAAAATAAGACTCGACAATTTTCGTCGTCCACCTTATGTGGAGTTTCAGTGTGCAACGAAATGTTTAGTAAAACATTGCAAATCTCTAACCAAAAATTAACAGTCAGTCTCCAAAAAAATCGTTCCAGTGTAGGCAGCATAAAAGATCTAAGAGGCAAGCTGCGAGGTGGCTGGAATAGGACACCGCAAGAAGATGTAGATTTTATTTGCAACTTTATCAACAAGATCCCAAAATATGAATCTCATTACAGACGAGAAAATAACAGTGACAAACAATATTTACAGCCTGGAATGACAAATATAATACTTTATAATCTTTATTTGGAAGAATTCAAGGAGTCATATGGAGAAAGCAGAAAAAGCGTTTCCATATTTAGAAAAATATTTTTGACCAAATTTAATTTAAAGTGTAAAGCTCTCAAGAAAAATACGTGCAACAAATGTGATAGGCTGGCTGCCCAAATAAATTGCTGCACGTCAGTTGAAACCAAAACAAGTTTGCTACAAGAAAAAGACAATCATTTGAAGACGGCAGAAGCTTTAAGAACAATGATGAGAAACGACATGGATAATACAAGAAATGACAAAATATATGAATGCCCAACGTATGCCTTAGAGAAAACCTTACCTTTGCCTCGAATCCCTACTAACATAGCATTCTACAAACGGCAGCTGTGGTTCTACAATTGTGGGGTGCATGCGGGTTCTACAAATACTGGATATTGTTTTGTATGGGTAGAGGGCGAAGCAGGCAGAGGAGCCCAAGAGGTAGGGTCCTGTTTAACTTATTACATAAATAACCAACAAAAAGTTGGAAAACCCCCGACATTGACATTTCAAAGTTCAATACTTCAAAAACGGCTGAACCGATTTCGATATAAAATGTCTAATAACCACCGCTAGAAACCCTGCTTTCAAATAAAAAAAACCGCATCCAAATCGGTTCATCCGTTTAAGAGCTACGGTGCCACAGACAGACACACACACACACACACACACACACACACACACACACACACACTTACACGTCAAACTTATAACACCCCTCTTTTTTGCGTCGGGGGTTAAAACATTTTGAATAAAGACGTTCAACATTTAGTTCTATGGAGTGATTCATGTGGTCGCCAAAATCGCAACATAAAGATAACCCTGTTATTGAAGGCTATTTTGGAAAATCACCCCTCTTTACAAACAATTACATTGAAATATCTACAGCCAGGGCATACATTTCTCCCAAACAAAACTGACTTTTCTAAAATTGAGACATCCTTAAAGTTACATCCTAGACTCTACACTGCCGAAGATTATATAAATGTTATAAAAAATTGTAGAACTAAGAATCCCCTAATAGTAAAAAAAATGGAAACACAAAATTTTTTGGGGACATAGAAATTAGAAAAAAACATCGTGAATAGAAAAGTGTCTGTTAACAAAAATAAAATTAATTGGCTGAAAATTAAGGAGATACTATTGAAAAAAGAAAAACTGTACTCGTTATTTATCAAAACTACAGAAGGGTCAGAAGAAATAAATATTGAAAAAAAAATTAAGGGCAGTCTTTTCCATACACGAAAGTTTCTTGATTTCGCTATATCCCAATGGAAAAGAAATAGCCCAAGTAAAACTAGATGATCTAAGATCCTTGTACCCCTTCATACCAGAAGATTGCTTAGAGTTTTACAAAAACCTCAAAGGAAATGTTAACGTCCTGGATGATGTAGATGGATTAGGCTCAACTCCTGACTTTGAGATTGAAAATTCGGAAGAGGAGTGAATTTCATGTTTCATGACATAATCTTTTTTGTAGAAGTTTTTTTTCGTTTATTTTTGCTATTGTCTTATTATGTAACCATAAATTAATATTAAAGCACTTAATTATTATGTCTGGTTAATGTAAATGATGTTATCATTGATTTTGTCTCTAATCCTTATCCTATTAAAATATATAACAATAACGTATGTTTCTCCTCTTATATCTTCTAAACTGAATAGTCGATTTAATATTAATTTTCACTACTCGAAAGGGTGAAAGGCGAGGATAGTTTAAGTATATATTTCTCGGAAAAACATTCATGTTAAGCCAAGGTAAGTCAATTATTTCTTCTACTCATTTGTTCTGAATATTTTTCTCCAAAACGTTCCATATTTATGGAACATTTTTGAGAAAAATATTCAGAAGCAAATCACAATTAATTAAAAACGTTCCACGGCTTATTTTATCCATAATCTGATGATGTGATATAAATAAGTAGATTTTTAATAACTTAAAAAAAAGAAAAAAACCTCGTAAACCGTCTATCATTAACATATTGCAATATAATGGTCTGTCACTGAACACTACTCTGATCAACTTAAAAAAATGATAACTCAATTCGAACATAGTGTGAGTTGGAACGTTTTTACTATAATACGTCCAGTTATCCTGAATGGTATAATGCTGACCTGATTTGCGAAATAAAGTGTAAGGCTGCTCTTCATAAGAGATATAAGTCTAACTACTCCCGAGAAAACTATTTAGCTTTCGCGAGGTGTAGGGCGCAGGTTAAAAATATGATTCAAAATGCCTACACGCAGTACCAGGACCGTGTTCAAACACATTTAAAAGAGGACTCCAAAGCTTTTTGGAATTATGTGAAGCCAAAAACGAAACGTGGGAATACGCAAAAGTTATCTAAAAATGGTTCTAGATGGAAAAAAGGGTATGAAGGAGTTCGCTGACTTCTTTCAAACGGTGTATGCCACCGCCCCAGCTAAACTCAATGTGAGCGCGGCAATGGCGGAGACAGAATGTGTGTTGGACTCATCGCGAATACATCTGAAGAGGCTTAATCTGGCTGATGTGATGCGATCACTTTCAAATCTCAAACCGAAGCGATCCGCCGGACCTGATGGCATTCCCGCTTTGGTATTTAGAGACTGTCGATCTGTGTTGGGTGAGCCGCTGCTGCACCTTTACAATGTGTGGTTGGAAAACGAAATTTTTCCTGACTTGTGGAAGGTAACCCGCGTAATTCCAGTTCCAAAAGGAGGAGGAGGAGGAGGAGGTGAGGGGGTTGAGGGATACAGGCCGGTTGCAGTATTGTCTACCCCCGCTAAAGTATTCGAGTCAGCGTTGCAAAATATTATTTATAACCAAGTACGGAGTCAGCTGTCTGATGCGCAACACGGTTTTCAACCGGATTGTAGTACAACTACTAACTTGCTTAGCTACGTGACCCAAATTATACCGGAAGTAGACAGCGGGGGCCAGGTTGACGCCGCCTACTTTGATTTTCGTAAAGCGTTTGATGTTATTGACAATGACATCCTGCTAAGAAAACTAGCCGGCGTCGGCTTTACCCCTCATTTATAAAAGTTTTTTGCGAGTTATATGAGTGATAGACGACAATATGTGGAGTACGCGGGATACAGGTCGGAGCCATATGTTGTGAGGTCTGGAGTAAGTCAAGGGAGTAACTTTGGCCCTTTGGAATTTATAATCATGGTTAATGACTTGCCGCAAATTATCAAAAACTCGGGCTGTTTACTCTTTGTCGACGACTTGAAAATATTTTTACCTATTAAAAGCATTACCGACTGTAGTAAGTTTCAAAGTGATATAGACCGTGTGGTGTCATGGAGTGAAGCGAATAGGTTGTATTTTAATATCTCTAAGTGCGTGAATATAACTTTTACTCGATCGCGCAACCCGGTCCTTCATGATTACCAAATTAACAATCAAAAATTAAAAAGAGTGATAGAAGTTAAGGATTTAGGAGTTAAATTTACATTTGATTTGAGGTTTCGGGATCATATTGTCAGTATATACTGTACCAAAAAGTAGTTACACTATTGTCTTAGGCTAACACCTGTAAAAATAGTTATAAGTGTGAGAAATAAATAAATAAATAAAAATAAATAAATGTTGACAACCTTTCCTTCGAGTTGCAAATATGATTCCTCTTCGTCTTTTATCCCGAAAAACACCAGATTTCTCTGTACAGCTTTCTTCTCTATCTCGTCAATTCTATTTTCCTGCTCTTCTGTTTGCAAACGCAAAGAGTTCAATTCACAAGTTAATTTGTTAAATTTTTCGTTCATATTGCTGTTTATATTTGATGTAATTTTCTCTTCAGCTTTGCCAGGGAACTTTCGATAGTTTCGAACCTTTGCCTCATGTCATTTCTCATTTCTAGAAGTATTTTTTCTATTTGACTCATTTACAGATGCTAGCGCCCTCTAGTAGATTTTTGTAGCAGTCGTGTAGATGTAAATGGTTCGATTTGTTAGCGAAGTCCTACTAATTGGCGCTAGATGGCGCTGTTTTTCGATAATTAAAGTATGATTAGCAGAAATTTATCAATATTTGAGGATAGGTAATTTCACTTATTCAGTTCACTAAGTTTTTTAATGGCTCTTCTTGAAGGTTTCCTTTTGAGTTACCACTATTGCATTATTTCACAAAACATCACCGGTTAGTATTTGCTTGGCATTGTAAAACATGTTTTTTATGCCTTCAGTATTTAGCAAAATTTCGCTTTTATCACTGGTTATTTTTTAAAGTTTCTCTATTCACACGATACTTTTAAATATTGTCTATCACTGTACACACTTGGAACACGAACTGATTGCTATAAATATTTATTTTTAAAGGATAAATACGGAGCTGATGTAAACAATGGCACAGTGGCGCCCTCCTATTATTATATATTAGTTTCTTACCTTACATATTATTTATGAAAATTCACTTACAACTATATACAATATTATTAATTATAACTAACACAATCACATAACTATATAAACATTTATTCATCGTGAACACTTACAAAAATGTTACTTGCTTAAAAAAGTGGTACAAAGATAGCAATGTTTTATTTTTTAATACAGACAATTATGATTAGTTTTCTGTTACATGTTTATCTGTTTCTAAATACTTAAAAGTTTCAATATATGGATTGAGGTAGGATGATAATTGATCGATCAACATTTGTACTTTTTAATTTTATTTTAGGTTTTAAATTGTGTACTATTTATACGTATCTAAGGCCTATACACTATATAACTGATTTGTTAAAGTGATTTAAATAAATGTATGACAATGATTTGTTAGTTTTTTTTCCTCTACATTTCATAAGTAAATACGATATTTATTACATCAACATCCAACAGTGGAAAAAGACAGCTTCGAATAGTTCAAATCAACGACTTTTGAATAGATCGGTAGACCCTGATTAACCTCTTAAAGAGAGGAAAAGAATTAATAAATTAATTGGTGAAAATTAGGATTAATAGTAATTAGTTTTTTTTTAGTTCTTTTTTATAATAGATACATACATACATAACTTCACACCATAACCCAGAGTGGGGTAGGCAGAGCTAAGAATTACCTACAACTTAAAAAAATAAAATAAATTAATGGATTAATAGATAAATTTATGAAAACTTGATCTATTCAGAACATTAAAACTCAAATCTATACAGTATTCAATAACATGAAATCTCGAATCTATTCAGTATTCAGGGGTAAGATTAGGGGGCCTGGATACGCCGATACCCTAATTTTACCCTACTCACTGGTGCTTTATAACTGTTATTTAATATGAAACTTACAGTAAACCACGAAATACAATAAAGATAAAAATGATTTGCGTCCGGCACGCTGTGAGTTGATAGGGGAAGCGATATGAATGATTAACCTATAAGCAATGACAGCTCTAAATTCTATGAATAACTATGGTTAGGTCTATGTCTATGGTCAAAAAGACGGCGACAGACGCCACGACTTAGTGATTATACACGATGAAATAAAACAAATTAAAAAATATTGATTTTCCATTAACAATTATCATGCCTAAATTTTTGACTGAAGAAGAAAAAGGAATTTTAGTACCGTCAAAGATTAATTCAGGTATCATAAGGTCCGACAACTTAGCGATGAAATGAGGGCTACCGACGACAATTGCCTGCGACTTTCTTGCATCGATCTTCAAGCCAAAACTAGCCGTCCAGTCTGGGATAACCACGAGGTCACTGTTTATTAAAGCGATCAGGGAGGGGAAATCATCAATACAAGCCGCCGCGTAAATTTGCAAGTCATCCGCATAGTGGTGGTAGGAAGATTTAAGAGAAGCAGAGATGCTGTTCATAAAAAGTGAAAAGAGAAGAGGGGGTAGTATAGCCCCCTGAAGGACACCAGCAGTTAGGTCAGACCACAAGGAAACAGAATCATCTACTTTGACAAGCTGGCGCCCCCCAAGGAGATACGATTGAAACCACGAAATGGCTGCAGGGGAGATATTGTAAGTCTTCAGTATGCTAAGGAGAATATCATAATCTACGGTATTAAAGGCACTGCTGAAATCTAACAGAACAAGGACAGTAAGTTTTCGGTTTTCAATATTCCGACGAATGTCATCAGTGACTTTGACCAAAGCAGTGACAGTGCTATGCCTGGGGCGGAAGCCGGATTGGAAAGGATTGAAAATTTTGTGATAGTTGAGAAAGCGGGACAGTCTTCGATTTGTGAAGTGTTCAATAACTTTGGAAAGGGCAGGGAGAATATAAATTGGTCGAAAATCGGAGAAAGACAAAGGGTTAGAAGTTTTTGGAAGATGTAACGTGAAACGTTATACAATAACTAAAGGTAAAGAATTACGTTATTAGAATCTAGATCTTACATACCTAACAAAAATATCTGGAACGAATAAATTGAAATTTAACCTAACAACTATATCCGAATAACCTTATGATGTACTTACTTAATAAAACTTAATTATTCAAGAACGCAACTTAATTAACCTATTGATAACAAATAATAATAAATAATAATAATAATAATAATCATCATTTATTTAAGAAAAATCAATTACAATAGTTACATTAACATTAACTTCAACAAACGAACGTGCGCGCAATAATGTTTTTACATATATATCGCGGTGGGTCGCATGCACCGGCCGTTGCTACCGAGCGTTACCGAGGACACCCGAAGGTTTCCGAGCTCTCGCGGCGACCGCCGCGCCGCGCTCATTCGGCCGCTAGCCTCTGGACACACTGTCCGCGACGCTCATTATCAGCTCCTTCCTTTGTCTCGTCCGCTGCTGTGCGCACGCAATTAAATTGACTCGTTTAAATATATGTGTGGTGTTTATTCCCAAAATTGGGTAAGTGTTGCACAAAATTAATATTAATTAATTAGTATTTGCGTTATTGCTTATGTGTGTTTCATAATATGCTTTAATGTAGATCGTAGCGAATTTGAAAAAAGACCGTTAACGGCCACATCACCTTGCCACCTCATGACCTTTCTTTGTCTGCTTTCGGAACCATTTTATTCTACCATCATGATCTCATTTCATCGTAAGTAGTTGCCATTATAAGTGTAAAATAATATTAAAATACTCATGATTCTTAAATTATGCTACTAATTTTATAAAAATAATTAATTGTTTTACTTTCAAGGGAAAGTACTAACTAAATAATGGTTCGTCGAAGTTAATTTTGCTTGCATATTAAGCCTTTGCTAATATTTGTAATGTAATTTTGATATTTCTGCCAAAACACAAAGATCTGTAATTTAACTCTTCGAATAGTTTTAAACTTACTAGCAAAAGCTTACTTAATTAAATCATCAATGCCGATTCATTAATTTTATCATATTCATTTCCCATTTTAAATCATTCCATTATTGTACGAGGTAAGAATCACTGCGGAATAGCTTAGCCATAGGTACTACCGCTTTCTTTCGGGTTTGCTTGTGCAATTTTAGTATATATATTTTATTATCCTTTACATGCAGCTTCGGCACTGATTCTTCTTCTTCTCTATTCACCGCTTACTTCTTATGTACTATCAGACCATTGGAACCTTGACCCACCATAGAACTGTGTCACAGGGACGTTATGATTCAAGTTATAAGAAGTGTCAAACAAATTGTTTTATAATGTCACTGTGACACCGTTCTATGGTGGGTCAGGGTTCCATTGGGCTGATTGTACCTGGACTGCCCATGATACATGCTTGATTGCTAGTTTCACTGTACCTCATGCCCACCCCCTTGCGTAAGCGTATGATCATCTGCAGTCCAGGCTATATATGAACCCGCTTCTGATGCTGGCAATATTCGACGCGTTACAGGGACACCCCCCGGGTTGGCGATACCGGGCCTATTGAGCCACCTGCTGAGTCCTTGACCCGTGACCCGCGGACCTCGCATCATCACCAGCCGTGCCGCACCCGTTCACCAGAAAAAGGAACTTGGCCGCCGTTACACCGCCATCACGTTGCTGTGCCACGCAAGAACCGAGGGGCGTACGGGTATTCGAGGATCTCGCCGCCACGGACAAACCAACTACCCTCGCCTACGTAAGCGTCTTACCCACGACCCAGCTTAATAATCTTAATATATGCAATAATTCTAAACTTTGTCTCATTTTCTTTGTTTCCGCGTAAGATACCCTATTAGGGCTAACTTTTACGTGTGACAAAGAGGATGTGTTAGTTTTCATGGTAAAGGAAACGAGCCCGAAGTTAAGGAGAAGGTAATAATATTGGATAGGATATGAGCGATGAATTCCGCAACGAGCATAAGCATGTCCGCACTCAGGCCGTCCTCACCAACGGCTTTCGTCTTTATACGTTTTAACAGGTTCAGAGTGTCATCCGGAGAGATCAGGCCTATATCAAAAGGAGGCAAGTCAGGGTGACGAGTATTGGCGAGAAGTGATTTGCTGCTTTACAGAAGGATCCAAGACAACCGGAGAAATGCTAAAGTGTTTATTGAGGGCGTTGAGATCAGGTGTAGATAATTGGAGAATTATGTTGAGTTTTGCCCACCCCTAATGTCTTTAAAAACTTTCATAATTTAGAAGGGGGACACCTATCTATGCGTTCATGGATGTAGCGGCGTCTAGCGTCCCTATATCTTCTGTTACATAGATCACGGAGGGTGACGTATTTGAGATGATTTTCACCAGAAGGGTCATGGCGCAGTTTTAGCTAAGCCCGGTTCCACTTCGCCATAAGAGCCAATGGTTGGAGTGAGCCAAGGCGCTGGCAAATGTTTAACCCGCGTCGGTTTCAAAGGCACGTGCAAGTCGAAGCTCGCTAATAGAGAGCTGGCAAACATATTAAGCTTGAGGTTAATGTCGCCGAGAGCGTCTAGGAATCGCCAGTCAATACTGCGAAGATCGGCAAGCAAGGCCTCCCGATTCACATTGCCAAGATTACGGCGCAAGATAAGTAGTATAATATTGGGCATTCTGGCCCACCTCGTTCGATCGGGCGAAAATTTCGCCCTCCTCACTCGTGTGATCCAAATGCCCAATATTATTTTGTGGATTTCAAAATTTGGGTTTGCGCAGAATGAAATTCATGCATGCATTCTGTCCCACCTTTTTCGATATCGAGCGATATTTGTGGATTTCAAAATTTGGGTTTGCGCAAAATTAAATAATCGCGCTAACGTGCGCGTTTCGCGACATGTAACGGAAATTGGGTTTGTGCTTAAAATAAAAAGATTATCTCTCGCATGCGTATTGAACAAATAACAAGTCGTAACGTAAATTGGGTTTGCGCAAAATGAAATTCATGCATGCATTCTGTCCCACCTTTTTCGATATCGAGCGAATTCGTCCTCCCCACTCGTATGATCCAAATGCCTGACATTATTTGTGGATTTCAAAATTGGGTTTGCGTAAAATGGAGGTATAGATTTTATACATTCTTAAAGTCCAAGTTAAACTAAGAATATTAGTTGATTTCGTAAAATGCAAAAGCTTAAACACCTCGCACTTGGCCGGAGCGCAGACGCGTTTGTACAACTTGTCGTGAAGGTGATCAGGCTCCACAGACAAGATCGGGTCACCCAGGACGCTTAGTTCCCGGTGGTCGTATGACCGCTTTTGTGTACATGGTGAGTTTGCATCCTTCACCAGGGACGAGTTCATCCGTTATCTACCACCGCATAGTAACAGAATCCCTCCCAAATATTCGAGATAGTTCAGCAATACTCAGTGCAAGGGTGATCAAATCGAGCATCGAGATTGACAAGCTGGGACTTAGCACAACCAAGCCGGTAGGTCACAAGGAGTACTAAGACACTTATGCATTTGGTAAAGTTCTTACTATATATATCAACCTGAGTATAAAAACTTCAATAGCGTGATGTAGGTTTTAACTGGTTTTCGGTTGTATAAAACCAGTCTTATCATCATTTAAATTACGAAACTATAAGATGTTTTATAAACAATTCGTTAGTTCAACTGATTTTTGGTTTGTAAAACCAAAACGCAAGAAAACAACGCATAAATGTGCTCCAGTTAATTTTAATGCTATTGTAATGCCATCTATAGGAACGTTATATATTAATACATTTCTAAAAAAACATATCTCACTTTAACATATTGATGTAAAATCAGTTTTATTGTGTGCAAAATTAAGCTTAGCTAAAAATATAATCGCATGCGACATACAATGTTTTGCGTAATTGTAATTAGAACTCGAAGACCGGGCGGTATGAGATCCGCGATCACATTTCAACTATGGACGCTCGCTATTATTGTGATGATTTCACGCAAATGAACATAGGTGGCGTAGAATAACGAATATTTTGCTTAATCTATCGGAATTAATCGAAACCATTTGCAACTTATATGAAAGTGTAATGCATTCATTAAGCTATTATATTAGTTCAGTACTTAGCCTATAGAGGGCGCTTATGATGAAACCATTGTTAAATTCTTTATATTGGTAATATTTAATTTTTGTATTCAATGTTGGAATTACAATAAATTTACAATTACAGGTGTTTTCTGGATTAAGAAATCGATTTGTCAAGTTCGCTTGTTCGGGAAAATACTTTTTCTGTTTCCAGTACATTTGCGTAAATAATTTAAATTAATATATATATTTTTTTTCATTTGTTGATTTAACAAATTTTCCTGCATTTTATTAATTAGGCATTGGTCAATTACGCAACATGTTTTTTTCAATCGATGTGAAGGAAATTGCACAACGCCGGTGGCCCCATTAAAAATATGCAAGAATATACATTTTGAGGGCTGGCACTATCGTAAATGTATCAAATAATGTTATAATTGGTAACAATACTTTTAATTGTGTCGAACATTTTGAATACATTTCGTTCATTAAACTTGATATAATTATTTTACCAGTGAGAAACCCTAGTTAAATGTTAACAGTTACTGGAATAAACATTCAAACTATCACAACATGTAAGCTTAAAGAAAAAAACCAATTTACACTACTTATAATAAAAATAATGTTAATTACCACAATATGGATGTGAAGATGGAATCTTCTCTCACTGGTTCTTCCAGTGCAATAGAAATAGCAATAATATTAAATTAATAATAGCGATATTAACTGCTTTATGCAAAATTACTCAAGTAACACCCCTGGCGCATGTAACAAAGTCATCAAGAATTCGCTATTTATTTGTCAACTTCCACAACTGCGTTCTTTTTGTGCTCCGAGACTTCCAGCTACCGCCACCGCTGCCCTACACCTCGTCCGCCAGCTTACCGCCCAGTGCATTACCACCTCCTGCTGTTTCATCTCGCTACTGTTAAAATGTGAGTAAGTACACTTTTTTCCCAAATAACTTTAAAATGTTTCAGTGATTTAATTATATCAATTATTTATTATTTATAGGTCTGATACCGAATTTGAAAGCATCATTGCTGCTAACGTGACCCCCGTCACCTCAAAATTTGGAAAACAAAAAAGAAGTGCAGCAAATAGGTATATTTCCCGTTGACTTGTTTTCACTGTTAATGTATGTTTTTAAACAAAAACGATTAATAATTATCCATATATCCTGTTTTAGATCTGATTCAGAGGACAGCGTAAGCCAAGATAATCTCAAATCGAAAAAAACCATTAAGAAACGAAAATCATCATCAACCAGGTATTTGTTTTTACTATCTTATTCATTATCTTTTTAAAAGGTAATTCTAGTAAACCTTCTAACATCAAGGTGGTTGTACTGATTTAATTGTTTTTTACAGTTCTGCCGCATCGAAGATAAAAGGAAACCAAAACCCTCATGATTTGTTTGGTATATTCCCGGAAGATTTTAATATTACGCCGAAACCCTCTGTTTCTTCAAATGCGCTCGACTCGTCTATAATCAACCGACTGCCGACAGGAGCAACGAAACGAGCATGCGTTCTGAAGGGAGACTTCTTCGTGGAGCTGAAGGTCTCTCACACCGAAGACATTCGCGGTGAGTTGCCCGATCAGCGTTGGAAGAAAGCCCTTCTTGCAGTTAAGGCTCAAATCAACAGTGAAACACCACAGTGGAACTCGTTGCAAAAATTTGTTCAACGACTTCAAGAACTTTTTGTAGAGGCTGACGTTAAATTTTACTCTAACAACAAGTAATTCAGTATTATTTTAACGTTTGCGTAAAATGTCTGTTTGCTCTTATTATTTTTTATTGTGTTGTAATCTGAATAAACTTACATAAATATGCCTTTTTGCTCAGAGTGCTCCATCAGAGTAGAAAGAAAACAGTGGGTGGGTCACTTAAAAAGTAATAAACATAAAAATAATTCCGTTGTAGAACTAAACGATGAGGTTTATCAAATTTCCTCAGCTTTTAAAGGTCGCATATCGTCATATAGGATAATTGCTACTGATGATTTTAAAACTTGTTTACCTGACGTATTTTTGAACTCTTTGAAATGCAAATTTTTAAGAATTTTACAAAATGCGCTTCAAAAACAAGTGAGCCTTAAAGTTAATTTCGAATACTTTTGCAATTTTCTTTTATTCAAAGATGACAGGCAAGAAATTAAGTCTTTCGCAACAAAAAATTTTTCTGTGCATCAAAATTATGATTTGGAGAAGCTTTTTCAAAAATTCTTTATAACTATAAGAAAAAAGGTAGAGGAATTTGAAGACCGCGATTCTGGTTGGACATTTTTATCAAATTTGTATTTAGAAATAAATGTCAATAAATTTGATCCATTAAAAGCGTCATCTTACGTGGATTTGCCTAAATTAATAAAAAATAAAAAGGCTTGCATAAATATTCGCAATAACGATGACTATTGTTTTCTCTGGTGCATTGTTGCCGCCATTTACCCGTCCTCACATCATAGTGAGCGTACATCGTCGTATCCCTATTTTAAGACTGTTTTAAAAACTGATAATATGAGTTTCCCTGTCACCTTTGCTGATATTAAGACATTTGAATCCGATAATACTGATATCAGTATTAATGTGTATTCTTTAAAAAACAATCGAACTGTTGTAGGACCTCTTTACAGGTCCGAGTACAAAAGGAAACATAGGATCAATTTACTTTTAATCGAGCGCGGTAATAACTCGCATTATGTTTTGATTCGTGACTTGTCGCGTCTTGTACGTTCTCAAATTACTAAGCATCATGGTAAACTTTATTTTTGCGAAGACTGTCTCATATTTTTTGTATCAGAATACAAATATGATATGCATGTTTGTAGTGGAATTGCTACTGTACTTCCAGATAAAGGTACATATCTGCAATTTAAAAATTTCGATCGTAAACAAGACGTACCATTTGTAGTGTACGCTGACTTTGAAACTATTCTTGAACCTTACCAGGGTTGCGAGCAAGCACCATCGATTAGCTTCACCTCAAATAAACAAATTCATAAGCCTGCAGCTTTTGCGTATTACATAGTTTGTTCTTATGACGGAAGTCTGAATCGTTTTATTCAGTATCGCGGACCCGATTGCGTATCCAAGTTTTTAGAGTACTTGTACAGACATGTAAATGAAATACATGAGATCTTAAATAAAGAGGTTCCTATGATTTTCGACGATGAAGATGCTTTAGCGTACAAAAATGCAAAAAATTGTCACATTTGCAAAACCCCTTTGTTTGGTGATAAAGTTAGAGATCACTGTCATTTAACAGGGTTTTATCGCGGAGCGGCCCATCAATACTGTAACTTACGTTTTCGAGTGCCTAAACTTATTCCTATATTTTTCCACAATTTGTCTGGATACGACTGTCATTTATTTATCAAAGAACTGGGTAAATGTTCTGGACCTATAAAAGTAATACCTAAAAATAAAGAAAACTATATTTCATTTACAAAATTTTTAAGGTTATCTAATGATCAGTATGTGCAAATACGGTTTGTAGATTCATTTAAATTTCTAGGTGCTAGTTTAGAAGAGTTAGCTAAGGGTTTATGTAGATCAGAGTTTTTCCACTTAAGTAACTTTTATCCTCGATTAGAAGAGTTTAATTTATTACTACGCAAAGGAGTATATCCTTACGATTATATGACCGGCTGGGATAAATTTACAGAAATTGAGCTACCTGAAAAGAGTTCGTTTTATAACTCGCTTTCTGCGGAACAAATTACAGACTCTGACTATGAGCACGCTCAACGTGTATGGGAGACATTTCAAATAAGAAACATGGGTGAATATACAGATCTCTATATTAAAACTGACGTTTTGCTTTTGTCAGACATATTTGAAAATTTTCGAAAAATTTGTAAGATTCATTATGAATTAGATCCTGCATTCTATTTAACCGTGCCGAGTTTGTCATTTGACGCGATGTTATTGAAAACTGGCGTAAAATTAGAGTTGATATCTGATTTAGAAATCATTCGTCTTATTCAAAAAGGCATTCGAGGCGGAATTTGCATGTGCTCTACCAGACATGCTCTTGCTAATAATAAATATATGAAAACTTATGATGACAGTAAACCCGACTCGTTTCTTGTATACATTGATTGTAACAACTTATACGGATATAGTATGAGTCATTCATTACCCATATCTGATTTTCGCTTTCTAGATTCTGAGGAAATAGAGCAATTAGACTTTATGTCAATTTCAGACGATGCAGAATTTGGATTTATTCTTGAGGTCGACTTAGTTTACCCTAAAGAGTTACATCATTTGCATAACGATTATCCCTTCTGTGCACAAAAATTTGTACCTCCAGGAGGGAAAAATTCGAAATTAATCCCAAATTTGTATGATAAATATGAGTACGTCATTCATTATGTACATTTAAAAACGTGCTTGCGTAATGGTTTGACTCTTAATAAAATTCACCGGGTAATCACCTTCCGACAAAGCCCCTTTTTGAAAAAATATATAGATTTAAATACAGAACTAAGAAAAAATGCAAAAACTCCATTTCAACAGAATCTTTTTAAATTAAAAAATAACGCTGTTTTTGGCAAGACTCTCGAGGATAGTGAACGACGTGTAGATGTTAAGTTAGTAAATCAGTGGAGTGATGAGAGAAACTCTACAAAGAAGTTTGTAACAGCAAGTAAATTAATAGCACGACCAAATTTTCACAGCGCCACGACATTTTCGGATAATTTAGTCGCTGTTCAAATGAAACCGGAGAGAGTTGTCTTAGATAAACCGATATACATAGGATTCGCGATACTCGAGCTTTCTAAGAGTCACATGTATCAATTCCACTACTCTGTAATAAAACCTTATTATAATGAAAGTGTTTCTCTCTGTTATACAGATACTGACAGTTTCATTTATAATATTAAAACCACTGACTTTTACGACGATTTGAAAAATCAGTTTATACATTATTTTGATACAAGTAATTATAACAAATCAAATGAGTTTCAGATACCCTTGATAAATAAAAAGGTTCCGGGATTATTTAAAGACGAGTTAGGGGGCGAGCTTATCACTGAGTTTGTAGGGCTACGTTCCAAGTTGTATTGTATCAAAAGCGAAAATTCATTACTCAAAAAAGCAAAAGGAGTAAAAAAGCCTGGTGTCCGAGAATTAACATTAGATGACTATAAGGATGTTCTGTTCAAGAATACGGTTATTAGGAAAAAAAATATATTATTTAAATCTATTAAACATGAAATCTTTACGCAAACTGTTAACAAAATTGCGTTATCCAGTAAAGACGATAAGCGACTTACATTAAAAGACAAAATTTCAACTAAAGCATGGGGTCATAGATCGATATTGTAGTTTTTATAAATTATAAGCGAATGTATTCAAATCTCGTTAAATAAATTGAATTGTAAATCTACAACTTTACCAGAAATGTATACCGTTAAAATAAGTAATATGTTAGTATTAAGAAACAATTTATGATTATATGTTATGTAAATACCTATTAGTACTGCTATTTGAATAAACGTACATATGCCTAGTGCAATTTGTGTTTGGATTTTTAATTACCTAATTACTCATAAATAATTGGTTCTCCATTTCACAAGAGGTGTATGTTTATTTTTATTTTTTTATTTAACTCCAAACTAATTAGTGAGCTATTTGTGAAATGAATGAACTTTAATTTATATGAGTAAAATACAAACCTATTCATTAAAATGATTTATATTTCTTTTTTTAATTAAGTGAATTTATTAGCTAAAGAAAGAAAGACAGTTAAATGTTAAAAATAGATTTTCTTCAATGATAATCAAAGTTTGCGTGAAAATTAAAAACACCGGTATTCTAAAATTTATTGTCTTTCTAATTAGCCGATAAAAATACTTACTTAAAATGAAATATTAAAATTAGCATGTTTCTCAATCAGCAGGTTAGCTGCTGACGCCTTGTCGAGTCAGCTATGACCGCGTTATACGATACTGACTGAAATTGTTCGTCAATTGTGGTGTAATTTTGTCGATTCATGAATTCTAATCGTTATAAATAAAGGCTCATATAATACTCAGCCAAACATCAGTCTATCTTCAGAACGAAGTTACAAGTTTTTACAAGTTGTTACGAGCTTCATATCCTCAGCCCCGGTGTGGTAAGCAAACATTTGATATATTTATATATTAACAATTTATTCAAGTTAGACTCGATCTATTTATGTAAATGTTATCGTCTTGCATTTTTATTTTTATTTTTTTTGTCTACAAATAGCAAGCAAAATATTAAAATATTTATTTTGATTTATCTTGTTTCAGAATATGGAAGGAACACAAGACACTTTCCTATTTTCGCAATATGCTCAGGATCCATTGGAGGAATTCCTAGTGGAAGAAGAAGAAGACAGCGAGCTGGTGAAGAAACTTAAAAGCGGAATCCAGAAAAAAAATAAAGAAAAAAGATCAAAACGAAACTTTTCCAATAAAGTTTTTAAAAGAAGTGGTCACGACCGTCTGCCATCATTTATAATAAATAATAAAGCAGGGAAAGGTACGAGACTACTAAAAATACAGATAATTGACCTGAACAAAGACAGTGATGATGAAGACAAAGTGATGTTGAGTGCTCAATATTTGGCGGACGATAATTACGATGAAGTTATAGATCATGCCGAAAGTGTGATACATAAGATTTCAAAAAAACTGAGTGGATACAGTGCTAGTTTGTAGTTTTAGTTTAATTTTGTTGTAATTAACATAGTAAGTAAATAAATATAATGAAAATAACTTGTTGTTTCATTTTGCAGTTATTAATGGCCCCTTGCAGCTTTTTTAAATTTCGATATAACTTTTAAACTAGATTTAACAGTAATAGTACCTATCATATATTTTAACATTACTGGACTAAGAAAAAGCTGCAAGTGACCTTAAGAGTTTTTTTTTTACCGACACGTTTTTCTTCATCTCGACTGACAGCGATATTAATTCAATTTAGTGGAAAAACTTTTCGGTAATTGATAATTCTCTTTGAATAGGTGAAATAAAAAATATGTTTGTCAATAATATCATTTATTTTGAAATCAGATATGAGAATACAGTTCTAAATTATTTTCAAAGTACCATTTTTTAATGCATAATACATTTTTTAACGCACAAGTTTTTTTATGAATTAAACAATTATATGTGCCGCTGTTTTTACAATATTTTTGATGCATTGATTGAAAATTAGGAAGACCTTTTTCACCCAAGTCTATTACAGTACAATTATCACACAAATCTTTAACCCATTTAATTTTTTCTAACCCTTTTACAAATATTTTCTTATTTTCTAAGTGAACATAAATCATTCTTTTAAACTCTCTATAATCAATGAATCCTTCACGCCATAAGATACCGAGGTTTTTCTCTATCCATATAACATTACTTTTTTCTTTTTCCGATAAAGTAAAAAATGCATACGGAGGTTTTATTAAAAATACTTGCGTGTATTCATTTGTACTATACGCAAATTCTTTAAGAATAAATTCATTTGTAGATGATTTAAACCCCTGGAGATCTACAAACAAGCAGTCTGAGCTCATGATATCCTTCGGGTAATATTGGTCAACGGTTTGTATTCTACAATGCTATCATTCAAAATAAGACAGTAAGCCGCAGTATTACCGGGTATGTCCTGTTCACACTCTAATTCAACTCTCACATCTATTGAACCCGTTTTTAAGGTTTCGTTTTGCCGAGAGCAGTCGATAACAAACAGAGGTGCTTTATCCTTAAATTCTTGCGGACTTAGCAACGGCGCTTGACTGCGGTTATAATACGACTGTTGGAATTTAGCATACTGATCGTATAATATAGCGAATTTTTCAGCTGCGAAACTAACATTAGAACTTTCATACGGAAAATAGGTTGAATTTAAAAAAACTTTTACATCTCTTAAATGACAATGATCAAAGTGTGTCATATCTTTGTTAGTCATATTTTTTCTATCTGTTTTTAATCCGATAACAACATATCGTGGCTTTTCAATTTGAGATGAAGTTTTGATTGCCCAGGAATGTTTTGATGTTTTCGGTAAAAGTGGATACTCATAAAGATCCCAGTTTCTAAATGCTATCTGAATAGCACGATCTTTTTCCAAGCACTTCATTAAATTTAACCTTTCCCGATCAGAAACTTTTATATGTGGCATACGCCATACTATTTTAGATATCGTAATGTTATCTATATATTCATTTGTATTTAATGTAACGCTATTTAAATTAGTATTGGATCTCAAAAGAATAAGTTCATGCTTACAGTTTATAACTATTTTATTGTAATCCTCTGCAAAACCAAGAATCTTGTTTAAAGGAATGCATACAGAAAACGACCCATGCGTAACTTTTGTACCGTTGACATCCCAACCCCATGACTTTGACATTCTCGATTCATGTTCATTTAGAGATAAGAGAGATTTCATAGTAGTTGTAACTCCAGCATTTTTAATTTTGTCTATTTCGATTCCATTAAGCTCATATCGAATATCTTGAAACAAATGAAGTATAGGGTTATTAGTAAACTGAACACTGGCCACCGGTAGTTTTGTTTCTCTGTTGACTACTACCATGTTTCCCTCTATGTATAAGGCACTCTCAGAAGGTAACACGTATAGATCTTGTTGGTTTATTGGTATACGGATTTCATCATTAAAATTGAAACTTGTTACGTAAGGTTTGTAGGAATGGAATTCAAAACTTTCTATTGTGTTATCGTAGCCGAAAGTTTCTGTTAAGTTTAGAATACTCATTTTAATAAACCAATAGTTTTAAGAAATTCTTTATTTTCCTTGGAAAGCCTCGTAAGCTGATTTTTAGGTGTTCTTTTCTTGACAGCACAATGCGTACTAATAATTGTACTGCGCGAAACTAATCTTTTATTGAAATCTATCATCTTTTCCTGAGATGCAAATATATCTGGATCTCTTCACCGCGTAAATTGATTAAGTTATCGTTTATATCCAATATTCTTAACTTTAAAGAGCTTAAACTGTTTTGATTAAGAGGAAAATAAATAACGTTTTTAGGTGTTTCTATAATCCGATAGCCTGGTGGTACATTAGGCACAAACTCGTGAATAATATGACTTGGTTTTCCGTTAATAAATGAACCACTCACAATGTCACATTCAACTCGCACTATAGTTGTAGAGAGAATGGACACAGGAAAAGGAGACTCTGTTAATATATTAGCTTGAATAGTTTCTTGACCGAAACCTAGTAAGTTACCAATCGAATTTTCTTTATTAAAATACACATTTTTAGAACACAATATAGACGTCTTTAACGTATTATTATTACATGTCAGTGAAAATGAACATCCTTTCAGATGTCTTTTCAGGTAATCGTCGAGGTCTTGAAGTTCGTATGACCCTTCAGGAATTTCAACTACTTCATTTTGGCCATAATAAAACATATTATTTCTATAGTCTATATTAGGTATAGAGTTAAAAGTCGAAAAATATAGTAACCCGCATTCATATTCACCATTTAGTTGAAAAGCTGGTGAATGATTTGTGATCAGGGTAGAAGAGGTTCCAGTTATGGACAAAGTGAAAGACATCATGTGAATGATATGGTTTTTATTGAACAGAGATATTTAAACGGTTACTCCAAAATTGCTTTAAATATTTCAAACATAAATGACCGCAATTTACAGTATTAAACTTTTGATAAGTGACATAGTTGTATGAAATAATTTTATTTTTTAAATACTTTATTAATTCTATTGGAGGCTGAAGATCGCCGTAACTATCGAAATATTCACAGTAATTATTATCTTTGACATAGGCTACCCAGTGTGTCCCTTGGTTTTCAGAACTATCTAAATTAATAATTGCGCACTCTACTCTATTCGAACGCTTTGGCAAATTATCTCTCATATAAACGCCACGGAAATGAGGAATATCTGAAGAGTGTTTTAAAATATCTATATTAGTGAGAGCACGTCTGGGAAGCCTGTTGACTAGTTTTTTGAGTATTCTAAACACAATCCCTTTCCATTTCTGTACGGTTTAATGTGCAATCCTTTACCTAATGCAATAGATTCCATCATTTTGTTGTGACGTTGTGATTCGGTTAAGTTTTTCTTTGCAGCTTTGTAATCACCAACAGCTTTAGCTATCCCAGCAGCTCCTCCAGCCAATGATCCCAACGCAGAAAGTCCCGCAAAAATAGGTATCAGTGGTAATATACCGCCAGTTTTCGGAATCGGTATTAAACGCGGAATATGAATTTTACTGTTTCTAGTAAATACTTTCTTTGCGAGCGCAAGAGCTCGGGTGATTGTAGTGCCTTTATCTTTTGATTTGTTTCTTTTCAGTTCCTTCCGCATCTTTGTAACCAAACCTTTAAATGATTTTATGCCTGCACCAGCTTTCATTTTAGATTTCATCACTTTGCTAACTAACCATGAAGCAAGTTTTTCTCCTTTTCCAGCACTTTTCGACTTCAACCTCTGTTTAGCCATTTTATAAAGTTCTAAATCTGCGCGGTGTCGATCTGTTAGGTTAGAATGTTTATCATAAGCTATATCGTGTTTCATGCACGCGTCATCCAATTCATTAACTCCTTTATCACCTCTTAATAACCGTTTATGCAATTTAGTGCCTGGTCCGCAATAATTGTAACCAGGTAAGTGTAATTCAAAAGGCAAGTGATTAATTACACTGTTTAAAAGTCCTCTTCCTTTCATATCCTATATGTTAATGACATTTTTTGTGCGAGTAACTATATAAATATATTCATACAATGGCACTTCTATTAATCCAGCTGTTCTCACTATCATTAAGTCCTAACCACTTAACGTATAATTTATTCCCTTTTTTTTTGACCACCTTTTCAATGAGATAAACGTCCGGGTACTTAGTTTTTTGAAGTTCTTGTTCGTAAAATGTGCCCAGAATAGTGTTTCCTCGCTGATCTTCTATATGGTACGTAAACGGTTGAGTGTTACTGACTCGTTTAATAGTAAATAGCTCTGTTGACCAATTAGGCGTATAACTTTTATGGAAAGCGCTTTTATACTTGCTTATACGTACACGATCTCCCACATTGAATTTATTTAATTTATGATATAGATTTTGTTGACGTTTCTTAATATTGTTCTTTACTTCCGATTCATTCTCAAAATTAACATCATTTGGTCTAAATTTTGTTGTACTATGAAAAGTTTCATTATAAGATTTGACTATATCATCTAAAGGTTTTCCAACCCATTTATAATTTCCAATTAAACTAAAATATTTGTACAGTTTGTTTTTAAGCGTCTTTATTAACCTTTCAACAATTGATGCCTTTTTAATTGAATAAGTTGAATAATGATTTATTCCTAAAGATTTTAAATAACAATCAAATTCACTATTGTAAAATTCTTTTCCAAAGTCTGTCTGCAAGTTTCTAGGAATTTGGATTGCTGACTTTATAATTTGTTGAAATGCATTTTTAACTTCTTGTCTAGTTTTCGATTTTGTCGGAATACACCACGCGTACTTTGAAAATGCATCAATGACAACTAAAATATATTTATTTCCTTTATTTATTTTATGGAATTTTTGTAAGTCAATCAAATCTGCTTGCCACAAATCGTGAATGCCTTTTAAAACAACTGCTCGTCGCTTAAAGTTTTTACGAGCTGATCTGTGGATCTCGTTCACTACTTGTTCTTTTGCCATTGCTTAATTGTTTTACAATGTTATCTACCTCGTTTTTTGTATAAAAGTTCAATTTCAACTGAGTTGCGAGCTGATGAATTTGAGAATTTATAACTTTGATTAAAGAATCTAGATACTTCTTGTCATAAATGTTCTGAACGAGCTGATCGACGTACTCCTTATTTACTGCATCATCAGCCGACAAAGGATGAGCAACGCCTTTTAATCTCAGTGATTGTAAATCAAAATCTCCGTCTTCTGAACGAAGCAAAGCCTGACTTTTAAGTTCGTTGACTTCAGATACACCTGCTACACGTAAACGTTTATGAACATGGTGACCAAATTTATCTATGTTCATTTTATGATATATTTTTACGCCAAAAGTTCTGCTTCGACTAACGATAATAGTAAAGTAACTGCTTTATATATTAACATTGTTCACTAATCCCGCTTCTTGTAGTTCTTCAATAATAGATATGATTTCATTATCCAATCCTCTTCAAAACTCTCTTCTATGTGCATTAGTTTCTAATAATAAGGTTTTATAATTACATCTGTCATCCTCAGTTACAATATCTAAATCCGGTACTTTCTTATATAGCAGTTCGAATAAACCTGGCGTTAAATAGTAAGTATGACCATTTACTTTCAGTTTTTTGTCATTTGTAGTGTATACCGGACAGGTTCCCAACATTAGCTTGTCCCGTTCCGTTCGAATACCAAAAGGTATATTTAAGTTGGTAATATATTGCTTTTGAAATTTAGGATCGTCACGAGGAGAAGCGTAAGAATCAGTCGTCTTAAATGAAATATTATTTGAAGAATCCTGATCATTAAAATGTTCACTTTCCACTTCATCGCTTACATCACTTTCATTATCTTTTGATGTCTCATCCTCATCATTTTTATTAACAAGGCTAGATTGAGAAAAATTCCTCACAACCGTTTGATCAGTTATAGATTCCTTCTTTTCTTCACTTGGGCTATATTTAATTCTTTTTACTAACTTTCCCCATTGCAATCCGTCATCAAAATCATCATCATTAGTATTGAAGTAATTATTCTCATTTTTAACTTTAACTATTTCATTAAGCGGTTCTGTAATTGGTTTTAAAACAGATTCCAGAATCATATCATTGTTTGTTTTTACATCGCGAATAAGTTTAACCTTCTTTTTAACTGCTTCGGCTGACCGGAGTATCTTTTCCTTTAGCACTTTATCTTCATTAACTTTCTCGACTTTCGAGCTCATGTCCGTTCTCTTTGGATTCATTTAATATAATAAACGATTATTCGAATACTATTCAATAAGTATGTACTTAAGTATATTAATCTACAGTAATGAATGTATCAAACCCCATTCTATAACATCCAGAATTTTTGTTACAATCCTTGTTTATAACCAAGTAGCTGAAAGGTGCGTTCCATACTTTAGCGCAAATTTCACGAAACTGCGACCATGACATATCGGTTCCAACGTGCTCATCATAAACATGACGTAAATTAACATCATCTTGCTTAAAAAGAATTATTAAATTAGCATTATCCCTTATTAATTGTTTTGGTACTTTACTGTACGTTTGATTTAAATAAAAGCTATCAATATTTTTATGTCTTCCCATTGCAAAGTAATCCCTTATGTTGTTTTGGTTTTCACAAGCCACATCATCAAATATCATGATTGAGTTATAGTTAGCTTCGTTTGGGCTAAGTATTTCTTCATTTTCACAATATTTTTGAAATGTAACCGTTGGAACTAACGCTAATACTTCTTCTAAAAATCGATACATAGGTTGGAAAAGGGTTTTTGAGTAAACATAAACATTTTGGTACCGTAACCCTTGTTCATGAAGTAAAAGACCAACCATTAAATTAGTTTTCCCGCAATTAGAAGGACCGCAAATTATACTGCGAATATTGTAAGGTAAAAGTTCACCATGACGTACACAAGGCTTATTGCGAGCTGAAAAAACAAGATCCAACTGCAAGCTCTGATTTTGTTTTACAAACTTCATATTTCTTCAAAATTTCTCAAGCGATGCATAGGTACGTTTTACTTGCATGAAAGACTTATTCCAATTAAGGGAAATCACGACTACGTTTTCACATATATATAACAATTTTTATAACAACGCGCACGTTAGCGCGATTATTTAATTTTGCGCAAACCCAAATTTTGAAATCCACAAATATCGCTCGATATCGAAAAAGGTGGGACAGAATGCATGCATGAATTTCATTCTGCGCAAACCCAAATTTTGAAATCCACAAAATAATATTGGGCATTTGGATCACACGAGTGAGGAGGGCGAAATTTTCGCCCGATCGAACGAGGTGGGCCAGAATGCCCAATATTATACTACTAAGATAACCTTATGTTTACGTTTAGGAGGACGAATTTTATAGGAAGCAAAGATTAGATCATGGTTCGAAAAGGCAGCAGCATTGAACTGGCCATGAAATGGGACATAATCTGGGGAAGAAGGTATGATCAAATCTAAAAGGGGTCTATATTGGAATCCAAAAAAACCCATTTCCGCCTGATGTTTAAAACTTTTTAGTGTTGTTATAAACCAACCCTAACCTAACCTAACTGCGCGGCGACTGGGCAACAATTTCGCAAGCAATTTCGCTCCTGAGGTAAATGGCAACACCACCACCCTGAACAGTACCGAGCCCGAACCTAAACCCTGGAAGCTGATAGAGCGCAGAAGGCAGAGATGGCTTAAGCCATGTCTCTGAAATAAGAATGGCGTGGACATTTTTACAAGAGAAGGAAGAAAGTAAATCAGGGAAGTGAGCCGGAATACTCTGTGTGTTGATGTGAACGACATTGAAATTTTTCACCGACGTGGAAAAAGTGCTGTTCAGTTGGTCAGCAAGATCTGACATATCAGACACTTCACTTTAAGAATCGTAAAGGCTTGACGAAGATAGAGAGAAAAAAACACTGACTAGATATGAAAGTGCGATCTAATTAATCTATGTATATATATATATATATATATATATATATATATATATATATATATATGCCCTCGTGGATCTCCACGTACTTTGTAAAGTACAAATTACTGAAGACAAAAGAAACCCCATAGTTTATTTGGCTAGGTTGCTTTTACAACCTTACTTAATAGGTATCGGGATCCACGGGTTTAAAATAATAAAAGTAAACGTTATTGTAATAAATAATGTAAAAGTTACTCACGTAACACAGGTATTTATTTGAGGATCACTTTGACTTCGGAGCGATTGCGGCTGCACGCTTAGGAGGCTTCGAACGCATAACCAACGGCTGCTTACTAGGGGCCTCCTGCGTACGGTCAGAAGATCCTGAGCTCCCGCTTCCTGATACCACGGCCGGAGACAGCAAAGCACGAAGCTCTGGCATGGTGGTGACTCGGCGGCGAGAACCATCCTGGCACAGAAAGACAATCCGCTCGTCGCTCTTCCAACTACGCTTCATTCCATGGATCCTCCTTACCTCGACGAACACTGCATGTCGGCTGCTGGTTAGGAATTCCGATAGTGTCATACCAGAACCCTTAAGCCTCGTCTTAGACGCCTACGCTGCATTCCTATGCACCAGGGTTGCAAACCTCAATAATATTGGTCTAGGCTTAGAGTCTCGCAGCTTCCCAAGGCGATGGTACATGTGAAAGTGTTAAACGAATTATAATTTCTGAACGTTACGTCTCTTTGATAGCTCGTTCCCCCCAAAAATCTCTCTGTCATGTACATCAATGTATGCAACTCGTTGTGGTATTTAATAAAGTGTTTAAATAAAGAGTATGTTTCGCTGGACCTCTAAAAAGGTAAAACTTAAATCTAAATAAAATAACAGCAGAGCGTGGTTGATCAGATACGAAAAGATGGCGAGTAATACGTATACGTACCCGAAATTGTGTGATGGCGTCAGTTTCTCCAATTGGAAGTTCAAAGTGAAGATTTTACTTAAAGAAAAAGGTTTAAACGATGTGTTAACGTCCGAGACGAAGGACAAAAAGGAAGATGACGCGAAGGCGCGCTCCATAATAGTTCAGTGTTTGTCAGATGGATATCTTGAATACGTAAAGAAATGTTCGACTGCGGCCGACATGTTCAAACAATTAGATAAGGTATTTGAAAGAAAAAGCGTATTCAATAAACTATACCTCAGAAAAAGAGTATTGGCATTAAAATGCTTACCCACAGACAAACTACAAGAGCATTTCCTAAATTTTGCCACCTTGATTACGGAACTGGAGGTAACCGGTACAAAGATTGATGAAAATGACAAAATATGTCACCTGTTGCTGACTTTACCTAACGAATATGATACCGTCATTACAACATTAGAAACAATGAGTGACAACAAGGAATTGGACATAGAATTTATTAAGTCAAGATTATTAGATGCGGAATTAAAATTAAATGGTGAAGAAAATAAACAGAATATGAACAAGACGGAATCAAGTTTTATATCTTGCTACAAATGTGGTAAAAATGGTCATATTTCATATGAGTGTAAATATAATGAGAGACAGAATTGTTCACAAAGCCGGGGCAGAAGTCGAGGCTGAGGCAAGTCCAAAGGCAGGCACTTTAGAGCAAGAGGTATGAGAGGAACAACAGTAAGCTATGCAGAACAAGATAACAACCAGGAATCTACATTTATAACTTTTTCTACACAAGATAATTTAGAACAAGAAGATACCTCAATAATATTTGTTGTTGACTCTGGGGCAGTACATAATTTTATTAAATCTGAATATGAAGAGATAATGGATAATGTTGAAGAGTTAAATGAGCCTATATACCGATGGATCCTACGTAAGTTATCGTAACCCACAAAATGGCAAAATTCGGTTTATAGCAAAAATGGATTGTATTATCCCATTACTATTAGTGTCTAAAACAAAAATTACCAAATTCGTAGTTTAAACCAGTTTTTCGAAACGTAAACAGTAGTATGTTTCAAACGGGTCCGACGTTTTCCATCGTAAGTACCTTGGCAACAAAGTACGCGGGACGGTGCGGGGGGCGCCGCCCGCGCTTACGCATCGCATGTGTCAGTTGCGACCGGCTACGCGGGGCGATAGGTGTGTACACGTTTTAGGATGGGTATTAACAAAATTTGTGGTTTAGATGCTCCATATGAACCGTAATATTAACAAAAAGTCTGGTTGTGCTAATAAAGTACCAAACGTCTCGTCAAGAACGAAATTATTATACGAATACGCGATAGCCCAGAAACGAAAAACAGTTCTAATTCAAACGATGACGCTGTGGGAGGAGAAAGTCCCAATAAACAAAGACGTTGAAATGACACTACATCGGATACATCTAAGAAATCAGGTAAATTCATTTAGATGCCTATTTTTTTTATTCGATATTTATCTAATTGTGGGTTCCAGCGTACAATATGGTAACTATTACTAACGGTCATTTACGTTGGAATCGAGCATCTAACGGCTGTTGTATGTATGACTTACGATTATTTACAATGGGATTTTTGTAAAAAAAGCATGTGGTACAATTACTTACAATATTATACTTCGGAGTGTGATTAATTTTATTGGTTGTAAGTCTTACTTGCTATAGTATACTCCGGATGGGAAATAAACATACGATATTATACCGATTACCAGGTACAAATTTTGCCTTAATTTTTATTTTTCTTACAGAATCCCCACTTCCATTTGGATCTGATAACCGATCAATGCAGCTACCTACTTGAAAAAGTGTATTCAGCGACAGTGACAAGGAAATCAGTGACAATCCTAGTTCAAATGTACTGTTCCGTGTTTCGTTTTTCTGGTGTTCAATAAAGAGTATTTGAATTGTACCTATTGTATTGATTCTCCGGACAAGGATGATGAGGCTTTGCTTTACAACACTTCGCATGGGCAAGAGCATGTTATTAATTGTTCTAATGATATTAACTCGGCGCAGAGTAAGCTTATTGGTTTTATTAGCAGCCCTGATTTGGGTTTGATTTTGGGTTATTAGAGGCACGATTTTTTCTTTAAGTACACCTCTATTTTTATAAGTGTTTAGCCTTTTATCACATTACGCTACGATACCATACACAGGCCGTATTCTAGTAACAATTGGCTACTCAATGCTAAAAAACCTAAACATGTTAGGTTTGCTTTGCCTAGTGTTAGACCGGTAGAATCTAGTACCTATATTTTTAAACCACGAGTTTTTGGAAATGGTAGATAAGGCGCTTTTCTTAGTGATAACTAAGAACTAAAAACTTGCAATGGAGTCAATTAAGTAAATTAAGTAAGTAAGTAGTAAGTAAATTATGTTCGGCAGTTTATGCTGTTAGGAAAATCAGGCAACTTACCAATGTTGAGACAGCTCGCTTAGTTTATAATAATTATTTATCTACACTCATATCATAAGTCCTTTATAATGCGTTCAGAATCCGTAGACAATGACCAGCATTACAAGATACAATGTTACTAATGATATTTTTTCTTGTCTGTAGCTGTAATGAAAAGTTAAAATTACGATACAACTTTTGATAAAGTAATGTTGTTCAAAGGGTATAGCCGGGTAAGCATGGCGAAACTGCCCTTAGCGAAAAAAACGATTTCCTTTTACTGGGTTATTAACCTTTACATATGTAGTGCTTTCACCAAAAATTAAGCCTCAAATCCTTCCGGTTTAAAAAAAAACCGCATAAAAAGAAATAATATTTTTATTTTATTTTAGCCAAAGTACTAATCCGATTTCTTTGTAATTTGGATATGTTGTATATAAAATTAAGGTCGCTTTCTAAAAAAAAAATTAATGTATTATCTCTTGAAAAAAAACAAAAAAAAACGAGTTAATAATTTTCAAAAAATTAAAAAAAATACGTGCGAGATTGCGACAGTTTCCAAATTTACATATTTTATGCAGAATTTAATGATGTTTAACATATATTTTTTTTAAAAGCTAAAATCGGGATTAACAGTTTGAAAAATCGAATTTGTGACATACCATAACACTTTATCTTCATTCAAGCAAAACCAAGTTGACAATAAATGAATGAAGTATATTTTGAACGCTATCTTAACGAATTTGAATTTAAAATGTGACGTTTTGCACTATAAATTGCTTTTGTGGCTATATATACGGCTACGGAGTACGCGTTTTTTAATATCCCATACATATATATCGACGGTTCTGTGACTCAACCTCGTATATTGAATTTTGTCCAGTATAAACTGACACACACTAAGTATGCA
This sequence comes from Acleris cristana, assembly GCA_948252455.1. Taxonomy (NCBI): domain Eukaryota; kingdom Metazoa; phylum Arthropoda; class Insecta; order Lepidoptera; family Tortricidae; genus Acleris; species Acleris cristana. The sequence goes on along the minus strand of OX411771.1, from coordinate 47,986,830 downwards.
CTCGTGTACTTAGTGAGTGTCAGTTTATACTGGATATATTCTATATACGAGGTTGAGTCACAGAACCGTCGATATTTGTATTATTACGCAGTTGTAACAGCGATTCAAATTGTTGCAATAACACAGACGGCGTAATTTTAGTTCGTTTACCAAAATAATATTTGTCGTATAAAATCAGAGCACTTAAAGACGCTAACTTTTAATAACTAGTACGTACACAGTCAGTACGTAGTCACGTCTGAAAACTTCGATACGAAAAAATTGTTAGTATTATGTATATACGACCTTATTTGATATACGCCCCTATATTAAAGTAGTGTATACATACATATTACCTCAATACCTATTACAACAAAACTGGTTTCTGAATTAAATAATACACTCTGTAAATATTAAAATTATAACTTTTAATAATACAAACTTTAAATAAAATTAGTCCTCAGTCATCATCACTATCTGATTGGATAGTCACATTTAAGCCGTCATTTTTAAAAAGCGTCGTTAGTTTTTCATTCGGCCGTGGAATTTTTGATAGAAATCTACCGAAAGACAAAAAATATATTATAGCTGCTACGTGTGAGCAATATCCCACGGTTCTTAGACCATTGGCACATTCACAAAAGTGTTGTTCTATGGCGTCTATCCCTGTAGAGTTTGGAGCATATTGAATGAAGCATTTGTACATCCTTTTCGAAATGTGCCGAGAATGCACTTGTATTTTTAATATGTTTGTCGCATCTTTAACGTAAGCGAGATTTAGACTGCCGCTCTCATCCAGTATCTCGGCTAAATAAGATATTGCTTGGCCAAACTGGTAACTGCCAGTAAAGAGAAGCTTCATTTCAGCTTCTGTCAATTGTGGAAAGTCCAGGATATCAGTGGACGAAAAATCACGGAAAGGAAGTTTCTTTCTGAGCCAACCTTTTTCTTCTACTACCAAAGCTAAAAGATTTTCCTCGCGGCTTTTATAATTCATCCGATTAAAAATGTCACTTGTCATGTGATTGTCTGAGGTTAGGGGCTTGCCAAACTGGTTGAGAATATATGATGCAATCCTAAAAAAGCTTTTTATTTTACTCAACATTTTATTGTCAATTGTTTGATCGAGAAGTTTAAACCTCTGCTTAAGTGCACCGTGGATTGCCTCCACTACCCAGCGAACTTTGGTCACGTAACGGGATTCATTAGCCTCTTTGGTACTCAACTGTTTACGTTTGCCTTTAATAGAGGGCATCATTACTCTGTATCCTTTTGACTTCAGCAAAGGAACAACATCTCTAAAGCCCCTATCGAGGACAAATATATCTCCGCTTTGCAGTAAGTTACCCATGCTGTCAATAACTTTTTGCATTATAGTTGCGTCGTTTTCGGTTGCATGATAAGGCCCCAACATATCAACAATAAACCCATCCGACGTGCAAATTGTGAAAGGTTTACACAAATGTGTCTTTTTTTGTCCTGAAAACGATTTTCTTTGGTACTCGCTATTGCTGCTCTTCTGGTGATATGCGTAAGTACCATCACAAATCAGTATAAGACAGTTTCTAGCGTTAAATAGTTGACAAGCCAGCTCTGTTGTGTGATTTTCTATAAGCCACTGTCTGCTATGCGAATGTATGCCGAATTGATACGGAAGTACATCTCTTTCGAACGATGCAATAACACTATCTACGTAATCAGAAACCGTTTGCTCTCGGGGCATTTGCAACATTTTCGAAATCAATTTGTTACTACTTGCAGTTCCTAATTTTGTTAAAAACACGATTATGGCTTGTAATGAGCTACGTTGAAAGTTATTTCGCAAGGTTACTAATATATTTTGTATCGTATCAACATTTTTCCAAGTCAATCCAGTTAAAACCACCAAATCATCGTCTAATAGGGTTCTATTATTTATCTTATCAAATACTGTCAGTTTTGTTTCAACAGCCAGGGACTGAAATAACTGTGTAATATCCGTTAATTTTATAGTTGATGTGGAGCAATAAACTTTAATTTTGTCTAAATCGTCCTGATAGAACTGATCGTTAATTAAATGTGAATGGCAACATCGGTTTTCAGGTGGTACATAAATACCTTTTTGGGTATATACATGAAGCCAAGCTTTTTTTGGTACTGTTCGTAAATTAGACACTTGAGAACATAAAAAACAATAGCCGTGGGTTGATATGGTCCGTTGAATAGGTAACTCAACTAATTCACTATGATCAGAATCGTTTCGAATAGCAAAAGTTAAGCTGTCATGCATGTCATGGTATTGGTCTTCATCACTTTCATGTACATTGACTGGTAATGATTTTTCTCGATATGCTTTCGTACGACAAGAACCACAGATAACATCGCCTTGTTTAAAACTATTTGCCAATGAAATTGAATAAAATTCGACGTCTATGGATGCTCGTAATGTTTTCTTTGTACCTGGTACTTTGGAAAATTGTTTACTGCAACTATCACAGCGATACTTGTTTGCCGACATTTCTAATTAATTCTAATATTTCAATACATTTCTAATACAGTAATCACTTAAATTATTTAGAACTTAACAAGAATTTAAAGTAAAATTGATAACATTTAAAGATAGCGATAACTGTATTACTAATAACGCTTTACATATCATTATCAACGTAAAACAGTTTACTTCCACAACAGTTGCAAAACAATTCACTTAACATAATTGTACGGTGATAGTTTTCACGACGAGTCCTGCAATGCGAGCATTTGCCCATTAGAACGATTGCTTCTTCTTCGTCAAGGAACACTTCGGTAAATGACATTACTTCTAGAAATATGGAAACAAGTATGGTTCTGGGAACTTGCAATTGCTCAAAAATTCTATTCTTCAATATTTCGACCTACAAACAAATACAAAGCTTTCTGTCTTAAATTGTAAATAAATCTACATCCCAGTGTGGTCAGTGCGGGTCCCCAATGGTCATAAAATGTTTACAATAAAGTCAGTCAATAGTACCTATTTATTTTTGAGACAAGTTTTTATTGCCAACTGTTCTTACTCACACACCATGTACAGTCGAAATCAAAGATATGTTTACACTTTTGGACTTAATTGCAAAAAAAGTACATACAAGCCATATAAGGGGTGCGCCAAAGTTCATATAAAATTGCAACTCCGATTATTGGAACTCCGAAAATTTTTCTCATACCATTTTACATCATAATGATCACTCCTTATAATCTTCATAAAAAATGTTTATACTAATGATCGGAACTCATAATCATCTGGGGGGTCAGACAACGTGCCAACGCTCCCAGGCGTTTTCCTTTCTATAAAAATCAACGCCTAAGCGTTTCTACCCATAATTGCCTAGACAACATGATGTAGAATAGAAAATTGCACTGTCGATTCTACGGGATCCTCTGTTTGCGCTATAATGATGATTTAGCCTTAAATTGTCTATGCTTTGCGCAAATTGAAACGTCAAGTGTCACTGTCAACATTATGACAGCTGTCAAAAGTATATTTGCAGGCAATTTAGTGTGTGTAGCCGAGTATGTTCCTGAGTCTTGGATATTTTCTTTGTATTTAAGTATGTATGTCTCTTTGCAATTTTGGTTACATTTGTCTAGTAATCATAGTTCAAGCCTTGTTTGGGGTTTAATGGTGGTACAACCTTGTGCAGAGTCTGTCTAGATTGCAGCCACCATCTTATCGTTCAACTTACTACTAAGTAAGCATTTCATTGTTCCGGTGTGAGGATAAGACAAACTGTGAAAATACTAGCATAGAGGCATTCCATCTTAGCCCTCAGGGTTAACAACTCATTTGGAGTCCTGGGATTGCAGTCTTGAGGTCTTGAGAATTCAAATGTCTCAGATCCCAGTTATCATCAGGTGGCCTGTGAGCTTGTGTGTTTTCTCCTTGACTTGACATAAAAAAAGGATAATTTGCGTGAGATTGGCCCCTAACATTTATTTATTAAATAATGTTTTTTAGATTGAAACTTATAACTAATTTAAATAATTAAGTTTTTACTCATTCTAGAAACAACGTACTTATTTATTTTTTTGTAAAAAAAAAATGTGCAATAGTTCAGTAACTTAATTGGTATTTAAAAGATTTTTTTTTATGTTAGTATGTATGGTACCGACTTGAATTTAATGGGGCATCTAGATCTCATGTTTTTGTCGTCAACTCCCGGGTCACCCTGTATATGTATATTGTCACATCATTACTTATAAAATCATAAAATCATTGCTTGATGGACATAATTGTAGCATAAAAGTTGAAGAATACTTTTTTATTAGCTTTTATTTAACTTGCAATGTATGTATGTATGTATGTATTTATGTACGGGTCAAATCTTGCAAGTTAAATTTGACCCACTTCCCGTTAACGGAATGGGCTGAAATTTGGACGACGTTTGTAAACCCGATGACAATGCAATATTATGTTATCTAAGAGCTGATCTGATGATGAAGTCGGAAGGTGGCGACAGGATCTCCGCTATTCTTAACGCAGACCCACCGTGTTAGGATTCAATAGTTTGTCTTGATAAGCAGATAAAGATTCTGCAAAAAAGTACAGTCGGCAACAAAAGCTTTACCCAAAATTGATATTTTTTGTGATAAAAGTTAATCTTTTGGCAATTTGTATAATTCAATTTCCATTTGCCTTTTTTTTACAGAGCTCATGTCCCAATCCAACTTGTCAAAGTTTCCGCTAGCGCAAGTAGCGTCGCGCCCTTGCTGGCCTCACCTTGAGCTGGACTCCAAGCCTGAGCAAGTCTGCGTGTCAGCATGCGTAAAGAGCTACATCCTGGCGAAATTTCTCAGAACCAAAATCGTACGCATGTTGGGTATTTTGAGCACCGGTGTCGATGGTATGCGTTAAAAACGTGACGCATAAGACACGTCGCTAAATTTACGGTGCGTCAGCATATTTTGAGCACCGGTTTGGTCGATCCGTTACATGCATGATGTATGCCTATTCCTGTTTGTTCCACCTTGAATTGTAATGTGATAACTGATATGCAATAAAATTATTGAATTGATACTTGTACCTACTTATAGGTACAGTCAAGGAAATAAATTTACCACCCACCTAAAGTTCAAAGTCAATCTGACATTCTACAGAAATAAGGTTGAGTTTCCTATCAATTACAAATGACTTGGCGTCTCTAATGACAATGACATCTTCAAACAGATTTTCTTTGAAATGGGTAGCAAATTAACTTCCGTGACCGTACAACAACCACCAGAAAGCGACGCTGATGACACGGTTAGCCTAGTTAGTCCTCTGCCTACAAAGCTAGCGGCCCCGGGTTCAATTCCCGTTATTGGCAAATATTAGTGATGAACTGATTTGCAAGTTAGTTATTCGGGATACAAGTACAGTTGCTCTATACAAGGTGTTACAAAAATACCCGTAAAGCCGAAAGGGGATTAAATGATGCCTTATAACAAGTCCATTTACAATATTTGAGAACCGTACTATCACCGTATGACTTACCGGCAAAAAAAATATAATCATTATTTTTTTCATTGATGTGCCAACCCTATTTCAGTAAAATTAAAGAGTAAACTACGCAGAATGTTTATGTACATTTTTACCTAATTCGTGAAACGATCAAGAGACATACTAACAAAATGTACAGAATTCGATTAGATAGATATTACAAGTCGAGTTTTGGAGTCGTAATATTCTGAGTTAGAAAACATCGTCATTTTGGAAAAAAACACGAAACAATTGTAGAGTATCGATAAGAAGATTTGAAATTGACAACATAACATTTTTTCCGTCTTGACGTTTTTTGAAGCCAGTACTTAAGCATAATGACATCATAGTATTGAACCTTCGTGGATGAAAACCAGAAAAACCGTTAAAGTTGACAATTATTAAATTGGTAGGTTGGCCTCTCTGTTAAATAATCTATGCTAACTCCGGTTCCCTGACATGACAGCTTACTGTTGACAATATTTTTGGCTTTGATAATTTATTATATTTTTTACGGGGTATTTTGTAACACGTTGTATAGGCATAACTGTTATTATTATGCTTGTTTGGAATTTTAGACGGCCTATAGTTATGTATATCTTTATAAAGCTTTACGTAATAAATCACTGCAAAACTAACTGAATACAAAAACAAATAATGCAACTTTATTTTATTATTTAACATTTAATTTATAAAGTAGAATATGGGAATGTAATACAATTAAAAGTTAAAACTAAACTTATTTAAATTAAAATAAAAACTAAGCTACTCAAATATTAAAGACGTAAATAATAATCACCACTATTAAAAGAACACCCCCTCTAGCAGGTCCGCTCGCGGCATGGTCCCTATGACACTGGCTGCGTTACCTCTCTGGATAGCTAGCCCAATCCTTTGGGAGAGGTAAGCACCAGCTCTAGGTTCTCCGGAGGTGTCTATGAGCCGGGATGACAGGGCCTTAATAAAGCTTTATTTATTTTATTATTATTTTGTTATTATGATTGAAAAAAATGACCTTCTGCTGGAGTTTCTTGCGGCGCTTCTTCTCCGCAATGATGGTCTTGTCCGAAGCGCTGGTAGATTCACTCATGTTACCGACGTGTAAAAGAGCCCTCATGTGGCCTATCTACTGAATAAATATTTTGAATTTTGAATTTTGAGTTACTGTATTTACACCATTTGTTCATAGTGTTCATACTAGATTATGATTTTATTGGTTGATTCACTAAAGCTGCCACGAATGGATTGAATGGGCGAAATAAACTGCAGGTACATGTGTGTTTAAATAAAACAGGTATTGGGATTGATGTTTAAACTGCATTTAAGAAGAACTTAGATATACAATCACATGTGGTTCCATTTATGGCAGCTCTTGTAAATCGATATGTATGTTAGTTACCCAGACATTGTTCATATTCATTATTCCACATAGGAAATGAAAAGAAAGAAATTAAATCAATATTCAATCATTTTATTCTTTTATTTCGTAAGAATCACCATTAATAATTGCTATCATCCTAAAGGCGTCTATAACCTTCCCCTACCTATTATTTCTAACAATGTATGAAAATTTGAAAACCCTTCTGTGAAATGGGGTACTCAAATCTAGCCCTGCTGTTAACATACCAAAAAAAAAGTATATAAGAATATTAGTTACTTAATGTATAATATATACATTGTATGAACGTATGTATGTAAACACTTTATTGTTCAAAACACAGAAATTCAAATACATAAATTTACAGAATTGGAATGTACAAAATATACATTTTTGAGATTAGTAAAGTAAGAAAGAATCCTAACTTATTTACACACACAAGAGATAATCAAATCACCATCGACTTCACAATTTGTGAAAAATAACAAACTTGTTAGTTCTCTAACTAACATGAAAATATTCAGTTCAGGGACCCACCACATGTCAGTACAGTCACGAGATTAAATTTGGTACCCACCATAGGTCCAAAGTCAATCTGACATTCTACAACAATAAGGTTGAGTTTTCTAAAAGTTACAAATGACTTGACATCTCTAATGACATTGACGACTTCAAGCATATTTTTCTTGAAATGGGTCCCAAATTAACTCTCGTGACCGTACATATATATAATAATATACCACTGACGATATTGATAATATATTTTACAAATTAAAGGTATTTTTGACAGTAAACAGTTTATACATTTTGAATGACTATGGAATATAAGGGATAATTTAAGTAATTGTGTAATTCAGTTATTTAGTAGGTAGGAAGGGTTTATGTTGGACATTAAATATGTTTAACACATAATGCAATAAATGATATGACTAAGATATGACTATGAATTAATTCTAATATAATTACCTCATTGCAGCATATTATGCTATATAAATAATCCTTACTGCAGATTTAAATTTTAAAAGCATTAAACCATTCCAAAAACCATCAAACATTTTACCTTTACCTAATTAAAATACAGACAGCTAACTCACTTCATGTAAAGGTTATTGGGTTTCATAACAACTTCTCATGATTAAATGCTTTAATTAGATTCTTACAAAATATTATTCTATGATTACCTACTATAAGAGCAGTTTTTTAGATATAGGTACCTATCCCAATTGATTCCAATTATGTTGAATCACCTCGTCGTCCATTCAAATCGTTGAATTTCTCCCTTATTGATGTGGCTCCCAAAATGAGCGTCATTTCATTGTCCATGGCCCCTGAGTAATCTGGATTGCCTAAAACAAAAAAAAAGTTATAATTTACAAGCAAACTCAGTAGGTAACTTTTCCAAGCAAGATGGGACTTTTATCAACTTGGTTTGTAGCAGATGGTATCTAACTTCTCACTAATATTATAAATGGGAAAGTTTGGATATTTGTCACTTAATCACACCAGAACGACTAAACGAATCTGGATGAAATTTGGCACAGAGATAGACTACAGTCTAGAACAGTCAACTTTTATCCAGAAAAATTTGGACAGTTCCTGAGGGAATAGCGCTAAACGACTTTTATACGAGCGAGCAAAGTCGTGCGAAAAAGCTAGTGTTTAATAAATATTTATGTGATAAGGATGAATATTTTGTTTCTGAGTGTTGGATGTTCTCTATGTATGTATTTATTTATAGAAGTACCTAAACAAAGCCTATTCCTAGACCTTGATAATTTGTGTAGTACTATCATGAGGTATTAATTTAAGTGCACATAGTTATACCCATTGTTGTTTAAAAGAATTAAACTATTAAATTAATATCAGTCACAAATTAAGCTCTAGGCTTAATTTAATTTGTTCTATATTGGACACATCTTAGAATAATCTTATTTATAATAATTATGTATTTTTAAACAACAATCTGTGTTAATTATAACAAACAATTTGGAGAATCCAAAATTTAGATATACCTAGTGGAAAAATAAGAGAGTAAGGAACATTTTCTAAATCAATGACCCCCTGCGGCAGCTTGAAACTAGTTTAGAATATGAAATAGAACGGCAGATTCAAGCTTGTGTAAATGGAATAGCACAACAAGACCCCTTAGAGATTTATCATAACTTTAATATTCTATGGGTACGTGGGTGAGCTTTTGAATCATTCTATACTTAATTTGTATTGATTGTGTCAAGATATAAAGCACATCATATAATGAATGGGAGTGGGAGTGGACCTCATGATACATTCATAATGCATTTATAATTGTTTCTAGGAAGGCCTAACCTTAATTAGATAGGTATGTTATATTTAGTATTTTCATTTCATGTCATCATACATTGATCACTGTATTAAGGAAAACAGTGTGCTTATAGAGGCAGTATTCAGTGTTGAAAGAAGATATAGGTACCTACCTCTCACTGATGCTTAGCAAATTAGCATTCGTTCACATTTCTTGTTTGGGGTAACAAAATCCATATCTTAGTAAATAATTAATTACTTAATGGCTGGTATTATTAGTTTACTAGGTGCTGCATGACAACCATTTTCCGTTGGTCATATCCCATTCCCGTGGCAAATACACGGAACCTGCAAAAATAACCGTCTATTAAATACATGTTTATTTAGGTTGTTATTGTTGTAAGTAGGGAGTCAGGTACCGTAATTCACATCAGCCTTACCTTTTACTGCGAATAGAACTACCCTTCGTACTCTTGTAGCAAGGGTGCCTACTGAGTCCAAAGTTGTTTTAATGTTATATTATTGTAGCAGAGTAGGTAATTCACGTGTAGGAAATCTTTCTCACAAGAAAGCATATCGGCACTTAATTTGGTCTTGATTCGGACGAACTCGACGATTCTGATACTTTTATTAAGCACTTTTCATTGTTTGCAACTCACAAAAATCACAAAGAATACATAATTTGAAAAATAACAATTCAAAAACTTGATTTATCACCGCTTGTTTTCAAGAATAATAAGCACTCACGCACAGCTGATTCACAAACCGCCATTTTGATTGCTTCCTTGAGCGCTTTTCTTCAAGTCTTCGGAGTTAGAATAGTTTTCTACATTGTAATGTAGAATACAGAACAGAATGCACGTCAAAAGTGCCACTTGTCTGACCATCTGTATGGATTATGTCATTGTGACAGCTCTGAGCGTTTTTCTGTTCGTTTCGATTCGATTTAAAACGAACGAAATAAGAACGTTGTCTAGGACTTAGCGATTCGCTTAGATAAACCACGTGATCAATTTGTGATCCCATACATTTCAAGACGATAGAACAGAAAAACGTTAGCGGCGTTGGCACGTTGTCTGACCCCCCTGAACTTATAACGCCAATATTCATGAAACCGTACACTTTTCAGAATTTCTTAAATATCTTACGTGTAGATAAAATTAGGTTAGGTTAGGTTAGATTTATAACAATCCTCAAAAAGAAACAGTTTCTTAAAAAAAATCATTATAAGTTGTGATAAGTACGAGCAAAATTTTTCGAAGAAATGAAGTATGAGGAATTTTTTTCGAAGAAATGATGAGTATAGACACAAATCATCAAAACATCTAAAGACCAATTTTATATGAGCCAATATGGACCCCCATATAAGCCATAACTCAATAGATTTATCTTTATTGTCTAGTTGCAATGCCTACCGGATGGCTCCATCATTAGACAAACTCCATAGTACAAGATTAAATACTGTATTGTCACCGAAGATATATCAGTATGAGTAAGTATACACAATCTGTTTAATCGATTAAGATAACTGGTTAAAAATTCAGTTGCACGATTTCCCCCGGGCAAACATACTTAATAAAATACATTGCAAGTTAAATAAAAGCTTGTTATAAAATAAGACGAATTTTTACTGAACACCACAGCTACAAGCATCAATTGTGTACAGACTTTACAATTATTTACATTCTAAGGCGGCATTGGCGTTAAAACAAGCTGTAAGTAGGTATCATCAAACTAAGAAAATTAATTATCAATATTATCATACATAGTTGAAACTCTAACTTAAATAAATTACGTATTGTAGAGACTGTACTATTATTAACCAATTAGACGGCATTATAAAATAGCTACGAATGTTGCTTAACCACAAAACGATTGCTTAGTTTAAAATAAATACTTTAATTAAGTAAGTAATGACAAAACTTACATTTTCCGCTAAGGAGTAACGACTTTCTTCTTCGAAATACTCTGTCACGGATCTTCGCAGTTGTAAACAAATATAATCATAAGCGAGAATATATAACGATTTCACCTGGTATTTTTTCGAAAAAAGTTTTTTCAAAGCTTCATATTTATTCAATGAAGGAACAGACATCTCGCAATCGTTAACACTCAGTATAAAATTCGTGCCATTGTACCATTCCCGCCTTTTTTTTTTAATTGTCTGAATGCCGTAAGCCCTAGCCGCATACAGCCACGGATTTTAAGGTTCGCATGATTACGCACTCAGTAAAATAAGTCGCGTTCCAAATTCAAAATGCGTTGGAAATATAACTTCATAGTGTAATACGTAGAAGTTATTTTGTTTGAAAAGAATGTATGGGATGTTACAAATTCAAGTTTTTCACACTGTTAATCCCGATTTTAGTTATTAAAAAAATTATATGTTAAACATTATTAAATTCTGCATAAAATATGTAAATTTGGAAACTGTCGCAATCTCGCACGTTTTTTTTTTAATTTTTTGAAAATGATTAACTCGTTTTTTTTTGTTTTTTTTTCAAGAGATAATTCATTTTTTTTTTTTTTAGAAAGCGACCTTAATTGTATATACAACATATCCAAATTACAAAGAAATCGGATTAGTACTTTGGCTAAAATAAAATAAAAATGTTATTTCTTTTTATGCGGTTTTTTTTAAACCTGAAGGATTTGAGGCTTAATTTTTGGTGAAAGCACTACATATGTAAAGGTTAATAACCCAGTAAAAGGAAATTATTTTTTTCGCTAAGGGCAGTTTCGCCATGCTTACCCGGCTATACCCTTTGGAACATCTTCCAAAACCAACACAATTCAAACAGAGGACCAATTCCAGTATCAATTAAACGTCGACTCGGTATATTTTAAGTAAAGTGTCGTACGCCATTATGATGTCGAATGACATTAGAATAGGGACTTTGTTAGTTTGTCTATATAAAAAAATTAGAGTACTTTTAATAATGTGTGTAGGTAAAGTAATGTATGCAACTGTACATAATTAGGCCTTAAAAAGGACCCTCTTTATGTATCAGTTACATAAAATACTATTTCATAGTGTTATGTCGTACAGTATTCGGTTTGGGGAAAAGCTGTGGAAATACAGATTACATTCGTGTAGCAAAAAGGGCCATTCGTTCTATGTATCTTAAGCTCCAGTAATTCTTTAAGAAAAAAGAAATTAGTATTTTGACAGTAGCGTCACAATTTATTCTCTTTTGTTAAGAATTGTAGAATCGAATCCGGACTGTGTATTTTTTTTTTATGTATATGTGGTATTAAAACATAACATAAAAGTGACTCGCAGTTTTTTGAAGAAATACCACTATCAGGCCAAACCCTACAGTGTGTGTACAGTCGACTACAAAGAGATGTATCCACTTTAATACCTTATTGTATTGTAATAAGGTCCAAAAGTGGATGTATACATCTCTTTGTAGTCGCCTGTACGTACCGTAATAGAAAAATCATTAAAAATTAAACTCATATTTACGCCGTCTGAGTGGTATTCTCTAGTAAGGTTTTCAAAAACAGACGGAAAACCATATGTCGTAAAAGAAATTAAATATACAGATCTTTATGATTTTAAACATATATTGCAAGGTAGAAACTGGACGAAAAATTTTTAAGGAAGAAAAGTAGAGTAGAGTAACACTAGAGCTAAAAATAAATCAGCTCCATTATCTCTCACGCCGCTTTATTCAAATCCGTTGTCTATTTCGAAAGCAAAAAGGGATGATTTCAAATTTTGATTAATGGCTTTCACTCCTTTTAGGATGTATTTTGCCAATGTCAAGTTATTTATAGACACTCCCATGGACTTAATAGAGAAATAAGCCCATGGATATCATACATTGTTCGGTAAAAGAGTATTTTCTCTAGGGGATTAAACAGAACCACATGGGGTTAGCTCCACGCGGTTCTCTCAAGTCCACATGGATGATTTATTAAGTTTATCCAGTTACAGGATCAATCCTAAGGTTACATAGCGAATTTAAAGTTTTATTTTAAAGATTCCATACAATGTTTTGGGTTTAACTTCCCGTAGTACATTGTAGTATGTGCTACATTTGTATAGCACTATTCCCACGTAAGTTATGGTTTGTTGTACTTACGATATTTTATGGTTAGTATCACAAACAATAGTTATCGAAACCTTTAATCCACTTAAAAGTATCGTAAGAACAATTGCAGCCAAACCAAGGTCTTTTTTTTATATATTAATAAGATAAGTTTATGCACAAAATTATGGTTGACATTTGTACCAAATTTTATTAGGACCCATTAAAAATTGTATCTACGGCATCAATTTTCAACTTTAAACTACTCTGCTGTAAAGTTGCGTATTTCAAGTTACCATAACTTACGTAGGACCCATCGATACATTAAAGTGGCTAATGGACAAAAACTTGTTGCTAGAAAGGAAGGAATTACACAGTTACAGTGTCAAAATAATTCTGTAAAAATTGAGGGATTAGTGGTTGAAAAACTTACACATAATTTACTTTCTGTAAGTAAATTACAAGAGAGAGGGCATACAGTTGTGTTTAAGAATGGTCAATTGAAAATACATACAAAGACAAAGACCTATTATGGCGAAAGACCAGGAAAACTGCATATATTAAAATTATGGAAAAAAGAAATACAGCATTGTGAGTACTCAAGTGATGAAAATAATATAATGGCATGTTAGATTGGGCCATTTGAATAGAAAGGGATTGGCGATAATGAAATTTCCATACAATAATGACAATTGTGATACATGCTTAAAAAACAAGAATACAAGATTACCATTCCAGACTGTTAAACATGCACAAGCTCATAAAATAGGCGAACTGATACATTCAGATGTGTCAGGACCTACCAAAACACCAACTAAGGAAGGCTACAGATATTTCCAGAAGATAATAGATGATTTCTCGCACTTGACACAGACATATTTGATGAAAAATAAATCAGAAGCTGCTGATAACCTAATTAAATATATAAAAGAAGTTGAGTTGGAAAAGGAAATTAGAATCAAGAGAATTCGTTGTGATAATGGAGGGGAATAGTCATCAAACTCATTGAAAAGGTACTATTATGATAAAGGAATTAAAATAGACTACAGTTTACCATACAGCCCACAAATGAATGGTAAAAGTGAAAGAATGAACAGAACGATATATGATAAGGCAAGAACTATATTGGACGAGTCAAACTTACCAAGATACTTATGGGGCCATGCTGTTCTAGCAGCAACATACTTGATAAATCGGTGTCCATCTAAAGCGATTGACTTCAAGATACCTGCTATAACATTTGGAAGAGAATTTAACCTAAAAAAATTGAAAGTTTTTGGATGCCAAGGATGGATGATGATAATACCTAAAGGAGACAAGTTCGATTCAAGAGCAAAAGAAGTAAGAATGATAGGATACGGAAGAACTGGATATAAAGTATGGGATCCTAAGACAGATAAAGTTTCAATCACAAGAGATATTAAATTCAATGAGAAAAATCTAAAATATGTCCATAGATTAAATGAAGAGCAAGAAGTAGAAACTAAGATAGAAGTAAAAGAAAAATAACATTCAAGAAACAGAAAACACAATGAATTAAATAAAAGATAAGAAAATGATGAACTAGTTGAAAATAATGAAAAGGAAGAAAACAAAGAATAAAATGACATAAATGAAAGAAAGACAGCAAGTGGAAGAGTAATAAATAAACCAAAACACCTTCAAGAATATGAGCTAAATGAAGCATACTGTTTATTAAATAATGATGAGGAACCACAAAGCTATGAAGAGGCTATTAGTGAAGGATGGAAAGATGCAATTAATACAGAAATAGAAGCTTAAAAGAAAATGAATACTTGGACAGTGACAGACCTAACAGACAATAAGAAGGCACAAAATGGGTTTTTAAAACAAAAGATAATGGTGTGAAAAAGGCTCAACTAGTAGCACGCGGGTTTCAGATAAGAGAACAATAAGACTTTGGGGAGAACTATGCTCCTGTTGCTAGGATTTCGACTATACGAACACTATTAGCACATGCAGTACAAAACAATTGGAGCATAAGACACCTGGACGTCCCCTCAGCTTTTCTCAATGGGACACTCGAATCGGAAGTATACATAAAACCACCACAAGGAATACAAGAAACAAAAGACAAAGTGTTGAAACTAAATAGAGGATTTATGGCTTAAGAGAAAGTTCGAAATGTTGGAATCAAAGATTCAATGATTATGTTGAAAGAAAAGGATTTAAAAGAACACTGCATGATTTTTGTTTATACAAAGGAGAAGAAATTAAAGTATGGATGGTAATTTATGTTGATGATATTATATTAACTGGAGATGATGAAAATATGACTAAAGTTATAGAGGGTTTAAAGCAAGAATTTAAAGTGAAAGATTTTGGTTTTCCGAAGATGTTCCTAGGTATGGAAATAGAAACAAAAGGAAATCATTTAAAAAATACGCAAAAGAAGCAAATACATAAACTGCTTGCAAAGTTTAATATGATAGACTGCAAAAGTACAAATACACCAATGCAGAAAAATTACCAGTATGATGAGAAAGAAGACATAATTCAAGATGTGCCATATAGACAACTGATAGGTGGACTTATGTTTGTGGCTACAGTTTCCCGCCCAGATATTGCCTATGCAGTATCATATCTTAGTCAATATTTAGATAAACCTACCCAAAAGCCTATGGACACAAGCGAAACGAATACTAAGATATTTAAAAGGGACATATAATACGGGACTGATATTTTAAAAATCTGAGAATAATTCCTTAGAAACTTATTCTGATGCAGACTGGGCAGGTAATCATACAGATCGAAAGAATGTATCCGGATCTGTTACTCTCTACAATGGATGTTTAGTAAGTTTTCCAGAAAATAGAAGTGTGTGGCGCTTTCCACAGTGGAAGCAGAATATGTTGCAGCGGCTACCAGTGCTTGTGACTTACTATATGTTAAAGGATTGTTGAGTGATTTGAGTGGACTCAATAGTGAAATAAAGTGCATACTTTACATGGACAATAAAGGTGCAATACTTTTATCTAAATCTTTTGAGAATAGCAAACGTGCTAAAAACATTGACATTAAAAACCATTCTTAAAAGATTTGATTATTAATAAAGAAATAATTGTGGAATACATATCTACTAATGAAAATATATCTGATTTGTTAACTAAAAGTTTGTCTTGTGAAAAACTTTGTTACATGAAAAATAATTTATATATTGCTTAAAATTGTAATGTTAAATAACTTGCAATTTTTTTTTTAACGATTGATTCAAATTTTGTTTTATAATTAAAATAGTATCAATCGAGGCGGGGTGTTAAACGAATTATCATTTCTGAACGTTACGTCTCTTTGACAGCTCGTTCCCTGAAAAATCTCTCTGTCATGTACATCAATGTATGCAACTCGTTGTGGTATTTAATAAAGTGTTTAAATAAAGATTATGTTTCGCTGGAACTCTAAAAAGATAAAACTTAAATCTAAATAAAATAACAGAAAGGACTCCAGTGAAAGGCTCTGCAACTGCAGACTCTGAGTGCAGATAGCTACGGCAGTCTCTATAGTGCTTTCATTAGCAGCCTCGGGCACCCCATACAACAGCAGTACCTTGTGACGCGACCTCATCTCCAGATTGTCCAGGGATTTAGCACAAGCTCTATTTGTGCCTGAAGACTGGAGATTGTCTTCCAAATAAAGCTTTTAAATACCTGGAACTCGCTGTCAACTGAATTGGGCTGGGAGTTAGAGCGACTGCTCTCAAAAGTGTCCATCCTAGCAGCAAATACCTCCTTCATCTCGTCCATGGACTTTTTGAGTTGAGCCAGAGTGTCCATTATAATGTTAATTCAGAGTGAAATGTGAGAGTGGTGACATTCTTATTAATTTGGTAAGTTGTTACTTAAGCAGTGATAACAGCTGAGGGCAGCAATCAGAGTTTATTTAACACATTTATTGATAAAACAGTCTTGTTTTATATATTTTTGTATTTTAAACTATATTATAAAATACTGAGTAAACTTTGTGTGTACTGATTATTTGCCTACCCGAAAAAAAAACGACCACTGAAACAAGCCAAGGAAGTAAAGTGGAATTTCTTTTGTTTTTATGACAAACGATCAAATTAGAAAATAGACTTTATTTCATTCTTAATAGAATCATATTCCACTGACAAATTTCGTGGTAAGGTGGGCCTCAGGAGGTTTAAACTAATTCAAATTATTCTTTTACTAGGTTCTGCATAATTAACAACAACAAAGAATCAATTAAATTATTTTAATTAAAAAAAAACGTAGTTACACAAATTAATTGTTTCTAACCCAATGTTATTATCGGTGGAAAGACCTATAGGAGGACTGCCCCACGGCACTACTAAACCGGACTACTGACCAAAACTAGTATCATTAATATGAGTTAGGTTATGTTATTTATTCAGTACACAAACACCCAGAAAAAGAAGCTCCGTTGACTACGATAAATTTGAATAAAAAATAGAAATTGTTGGTCAGTGGTGCGGCTTAGCAGTGCCGTGGGAAAGGGGTGGAATATAGACACTTTTTGGTAGTTAATTTATCTTGTGTTATTTTTAAACAATTTATTCACCTTAATACTACATTTATATGTCCTTTGATTTAAGACACCATTGAAATTTGGTTAAAATTAGTCATCATCATCATCATCATCATGTCAGCCGAAAGACGTCCACTGCTGGACATAGGCCTCCCCCAAGGCTCTCCACTCAGACCGGTCTTGTGCTTTTCGCATCCACCTCGTTCCCGCGATTTTTACAAGGTCGTCACTCCATCTTGTTGGAGGCCTACCTACAGCTCGTCTCCCGATCCGCGGACGCCACTCAAGAACCTTCTGACCCCATCGGCCATCAGTCCTGCGAGCAATGTGCCCCGCCCACTGCCACTTAAGTTTAGCTATTCTTCGGGCTATGTCGGTAACCTTTGTTCTACTGCGGATATCATCATTTCTGATTCTATCGCGCAGAGAAACTCCGTATAAGTACTTATAATTATTTTAAGTCAATTTAAAGTTAGTTGCAATAGCTCGTAAATACTCAGTTTTGTTTGCGTATTGCGATTTATTGTTTAGTATAATTTCAATGCGACAATTTCTATCCACATATTTCTTTTTTGTTTGGTGGTGGTGCTCCATACAAAAGTTTTTGAATTTCTGCAATTGTGTACTTTATTTCAGTGACTAAATGAACAGATAATTTGTAGAATTCAACGTGATAACGATCCACTAAAATTTGAATTCGTCTCTGCCATGATTCAGCACTATTTTGCGTGCGAGTGATTTTCAATTAATTTGATTCTTGAACACTCCAAAAAGTAGGGTCGTACTTGGCTGGCGACGTATTAGTGCCCCATATATAATAATATAATAATATATAATATATAATATATATATAATATAATATATAATATATAATATATAATTTTCAAAGAACCAATTCGATATTACCTTAGCTTCTTGATAATACAATTGTATTTCCTCTGGCGTTAGGTATGCTAAGGCGAGAAGGCATTTAATGTCAGATGCAAATTACATATTATTAACATATAGTTTTTGATATCCACTTTTTTGCACACGTCGGTAAATAATTTGGCCTAGATGGAAGAAACAACCCTTCATTGTGACATTGTCGAATGTTTGTTTTAAACTACTATGTTTTAAACTACTTTTTCAAAATCCAGTATAATACTTAGGTGAAAAATTCAATCCATATGATTTGCAACATTCCAAGAGTGTTGAGATTAACGTGAGTGAGCCAAGACCTACAATGTGTAGAGACTTTGTAAGAAGAACATGCAGCATGCATGCAACAATTTTTGAGGAACTACGCTATTATAGGACGGGTAACTTGCCCCCACATGCCTTAAGTCATCACAAGAAGCCTAACATCTTGCCACCCCCTCCTCCGCCGCTCTTGCCGCCCCCACCACATCCCCCTGAAGAATATACAGTTGAAATCCCCATCTTTGCCAACCCGCCGCTTATGGTTGTGCCCAGTGCCCCAAAGCCAATGATCTCTTGCGTGCCAACCGCGAATTTAGAATCAAGGCCAGTTGAGTTTGATTTCAGAATCAACCAGTTAGGCGACATCGGCCCCAAGAGTCCAATTAAATTGTGACACAATGGAATTCAGGCTGCAATTCAATAAAGACAAAACTGAAAACTTGAAGAGAACGACTGAGGAACTAAAGAGCAAAGTAACCATCTTGACAAGCAAGACTCACTTCCTTTATACGGCTATACCGGGCCTAAGAGACATCCAAGCCATAAGAAGTCAGAAAGTGCAATGGGGTAGTCTTCGTTTTTGAACATGATCGGCGAAAACGAAAAGAATCACTTAGCGGCAAACATAAACCTATCAAACATGCTTCTGAGGGCGCGAGCAAAACCTCAATGCCGACGCTCGCGACTCGTGAGTTATGCCCCAGCAATGATTCTACGTCGGAGTACGAGGTTATTAGCACAGCTAGGAAATGCACACGGTGCTTGACAAGGAATGAACATTAGTGTGATGTATTTGCACATATTTTAACAATTAATATCAGTAGAAGCAAGATGGCCGTGTCGATGCCGGTCGAGAATTAGCACCACCCCATCTCTTCCCGTGGGTGTCGTAAGAGGCGACTAAAGGATAAACCGGAGGATGGGCAGCAGCGTCCTCCGCGGACTACACGGTACAACTTTGGTCGCCAACCCACCCCAGCCAAGCGTGGCGACTACGGCATATTCCCCCCAACGGTTCTAGATCAAAAGCCAGAATTAATGCACAACAACAGCCCAAACCCTTAGGGATTCCAAAGTAAATTAAAACAATTTTAATTTAATCCCTAGAGATTAAAAAAGGAACTTTATTCCCGATGTGCGGAGACTAAAGTAACATTTTAAGAGCATGAGAAGTGAAAAATTAATAATTTAAGTCTAAAGACGAGTATATAAGAAAACGAAATATCGTAAGTACTATCACACCACCGGCGTCCGTAATGTTGCAGTACTGTGCTGTGATTGGTTAAATACTAGCCAACCACAAAGCGTAGATTTTTATTTAAAAAAAAAATGCCCTGTATACAGCAGCAAGTTTAAGTAGATTTTTGACAGATGACGCGACGATGCTACGTTCCGAAACGCCATAGATTGGCAATTTTGTATCGGATTGAGTCTCCTTAAACAAGGACACATATTATTGAAATACGAAGTTCTATTTTCGGTCGGTTTTCGGTTGTCTAGAGCGTATCGAAAAAGTTATTTCGGTTGTTTCGGAAGTAACATAGACTATGCAACGATGAAAAGAGTGACGCGCGTTGTAGTATTCTCTATGAAATCTTAATACACAGATTATAATCGACGAGTACAAAAAGTATATTTTGAGTTGCATGTGCGCGCAACGTCGCGTCGCGTCGCGTCTCGGTATGAATTGACGCTTAGACTTCGACACTATACATAGTACACTCAGTGTACACACCAAGTGCCTCTGTATGAATGCTTAGAGACACTCGCGTTCATACAGAGACACTCGGTGTATCAAAAGACTAACCACTTCACAGTGATTTATATCTACTAAGTGTTGTTAAAATGTTAATGACTTCTCAATCGAAACAAGTCATGTCACGTGCTGTTACTTTTATTTTAAATTTTAATTTTCTATAGTAATACATGTTTATTGTTTATATATTAACATAGTATAACACAACGGGGCTTCCCGCCCCGTCAGCTCTTTATGTATGCTTAAGCCGGCCATCCACGTTACGGTCCACCGGAGAGGTTACCTGCGCAGGCGACCGGAGGACACGGCACACACGCACAGGTTCACCCTACGGTGTCACTCGAAAGAATTGGTTTTTGGTTTTGTTCCGGTCGCCTGCACAGGTAGACCTCTCCGGTAACCGTAACGTGTATGGCCGGCTTTAGATCTTTCAAACTACGCAACGGATTTTAATGCGATTTTCATCAATAGATAGAAGATGATTCAATTGATGATGATTTGATTGAATTTTTGATTATGTATTATAAATTCTGGATTATGTACGGGTATTACAGACAACTCACATAAACCGAAGCGAAGCGAGGGCGGGTTGCTAGTTAATTTCATAAAAAAGAATTAAGTAAGAAAATAATTAAGTACCTAAGTAGGTACTTGAATGACAAACACCTAAATAATATACCTACCTAGGTACCTAATAGGTACATGGTACTACATGTCGCTTCACGTTTTTCGAAGTCGTCGGACCTCGCTTGCCTTGCTGCCACATAATACCTACCTAGGTATGTATGTATAGCTATACTACAAGATCGGGCGCTATTCAAGGTCACATACACACACAGCAGCGTCCAGAGTGCTCAATACGTTCAACTTATATTACGGATCGGGATAGGTGTTTATTTAAAAGGCAAAAGGCGGGTTTTATTATGGGACACATTACTTAAGTAGGTATGTAGTAAAGTTTACTAAGTACGTAAGTACCTAGGTATAAGTATATTCTTTTGCCTTATATTGGTCTGGTCTGGTACCTACTTAGGCACTTACCTACTCACTCATGTCACAGCAACATTACACAACACAAGCTTGATTTGAAAAAAAAAAAAAAAAAAACCGGTCAAGTGCGAGTTGGACTCGCGCACCGAGGGTTCCGTATTGAAGATAATATGCTTGGTAACCGCAAAAGAAAATACTCATTTTGTTATAAGCTTTATTTTCCAGGCAATAAGGTCGATTTTGACTAGCCTAAATTTTAATACAGATTTTCTTAGTTTTTTTGTTATTTCTCAAAAACAGTAAATAATGAACACTTTATTTTAATTTTCCCAGAAAATATAAGTAATTATCTATAGGTACGTCAGGATTTTTTTCAGAATTTTTGATTATTAAACTTCGGAGATAAGGGGGGGGGACGGTCATTTTTTGTACATTTTTGGCTATAAATCAAAAAGTACTTCACAGAAAATTTTCAAAAAAATAGTTTTGAAATGTGCAGATTAAGACCTTTCATATGACACCCTATTTGTTATAATCGAACCGCTTTCATTTTTGAACCCCCCAAAAAATTTAAATCAAAAACTCTTTCATCTATAAGTAAGTATATTAAATTAGTTAATTAGTAAAAACATGACAATCGTTTAACAAATATAAAATATAAAATAGGGTTAACAAATTATAAATCAACTTTCATAATAATTTCAGTAGGTACATGTACAGTCGCCATCAGATATACAGGGTGTTTTTTTGGTCGACAACTTCCAAAATAGGAGAGATAGTTTAATTAATGCTGAATCCGAATATCACATTAAAAAAATAAAAAGCCTTAGGAGGTCAGAGAAATAGCATTTTAAATTTTTCCCATTATTTCACTTAATTGTGGTTACCATGCGACGTGTTTACCGAAGACTAATGACGTAATCACCGTGTACAATGTTATGATTCATCTTTCCCTTCATACTTGTTACAGGCTTAGGATCATCAAAGATTACAAAATGTAGATTATTGTTGTAAAAATCGTTCTGAAATAGCATTTAACTACAGAATAATGGTATGGATTACAAAACCGCAAGAGTTGTCTTTGGCGTATTTAAAAAGGGGAATCAGCTTTGCACAACGATTGTTGAAAACTTACAAAATTTTAATTTTTACATAAGGTCACTTTTAATAAATGTTCGAAGTGACGGCCGCCTCCCAAGATGCACAATGTAGCTCGTCGTCGCAAATTAGTGTTTAAACTGCTTTAGACTAAGAGAGTACTCGCCCGTGGATGTTCTTCGAAGTGATCGAGAATAGTCTGCTTAACATCCACTGCAAGCCCACTTTAGCATCTTCCTTGAGCATGGCGTGGCGTTTCAAAAGTGCCCCACTCGTAAAGGTTGCTAGCGATAGACCTTACTTAGGCATGCCGATTAGGATATCGTTCAGTCCAAATTCTAACGGTGTCAGCAATGTTGTGACCACTCACAAAGTAAATGTTTACAACATCAAACATGTCCCGATTGTCAAGAAGTCAATTTTCTTGCCGAGACAACTTTTTTTATCAATTAAATGATTTAACACGTCACTTAACAAGCACTCG
Source organism: Acleris cristana (assembly GCA_948252455.1). NCBI lineage: Eukaryota > Metazoa > Arthropoda > Insecta > Lepidoptera > Tortricidae > Acleris > Acleris cristana. Next base: position 47,963,646 of record OX411771.1, on the reverse strand, counting down.
CTTCAAAACAAACACGGTACTGACGTCGCTAGCGCATAGTTTGAGAGGGTAGTATCAAACAATAACAATCGTGACGATAAGCGGCCTACCCCCTTCGTAGCTACAGAAACGAGAGACCATGATTTATAATGTAGCGAGGATATTCATTCGACATTTCATGAAAAAAATATTTTTTTTATTATATTTTTTTTGAGCTCAGAATCATGAATATAGTAACCCCTATTATTTAAGTTGCTGACCAAAAAAACACCCTGTATTGTAGCGGGCGAGGTACTCAAATATTTCGGAGCAGCATTACTTTTCAATAAATTCGTTACACTAGTTATAGTCAATAACATCAGAACATGCAATTTGTCATAAATATAAGAGCAGCGACTTTTCAATAAATTCGTTACACTAGTTACTTATTGTCAATAACATCAGAACATGTAATTTGTCATAAATATAAGAGCAGCGACTTTTCAATAAATTCGGAACATATAACGAGGTAAAAATATCAGAAAGCACAGAATATCAAAAGTATCTACGCAGTCAGGGTGATCATAAAGATCGGAACATTTATGGAAAATATACCTTAAGTCTGTATAACACAGCTTAATTTACCTCGTTATATGTTCCGAATTTATTGAAAAGTCGCTGCTCTTATATTTATGACAAATTGCATGTTCTGATGTTATTGACCATAACTAGTGTTCCGAATTTATTGAAAAGTCGCTGCTCTTATATTTATGACAAATTGCATGTTCTGATGTTATTGACCATGTAACGGGGCGTTTTACGTCCCTTGTTAACATTAATCTCGTCCCCTGTTTTGGTACTGAGGGACTGGAGATGTTTTATTCAGTTAGCTCAGGAGGATCAGGGTTTCTAGGTTTGAAATATAAACAACAAGATTTACTAATAAAATACTGAGGCTTTATGCCTGTTTATTATAACTTACACGGTATCCCTAGTGCTTAAACTTAAGATTGAATGATTGATAGACGTATATAGCCTAGCAGGATGCCGCCCAGCGCGACGCGAGGGTAACCGCACCGCCCTGGATCAGCACGGGTTTGTGATCGGGTAGCCGCTGCTTCACAGCGCGACGCGAGGGTAACCGCACCGCCCTGGACCAGCAAGTGGTTGTTATGGGGTAGCTGCTGCTTCACAGCGCGACGCGAGGGTAACCGCACCGCCCTGGACCAGCAAGGGGTTGTTATGGGGTAGCTGCTGCTTCACAGCGCGACGCGAGGGTAACCGCACCGCCCTGGACCAGCAAGGGTTTTATATGAGGATGCCGGGAGCTGTTTCAGCGCGACGCGAGGGGAACCGCACCGCCCTGTTACAGCGAGAGGGGGAGGAGAGGAGTCGGGTGAGCACCACCTGATGTGCTCCTAGCTTCGAGAGCGTTTATTGAACGTCTTGTCAGCTCGAGAGCACACCACGCAGTGTCCTGGTTTAGACGCCGCGGCCGCGGTATATAAAGGCCCCGGTGACGACCGCGGGGATTTGCGGGCGCGGGCGGAGTGGGCTCGGAGCGCGCGCCGCCACCGGTGCCGCGCGTATGGCCGTGACGTCACGCCGGACCGTTCGCCCGTTCGATGACCGGCCGGCGCTCGTTACATTCCCCTCCCTCGTATGGAGATTTTTACCTGTAAAAATCACAGTTATAATGCTTGGTATTCTCTTTTTCCCCTAACCATTTACTCGATACTGGTTGTTGTAACGAGTGCTCACATAATCCTTATTCTATATTATTTTGTTTTATATCTATATTCTATTTGTCGGACTTCAAATGGTAAACGGGCGGAATGTTTCTATAATTTTGAATTTGTGTAGCTTCATCGCAAATATTTTTTTACGTGTTGCATTCATTCCGGAGTAGATAATCTTTGTTCGATAACCTTGTTATCTTACTGGGCCGGTCTCGCGGCGCTCGGCGGCGCGAGATTCACTTCTACCCTCCAATATATTCCCGCGGTGTTCACTGTGCGTCTTGTGAGTTTATTTTTAGCTATCTAATATTTGCTTCTTTATTTTGATGACTTTATGTTTTCGTTATTTGTCCTACGGCCTTATCGGATTGGAATGTTATGTTATCGATTTATAAATGGTATCGGATATTGTTGTTATTATTATATATGGAACGGTTTTAAATCTTTTAGATGCGCTGTTATGATCCGTTTCTTTTTCCCGGTGTCTTGTATTAGGTATATTACTGGTGATTTTTTTTCTATTATTGTGTACGGGCCTATGTACTTCGGTGCCCATATCGCGCAAAAATTTTTGCTTGCGTTGGACCAAACAAAATTTCTTTTTAGTACTTGCTCGCCCGTCCTTGGCTTCCATTGTCTTCTACTTCTGTCGTAGTTTTGTTTTTGCCAGTCGGACCTTGGCAATGGGCCTATTAAATCGGTGTTCACTACCTCCCTTGGTACCGACGCCTTGTTTATATGCATCAAACCGGGTGTTTTCTGTTGTGACGGTTTATTCGTTCGGCACGCTACACACTTCTTTATGTATCCTGCTACTGACTTGTACATCCCGGGCCAGTAATACCTCTGCGCTACCTTTTGCAATGTCTTAGCAGTACCCAAATGTCCCGCCATTGGTGTATCGTGGTGTTGACTGATAATGTTGTCTCTGTCTTCCTTCGGCACGCATAGCCTCCACTCGGATCCTGGCATTACCTTTACTCCGTAGGACGAGTTTATAATTTTTTTATATAACTGCCCCTGCTTTATGCAATACCCGGTTTGCGGCCCTTCACCTTTTTGTATCTCCGCCATTACGGACTCGTACCAACCTAGATTCTCCGTTTGCGTTGTGCATACCGGCGTTAAACTCGGCTCGGTTTCCTCACCTACCGGTGTGTTTACTGGTTCTGCATCTGGCTTTTCGGTTACACTATTCAGAGCCGTCCCCTGCCGGCCCCACAGTAGTTGAAAGCCTACCCTTCGTAATATATCCATCCCGATTATCGCGTATCTCGCGGACGGTAGTACCCTTACCCAGTGTTTAATTGAGGATCCCTGTATCTCTAAATTTACTAATATATTCTTGTTTATCTCAATTTTGGTGCCGTCTGCCAATATTATCCTCCGTGATTTTGCTGACTCTAACGCGGCCTTAGCGGTACATTCTTTATATATTTGCTCGTTTATATAAGTATTGGTTGATCCCGTGTCCACGAGGCATTTATATGAAACCCCCATAATCACGACATCCATATACAACCGGTTATCCTCTCTCGGTTCTTCGTTCGCGGAGCCTACCTCTCCAGACGTCATTCTTCGCCCCTTATCCTGCGAGATCCGCTCGTAATCGGCCGTTAACTGTATCAAGTCTTGTAAATCCTTAAAATCCCGTCTCCGGACGTAGAGTTTATAATTGGGGTGCATGTTTTCGTAAACCCTATCTATTCGTTCTTGGTTTCCTAATTTGCCGTACCTCCTCATTAAGGTTTGCAAATCGGTTAAATAGTTCATAAAACTCTCATTAAACTTTTGCTTTCGCGCTATTACTTTTTCAATGAGGTTAGCCTCGTAATTGCTTGGGAAATAACAAAGTTTAAAGAATTTCATGAAGCTGTCCCACGAGTCCCACGTTCCTGTATTATTCCTGTACCATAGCAACGCTTTTCCTTTTAATAATCTAGGCAACATTTTGAGAAGATCCTCCCCCTCAATGCTACTAGTGTCTATGAGCTCCTCCAACCGTTCGTGAAACTCCACTGCGTTATCCGCAACATCGAAGGTTATGTCCCATTCTTTGACAACTTTCCCTAGGTTCCTCAATGGTTGTCCATCGGACTTACTGTTATCTAATTCGGCATCTGACATTTTTGTCGGTGTTCGATACTCCTGGTCACCTATGAATTCAACTAGATTTTTACGAAGCTGATCTACGGTAAGGTTCTCGTTTCCTAGCCCCCTCTTCTGAGATTCTATGATTAATTCGGGTTTCTTTAATTCATATACCCAAGCGGTGGGCATTTGGTACAGTAATTACGGTATGGCTTATCAAAAGGTATGCTATGGTGGAAAACGACTATTAAAATGACTACGGTATGTTTTATCGGTATGCTATAATGGTGAACGGATATTATCGGTTTGTTTTTATTTCAAATAAATCTAGCTATACTCCTGATCCTGAGCAAAGAAGACTCTAGAAGTGAGTTTTTATCGTTGGGCGCCAAATGTAACGGGGCGTTTTACGTCCCTTGTTAACATTAATCTCGTCCCCTGTATTGGTACTGAGGGACTGGAGATGTTTTATTCAGTTAGCTCAGGAGGATCAGGGTTTCTAGGTTTGAAATATAAACAACAAGATTTACTAATAAAATACTGAGGCTTTATGCCTGTTTATTATAACTTACACGGTATCCCTAGTGCTTAAACTTAAGATTGAATGATTGATAGACGTATATAGCCTAGCAGGATGCCGCCCAGCGCGACGCGAGGGTAACCGCACCGCCCTGGATCAGCACGGGTTTGTGATCGGGTAGCCGCTGCTTCACAGCGCGACGCGAGGGTAACCGCACCGCCCTGGACCAGCAAGTGGTTGTTATGGGGTAGCTGCTGCTTCGCAGCGCGACGCGAGGGTAACCGCACCGCCCTGGACCAGCAAGGGGTTGTTATGGGGTAGCTGCTGCTTCACAGCGCGACGCGAGGGTAACCGCACCGCCCTGGACCAGCAAGGGTTTTATATGAGGATGCCGGGAGCTGTTTCAGCGCGACGCGAGGGGAACCGCACCGCCCTGTTACAGCGAGAGGGGGAGGAGAGGAGTCGGGTGAGCACCACCTGATGTGCTCCTAGCTTCGAGAGCGTTTATTGAACGTCTTGTCAGCTCGAGAGCACACCACGCAGTGTCCTGGTTTATTCTCGTTGGTCGTCTCAATCCCTTCTTGTCGAGGGATGAGGAGCCGGTGCGGGCCTTTCGGCCCCTGTCCGGGGTGTTCTGCGCCGACCGTGAAAACGGTCGGGTCCTAGGTCAGCAGCCTGCGCCGGAGGCGCAGGCTGCGGGGGTGTGGGGTAGGAAAGGGATTTCGGGTAGGTGGGAAAAGGAGGCGTCATAAGTGGGTAACGCTGCTCGCGAGATCGAGCCAGCCAGGTGAGACCCCGTTGGGGGAGGCCCGGCTAGCGACCTACAAGCTGAGCAGCGTCTTCATGGGTTCAATTTTGTCGACATCGTCGCCGTGTCGAGATCTCGTGGGTACGCCTTGCCGTCGGGGGGTCGCGCGTGCTGAGGCGCGATATCCCTCAGGTGGGGGAATCGCGACGCTTCTGCTCGCGCGAACATCGACGTGGCGAGGCGTTTGATGAATTCGTCCAGGCTCTCGACCTTAAGGTCCCTCTGGATCGTGGCATTCCTCATGTAGCGGGGGGCATTCGTCACGACTCGCAGGCACAGGTTTTGCTGGGACTCCAGCTTCTTCCTGTGCGTTGCGGCCAAGAGAGCGTACCACGAGGGTGCAGCATACGTGAGGCGGGGTCTAATGTAGGTCTTGTAGACCCCGAGCTTCACGTGCAGAGGGAGGCTAGATCCTAGCACTGGACGCAGCAGGACTCGTGCTATTCTCGCTGATGCGACGACGGTCTTTACGTGAGGGCCCATGGTTAGTCGTCTATCGATCGTGATCCCCAAGTATTTCACAACCGGGGACCACGAGATGTCTTGTCCGTGGAGGGTGAGTGGTGGGATACGGCGTATGCATTTACTTACGAAAATCGCCTGGGTCTTGGTGACGTTTACGGTCAGCCTCCACCTGGCGAGCCATTCTGGTAAGGCGTCAATTTGTCGCTGCAGCTTGACGGCGGCGAATTCTGGCTTGTAAGAAGAAGCGTAGAATGCCGCATCGTCGGCATACAGAGCCAGGTGGGAACCATCAACGACCGGCATGTCATCGGTGTAAAGGTCGTAACATACCGGTGATAGGCAGCTGCCTTGAGGGACTCCGGCTGCTATGGGGCGACTTTCGGAAGTGGCGTCTTCTACCACCACTCTGAAGGTGCGATCCGTCAAAAACGACTGGACCACCTTCGTCAGTCTGCGTGGGGCCGAGGATTGGGACATCTTGTAGACCAGGCCTGAGTGCCAGACCCGGTCGAAGGCCTTCTCCATGTCCAGGAGAACTGCGGCCGTGTGCTCGCGTTTGTTCGCGGCGACCGCCATGTGATGCAGGACTCTGGTCAGCTGGAGCGTGGTGCTGTGTTCAGCGCGGAACCCGAATTGTTCTTGGCGAGGCGTGATGTGTGGGACCAGTTTGGTGAGCAGCAGCTTTTCGAACACCTTCGAGATGCACGGTAAAAGGGTGATTGGCCGATAGCTCTCAGGCTTCAGTATGTTCTTCCCCGGTTTGGGCAACATGATCACATTGCCGGCCTTCCAGTTGAGTGGGAAGTTGCCGGTGCGGAGGACGCCATTAAATAGGTGCGTTACCGCCGCGATAGCGCGCGGCGGTAAGTGGCGAAGGGTGGCGTTGGTGATACCATCCGCACCGGGGGCCTTTCTGGGCTTTGTTTTTGCGATCATGCGCTTTACTCTGCCCGGGGAGAAGAAGATGGGATCTTCATTGGGAGCTATCGGGGAGGTGAAGTAAGTACGAAGGTGCTCTTCAACTGCCGCGATGTGGTCTGCCTCGTCGGATGGGTTCGGCTGGAACTGTCGCTCCAGGCACTCTGCGAATATTTCGGCGCGATCCTCGGCCCGGTACCTAGGGGTACCATCGGCGTGTCGTAGTGGGCGAATAGGTGTGGGAGCTCCGCTAAGCCGGCGGCACAGGCGATGAATGGAGGTCCAATCGTCCGCCGCGTCAGCTATCGTTTCTTCCCACGACGCTGTTCTGTGGTCCTCCAGAGCTGCCTTAACCCTCGTTGTCAGGGCGTTTAGCTTGGTCTTCAGCCTCGGGCAACGGGTTTCTTGCCAACGCTTTCGGAGGCGCCTTTTGTCTCCTATCATCTTGGCGATGTGCGTTGGCAGTGGAGGCAGCTTGTAGGTGTGTCGTCTAGGTGTTGACGCCGCGGACAGAGCTTCTCGTATGCGACTGGTTAGGTCCACCGAGAATCTGTCGATGTCCGCGGCGTCGGAGAGCGTCTGCTGAGGAACGGGGACATCCATGATCCTTGAGAACTCCTCCCAGTCAGTGGCGGGTCTGGGAGCCCTCGGAGTGAAGACTGTGGGTGCCGCGGTCAGGACGAGGAGCACCGGCTGGTGGTCGGACTGGACGTCATCGTCCAGGGTCTCTTGGGTGAGCTGGCCTTGGAGTCCACGGTGTACGGCGATGTCCAGGACGTCCGGAGTGTACGCAACATTTCTGGGGTAGTGCGTGGGCGTCTCCGGGCCGTTCACGTGATATCCGTGGATCTCGGCGTCATTGAGGAGTCGGTGACCGTCTGTATTGGAGATATTTGAGTTCCATGCCGGATCCTTACAGTTCCAGTCGCCAGCCGCTATAGTAGGCAGCGGCGAGTCTAGCAAGGTCCTGACCTCAGCGAGGTCAAGCCGGGATCTTGGGGGCTTGTATATGGCATAGACTCGCATGGGAGCGGCGGCAACATGGATCTCCACACCTAGGGCTTGTAAAGAGCCCAGGTGGATCTGCGGCAGCGGTTGGTGGACGACTCCTCTTCTGACGAGTATGGCCAGTCCTCGGAAGGCCCTGCCTCCTTGTTCGTCGTCCTGACGATAGGTGTCATAGTGCGGCACCTTTAGCTTGATGGATGGTGTCAGCATGGTCTCCGAGATCAGGGCTATATGGATCTTCTGCTCTCGGAGAACTGCAGCTAGGAGCGGGATCTTTTGCTTCAGTCCCGCGGCGTTCCAGTGCAAGATCTTCAGGGACGTGAGTTCTGGATGATCTTCTCCATCCCTCTGCGGGCTAACGCGGTGATGTCCGCGTTCGAGTGTGTGGCTTCCAGTGCCAACACAACCTCTTGCAGTGCCTGCATCGCCGTCATCACCACGTTAATGTACTCGGCGGCTGTGTAGTGAGCGGCAGTTCTCGGGCTTGGTCCCTGGGTCGGGGCAATAAAAGCCTGAGTTGCTGCTGCCGTGGTGGCTGCTGCTAGGACCGGGGCTGGTTTTGCCGGTTTGGTGGTGGGTGCAGTGGTGTGGGTGTCGGCTGTGACAGCCGTGTTCACACCGTCCTGGGGGGGTCTTGTTCCCCGTTTTCTACCGCCGCACCTCTTCCCGCGGCGGGAGGGAGGTATTGTGGGGTCGTTCGCAGGGGCCATGAGGGTGGCGCTCTCCTGCGTCGCCTCGACGACCTGCATGCGGGCCATATCGGTGCCCTGCCTGGGCTTTGGGGGGTGGACAGTCTTCTTTGCCTTACGGTTCTCTCTGAGGAGAACCGGGCAAGAAGCACTGTTGGCTGTGTGCGAACCGCTGCAGTTCGCGCACGTTGGTGGCTCCTCTCTGGGCCGGTCGCATGCTCCGGCAGCATGTGGGCCGCCACAGCGCACACAAGCTATGGGGCGGTGGCAGTTGTGAGAGGAGTGGGCGAACTTCTGGCAACGGTGGCACTGCGCCAGGCCACGTTTGCCCCTCCAAGGCTCGATTGTTACCCCCGGCATGCAGAGGACTTCTGTGACCCTGTAGAGTCTGGCGGCAGTTTCTAGGTCTTTCTTTACCTGGGCGTAAAAAATACACCCAGGTCTGCCTTGACGGGCCCTGATGGGTCTGACGTATTCCACGTCAAACCCCTGGTTCGTCAGGTCCTCCAGGATCTCCTCAGGCTGAGTATCGACGGGTAGGCCTCTGATGGCCACCTTCAGGCTGCGCTCGCTGGGCAGGGAGTAGCAGTGCCACTCGACACCGGAAACCTCCTTCTCCAGGTCGGTGAGGTACCGCTGCACCTCCCTGAATTCCTGCTCCCCCGCTGGTGAGAAGCGCACTCCGTTTCCGAAGGGGCGGGCATTTGGGGCGTGTCCCAGAAGGGCCTTGAGTGCCCGGAAGTGGGTGCCCCAATTGGGGATTCGCTCGACCACTATCGGCGGGTATCTGATCTTCTTGGGGGGGGGGGCCTGTGTTGGTCCCGCACCCCCTTGTCCGCCAATTGCGGAGGGAGACGGTGGGGAGGCAGCCGCGTCGGCGAAGGACAGCCGTAGCGGTGCCGGAGGCGGAGGCGTGTGCAGCTGTGGTGGTTGCTGCGGTTTGCGGGGGGCAGGAGGTGGCGATGATGATGGCCCTGCAGAGTCCATCGGGGACAAGTCCAGCCGAGGCAGGGAGTGTGGAGGCTGCGACGCTTGCGGCGGAGACCCAGCAGCCCGTTTTTGCTGGGGGGAGCTGAAGGGCGGCGGCGAGAATCGTACCGCGGATCCCGGCTGTGCAGCGGGTGGTGGGGCGCTCATACGCGGAGGCGCTGTAGGCAGCCTTGAGCGGGCGATATACGCGGCAACGCACGGAGGGGGGGCGGTCGCGATCGCGGTCACGGACGCGCTCGCGGGCGCGGTAGGCGTTTGGGGGTTGCCGGCCCCATTCGCGGCACGCGCGGGTGCGCGGGGTGGCGCGGTCGCGGGCGCGGGCGCCTTGCGGGGCGCTGGGGTGTCAAGCCTGGCGGGCGGCGGTCCCGCGGCCGGGCGCGCCTTGGTTGGGCGCTGCTCGCGGGGTTGCGGGGCAATTACGATTGCGGAGCGTGGTTTTGGTGTTGCGCGCAGGGCGGATGTACTCCCTTGCGCGAGCCGCTCACTGAGGGCTACCATTGATCCCGGGGAGTTTGCGAACTCCTGGGCGGCGGTGGTCCTGGACGCGTGTGCAGGATTTCGGCTGGGGCCGGGGTCTTCCCGCAGTGGGTTCCCGATCGTGGCGCTGTCCAGAAAATTTTCCGGATGGCTACGGGGGCGGAAGAGTTCTTCACCGGCTCCTTCTTCAGTCGGGGTGGCAGAGGGCGACGGTGTCAGTGACTGCGCCTGGCTTGCCTGGATCCCCTTTATGAAGTTCCGCGCCACTTCGGTGATGGCGGCGTCCCTCCGCTGGGTGTTCGCAAACATCCTGGTGCGGGTGCGCCTGCGCGACGTAGGGTCATGCCGTTTGTTCGGCAGCGGCATTTCGGCGGTGGTAGTCGAAGAGGTGGTGGTGGAGCCCTAAAAAGGGCTTTTGTTATTCACCCCCACCTTTGCGGGCTCGCAAAAAGCGGGGGACACGAACAAGTTTTAGGGGGGGGAAATAAACGCGGACTATTTAATCCCCCCACACAAAAACTTGTCGCGGAGATTTCCTTTAAGGAAAGTTTTCTGGCGGGCAGTGACTCACGCGACCGGTCGCGCCGCGGCCTTTTCCACTTCCCCCCCTCTTCCCCCGCCCCAAGGTTCCACCCGCAAGCGAGTGACCGGGACTAGGTACTGGGAGGAAAGTTTTCGGTCGTCGGCGCGGAAATTTCCGTTGTTGACTCCGGTCCGAGCGCGTCACGCTGTGACGTGGGCAAGCCAGATGTTGTTGACTTGATTTTATTTGTTTGAATTGATTTGTTTTTTTCTTGTCCGCAAAAACAACACGTCCCACTAGCCACTGCGGCCTATCGTCCTGGTTTAGACGCCGCGGCCGCGGTATATAAAGGCCCCGGTGACGACCGCGGGGATTTGCGGGCGCGGGCGGAGTGGGCTCGGAGCGCGCGCCGCCACCGGTGCCGCGCGTATGGCCGTGACGTCACGCCGGACCGTTCGCCCGTTCGATGACCGGCCGGCGCTCGTTACAACCATAACTAGTGTAACGAATTTATTGAAAAGTCGCTGCTCTTATATTTATGACAAATTACATGTTCTGATGTTATTGACAATAAGTAACTAGTGTAACGAATTTATTGAAAAGTCGCTGCTCTTATATTTATGACAAATTGCATGTTCTGATGTTATTGACCATAACTAGTGTAACGAATTTATTGAAAAGTAATGCTGTTCCGAAATATTTGAGTACCTGGCCCGCTACAATATATCTGATGGCGACTGTACCACTGACTGTCTTTAAATTTCTTTTGACGTCGCTTCACATCGCGTCACGTCGAATATACTTGCATTTTGCGCGATTTAACCCTAAATAAGAAATTTAACTTTTCCAACGATAATTCACTTTGACAACTAACTATTGGCAACTTTTTGTATGACAACGTTTCATTTGGTCGAATTATTTTAAAGTCGATTATTATAATGACTTGAACTTTTGGGATATCTATTATTTGCCAAATCTTTGACTAGGTCAAAAACAATTAAACGAATAATGTTTCGTCAGTACAACAGTTCCCTTTCAGTCTTTTCTCTGAATATCATTTCGCCGAACTGATTCATCTCCCAACTATCTTATAGAACTCCTCTACTCCTCTCCTCTACTACTCCTCTTATAGAACTATCCTATAGGTTCGGTTTGGTTCGGTTAGTTTTAGAAAAATCCAGAAATGTTTACAGTTTGGGGAAAAAAAGCGATATGCCAAATGGTATGACAGGGTCCAGAAAGGTCCGACGACGAGCGAAGCGGGAGCGTGTTTGGTTAACAGTGACCAAACGGCGGCCAGAATCAACTTTTTTAATACTTGTAAAATATATTCTAAAACACAAGTCCAATGAAAAAAATATACTATTGAAAAATAAAAAATATCTGTATATGATATGAATTGTCCGAAGTCAAAATGGCATCCTTGTAAACCATTCTAATACTTACTCGAAAGATGGTATTTTAAAGAGTGACCTTATAAAAAAAAATACGAAATGTACATTACTCTAAGGACCTGTTTCACAATGGACGAGTAAATTTATCTGCCACATAAAGTTTGCTCTCCCCTTGTCTATTTTCAAGTGTAAGAAAGAGAAAGCGCTAAATGTATCAGTCAAATATGCTTTACTTGTCCATTGTGAAACAGGCGGTAAGTAAACCAGTGTAGAAATAAAACCAAACAAATAGTTGGTAATCGTGAGGTTTTGAAATAAAACGAAATCTTTTAATAAGTAACACATGATCATTCGGCGAAATGAAATTCTGCGAATAATTGGTTGCGAAGTGACAATCGGCAATAAAAATTTCTGCGATGATGATTGAGTTAAACAACTAGATAGGGTCTTCCGAACAAAAATGTCACATATGTTTGGCCAAGAAACAGTAGCGACATCTATCAGATTGCTTATAAACTACGTCAAACTACATAGAACTACCGTAACGTGGCCGGGTAACCAAACAACAGAGCTGTATTTACAATAATATTAAGAATGCTTGAAAAAAATGGTTTAACTCGAGTAATACATTACGTAATATGCTTTCCGGAAAAAAGAAACTCCATCCTTGGTTTTCGATACCTTTGAGGTATAATTATTGCAGTTACTTATGACGCAACATGGCATTTTTGATTTTACTAGTAGGTACGACTTGGTGCGAGGTTGAAACGTCACTGTCACGATTTGGTGCTAGATTCTTAGATTTAGCATCAATTTAATCGCCCGTTTTTTTGTACTAGAGGCCAGTCCACACGAAGTAATATATTAAGTCTATGGATGTAGGTACCTACCTATTCGTGAACCATAAAATATATAAAAATTATACTTAGTAGAAAATGTTTGTAACATCTAAATTTTTAAAGTCTTACTTATAGTACCTAATAGCATAAATATGCACCAAGCATTTAGGTACCTAGTAAATAATTTTAGGTACTAAGACCAAAGTCCTTGCCAAGACCAATCTAACGAGCCCAATTTCGATGGCGTTCCGTCGTTTAGTTACAGAGTTCCCATAGCCACCTTCCGTCTCCATCATCAGATGCTCCATGTCATAATCATTTTGCAATGTCATCCGATTTAAGTATGCGTGCAAAATTTCGAGTTAATCAGACTTCTAGAAGTAGGTAGGTGAAAATTACGTTGAATGATTCCATTACGTACATGTATAATATATACATACATACTTAACATCTATAGCGGTAAATGCTACTCTTCAAAAAGGACGCGCAACACTCTCTTCTGATTGGTCTAATAAGCGGCGCGAAATTTAAAATTAGCTAATCGGACAGACTACTTATAACGAGTCGGCCACATTATAAAGCTTAGTGTTGCTATCATATTGAGCAATTTTGATTTATAAGGAATTATTACCGGTATATAACAATGTTCGCACGATATTTGCGGGAGGTAGGGCGTGGCCAATCTGGGGGGGAGTTCCTCTTTTTGGGGTGAATATATTTTTATTCGTTTTTTCCTATAAACAAACTTCGTATATGTAAAAAAGGGGGATTTCCTAACATGAAGCGGGGAATTTACATATCTGCTCTGGCAAGCTGGCAACATTGTCTGTGCAGACAAGGAAACTCAAGAGACAAGTTGAGACGCGCTCATTTAGAATTAGCAAGCAGGCAGTATCGTTTGTTTTATGTCCTTTGCTCACGCCAAACATATTATAAACAACATTACTTGTCTTAATATATACGCTATACGCTATACTTGTCAAGACCATAATTTGAGTGTCTAGTGAAGTGAATTTCATTTAATTGGAGGTGATATGGATGAAGACACCTCTACTATACTCCGAAGCTTGGGTTTGGAGTTTATGGTAAGTAAGTACTATTATACTCTAGCTTTGCATCAATAGTCTACGAATTTCATACATTAAAATTACCCATACTTCATCACAAGTGTCTAGTACCTAGGTACCTATCAGCATAACTAGGTAGCTACCTACTTACATATTTTACGAACCTGGCCCCACTGAAATCACAAGTGCTACAATTCGACATAATTGTTACATTTTAGTATGATGAATTTGTCGGGCGCCGAGCGGGTTGGAAGTTCGGCGGGTGTTTTAGCATGGAGTTATTATGGAAGCATTCACACACGCGGCGGGACGGGTCGGGCGTGGGTCGGAACCGCCTAACCCGCGACGGACCCGCCGCGGTTCGGCGCTGTGTGAATATGACTACCCGCGTGGGTCCCGCGTTGAAAACGACATGCTCGGCGCCCGACCCGCTCAATGTTCAATGAACTTAAAGGATTTGATGCTTACGACCTGTATTTTTTTTCAGATAACAGCACTGACAAAGAGGCTCTGTTCCTTCTCGGTGAAGATGAGCTTAAAGAGCTCCAACCAAAAGTTGGGCCCCGTCTAAAATTAAAAAAGTATTTGAGATCTGCGGTGCAGCCCGAGCAGGTTACTAAACTTTCGGTACGTGTTCTAATGATTAGCTGTTATTTATTCATTGGTTGTATGTATCTGTCTGTTAAATGAGAGCTTATTGTTTCCTTGTAATAATATTACAATTTTTTTCCAGGATTTACATGGTGAAGCAGTGTTTCGTGATCCTGCAATTGACTTTGACTCTACTGCTGGTAGATCTGAGGATGATAATGTGAGTTGCATTGCTTATCAATTATCTGCAGTTAGTTATGATGGAACTAACAAAGCTCAAAGCGATCGTCATTTGTAATTAATAGTCATTTTAATTAGAGCTTCATCTCTGTTGTATACCTACACGTCCCTCTGCTGGGCAAGGAGGCCCTCAGAATAAGAGGGCTTGGCCCACTGGGGCCCAGTGCGGATTGGGAATTTTATTTCCTAAACATCATTGAATAGCTTCGCAGGTCTATGCAGTTTTCTGTCATTGAATCAATAACTTCTATATTTTTGTCTGTTGGAAATGGAAATAGATTCCCATATAAGAAACGTGTTTTTACAATAAGAAATTAGTATGGAACCCTGTACGCGAATCCGAATCGCAATTGTCCGAGTTTTTAATTAGAGCTTTTTGTTTCCTCATAATAATAAAAAAAAAAAACCAGATTTTACATGGTGATAGCGATCGCTGTGCTGGAGCTGTTGCTGGTAAGGGCACTGCGGATGAATGCTCAAGGAATGGAAGGATGGTAAGGAGGTGGCTTAGTTGAATATTATTTATCTGATTTAAATGAAATTTAAATATTTTACATATTGACAGTGTACCGTATTTTCCTAAAATAGATTTTTTCGAGTGGCGATTTGTACCATTTTCATATTTTGCCATTTTATTTTTTCCTTATAGCTTATTTTCCCGATTCATCCGCTTGGATGTCGGTTATATTATACAAGGTGTTACAAAAATACCCGTTAAGTCGAAAGGGGGTTAAATGGTGCCTTATAACAAGTCCATTTACAATATTTGAGAACCGTACTATCACCGTATGACTTACAGGCAAAAAAAAAAAACATTATTAAAATTAAAGAGTAGAAATAGAAAGTACGCAGAATGTTTATGTACATTTTTACCTAATTCGTGAAACGATCAAGAGACATACTAACAAAATGTACAGAATTGAATTGGAGTCGTAATGTTCTGAGTTAGAAAACATAGTTTTCTAATGCACACAACAATTGTAGAGTATCGATAAGAAGATTTGAAATTGACAACATAAATTTTTTTCCGTCTTGACGTTTTTTGAAGCCAGTACTTAAGCATAATGATGACATCATAGTATTGAACCCTTGTGAATGAAAACCAGATAAACCATAAAAGTTGACAATTATTAAATTGGTACGTTGACCTCTCTGTTAAATAATCTATGCTAACTCCGGTTCCCTGACATGACAGCTTACTTAGGTTGACACTATTTTTGGCTTTGATAATTTATTATATTTTTTACGGGGTATTTTGTAACACATAGTATGTGACGTTCCGCGGTTAAGGCTGCGTTTTATAAGGATCCATTAGATCAAATTTCGATCAGGAATGTCAAAACTTGTATGAAGTTACTAAAATTTGATCGGACATATTTACTAACGGACCTTTATAAAACCGGGCCTAAAGGTACCTTCTGGTCGGTATGGAGTTACGGGCATTCTAATAATCTGCAATGTTAAGATTTTGATAAAAAAAATCCTATGAATTATCTTTACGGAGATATATATTTTTTTGAAAAATGCATTGGAAAATGTGCATTTTCAAGAAAACTGATATTTAAATTTACTTACCTACCTACCTCAAGAACTATGTTGCTGGTGGTGAAGTTACATATTGGGATGAAAAAAATGATTTGTTGGGCTTCTGTCCACCAAAATATTTAGCTTAAGTTCTATCATTGCAAAATCAAAACTTGTATACTGTCGGCCTAAATCTTCAACCTTTTAAGTCCTTAAAATTCATTGAAGTGCTAAGGTTGTCACTTGTCACTTATAATTTATAATATAATCGAATAAATTAAATGAAATGGAGGAATGTGTTTAGATTATGAAATCACTTGCTTTGCTATCATTATGGTATTAAATTGCCCTTATCAGTGTTCATAGTTTATTTATAATATTAAACTAAAGCTTATTAGAATTTTGATAAATAAGTTGTCTACAGATTTACTAGTATTAACTTGTCATGTTTGCATCATCTCGCCATCGAACTGGAGAAAATTAATACTTATTATACCTACCAAGTGTAAAATTGGGATTTTTTTGGTTTGAAATTGGAAATATAATAAATAATATACTAGCCATTAAACTGAGTTTCACTTCATACATTTATAACCATTGCCAACCCTAACTGGTTGTCATACGTCATTTCAATCGATTTTGCTCGCATTTTACGATCCCTGCAGTCATAACTCCATTTTTTATTGAAAATCATGTTTTGACACTTTTAGATGGTTCTATTCTGAACGCATCCAACGGCTAAACTCTTAAATACCAAAAATAAACAGTTAACGTTTAAAAAGCAAAATAGAAAACCTCGCAACTCCCGACCGCCATTATGTAAAAGAAATACCTACCTCGTATCTCCACCCCGCCACTCCTTTCAATACAGTAATTTAATTTTACACCAGAAGGGGCTGTGATTTAATTTTAATTTAATACGTATTTTAATTTTCATCACACTTGCACGTAAACAGTATCTAAACATACAGGTTAACTTGGCCGCAATGCCCCATATAAAACCCTCGAGCTTTCTTTTTGTCATGAAACCCAAGGTCGGTAAGTAATTTTTTTTTAATTTATTGCACATCACACAGCTCATGCAAGTTCAAGCAAGGAGTTTACACGCAATTGAAAAATTGTATTAAAATGTTATCTAAACAGGAATTTCATTGCAATCTCGCTACATGTTACTTAAATACTCAACTAATGTTCTTAATAATCAATTTTAATAGTTTTTTGTATCAAAACTTCGAAATTATTTCTTTTTTTTTACACTCCGTTATGGCTGTATACCTACCTAAGTATTTGCCCTTAACGTTTCCGAACGAAACATTTGTATAATCTGTGGTGCGGGCAAAAAGTCCGCCACCCGCTTAAAAAAAAGTTCACGTATTTCGTAATAATTGTTGTGCTGACTTGTGTATTAAGCTATAATTCATAATTATTTACATTTTGTATTTGAAGACAAGTAAAAAAAGTTATAAAAAATGTCATCGTCGTCGTCGTCCGATGAGTGTGATTTAAATGCAACACCGCCCGCAGCAAAAACAATTAATGAAAATCTTTTACCGGAGAAGTCTAAGGAGCGGTATATAAGAAAACAAGTTAGTGTTCTGAATATTTATTTACTCGCAAATGTGATGAAAAACATTGTATGTTTCACGGGCGGTACGGGAATTACGAACCTCGACTCAGAAAGCCCTCAGTCTTCGACTTCGGGCTTCTACTAGAGCCTCGATCGTAATTCCTTACATACCGCCCTTAATACACAATGTACTATTGATACTTACAAGCAATATAGTAATTGTTTAGTTATAATTTGCTTCATAAAAATGTTTAATTAAAGTAGGTGAACAATTGTGATAATTTTGCTACCAATACTCGTTTAGTTAGAGAGATATTTATGAAAAATATTTAAATATTTTTATGTTAGCAAAAACTACGAGTCTGATTATTGTAGAAGGGTTGTTTTGTTGTTTAATAAAAGTTGTAGATAATATTTTAGCTCTATTTAGAGTTGAAAAAAAAAGTATAATTTTGCTATCCACATTTTTGAAGCCAGAAGAGGCTTTCCTGTTTAAAGTTTAATAAATATTTTTGATTTGCAAGTTTTTTAACCGACTTCAAAAAAAGGGCGGTTCTCAGTTTGACCTGTATGTATGTAAGTAAAGTCCATTCCAACTGACTTGTCTTATTTAGTAAACACTTTTATAACCTCAAAATTCAGCCTAAAATAACAATTACGTCATAAAAAAACTATCCTTGATGTAAAATCAGGAAAATAGTGTGCAAAATATGGTCTCTAGTTGCTTTATTCAGCAGAAAACAGCCTTATTAGCAAAAAATGGTGCATTTTGAGGTTATAAAATTGTTTACTAAATAAGACAAGTCGGTTGGAATGGACCATATGCATGTTTATCCGTGATTTCGATGCGATTTTCAGAAAAGTATTTGTTACACTTAGGAGATGGTTTTAGTAATTTAATCGACTTAATAAAAGGGGGTTCTCAGTTTGAACTTTTTACAGAGTTGTCAGATTTTAAAAAATCTTTTTTGGTTTGATAAAGAATAATTTCGCGGTGGTCCCAGTTTAGGCATTGTTGTTTAATGGATTAAGTTAAAAATCTTCACTACTTACTGCAAAAAATGGAGGAAATAAAGCAAAACATGATTTCCTTGACATAAAGGCCGCGCCACACCGTTTGCGTGACGTGCACGTGCGCGTTCGCTTTCCACTGCGTTGTATAGTGACATGTCGTAATGAGAATTCATACTATTATAATTATATCGATGGGTCCTACGAATAAGGGCCAAAGCATCATTTTGCCAATTTTGAGTTTTTTGTGTTAAAAACACCACAAGACCACGCTTAATAACATCATCTAAAAAAAACCGGTCAAGTGCGAGTCGGACTCGCGCACCGTGGGTTCCGTATGTAAGATAATATGGTTGGAAAACGCAATAGTACTTTCTTCATTTTGTTATGTACTTTATTATCTATGCAATAAGGTCCATTTTGATTAGCCTAAATTTCAACACAGATTTTTAACTCTCTGCGACTGACGTAACGTCTATCAGACACCGCCAAAAAAAAACTCCGTATAGCGTGTTATAGCTCTGTATCGCTCAGTACTTTGAAAAACACAAATATGTACATACATACATACATACATTAAATCACGCCTGTTTCCCAGAGGGGTAGGCAGAGACCACTTCGTTCCACCTGCTACGATCTTGACAAATCTCTTTCGCTTCTTCCACATTCATGCATCGAGTCATGCACGCACGTCGGTTTCGGGTACTTAAAATTCGGCCCTTTTCCAGTATTTCTCCGATTTGATTCGAAAAAATACGCCTAGGGCGGCCCCTTCCGACCCTTCCACTCACTTTAGCTCTGTATATCTCTTTCGTCAATCTTCTTTCATCCATCCTTTCCAAATGACCGAATCATCAAAGCATGCCCTTACACAAATATGTATGTTATATTAATCATAGAAGTAACATTCAAGATTTGCATCATTCACGATTAATAACACCATCTGTTGGCGAGTAGCTAGCACTTCATTTATCATAACTAATGTGTATGGTTAACAGGCGTGATTTAATCTATGTATGTATGTAACTTTCGCTTAAAAAGTTATCAAAATATGGTCACGCCGGCGTGGCCGACCTTGTCGGATCGGCGTGCCGCCGCCAGCTCATTGTTGCTCGGCGCGCATGTACCCAGCCTGTATTTTTTTTCAATGATAGCTTCATTAATACGCTTTATATTAATTTAATTAGAAACCTCGTGCTGATTCGTGTTTTTGACTTTTTTGAAGAAAACGAAGCGTTGATTCCGAGGAGGGAGTTTTATGAAGAATGGTTAAAGCACAGCAAACAAGATAAATGATGGGCTTTATTTGACTACTTTTCATGATTATCGCTCGGACTTCCAAAAACATTTTATGAAAAATGTGCTGAATGTGGAAAAATACAGAACCATTTCGGGACATTATCGCAAAAGGTATTAATTGGCTGAATGGTGAAGGCCTTAAATTTTCTATACAACTTAAAATAATATAAATTTGAAAATTAGAGCAAATAACGCCCTTTTTACAACGTCATACAATAACCAGTTTAAGCTGACCTTACATTTTAGGGGAAATCAGCGTACAGGGAGATCAAATTATACTGGATATTAAGTTTTTTCGTTAGAAATAGCTTGTTTTTCAACTTTTTATAAATATTGATATTTCTAGCTTCAATGTGTTGAGTTTTGATCTTATATTTAGCGTCAAATAATATTATCCACCTAGATCGGGCTCTTATCGTACTGTACGCCGTTCCTTGCATAAAGACCCTGTTTTTTCGTGATTTGATTAAAAATGTACAGATTTCAGATTTTTTCCTATACTTGCAGTAAAAGTCGGTGTTACTTGCCAAATTTCATAGTTCTAGGTCAACGGGAAATACCCTATACATTTTGATTCCCTCGAGAGTGTCGAAATACACGTTTTTTGCGACATAAACGGCCGTATCTTTTTTTTACGTAAATGTAGAAGTTTGATTTTTTCCCAGCTTCAAGGGACTGTAGATTTGAGTATATGGTTTAAATTTCAACTCGATACCTCCACGCGTTCCCGAGATAAAGGGTCTTGACAGACGGACAGGTGGACGGACGGACGGACGGACAACAAAGTGATCTTATAAGGGTTCCGTTTTTCCCTTTTGAGGTACGGAACCCTAAAAACACCAATATCTTACCAATTAACCGAGTTTTTTCTGCAGTATAAAGGTCAATGTCTAGTCAATTTAAACGTAAAAGGGCCAAAAGAAAGTTTGATACTTTTACGCCGGGAAAAACCCGCGGTTCTTTTTAGTCTATGGGTCTATCGGTCACATTGACACTTGTCTTATACGCCACTCGAGCTCGTGGTGTGTCGTGAGATTGCACAGTTTGGCCTTTTTTTTCCAGAGCAACGAGGGGCAATGAGCTTAACATTCTATGTATGGATGTATATAAGTTTGTATGTAAGTATGTATGTTTGTATGTATGTATGTAGGTATGTATTATACCTGATCAAATTCGGACGTTTCACTGTAGTTCCTAAACTATTGGACCGATTTTGATAAATGTGATGTCATATGATTCGGCAAGACGACGGTGCGGTGCGAGTGTCATGGATGAATATAATTATAAGGGTGCGGTCATACTACTCGGCAGTTGGTGCTTTTCATTTTTACATCCTGTTAGCTAGGTGTATACTGCAATTATTGTTATTTTAAATCATCTGCGTTGCTTTTTACTGCCACTAAGATATTGGAAAACTCTTATTTACGTTTATTTCGATGGCGACCATTTTTAGACCTTGAAGAAGGTTACTGTGTTAAATAGCAAAGTCAAAGCCATATAACACGTATTGACATCACCCCCGAAAACTCACTTGATGTTTTATCGCCTGCAAATAATGAGTCTTTACCATACGCCACGATGATGACCACGGCTCTAAAAAAATACGGACGTACCTAACGTTGTTCTAAAATGTGTGAAGCATGCAAGGTCGGCACCTTCGTTCTTTACACATGACTTACCACACGCACACAGATACATTAAGTAAGACAACGCGCCGAGCCTCAGCACGAGTGACAGTTTACGTATGTGCGTGTGCACGCACACAGACAGCCATTTTGCATGCTTCACTCATGATTAGACGAGGTTACGTCGTATTTTTTTCAGATCCGTGGTCTTTACCTACTAACAAAATGTAATTAAACCGGTGTATCATCGGGTGAATCAAGCGAAGTTTTGGCAGGCCTTCCACAATGTGGTCGCATGCCGCAGCCGATGGATGCGAGCAGCACATAACCGGCCGTCGTGGAGATCCTTGGGGAAGTACTATGTCCAGCAGTGGACGTCTTTGGGCTGATATGATGATGATGATGATCATCGGGTACTACTTTCAACGTGTAATTTAGGGAGAACCTTTCCTTTTCCATCTGGGTGTGGGGTCCAAACCAATACAAATTTTGATTGCGTCTGATAATGAAAATGAAGTAGTTTTTAATATAGTTGCTTAAAAAGTGGTACTTTTTGTAGTATATCTTGCGGAAAGTTGGATTTTTCGAACTAGTGTTTTTACTTTTCAATTTTTTTAATTTAGTGTTGTTGCCAAGCATTTAACCAAACAAAGAGTTCGCAAGTTCAAACCACTTTAAGTAATATTGACTCTTTTGATTACAAAAATATTTTTGTTTCATTGTCATTTTTTCGCAAATGTGTTAAAAAACGTCGTTTGATACACGTGCGGAACTGTAATTTTCAGTCGTCCTGAGTCTAGACCCTCGTTTAAAGCTCGGGCCAAGACACCTCGGGACAGTCGGGACACCTGCCAAATGAAATACTTTCCACACTTGCATTAAAATGTGGTCAAGTTTTAACGCCGGCATACCCTAATAATCACGATTGTGCTCAGAACCATAATGACACCGTTGTATCAATATGGTTCCCCTATAGAATCCCTAATCGTTATTTGTCCGAATTGTCATTCATGCTAAAGACTTCTACCTGAATTTTACAATTTTTAAGTGTTATTATAATACAACCTTACCTAGGTAGTTTAGGGTGGTAAGTACTATAACGTCGCAAATTTTGAAATTAATTAACGTATATAGACCAAACTGGTTTATTTTACGTAAATTTTCATCGTTTTTTCATATTTAAGGTATTATTTGTCTTTATTTTGCAAGTTAAGTTGTTTTAGGTGAGTTTGATAACGAACATTGTAATATTTAAGGTTTTGAAGTCATACACGTATATGTCCCAAAGTACACATTAGCCTTTTTACTGGTCTTTTAATTAAAATAAATTGTGATAAATTCACGTACAAAGGCTTAAGTGAGCTAGTTTTTATTAAATATATTTAAATAAAAAAATGTGTAATACGATTGAACCTCATAGGGCTTAAAACTGATATGCCAAGTTTCAGCACAAATGGATGAAAAACCTCTGAGTTATGACCTTTTCCGACTTTAAAAGCCCGTCCTGTAAAATTACGATTTTACACTTAGGCCCTTATTCGTAGGACCCATCGATATATTAGCAAACATTTATAATTTTTTCTGCAATTAATGATATACTGAACTGCTCTAAATTATTTTGGTCAGCAAATTAAATATTTGAGCTGCATAAACCCACCCACAATTAATCATATTTTGGTAAGCAATCAGTAGGTAAGCAAAATATTTCATTTTGTCGAGCAAAAAAAGGGGGCAAATTTACTGCCGTGCCAGCAACGCACATGTTATTATACCAAACCCACCATCAAATTTACAAATTTAACAGTCTCGACAGAGCTCCGCTCACGCGGAGCTCCTATTTCTGGGTGGTTCTGGCCCTCCGGGCCTGATATAAAAACGAACCTAACCTACCTACATTTATGATACAAATTTTGGTTAATTTAGGGTGTGGTTGTGATTTCTAAATTTCTGTGACAAAACTTAACTTGTAATAATCGAGTATTGAGTATTGAGTATTAATTACTACTTGCCTCAAAAATACCAATACTTTGGTGCTCGCATCATGTGGTCTGATTTCGCTCCGCCCACAATAACGAACACTGCTGATTTTTCAAACTAAACGCTATCCACTTATTTATACAGGGTGTATTGCAAGTCGTGTGCCAAATGAAAAGGGTGGGTAGCTAGGGTCACTTGCAACACGTTTTGGCCCATTAACACTCATCTTGCCCACGGTGTTTAAAAAAAAAAAACGAAATCTCGGTATCTTCCAAAAGTTGACCATTTTGTTTACCTATCTTTTTTTTTAAATGTGACAGCACAAAAGTATTTGTATTTTTTTTATCTCTAATGTATGCGTATTCTAATGAAAGGTTATTTTTATTCATATAGTAAACAAATAAAAAAATATTAGCCGACAAAGTGTGAAGGACAGAAAATAAAAATCGTCAAGGTCAACTTTACGGCAAAAAAAAAAGTAGAAGCTCCTCAGATCTTCCAACATCACAAAAACTTCTCCAGTTCCATACCATTCTTACGTTATACCACATGTCTAGAATCAAGTTCAGTTTTTCGGCAAAATATGGTTTCAATCTAAAATGGTGGTTTACATTACCTAGTACTTCTTTGAAACTACCTACTTGAAAGTAAGATTTGATAAATGAATTGAGACGATTTTTTTACTAATAATAAAAAAACATAAAATAGTCATCTGAAATTATTAAAAACCTAACAATAGTATACATTTATTTCAATAACTAAGTATCCGATTGGTACGCAAGTTACGACCAAAACTAACGAAGGGTTTCATTCCCGCTCAGGGCGTGTGATGAGTGCGAGTAGGTATTTGTGGTAGGTAATTTCAAAGAAGAACTAGGTAATGTAAACCACCATTTTAGATTGAAACCATATTTTGCCAAAAAACTGAACTTGATTCTGGACATGTGGTATACCGTAAGAATGGTCAGGAACTGGAAAAGTTTTTATCTTAGTTCAAATAATTTATATTTATATTCAAAAATCTATAAACTCATTGATAAATGTATTTAGAATTAATAACTTTTTAACCCTGACGTGTATACTTACTAGAAATTTGTGTATTTGTTAGAGAATGTAATGACTATTTTAGTCTAAAGTACAATTTTCGGCATGCTTAGACTTAAAACGGCCATGACCTACTTTTTCTACTAAACTTTAGAACCATAACTAAGTGGCTTCAATCTCGCTTATAATGAAAATAAAAACAGATGAAGAATTCTTAGATGTTATACTTTACGAAATAGTTATAAAAAAAAACCGGATTTTTTTACTATATTTTACTAAACTGTTAATATATCCGAAACTAAAAACCACCATAAGGTACCTTTGCTCACGGAACGTCACATATTGATTCCTCGGGAATTCTGCATTTTTCAAAATGATAACTGTGTGTCTTCTGTATGCCAAATTTCATCCAAATTCGTTTAGCTCTTTTTGCATGATTGAGGAACAAACATGTAAACTTTCACATTTACCTATGATATTGATGTACTATATTTGTATTTGTTGATCAATAAAATAAAATGTTTACCTATCAATAATATACTAGAAAACGGAACCTTTGTTCCAACTGAGTGTTCCACGACACTCACGCGTTGTTTGTTTGTCTCATTGTTATTGTAAAATTTCAATGTTAGGGTTCCGTACCCAAAGGGTAAAAGCGTCACCCTATTACTAAGACTCCGCTGTCCGTCCGTCTGTCTGTCACCAGGCTGTATCTCATGAACCGTGATAGCTAGACAGTTGAAATTATCATAGAAAATCTATTTCTATTGCCGCTATAACAACAAACACTAAAAACATAATAATGTTAATATTTAAGGGGGGCTCCCATACAACAAACGTGTTTTTTTGCCGTTTTTTGCTAATGTTGTATAGATAATGGTACGGAACCCTTCGTGCGCGAGTTCGACTCGCACTTGACCGGTTTTTTTTAATTTAGCATAGTTTTACTATCATTGTAAATATACCTCAATGTATAATGAATTTTTTAGGAAATTGTGAAGTATGTAAACAAACAAACAATGTATTGAAATTGACATTTAATGTCAATTTCAGTATGGCGGTTTGTTTACATAGTTCACAAATTCCAAAAAATGACATCATTTATTGTTATTTTAGAATAAAATGGAATCAACTAGAGATGGGCCGACTAGTCGACGATTAGTCGGGAAAGCCGACTATTCGGCATCATTTCTAGTCGGTGTCATATATATATATTTGAATATGAAATTAACAGTTACAAAACTAAAATTACATTTTTACAACTTACTTAATGATATTTTAAAACAATTTTTTTACTATATGCGAATAATGAAAATAATGCGAAGTAACATAGTTGTTTTTTTTTTGTTGCAGGTATTCAAAATACTAAGTGTAATTTTATTTGGGTTTTTTTGGTCGTTTGAATCTGTAGTTAAAACGTATTTCTAGATTAGTTGCTTCATATCTGGATGAGCCGAGACAGCTGATTTAGTAAGTAGTTGCTTTACCTAATTGTTTTATTTAGTTAACAGTGATTCTGCTATTTGTACCTACTTACCTATGTTGAATTATTTTTATTATACTTGTGTTCACTTTTAGGAAAGCCTAGATGGACGAGCTATTTTAAAGGAAGGAGAAGTTGATAAGGGGCTGTTAAAAGAGGGATCTCGAAGGAAAATTGCACAGTTGATCACATGACCACATGCTGGAGAATAATCCAGCAAAGCAAATCCGTAGCGAAGAATTTGAAAGAATAGCCACAGAGATAGTGGAAATATTTCCAAAGGAAAGTGTGCTGGTCTTTTATTCCGCCTATGTAGCCTCTGTAAATATTAAAGCAAAGAAAAACGCAAGTGGAAAGTTGTATGAATCATACATCAATCGTAGACGTAAACTACGGGAAAAGGGAGAACTCGCCGGTCGTCGCCTGTGTGCCAATTCCTCAATTTCACGGTCACCTTCCACAACCATCACTTCCTCACCGACAGCATCACTTACAGTTGGCGATATCGAGGACGATGGTAAGCAAACTAAGTAAGCACAGTTAAGACAGACTGTCTGCATTCAACCAGCAATCTGCTGCTGTTAGAACTGCACGTCGTCGTCGTCGTGGACTGCGCAGTCGGTCAGGACATTCGATGCAGTTATATCAATTGCACAAAACCTGCTTGCAAACTACAGTTTTGCAGCCAGCCAGATTGCATTTCAAATGCGGGCTGTCTATATGTGAATCATGTAAAATTTGCAGCTATTAATAATATAATCAATTGTTAAGAGCCCTATTACAGCAATCATCATCACCACACAAAAAAGCGTAGGTGAAGGTTGTTGAAATTGTACAACTTTAATTGATATAACAGTTATTTGACAATTAATTACACAAACTAGTATTATCAAGTAATTGTTATTTATGGCGATCAATGGAAATTATTCAATTTCAACGACGAAAACCTTCATCAACGCGTTTTTGTGTAGGAGGGCTCTTAAAGCTGTGGCTCCACTGAGCTGTGCCAGGAGCTGTGCTAATTTCAACCAATAGAATCTAAACTAACGTGCGCAAGGTGCGCTTGACATGACCGCTTGCGCCTTTTATTGCTTAATATTGGCGTAGCTCCACTCTGCCCCGCTCGTCTCCGCCTCAGTGGAGCCGCAGCCTAAGGACACTTGTGCGGACCAGAGTTGTATGGAACTGTCAAACTTAACCCCAGGTTAGCGACTTAATTTTTTAAGTCTGGGCTGTGCAAGTCGGCCTAAGAGATTTTCGTTTTACTATCAGGATCTTCAGCATGACAAAGTTTAGTAACTCTTAAATATTAAAATTAGTAGGTAACTATGTGAACTAACTACTAAATCAATTTTATTTGCAGCCGACGACATCTCAAGTAATGAAAATTTAATTTGGTTAAGAAACAATGTTGACCCCTGGAAAACCGTTGAAGAAAAATGGAGAGAAACTGCAGACTGCCGCTTTATATTACTTCAGTTTGGAAAAAGCACCATAGCTGATTACTTTAAGGAGTTTCCCGCATTACAACAACCAGAGGGATATACACTGGTAAATATTTAGTACCTACTCAATTACAGTGCGTTTTTCTTATTACACGATCTTGGCACACTGATTTCTAAAATGAAACCCAGCTGTGTGGAATATAACGGCTATTTCAATGCTTGATTGTTCAGTCTTCGTTTGTCGTTTGGAGCTGTGTGTATCTAATATTTTGCACCGTTTTTTTTTACAGCTTATGAAAGATTTTTCCCGTCAATATCCCGGAAAAAAAAAAACCTTATTTTCCATGATTATTCTAAAAAGGGAAGAAGTCGTCGAGTATGCAAAGAAAAAAGTACTAAAAATACGCAATAAAGAGGCAAAGACGGCGATAAATGACATTATTGGACTTATAAATGGTAAGTTTTGTCAAGTTTTGGGGGGTTACCACAACGTCCCATTGCGATTCAATTAAGGTTTGATCTGTCATTTTCTGACAGTTTTTCTATGGAGGAACTAATGGTCTAAGATCCGAATAGGTGACGATTTGCACCGGGCTGCTTATTCGATCAAAAGTATTTTATATCAAATTTGATACGCTAAATAATATGTGGCGAATAGGTTGCCTGAAAAATTTCAGTCCAGAACATATATCATTAAAAAATTTATCAAAAATGAACTTTAAAAAAAATGTAAATGCTTGTTTAATAGACAAATTACATACTAATCGAAAATAATGCCTATAGAATATGCAAACGTTAAGTTTAGTGCAAATTATTAGTACCGACTTACCTGTTTATACCTGCCTATCCAATAGTTTGACAGGAAAAAAATTGCCAACCTAACGTTTGCAAATTATATCGGCTTCATACTTTCGATTGGTATGTAATTAGTAGGCATCGGAGTTTTCATCGCACGGTAAGACGTTAGCAAGCTATGATGGAGTCGACATTAACAATAAAATTCAACTCGTATTCATACTCATACTCATTCATTTATTTAATTCTATAATGCCTTTATAACGATCGTGACTATAAATCCTGAGCAATATGTGATTCAAATTATAAATAAAATTAATTTTCTATTAGATTACAAACTCATAGCTTTAACTATTTTAACGTATCTATACAGACTCTAATATACAAAGTACATCGCTGCAATACTGGCCGCTTATCAAATTTAATAGTACGAGTATGTATCATGTGTCATTCACTGACAATTCTAAACGTGTCAGTTATTCATATCTGTAAGCGGTGAATACGTTGTGGAATATTACGTAATATTAATATGTCTAACCCAGAAATACCTGCAATTTTGGGGTGGAGAGCCATACAAAGATCTACAATATGACGATGAAAAATGTGCTGTAGTGTGTGTAAGTTGCGGACTACTACTCACCCAATTAAAACATACATTTATTTTAAAACATATCAACAGTATTCCTCACCAAACTAAATCCAATGGAAATTCATGCTTTTACTCAAAAATGCTATGTAATCTTGCCATAACACCAGTAAAAAGGAGCCAGTAGGTTGACGTTCCTGGACAACTGGAAAAGTGTCCAGTAAAGTTGAGGAATTTCGAATTTGGAATCAAAAAGTGTCCAGTAAGTAAGTATGGAAATTCCATAACATATCATATTATTTGAATTTGGAACTATCTGTAAAGACTGACAACCTTCAAAAAGGCTACTTGTACTACCTAGGTACATGAAAAGCTGATCATTCAGCTCCAAAAGTGCCAGTCAAATAAAAGCCCGGTTCATCATTATTTAGACAGACTCTAACGTCTTACCGTGCGATGAAAACTCCGATGCCTAGTAATTAGTCTATTAAACAAGCAATTGCATTTTTTAAGCCAAAGTTAATTTTTATTTTTTTAATTAATTATATACTGGACTGAATTTTTTCAGCCAACCTATTCGCCACATATTATTTAGCGTATCAAATTTGATATAAAATACTTTTGATCGAATAAGCAGCCCGGTGCAAATCATCTCCTATTCGGATCTCCTACTATAAATGGAATCGCATTTGGACGTTGCGGTAGGTAACCCCCTGGTCGTTTACCGCGACTTTGTGTACAGGACTTACCTCTTAAGTCCGCAATGTTTCTTCGAATTTGTAAAATGATATTTAGAGTTTGAAAAAAAAATGGCTTATTAAAATTCAAAGAAACGTTTTTTTTTCCTTATCTGTTGAAAAACCATTTAGTTTCACCATTTGGAATCTCTAGACCCAGCGGTTTGGGCTGTGCGGTGATAGATCAGTCAGTTTCTTCTTTTATATATAATATAAATTATTTGAACTAAGCTATTTTTGAATATAAATTAGAAATACATTTCTCAATAAGCTATTCCCTTTTATAAAAAAAACTCTTAAGACCACTTTAAAACCTTCTCAACAAGGAATAAGGTTGAAAATTCATTAGTCAATCACCATCTTAATTGTGACAGTTCTCGACTTATGTTTTTTTTTAATCTACTGTTTTTCGGGATGTATTCAAGCGATTTTCTTAAAATTTTGAAATGATGGTCTTTTTGTAGATTTGCATCACCTCCCAAAAAACAAATACTAGTTATCATATAAAAAAAAAACAAAAATAAAGACCAAATAAAAAATACACATATTCTTTTATTTGGTTGTGACACCTCTAGATTTTTTTCTCAAAATAGACCATACATAGCCACTACTGCTTGCCAAAATATCAAAATATTACAGGCGGTACTTCCTATAAAAAAACAGCAATATGTGTGGCCATGTTCTGTATTCAATCGGGCCTGTTTTCCTTTTTTTATATGATCTAGTATTTCGCCTAGTGCCTGCTATACGGTCTCATCTCAAAAAAAAATATTTTTGAGATTATTGCAGATTCGTGGTCAGAACGGTTTAATTTACAACCTTAACTCAAAAAAATAAGGAAAACTATCATCTAAAGCCTCTTAATGCACTTGTGGCCTTATGCGAATTTCCAAAAATCGACTATCCCTTTCCTGCAATACGGCCGCTCGCCAGTCCGCCGCTTGCGCCCACGACGATCGCACGCGGAACTACCATGCTGCCCGGACACTTCGGAGTTGCGGCCGTCTAGCATAAACGTTCGGAACAAGGTTGTGAAAATGGGACCGTGATTACAATGAATGCGTCAAAATATAAACGAAATAAAAATCACTTGATGATAAGACAACAAGTAAGTAAGTACCTTTATATAATAGTTATAAGTACCTATGATTAATATACGTAAGGTTTTTAATATAACATTTAGTAAGTAATGAAGGCTCTGCTACTTGATACGTGTTTATAATTTACTTAGTATTTTACATGTTAGTGCTATAGTCAGTGAATCAATATTTCAATATAAGGGTCAATCAACTTTTTTACCCACACATTTCTGTCTGTTGCCCACTGCTCAGATTTTAATTGATATTTATTTAAAGTTATTATTATTGTTCATATATTTATAAAATTTTCTGTACATTAGGTTTTTTATAATAAATATTCAAATATAAAAGTACAATAACAATACTAATACAAAAAATATACATTATAAAAAACCTTACCTACTAGTGCCGCCGGCAGCGGGACAGGGTTCAAGCTATCGGTGGTTAGGGCTGCAGAGAGAGAAACCTCCTCACAATGCGTGCCGTGTCGAGGAGTACTGCCTTTTGTATCTGGCCTTTGATCCAGCTATCTAGCGAGAGTCTCTTGAGCGAAGAGTCTCGACCTATAGGTCGAGACTCTTTGCTATAAGACCGTTTGCCGAAACAACTTTCGGGACAATGATCGTCGAGTCAACATCCCACATGGCGGTCACCTAGTGAGCCAAGTCAGGTTACTTGCTGAGCTTGTCCTTCTCGGCCTTCACGAGGTTCTCGTCATGCGGGATGATGACGTCGACGAGCACTGCCCGGCGTTGATATCGATCTGTCAATACGATATCAGGCTTATTGGCGACAATAGTCCTGTCCGTGATGACAGATCGATCCCAATAGAGCGTAGCACGAGCATTTTCGAGAACTGGCGCCAGTGTGTAGTTATAGTACGGCACTCCAGACTCAACAAGACCATATTGAAGAGCAAGTTGCTGATGGATGATCCTGGCCACGAGGTTATGTCTGTACAAGTACTCGCCGTTGGCCAAATGCAAACAACCGGAAATTATGTGTCTGAGGGACTCGCCGGGGCAACGGCCCGCTCGACAAATGTCGACCGTGCAATCTCTCAGAATATATTTCTGGTAATTGTTCGTCAATATGACCTCGTCAGCAATTGCACAGACAAAACCTTCAGTTTCCCCAAAGAGGTCACCAAACCGTTGCCAGTTCACGGACGCTAAAAAGTCTACGTCGGGCCTTGTTAGGGCCCGGTAGAAGCGTCCGTGTAGCTCCTTGCTCTTCCATACGTTCGCGGTCTTCAGTGCTCAACACCGTTGGTTGGCAACCACATCAAGATGCATCCCACACTCATTGCCAAGGAAATAATCCCTGAGATTGCACACCTCGCGGTTGTGGAGATTCTTAGCATTTAAAATGCCTCGACCTCCACGTTTCCTCGGGATGAACAATCTCATGAAAGATGAGCGTGAGTGTAACATGCGATGTGATTTAGGCAGTAGACGGACCCTCCTATCCAAGGCGTCCAGCTCAGTCTGAGTCCACGTCAGTATGCCAAAGGAGTATGTGAGCAGCGGCATCACCCAACCATTGAAGGCGCGTACTTTATTACCCCCCGACAAAAGACTGTTAAGAACTTTTGTCAAGCGGCAGAAGAAGCGCTCTTTCACTGACTGCTTGACATCGCCGTCCATAATACCAAAAGACTGACATACCAAAATATTTGTAGGTTTCAAATTCAGAGAGAGATCTGAGAGTCATTGTCTCAGTAAGCTGCAAATGCGATAAATTTACAACTATGCTTGGGGCCTGAGGGGCATCCTGCTCCGCGCACGGCTCCCGCTACCGGTGGTTTAGTGCGCCATATGTGATGGTCAACATCTAATAATGAAAATTGCATGCGAGCATACTACGGGGCTACAGAGGGAGTAACTAACCTCACTGCGTACCGTGATCAAATGCTGCTCCTGTTTCAGACTCATAAACCAGCCATCACCGTTACCGCCCAACGACCAATATCTGATCAAGTGCGGGCCATTCAGCGGCTTCGGCGACTGAATCGGTCTGTACTTGATCGGCTACGCCTTGAATCGCTACCTATTCGTATAGCGGAGGTTCCGCTTTATCACGGGAATAGGAGGGCTATTGCGTTATTGGCTTCGATGCCAGTCGCCCAACACGCACTGATGTCAGTGCAGGATGATCCCGTTAGCAACTTTGAGGATTATGCGAATATAAGCGTAACTAGCCAGGTAAATGAGCAATTGAGGAGGGCTTGGGAAGACGTGATCGCGCAGTATCGATCCACACCCAACTTTAGGTCTCGTTTACCACGCTTGCCTGCCAGTAAACGAAATTTAGCACTTATGGGAGCCCTAAACGTCGTGCTGGCGTCATATGTACAAGCCAGCGAGGATATTATCGATACCCACTCAATTTTGTACTGCGGGGCCATAGCTGCGTGCCACGTAGCTCGAGTCAAGTTTTCGGACACTTACCGAGCTCCGCGCGCTCGCGGGTCTGTCTTCGCTTGGCAAGTGCGAATTAAGCGGCGTATTGATAAGTTTAGGACTCTCATTGGAAAGCTTATCTGCTTCAAGAGGCAATGAACGCCACCGAGTCATGCGTTTCGTGAACCAGGCTTTTGCTGGGACCGGAATAAGGCCCCAGCATTATATGGCCTGTGTCACGGAACGTATCGACTTCCTGAAGCAGAAAGTTTGCACGTGGGCAAGCCGTATTCGTCGCTAATATGGAGAGCGTGTGGATAGATACCAGCAAAATCGCCTCTTCCAAAGTGATTAGAAGAAGGTGTACCGAAAGTGAGAAGGAACCGATCAAGGATTGAGCGACGGACACCTACCGGATGCTTATTTCTGGCACACACTGGACTGCACTGGATTTCAGCTGGGCAGATATTCAAACATAGGTAATTTAAATTATGTACCTATCTGTACATTACTTTATTATTTTTAAATATTTTTTTTTATGATAGTATGCTTATTATAGTTATTTAATTCTTCTGCGATTTTGGACACATCTCGAAATTCCGTAAAAAAAATTCTGCGATATGGCCACAACACGAAGTGCCTATATTTGAAGTCCAGTACTTTAAAAGCTTTGCATACTTGAATAATAATTACACAATCATTTGAAGCTCGATATAATGAACAATAATATAACCTAAACCACAGTGTTATTGACCCAAAACTTAAGGAAATAGACCCTTTTTTCTGCTGCACACTCAACTCGCAAAACTTTGATCGGCGATTTCTCTTAATATTGGTTTTTTGAGATGTGCCCGTATAGCAGGCACTAGGCGATTTGTTTTTTGGAAGGTGATGCAAATCTAAGGATGACAATGCAAGTACAGTCAGCAAAAACAATCTTGTATTAAAAATTAAATTTTAGCTTGAACATTTTATGTATTAAATGCCACATTTAAGTTTCAGTGATATACTCGTACATATAAACTAATATAAAGTAAGTTTCTTCTTAAAATTTATCAAGCAACTGGTGCATGCTACTCCGAAGAAGCAGCCGATGTATAGTTGTTTTTGCAAGTGGGATTTTACAATATAAAAACGAAATATGACAGACGTTCGCAAGCCGCGAATACACTTTTGACTGATTTAGGTGTTTTGTCGCAACATAATTTTGAGTAATCAAGAAACTGTTAAATCCCTGCAATATTTTTTATGTCATTCAAAATGTTTACTTGCTATTATTGTAAGAAAAATGACTTTGCAAGTCCGACGATGCTAGTAAAACATATACAATTAAGTTGCAAATCGACCAAAAACATTTCCGACTTTCGATGTGAGGAAAAAAATTGCTATCGTTATTATTTTTGTTCACAATCTTTTTTTTACTTTGCATACTCGACGATTTCTTCCCTTTTTAGAATAATCATGGAAAATAAGGAATTTTCTTTTCCGGGATATTGACGGTAAAAATCAGGGTTACCTATGTTTTATCAAATTATGTTTGACAAATTATCACTTCCCAAGTTATTTTTCTTAAAATTTCATGTGCCAAATAAGCTGTAAAAAAAAACAGTGCAAAATATTAGATACACATAGCTCAAAACGACAAACGAAGACTGAACCATCAAGCATTGAAATAGCCGTAATATTCCACACAGCTGGGCTGGACAGCTCATTTTAGAAATCAGTGTGCCAAGATCGTGTAGTAAGAAAAACGCACTGTAAGTGAGTAGGTACTAAATATTTACCAATGTATATCCCTCTGGTTGTTGTAATGCGGGAAACTCCTTAAAGTAATCAGCTATGGTGCTTTTTCCAGACTGAAGTAATATAAAGCGGCAATCTCCAGTTTCTCTCCATTTTTCTTCCACGGTTTTCCAGGGTCAACATTGTTTCTTAACCAAATTAAATTTTCATCACTTGAGATGTTGTCGGCTGCAAGTAAAATAGATCTAGTAGTTAGTTACCCGACTAATCGTCGACTAGTCGGCCCATCTCTAGTTGATTCCATTTTATTCCAAAATAACAATACATGATGTCATTTTTTGGAATTTGTGAACTATGTAAACAAACCGCCATACTGAAATAAAATTAAATGTCAATTTGAATACATTGTTTGTTTGTTTAAATAGTTCACAAATTCCAAAAAATGACATCATGTATTGTTATTTTGGAATAAAATGGAATCAACTAGAGCTGGGCAAACCAAATCAAATCAAATCAAATCAAAAATGTTTATTGCGATCATGTTGTATACAAAGGTCTTATGTTAAAAATATTATGTTCAACATGAACCCTGCTAGGGCACAGCAATCTTAAAAATACTGTAATAAACTTATAAGATTAATATCTTACATTCTAAATTTTATAATTTTATTCTAATATTTTACAAATTAATAAAACTAAATAAAAATATTATTTATAATTAAAAAACTCTTGAAGTGAGTAGTATGCCTTAACTTATAAAAAAAAATTGAGCTGTAATTTAAACTGATTGGGGTTTTCTATGTTTTTAAGTGAGCTAGGAATATTATTATAAATTTTATTGACATTGCGAATGGGCCAGAATGGATCATTTGTAGAGTTGAAAAGGGAGTAGCTAATCTATTTCTTGGTCGTAAATTTTGTGGGCGAGAATATTGAGGGAAAAGATACATATTATTTTTAACAAAACTACAAACTTCTAATATATAAATAGACGTTAGGGTCAGTATTTCCTGTTGGACGAAATGTGATCTGCAGCTTTCCATTTGCCCTATATTGATTATTATCCTAATGCAACGTTTTTGTAACCTAAACAAGTGTACAGCGTCTGAACGATTGCCCCACAAGACTATCCCGTAGTGCAGCCAGGAGTGCGCGTACGCATAGTAGGCGCAGGTGGCTGTTTTAACGTCTGTACATTTTTGAAGTTCATATAGCGCGTATGTAAAACTGCTGAGCTTTGATTTTATTTTATTCATATTACCTTTCCAATTTAGAGCGGAATCAATGTTTATGCCTAGAAGAGGAAAACTAGTCGACGATTAGAATCAAGAAAAATGATTCGAATCTTTTAAAAAACACCTAAGTACGGATCATCAGTCATCGTCAGGGTTTCTTCAACAGAGTGATTACAACACAATTGAAAACAATGCATCGGATTTGTTGCAACGAAATGCTGCCAACGGAATATGGCAATTCTTTCGAATTTTTTGCTACGGATTTGTTTTGATGGATCCTGTTGTCATTCATTACTACAATCCCTGTATTTTTCGAGTCAATGTCAATGTAGTGGAACCCAGCTACGGCTGCTGTTCGATCCCAAGAGGTTCGTCACTCGTAGGGCTACATTTTTTCTCTAGACAGCACAGCTCTTTACAATATGAAACCGACTCAATTCTAAATATTGTCTATTGCAGCTTGAATGCGGACAGTCTGTCTTATAACTGTGCTTGCTTAGTTTGCTTACCGTCGTCCTCGATATCGCCAACTGTCAGTGATGCTGTCCGTGCGGGAGTGATAGTTGTGGATAGACCCCGTTATCGGATGTGCAATTTGGTAGCTTGACAGTTCTAGGGACGGGTAGAAATATTTTAACATAATAACTAAATTTCGGTAATTTTTCTTTATCACAATGAGAGTCTAATATTTAATTTAATTAAACGTGTTTATTTTGTAAAACGACTAATTACAAAATTAATATAAATTGACATTTTTAATATTTATAAATAAAAATAACTATAATATTAACCATGGACCACAGTTTCCACTTAATATCAGGTGGCCTGTGTGCTCGTTTGCCTTCCCTATGCCATAAAAAAAATGCTTCGTGCCACATGAATAGGGTTAGGATTCTCGTGGCATTTTTGGACAAGAAATGCAGTGGAGTCGTCATTATTTACTTTTTATAATTGAATGAATGACTGAATGGTACAAATCTTAACTTATGTAAAATTAAATTATACGTAAACGATTTCCATAAAATTATTTTACGACTCGAATTAAATTTTCCACTTACTCAAGCTACCAATCGCCTGATCATTTCATCAAATATTATACCTTTTTGGTTGACTAAAAATTATCTTCAAATAAAGTCAATCACTATGACATTTTAATATTGTCAATCTTGACAATTCACACAAATCGTAGTCTCATTAATTTTCGGAAGCAACACATAATTTACGAAACGTTGTCGACGTGACCTTAAATAATAAATAAAATGAATTTTCGTCAAGTTAGAAGAATTTTGGGATGGATAGAACCATATGAAGAACTTGTATATAGCGAAGAAAGCAAAACTATATATTGTTCAGCTTGTGCAGTAAGTCTGACGCAGATGAAAAAATATAACGTGCTGAAACACATCAATAGTGCTCAACACCGAATGAAATGTGGCGACCAACATGACTTTGTTTATGACTTGTGCATATTTCTCATTGCGTGTAATATTCCTTGGAACAGGGTAAATCATCCGGAAAGTTTTTTGAAAAATACCTTTGTTGTAAATGTACAAATTATAAAAAGCTGCCGGAGCAAACTGTTTTGAAAAAAAACTATCTGTCAAAAATTTACGTGGCAATAATTGATAAAATAAGACTTGCAGTTTCCGACAGTAATCTATGGCTCACTGTAGACGAAACAGTTGACACTGTTGGCAATTGTGTCGTAAACGTTATCGTTAAGTCTTTGGAAGATAATTTGCAAAGACCGTATTTGCTAGCCTGTAAAGTTGTGACCCTAGTAAATGCTAATACAATTGCTTCTGTGGTTGACGACAGCTTAAGGTTTTTATGGGAAGAGAACTACACAGAAAATATAAATAAATTTTTGATATTCTGCACAGACAGTGCTGCGTACATGCTTGCCGCTGGTAAGATCTTAAAGAAGACATACACCAATGTTAAACACGTTACTTGTTTAGCTCATGGTCTACATAGAGTCGCGGAGCAAATTCTATCTGAACATAGTTTGGTAAATACTTTAATATCAAATGTAAAAAAAATATTTTGAAATCGCCCCACCGCGTTCGACTTTTTAAAGAATATGCTCCAAATATACCATTGCCACCAGAACCGGTAATCACAAGATGGGGCACCTGGTTACAGGCTAGTTTCTATTACGCTACCTACTTTGAAGATATAAAAAACGTTGTGATGCAGTTAAATAGTAGAGATGCAATTGCTATCAGAAAAGTTCAAGCTTTATTTGGAAATGAACATTTGAAAAATAAGTTAAAATTTATACAAGATTGCTACGAAATTATACCAGATTCAATAAAACAATTAGAATGTACAAATATTTCAATAGATGAAAGTCTCCTAATAATTGACATTGTAACAAGTACACTGAACTCGCACGGAACTGAGACTGTGCGAAATAAGCTGGAATATGTACTGAATAGAAGTCCAGACTTTTACACGAAGTGAGAGATATGGTATATTTTGGAAATCATACTCAGATTCTAAAGCATGCTACATTAACATCGGTGGATGTTGAGCGATCATTCTCGACACATAAATGGATTTTTAACAAGTTAAGAAATCGCTTTACTCCAGAAAATATGGAACAGATTGCCACAGTATATGCATTTCATAATCTTAACAATAATTTAACATCAGATGAGGATAACATGCAAGATTTTGAAACTTTAATTCCAATTGCTAATTATTCAACATCATAGATAGATAGTTGTGTTCAAAAACCTATTGGTTTACTCTAATACCTCACTTCCAGTATAGGATAATCAATTTGTTTATTGATAAAAAGTAATGTTACTTACTATTTTTTTGTCATTCATTATCATTCATTCATTCATTCAATCATAAAAGTATCTATAATAACGACTCCACTGCACTCTGTTCAAAATTGCCACCAAAAATCCCAACTCTACACATGAAACATGTTGCTTTTTTGCTTGCTAAGTCATATACCGTAAAGTTCAAGGTAGATAACTTCCTCTTGTAATAAAATACACTTACATCTCCATGTGGCGTTATTAAAACTTTTTCAAAGTCAAATGTAGCTGCTAAAACATCATCGTGAGACTTTGCCTCGTCTTTATCGAGCTGTTTTAAATGGCGAGCAGCTTTTTTTGATGTTTGATGCTTTAAATATGCTGTTTTTTCTTCTTCGGTGGGAAATTCTTTATTTTTGTATATATGACAGATATCACACATATCTTTCTTCGGCTTATGGAATCCAATATTAAAATTTGCATTAAGTATGTCTATATATTGTCTACTATTAGCTTTATTATTGTATTTTTCAGCATCATACCATTCATCATACAAACATGTACATGCGAGATGCACTGTTCACACCTTCTAAATATAA
The DNA here is from genome assembly GCA_948252455.1 of Acleris cristana. Lineage (NCBI taxonomy): Eukaryota > Metazoa > Arthropoda > Insecta > Lepidoptera > Tortricidae > Acleris > Acleris cristana. The sequence goes on along the minus strand of OX411771.1, from coordinate 47,924,404 downwards.
CTTCTTAGAACTTTTTCTTATGTAATGGGATTCCACCAACGAAAATGATCTGACATGATCACAAACGCTCCTTGTCATCTCTTCGTCTAAAACTCTCTTTTTGTGTTGATATTTGCCCCGTCGATCTTCTGAAACCGCCCCAATATCTGTATCACACTTTTGCCATGATGTAGCAATAATACGTTCGCCAGCAGGTATTGTATGCAAAAACATAGTCTTGCATACTTTTATCTTTTCAGAATTTTCATTAGGAAGGAAATAATAAAATGTATTCTTCCGTTCGTGTTTAGTCATTTCTGTTGTTTGTCGCCGTTTCGGTATTTTTATCGTAAACCTTACAACAAATTCCCACTGACGTTGACGGCTCCCAAGATCCCAAAATTTCTTAAAAATCTTGCTACGCTGTTTTTCATCAATTTTTTTAAAACATTTGAGACGACACTTTTCATTGCATGGACTTCCTAACTGTTTCTCTGGTATTTGTTTTCCCTTAGAATTAATAAAACTTTTCCCTTGGTTTTTTGCACATTTTCTCTTATTTACCACCCAATCTTCTCTATGTTGAAGTCGTTTCTTTCCCTTATCTTTTTTAAAAGTAGACTGACGAGTTTGTACACTCTTCGCTGAAGTAGGGGTGTTAAAACTTGTAGTGGATATCGCAGAAGGTGTTGGTAAATTTCCATACAGGTCATCGTTACTCAAAATTGGAGGGCTATCGTTATTAGAACAATTAATACAAAATGCGTCATCGGAACTCTCATCATGACAATGTGTTGGAGGTGGAGATGGTACTGGAGTCACAACTGTACTATGTTCATCATCAACGTTATCTTGTGATTGAATCTGAAAAAAAAAGACGTACTTGCTAACATGGTAATATCAAAGAACATTGCATTCAAAGATCTGCCCTTAGGTTAAGTAGCTCACACTAGTGTTATGGGTCACAATTAAAAATAAAAATCCTCTTTATTTTCATTGACCAAGAAAAAAACACTTATTTATAGCCAATATGTTAAACATTATAATATATGTATACATATATTTTCTAAATAAAGTATAGCACGTTTAATCACATAAGAGTAAAAAGATAAAATATCTTACCGTTATCGCCTCTATATTATTTTTGCTAGCAAGATCTAAGGTAGGTGGATCCATTATTGCATTTTCATTATTTTTGTTATAGTATGAATCTTCCCAGGTGAATTTTTCGCTTCGAGCCCTAATCTTTCAAACAATGGCCATTGTCTCTATTATCGCAAAGCAGCTAGCTACCGAGTTAGCACGTGCCACTACAACATTCATATTGAAAAACAAACGGTATCGTCATAGTATTAAGGTTCAAATTTAATGTCACTGATATTCTAGATATTACGTTTTGGTAGTGTAGGACGATGGACCGCCCCGAGGCAATACGGCGCTCATATTATTTTGATACTTGGTGTTAAAACTAAAACGTGGTGATTTATTATATTATTTTATTAGTAAATGTAATAATTTAAAAAGATGCAGCTGCAAGCATTGTCATTTCTTCTTATCTTTAAAATAACGATACTGTGAAATTAGCACCCCTGACGTGGTGCCGACGCATGGTGACAATAAAAACACTGATAAGGATTTGCGACCTGACCACTATTGTTTTGCATAAATACAATAGGTTTATGAGAAGAGCGGTGCAGAGTACTTATAAAAATAACACGATGCACACGATGACGATATTAGTAACCGACTAAAGCCTGATAAATATAATTATTTCGTGTCACCACGTAAATATAATTATTTACGTGGTGACACGTCTCATTTTTAACACCAAGTATCAAAATAATATGAGTGCCGTATTGCCTTGGGGCGGTCTAACGTCCTACACTACCAAAACGTAATATCCAGAATATCAGTGACATTAAATTTGAACCTTAATACTATGACGATACCGTTTGTTTTTCAATATGAATGTTGTAGTGGCACGTGCTAACTCGGTAGCTAGCGGCTTTGCGATAATAGAGACAATGGCCATTGTTTGAAAGATTAGGGCTCGAAGCGAAAAATTCACCTGGGAAGATTCATACTATACACGATTCGGAGTTAACTGAAAGACTTACAACATCTTCATTATTTTTGCAAGCCAGATCTAAGACAGCTGAATCTATTGTTACATCTGCATCATTTTTACTCATCAATTCCAAGCTGGATGAATTTGTTATGACGTTTTCATAATTATTATTGATAGCCAATTCTTCTGCCGGTAAATCAAGTTCTGAAGAGTGCATTTCCTTTTCGGACGTCTCGTTATCGTCGTTAAAAACATCTCCAAGTAATTCTTGTAATTGAATGTATTCATTTTGAAATGATTCCGGTAGAGGAGACTCTCGAGTTGCTAAAAATAACATTATCAGTAAAACATAAATGAAATAGAATAAGAAAATAAACTATTTGAATTGTTATATTTAGAAAAGTTTGTATGAAACATAACACTACCGACATTTAAGCTAATACTAAATCGCTTAATAATGTTGGATATGGTACTACCGACATTTAAATATTTGGTGATAATATTTGACATCGTCGGAAGTGGTACTACCGACATTTAAGTTTCTACTAATACGATTAAAAATGCTGGAAGTGAGAGATCCGGCAATTCAATACTTAACTTTAACGATTTAAAACGCTGGAAGTGGTAGATCCGACATTTTGATACTTAACTTTAACGATTAAAAACGTTGGATATGTAAGGTCTGACATTTTAGTCATTAATAAAATCGATTAACAAAGTAAGATGTGGCATAACCTACGGTTTTACTATAGACATTAACTAAAATCATTAAAATATCAGGTAAAATTAGTATTATTGATCAAAATTTTCTTAATAATACACTATCATAATAAAAAGTCATTAAAGTTATGTAAAATTAAAACAAATTACCTGCTTCTTCGTTTGGTTTGGTCAAAACATGATTTTCTTCTTTATTTTCTTCCGGTTCAATTAGTTCGCCGTGGCGATTATTTGTAGCTAATTTCACTAAACGTGCTGATCTTGTAAACATCTTTATTATTATATCGCTCGAACCAACAAAACAAACGTAATATCTGTCGCAAAGAATGAATAACAGTGCTACGTGCAGCCATCCCGCCAACAAAGTGAGAACTGGCAGATACGCTCGCTCGGCCGCCCCCCTCACCCCGCTGACTTTGTCGGAGAGTATCAGCCGACATTGTTAACGGACGGTTAAGGAAGATCCGACGTTTTAAGTCTGCGTATTTTGTAAATTATCCATAAAATTCAAGATTTTTATTAGCGGAGGATGAAAGTTATCGTAATTCAAGGTCTATAATGAAATAAACAGAAAATGGCAGATTTGTAGATCCGACAATTTTAATAGGGATAAGCGGTATGCTGCAACATGCTTTACTGTGCCCGTTACTGTCCAGTAACAGTGCTACCGCATTACATACGTATGCTGCAACATGCTTAAGTGTGCCCGTTACTGTCCAGTACTAGTGCTACTGCATTACAGACGTATGCTGCAACATGCTTGATTGTTCCCGTTACTGTCCAGTAACAGTGCTACCGCATGAAAGACGTATGCTGCAACATGCTTTACTATGCCCGTTACTGTTCAGTAACAGTGCTACCGCATGAAAGACGTATGCTGCAACATGCTTTACTGTGTCCGTTACTGTACAATACCAGTGCTACTTCATTACTTACGTATGCTGCAACATGCTTTACTGTGCCCGCTACTGTCCAGTAACAGTGGTACCGCATTATAGACGTATGCTGCAACATTCTTTACTGTGCCCGTTACTGTCCAGTACCAGTGCTACCGCATTACAGACGTATGCTGCAACATGCTTTACTGTCCCCGTTACTGTCCAGTACCAGTGCTACCGCATTACATACTTATGCTGCAACATGCTTTACTGTGCCCGCACTTGTATAGTACCAGTGCTATTGCATTACATACGTATGCTGCAACATGCTTTACTGTGCCCGCTACTGTCCAGTAACAGTGGTACCGCATTAAAGACGTATGCTGCAACATGCTTTACTGTGCCCGTTACTGTCCAGTACCAGTGCTACCGCATTACAGATGTATGTTGCAACATGCTTTACTGTGCCCGGGCCTATATAGTACCAGTGCTACCGCATTACATACGTATGCTACAACATGCTTTACTGTGCCCGTTACTGTACAGTAACAGTGCTACAGCAGTAACAACGTATGGTGCAACATGGTTTACACTGTACCCGCTCCTGTATAATAATGTAAAACAGCTTTAATTTGCATACTCATTATCTGTACGTAGGCGGATACGAACTACGTATGTAAGTAGCTAGGAAAGCCACTCGTAAGTAATGGACCCGCTACATGACGCGCGTAATGGAGCCGGCTACGTATGACAACTACATTACGCGGCATGTAACGGGCACAAAGCGTAATAGTGGAATCCTAGCTACGTACTGCACTGTTGAAAGCTACGTAATACGTAGCCCGTTTTTCTCAGTGTGGTGGGGGTTTCTAAGCACTTGACGCACCGGACAACAAGTCTTTGCATCAGGCAAGTGGTGCAAGCCCTAAATAACCCCAGTGTTGTGCGAAAATGGATTGTGTTTCCTAAAACACAATAAGCGAGGTCGAACTCCAGACAAAAGTAAGCAGAGTATTATAGATGGAGCCCTTTGAAAACATGATGATGATTACAGTGAAAATAAACACAGAAGTATATTTAAAAAAACTTGCACCTATTTATTGAACCATTTGCAATAAGTTGTATAGTAAAATTCTACTCTCATTTGAATTCGCAAATTCACACAAAAAGTTATCCTTAAGGAATGTATAGGTATATACCTACTATTCAATATGACTAAGGCTAAACCTTAGTTACCTATTAAAAGCTGTGAATTATTGTAACAATCAAAATTATTTAAGGTTTCAACGGAACTTATACCAACCCGGTGTATTGCACCTAGGGAATGCAAACCGGTAAACCGGATTACCGGTTTACCGGTAATACCGGCCCAATCAGGTGTCGTTAAATTACCGGTAAATTTTGCAGATTACCGGTAATTTACCGAATGGTGCGTACGTACGTGCGTACGTGCAAAGTCTGTTGCAAATCTCTGAATAAAACTCTAACTTATACTGACCTTCGAATTATTAGGGTTCTCAGTGTTTATACGTGTTCGAAATTTCGATCCCGAATGAATGACGGAACAATTAATGCCCTAAATTGTTCTAACATTAAGTACTGTAAGAACTTAAATACTGTCCAAATAGCATGTAGGTGCATAACGCATAGGATAAAAACTTTGGTACTTACTTATTTAAAAGTTTTTATTTTTTTGTAATTGTGAGCAAATTTTGTTTAGTATTTTTTTATTCAATGTAAATTTGTAAAAGACCATTTTTACAGTTATACCTGACTCAATTTTGTTTTCTTATATTGTACCGTTGATTATTATTTGATTTTAATCAAAGTAGAGTTTGTTTTGTGTTGGTTGTAGCAAGTCGTTAATTTTATGTTTTAAAGTTGATTGTGGAGTTGACTTAGTGATTTAAACTATTAAGACTTTTCTTTTGATATAATTAAAGATTTGAATATATCTAGAGATGTATTTGTAGTGAAGCGAATCGTTTATTTTATATTTTAAAGTTGATTATTGTCCAGTTATTTACATAGTCAAGACTTTTTATCTTCATATAGGTACCTATTAATGATGAATAATGATTTTAATACAAGTACATTTTTGTGGTGTCTAGAAGTAGAAGCATTAATTTTATACGTTAAAGTTTATTGTTGACCAGAAAATTAAATTTTACGTTGCCTTGATTACTAGGTAGCTAGTTATTAAAAAAAATTCATTAATAGAAGACTGATTAATATGTTAAATTGTGTTTTAAAAAGCTTTTGGTCAAAAAATATAATATTTCGAATATGTTTTTGTATTTTCTTTTTAACAGCGTGATTACCGGTAATTAACCGGTATTACCGGTAAAAATGTACAGAGACCGGTAATTTACCGGTTTTCAAATTTGGCCGGTATTTGCACCCGATTACACCCTTCCTGCCTTCGTAAGGACAGGGGTGGATGAACACCTATTTTTTAATAGGAAAGGGTACCATTCCCTAAATGTCCAAATGGTAAGTGTAAACAATGAACATTTAGTAATATACATATTGACTTTGCTGTATGTAACTTTTTGTGTTTAATAATAAATTTTAAACTATAAATTGTTCAGTTTTTACACAGTTGTTTAATAGCAAATTTCATGATCCTCACATTATCTAGAACACTTCTTAGACAGTTTCACGTATTGCATAGATTATCTAGAAACCTCACTTAGCTGTATGTATGTTACTTAGTACCAATTTCACCATATGATGTTAAATTTAATAAATGTTAATCGACTGTTAGTTATACATTTTGACAGCTGTTAACCCTCTCATCGTCAGTTAAGTGGTTAACATTGTTTGGTGAAATTGGTACTTAATATAATAACTCATCTTACCCGTGTATTAAAGTGAAAAAAAAAACATATTGGTTGAGCCAGATTAACAAAAAGCAATACATTTTTAGATATAAAAAGAAAAAAGACTATAAACCCTCTGATGTTAGCTTTTAATTTATTAAAAATTAAATACTAATAATGTACAATTGTGTTATATTATACTGTTTTCAATAATGTAACTATTTTATTTACAGGTGTGTGATTCGGATCAAAGGTTACTACATTAATGTAAATTCAAAGTTTGCAGGGGCTACGCATTACTCTTTATATGGTCCTCCAGTCAATTAGAGCGATACTTAAGGGAACTTCACCAGAATGGTGAACAAATATGGCTTTTAGGCAAGAATTCTTACTTTAGTATTTTTTCCCATTACAATACAAATCATGACAAATTATTTAAAGTAATTTTTTTTATTGAATGTGAAATGTAACTGATGATTAACTGAACTTGTTAGATATAGGTATATGTGTATTGAGACTCTATTCATGATAATAGGTACAGATAATAAAACTAGTTCTTGCCGTCAAAAAAGAATTAAAGTGATTATGTATTAATTTAAGGCGACTCAAGATATCCTCAGAGACCTTGGTTGAGGTTCTCGCGAGGAAATCTACGCGAGGACGCGTGTGCAGGCAAGAAACTGCGTTGAGCGGTGTTTCGGCCTGCTGAAGTCGCGGTGGAGGTGCTTGCTGAGGATACGCACCCTACAGTACGAGCCTCATGTCGCCGATCACATCACGGTCGCGTGCAGTGTGCTCCATAACATGGCGTTGGATTCGCGTCTACCCCCGCCCGATGAGCTCGGCAATGATGACACGGATGCTACTAGTAGGAGATCCGAAGAGGAGACGACCTTCACCGAGCTGCTTATTCGATCAAAAGTATTTTATATCAAATCTAATATGTGATATAGGGTTGTCTACGAGAAATCAGTCCCGATTCCGGGTTGCCGACTTTTAAAAAATGAAATATTGATGCGAATGAATACGTGCGACAGAGCAGAGATCCCAGCGAAAAATCAAGTGCGATACAAGAGGACGCAGCATATATTGCAGCTGCTATTTGTCAAAATCAAATAATGTAAATGTATACAGTCAACTGCATAAATAAGTGATCATTTATGTACTTTGTCGCTTTCAATCCTTTCACAATTTTGTATAACACTTCAAACACGACGTTAAAGTGACAAGGTACATAAATGATCACTTATTTATGTACAAAAGTAATAACACTAATGAAACAAAATAAAAATAGTTCAAAAAAACAAAATTACCCTCCTTCTGACGCAGTCGGGTTATAAATATAGTTCAATTATTATGTTACAGTCATAAAATATCAAGAATACAATAATATTTAGAAATGTCAAAATGCGAAATTTAAATAAGTAGAAGTAATTATTTCCTCGGCCAACGGCTAGCAATAGCTATCCAACGAGGAAATGCAGCCAGGATTATGAGCACCATTCCCAGTGGCAGTGACCTAGGGGACATTTGTACATATTATAGTTACTTAGAATAAGTTAATTTATTTTAGTATTTAGTTTTAGTTATGTTTTTATTATTTTTCTGAATGTTTGTGTCTTTTGTTTGAATAAATTATTTGTTAGTATTTGTATTACAAAAATAACAATTCAAGGTATAGGTAGGTACTATAGGCCCATTGGAACCTTGACCCACCATAGAACTGTGTAACAGTGACATTATAAAACAATTTGTTTGACACTTCTTACGACTTGACTCATAACGTCACTGTGACACAGTTCTATGGTGGGTCAAGGTTCCAATGGGCCTATAGTACATACCTATATTGAATTGTTATTTTTATTACTTTTATTTAAATTCCGCATTTTGACATTTCTAAATATTATTGTATTGTTGTCATTTTATGACTGTAACAATAATAACTGTAATAATTGAACTATATTTATTACCCGACTGCGTCAGAAGGAGGGTTATTTTGTTTTTTGAACTATTTTTATTTTGTTTCATTATTGCTATTACTTTTGTACAGTCAACAGCATAAATAAGTGATCATTTATGTACCTTGTCACTTTAACGTCGTGTTTGAAATGTTAGACAAAATTGTGAAACGATTGAAAGCGACAAAGTACATAAATGATCACTTATTTATGCTGTTGACTGTACACATTATTTGATTTTGACAAACAGCAGCTGCAATGCTGCGTCCTCTAGTATCGCACTGGATTTTTAGCTGGAGCTCTCTGTCGCACGTATTTATTCGCATCAATATTTCGTTTTTTAAAAGTCGGCAACCCAGAATCGGGACTGATTTTTCGTAGGCAACCGTATCACCGTGTTCGCAAAGAAATTATCTTCATTTTGGTATACATTTTATTCAATAAGCAGACCGGTGCAATTTATTACTACCGACTTCCTGTTCAGGTATAAACAGTTATACCCAATAGTTATGACGGGAAAAAAATAGTCAACCTAACGTTTGCATATTCTATAGACTTCATACTTTCGATTGGTATGTAATTTGTCTAATAAGCAAGCCGGTGCAATTTTCAAAATAAAAAACAATTTTTAATTAAATATATACTGGACTGAATGTTTTCAGTTAACCCATTCGCTACATATTAAATTTGATATAAAATACTTTTGATCGAATAAGCAGCTCGGTGAAGGTCGTCTCCTCTTCGGATCTCCTACTAAGAGCAGTGGCGAAACTAAAAACTGGCCTTTGATCTATTCAGTATGTTCTGTGATCAATCAGTATTGATACTTTTACAATTATGTTTATATTTAGATATTTGTATTCGCTTTTACACAAAATGGCGTATTTAATTTTATTTAGTTACTTACATATGATTATGTATGTACCTGTGCCATAATTGATCTCTTAAAGTGTTCAATACTCTAATAAATACACACAATTACATTTGTTTCCGTTTATTATTTCACCAAAAAAAAAACCCTTGAACTTTTTTTACACCATTTAGGCCCGGTTTTATAAAGCTCCGTTAATAAATATGTCAGATCAAATTTTAGTAACTTCATACAAGTTTTGACATTCCTGACCGAAATTTGATCTAACGGACCTTTATAAAACCCAGCAGTTAATAGATCAGTTTAAACGGAGTTATTTCCATTTAATTTTTATTTCTCTCAATTTAGTTCTTGACACATCAAATTCATTCCGAAGTCAACTATTAAAGAAGGGTTTATTGTTCCTTAAACTTAAAGAAAATTGTAGTGGATACTTGCATCTTACCATGCCTCTCATACGGCTGTCAAACCTGGGCCCACACAAATAAAGTTAAGTTAAAAATACGAACCTGTCAAAGAGCAATGTAGAGGAGCATGCTAAAAATTAGAAAGAAAGACAGGATCAACAGCATAAACATCAGATCCCAAACAAAACTCACTGATGCATTAGATTTTATACAAAAGCAGAAATGGAGATGGGCCGGTCACATAACCAGGATGTCAGACGAGAGGTGGACCAACCGAATCACAATGTGGCTGGGACCCCAAGGAGTCAGAAAAGTGGGAAGACCCAAGGCAAGATGGTCAGACGATATCTCTAATATAGCCGGGAAAAACTGGACTAATAGCGCCAAAAATAGAAAGATAATAGAAAGACATGGAGGAGGCCTATACCCGACAGGGGTCCTTAATATAAATCATGAATACTAACAACAAAAATGTTTAAGGAATTATAAAGGCTTATTATTATTATTATTATTATTGTACCTACACTAGATTCAGCCCGCGACTTCGTCCGTGTAGATGTAAGTTTTCTGGGATGTAAAGTAGCCTATGTGTTAATCCAAGGTATAAGCTATCTACATCCCAAATTTCATCCAAATCCGTCTAGCCGTTGCACCGTGAAAGAGTAACAAACTAACACACAGACTTTCACATTTATAATATTAGTAGAATTATTCTTTTATATATTAGATTCAGTGTTACGTAATGTTACATTATGGAATTAAAGTTTAAAATATTTATTGAATACTCTTTATTCATACAATGTATTAAGAATGACAAAAAAGTAATTTTTTGATCTTCATATTTCCACGTATATGTATTATCTTTAAGGTAAAGAAAAAACGCGAGTAGAAAAAAACAAGTAACATTTATCAACAATGGAAAAGGACTTTACATTCAAAACGCTTTTTTATTGTAATAATGGCAAGTCATCTCTTTATTATAATTAGTTCTACAAAATTAGCATAGTTTTAACATGCATCTAATTGTTTATAATTTAACAAAAGATGTCGTATATTTTTTAAACATTACTCAACGTTATTAATTTAATATAAGTGTAGTAATTATTGAATTATTGATATCATACATCCTTTTGTACTGACCCCCCCAAATACCATTTTATATATTTTATATTTTATTATTGGCCTTATGATCTCTAATGAACGAACCCTACCTTGTGAACCGAATAGTAAACCAAAGAACTTTAATGAGCGAGAGTTTATTACTACTAGTCTATTTTGAAGTACCTAATTACTCCTTTCTACTGTTTACTATTGAATAATACCATTAAATTTGCAGGCTAATATATTTATATTGTTAAATCAAAACTAAAAGTATTAACTATTCAATAAAGAATTATATTAATAAAATTCCTAATTAAAACATGGTTCAAATTATTGTAATAGTCTATTGGAAAGGATTAATTAACCTAACATTCTATTATTAACCAAGGAACAGAGTTATGGCTAGCATGAATATAGAAATCCTAACATAAAATATAATCATTCTACTGTTGAAACAAAATATCTATAGGCAACTTAGAATATTACTTGGAGCTTCAGATATAAACTACATAACTATGAACAAACTCTAGGTTTAATTCAAATATCTTACTAGATATACTTTTATAAAATGGCAATAATATATTAGCGGATAAGGAACGGCCCCATCACCCGCCGTACCGCTGCTCTTCAACCATAACCTCAGAGCCCGCCCACTAATATATCTTTTATTATTTAGTATAACACATTATTCTATTAGTGTTAAATTTAGTAGACTAATTCTAGTCAATTAGGTAAACTTGATTCTACTAGTCTCTCCAAAAGGATCCTTTGAGAAGAGAGACCGAGACAAACTCAAAGGATTAAACTATTTAATTCAATTATTCATTTTACTTTTGAACACAAAATAGTATATTAGAACAATATAATATCAATGCTTAATTTTAGGCTTTATTCTTATTTCTTAGCCTGTTACTTCTTACTTATAGAATTTAACTCAATATGCCTATGACAAACTTTGTGTGTCTTTCTCTATAATTGATAGTCATAACTACCAAACTATTTAGTAGTTTACCTACTGTAATTATCATGTAAATGTAACCCTACTAGGCGGGTTCTACAACCTTTTATTCTCTGGATTTTAGTATGAATTATTGAATCACTCAGATTACTATAATTCAATTTCAGTACTATATCCCTAGTACATAAACTATTTAGTTTAAAATTTAATATAATAATGAATTAGTGTAACCTCACCATTCATAACTTAGTCTGAGACACTATTGTGTAAATTTTACATATACCAACTACTTCATTGAAATTGCCAACACTAAATTATTTCTAAAATTAATTAGCGCTAGTAAGTAGCTCTATAATTGATTTAGTGCGCTTTCAGATATCCTGTTTCAACACTTAATTTAACTAAATTAGTAGCCCTTTGGTTTTATCACTAAATAACTTCTTTAATAACCTTAATATTCTCACAAAGGTGGTGTGTTCTTGAACCACATAGTGTATACTCAACACTAGGGTTCCTTCAGACAACAAATAAGCATATGAGTAAGTACAGTGACCACTGATTGTCCTTGGACAGAGACAGTAAGCCGTAGCTAGGTATGTACCGCACATCTATAGCTGTTAAAGGTGTATTGGAAGGACAGACCAACTCGTAAGTATCACTTTGAATTTTACCTATACAAAGGACTACGTTAACCTAGATTTATTTACTCTACCTGATGTTTTAAAGATAATGTATAGTTTATAATGATGACGATTTAATTCTTACAACTAGAACCTCTTCGGAATAATATCTAAATATGATAAGCCTAGCTTTTCTTTTAGCAGGTATGTAACCGTACTTATTTACCCTTACTATCCTAGAAAGTTAATAATAATATCATAGACTCTCGTTGTGCTTAGATGACTTCTATGACAACAACCTGGTGTAAATACACATAGCTAACTAATTACTTTTATTCGTTTGAGACAGTTTTAACGTGAACTCTTTAATTTACCCTTACTATCCTAGAAAGTTAATAAAAATACCGTAGACTAATAAGTTTCGTTACGTGCTTAGATGACTTCTATGACAACAACCTTGTGTAAATACACATAGCTAACTAATTACTTTTATTCGTTTGGGACAGTTTTAACGTGAACTCTTTATACACACTAACTGATGAAACATGTTTGCAGGCGTCTCCCTAGTTAGCCGCCTAGGTTTATCACTAAGGTTAGGCGCGAATGCTTCTTAAACTAAGATCTCTACCTATCTGCTAATTATAACCACTACAATACCTTTCATGTTAAACGAACTCCCTAATCATACCAACACGGGTTTATCGGACAACATACAAACTCCGCGGCCTAGCGCTTTAGTTATTTTCTAACTAGACGGACGGTCTTAGAATTTGACGTTTCTGACAAGATAGATAGACCTAACCACAGACTATCAAGATTACATTCAATAAGTAAGTTTCGATACCCTAGATTGAATATTTGCCTAATATGAATTTAATTTAAAAGGATTACTTTTCTAACATGAATTAATTATTACTAGTTCCTAATTTTCCTATTGGCTTTAGAAGGCTAATTTAAGTCTTCTCGGTTCAATATTTATAATTCTTACGTCGACAGAGCTTGTTTCACTATGCCAGTAGTAGAACAAACTTTGTCTACATATACCTAGCTAGTCACATTACGTGTTTGTAAGCTTACCTCGGTGTAAAGGAAAAGCTACTGACTACCTATAACCCCTAACCACCTATTAATCTATTGTTTTAGAGCAATTAAAAGTCCAAAATGACTTTTTCAGTTACGTTAAACGTGTGAGTAGTGTAAAGGAATTCCGGTGTAAGAAAACCTTTGCTAGACCAACTAAGACCTAACATATCCCGATTTCGGAAGTAAAACTTCCTGTGTGTAGTCCTAAGACCCTTCAACCGGCTATTTCTAGCCTTTAGTTGGCTTCCAGGTGGGGAAAATACCTACGGTGGTCTATAAATACATATATAAATAAGGGGATCAATGTCAAGAGTAATTCATATGTCCACACAACAATCGCAAACTGATTACGGATCCACTTCTACGGGCCCTGGAGAGGAGACATAATGAGTTACAAACGACAAAGCCTGGCATACCGAAAAAAGGTGTCAGGAGACCTTGTACGCGTACCTTCCAAACTCACTCGATTAATGAGTTAAAACCGTCCGTTTCCTGATTGTGGAAATCTTCAGGTCTCAACTCACAACCAAAATGTGAGTGTAGGTATTCATTTTCGTAAACTACAACTGCCTGGAGCTCTGCGTAACCGACTACCATTTGTGGCATCGTTACAGAGTTCTGGAAAACAAAAGAAGGTTAATAAACATGTTAAAACAATCCCGGAACACACAAACACCAGCTATTAAAACATTCTGACAATCCTAGCAAAAGAAAGTCAACTACAACATTCCTGTGTAGCGATAATCGTTAACTTGTAGCGTTACTCGAATGCAACGTGAAGCGACGAACAAAATAATATCACCTATAATAATACGAGCACAACACAAATAAATAAAAACCAACAAGGCAAAAATGGACGATACATGACACCTCTCAGCAAAATAACAACTCACCCCTTCGACGACCGGAATAAAAAAGCCCCGCTCAGACCCTCGCCAGACTTTATATAGAAAACCCTGAGCATGCGTAGAAACCCCTAATTTTCGGCCCCGCTGTATGAAACCTGCGTATATGACCGCTTGGATGCGTAAACTTTTCCCGCAAAAGAAATTTCAATTATTCAACTTTAGTGTCTATTTCATCATTTCAAGTAATAAATAAAGCTCACTTTCGTTTGAACTCATCTCTCCTCATATTAGCGTCTCTCTAGCGTCCCTGCGTATTAAGAAGCTGGGATGCGCAGAAGTTTTCCCGCAATAATGCATTTACTTTTCTAATGACAATGATTATTCTAACATAACATGTAACAAACAAAGTTCATTATCCTTTGAATTTGACCCCTACTCATTTTAGCAACATAGCGGTCATAATTCTTCTTTTTTTTTTCAACTTCCAGCCTATTCGATCCTTATTTATTAGGTTTTACAACTATAATGTTACCTCATTACAAAATAATTTGTGCAATTCTTTCCTCTTTAATTTATCTTACTAACATAATGAACTAAACCTATTTATTTCCTAAATTCTAATTAGAATGATCTGTTTTTTTTTATTTAATTTCAACCATTTCCTTCGCTTGCTCCACAGCGCCATCTAGGTAATTCAAAGTGAACCCATTTCTCTGCTAGTCGCCCAGAATTAACCTGTCAATTTTAAATGTCTAATCGTTTAGTTCATTATACTTTGAACTTGTCTCCTACTCAACTTAGCATTATAACCGTCATTTCTTTTTTTAATTCAACTTCCAGCCAATTCTTCATTACAAAATAATTTGTGCAAACTTTCCCTCTTTAATTTATTTTACTAACATAACGAAACAAATTTATTTATTTCTAAATTCTAATTAGAATGATCTGTTTTTATTTAATTTCAACCATTTCCTTTGCTTGCACCACAGCGCCATCTAGGTAATTCAAAGTGAACCCATTTCTCCGCTAGTCGCTCAGAATTAACCTGTCAATTTTAAATGTCTAATCGTCTAGTTCATTATACTTTGAACTTGTCTCCTACTCTCCTTAGCATTATAGCCGTCATTTCTTTTTTATTCAACTTCCAGCCAATTCGATCTTTCTTTATTAGGTTACACAACTATAATGTTACTTCACTACAAAATAATTTGTGTAAACCTTCCCTCTTTAATTTATTTTACTAACATAACGAAATAAATCTATTTATTTCCTAAATTCTAATTAGAATGATCTGTTTTAATTCATATTATTAATTTCTTTTATTTCACACCTCAGCGCCATCTAGGTAACTCAAAGTGAACCTATATTTCCGCTAGTCGCTCAGAATTAATCTGTCAAATTTTAATGTCTAATCGTTTAAATAGTTGTCAATGTTTTCCAGAGAGAGCGCTGTTTTCAGTTTGTTTAGAAAATCTAATGACTAATTTCTAGCTGTCTGATGGCGAAGATTAACCTGAGTTTTTAAAATGGATTTTAATAAAGGACACTACACACGTGTACCAGTACACTTTTTTTATCTTTTTTTTTTGCCCGTGTGGTGCCGGGTTTAGAATGTTGCCACTCCATGTCTTCCATTGGATGTCGTAAGAGGCGACTAAGGGACTTAAGGCTGTGTAGTGCTGTTAGGCGATGGGTTTGCAACCTGTCACTAATACACTGGATAACATCTTAGCCTGGTTGTGCAAAATGTGGTCACGGAATTATCAACAAGTTTTTGGAGTTGTTGGTGAGTTTGTGGCTCTGCCTTCCCCACTCTGGGAATGAAGGCGTGAGTTTATGTATGTATGTATACATATCCTTTTTTATTTATTTTACTAATCTTTTTAAGATTTATTTTTACAAAAGTGGATGTAAAAACAGTATTCTTGTACTTCCTAAATATGAAATAACTTTTATACAATAAATATATATTTGAGATCTTAATTATTGAGATTTGGGTGTGCAATCCGCATCCATTTTGTATGGAAGATCCGTATAATTATCCGGATCTTCTATACAAAATGGATCCGGATTGCAAACCCTAATTGAGATCCTACCATTAACAGTTTACTTTTATAAATAATTAGGTTGGGTTATCAAAACAGTCTTTACAAAATATGACTTTTATTAAATTTGTGCATAAATCAACAGAAAAATAGGAACAATACATTACTTAATTGTGCTGTAAAAACCTTCTTACTTTCGCTGTGTGTTCATTCTTTTTGAATAAATTGTTTTTCTTCTTCTTCTTAACACTCTTAATAATCAAAATCAAACAGTACAGTATTTTTTCCATATTTTCCCAGAGCAGATTACTTTGTCAATCTGCATAAACCTTAATACAAATAATAAAATAATTCAAAAACAACACTCAAAAATTACATATTTTATAGTCATCAGTTAAATAAATTCAAATCGAAATTATTCATAATCAACCATCTTAATTATTTAAATGTTCGGTGACCTGCTGAGGCCCTACTGTGAAAATCGAAGTTTAAAGTTACGTTAGCTCCATCTCTGACATCGAATGACGAATTCGAGACTAAATCGGGAGAAAGGAATGGAAATAACGTGACTTAGAACTTCGATTTTCAAAGTAGGGCCTCTAGGCTTAAATATAGCCTAGCGACAACCGGCACACTGTCAAACACTTTAAAATTGTGCAATACTTCATGGAAGAGTGCGTCCACCTCCACGCGACGCGCCTCAATGCGAAGGCGCTCGGTCTCCCGCTTGTCATTATTGCGCTTTTGCAATTCCACCAGTTGCTGACGTGCGGTCTCCTGCCTGTCTTTGTTACGCTCCTGCAACTCCGCCAGCTGCTGGCGCGCGGTCTCCTGCCTGTCCTTGTTACGCTCCTGCAACTCCGCCAGTTACAGGCGCCAGGTCTCCTGCCTGTCCTTGTGGCGCTCCTGTAACTAGGCCAGCTCCAGGCGCGCGGTCTCCTGCCTGTCCTTATTGCGCTCCTGTAACTCCGCCAGCTGCAGGCGCGCGGTCTCCTGCCTGTCCTTGTTGCGCTAATGCAACTCCGCCGCTTTTGATGAACGGTTTAGGGTAGTGGAGTGCGGTGACTGTATTGAGAGCGGCGGTGTAACGACATTACGACAGGGACAGGTCGGGTGCGATGGCTTGGAGCGTGGCGCGGGGGCCGAGCGCGTGGACGGCCCGGGCACGGAGGCCGAGTGCGTGGCCGGCATGAAAAACGATTGTTTACATACCGAAATGAAATGTTAGAACTAACTAAGTAACAGTGTCGAGTAAAAAAGTCTCTGTCTCACTACTCATAAAGAAAATGGAAAACATGGGAATACGTGGCATACAGTCAAATCTCTTTAGTAGCTACCTAAGTCATAGAAAGCAATCAGTTAGGGTTGGAGAACTTTATAGCACAGAGGAAATTGTTGAATACGGAGTACCGCAAGGTAGTGTATTAGGCCCTACCCGATTTCTTATATATATCGACCAACTGTGTCGCCTAACAATCTCCAATGCGGAAATAATTGCTTTCGCAGATGATACCGCTATCTTGTTTTATGGTAACTCTTGGGAAGAGGTAAGCAATATGGCACAAAATGGATTAAACCAAGTTAATGAGTGGCTCTCCTATGACCTTCTTACTTTAATTTTTTCTAAAACTAAATATACGTCATTTAGCATTCGAAACAATAAGGAAGCACTCAGTAAAAATATAAGTATTAAGTTACATGATTGTAAAGAAGCTGCTATATGCTCCTGCCAACCTCTAACCGAAACAACATCCATTAGGTATCTGGGAGTTCTTCTTGACAAAAATCTCTGTTGGCATCAGCATATATCTAATCTTGCCGGAAAAATCCGAAAATTGATAATATATATAAATATATCTTCAAAAATCTGAGACACGTTTGCGATAAAAAACTACTTATAACAATTCACTATGCACTTTGCCAATCGGTTACAATGTATTGTATTACCGCTTGGGGAGGTGCATCAAAGACTTATTTGCTTATTCTAGAGAGAGCTCAGCGAGCAGTGCTTAAGGTTTTAACCTTCAACAATTTTAGATATTCGACAGCTGCACTTTACGAGGATACTTTGGTTCTAACAGTAAGACAACTTTTTATCAAACAACTATTAACAAGCCAACACAAACGCATCCCGGATTATCCTGAGTCTAGAAGAAGAAACGATTTTGTTTATTTAACTCCACCTCACAAGACCATATTCGCAAAAAAGGTCACAAATGTGCTCGGTCCCATATTATACAAGAAAGTAAGCAAACATATCCTATTACGAACACTTAATCTACATGCTTGTAAAAAGTCATTGGAAGCTTATCTACAGAAATTAAAATACGATGATACTGAACAACTGCTAAAAACCTTGGTGTAATCAACACACAATTAAATACAAGTACATACTTCCAGTCACAAACACACACATACACACGCACACACATACACACACACAGACACCTACACACACACTGACTCACGCACAACGCACTCGCTTTCCAATGCACGGACGCCTAGTCGCACTTATGTATCAACACATATTCACACACACATACACATAAACAATCACATATAGCCATACATACACTTACCATAGTCAGTTAAACCTATACATGTACTTAAACTGTTTGATTTCTATAACGTGGTAATTGTTTTTATGTTAAGTTTTTGCATATACTACTTGTTTACGCTCAAGTCGGCCAAGCAACCGATGCATGCGGGTTGCTGTGGCTTTGTTCCTCTACCCACATTAGTTTACTTTATAACGATACTTACTGATCGAATGTTGTGTGATTGCATGTCAAAGCGTTACTATTAAGTGATACTTATAAGGACGGTTAATCCTGACCCACCGTGATACAGTGCAAACTAGTACGGGGGTCAGTTGACACTTACTTTTGGTTTTCACCATAGAAATAATAACTTAAAATGTAAGTAGCAATGTGTACTTCTTCTCTGAAATAAATTTATTATTATTATTAATATTATTATTATTATTATTATTATTATAGTTTCTGTCTAACGAACGGGGGCTTACAGCGCGTCAGTTTTTTCACTAGATGGCGCCTCTGTCAAAAAGGCCTCACTTCCCAGAGCCATCTAGTATAGAACTGATGCGCGGTAGCATTTGACAGTTTTTTTTTTTTCTGGATTCGCACGAATGCTTAGCCATTAGTCAAGTGTTTTTTGTTTAAACAAAAATTAGGGAAACTAACGCGGAATACTTTAATACTAACAAACGGGAAGGATAAGGAATTATGGATCAGTACAGTAGTTGGTTATATTTTATAACAAAATAAATAGATTACATGTATAAAAATACAGGAAAGAAGAAATAATAAAAATTATAATTTAATATTATTACAATTTATAAAACATTCTATAAACAAATAAATAGAAGGGTCTAGAGAAGAAAGTAGGATATTCATATTCGTGGGCAATGGGACATGGTGGGAAATTAGGTTTTTAAAAAAGGGAATATGGTCATACAAGCTGCAGGCGAAAAATATATGATTTAAGTCCCCAAACTCCTCCCCACAGTCACAAGCAGGGCTCCTTATTAACTTCATTCTAGCCAGATGGGCAGGAGAACACGTATGGCCTAGTCGCATTCTTATAATTACTGTAGTGGCTCTTTTGCTTAATCGAATTTTAAAAAACCAAGGTTTTAATGGTATCGTTTTCTGAACATGCTTGTAATATTTCCCTTTGGTGTTAGTTGATTATTCCCAGGATTTTTCCCAGGATTCCCTGACATAAATCCTGGGAAGAGAAATCAGATCGTGGCAATAATTTAGGTAAGCGAAAACGTCACCACACTCCACCGCTTCATTAGCCAATTTATCAGCACGCTCATTGCCAGAAATGTTACAATGACTCGGTATCCATGCCAATTTTACTTCAAATCCAGATTTTGAGCATCGTAGAAGTTTGTCTCTTGCTTCAAAAACCAATGGGTAATGTGTTTTAGAGCGAAAAGGAAATTGAATTAAGGATCCAAGAGAGCTCTTAGAGTCACTGAATATAATGGTATTTTTGAGCTTTGTTAATAAAATATAATCCAATGCCTTAACTATGCCGAAACATTCCCCTGTGAATACCGACGTCTCAGGTGGAAGCTTAATCAATTGAATAATCTTACACTGCTTGTGGAATACCCCCACACCAACATTCCCGGTTGTGCCGTGCTTAGAAGCATCGGTATAAACTTGATGCCAATCATGCCACCGTTCGTTTATAATAAAGTTTAGCTTTATGTTTGCATGTGGATCATCACGATCAATATTTAAATTGAAATAGATGTTGGGTTCAAACAAAACAGCCTGAAAGAGGCATTCAAAAAGAGGTAAATTTTTTGTGTGAAAAGTAGGAGATGAGAAGTCTAAAGATTTATTGTAACTGTTTACCAAACAAGGAGGTGATTTATACTTCCAATAAATTTGACAGATTGTATTGTATGACATTTCTTTCGTTGACGTTTCAATTAGAGCAAAGCATAGACAATTAATGCCAACATAACGGGAAAAACGAAAAGAAAAGGCGTTTCGATATTCCATTCCATCCTCGTGTTGTTGACTAGGTTTAGCACAGATTAGAATCGCTTAAGCGATGAATTCGTTAGAAAAGAAAACACTTGGTATCGTTGGGCTCTTTGCTAGGCCTACAGGTGACAGTAAGTGCGGGTCTATCCTTCCTTGGCTGAGATCGGTGATGGTGTCAAGTAACGTTTGCTGGATGCGTCTTATATTTGTTAGAGTTGCGAAAACTGCCAAGGACGATGTTAAGCTCTCTTCGAATCACATTTTGTATTTCGTTTATTTTGGACGTGATATTTGCAAAGTGATCTTTTATGAATGTTTATTGCTTTCTGATGACGTTTTCATGACGTTGTAGGGTATTGTACTGGGCTTCAATGATAATGGTTTGATTCTTAAGCAATCTCTGTAGGTGATTTTCATTTTGGGTAATATGTTCAATATCCTTTTTATATTGCTCAGCAAATCTCTCATCCAGGACTCCGAATAGTGAGTTTGCGATGTGTCCAATTCACTGCCGCGAAGACACACTCACTACTCTTTTTATTGCTGTTTTCTGTTTTTAATTTTTTATTATTTCTGTGTGTTTTATGTGTGTAGTGAATAAATGTATTTTTCTTTTCTTTCTTTTCTAGATACCCGCCAGGGACAAATGGCTGAAAGGCCAACTGGACTACAAAGAGGGGTGCCACATTTGGTATACAGATGGTTCCAAAAAAGGGAACGATGTGGGGTGCGGCATCTACGGTGAGAGACCAAGACTCAAAGTTAGCGTCAGCATGGGCACGGAGGCCTCAATCTTCCAAGCGGAAGTCTTCGCCATCAACAAATGCGCGGAAATCAACCTTGAGAAGAACCGTAGGCACCAGCACATCTACATCAACTCGGACAGCCAAGCTGCCCTTTTGGCACTAGACGCATTGGAGTTAAACTCTAAACTAGTCCAAAACTGCAAAGAAAACCTGAATGCCCTAGGAAACTCCAACAAAGTAATACTTAGATGGGTACCAGGGCACTCCAACATTGATGGAAATGAAATAGCAGATGAACTGGCTAGGAAAGGTGCTGACAACCCCCTGGTTGGCCCGGAGCCTTTTTGTGGCATCACAAAAAGGAAATCCTATTCACTGCTAAACGACTTATATAAATCTAGGGCGATCGAGCGGTGGAAGTCCACGAAAGGACAAAAGCACTCGAAATCATTAATTACAGGGTTCAAAAGCAACTTCTCCAAAGAGTTTCTACAACTCAAAAGAGAAAAGACTTGCGCAGTGACTAGAATTCTAACTGACCACTGCAAATTGAACAAACATCTGTTTCTAATGGGTATGAAACAAGAACCGACATGCAGGTTCTGTCAGGAAACGGAGGAGACAGCAATGCACATCCTCTGTTCTTGCGGACCACTAATGCGTAACAGAAGTATCCACTTAGGGCGACACATTGTGGACCCACAGGAGATACAACTTCTCACGGCCCAAAGCATCTGGAAATTCTTAGACGCAACGGGCCTTTGCAGTGAACTTTAAACAAAGGGCTGTTACAAAAGATCAGCAATGGTCGAAGTGACACACAAGGCCCATACAAACCCCCCAATAAATAATACATGTTATGTTAGAATAATCATTGTCATTAGAAAAGTAAATGCATTATTGCGGGAAAACTTCTACACATCCCAGCTACGTTATACGCAGGGTACGCTAGAGAGACGCTAATATGAGGAGAGATGAGTTCAAACGAAAGTGAGCTTTATTTGTTACTTGAAATGATGAAATAGACACTAAAGTTGAATAATTGAAATTTCTTTTGCGGGAAAAGTTTACGCATCCAAGCGATCTTATACGCAGGTTTCATACAGCGGGGCCGAAAATTAGGGGTTTCTACGCATGCTCAGGGTTTTCTATATAAAGTCTGGCGAGGGTCTGAGCGGGGCTTTTTTATTCCGGTCGTCGAAGGAGTGAGTTGTTATTTTGCTGAGAGGTGTCATGTATCGTCCATTTTTGCCTTGTTGGTTTTTATTTATTTGTGTTCTGCTCGTATTATTATAGGTGATATTATTTTGTTCGTCGCTTCACGTTGCGTTCGAGTAACGCTACAAGTTAACGATTATCTACACAGGAATGTTGTAGTCGACTTTCTATTGCTAGGATTGTGAGAATGTTTTAATAACTGGTGTTTGTGTGTTCCGGGATTGTTTTAACATGTTTATTAACCTTCTTTTGTTTTCCAGAACTCTGTAACGACGCCACAAATGGTAGTCGGTTACGCAGAGCTCCAGGCAGTCGTAGTTTACGAAAATGAATACCTACACTCACATTTTGGTTGTGAGTTGAGACCTGAAGATTTCCACAATCAGGAAATGGACGGTTTTAACTCATTAACTGAGTGAGTTTGGAAGGTACGCGTACAAGGTTTCCTGACACCTTTATTCGGTATGTCAGGCATCGTTGTTTGTAACTCATTATGTCTCCTCTTCAGGGCCCGTAGAAGTGGATCCGAAATCAGATTGCGATTGTTGTGTGGACATATGAATTACTCTTGACGTTGATCCCCTTATTTATACATGTATTTATAGACCACCGTAGGTATTTTCCCCACCTGGGAGCCAACTAAAGGCTAGAAATAGCCGGTTGAAGGTTCTTAGGACTACACACAGGAAGTTTTACTTCCGAAATCGAGGTTATGTTAGGTCTTAGTTGGTCTAGTAAAGGTTTTCTTACACCGGAATTCCTTTAACACTACTCACACGTTTAACGTAACTGTAAAAGTCAATTGCTCTAAAACAATAGATTAATAGGTGTTTAGGGGTCTTAGGTAGTCATTAGCTTTTCCATTACACCGTGGGAAGCTTATAAACACGTAATGTGACTAGCTAGGTATATGTAGACAAAGTTTGTTCTACTACTGGCATAGTAGAACAAACTCTGTCGACGTGAACTGCACCAGGGCAGGCAAGGAACCGACGGAGGTACAGCATGAGGCGTTT
Source organism: Acleris cristana (assembly GCA_948252455.1). Classification (NCBI taxonomy): domain Eukaryota; kingdom Metazoa; phylum Arthropoda; class Insecta; order Lepidoptera; family Tortricidae; genus Acleris; species Acleris cristana. Next base: position 47,900,537 of record OX411771.1, on the reverse strand, counting down.
AGCCCCGACTGCAAAGAACGTCAGAAATGGGACACCATAGTACGGTCGAGAGTGGCATACTGTTGTTGACACAGTTGTACCGGCAAACAACACGCAAACCTCCCCCCCCACCGCCCCCCACAAGACAAAGTTCCTGCAAGCCAATCTGCAACGGTCAAAGCTGGTAACAGCTGAACTCCACCAGGCCATGCAGAATGGAAACTGCGAAGTTGCACTGCTACAGGAACCGTACGTGGGCGGAAAGGGAGAGATGACGCCGCAACGAGGTTTTAAGGTGATTCAGTGTACCCAAAATCGCGCGAAACCAGTCAAGTCAGCAATAGTAGTGCTAGGTGATCGAGTCCAGGTGCAACACGACCCACAACTGGGCGTGCAGTACCAATATTCTGTCCAGGATCCAAGACTGGGAAGTAGACAGGAATGTTGTCACGTCCGATCACAACACCATAAAATTTGCAGTGTGTAGTGAAGCAGCCCCGAAGCCAGTACCAAGACCAACAACCAGGATTTACAACACAAAGAAAGCTGACTGGATCAAGTTTAAGAGAGCTCTGTCAGGGGAGCTTCTGGAAAGAGACTTGACAGTTCATTCTTTAAATAACATTGGAAACACCGAAGCACTGGAGCAGGCGACCAACGTCTATATCGGTGCGGTGTCGAAAGCATGTGAAGAATGCATCCCGAAACCGGGAGAACCCAAGACAAACTCAAAGCCGCCGTGGTGGTCCAAAGATTTGGATCGACTGAAAAAAGAGGTGTTAAGAAGGAAAAGGCGAATAAGAAACGCAGCCCCAAACCGAAGGCAGTACGTACTCGACCAATACCTCCAGGTAAAGGAAGAGTACGCCGTGAAAGCAACAGAGGCTCAGACGGCTAGCTGGAAAGATTTTTGTACCACACAGGATAGGGAGTCTATGTGGGACAAAATCTACCGAGTAATCAGGAAAACGGCTAGACGTCAGGAAGACACGTTGCTCAGAGACGAACAGGGGCTCACCTTAACACCGAAACAGTCGGCTCAAAGACTGGCAGAATGCTTTTACCCGGATGACCGTCAGGAAGGTGAGTCGGACCATCACAGGAGCATCAGGGACGATACGGAGGGAGACAACCCAGCAGTGGAGTCACACCTCACTGGCGATGATCCACCCTTCACACAAGTGGAAATGGATACAGTAGTCAGAAGTATGAACCCGAAAAAGGCACCTGGGTCGGACGGATTCACTGCAGACATATGCGCAGCAGCTATCCAGTGCAATGAAGAAGTATTTTTGTGCTTAGCGAATTCCTGCCTTAAGCTAGCCTACTTCCCCAAAGCCTGGAAGTCAGCACACGTCTGCATCCTACGGAAACCCGGTAAGAAGGACTATACCCACCCCAAGTCATACCGACCGATTGGTCTATTGTCGGTACTAGGGAAAATCCTGGAAAAAATGTTAGTAAACAGGATCAAGTGGCATATCCTCCCGGCCCTGAACAAACGTCAGTACGCGTTCATGCCCCAAAAGTCAACGGAAGACGCCCTCTATGACCTGATGAGACACATAAGAACAGAAGCAGAAACGAAGAAACGCATCGTGCTACTTGTCTCGCTAGACATAGAGGGAGCTTTCGATAACGCCTGGTGGCCGAAGCTCAGAGCCCAACTGGCCAAGAAAGGCTGCCCGAGAAATCTTTATCATACGGTCTGCTCCTACCTGGACGACCGCATGATAAGGGTACACTACGCGGGCAAAATCAGCGAAAAGCCCACCACAAAGGGATGTGTCCAAGGCTCTATAGGAGGTCCAATCTTCTGGAATGTAATTCTAGACGATCTCCTACAGATGCTCAACGACACGGACGCCCACTGTCAGGCCTTCGCTGACGACGTCACTCTGGTGTTCTCTGGCAACGACTCAGGTGCAATAAAAGCAAAAGCCGAACGGACTCTCCAAAAAGTGGTCGAATGGGGTACCCGAAATAAGCTAAACTTCGCCGCCCACAAAACGGGAGCCATGGTGATAACGAGGAAGCTGAAATGGGACCTCATCCGAATCTCAATGGCTGGAACCGCAGTAGAGCTTGTCGACGAAATCAAACTATTGGGACTTACCATAGACCGTAAGTTGACCTTCAACGCACACGTAGAAAAAACGTGCCGAAAGGTAACGAATATGTACAGACAGTTGTCACGTGCGGCGAGGGTGTCATGGGGTCTCAATAGCGAGATAGTGAAAACCATCTACGTGGCGGTGATAGAACCGATCGTCCTGTACGCAGCAAGCGCATGGCACGAGTCTGCCAACAAGTTGATGGTGCGAAACCAGCTAGATTCAATACAGCGTGGTTTCGCCCAGAAGATTTGCAAAGCGTACAGGACGGTCTCTCTGACATCGGCGCTGATCCTGTCGGGAACCCTCCCACTGGATTTGCGTATTCACGAAGCGGCAAGCCTCTACGAGGTCAAAAAGGGCTACAGTGAGGACCACATTCCACCAGGAAGAGAAATTGAAGAAAAAACTGACGCCCTGAAGAGACCGCACCCGTCAAGGGTTGTGTACATCGACTACGTCTGCTTGGAGGAATTCAACCAAGACGTGGTCGATAGATACGAACTCGAAGGCCCTCAAATTTACACCGATGGGAGTAAAATTGAGGGCCAAACGGGAGCGGCACTCACATGGTGGGAGAATGGCAGAGAAATCCACCACTCAACCTTCAAGCTAGCGCCCTATAGCACAGTGTTTCAAACCGAACTGTACGCTCTACTTAGGGCAGTGCAGATCGCAGGGAAACACAAGGCGCGGAGCGTTAGCATCCTCAGTGACTCAAGATCCTCACTGGAGCTCCTCAAATCACCGGACACGACACACCCCTTGGTTCAAGAGATCAAAAACGCCACAACCCAAACAAGAGCAATGGGGACCGATCTCAGGTTCTATTGGCTGCGAGCTCACGTGTTGGAACGCCAGGAAACGAGAGAGCAGATGAATTGGCAAAGCAAGCAGCCCTTAGGAAGAAGACCGCCCCCAATACGACATGGTGCCGGTGTCCTACGCCAAGAGGTCGATAAGACAAAACACGGTCGAACAGTGGCTGGTTCGCTACGGGGCATCCGGGACAGGTGCGACAACCAAGAAGTTTTTTACAACTGTGAGAGATGCGAACAGCATATTAAAGAAACTCAAACTCACAAACTTCCTGGTTCAAGCGTTTACTGGTCACGGAGGCTTCGCCGCCTATCTCCACCGTTTTAAGATCAAAGACTCACCCTCGTGTGTCTGCGACCCGACCCTTGACGAGGACATCTGGCACATTGTCTGCGAGTGCCCGCGTTTCGGCGTGGAAAGGCTTGACCTTGAGCAAAAGACCGGAGTCAAAGTTTCTCCGGATAGCTCAAGCTGGAAAGCCCTACTGGGAACAGAAGCCAACCGCGAAAGCACGAAGGGTTTTATAGAAAAGGTGGTACGCGTAGCGTGTTTAAGGAACAAATAGTTCGGTACCCTGACTATTCTGTTAAACGCTACGCTGAAATCTGACACCACGCAAACCCCTCGGCCACAAGACCAAGGCAGGATCCCACGCCGAAACCACCCCCCAAACATCTCCCAACCTTCCCCAAAAACCCTCGTACTCGTACCCCCCCCCTCCCCCTTTCCAACTTCAACCCCCTCCCCTATCCTGTTCCCTCAACCCAAACTTTCTTCTTCCACATAAAAACTCCGCCCTCCCCCCCCAGCCCAACCCAAACTAATCCCCAACGCACCCCTAATCTTGTAGGATGATGCAATAAATACTTATTTCTTATTTCTTTTTTAAATTGGACGATCTCTTACTTAACCCAGAACTAAACTAGCTTTAAGTTTTATATTAACAGCAACCCCTGACGCACGCATCTCCCGAACACCTAACGGGTGTCGGTAGGACAGGGGATGGAGAATCCTGCGGACACCTAAACGGGAGAATGATTTTCTCTCCCGGCCTTTCAGCACTGGCTGGGGTAAGGCTCCGCGCGCGATTCTCTTGTCCCTCGTCAAACTGACACCTGCTCCCCCCTTTTCATTATAGCAGATGTATAGGCTAGGTTGCAATGGAAGAGGTCATAAAAAAGAGGGCAGCGCAAGGAGACACGCGCAAAGAAAACATTATCTCCAGGCAAAAAAGTAAGCCTCAAAAAAAAGGGTAGCCCCACCCATAAAGATGGTGTCCACAGCCACACAAGCGGTCCAAAAAGATCTCCGACCCAACCCTTCCATTATCGGGCAAAAGAAAGGAAGCCCGTAGTCTGTAAGCATGCATGCGTCAGGATTCCCACTCCGCGACTCACCTAAGTTAAGCAACCCCCTTCCCATTCCCCATTCCCCATTCCCACCCCCTTTTTTCTAACCCCGCGGATAAATAAACGGAGGAATGAACTTCTCCTCCGGCCTTTCAGCACTGGCTGGGGTAGTATCCGCGGGAGTTTATAACTTCATTCACAACAAGGGGCATTGGTGTTTTTAGCCGGTGCGAGCCCGGCAGTACCTGGGCCCTCCATTCCCAGGTCTCCGGAAGGGATTTTCATCTCTGCCCCTTTTAAATTTTTATATTTCAATATTCTGCTAACAAAAGCAAGGACTTAAGTCTTTGGCCCTTCAGGCGACAACCCAAAAAAAAAAAACTCTGTCGACGTAAGAATTATAATTATTGAACCAAGAAGACTTAAATTAGCCTTCTAAAACCAATAGGAAAATTAGGAACTAATAATAATTAAATTCATATTAGGCAAATATTCAAGCTAGGGTATCGAAATTTACTTATTGAATACAATCTTGATAGTCTGTGGTTAGGTCTATCTATACCTGTTAGAAACGTCAAATTCTAAGACCGTCTGTCTAGTTAGAAAATAAATGAAGCGCTAGGCTGCGGAGTATGTATGTTGTCCGATAAACCCGTGTTGGTATGATTAGGAAGTTCGTTTAACATGAAAGGTATCGTAGTGGTTATAATTAGCAGATAGGTATAGACCTAAGTTTAAGAAGAATTCGCGTCTAACCTTAGTGATAAACCTAGGCGGCTAACTAGGGAGACGCCCGCAAACATGTTTTATCTGTTAGTGTGTCGACTAGCAAATGCAAGCATATCAAGCACAACAAAACATAACATCATCTTTACAAGTCATGGCAGACTAACCGAACTTATCATTGATCAAGGTCACAACACTACCTTGCACGGGATGGTATGAGTTTGTCTGCTCTATTTGCGAAATAAATACTGGATAATAGGTGGCATGTGCAAGGTCAAATGCCAACTACGAAAATGTGTAAGATGCAGACGTTTCAGTCCCAGTAATCATCAGCAAATCATGGCAGACCTACCCGCACCCCGAGTTACCCCATCAAGACCATTTAGCCACACTGGGGTCGACTTTACAGGACATGTAGAGCTGAAGGCCAACAAGGGCCGGTGTATCAAAACCACCAAAGCATATGTTGCGTCATTTGTTTGCCTATCAACTAAGGCTGTTCACCTGGAATTGGCATCTGACCTTAGCATCCCTACGTTTCTGGCAGCATTCAAACGATTTTGTGCACGGAGAGGTACACCAGGCCACATGTACAGCGACAATGGCACAAATTTTATCGAAGCAAACCAGGCACTTAAAAGGGAATATCAAGAGATATTACATTGCATTAATCAAGATTTCTTTAACAATATTAGCCACATGGGTATTGAATGGCATTTCAATGGTCCCGCTTAGCCTAGTGCAGGCGGCTTGTGGGAAGCGGCCGTAAAAAGCTTCAAATATCATTTAAAACGAGTCATGGGGGATATCTCACATATGAAGAGTTCTCTACCCTCATTCAACAAATTGAAGCTTGTCTTAATTCCACGCCATTAGGTCCGTTGACCGAAAACCCCAAAGACGAATTCCTTACGCCAGGCGACTTTTTGGTTGAAGGATCTCTTTTATCACGCCCACAAACGGACTCCTCATCTTTGCAGTTATCGTCTCGTTGGCAACTCGTGCAAGCCTTAAACAAGCAATTATGGAAATGATGGTCAGCAGAGTACTTGCAACAATTGCAAGCCCGATCGAAGTGGCGGATCCCCAACAGAATTCTACAATCAGGTGATATAGTGGTTTTCAAAGAAGATAACGTACCACCAGGGAAATGGGCTTTGGGCCGCATCGAAGAACTTCAGCCGGGAAAGGATGGATACGTCAGACCCAGCTCATCTCGTAGGCTTTGTTAATTCCTTCTGAGAGTTTCATTACTGCGCAGTTGAGAGAATCTGGAGTTTTAACATATTTTGGGAGGTCTGTTAGGTATTTTTAGAGGTGGTCTTTGTAGGTGTGCCAGCAAGTGTTTCTTGGGTTCCTAAGTTTTTGTGGTTCTTTACCTAACGAACTTGTTACCTCGAATAGGATATGTTTGTGGTCCGACATTGAGTTTTCGGAACTGACATGCCAGTTGGCTAGGCATTTGGCTTCTTTTTCAGTTGCGAATGTTATATCGAGTACTTCCTGCCTAGCTTTAGTAACGAAGGTTGGTGTGTTGCCCTTATTTAGCAAGTATAGGCAGTTAGTAAAGATAAATTCAGAGAGTAACTCACCTCTTCTGTTGATTCCAGTGCTGCCCCAGATGGTGCAGCCCCTGGTTCTGCACACTAAGCAGAGATAGTGTTTGCCGGGTCTTGGTGGCATCTATCTCAGGGATATATACCATCCCTATGTTTGGCCTCGGAAGTTCGCTCTCACGTAATACGGTGAGGTTCGCTTCCGGCCATGGTTTTAGGGATGGTATAATTCCCTCAAGCCAGGTTTTGGACCTTTGGTCGCTGCAGGTTACAAGCAACCATCCTGGCTTGTACGAGTAGCCCTTAAATTTTGGCCCCTCGCCTTTCACCAAGCCGGTTATCTTCTGCACGATGGTGTCGCAGACTAACCCCAGTTGCGTGTCCGTCATCGGAGTGGGGTTGATGATACCGACTCGGATCATGGTTAGGACCTCGTTAAAGGCTAAGGGCGTAGAGGTCGGAGTAGGTGGTATGGGTGGTATGGGAGGGGTCTCACTTACCTTTGGGGCTTTGGGTATATGCCCCTGCGGTGATTCCTCTTCCGAGCGGGGCCGTTTTACCGGCTTTTGCTGCGGTTTGGAGTGTGAGGACCCGAATTTGTACCCCAACCTCTTAAGTTCCGCAAAGCTCTTTTGGGCCAGTTCTACCGCCTCGGAAGGTGGTATTCCTAGTCCCTTCAGAGCCTTGTAGCGGCCCTTTGCTGAACCTGCCAATTTCTTGGCAGGTTGGTCGTTGGCGGAGTGAGGCTCCCCAGACAGTGAGTTTGGGCCGTTGCCGGCCCTTTCCACCGTGTTGGTGAGCTCCACCACCTCCATTAGTTGCTCCTGCGTTTGGGCAGATTGCTCCGCGCCTACCGTCAGGGGCAGTAGTTCCTGGCATAGGTCTTCCAGGGTACCTTCAATTAGATTGTTTTTTTGCTTCTCCATATATATCCCACGAGTAGCTAGGGAAGTTGGTCCATTCCGGCAGAGCCCCGCTTGCCGGAATAAGGCTACATACACCTCGAAGTCGCCTGGTATCGAGGGTACACCGTTAGTGACTGAGCTCCCCCTCAGTCACGCACCTGTAGGCACGGTACGAGTGACACCTGTAGGTTGGGGTTTTTGGGGTCGAGGTTGTCTCCTCCAGGATAGGATAGGTAGGTAGATAGGTAAAAGGATGGGAGTTTATATGGATGTTTGGAACACGGGAGAGAGGGTAGGGAGTACCTGGACGGTGGGACTTTCGTACCAGGTATCATCCTCCATACTTAGCTGCTGAGCAGTCCGGGGTAGATGGTAAATATGCGACGCCCGTTTCTACCGCTAGCATTTCCAGGGTGCACGACCCACTACGTAAAATGAGTAGGTTCGCCCCAGGTCTGTACGGCGGCAGAGCCTGGGGCGACGTGGACGTGTATGAAGGACTTGGTGGGGTGGGCCTGGTAGCTCAGCGTCGCATACCTGGGCGTACCCACCCCCCCTGCACCCCAACATAACATGTAACAAACAAAGTTCATTATCCTTTGAATTTGACCCCTACTCATTTTAGCAACATAGCGGTCATAATTCTTCTTTTTTTTTTTTATTCAACTTCCAGCCTATTCGATCCTTATTTATTAGGTTTTACAACTATAATGTTACCTCATTACAAAATAATTTGTGCAATTCTTTCCTCTTTCATTTATCTTACTAGCATAATGAAATAAATCTATTTATTTCCTAAATTCTAATTAGAATGATCTGTTTTTTTATTTAATTTCAACCATTTCCTTTGCTTGCTCCACAGCGCCATCTAGGTAATTCAAAGTGAACCCATTTCTCTGCTAGTCGCCCAGAATTAACCTGTCAATTTTAAATGTCTAATCGTTTAGTTCATTATACTTTGAACTTGTCTCCTACTCACCTTAGCATTATAGCCGTCATTTCTTTTTTTATTCAACTTCCAGCCAATTCTTCACTACAAAATAATTTGTGTAAACCTTCCCTCTTTAATTTATTTTACTAACATAACGAAATAAATGTATTTATTTTCTAAATTCTAATTAGAATGATCTGTTTTATTTCATATTATTAATTTCTTATTCTGCTTATTGTATATATTTATTTATTATATTATTAGTTATATTGTATATATATGTGTTTATTTATTATATCTGTTAATATTTATAGAAATTTATTTTAGTGTTGTATTTATTTGCTTATTCGTTGTAATAGTTATTTCTCAATCGCTCAAAGGTTAACTGGAAGAGATCCCTTAAAGGGATAAGTTCGCCTTTGTACATCCCTGTTATATTTTTGTCTATTTTATAATTGTAATCTCTTTTGTTTGTACAATAAACTGTTTATATACATACATACATATTCTTTTATTTCACACCTCAGCGCCATCTAGGTAACTCAAAGTGAACCCATTTTTCCGCTAGTCGCTCAGAATTAATCTGTCAAATTTTAATGTCTAATCGTTTAAATAGTTGTCAATGTTTTCCAGAGAGAGCGCTGTTTTCAGTTTGTTTAGAAAATCTAATGACTAATTTCTAGCTGTCTGATGGCGAAGATAAACCTGAGTTTTTAAAATGGATTTTAATAAAGGACACTACACACGTGTACCAGTACAGCTCACCCCCACAATGACTAAGAAAGACAACATCTTTGATGTTATCTGTAAGAGACATTGGAAAACAAAAGGATGACCTCCGTTAACTAGATCCCCATATCAAAATTTTGAATTTTCAATTCTTTGATATACTAACCAATTAGAAATAGGTATGTATTTATCATAACTAATTTTACACAATGAATCACGTCCTTTCTATTTTATATAATCTGTCCTGATGTGTGTTAATAATTTGCAAAACTCAAACTACACCAATACAGTTAGAGATATAATCACATTGTTCCCTAAAATGTTCTTATACCTCCATCACTGCACCGATTATAGGAGTAAAAGAAAATACCTTCAGACTCCACTTTTTCAATTAGAACTTAGTCACATTGCCCGACTATTGTTCATATCCAACATTGCTCTGGTAAAAGAAACAGTTGAGTCCTCTCATACAAATCGATAATACCTTCCCTATGGTGTTTACCTTAAAGTACATGATTCAGAATGTCAATTATAGTCAAAGTTCTTTAATCTTAGCATTTACCTTTTTTTTTTTCATTATTCTCAAATACCTATTTCCTTACCATAACCTTATATGGGAAACCAAATCCGTTGATATCTGTTCCGACCACTATGCTTTAATGTGTTGTGTATTTAACCAATCACAAGACAAACATACGACACCTTAGGTAGATGCTTGGATCTATGATTCTTAGTATTAATTAATGATGATATGTTCCTCTAATTTTATTAGTTCGCAAAAGTAGCACTTACTTGTGAGATAAGTGTATTCTAGTAATAATTTTCCTGGGAATCAATCGAAATCTGTACGCTCACATTGCCCGAACTCAAATTTCTTTTCCACATTGCCCGGAATAAGAGATTCCTCCGAGAAAATCTACTTGCAAACTAATTTAATGTTAAGCAAGTACTAATATCTTTAAAAGTCAAAACCAAAAACCATTTCTAACCCCCACAAAATTAATCGTCTGTTTTCTCTTTCTTGGCGCATGTGTTACTTTCAACAACTAAATAGTTCAACTTCAGCTATATTAGCACACTCAATATTGTGACTATGAAGCATGTCAATACATATACCTTTTTTTTTATTATTATTATTTAACATTTAACTTTGAACCTTTCATCACTGAAAGTAGGTGTGTTTTTTTTTTGTTATAACCTCTTACACTTGTATAGTATTAATTATCAAGAACTACCCCTTCCAATGGGTCGAATCGTAAATACGATTTTAACCTAACACATAAATTCTTGACAATTAGTTGTGTATAATTCCCCTCCCAGAGGTTCAGATATCGACAGATCCAGCCTGGTTATAATTCAAAAACGTCTACTCCAAAATGGTCCCATTATAATTAAACCTCAAACCATACTTCATCCTCTGAATTCATCTCAAATCATGATACCACACTCTCATTTCACTATTTAAGGAAATTGTGTTCCTATAATATCAATAACCAAATTTGAGTAGTCGTCCCTATAAATTCTTAACCAGATTTCTTTGCAAGAAATCTCCCTTCCCTTAACCTTATTTTTCATTAATTAATTTCACCTTATTATGATACAAGTCATTTTCGCAATTAAATTTTATTTAACTATAACCTCTCCCTATTCCTCAAGTTAATCTCGCCAACAAACAACCTAATTATTTTATTATTGTTAAGGATTGTAGCTTAAATATTTTCGTCTAGCAACATTATCGTCTAAAAGTAAAATTATTATCAAAAAGAAGGTCACTTCACATTTGTAGAAAAAAATGGTCGTTTCGTCTATCGGCGCGTTGATGCGCAAATAATATCGTTAAAAGGCAAAATTGTCGTGTCGTTATTGCTTTATTTCACTTATTGTCGCGTAAATCGCGTGTGAACGTTGAAGAAAGGCCGATCTGTTGGAGGAAGTGCTGCCCTGGTTGTATTTCGGCAGTTTGCTGGTTAACGGTAACCTTGATTGGAGGTGAGTTCGAACGAGCCAATGGTCTAGGAAGCCAGCTCCAGTTAATCAGCCGGATCTGCACCACCTTCTGCAGACCCTCGAGGTAAGTGCTTCAAACAACCGATCAAAGCCTCGCGATTCCACGCTGGTAAATTATTATGTCGTAGTTTTAAAGTATTTTTATTATATCGCAAATATTCGTTTTACAGTCCACTTAGCTTAATATCGAAGTAATTAAACATTTTGGTCATTCGACTCGGATCATTTGTAAGGTGATCTTGGTTATTTTCGTATTTAAAAACTAATTTTCGTGATAATTTATTCGTTATAAAACATTGATATATATGTTACACTAGATTAGCAATTACCGCAACAAAGCGTTGCCACTTCACATAAGGCCACAGCCATATGTCAGCAAACGTCAACTCAGTGCTCATTGGGATGCCGACAGAGTTGCACCGAGCTACAAAATGGGAAAATACGTAGTGAAAGAATGTAATTCGAGATCACAAAAAGATAACAAATCCAGCGGAATTACTTTCCACACGTTAGTTAATTGTTTATGTATTCAAATTAACATAAAAAACCCAGAAATCGATTTAAAATACCAAATATTGCAATTTAGGCGCAGTGTTGCCATTAAAATATCGTTTTGGTTTTCCCACATTGACGGGAGGTTTTAAATTTTATGTTTGAGTTCTAATATATTGGAAGTAGATTTAATAAAAAATACAGATTAATGATAATAGAAGAATCTAGTATTTTCATTTAGTTACCTATTTTATATTGATACATTTTCAGGGTGCCTAAGGCTACATCCTTATCCATCCTTCCTACGTCAAAAGAAGTCGGTGGAAATCATTCGATTGTTGAGAAAATAGACCGACTTGCTGCCTACTAAATCAACTGTAATATTATTATGTTCTAAGCACTTCAGGGATAAAGACAAATTAAGACTGCACTGCACAGGCCTGCATATCCTGGGGCACGTTTTATAAAGCTACAAGTTACAATTTACAGGTCTAAACTGGCAACACTGCTCAAATGGCTGTGGCCCGTTTGACGAAGCTACGAGTTACAAATTACAAGCGGAACTTTCTTTCTAGCAAAAGGAGTTAGAAAGAGACTTTCGCTTGTAATTTGTAACTTGTAGCTTCGTGAAACGGGCCTCTGGTCGTCATTGGTCGAAGTTGTGTCAAATGGAAACTTGTTACCTGTAAATTGTAATTTGTAGCTTTACAAAACAAGCCACTGATAGTAAAACGCAGATAAGCAGGTAATCCTGACAGCTGTCCTTCCAGTACCTACAAATGACAATAACCTCAAAGGACTTGACAGAAGCGCGTGGAGCTAACCCCATGTGCTTCTGTTTAGTCCACCAGAGTAAATCTCTTTAACCGAACAATTGTCCTCGCGTGTGATATCCATGGACTTGTTTCTCTAATAAGTCCATGACGATTATAAATTGTAGTGCGATGACAGATGTCAGGATTGACTTTATATCTTCCATTCACTATACATGCAAACAAATTTTATCCTTTGTACATAGTAATAATCTTATAATATTATAGCTACATATAGGTAATAAAAAACATTGAAACAAAAAATTACGTACTCATTTTATTACCTTTGCCTATTTCTAGTAATCTAATAAGAAATACGCATTTAAAATAATTTCATGCATTAATTAATTACAAAGTAAGTATTATTTTAAAAAATCCCTATTTATTTGTTATATTGGGCAAATTTTCATATGGTCGGCAACACCAACCTACCATGGCATATTTTTGTGTCTGTCCTTATCTAATGTCAGTGACATCATTGTTCTTGCAACTTGTGTAAGTGAGACCGATATATTTTTACTATGTGTTTATTTTAAAATGTGTAAAGGTTTCAAAGCTACGTCGTCGCGGCTAAGAAGTGGTCATACTTTTTTTACCGCTTGATAATGAGGTTTGCTTCTCTAGTCTATTTATCTCAATGTTATAAAATCATTAAAATAAATTGAGGGTAAGTTTGCAATATTCGTCCAATTTTAGTATTCGAATAATACGAATACTTAGATTTCCAATATTCGAATATTCGAATATTTCGAATAATTCGAATATTTTTGAAAATAAAACAAAAAATTGATTCTAAGTTGTATAATTGTAAAATCTGTAATGTAAAATTAAACTTTTTTGGAATCAACGTTTGGTATTCGGTAAATCAAATAAAAAATAAAATATAAGTAAAAAAATAAAAGGTTTTAGGACGTTACAAAAAGACAAATAATAATCATATGTGGTAATTTCTTAAAATTAAACAATATAGCTTTGAATTATAACAATTGAACTAATGAGATATACTAAAACAATTACAAAATGAACCGCAACACAACAGCACAGTTACAATATAAACTTACTTTGTTTAATAACTACAATAAAAACAAATCAATAATGAGCAAAGTCTTTCCATTTGTATATAAACTATCAACAATTTTGGCAATCAACAATTTAACTAAAACTCAAATTTCAACAGATGCTAAACTTATTTTAAACAATCAACAAAAATAAAATAAAATGTAATTGCGTTTTATTTGGCGTCACTTGATCAGTTCTCTTCCTGTCCCTGATAATGCGATCTAAGGAAACTTAAGGCATCTAATGAGTCTTGGTTCATTCTCGTTCGTAAGTGGTTGCACAAGTAACCTGCCGCAGAAAACACTCTTTCCGCTTCCACACTTGTCGGCGGTATAGTTAACAATGATCTATACGCATGCTCCAAATTTTCGGGTCTTTTACCGCCGCTGTCAAATAAGGCCATTTCAACATTGATCTGAGTTTCTATATCCAAATCGCATGATGATTGTTGAGTATCTGAACCAGCTAAAGCTTTTTGAATCTCAGCTTGTAGTTGTTCCTTCATAGTAACAGAGGTACTTGGGACAGATTCCACCTCAGATCGATTATCGCTAAGATTTAGTAAATCTGTAGGTTCATATCGAGCACTTCGAGCAGCGGTTATTTTCATAATGACTTCTTTCACTCGTTCGTTAGTTGGGTTCTCGAAAGGATATTCCGATAAACCCTCCTTGTAGAAGTTAGCCGGGTTCTGTAGATATTTAAGCGTGCCATTTATTTCAGGCAATCTTCGTTGGGCAATTCTTTCCTTCAATGAATCTACAAGATTCATTGACAGTTGACTTTGTTTAAGAGATAATCTGTCTATCATGAACTTGAGGGAAATTTCAGCTGTGAATAAATTGGCATCCCGTTGGCATAACATCTCTACTGCTGTTTTGATAATGTCCAGCGAGTCTGCTATTTCTTCTAGCTTTTCAAGCTCCTCTTCATTGAACGTAATCGGCGATTTAAGATCGATTAAAGACTTCAAAATAATCTGCTTTAATAAGATAAACCTTTTTATCATATCAGCGAGGCTGCTCCACCGAGTTTTACAATCGAGAATTAGGTGAAGATCCTTTGTACCTTCGGCGTTTTTATATAGGAGATCTGATTTAGTCGGCGATCTTTTGAACAGCTTGACTACAGTTCTTACTTTGCCTATGAGTTCTCTATAAGTATCAGCAAGTTGCATTTGCATTGCTGATGGTCTCGTTTGTGCGACTACCAAACCTTCTTCGTCTTCAATTTCCACAATTTCCTCAAAGTCGCTGTCGCTTCTATCGATAATTTCAACATTTGGAATATCTGGATCTTCTGAGAAATACGGTTCAGCAGCCGTGACGGAACTATTTTTTTTCTTGTAAATTACGTCGAGAACCGCAAGTTGTATACCATGTGCGTAACACAATTGGTGGAACGATGAAGTTCGTCTTGTCATTGCACTCATGACGCTCGCTCCATCAGTCACAATGCATATAACATCATTTGAGGTCAATCCAAAATCATTTAACTTTTGTTCAAGGATACTATGAAGATTTTGAGCCGTTCCTTTTCCATGAATTCTAACCAACCCAAGATTTTGGAAACTATTAGGTTTCAGCGTTGGAGAATGTATATTAATATTCATGTACCGAATATTTTGTGTGGATGTCCATTCGTCCAGGCTAGCTGAAAATCTATAGTCTTCTGCTTTCAGTTTGCCCAAATTTTTTTTCAAAGTCAATTTGATTTTCTCACTGTGAGTTACTGCAATCTTTTTGACAGTGTGAGGTGATTTTGGTAATATATACCCGCTTTTTGTGAAGAGTTTTCGTAACGTGATGGAAGTACAGATTACGTTAAATGATAGCCCGTCAATCGCGGCTAACTTCGATATATGGACTTCCATACTGTCCTCCAGTGGGAAAAAATGTGTAAGTTTGGTTTTTTTCTTGGGTGGCACTGGCACATTTACTTGGGTTGATTCACATTCACTTGTGCTGGCCATTTGAGAGGTTGAAGGTATTGAAGCGATTGCTGATGATGTGGATGCATGTACTTCTTTTTGTTGGAGGTTTATTGAATGAATTTGTTTCAAATGATTATGCAGTGATGTTGTTGTACGAGAAGTTTTCAATATTTTGTTGCAAATTTTACATTTTGCTTTATTTCCATCGCTGCTCCTCAAAAAATTTTTGTCCATTGTTAATTATTTCTTCTTAATCTACGCAGACATAAGTAAGCGTGAATCTGCAAAACAAAAATTGCGTTGTTACTGTTATACTACTTGCTTGCACCTTTAAATATATGATGTTCTTAAGCCAAATATACCAATTCTCTAAAAAATACACCCTTGTTTTATACATTTTTCGTTAATTTGTTAAGATAATGATACTAAAAATAAATATGTACAGTTACAAAGAACAGATCACGTCTGTCACGGTGTCTCATTAAAATTTCACGAAATAATAAGGATTTAAGAAAAAAATGCTTTACTTACATTTGTACATGTCAGTCAGCAATTCAGCATCAGCACAGCACAGCACAGACAATTAATTAACACGTGACGTAAACTTGCACTTAACCACACCACAAAGAAAACAACATGACATGACCTAATCCTTAAGCGGCTAATGGTTGACTGAGCTTTTAGGGTTTCTGTTTATCTCTGTTAATAATAATTATGTAGCAGTAGCAGGACTAGCAGGTAGCCGGACTCGCTAGCTGGCGACCCCTTTTACCAATTACTGTACCTTATTTAGTTCATTCTAGACAGTTTGATGTTAGCAAGGATAAAGAAAAATAGATCATTATATTTTTTGTCTTAAATTTGAAGTTATTGTTGATATTTAAATCTATTTCCACGGAGTTGTTATAGTGTTTCGCTAGGGTAAATAAGTAGTACAGACATATTTCTGCACTATTCGAAATATTCGTTTTATTCGAATAATGAATACCGTCGAATTCGAATAATATTCATGGCGAATAATTCGAATATTCGAATATTCGAATATTCGAATTGCAAACCCTAGGTAAGAATATAGCACACTTGGCTGGGGCGTTTTACCGTTAGTTAAACCAGCGTTTATGTCATAGACTTAAGATTTCGTGTTGAAGTGGTTTGGTTTCTGAACGTAATTGTCACTGCTGTTTTAATCTGTCATAGTTGTCACTTGTCAAATATAAATTATAACCTCACGTTTGTTTGATACGAATATTGTTGTCGGTTTTAACACGCCTTTTTTATTGAACAAACATGGGAGGCGGTAATAATTCTTCCGAAAGTGGTGACAAAGACCGTGTCGGTCGGGATTATGCATTTGTTAGAATGGAATTTATGCAGAGTTCCGACCTACAAGGATATTGTTTGCTGGATGTAAACAAGATCGAAAATGACTTTCATGCTTTCCAGATTGAATTGCTCTCTACGTTGTCAAGTGGGGATAGGGCAAGTGAATTAAGCATTTCTACACAATTTGAGAAAATGGTTAAATCAATTAAGTTACGTTTAGCAGAGAAAACAGCAGAGCAAAAGCCCGCAGTGTTGAATAGTAGTGCTAACCATACTTTTGGTGCAAGTGTTAAGCTACCCAAAATAAATTTCCCTTTGATTCAAAAATTGAGCATTGGGTGTCGTTCATACATATATTTGATTCGCTGATTCACAGCAAAAATATCCCGGCAGTGGAAAAGCTGCATTATCTTTTGTTGAGTGTTGGTGGACAAGCTTTTGACTTGATTAAAAATTATCCATTGTGTGATGAAAGTTACTTAACAGTTTATAATACACTGAGAGCACATTATGACAAAAAAAGAGTTATCGCTACCATCTTTTATGAAAAATTGTTGAACTGTGAATCGGTGAAATCAAAAAGTGCTTCGGAATTAAATAGACTTTGTCGAACATATAAAGAAAATTTAGAAATTTAGTCAAAATATCAGTTGCCTGATAGGAACTTTATGTTGTTCCATTTGTTGTGGTCCAAGTTAGATGTAGCTACAAAAGAAGCTTTCGAATTGCAATTAGAGTCGAACACTGAGATACCCAACTATGATGATTTAATTTTGTTTATTGAAAAGCGAGGTCAAGCGTTGGAAAACTCAGCAGTTAGGTCAAATATAGGCAATAGCAAGCCTGTGACTAAACCTAAATCATCATTGATTGTACCGCCTGTAAACTGTGCCAATTGTGCAGTTCCAGGTCATAATGTAGAAAATTGTGCTCAATTTTTAGAATTGTCTCCTTCTGAGAGGTTTACTTGGGTGAAAGAGAAGAAACTTTGTATACTCTGCTGTCGTCCATCTCATTCAATAAAAAACTGTAGATCATTTGTGACCTGTAAGATTTGTAACTACAGACACCACACATTATTGCATTTCGAACGGAAGGAGAGGACGGAGCCTTACACTCAAACACCTCAGGTTACTTTGGCTGTTACAAATATGCAAGTTTTGTTTTCGACAGCTGTTGTGTTGATCAGAAATAAGTTTAATAAATTGGTACCAATTCGAATGCTGCTAGATAGTGCTTCTGCTTGTAATTTTGTAACTCTGAAATGTGCACAACGGCTTGGACTACCAATAAAAAATAGTTCACAATCGGTGAATGGCATTGGCCAAACGTCGACTGGTACTCTCGGAGTTGTTGATTGTGAGATAGTCCCTTCGAATAGTGACTCTCAATGTAAATTTTCGTTTGAAGCGCTAGTGCTTCACAAGATCTGTTCTGATATGCCATCAGAACCGATCAATGTCTCTTCGTGGAGACATATTCAGGATTTAGATCTCGCTGATCCATCTTTCTACAAACCTGGACCAATTGATATGTTGGTCAACGTCAACATTCTCGCTTCAGCACTTCAGCCTGGCGTTGTCAAGGGCAGCGCTGGTCAGCCTATTGCTATCCGCACTTTATTCGGCTGGGTCGTCATGGGTGAGTGCTCTGTTGACGTGGCTATTTCTCGTTCTCGGTGTCGTAATAGTTCTAGTGTTGAAACCAAGGAGTGCCTTCTCGTGTCAAGTCTTTCATTGGACAATAATATTAAGCGCTTCTGGGAGCTGGAAAGCGTAGATCCTCCTAAAAATATTGTTTTATCGAAGTCTGAACTGTCGTGTGAAAACCAAATGGAAACTTCATATCGTCGTAATCCCGAGGGTAGGATGGTAGTACCATTCACTTTCGCTGACCCTCAGGAAAAACCCAGGTTTTCGAATTCTCGCGAGATTGCTCTCAAGCGTCTCTTAAACTTAGAGAGGAAATTCAAACAGAATCCTCAGTTTCGGACAGCTTATGTCAATTCCATGGATGACTATCTTAATTGTGGTCACATGGTAGAAGTTGATCCTCCCTTGTCGTCTGAAGGTCACTTCTACTACATTCCTCACCACGGAGTTTTGCGTCCCGACTCTGTCACCACTCCTCTGCGTACTGTTTTTGATGCAAGCGCCAAGGATCTGGCAGGGAAGTCCTTGAATGATACACTACTGCCTGGCCCTAAATTACAAAAAAGTATATTTGACTTGTTAGTTCGGTTTCGTTGGCATGCAGAAGTGTTCACCGGAGACATTAAGCAGATGTATCGTCAATTCCTTGTTGACCTGCAGGACTGCGATTATCAGCGCATCCTGTGGCGCCCGTCACCTGACGATCCTGTAAAAGATTATCGTTTGCTCACAGTGACTTATGGTGTTTCTTGCGCTCCCTATCAAGCGCTCTGGTGCGTATCCAAACTGGCGAAGGAATTTTCATCTCGTGCTCGTCAAGGTGCCGCAGTGTTGGCTAGAGACGCGTATATCGATGACGTTGTGTCGGGGGCAGACTCTGTGGAAGATGCCTTGGTTTTGCGCAAGCAGTTGGTTGAAGTTTTGACGTCTGCTCAACTCCACTTGCGCAAATGGACCTCTAATTGCCCCGAATTTCTAGAGGGCTTACCTGACTCGGAGCTTTATTCAGAGCAACTTCGTAACTTCGAAGACGTTCATGAATTGTCGCTAAAAATTCTCGGTCTGTCGTGGCTTCCAACGGAAGACAATTTCACATTCAAAACATCGTTGAATGACTGTCGTTGTACATCGCTCGTATTTTTGACCCTCTGGGTCTATTGTCGTCTGTCGTATTTTTTGCAAAATATTTAATCCAACTTCTATGGGTATCTGGTGTCGGCTGGGATGGTGAAGTTCACGCCACCATCGCTCAAGAATGGCATAAATTCAAAGCACAACTGTCGGAGCTGAGTTTATTGTCCATTCCCCGTAGAATGATTGTGTCTTTTTCGTCGCTACAGCTGCACGGGTACTGCGATGCTTCGGAAAAGGGTTACTGTGCCGTCATTTATTGTCGTGTTGTTCAAAATGATGGTTCTGTTGTCGTGCGTCTTTGTTGCGCTAAATCTAAGGTGGCCCCTCTTCGTAAGTGTTCAGTTCCGAGGTTGGAATTATTGGCTGCCGTTTTATTGTCGGACTTGGTCGTGTCGTTTACGGAAGCTTTAAAGGATTTATACACTTTTGACGATATCCACGCTTGGTCAGACTCCAGCGTAGCTCTGACTTGGATCCGCTCATGTCCATCGAAGTGGAAAACCTTCGTGGCTAACAGGGTTGCGCACATACAGGAAAATATCCCCCCTGAAAATTGGCATCACGTTCCTGGTTCGGATAATCCAGCGGATTGCGGTTCCCGCGGTTTGCTACCCGCCGATTTAATCAAGAATCAGCTATGGTGGGCGGGGCCAACCTGGCTGTCCAATCCTCAAGAGTCTTGGCCGCAATCTGAGATCTTTCCAGACAGAGATGCTTCCAACGAGCAGAAAATCTATAGCCTTTTTACAGCTTCTAATGTTTCGTTTGTCGATAATATTCTAACTCGATTCTCGTCTCTGCAACGCATATTGCGTATTCTCGCTTATTGTTTTCGCTACATGCACAATTTGCAGAACCCCTCTTCGAAAATTAAAACCCCTAATTTGTCGTCTGAAGAAATCAGCAAGGCTCTTCAGTTTCTTGTGAAACATGTCCAGGAGAGAGTCTTCGCTTCAGAGCTTCGTTGTTTGTTGAAAGAGAACCCCTCTCACTCTCTACCAAAACCCATGCGAAAATTGTCGCCGTTTTTGGATGAGCATGGTATGCTAAAGGTGGGCGGTCGCCTCTCCAAAGGAAACTTATCGTTTGATGTTAAACATCCACTATTATTGCCTCGTGATCATAGGTTAACAACGCTGATCATTGAGGATTATCATAATCGGTTCATGCATCCTGGAGGGCAAACGTTGCAAAATTTACTAGCCCAAGAATTTTGGATACTGTCGTCGAAAAGGGCTATAAATTCAGTTATTTCGTCTTGCATGAAATGTTTTCGTGCTCGCCCCAAGGTGGTTTCGCCTCCCCTTATGGGTAACTTGCCGCAGTTTCGCCTAAATCAAATTAAACCGTTCTCGTCTGCAGCGGTAGACTATGCAGGTCCTTTCGACACTAGTATGGCTCGCGGTCGTGGCTTACGCACATTCAAATCTTATATCTGCGTTTTCGTGTGTACTGCCACCAAGGCAGTGCACTTTGAGCTTGCATCTGAGCTGACGTCAGAGGCTTATCTGGCAGCTCTACGCCGCTTCATCTCGCGCCGCGGTCGTTGCTCCAGGCTAATCTCAGATCAAGGCCGAAACTTTATCGGTGCAGCTAAGATTTTGCAGGACTTGACAGCTAAGGCTTCACGTGCAGAGCAAATTGATTTCGTTTTCAACCCGCCCGGCAGCCCGCATTTCTCGGGGTTAGCTGAGGCCGGCGTTAAGTCTGTAAAGACTCATCTCTCACGTGCAGTAGGCTCACAACGTCTCACTTTCGAAGAACTTTACACTGTGCTGACACAGATAGAGGCGATGTTAAATTCGAGGCCTCTATCTCCTGTCAGTTCAGACCCAAACGATTTGTCGGTATTAACCCCCGGTCACTTCCTTACCCTGGAACCGCTCACCATGTTACCAGAAAGTAATATGGTCGATGCAAATTTAGGTCCTCTCCAGAGATGGAAGCTGGTTCAAAAGATCCATCAAGATTTTTGGCGTAAATGGCACCTGGAGTACTTACACACGCTGCAGCAGCGCCACAAATGGTTCGATCGCCAGAAAAATATTGTCGTCGGGACGCTCGTGCTCATTGTCAATGAGCAATGTAGTCCCATGAAATGGAAAATTGGCCGGGTGGTACAACTTCATCCAGGGAGTGACGGGATTTGTCGGGTTGCTACCCTTCGTACAGAATCTGGCGAACTTAGAAGACCAGTCGTCAAGCTGTGTCCTCTACCCTTGCAAAATTAACGTAGTAATAGTAACTTACACCTCTCGTCGTATATTTAGTTATAAGATTATCGTAGATTTAAGTAGAAGTAGGAGATAACCCCTAGCCAAGTGAGTTCTTCTCTTATCTTCGTTTATTAAAAGCTATTAACTTATGAAAAATACTTTGTATTTTGGTGGGCGGAAATGTTAAGGATAAGTAGCTTAAATATTTTCGTCTCGCAACATTATCGTCTAAAAGTAAAATTATTATCAAAAAGAAGGTCACTTCACATTTGTAGAAAAAAATGGTCGTTTCGTCTATCGGCGCGTTGATGCGCAAATAATATCGTTAAAAGGCAAAATTGTCGTGTCGTTATTGCTTTATTTCACTTATTGTCGCGTAAATCGCGTGTGAACGTTGAAGAAAGGCCGATCTGTTGGAGGAAGTGCTGCCCTGGTTGTATTTCGGCAGTTTGCTGGTTAACGGTAACCTTGATTGGAGGTGAGTTCGAACGAGCCAATGGTCTAGGAAGCCAGCTCCAGTTAATCAGCCGGATCTGCACCACCTTCTGCAGACCCTCGAGGTAAGTGCTTCAAACAACCGATCAAAGCCTCGCGATTCCACGCTGGTAAGTTATTATGTCGTAGTTTTAAAGTATTTTTATTATATCGCAAATATTCGTTTTACAGTCCACTTAGCTTAATATCGAAGTAATTAAACAATTATTATTATTATTATTATTCTAGTATGCTTAATCGCCTTATTCTAAAACTTCATTTCATTTATTTTTATCCGTTATTTAGATTTTCTGTTTTTAATTTAAATTTTATTTGTCCTACTTATATTAAATAAGAAAATCCACCTTCATAAACTCTAGATCTACTAATACCACACTATGTCCAATTTAAATTTAATACTCAAATAGTTTTACATTTCCTTATATATTTCAAAAGTATAAAAACACTATACTTGGCGTATATTTTTCACCATATCTAACAAGTGAAATTGCGATTTTAGTTATTCATATATACATCTAGTCTGATTGTATATCTCTCAGTGGATCTAGCATGAGATTTTCAAAGTATATACATAACGTCCGATGTATATTTCTCTGCGGATCCAGCAAGAGAAAACTTCGATAAAAGTTCTTATATATGTATGAACTATATATATACATTGTCTCGTATATATTTCTCAAGCAAGAGAAAATTCAGTCATTTACACTACGCGTAAATCAGATGTAGTTACTCCGCGAATTTAGCATGGAAAACTTGGTTAATAATTCGATAGTTTGATCCTTTAACCTAATGTGTACTAAATACCATTTAATTTTACTTATTCTAATACAAAACCATAAACTTACATTTTATTATTATACCTAACCACTGACAGTCAAACCTTCGAAGCTAATTAATTTTGACACTAACGCCATGATTACCAAGTTAATTCCCGGCTCGCGTAATTATTTTTGCACTCTATAAAAGTTTATTTCACTAAACTTTGAATAAAATATTCATAACTAAGTAAATACATTATAACAGATAAACACAGAAACTCTGACAGCTCCCTATTTTGTTACTGTCACCTATTACGTTGACATGTCACATTGACGGTCCAACTCGCAGGCAACAACTTCAAAAAGGGATTTTATTGTAATCTGTATAAAGGTACGGCCACAATGTTTTATTATTCGTTGACCATCCTTGCCTTAAATATCTCCGCATCCATAATAACCAATAAAAATAAAGTTACCGCACGTAGTGATACATAGCAACTATAGCTAAATAAATGTGAGATAATTGTTATTATTTTTCACTCAACATTTTCAGACCTGTTTTTTTTTCTACTTGAACGTGTTTAGGTTTCTGAACGGACAGAGAAGGTCGCCTACATATCCTATAATCTGTGGGTCGCCTTACATCCCTATTATCTGTGGGTGTGGACGCTACTGCAAAATAATAACTTGACAGCTTATTGTTCGTTACCTACCGAACTTTAAGACTATTATAATTTGTTTATCAATATTAAAACAGAAATTCTGTGTTTTGCGTATTTAATCATTATCGAACATTCCTGACATTGGCCCCAGGCCATGAGATTGCCATTAAAGAGAAGAACAAGAAGTATAATATAGTTAATTTATCACCCGGTGTGATTAGCAAACCAAATTGGCTAATGTGTTCCTGCCTACTAATAACTTTAACCATATTACAACCTAATAGAGAAAACTACTTATAATACGTAAGTATACAATCCTATTCTATGTATATGTGAGTTATACCTATAACTTATTTATATTAACCTTTAGTTCATGTCGATGCGCATAACTCCTTTATTTAGCATAATTCCAAACTTAAATTTACTAATAAAGGTACCCTAGTCGTTTACTTA
Source organism: Acleris cristana (assembly GCA_948252455.1). Taxonomy (NCBI): domain Eukaryota; kingdom Metazoa; phylum Arthropoda; class Insecta; order Lepidoptera; family Tortricidae; genus Acleris; species Acleris cristana. The sequence continues at coordinate 47,876,433 of OX411771.1, read as the reverse complement.
ATGTTGTTTGCAGTAACTAACAGAATATTCTGCTTTTATTTCAGCAATATTGAGAGATGACACCCTCTGCAGTTATATTAGAGTTCATTACTCTGCTAACATAATGTTTAATCGCCTGCAAGTTTTAACCAATCTAGGAGTAACTCGTTGATTATTTACTCTCTAGATAGAACTTTGATGACATGAATGCGTCGAAATTTTTATCAGCTAACTGTTAGCCTATAAGTAGCTTTCCGCTCCTTAGTGTCAATTGTGTTGTCAAGGGATACGGTCGTGTTACATGTTAGAATTTATTTCGCTAAAAAAGCACTAAAATGACGTGTTGCGTTATTAAAGTGTTTCGAAATTACAAAGGACGTATCAACCAGCAAAGTCACCTACCACCCATAAATAATTCAGAATTCATAGTATTTCTTTCAAAAATCAATCAGTTAAATATGTCTAATTATTACGATTCCCTCTTGGCATTATTGTTGGTATTGCCAGTTTTGAAATACGAAATTCCCTAGGGGTGTGAGTATCGAAGTATGGAAGTTAAGTTTGGATATGTTCACTTAATAATAGAAAAGTGCCAAGTGAAAGTCGTGAATAGTGGAAATTGATAAAAACATATTTTGACTTACAAACTGGAATGACATGGGGTCAGCTGGCCTATTGCCTAACGCACTCGCAATCGCACGGCATATTTAGCAAAACATTAATGAAAAGTCTTAATTTAGAACGTAATAGTTTTGTTTCACAAATACAACTTTTTTTTTAAATACTGGATAAGGGCCGAATCTTAAGTACCCGAAACCGACGTGCATGCATGACTCGATGAGTGAATGTGGAAGAAGTGAAAGAGATTTGTCAGGATCGTAGCATGTCGGAAGAAGTGGTGCCTACCCCTCTGGGAAACAGGCACGAATTAATGTATGTATGTATTTTTTTTTACACTTAATTAATGACGTCTTATCTGTTATTTTTTTTTATAAAAAACAAATTACTTAAAACATTTTATTCGGGCAAAAAAATAACTTTTTCAAAATGTCTTACTTTTATTTTGTTAAGCAAATTTTGCCGGTGAGTTTATTTTGTCAATCGAAAACATTAAAGGCAACCATTCCAATTTGAATTGATATCTTTTTAGTTTTTCAAACACCTCACAACAACTAAACCTTAACATGATCAATTTTTCCAGTAAAATGGGAAATATGTCTTTAGCTGGCATCCCTATGTACGCCCACAGAGATAAATAGAATGACGTTTTGCGAGTGTCAGACAAAGCAGTCACGCACACAAGCATACAAAAACTGGCCTGTTTCTGTCGTAGTGATTACAGGGCCACACTCTATCTAGAGAGTAAATAATCAAAGGAGTAACTATTCTACATGTGAAACCATTGCAAGCTACCCGGTCCGGCTTTCTGCTAAGTGAACGATTGTGATTTGTGTTGTGCTAAACCTTATTTTCCTTTCTACTAATCCTGTGTTATGTACTGTTCATGGATTACATAATATTGTCTTATGATTTACTTATTTTACCTTGAACCAAGCATGATTTGTTTCTTTTATGTATCAGCTGGGATAAGTTATGTTTACCGCTGTTTTTATAAAAAAAAACTGGTTGTCTAGTGTTGCACTTCTCCCTCACTTAAAGGTTATGAATGATTCATGATAATGTAAGCTTTACATTGTTTTTTTCAATACTAAAAATACATCAAAACAATGTTTATGCCTAAATATTGCCTGATGCTTATGTTATGATCTTAGTTCCTTACTAACAAACAATTATCACCCCCCCCCATATGCAAATCTCTTAATCAGTTTTAATTTTGTCAAACATATCTATAAGATGGGTATAGTCAATTTTAATTATCTTACCCAATACTAGCTTGGTCTTGTAAATTCAAATAACATACCAGCTTTTACTTATTACGAATTAAATTCTAAGTATCTCCTAATTTATCCCATCTAACAAATCCAAATATCTACCTACCTACCTACATATAGACGTCTTTCGGGTCTAGCTATGCGGTTTGTTTTTTTTTATTAATTTTATAAGTATAATCGATACTCACTATCCATAAAGTTCTATAATTATGGAATGAATGTTATAGAATCCTAATTACTAACAGTTAACTTAGAATCAGTAGTTAAATAACCAACTTGGGTATTTAATATGTTATTCAACTTTATTATAATAATATGTCATACAATTATTTTTTTAATAGTATTTGTATGTCTAAATAATTTAATGACTTTAAATTATTTCAAATGACTATCGAATTTCCAATCATCGAATAAATCTCCCGTAAAACGTAACGCAATATTTATTTATTACATTATCTATGAGCCACACACGACTTTAACCAATCAGACGTAAGACTAAGTGTGATTCAGCCAATCGGTACCGCCGATTCTGTCCAATCAGATACACACAAAGACCTTTCATATAATGTTGCCGTTTAATTTCATTCGTCGTCTTTTGAATTACTCTCAAATCCGTCATATGGCAAGTAATTACCCTTTTATTTAAAAACGTATTATTTAAAAATTAGGGCCTTTAAAAATTCTAAAAATTAATATACTCGTATGGAACTAGTGTTTACCTCTTTTTTATGAAACTTTGCGTGTATATATCATTATATCTCCGCTTCTTTTCACATTATAAAAACGCCCCTAACTACTGTCACTGCGATGACCACAGATTGGTCGAATAGGTCATAAAGATAACGATTTCGACCAATCCTAGCGTTCAGTGAAGTTAGACGATAGGAGAACGTAACACGGTTTTATTAAACGCTTCTAAACGACCACTTAGTAAACTGTATCATTTTAATCCAGACTTGTAAAAATTATACATAACACTGAGTCACGTCCAATGTCCATCACCACGTATCTCTGATAAAACCCGGTTAAGTTGTAGTGACCAAAACAATCAGTGATTATAAGTGAAAAGTACGTTACAAGATGTGATTTAGTGGAAACACAGTGCCTTAGTGAACCCAGTGCCATTAGGTACGATGTCGCGGCAATCGTCATGGACGTATTTTAGTGAAATTGCGGACATACATTTCAGAACAAAATGGATCGGATAGCCTGCATAGAACTCACCTATAGATTTAGCTAAATACTTCGACTAGACTTAACCTAACCCATTGTAATACAGAGAATTAAAATTAATGATATTAAATTTGTGTTGTTGAGTTATTTATCTAATGAAACGACCTCAATTAAGGTTATAAATAATACTCTCAAGCTCACTCCTTTTACACGGACATCAAATTGTGACCAAAGACATAGCATAAATATTTATACTATATCTAAGATCACGTAATAAATAATAATTTAGGTTTCACGTCCTGGTCTAGGCATCCCAAACTGTACTGACCCTCCCCCCAAACAATCACACATTTTTATATAATTATAAATATTTATATTTTTAAGTTAAGTTGGCCTCACGATCGTCTAATGTCTAATGAACCCTACATTGTGAACCGAATAGTAAACCAAAGAACTTTAATGAGCGAGAGATTATTATTACTAGTCTATTATGAAGTAACTAATTACTCATTTCTACTGTTTACTTTTAGAGAATACCATTAAAAGTGCCTGCTAACATCTATATATTGTTAAATCAAAACTAAAAGCATTAACTATTCAGTATAGAATTGTATTAATAAAATTCTTAATTGAAATAAGGTTCAAATTATTATAATAGTCTACTGGAAAGGATTAATTAACCTAACTTTGTATTATTAACCAAGGAACAGAGTTATAGCTAGCATGAATATAGAAGTCTTATCATAAACCATAATCATTCTTCTGTTGAAACATAATATCTATTAAGCGACTTAGAATATTACTTGAATCTTCAGATATAAACTTTATAACTAAGAACAAACTCTTGGGTTAATTCAAATATCTTGCTAGATATACTTTTATAAAATGGCAATAATATATTAGTAGTTAAGGAACGGCCCCATCACACGCCGTTCCGCTGCTCTTCAACCATAACCTCAGAGCCCGCCCACTAATAGTAGATTGTTCAACAAGGGACTAAAACAAGCCATAATGACACGAGATGTTTAGCCACGCGAGCGAGCCAGCGAGCGAGAGTGGCTATAGTTCGAGTGTCGTTATGGTTGTTTAGTCTCGCATTAAACACTCTACTTTTCACTTTGAATGCGAGGAAAAAAAACAACGTTCAGTGCCGGATTAGCCACGTACCTAGCAAGAGTAGCAAATGCTACGGGCCCCGCGCATCCACGTCTAACTTCTAAAATGCTAGTACTTACATCAGTATGCGTATGCGTGTACTCATATGCATCAGGGTTGACGATAAGATGAATAATCCAGTCGATATTCTCCACCAGAATAACCTAAAACAAACACCCACGCAAAATAGGTGCATATCTAAGCCACTCAGTTGCGAAAAAAAGACCGCCACAACCTGTAACCTAAAACAAACCCAGGGGTCTCTTTATAGAATTTGCTACGGACCCCGACGGGCTTGCTCAATCCAGCACTGACAAAGTTCTATACACATTTACAATATTGATTAATTATAAGAAAGTTTCTTACAAATTTGTTCCGCGGTTTTTTTCTTTTCTTTTATCATTTTTTTGTTAAGTGCCGCTTTAAATGCTTGCATATTTAGCCAACAGGTTCAAACTTGAAAACTATTTTAAAACTAATTGGACCAAGCATAATTAAGTGAATTCATCCTTAATATAATTAAATATATTCATATTCGTAATCATTAATCGTGTTTCACGAAATTAAATCATTTTTATTTGTATTTTTTCACAGTTGTCATTTTGAGGTTATTTCCACGCGCTAAAAATTGTCTTTACCACAGAATAAAAACTAGAGGCATAGAAACCGTACTAAATAGGCAGAAAATACATTATGGTTGACTTCCTTTTACTTATGGTTTTCATAGTGAGTTCGAAAGAGATCGTCACAAGGCGTGATTTGGACCTTTAAGCACCAGTGTGGAAGAAAGTAACGCCAAAGAAGACCGGTCGTTGATTTGACGTTTCTTCACCTTCTGATCATGACAGATTAAAAAGAAAAGACACATAGTTTTTGTTTCTTTTCCTCTTATAAAAATGTTATCTATAAAGTAGAGACAAGTAGCTGGTGCAACGTTCATCTTATTGCACGGCTTCTTTGCCTTTAGTCTTTATTCTGTGTGTCTATACAAAAAGACTGAAAATAGCAATAAATCCTCCATTCACAAACACCGTGATTGGATGTTAAGGGGATTCCAAAGTAAATTAAAACAATTTTACTTTAATCCCTAGAGATTAAAAAGGAACTTTAGTCCCGATGTGCAGAGACTAAAGTAACATTTTAAGAGCATGAGAAGTGAAATATATCTTTTATTATTTTGTATAACACATTATTCTATTAGTGTTAAATTTAGTAGACTAATTCTAGTCAATTAGGTAAACTTGATTCTACTAGTCTCTCCAAAAGAATCCTTTGAGAAGAGAGACCGAGACAAACTCAAAGGATTAAACTCTTTAATTCAATTATTCACTTTACTTTTCAACAGAAAATAATATATTAGGACATTATAATATCAATGCTTAATTTTAGGCTTTATTCTTATTTCTTAGCCTGTTACTTCTTACTTATAGAATTAAACTCAATATGCCTATGACAAACTTTGTGTGTCTTTCTCTATAATTGGTAGTCATAACTACCAAACTATTTAGTAGTATACCTACTGTAATTATCATGTAACCCTACTTAGCGGGTTCTACAACCTTTTATTCTCTGGATTGTAGTATGAATTATTGAATCACTCAGATTACTATAATTCAATTTCAGTACTATATCCCTAGTACATTCATAACTTAGTCTGAAACACTATAGTGTGAATTTTACATATACCATCTACTTCATTGAAATTGCCAACACTAAATTATATCTAAAATTAATTAGCCCTAGTAAGTAGCCCTATAATTGATTTAGTGCGCTTTCAGATATCCTGTTTCAACACTTAATTTAACTAAATTAGTAGCCCTTTGGTTTTATCACTAAATAACTTTTTTAATAACCTTAATATTCTCACAAAGGTGGTGTGTTCTTGAACCACATAGTGTATACTCAACACTAGGGTTCCTTCAGACAACAACTAAGCATAAATGCAAGTACAGTGACCACTGATTGTCCTTGGACAGAGACAGTAAGCCGTAGATACAGATACAGATATTGTTTATTTGCCTAGTTAATATTTGGTACAATTTGTCTCCCTGCTCCCGTTCGAGTATCAGGGGTGTATTAGCTCGCTTAAGTCTAAGTATGAGATCATTGCAAGTGTGGTGTATTATATTAGTGCCAGTTACTTTATTTAAAGACAATTGACATATTTAATTCTTAGTTGTAAACTTAATAACTAATTAACACTAACTTACAATCTATGTGGCCGAGGGACTGTCGCTCTTTTACTGAGCTGTCGTCCACGGTCTTTATTATTTACAATATATGGGATATCTCCTATTCGATGGTTAGTGAGTAATGGATTAAATTGACCGTAGCCGAGATACGCATCACCAGGGGCATCAAGATCCGCTATATTCAGCTGTTTTAGTCTCTCCAACATGTCTTGATTAAGGTCGTGTATACGGATGTGCCATGGGTCCCAATCGAGGGTGTCCCACAACATTTCGGTAGGTATGCATTGTGGGAATTGTGCTGCTGCTTTTAAAGCCATACGGTACTGCCTCTCTATTTTGAGCAGGTTAGTTTTACTGTAACGTGGCAGGAGTTGTACAATGCCGTAATCAAGCACCGGTAACAGACAAGCCTGGATAATGGCAAGCTTAACTTGGATGTCTGTTTTTGCATGGTAACCGATGATCGGACTGAGGGCGCCACGTATTCGCTTCGCCTTCGTTATTACTAGATTTGTGTGTGGTCCCATTGTCATTGTCTTATCGAAGATGACTCCAAGGTACTTCGTTTCTTTTTTGAAAGGCAGTGTTTGGTCTTTCAGCTTAACCGTTTAGTCCCTATCTGTTATAGTAATCGATGATGGTCTCTGTTGCCCAAGTCGCTCTGATTGTAGCCTGATCTGGACGGGCCGCTCTATTCAGTACGCAGAGATCATCCGCGTACTGCGATAGTTTGATGCGTGGTAATCGGTCATGTTCATCGCATATGTCATGAACATACAGGTTAAATATGACGGGCCCAAGTATCGACCCTTGCGGAACGCCATGCGGTACTTTCATTTCGTCGCCTAAAGTAGTACGAAACTTGCCTCGTATAGTTCTGTTCTCCAAATAGTTTTCTATCATCTTGAGTATGTTACTATCAACATTTTTGTTTTGTAGTTTCTTGATAAGGCCGCGATGATTTATCGAGTCAAATGCTTTACTCAAATCAGTGGAGATCATCGCAACGCTATCTTTAGCGTCGAACGCGTCAGTGATAAATTTACCGGTGCGAAGTATTTGAGTCCGGTTCCTCGTGCCTGCGTGAAGCCATGTTGAAAAGGGGGTTGGGGGGGGGGGGGTAGTCTCGTGCAATCTAGTGAGTATTAACCTTTCACAAAGCTTTCCCATGATGTTGATAAGGGTGATGGGTCTGTACGACGTGGCTTCTCGATGATTTTTTCCGGGTTTATGTAGGAAGATACATTCCCCTTGCTTCCAACGCTGCGGGAAATGACCGGTGGAAAGAATGTAGTTTGCTACTTTTTTGTATGCCTGAAGGAATACTTCTCCTCCGAGTTTTAGAGCATCCGCCCTCAGTTGGTCTGGGCCAGGCGCTTTCTTGTTCTTGAACCGTTGCAGTGCTTTTTTAATTTCGTCCGTTGAAGTTAGGTCTAGTGGCTGGAACGGTGTTGTCTTTTCTGAACCTTCGTCTTCTGGCGAGATTATCGCTTCCTTTATGATTGCCGCATCAACGAGTGTATCGATGGTTTCTTTTTCAGTGATGCAGTTTGGCATCTGGGGTAGTTTTTGTGGTGGTGCTTTCATACTGCGTTGGATGCGCCACAACTGAATGCGGTTATCTTTTGGGTCTTCAAAAATTTTTAGCCAAGATTTCTCACGTAGAGTGCACAGCGCTATAGACACCTCGCGTTTTAATCTGTTGTGTTCTTGGCGTAGAACCGGTTGTCGAAGTTGATTGTGTCGCAGACGCCACGCCTTGTCGCGAGCAGCGTTTCGGTCTTTGATAAGTTGCTTGATGTCTGGTGGCAAATGGTCTCGCCTATGATACTCTTTGAGCGGTGCGAGTTTATTCAGCGCTGTGGTGAGGGATATTTCCAGCCGTTCTATAAACTTGTCACAGTCCTTGTTGCTGTTAATATCTTCAAGTGGACCTAAGGTTTCGGCCAAGATGGTCATGTATCTTTTTGAGAGCTCTTCATCTTCGTAGATCACTCTCGTGTTTCGTACCAGTTTAACTTCTCGTCTCACCTCAACGTGAAGATCGAGCAACCATGGCAAGTGGTCGGACCCGATTGTAACACTAGATTTTTGCCCGTGACATGAGACTGGGGTCGTGTGGTCACTTGGCTCGAGGGCCAATCGCTAGAGGGTTGGGCGCCGTAGAAAGAGCGACCGGCCACAAACAGGATCGATGGTGGAGTTAATTAATAAACCGTTAGTTCATTCGTTGTAATTTAATAAGTATAGGTTAGGTTCACATCCCCAATAAATCAACTATAATTAGGTTCAATCCAAACAAGAGTGGTAAGAATAGAGGGCGTCCCCTCTGCTTGGTACTTAAATACTAATCAACCATGCCTTTAGGCCTGCACAGTTAGAGGTTACAAAAATAGATAACAATGGGTAAGTAAAGAGAAGCCCGGGTCACCTACGAGATTAGCATCTGTAAACCCGTGCCACACTTATCCCCTACTAGAATAATTATCGAGGACAAAAGAGGCGCTTGTTACCTACGCAGTCTAAGGATGGCTCAGGTAGCATAATAGGTTAATGTGAAAAATAGAAAGTAAGGAAAATAAGGTTAACGTCACGCGGCATCCATGTACGCGGGGCTGCAGGATCCCACGAGAGGTGTGCGCATCACCGCTCGGTTACTCCCTCATGCACAGCCACGTCGCAGCACTCACGGGCACGCAGCATGCAAGACGATAACCTCCGCCTTGAAGCTTCCAGAATAGCCTTGGAGCTTCCAGGGTAGCCTTGGAGCCCTTAAATGTACAATATAACATTTCAGAAAAGAAACAAACACAGACACCTCACCCGACAACTCATCACTTTTAATGAATAAAGTTTACCTTTTCGGGCAGTTAATTAGAAGCAATTGGCTTTTATACTCAGAGACCGCAGAGTTGGGTTAGCAATAACACCGTGTTGACCATCTGAAACAGACCGGGCGTACTTTAGAAACAGAACGTGGCGATTACGTGACGCTATTGCGACGTACACTTTCAACATGAAAATTTACCTTTAAGACGCGCGACCGCGCACGTTAAGACCCTAGACACGAGCACAGCAGTTATTCTTGATGAAAAAGAGGCATCTTGACCTGAAAGGAATCGAAGTGAGTCTTTACTTAAAAGCCGGCATCGGCGCGGCACCGTGAACAATATACGCGAAAGTTACAGCATACTCACTGTGAAACCCGGCCTCAAGGGCAAAGTAAACGTCTAGACATGATTAGCAACGATATGATTTACTCGGCCACGGCATTTATCGGCTTTTATTCACACGGAATCACAGCAGAAGATCTGAATCATCTCTCGATGACCGGCCTGCAAACGTAAGTGACACCGTAGTGATGTTCCTGCCGCATTCCAATGCATCTCCGGTCGCTGCCAACCTAGCCGATTCAAATCGAAGAGAAAAGCACTAACACTTCCGATCCTTCCCAGTAAAGAAGGACTTTTGCTTAGCTGAAATTAAGTGAATAAAACATCTGGAACTAGTAAATAAGAATGTAAGATGGAAACCGGTAAATCAATCTGCTCACACGCCGACTAGACGATGCCTTAGTCTAATGTCAAACGTCAAAGTGACGTTTTATACTATGACAAAACAACTAACCAAACAATACCGCTGTCCGGGTTTTGCATTGAAAATAACAAGGAATTACTGTTGTAAAACGGGTTAAATATGAGTTCAGAATGTGAATAGAGGAACCTAGATCTAGGATATAAACGCTCGGTGTCGAAATGCGTGAGATAAAGTGAGTTCCTAAGTGTAAATCAAGCCGGTTCAATGTCGACGGTTTGTTATTCAAGACGAGAGAGTAATTTACAAGTTATTAGAAGTACACCGGCTCCTTCAAGTATGGGCGTGAAGCCCGTCCGCTCGTTAAATAGCCGCCACGAGACTCGGCCAGGAACCAGCGAGGAAAGCCTCCAAACAAAAGAAAGGATGAACTAAATGATCAGGTATTGTACCGACAGTCCTTTTCGAATACTAGCTGTAAGTAGTCAATGGTAGGCGTCAAAACGGCGCTCTGAGCGAGCCAGGGCTGACGCCTCCCCCGTCTTCATGTAAACCAAGCAAGAAAAGGTGACATCACACTTTTGGGGTGTTACAGTAGGGTTCCAGTTGGGAAAAATAATTTTATTTCAGAATCGCTAAGATTCTGAAATAAAATTATTATACACACTCCCATGTGTAAAAACCACATACTGCAAAGGACTTTGCCAAAATGGGAAAGTCAATTAAATCATAGGCCCGATCCTGGTCCACTAGCGTGAGACGTGGTTGCCTGTCTCGCACCTACTACGCATACACATAACATTCGTCCAAAAAGAACATAATAAAATAAATCCTAACCCGACTACTTGCTCCTACAATAGATTTCGCCTTAATGGGGAAATCCGTTAAATCATAGGCCCGATCCTGGTCCACTAGCGTGAGACGTGGTTGCCAGTCTCGCGCCTACTACGCATAAACACATAACATTCTTTCACAAAGAACATAAGAAAATAAATCCTAACCCTACTACTGGCTCCTACAATAGATTTCGCCTTAATGGGGAAATCCGTTAAATCATAGGCCCGATCCTGGTCCACTAGCGTGAGACGTGGTTGCCAGTCTCGCGCCTACTACGCATAAACACATAACGTTCTTCCAAAAAGAACATAAGAAAATAAATCCTAACCCTACTACTTGCTCCTACAATAGATTTCGCCTTAATGGGGAAATCCGTTAAATCATAGGCCCGATCCTGGTCCACTAGCGTGAGACGTGGTTGCCAGTCTCGCACCTACTACGCATAAACACATAACGTTCTTCCAAAAAGAACATAAGAAAATAAATCCTAACCCTACTACTTGCTCCTACAATAGATTTCGCCTTAATGGGGAAATCCGTTAAATCATAGGCCCGATCCTGGTCCACTAGCGTGAGACGTGGTTGCCAGTCTCGCACCTACTACGCATAAACACATAACGTTCTTCCAAAAAGAACATAAGAAAATAAATCCTAACCCTACTACTTGCTCCTACACTAGATTTCGCCTTAATGGGGAAATCCGTTAAATCATAGGCCCGATCCTGGTCCACTAGCGTGAGACGTGGTTGCCAGTCTCGCGCCTACTACGCATAAACACATAACGTTCTTCCAAAAAGAACATAAGAAAATAAATCCTAACCCTACTACTTGCTCCTACACTAGATTTCGCCTTAATGGGGAAATCCGTTAAATCATAGGCCCGATCCTGGTCCACTAGCGTGAGACGTGGTTGCCAGTCTCGCGCCTACTACGCATAAATACACAACGTTCTACCGAACAGAACCTAAAATAAGAAATCTAAGTCTACTACTTGCTAAAGTGTACTTATAACCTATTGTTTAAGTGTCGGTTGACTCTGTCTCCAACCAAACGCTCAAAAATCAAAGATGTACTAAACTTAGTGTCTGTTTAAGTACACAACTGTCTCAACTGAAAGAAACATCCGCGGAATTACAGCTCTGCAAAAGAAGCTGCAAATATAATGAGGGGTGTGACACACTACCCACCTCTTAAGCGGCTTAAGTGCCATGATTGAACAACCACTTATAAGGACTGTGGAAGTAACCCTATTAATTAAGTGAATACTTAAGTGATACTATTTAGAACCAAGTGTTGAAATTATAACATACCAATTTCAACCTAAACTGGAGAGGGAAATCTCAACTGAAACCAGTATAGAGAAATTAAAAAAAAGGAAATGGAAATAGGACGCACTCTGTACCCAGAATGTCCTTTTCACAAAAACTATACAAAGAAAAGATAAAACCTTTAAAATAGTTTTATCTCGAACCGATTGCACCTATGGCATAAACGGAAGAAATCCTACAACTAAATGGCAAAACTGTTATTACTAATCTCTACACGTCTTACCCTACTACAGACTAAACATGACAGCACGACTAAAATTAAACGGATGCGCATCCTTGGTTACTTAAGATTAAAAACTTAGCCTACTCCACTCTACTTCAACATGCTTTCATTCCAGTAATACAATCCTTTATAAGAGCCAACGGTCAGGACAAATCTTCTACCAACGCCAAAAAATCTCAGCAAGTCCGGACAACTCCTATCTCACTCTACTTCATCATGCTTTCCCTCCAGTAATACAATCCTTTAAATGAGCCAACGGTCAGGACAAATCTTCTACCAACGCCAAAAATCTCAGCAAGTCCGGACAAATACACGTTAAATATAACACATAACTACGGCTAACAGCTTACGGGTAAGGCGTGCAAAGGACATAAAATCAACCTACGACATGAGACAGTAGTATACTTATCGTTCACGTAGCATATTTCGCTAGGAACTAGATAAATAAATAAACAAACTGACCTACATATTAAAAGATTAATCTATTGGGAGGCACCGGCCCCCAGTCGATCCTCGCCCCGTTCGAGCAAGTCCTTGATATGAAACTTCCCCAAAGGTTTACCTGCCATAGACTTTAAGGAATAAACCAAAGGGCCATGCTTCGCGCTGATCACGCACTTCTCATACTTAGGTGAGAGTTTTGCACTGAAATATTTATCTGCGTTAGACAAGGGAAAACACCTCTTGTAAATGATCTGACCCTCCTCATATTGGACGAGACGCTTCCGCAGATTGTAGTACTTTACGTTCCGAGTGTAGGCCTTTCGTATATGGCCTTGTACAGTAGAAAAAATACTTCGTAGATGAGACAGGTTCGAAGAAAATGGCTCGCGCTCCAAAACTACCGACAACGGGTCGACAGGAACATCGAGATTGAGCAGAGCTCCATCCAACACCATTTCCCTACCATAGTTCAAGTAAAACGGAGTGAACTTGGTACTTTCATGAACCACCGTGTTAAGCGCACATTGGATCTCGGGTATGTTCTGATCCCACTTACGATGATCAGAACGCACGTAAGATGCTATGGCACGCACGATATCGCGGTTCAAGCGTTCCGTTTGATTTGTCTGGGGGTGGTAACGGGGATTGTAGAATATGTTAGGCACATTGTATTTAGTCATCAAATCCCGGAAATCCCGGGAAATGAACTGTGGGCCGTTATCGACATAGATATATTTACAAACCCCGTCACGCAAGAACACCCCTTTCTCCAAACACTTAACGATTGACTTAGCCGTGACATTACGCAACGGAAACAAGTGTGAAAATTTACTAAAATAGTCGACACAGACGAAGAGGTATTGGTTCTGAGCGTAGGATGGAGGAAAAGGACCAAGGATGTCACAGGAGATCGCTTCCCAAGGCTTAGTAACCACGCGAGGATTGCCCATGAGACCAGCACGAGCGGTGTTGGCAGGCTTGTAGCACTTACACACTTCGCAGGAGGCGACATACTTCTCCACATCGCGGTACGAGTTCGGCCAAAAGTAATCTGCACTTATCCGCTTATGGGTCTTGGCGACACCAAAGTGACCCGAAGTCGGCTCATCGTGATACTGCCGTAAGATTTCCTCACGATGCTCACTAGGCACCACCAGTTTCCACTCGAATCTAGAGGTGAGGCTATATTTATTTTTTGAGAGGCGGAAAAGTTTGCCATCAGTAACCGTAAAGTTAGGGTACATCCTAGGAGTGTCACTACAGCCTTTGAATACCTTAGAATACCAGGGATCTTGTACAGTACCAGGGTCAAAAGTTATGGAGTCTACCTTAATTCGCGAGAGAGTATCGGGAATCACGTGTTCTTTGCCCTTACGGTGGATAATCTCAAAGTCGAACTGACTCAAGCGACAAGCCCACCTATTGAGTCTACCCGAAGGGTTCTTTAATTTATAAAACCATTGGAGAGAGGCGTGGTCCGTAACGATGTAACATTTGGAACCCTCGACATATGGGCGATACTGCTCCAAAGCATAGATGACCGCCAGAAGTTCACGCTCAGTGGCCGTGTAGTTAACCTCCTGCGCATTCAAGGTACGGCTGCAGTAGGCAACTGGGTGGTCCACGTCATCTATCCTTTGGGCCAGCATCCCGCCAATCGCGAAAGAGCTCCCATCCGTATGGAGGTAGAAAGGAAGGCTAAAGTCGGGGCACTTCAGAATAGGAGCAGTGATGAGAGCAGATTTCAGAGTGTTGAACGCCGCGTTAGCCTCCGGTGTCCACTCGAACTTACATTTCTTACTCGTCAACCTAGTCAGAGGGCGAGCTACCTGAGAGAAGTTTTTAATGAACCTACGATACCAACCAGCCATGCCTAGGAAACGCTTGAGTTCTTTTACCTCGCAAGGGATAGGAAAGTTCATTATCACCTCCACCTTGGAAGGATCAGTACGTAAACCAAAGCGGTCCACCATGTAACCTAAATATTTCAGCTCGCTGCGGCAGAATTGCGATTTTTGCATATTTATAGTTAAATTAGCGTCTTTTAATTTTTTGTGGACGCGACGGAGAATATCCACATGCTCCTCAAAGGTGGAGGTGCAAACGACGATATCGTCTATGTACGCGAACACCTTGTTATCAAATTCCGCGGCGAACAAGCTGTCCATGAGCCGTTGCATCGTAGCACTGGCTCCCACCAAACCGAAACACATACGATTATAATGGAATAGGCCCCGGCCGGGCACCGTGAAAGCAGTTTTTTCCTTCGAGTCAGGATGCAAAGGAATTTGGTGGTACGCCGCACTCAAATCGAGGGAAGTGAGATACTTAGCATCGCGTAAGTTATCTATAATATAGTTGATGTAGGGCAAAGGGTAGGCGTCAGTCTTTGACACCGCATTAAGTCGACGGCTGTCCAAGCAGAGACGAACCTCCCCGTTGGCCTTAGGGACCATAGTAAGAGGAGAGTTCCATTCGCCGAAAGACCGTTCCACGACCTTATTTTTTAACATGCGGTCCAACTCCGCATTTAAGTATTTTAGCTTTTCCGGACTAAGCCTGTAGTATTTTTGCTTAATCGGTCTCGCATCACCGGTGTTAATCACGTGTTGGATTAAAGACGTGCAACCTAGTCCTATCCTATCGGTGTTGATTTCGTCGAATAAATTTTGGATCGAGTCGAGTTCACGTTTTTGCGCAGGCGTGAGTTCCTCGTAATTTCGCAAGCCATCCTCCTCCACGCTACCTACAATGGTTTCGACCGAAGAAATAGAAGTCGGCAGACACGCAAGGACGTCAGGCGCGAGATTGAAGGCCTTCCAAAAATTAATCCCGAAATGTATCGGCAGCTTAATCTCCGGCTGGACGTGAAACATAACTAGTTGAACTTCCTCCTTGTATTGGATCGGTAAGTTCATGTAAAACCGACAAACGTAGTCAACGCCGTCAGCGACACGTAAGACGCGCGGACGGTCGAATGGTAACATTTTTATATTTAAATTTAAGAACTTGACATGTGCATTCGCTCCAAGCACAGAGCACGCTGCGCCGCAATCAAGAAGGCCGCACACGTTCACGTTGAGAACCTGCACAGTCAAGTAGGGACGATAGTCGTCAGCAGAAGGTAGAAAAGAAACTTTGACAGGTCGCGCATTGCGGGTTTTATGCGAGACCTGGTTATTTAGTTTTTTGGAGAAGAGCCAATCTCCCTACACCTAGGACACTCCGGCGTACGCACGCCCGGGTGACCGCACACGAAGCACACCAAGTCGCGAGATCGCTGACAGCGACCAGTTTTGTGGCCCGCCTGCTTACACCTGAAACAATACGAAACGCAGGGGCATTGCGTGTTCGCACTTGCACGTCCGGCGCTACCGTGTAACCGGATGAAGAAGGTTCGGTAAAATTACTTGAGCGCGAACCTGCAAGTTCGAGACGCATGCACAGGTCCTTCAGCTGCTGTATAGAGGTCACGTCAATCAAGGCCAGCTCACGGCTATATCCAGGCCTTATGTTGCGTAGTAAGATGTCCAATTGTTCGGCTTCTGCCAGCGGTACGGTCAATCGAGAAAACAGCGCACCCATGATGGACAGGTACACGACGATAGACTCGTGTTTAGCTTGGGTGCGGGCCCTTATCTCGCCTAGTAATCTGAAGTCGTAATCCGGAATATCGAAGTCTGCTTTAAGAGCAGTTAAAAGGTCCGCGTAGCGGGAAAAGTCACCCTTACGGGAACGGAACCAAAAGAGAGCTGGTCCATCCAGAATATCCGGAAAACCGGTAAAAATAACCCGTTCGGGGATTGCGCGCGCCACCCGGAGTTCCTCCAGGCGCGTAAGAAAAGCACGCACGCACGTATCCCCTTTGTATTTAAGGTTTAAGCTAGCAAGGTTGTAGCGCGGCTCGGCTCGATACGTCACCGTAGACTGCGGCTTCATCGGAGAGCGGAAAACTTCAACATCCGAATCTGAAGAGTCCCCTGCGGGATTAAGAGAAGATAGGCAACTGACCAGAACACCTTTGAGGGTTTGAACCTCATCTCCCTGATCCGAGACTCCCTCCAAACGACCTAGGTAATATTCGACTCGACCTGTTAACCGTTCTCTACGAGCCTCCGACAGTGTTGTTCCTTCAGCCACCTCCTTCTGCAGGCCTTTAATCGCAGTGCGACAAAGTGCTAGTTCGCCAGCGAGATCAACAGGACCGCTGGTGCCCGGTTTGAGGCTGCCACGTCGGATGAGAGACCGCGTTTGACGGAACAACTTTCGTAGGATGTCGCATGTGTCAGAAGTTTTAAAAGGTATCTGTAATTTTGTCAGTTCGTGCGCAAGCTCCTCTTTTGTCAACCATTCTATTTTAATTGACAAATCCATTTTAACAAAAATTAGAAGTTTATATATAGGTATCCCTTAAAAAGTAGTAAATGACCGAAGGGCGTAAGTGCCAGCAAGCAATACTGAGGCCAAGCAGCCTTTCTTACACAGTAAATTAAAGTACACACTTATTATAACAGTTAATACACCCAAAGTGGAAGTTAATAATAAATGCTTAATAAAGTAAGCAGTTGCTAGTTAAAATAGCAAAGAAAGTCATTTAACACATAAGAACATACGTTGTCATATTATTTTGTTTAAAGAGAATCCACCAATATATATGCCAATCCTTAGACCTGCCTCACTATAATCATAGTACCTAGAACCACACCAACGATCCTTCGAGCCATACGTTGGGTACGCCAACTGTAACACTAGATTTTTGCCCGTGACATGAGACTGGGGTCGTGTGGTCACTTGGCTCGAGGGCCAATCGCTAGAGGGTTGGGCGCCGTAGAAAGAGCGACCGGCCACAAACAGGATCGATGGTGGAGTTAATTAATAAACCGTTAGTTCATTCGTTGTAATTTAATAAGTATAGGTTAGGTTCACATCCCCAATAAATCAACTATAATTAGGTTCAATCCAAACAAGAGTGGTAAGAATAGAGGGCGTCCCCTCTGCTTGGTACTTAAATACTAATCAACCATGCCTTTAGGCCTGCACAGTTAGAGGTTACAAAAATAGATAACAATGGGTAAGTAAAGAGAAGCCCGGGTCACCTACGAGATTAGCATCTGTAAACCCGTGCCACACTTATCCCCTACTAGAATAATTATCGAGGACAAAAGAGGCGCTTGTTACCTACGCAGTCTAAGGATGGCTCAGGTAGCATAATAGGTTAATGTGAAAAATAGAAAGTAAGGAAAATAAGGTTAACGTCACGCGGCATCCATGTACGCGGGGCTGCAGGATCCCACGAGAGGTGTGCGTATCACCGCTCGGTTACTCCCTCATGCACAGCCACGTCGCAGCACTCACGGGCACGCAGCATGCAAGACGATAACCTCCGCCTTGAAGCTTCCAGAATAGCCTTGGAGCTTCCAGGGTAGCCTTGGAGCCCTTAAATGTACAATATAACATTTCAGAAAAGAAACAAACACAGACACCTCACCCGACAACTCATCACTTTTAATGAATAAAGTTTACCTTTTCGGGCAGTTAATTAGAAGCAATTGGCTTTTATACTCAGAGACCGCAGAGTTGGGTTAGCAATAACACCGTGTTGACCATCTGAAACAGACCGGGCGTACTTTAGAAACAGAACGTGGCGATTACGTGACGCTATTGCGACGTACACTTTCAACATGAAAATTTACCTTTAAGACGCGCGACCGCGCACGTTAAGACCCTAGACACGAGCACAGCAGTTATTCTTGATGAAAAAGAGGCATCTTGACCTGAAAGGAATCGAAGTGAGTCTTTACTTAAAAGCCGGCATCGGCGCGGCACCGTGAACAATATACGCGAAAGTTACAGCATACTCACTGTGAAACCCGGCCTCAAGGGCAAAGTAAACGTCTAGACATGATTAGCAACGATATGATTTACTCGGCCACGGCATTTATCGGCTTTTATTCACACGGAATCACAGCAGAAGATCTGAATCATCTCTCGATGACCGGCCTGCAAACGTAAGTGACACCGTAGTGATGTTCCTGCCGCATTCCAATGCATCTCCGGTCGCTGCCAACCTAGCCGATTCAAATCGAAGAGAAAAGCACTAACACTTCCGATCCTTCCCAGTAAAGAAGGACTTTTGCTTAGCTGAAATTAAGTGAATAAAACATCTGGAACTAGTAAATAAGAATGTAAGATGGAAACCGGTAAATCAATCTGCTCACACGCCGACTAGACGATGCCTTAGTCTAATGTCAAACGTCAAAGTGACGTTTTATACTATGACAAAACAACTAACCAAACAATACCGCTGTCCGGGTTTTGCATTGAAAATAACAAGGAATTACTGTTGTAAAACGGGTTAAATATGAGTTCAGAATGTGAATAGAGGAACCTAGATCTAGGATATAAACGCTCGGTGTCGAAATGCGTGAGATAAAGTGAGTTCCTAAGTGTAAATCAAGCCGGTTCAATGTCGACGGTTTGTTATTCAAGACGAGAGAGTAATTTACAAGTTATTAGAAGTACACCGGCTCCTTCAAGTATGGGCGTGAAGCCCGTCCGCTCGTTAAATAGCCGCCACGAGACTCGGCCAGGAACCAGCGAGGAAAGCCTCCAAACAAAAGAAAGGATGAACTAAATGATCAGGTATTGTACCGACAGTCCTTTTCGAATACTAGCTGTAAGTAGTCAATGGTAGGCGTCAAAACGGCGCTCTGAGCGAGCCAGGGCTGACGCCTCCCCCGTCTTCATGTAAACCAAGCAAGAAAAGGTGACATCACACTTTTGGGGTGTTACACGATAGATTCGACTCTCCTTGCCATGACTCTCTCTATGTTTTGCGACTCGTACGTTAGAATTGCAGTGTCTAGTATACCGTTGCCTTGATTATTTGGTCTCGATGGCATGCCGGTGTTGGAGAAAGAGCAAACGTTTTGTTGCAGCAGTCGTTTAACCAGTGTGCCGAGGCCTCTGTCGCGCGATTGACCTAGTATTCGCATTTGGAGATTCATATCTCCGATCACGACAGCGCTGCTTTCTAAGAGGGTTTCCTCGAACTCGTCGCGGGCATGATGTTGATTTGGGATAGGGATATAAATACCTTTGATATTGATCGATTCGGCGGTTGTGTGATTAACAACGAGACGAACAGCTACACCTTCTATCCTCCTATTGTCGTCTTGCCAGTTCGATGCTAGATGAATTTGTGTCCATCTCAGCCCTCTAAGAATGTACATAGCAGTGGTGAGGTGTTCTGCTTTCGAATCAGTGATTTTGTCATAGTCTTTGATATTATACTTTACTTTGTCAAAGTCTAGCTTACATTCGTTCACCACGATGATATGCGGTTTGTGCTTACTCGTTAACGCTTTTAGTTCTTCGAACTTTTTTCCTAATCCTTGAGCATTGACGTGCAGGATACGTAGTTTTCTAAATGTTTTGTCACTACCAGAGGTCGCCATTTGTAAGTTCTAGCAGTATGTTACATAGTTTTCTCATCGTATCGATAAGCATTGTCTTCTTGTCCATTGGTTGTATGGCGGTTGAAGCTAATGTAGTTAAGGCTTGCTGTTGATGACAATGCCGCTGTTGTAGGTTGTGAGATTGCCGTTGTGATGATCCAATTTGTGGAAATCCTGCGTCATATGATTGTGAAGGACCGGAGGCCGCATTCGCAAAAGAGATGCCGTTTCTAATGTTAGCAGGTCTTGTTATTATCCTTTTAGCTGTAATAGTCGGCCTGATGTTTTTTGCTTCTCGCGCGGTGTGCATATCCGTTTGTCTTTTAATCTCCGCTTGAAAGCGCTCACACTTCACTTGATTCGCTCCGTGACCAGGTTTGCGGCAAGAATAGCACACATCGATCTCCATATTTTCTTGGTTGACAACAGTTATGGTTTCTGGACATTTGCGGCCATGACACGCTGAAGTTGAATGGTTAAAGTGGTAGCAATTTTTACATTGCACCACACGTTTTGGATCTTTTTTGTATGGCTCCGGCTTCATTTTTGGCGCGCCAAAGAAATGATCAGAGGTGTTCCTCATTATTCGTGCTATGTCCTCGAAGCTGTGTGACGCATCGAAGATTACCAATTGTAAATGGTCCTTTATTTTCTTTATGTTGAGTGGCCGAATAGCTATGCACCTCTCCATCTCATCAAGTTGCACTTCGAGTGGCTCTTCGTACGTGTTATTGCGGAGAATGACTCTCGTTGCATGCTGCTGTTCCCCTTTAGGGACGGGGGCTACGAACCTCAGTTCCTCGTTTAGTGCGCTAAGGGCTTCAATCACTTTTTTGCGAGATTCGCCGTTTCTCGGTTTTATACGAATCTCTTTTTTATTTTGGGTGATACTATAGCAGCAATTAAGTAGGATCGCGATATTTCTTATTTTTTTAACCGTATCTGCGTTTTCAATCAGGTCGCGATCGGTAATTCGAATCACAGGTATGTGTAAAGGTTTTTGCTGGTCGGTGATAGACTTGGAATTAGTATCAGCTGATATTGTGATGGAAGTGGACACTGGCTTGGCGTCGGATGCTCTTGACGTCGTATCCGTGTCTGTCGTTATCCGAGGACGTTCTATGCGAGCACGCTTTATACTTTTGTTATTTCGTTGAATTTGCTCAACGTTCGAATCGTGCGCACTTTGTTCATCATCTCGCGATAGAAGCTCGTGGCGGTTGGCGGTAGGCACTTGTACGCGTTCCCGACCGGTATTATTTGCTGATTGTTTCAGCCGGTTTCTTGAACATGCACGTTCAGGCATTGTTCTCAATACATTTTGCTCACTATTTTTATTGCGTGATTTTCGTTGATTGAGAGTTTTACTAACTTGATTTTGTGGGTAGATCACATAATCATTAACAATTTTACACTCACAAATGACCCGCTCCTTACTGATTAGATCTTGATTCGGAATGATTTTAATGTGGAATTGTTTATTGCAGTCCCGACAGTTTTTATCATTCACTTGGCATGTAGCCGCGTTGCACGAGATGATTTTAATAACGTGGCTACAGCCGTTCAACTCATCTTTTTCTATGTTAGGAATAAGTTCTAAGTAACACTTAACACTGGTTTCTTTATGGCAGTCAATGCATTTTAGTTGTTTAATATTAGTCTGGTCACTGTGCCACTGATAAAAATTCTTAACGTGGTTTATTTTCGAGCAATGCCAGCATTGTACTGGAAATTTGCCGTCAGAGTCCTTAAGGATTGACCCTACTACATTAGTGTTCACTTTGCACTTATTGTTATTGTACACGAAGTCATTTACGCTTTTAGCACTGTTTGCAAAACGGTTTTCACTGGTTGAAGGGTTTTTACAACCTTCCGTATCGTCCGTGTCCATTTTTCACCATTTATAAGGATAAATGGTGCAATGTTCACTATTTGTTGCGCAAACGTACATACGCAAGCGAAAAAATACTCAGCCTAGGTAATAATGTAAACGAAACTCGGAGCTCCGTTAAACACGTCTGCTCGCTACGGCTGCTCGCGCGCAGACCCTAGTAAGCCGTAGTTAGGTATGTACCGTACATCTATAGCTGTTAAAGGTGTATTGAAAGGACTGACCATCTCGTAAGTATCACTTTGAATTTTACCTATACAAAAGGACTACGTTAACCTAGATTTATTTGCTTTACCTGATGTTTAAAGATAATGTATAGCTTATAACGATGACGATTTAATTCTTACAACTAGAACCTCTTTGGAATAATATCTAAATATGATACGCCTATCTTTACTTTTATCAGGTTTGTAACCGTACTTATTTACCCTTACTATCCTATAAAGTTAAATAATAATACCGTAGACTCTCGTTATGTGCTTAGATGACTTCTATGACAACAACCTTGTGTAAATACACATAGCTAACTAATTACTTTTATTCGTCTGAGACAGTTTTAACGTGAACTCTTTATACACACTAACAGATAAAACATGTTTGCGGGCGTCTCCCTAGTTAGCCGCCTAGGTTTATCACTAAGGTTAGACGCGAATTCTTCTTAAACTTAGGTCTATACCTATCTGCTAATTATAACCACTACGATACCTTTCATGTTAAACGAACTCCCTAATTTGCACTGGTGTCCGCTTCCTTTTTTTCCTTTTTTTTTTTGGCTTTTCTATCCGGATATTTATTGTGTTTACATATTTTGTTAATGCTTCTCCGACCCAGTTTTTGTGGTATGTATTCCTTTTCTTGCTGTCCGCTTGTCACTTTGTAGGCTGCTTGTTTGTTATTTTACACAGTGGTGTAGTTTATACTAATGTAAAACCAACAAAACATTAATTTTATTGTCTGCCATTTTCGTTCATATTGTTAGTATTGTTACGTAACTTTATTTTCATTGGCATAGCATAACCTCCCATAGACTATAGTTTTTTTGTTTATTTTATTTCCTTAATGTTGCCAGTTAACTGATTGCGATTTTTATGTTCGTTCGAGATATTATCGAACAAATGATTGTTTTTTGTCTATGTTGTTCTTTTTTCTTTTTCTCCCAATGATGTTTTGTGTTAAGTGTGTCACTTTCCGTCTCTTCACCAAGCGGTTCCAACGGAAGACCAGTGCTGGCTTTACGGCTAGCGAATGCTGAGTTGGGACCGTTCCGCAACAATTTCTCTGTCTTGTTCTTTTTGTATCTACCTAATGTAATCTTGTATTGTTGTGAATAAATGTCTCTTTATCTTTATCTAATCATACCAACACGGGTTTATCGGACAACATACATACTCCGCAGCCTAGCGCTACATTTATTTTCTAACTAGATGGACGGTCTTAGAATTTGACGTTTCCGACAGGTATAGATAGACCTAACCACAGACTATCAAGATTGCATTCAATAAGTAAGTTTCGATACCCTAGCTTGAATATTTGCCTAATATGAATTTAATTTAAAAGGATTACTTTTCTAATATGAATTAATTATTATTAGTTCCTAATTTTCCTATTGGTTTTAGAAGGCTAATTTAAGTCTTCTTGGTTCAATAATTATAATTCTTACGTCGACAGAGTTTGTTCTACTATGCCAGTAGTAGAACAAACTTTGTCTACATATACCTAGCTATAGTGCCCGGCCGCTAGGAAGTCAATCCTGACAGCTGTCATCGCAGTACAATTTATAACCTCAAACCCAAGAATAGGTTATAAATTGTACTGCGATGACAGCTGTCAGGATTGACTTCCTAACGGCCGGGCACTATAGTCACATTACGTGTTTATAAGCTTCCCACGGTGTAATGGAAAAGCTAATGACTACCTAAGACCCCTAAACACCTATTAATCTATTGTTTTAGAGCAATTAAAAGTCCAAAATTACTTTTACAGTTACGTTAAACGTGTGAGTAGTGTTAAAGGAATTCCGGTGTAAGAAAACCTTTACTAGACCAACTAAGACCTAACATAACCTCGATTTCGGAAGTAAAACTTCCTGTGTGTAGTCCTAAGACCCTTCAACCGGCTATTTATAGCCTTTAGTTGGCTTCCAGGTGGGGAAAATACCTACGGTGGTCTATAAATACATGTATAAATAAGGGGATCAACGTCAAGAGTAATTCATATGTCCACACAACAATCGCAATCTGATTTCGGATCCACTTCTACGGGCCCTGAAGAGGAGACATAATGAGTTACAAACGACGATGCCTGACATACCGAATAAAGGTGTCAGGAAACCTTGTACGCGTACCTTCCAAACTCACTCAGTTAATGAGTTAAAACCGTGTAACTATGTATCTATCTGCGATACTAGCACATCTACAGAGACATCTGCTCTATAATATGTCAAAACTGGTTTAGTGAGATTCATTCTAGAACCTTTTAGTCTTGATTTCGTATTTAAAAAAAAAACAATCTAGCCAGAGTGTTTCCGTTACTTTCTTAGATCTAGGTATTTTACCGTCACTGATCTATGCGTAAACAATGTAATTTACTAGAACATGAAATTCGTATCTTTCTTATGTTTCTCTAAGCAAATATTTAGTTTGACTCAGACTAAAATTAGGAACTTATCACTTTTAAATTCATCCAAATTCAGCTGATCCATAAAAACACAAATTTGCCTACAATTCTCACTAATAAATATATTATATTAGTTAGCTATCAATGAATTAACTAACTACCTAATCAATCTTTGACGTTTTAGAAACCCTAATACCATAGATTATCAAATCGCTAGTTCTCTTTAGATTTGGAATTTGCCAAAATTAAATATATTTTAAGTGAATTTCTTCCTATTATATATTCAGTTTCGTACAAATAAAATTTCGTTTTAATTACCTAATTTACCCAAAGGTTTTATACCTAAGCGTGATTTTATTATATTCATCAGACTCAAAGCTACCACTGTTTTTCTTTTGTTTTACATGGCAACAAATGACTCCAATGTCTATGCCTAGCTATAGTCACAATAGATATGTGCTTTGTTTATAAACTCCGCCTCGGTGTAAAGGATGAGTTTCTAGCTAACTAAACCCTTGATTCCTACCAGACTACTGTTTTAATGCAACTAAAAGTACAAAACTACTTTTATTATTACGCTAATTGTGTGTGTAGTGTTAGTTATCTCCGGTGTAAGAAATAACTATCTAGACCAGCTAACCTATCATAAGAGTATTTCGAAGGCAAAAGCCCTCTATGAGTAGCTTACTACCTGTCCTTCGGTTTAGTGAAAAACCTTCAGATGAAAGACAGGCCGGGATCATACCTACTTTGGTCAGATATATACATATATAAAGATTTTGGGGATCGTCACCAAAAATATTCCACGTATCCGACTCAATTTCTACCGAAAAACGGTCCAACTTGTGGTCCTTTGAGAGGAATAAATGAAATATATAGCGGTACGCCTGATGTACCGAGTTAAGGCATCAGTCCTTGTACGCGAAAACCCATAATTTACTTGACTAATGAAGGTAAATCATCCGTTTTCTGATTGTGAAACTCTTTCAGATTTACAACCATAGTCAAACTGTAAATGCGGTTTTTGTATGTGATCAACGTCTGCCTCGGATCTTTATTAGACGGTTTACATTTAACCATCACAGCAAAGATCTGGAAAACAGAAAATATTAGTACCAAGAAAATACACATGATATCACATAGTAGTAGTATAATATTGGGCATTCTGGCCCACCTCGTTCGATCGGGCGAAAATTTCACCCTCCTCACTCGTGTGATCCAAATGCCCAATATTATTTTGTGGATTTCAAAATTTGGGTTTGCGCAAAATGAAATTCATGCATGCATTCTGTCCCACCTTTTTCGATATCGAGCGAATTCGTCCTCCCCACTCGTATGATCCAAATGCCTGACATTATTTGTGGATTTCAAAATTTGGGTTTACGTAAAATGGAGGTATAGATTTTATACATTCTTAAAGTCCAAGTTATACTAAGAATATTAGTTGATTTCGTAAAATGCAAAAGCCCCCACTCGTATGATCCAAATGCCTGACATTATTTGTGGATTTCAAAATTTGGGTTTGCGTAAAATGGAGGTATAGATTTTATACATTCTTAAAGTCCAAGTT
This sequence comes from Acleris cristana, assembly GCA_948252455.1. Classification (NCBI taxonomy): domain Eukaryota; kingdom Metazoa; phylum Arthropoda; class Insecta; order Lepidoptera; family Tortricidae; genus Acleris; species Acleris cristana. Next base: position 47,850,142 of record OX411771.1, on the reverse strand, counting down.
ATACTAAGAATATTAGTTGATTTCGTAAAATGCAAAAGCCCCCACTCGTATGATCCAAATGCCTGACATTATTTGTGGATTTCAAAATTTGGGTTTGCGTAAAATGGAGGTATAGATTTTATACATTCTTAAAGTCCAAGTTAAACTAAGAATATTAGTTGATTTCGTAAAAGCTTAAACACCTCGCACTTGGCCGGAGCGCAGAGGCGTTTGTACAACTTGTCGTAAAGGTGATCTGGCTCCACAGACAAGTTCGGGTCACCCAGGACGCTTAGTTCCCGGTGGTCGTATGACCGCTTTTGTGTACATGGTGAGTTTGCATCCTTCACCAGGGACGAGTTCATCCGTTATCTACCACCGCATAGTAACAGAATCCCTCCCAAATATTCGAGATAGTTCAGCAATACTCAGTGCAAGGGTGATCAAATCGAGCATCGAGATTGACAAGCTGGGACTTAGCACTACCAAGCCGGTAGGTCACAAGGAGTACTAAGACACTTATGCATTTGGTAAAGTTCTTACTATATATATCAACCTGAGTATAAAAACTTCAATAGCGTGATGTAGGTTTTAACTGGTTTTCGGATGTATAAAACCAGTCTTATCATCATTTAAATTACGAAACTATAAGATGTTTTATAAACAATTCGTTAGTTCAACTGATTTTTGGTTTGTAAAACCAAAACGCAAGAAAACAACGCATAAATGTGCTCCAGTTAATGTTAATGCTATTGTAATGCCATCTATAGGAACGTTATATATTAATACATTTCTAAAAAACATATCTCACTTTAACATATTGATGTAAAATCAGTTTTATTGTGTGCAAAATTAAGCTTAGCTAAAAATATAATCGCATGCGACATACAATGTTTTGCGTAATTGTAATTAGAACTCGAAGACCGTGCGGTATGAGATCCGCGATCACATTTCAGCCATGGACGCTCGCTATTATTGTGATGATTTCACGCAAATGAACATAGGTGGCGTAGAATAACGAATATTTTGCTTAATCTATCGGAATTAATCGAAACCATTTGCAACCTATATGAAAGTGTAATGCATTCATTAAGCTATTATATTAGTTCAGTACTTAGCCTATAGAGGGCGCTTATGATGAAACCATTGTTAAATTCTTTATATTGGTAATATTTAATTTTTGTATTCAATGTTGGAATTACAATAAATTTACAATTATAGGTGTTTTCTGGATTAAGAAATCGATTTGTCAAGTTCGCTTGTTCGGGAAAATACTTTTTCTGTCTCCAGTACATTTGCGTAAATAATTTAAATAAATAAATATATATATATATATATATATATATATATATATATATATATATATATATATATATATATATATATATATATATAAATATTTATTATTTTCAATAGGCAATTTTTCATTTGTTGATTTAACAAATATTCATGCATTTTATTGCACAACGCCGGTGGCCCCATTAAAAATATGCAAGAATATACATTTTGAGGGCTGGCATTATCGTAAATGTATCAAATACCTAATGTTATAATTGGTAACATTACTTTTAATTGTGTCGAACATTTTGAATACATTTCTTTCATTAAACTTGGTATAATTATTTTACCAGTGAGAAACCCCAGTTAAATGTTAACAGTTACTGGAATAAACATTCAAACTATCACACCATGTAAGCTTAAAGAAAAAAAAACAATTTACACTACTTATAATAAAAATAATGTTAATTACCACAATATGGATGTGAAGATGGAATCTTCTCTCACTGGTTCTTCCAGTGCAATAAAAATAGCAATAGTATTAAATTAATAATAGCGATATTAACTGCTTTATGCAAAATTACTCAAGTAACACCCCTGGCGCATGTAACAAAGTCATCAAGAATTCGCTATTTATTTGTCAACTTCCACAACTGCGTTCTTTTTGTGCTCCGAGACTTCCAGCTACCGCCACCGCCGCCCTACACCTCGTCCGCCAGCTGACCGCCCAGTGCATTACCACCTCCTGCTGTTTCATCTCGCTACTGTTAAAATGTGAGTAAGTACACTATTTTCCCAAATAACTTTAAAATGTTTCAGTGATTTAATTATATCAATTATTTATTATTTATAGGTCTGATACCGAATTTGAAAGCATCGTTGCTGCTAACGTGACCCCCGTCACCTCAAAATTTGGAAAACAAAAAAGAAGTGCAGCTAATAGGTATATTTCCCGTTGACTTGTTTTCACTGTTAATGTATGTTTTTAAACAAAAACGATTAATAATTAACCATATATCCTGTTTTAGATCTGATTCAGAGGACAGCGTAAGCCAAAATAATCTCAAATCGAAAAAAAACCATTAAGAAACGAAAATCATCATCAACCAGGTATTTGTTTTAACTATCTTATTCATTATCTTTTTAAAAGGTAATTCTAGTAAACCTTCTAACATCAAGGTGGTTGTACTCATTTAATTGTTTTTTACAGTTCTGCCGCATCGAAGATAAAAGGAAACCAAAACCCTCATGATTTGTTTGGTATATTCCCGGAAGATTTTAATATTACGCCGAAACCCTCTGTTTCTTCAAATGCGCTCGACTCGTCTATAATAAACCGACTGCCGACAGGAGCAACGAAACGAGCATGCGTTCTGAAGGGAGACTTCTTCGTGGAGCTGAAGGTGTCTCACACCGAAGACATTCGCGGTGAGTTGCCCGATCAGCGTTGGAAGAAAGCCCTTCTTGCAGTTAAGGCTCAAATCAACAGTGAAACACCACAGTGGAAATCGTTGCAAAAATTTGTTCAGCGACTTCAAGAAATTTTTGTAGAGGCTGACGTTAAATTTTACTCTAACAACAAGTAATTCAGTATTATTTTAACGTTGGCGTATAATGTCTGTTTGCTCTTATTATTTTTTATTGTGTTGCAATCTGAATAAACTTACATAAATATGCCTTTTTGCTCAGAGTGCTCCATCAGAGTAGAAAGAAAACAGTGGGTGGGTCACTTAAAAAGTAATAAACATAAAAATAATTCCGTTGTAGAACTAAACGATGAGGTTTATCAAATTTCCTCAGCTTTTAAAGGTCGCATATCGTCATATAGGATAATTGCTACTGATGATTTTAAAACTTGTTTACGTGACGTATTTTTGAACTCTTTGAAATGCAAATTTTTAAGAATGTTACAAAATGCGCTTCAAAAACAAGTGAGCCTTAAAGTTAATTTCGAATACTTTTGCAATTTTCTTTTATTCAAAGATGACAGGCAAGAAATTAGGTCTTTCGCAACAAAAAATTTTTCTGTGCATCAAAATTATGATTTGGAGAAGCTCTTTCAAAAATTCTTTATAACTATAAGAAAAAAGGTAGAGGATTTTGAAGACCGCGATTCTGGTTGGACATTTTTATCAAATTTGTATTTAGAAATAAATGTCAATAAATTTGATCCATTAAAAGCGTCATCTTACGTGGATTTGCCTAAATTAATAAAAAATAAAAAGGCTTGCATAAATATTCGCAATAACGATGACTATTGTTTTCTCTGGTGCGTTGTTGCCGCCATTTACCCGTCCTCACATCATAGTGAGCGTAAATCGTCGTATCCCTATTTTAAGACTGTTTTAAAAACTGATAATATGAGTTTCCCTGTCACCTTTGCTGATATTAAGACATTTGAATCCGATAATATTGATATCAGTATTAATGTGTATTCTTTAAAAAACAATCGAACTGTTGTAGGACCTCTTTACAGGTCCGAGTACAAAAGGAAACATAGGATCAATTTACTTTTAATCGAGCGCGGTAATAACTCGCATTATGTTTTGATTCGTGACTTGTCGCGTCTTGTACGTTCTCAAATTACTAAGCATCATGGTAAACTTTATTTTTGCGAAGACTGTCTCATATTTTTTGTATCGGAATACAAATATAATATGCATGTTTGTAGTGGAATTGCTACTGTACTTCCAGATAAAGGTACATATCTGCAATTTAAAAATTTCGATCGTAAACAAGACGTACCATTTGTAGTGTACGCTGACTTTGAAACTATTCTTGAACCTTACCAGGGTTGCGAGCAAGCACCATCGATTAGCTTCACCTCAAATAAACAAATTCATAAGCCTGCAGCTTTTGCGTATTACATAGTTTGTTCTTATGACGGAAGTCTGAATCGTTTTATTCAGTATCGCGGACCCGATTGCGTATCCAAGTTTTTAGAGTACTTGTACAGACATGTAAATGAAATACATGAGATCTTAAATAAAGAGGTTCCTATGATTTTTGACGATGAAGATGCTTTAGCATACAAAAATGCAAAAAATTTACACATTTGCAAAACCCCTTTGTTTGGTGATAAAGTTAGAGATCACTGTCATTTAACAGGGTTTTATCGCGGAGCGGCCTATCAATACTGTAACTTACGTTTTCGAGTGCCTAAACTTATTCCTATATTTTTCCACAATTTGTCTGAATACGACTGTCATTTATTTATCAAAGAACTGGGTAAATGTTCTGGACCTATAAAAGTAATACCTAAAAATAAAGAAAACTATATTTCATTTACAAATTTTTTAAGGTTATCTAATGATCAGTATGTGCAAATACGGTTTGTAGATTCATTTAAATTTCTAGGTGCTAGTTTAGAAGAGTTAGCTAAGGGTTTATGTAGATCAGAGTTTTTCCACTTAAGTAACTTTTATCCTCGATTAGAAGAGTTTAATTTATTACTACGCAAAGGAGTATATCCTTACGATTATATGACCGGCTGGGATAAATTTACAGAAATTGAGCTACCTGAAAAGAGTTCGTTTTATAACTCGCTTTCTGCGGAACAAATTACAGACTCTGACTATGAGCACGCTCAACGTGTATGGGAGACATTTCAAATAAGAAACATGGGTGAATATACAGATCTCTATATTAAAACTGACGTTTTGCTTTTGTCAGACATATTTGAAAATTTTCGAAAAATTTGTAAGATTCATTATGAATTAGATCCTGCATTCTATTTAACCGTGCGGAGTTTGTCATTTGACGCGATGTTATTGAAAACTGGCGTAAAATTAGAGTTGATATCTGATTTAGAAATCATTCGTCTTATTCAAAAAGGCATTCGAGGCGGAATTTGCATGTGCTCTACCAGACATGCTCTTGCTAATAATAAATATATGAAAACTTATGATGACAGTAAACCCGACTCGTTTCTTGTTTACATTGATTGTAACAACTTATACGGATATTGTATGAGTCATTCATTACCCATATCTGATTTTCGCTTTCTAGATTCTGAGGAAATAGAGCAATTAGACTTTATGTCAATTTCAGACGATGCAGAATTTGGATTTATTCTTGAGGTCGACTTAGTTTACCCTAAAGAGTTACATCATTTGCATAACGATTATCCCTTCTGTGCACAAAAATTTGTACCTCCAGGAGGGAGAAATTCGAAATTAATCCCAAATTTGTATGATAAATATGAGTACGTCATTCATTATGTACATTTAAAAACGTGCTTGCGTAATGGTTTGACTCTTAATAAAATTCATCGGGTAATCACCTTCCGACAAAGCCCCTTTTTGAAAAAATATATAGATTTAAATACAGAACTAAGAAAAAATGCAAAAACTCCATTTCAACAGAATCTTTTAAATTAAAAAATAACGCTGTTTTTGGCAAGACTCTCGAGGATAGTGAACGACGTGTAGATGTTAAATTAGTAAATCAGTGGAGTGATGAGAGAAACTCTACAAAGAAGTTTGTAACAGCAAGTAAATTAATAGCACGACCAAATTTTCACAGCGCCACGATATTTTCGGATAATTTAGTCGCTGTTCAAATGAAACCGGAGAGAGTTGTCTTAGATAAACCGATATACATAGGATTCGCGATACTCGAGCTTTCTAAGAGTCACATGTATCAATTCCACTACTCTGTAATAAAACCTTATTATAATGAAAGTGTTTCTCTCTGTTATACAGATACTGACAGTTTCATTTATAATATTAAAACCACTGACTTTTACGACGATTTGAAAAATCAGTTTATACATTATTTTGATACAAGTAATTATAACAAATCAAATGAGTTTCAGATACCCTTGATAAATAAAAAGGTTCCGGGATTATTTAAAGACGAGTTAGGGGGCGAGCTTATCACTGAGTTTGTAGGGGATACGTTCCAAGTTGTATTGTATCAAAAGCGAAAATTCATTACTCAAAAAGCAAAAGGAGTAAAAAAGCCTGGTGTCCGAGAATTAACATTAGATGACTATAAGGATGTTCTGTTCAAGAATACGGTTATTAGGAAAAAAAAAATATTATGTAAATCTATTAAACATGAAATCTTTACGCAAACTGTTAACAAAATTGCGTTATCCAGTAAAGATGATAAGCGACTTACATTAAAAGACAAAATTTCAACTAAAGCATGGGGTCATAGATCGATATTGTAGTTTTTATAAATTATAAGCGAATGTATTCAAATCTCGTTAAATAAATTGAATTGTAAATCTACAACTTTACCAGAAATGTATACCGTTAAAATAAGTAATATGTTAGTATTAAGAAACAATTTATGATTATATGTTATGTAAATACCTATTAGTACTATTATTTGAGTAAACGTACATATGCCTAGTGCAATTTGTGTTTGGATTTTTAATTTCCTAATTACTCATAAATAATTGGTTCTCCATTTCACAAGAGGTGTATGTTTATTTTTATTTTTTTATTTAACTCCAAACTAATTAGTGAGCTATTTGTGAAATGAATGAACTTTAATTTATATGAGTAAAATACAAACCTATTCATTAAAATGATTTATATTTATTTTTTTAATTAAGTGAATTTATTAGCTAAAGAAAGAAAGACAGTTAAATGTTAAAAATAGATTTTCTTCAATGATACTCAAAGTTTGCGTGAAAATTAAAAATACCGGTATTCTAAAATTTATTGTCTTTCTAACTAGCCGATAAAAATACTTACTTAAAATGAAATATTAAAATTAGCATGTTTCTCAATCAGCAGGTTAGCTGCTGACGCCTTGTCGAGTCAGCTATGACCGCGTTATACGATACTGACTGAAATTGTTCGTCAATTGTTGTGTAATTTTGTCGATTCATGAATTCTAATCGTTATAAATAAAGGCTCATATAATACTCAGCCAAACATCAGTCTATCTTCAGAACGAAGTTACAAGTTTTTACAAGTTGTTACGAGCTTCATATCCTCAGCCCCGGTGTGGTAAGCAAACATTTGATATATTTATATATTAACAATTTATTCAAGTTAGACTCGATCTATTTATGTAAATGTTATCGTCTTGCATTTTTATTTTTATTTTTTTGTCTGCAAATAGCAAGCATGACATGTGCTAAAAATATTTATTTCGATTTATCTTGTTTCAGAATATGGAAGGAACACAAGACACTTTCCTATTTTCGCAATATGCTCAGGATCCATTGGAGGAATTCCTAGTGGAAGAAGAAGAAGACAGCGAGCTGGTGAAGAAACTTAAAAGCGGAATCCAGAAAAAAAATAAAGAAAAAAAGATCAAAACGAAACTTTTCCAATAAAGTTTTTAAAAGAAGTGGTCACGACCGTCTGCCATCATTTATAATAAATAATAAAGCAGGGAAAGGTACGAGACTACTAAAAATACAGATAATTGACCTGAACAAAGACAGTGATGATGAAGACAAAGTGATGTTGAGTGCTCAATATTTGGCGGACGATAATTACGATGAAGTTATAGATCATGCCGAAAGTGTGATACATAAGATTTCAAAAAAACTGAGTGGATACAATGCTAGTTTGTAGTTTTAGTTTAATTTTGTTGTAATTAACATAGTAAGTAAATAAATATAATGAAAACATCTTGTTGTTTCATTTTGCAGTTATTAATGGCCCCTTGCAGCTTTTTTAAATTTCGATATAACTTTTAAACTAGATTTAACAGTAATAGTACCTATCATATATTTTAACATTACTGGACTAAGAAAAAGCTGCAAGTGACCTTAAGAGTTTTTTTTTTACCGACACGTTTTTCTTCATCTCGACTGACAGCGATATTAATTCAATTTAGTGGAAAAACTTTTCGGTAATTGATAATTCTCTTTGAATAGGTGAAATAAAAAATATGTTTGTCAATAATATCATTTATTTTGAAATCAGATATGAGAATACAGTTCTAAATTATTTTCAAAGTACCATTTTTTAATGCATAATACATTTTTTAACGCACAAGTTTTTTTATGAATTAAACAATTATATGTGCCGCTGTTTTTACAATATTTTTGATGCATTGATTGAAAATTAGGAAGGTCTTTTTCACCCAAGTCTATTACAGTACAATTATCACACAAATCTTTAACCCATTTAATTTTTTCTAACCCTTTTACAAATATTTTCTTATTTTCTAAGTGAACATAAATCATTCTTTTAAACTCTCTATAATCAATGAATCCTTCACGCCATAAGATACCGAGGTTTTTCTCTATCCATATAACATTACTTTTTTCTTTTTCCGATAAAGTAAAAGATGCATACGGAGGTTTTATTAAAAATACTTGCGTGTATTTATTTGTACTATACGCAAATTCTTTAAGAATAAATTCATTTGTAGATGATTTAAACCCCTGGAGATCTACAAACAAGCAGTCTGAGCTCATGATATCCTTCGGGTAATATTGGTCAACGGTTTGTATTCTACAATGCTATCATTCAAAATAAGACAGTAAGCCTTAGTATTACCGGGTATGTCCTGTTCACACTCTAATTCAACTCTCACATCTATTGAACCCGTTTTTAAGGATTCGTTTTGCCGAGAGCAGTCGATAACAAACAGAGGTGCTTTATCCTTAAATTCTTGCGGACTTAGCAACGGCGCTTGACTGCGGTTATAATACGACTGTTGGAATTTAGCATACTGATCGTATAATATAGCGAATTTTTCAGCTGCGAAACTAACATTAGAACTTTCATACGGAAAATAGGTTGAATTTAAAAAAACTTTTACATCTCTTAAATGACAATGATCAAAGTGTGTCATATCTTTGTTAGTCATATTTTTTCTATCTGTTTTTAATCCGATAACAACATATCGTGGCTTTTCAATTTGAGATGAAGTTTTGATTGCCCAGGAATGTTTTGATGTTTTCGGTAAAAGTGGATACTCATAAAGATCCCAGTTTCTAAATGCTACCTAAATAGCACGATCTTTTTCCAAGCACTTCATTAAATTTAACCTTTCCCGATCAGAAACTTTTATATGTGGCATACGCCATACTATTTTAGATATCGTAATGTTATCTATATATTCATTTGTATTTAATGTTACGCTATTTAAATTAGTATTGGATCTCAAAAGAATAATTTCATGCTTACAGTTTATAACTATTTTATTGTAATCCTCTGCAAAGCCAAGAATCTTGTTTAAAGGAATGCATACAGAAAACGACCCATGCGTAACTTTTGTACCGTTAACATCCCAACCCCATGACTTTGACATTCTCGATTCATGTTCATTTAGAGATAAGAGAGATTTCATAGTAGTTGTAACTCCAGCATTTTTAATTTTGTCTATTTCGATTCCATTAAGCTCATATCGAATATCTTGAAACAAATGAAGTATAGGGGTATTAGTAAACTGAACACTGGCCACCGGTAGTTTTGTTTCTCTGTTGACTACTACCATGTTTCCCTCTATGTATAAGGCACTCTCAGAAGGTAACACGTATAGATCTTGTTGGTTTATTGGTATACGGATTTCATCATTAAAATTGAAACTTGTTACGTAAGGTTTGTAGGAATGGAATTCAAAACTTTCTATTGTGTTATCGTAGCCGAAAGTTTCTGTTAAGTTTAGAATACTCATTTTAATAAACCAATAGTTTTAAGAAATTCTTTATTTTCCTTGGAAAGCCTCGTAAGCTGATTTTTAGGTGTTCTTTTCTTGACAGCACAATGCGTACTAATAATTGTACTGCGCGAAACTAATCTTTTATTGAAATCTATCATCTTTTCCTGAGATGCAAATATATCTGGATCTCTTCACCGCGTAAATTGATTAAGTTATCGTTTATATCCAATATTCTTAACTTTAAAGAGCTTAAGCTGTTTTGATTAAGAGGAAAATAAATAACGTTTTTAGGTGTTTCTATAATCCGATAGCCTGGTGGTACATTAGGCACAAACTCGTGAATAATATGACTTGGTTTTCCGTTAATAAATGAACCACTCATAATGTCACATTCAACTCGCACTATAGTTGTAGAGAGAATGGACACAGGAAAAGGAGACTCTGTTAATATATTAGCTTGAATAGTTTCTTGTCCGAAACCTAGTAAGTTACCAATCGAATTTTCTTTATTAAAATACACATTTTTAGAACACAATATAGACGTCTTTAACGTATTATTATTACATGTCAGTGAAAATGAACATCCTTTCAGATGTCTTTTCAGGTAATCGTCGAGGTCTTGAAGTTCGTATGACCCTTCAGGAATTTCAACTACTTCATTTTGGCCATAATAAAACATATTATTTCTATAGTCTATATTAGGTATAGAGTTAAAAGTCGAAAAATATAGTAACCCGCATTCATATTCACCATTTAGTTGAAAAGCTGGTGAATGATTTGTGATCAGGGTAGAAGAGGTTCCAGTTATGGACAAAGTGAATGACATCGTGTGAATGATATGGTTTTTATTGAACAGAGATATTTAAACGGTTACTCCAAAATTGTTTTAAATATTTCAAACATAAATGACCGCAATTTACAGTATTAAACTTTTGATAAGTGACATAGTTGTATGAAATAATTTTATTTTTTAAATACTTTATTGGAGGCTGAAGATCACCGTAACTATCGAAATATTCACAGTAATTATTATCTTTGACATAGGCTACCCAGTGAGTCCCTTGGTTTTCAGAACTATCTAAATTACTAATTGCGCACTCTAATCTATTCGAACGCTTTGGCAAATTATCTCTCATATAAACGCCACGGAAATGAGGAATATCTGAAGAGTGTTTTAAAATATCTATATTAGTGAGAGCACGTCTGGGAAGCCTGTCGACTAGTTTTGTTGAGTATTCTAAACACAATCCCTTTCCATTTCTGTACGGTTTAATGTGCAATCCTTTTCCTAATGCAATAGATTCCATCATTTTGTTGTGACGTTGTGATTCGGTTAAGTTTTTCTTTGCAGCTTTGTAATCACCAACAGCTTTAGCTATCCCAGCAGCTCCTCCAGCCAATGATCCCAACTCAGAAAGTCCCGCAAAAATAGGTATCAGTGGTAATATACCGCCAGTTTCCGGAATCGGTATTAAACGCGGAATATGAATTTTACTGTTTCTAGTAAATACTTTCTTTGCGAGCGCAAGAGCTCGGGTGATTGTAGTGCCTTTATCTTTTGATTTGTTTCTTTTCAGTTCCTTCCGCATCTTTGTAACCAAACCTTTAAATGATTTTATGCCTGCACCAGCTTTCATTTTAGATTTCATCACTTTGCTAACTAACCATGAAGCAAGTTTTTCTCCTTTTCCAGCACTTTTCGACTTCAACCTCTGTTTAGCCATTTTATAAAGTTCTAAATCTGCGCGGTGTCGATCTGTTAGGTTAGAATGTTTATCATAAGCTATATCGTGTTTCATGCACGCGTCATCCAATTCATTAACTCCTTTATCACCTCTTAATAACCGTTTATGCAATTTAGTGCCTGGTCCGCAATAATTGTAACCAGGTAAGTGTAATTCAAAAGGCAAGTGATTAATTACACTGTTTAAAAGTCCTCTTCCTTTCATATCCTATATGTTAATGACATGTTTTGTGCGAGCAACTATATAAATATATTCATACAATGGCACTTCTATTAATCCAGCTGTTCTCACTATCATTAAGTCCTAACCACTTAACGTATAATTTCTTCCCTTTTTTTTTGACCACCTTTTCAATGAGATAAACGTCCGGGTACTTAGTTTTTTGAAGTTCTTGTTCGTAAAATGTGCCCAGAATAGTGTTTCCTCGCTGTTCTTCTATATGATACGTAAACGGTCGAGTGTTACTGACTTGTTTAATAGTAAATAGCTCTGTTGACCAATTAGGCGTATAACTTTTATGGAAAGCGCTTTTATACTTGCTTATACGTACACGATCTCCCACATTGAATTTATTTAATTTATGATGTAGATTTTGTTGACGTTTCTTAATATTGTTCTTTACTTCCGATTCATTCTCAAAATTAACATCATTTGGTCTAAATTTTGTTGTACTATGAAAAGTTTCATTATAAGATTTGACTATATCATCTAAAGGTTTTCCAACCCATTTATAATTTCGCGCGAGAGATAATCGTTTTATTTTAAGCACAAACCTAATTTCCGTTACATGTTGCGAAACACGCACGTTAGTGCGATTATTTCATTTTGCGCAAACCCAAATTTTGAAATCCACAAAATAATATTGGGCATTTGGATCACACGAGTGAGGAGGGCGAAATTTTCCCAATATTATACTACTCATAGTTACACGAAATTATTAAGTTAGAATCTTATATTGTAAGTAAAATGAATTATTTAGTTTATCGCAATCACGAAGTGTAGCTCACAGGTCCTCCGGAATCCCTTACATAAATAAAACCAACAATAAATACACAATAATGAAAATATTATATACCACACGAAGATAACCTCCAACTCCGGACAACGGCAACAACTTACCCCCCAACGATGCAAAGCAAAAGAAGCCCCGAACTACTTAACCACCTATATTTATAACTTTTTGCTGCGACAAATTTTACATCTCTGCTAAATCTACCCTTGTGGCTTTTTGTTTAAAGTTCATTTTTTTTATTTATCAAAGTTTTTCCTCTCTGCAGCCACCATTTAATTACTAAGACTACAATCTTTACATCCCTCCTAATTTCCCCGTTACGGCTTTTAACATAAGGTTCATTATCTATCTACAAAAGATTTCCCTCTTTTCGTTCGCCATTTTTATTACACATATTTTACAGATACTTCGTCCCTTCAAATCCCACCTTTACGACTTTTGGTTTAAAGTTCATTTCATATCTATAAGAGTTTTCCCTTCTTACGTTCCTCATTTTATTACACATGTTTTACAGATATTTCGTCCCTTCCAATCCCATCTTTACGACTTTTGGTTTAAAGTTCATTTCCTATCTATAAGAGTTTTCCCTTCTTACGTTCCTCATTTTATTACACATGTTTTACAGATATTTCGTCCCTTCAAATCCCATCTTTACGACTTTTGATTTAAAGTTCATTTCCTATCTATAAGAGTTTTCCCTCCTTGTTACCTTAACAAAATGGCGCTCGCTTCCCAGCTGTTCTTGTGAAACCCATCATAATGACCAACAAATAAAGCCTATTTTTATTTGCCTAATTGATAAGTCACATTATTTATTCCTAAACTATGCTTGCCTCTCGACTATCCTTAATAAATTTAATTTTAACAGATTTTGTTGATTGTTTTTAATTTTGTTTTTAACTTTCCTTCGTTATTACTATTTAATTAATTTCTCATTCTCCTACAATAATGACAATTGTTTAAGTATTTATTTTATATGATATTGGATCTAAATTCCTTCTATTAAATATAATTCAATTTAAAACATAATTGAATTAGGTTACCTTACAGTACTTTATTCTGCCCTAATATACATACATATATATCTATATTATATATATATATATTATATATATCGACGCTGGAAAGGATAATTGACTAACGTCCATTTGACAAACTTTACAGTAGAGCGATTTAAAGTTTATTTTTTCGGAAAAAAAACATATCTTTTTTATTATTGTTAGTATCGAAATATCTTGTACTACAAACTTGTTCATAATTTTAATATCTACTGATTGGTTTTCATTGTAGCACTTGATAAGTGCTTGTTCACGAAATAAATGTCCCGTTAGACAATGCCTACTTTTGACCGGCGAGGAAAAACGGTTAACAGCCACCTGTCGAAATATTACGCGTATGACTACAGCTAACAAACCTTCAATCGGTTTTGATGAATCCTATTCAAAGGTATAAAAAGGTCTAACGTGCCTTACAAGGTTTTTTGGGCCGTAGTAAAAACGGCTTACATACCTTTGGGTTAATAACTACAGACAGGAAAAATACCTCATAACTCATATTAACGACGGATTAACGGACAATTTATGAAAAAACGTCGAAAATTTGGTCTGTAAGACCCTGCGTATTACAAAAAGCTTCAAATTTATAACGGGTAACGTGCTAAAAAACTGCTCCGATCGCCTTGTAACCCGGTTCATTAGACGTAAAAAAATTCACTGATTCTAACGATATATATAAGTCAATATGCCCCAAAATGTCCCGTTAGTCACTTTACCTTTCCAGCGTCGATATATTGATTATTTTGTTCCCAAAGTTATAAATCGCTTATTTTTAATTATTATTTGCTCTTACCGTTTGTAACTTTATTTTGTGAAGTGAGGAATTGGCTTAAGATGAAGTTAGTTCCGTTACAGTATGTTATTTTTGTCTAAAAATGGGTTCAAACTGATTATTTTTCTATTCTTGGTAACATGTCCATTTGTCTTAAGGATGATTATATCTTCTCCGAATTCGCTTCCTTGAACGTTTTTTATGATAATATTGTAAGCTTTATTTATCTATGCCGATGTCAGGAAACTTTCATGATCTTTGTTTTGTTTACTCCGCGTTCGCGCTTTACTGCGCGTTCGCGTAATAAAACGTGATACCCACGCGACCGTACGAGCTACTCGTGAAATTGACCCATGATTTTGCAGTCATTCTGTTATTAAACATGTGTTTTGACTTACAGCTGCATGTACCTTGTGTTCTTTTAACTCAAACGACGGAAGGTCATTCGGAAGTGGGGTAATATCTAAGGGGTTAAAGTTCAAAAGCCATTTTGGCCCCTCCCACCATAAAGCGTGTTCTGATAATTGTGATGATGATAATCCTCTTGTAGCACAATCGGCGGCATTCTCTTCGGATCTAACATGGTACCAATTCGTTGATTTTATAACACTGGTGGCTTGCTGTACTCTGTTAGCCACAAATTCCCTCCCTTAAGCCAGCCAAGTACTACCATGGAGTCAGTCCATGCGTATATTTTAGTGTGGTCGAGTGTTAAGCATGATAAGGATTCTAGCACCTTTTTCATCAGTTGAGCTAGCAGGACTGTTCCACATAATTCCAGTTTCGGTAGCGTAGTATTTTTATTTATTTATTTATTTTATTCTATTTTTTTGTTATAGCGGTAACAGAAATGCATCATTTGTGAAAATGTTAACTGTCTATCTATCACGGTTCATGAGATACAGCCTGGTGACAGACAGACAGACGGACAGACGGATAGTGGAGTCTTAGTAATAGGTCTTAGGTTCCGTTTTTACCCTTGGTACAAGGTTGGTTTTCGATTTATGACGAAGAATGAGAAAAGTACCCACAAATTTGTACGGAACCCTCAGTGGGCGAGTCTGACTCTCACTTGTTCGGTTTTATCTATAAAACCCCCTTGCAAACAAAACGGGCACTTTCGATTTTTTCAAGTAGTTTAGACACTGTAACTAAATGAAATTTTATGCTACAGCATCAAACTAATGTTATTTGTATGAAGTCAATACTTTTAATCAATCAATACTTTCTTTTAGCATAACATCTTATTTAGTTATGTTATACTAGCTTTTGGCCGCGACTTTTTCCACGAGAACTAATTTATTCGCAGTTAAGTAAATTTATACTCGTGTGGTTGCCGGTTTAGAAAAGTGCTACTCCATATCCTTCCCGTGGATGTTGTAAGAGTAGGCGAGTAAGGGAATAAAGGCTTTTAGTCCTGTTAGGCGATGGGCTTGCAACCTGTCACTAATACGCTTGTAAACATCTTTGCCTAGTTGTGCAAAATATTGTTACAAAATTATCAACAAGTTTTTAGAGTTGTAGGTAATTCCGTAGCCCTGCCTACCCCTCTCTGGGAACGAAGGCGTGAGTTTATGTATGTAAGTAAGCAAATTAATAGTTTGACGTCCTCCCTGGCCAGAATGATCTGTTAAACGGTAACCCGTCATTTTATCGAATTTCACTTCGCCGATTCTATCAGTTCATTGAATTTCATTTCATCGAACGCTATATTCTGCTGAAACCATGATGTTTACAGGATATTTCAAACATTCATTACGTAGTTTAGGTTACGTTACACTTGTAACTACCAAAAAAAAATCACTAATGCGGCGAGGAATGCCTTTCGATGAAATGAAAATTCTGCGTAATGATACGTTTGTTGAAAGTTGTTTTGATAAAATAATAGGTAACCCTGTTAAATACATGTTATATTGAGCTCGAAATTTTAAAAGAAGTTGAATTCTTGTTTTAGCGAAAGATGGCAAAACAAAAAATATTGTATACTAAAATGTATTAACCTAGAGGACGTTATCCATCCATCCATCGCCATCTTCCATCGCGTTTTGACATCTTTCGCTATAACAAGAAGATTTCGTGGGCTGGATACTCGTGAGCATGCTTTATACAGTTACTCATTGGAAAAACAGTGTACTTCTAAATGTACACCGGCTTCCTTGAGATTTGTTTATGTTCATGGCAAAAGCTGTTTTTAGAGGGAATTGCAGTCTTTTAAAGTGAAATGGTAAATCTGTTGGAATTATAGGCATATGGGGAATTAAAACATTTTCTCCTTGAGCAATTCCAGACATAATTATTGCCCTTACAATATTCCGACCTAGGTAGGTGCGTAAATTGCAACCGTGACCCACATAATCTTGATTTCGCATCAGGACTCAGGAGTACCGGGACACCAACTTTAAGCATGAACTTAGGTATGGGAGGGCACTCCCGATAGCTCCAAACAAAGAGTTCAAGAACTCTAGGGGTAGGACATGACTTGCTCGGCATCTATGACATTGTCTACCGAGAGATACCTACTCCACAACATCGCCTTCTACGTGAGACATATTTTTTTATTTATCCAGCCGACAATTTCGTTATTCGGTGCTAATATTGCCCTCTCACATAACCATTATCTATTCTATATATTGTTTTATAGATTGGAGTACACGTTATTTTTTAGATCATCTAAGTTTTGTACAATTATACTACAGAATTCGCGGTTTAATGTTTTTATTACATTTCCGTAACTATTTCTTGCCATACGACCTTCGCCAATTTTTAGTAGAGCATATTGCCCCGACTGTGTTTCATTAAGTAGTTGCTGGCATATTTGTAGTCTGTTTTTTTTTTTTACATATACCCTTATTGTAGATGCGCGCATGCATTTACTTTATCCGCCGGTGTGCCTCTTATTATCATCGGTAGAAGAGAATCTGTCTAAATTTGCCGTCCCTCCCATTCTGCCGTGCTCTAGCTAAAACTCCACTAAGCCACAAATCAAAGCCGTGTAACCGTTAAAACAAACGTTGTACTTACAATTTTAATAAGTGTTATCGCAAAATACTGCGTCTGTTTTTTATAAAATGGTTTTTGTGTTCTAGATGTGCAAATAAATGAGAAATAATCTACTTTGAACGCTAAAACCAAGCACAGTATCCTTAACCGTCTACTAGCGTAGTATTTATGGGCGGCAAACCTTTTCTTTTAATTATATTAGCCTAGATAATAAGTAACATTAGTTTTAATGTATTAATCATATTTAAAATATGACTTTGATTTGTATCCTAATTAGTGTTCACGACTTCCGATTACAATATGGTTATATTTATGTAATTTAAATGCGTAATGTAATGTATAAAATAATTATAATATTTTACATGTTAATTTCTGTATTTTTATCATGTATTTTTGTTGTATAAGGAATTACTTAGAAACTAAATCGATTGTGAATGACGTCACTTGTTTTTCCCGAGCAGAGTGGCGTGACAGGGTGGTGGTAGGAATAGTGGGGTTGTTTGTCAGTTAATTTATAAGTCCAAACGCTGTTTTGAGCGGGATCTTTATACCGCAACCACGGTGTAAGCTGTTACTCTGCCCAAATCATTAATATAAAAGTGATTATAACTATAAATTAGTTTCCTTTATAATTAACATGGAACCCAGTGACCCAGGCGGTGGAAATCCGCCGACAGCAGCGGTGGGATCACAATCCCCTATAATTGGAGGCTCCAGAAATGCGGAATATCGCCCCGAACCTACTTTTTCCATGGAGCAAGTGATGAGTTTGTTGACAAGTGTGACAAAACAGGCAGCCGCGAGCGCAGTTACAGCCGCGATATCTGTGACTTCTACACCACGAGACCGCATTAATTTCTACCTGCCGCCTTTTGATCCAGACGTCCGATCACACGATATTAGAGACTGGTGTGCGAATATTGACGAAACCATGACTACCCTCAACATTTCACCTCAAGAAGCACGTATGAAAGCTATACTTCAACTGAAAGGACGAGCTAAGACGTGGGCTGACACCTGGTCCTTGCAATCTACCACATGGCAACAAGTGAAAGAAGATTTAATCCAGACATTTGGGAAGGAGTTTCGGTATGCTGATGACGTCTACAAATGGCGCAGCTACACATCGGACCAAGCTGCCAGCTACGCCGAGTACGCTACTACTGGTTGGACACTCTTCAAGCGGGTCCGGCCCGAAGCTTCAGATGCTGAGGTGGTCGACGCTTTGATAACAGGTATTTATCCTGAACACATTAGATCGGAATTGTTGAGAACCACACCTGATTCTTTGCCCAAGCTAATTTCAATTTTAAAAACTTATCGCAAGCGGAAATTTGATAGTGTAGAAAAATCTAATAATTACAATAAGAGGCCGCGAGTATCTGAAACCTTAGCAAAAACTGACCAAACACCTACTTGTTTCAAATGTAACAAGCCTGGTCATCGTTTTCGCGATTGCAAGGAAGCTACCGCTCCTCCACCTGCGATGATTTCTAGATTCAATTCCCCCCAAAATATTAGTGGGTCTAACAATTCTGTGAAGTCTATCGAGTGTAAATATTGTCATAAGATGGGTCACGTAGAAAAGAATTGCTTTCGCAAACAAAATGACGAACGCAATTTACCGTTTAAAAATAAATCTGTAAATTTTTGTAATTCGGTGAATCGGAGTACTACATAAGTTAAAATAGGCACCAACCTTTACGATTGCTTATTTGATACAGGCGCCGACTGTTCCTTAATTCGACAACGTTTCTCTGGTTCGATTCCAGGGAAAAGGAAAACCGTTAATGTTGTATTTTCGGGTATTGGCGGTTGCCCAGTGCGTTCAACACAAACCATTACGACCATTGTTGAGATCGATGAAGTCAGGGTAGAGCTAGAATTTTATGTAGTCGGGGACACGCAGACTCAATTTGACATTTTGATAGGTTATGATCTTTTACAAATCCCTGGTCTTAGCGTTACCTTGACTAACTCTGGGATTTCAGTGAAACAAGACTCCAATTGTGATGTAAAGGTTTTGAATGAATGTACTGGTTTAGACCCTGTCTTTGACCTTGACACCGACGTTAAAGATCAGGTTTTACTTGACCAATTAAAAAATATTGTCAGTAACTTCAAACAAAGTTTTACAAAAGGAAATAATGTCTCGAAGGTTAATACAGGTGAATTAGAGATCAGGCTAAAGAACCCCGACAAAATTGTACAGCGTAGACCTTACAGATTGTCCCCCGTCGAGCGTGACAAAGTAAAAGATATTGTAAATGATCTCAAGTGTAATGGCATAATCCGTGACAGTTCTTCCCCTTTTAGCAGCCCGATTTTGCTTGTAAAGAAAAAAGATGGCTCTGACCGACTCTGTGTTGATTTTCGGGAACTGAATGCTAATACACTTAGAGATCATTATCCGTTACCACTGATCGCAGACCAAATAGATAAATTAGGCAGGGCGCGTTACTTCACATGTCTCGATATGGCCGCGGGGTTTCACCAAATACCTATTGCTGAAAACTGGATTCGTGACCCCTGACGGTCAGTATGAGTTCTTGCGAATGCCTTTTGGACTGTGTAACGCGCCCTCAGTTTACCAACGAGCAATTAATAAGGCGTTAGGTGATTATAGAGATAAAATCGCTCTCGTTTATATAGATGACATATTGATTATGTCTGAGACTGCCGAAGAAGGTTTGCATAATCTGAATCTTGTTCTTAAACGTTTGACAGATGCGGGATTTTCATTAAATGTAGCAAAATGTTCATTTTTAAAAACCTCTGTTCAATTTCTGGGCAACGTTGTCGAAAATGGCACTGTCAAGCCGAGTCCCTTAAAAATACAAGCGCTCTCTAACTCAGCAGTTCCTAAAAATGTGAAAGAGCTTCGTCAGTTCAATGGTTTAGCTGGCTACTTTAGGAAATTTGTGCCTAACTTTTCTAAAATTATGATACCTTTATATGAACTCACAAAATCCAGCATACCATGGAACTGGACTGAAGCTCAGGAAAAAGCTAGAAACGAGATCATTAGCCGTTTAACGTCATCCCCATTGTTGACAATATTTGACCCCGACTTGCCGACCGAACTTCATACGGACGCCAGCGCCCTCGGGTATGGTGCTGTGATGATTCAGAGGCAAAACCAGACCCCCCATGTCATTGGCTATTTTAGTATGAGAACGACCAGTGCGGAGAGCAAATACCACTCGTATGAGCTCGAAACACTGGCCGTTGTCAAAGCTATTAAACATTTTAGGCATTTTTTATACGGTCGTGATTTCAAGGTCGTAACTGACTGTAACTCGCTTAAGGCCTCTAGACACAATAAAGAACTGACGCCTAGAGTACACCGTTGGTGGTCTTTCTTGCAGTCATTTCAGTTCGATATTGAATACCGCAAGGGTGAAAAACTGGCTCATGCGGATTATTTTAGTAGGAACCCAGTCGATACAACCAGCCCACAAAAAGCAGTTTCTCATAATACTAATGTATCATGCTCAATTCAAACGATGCGATTCTCTCTTAATGCTTCAACTCTGGACCAAAATTGGTTGCTTATAGAACAAAAACGAGATCCCCTACTAAAGAATATAGTCGATCAATTACAGTCTGATTCCATCCCTAAAAATCTCGCAGACACTTATGTCATTTTGAAAGATAAACTGTTGAGACGTAAAGTACAAATAGAAAATAAAACACGGAAATTGATTATTGTCCCTCAGAGTTACCGTTGGAACCTTATTTCACACTATCACAATTCGCTCCAACACTTTAGTTGGGAAAAGGTATTGGCAAAAATACGAGACCAGTATTGGTTTCCTAATATGTCAAAATTGGTCCGGAAATTTATTGAGAATTGTGTTAGTTGTAGAGTTAGGAAGGGAACTTCAGGCACTAGACAAGTATCTTTACATCCCATTGACAAAATCTCAATACCATTCCATACTGTGCATGCCGACATTACCGGTCAAATGAATGGAAAACGTGATCGCCCAGAATATGCCTTCGTTTATATAGACGCGTTTACTAAATACGTCCATTTAGTATATTCAAACGATCGTACGTCCGAATCTGCTATTAGATGTTTTCGTGAAGTCATTACCATCTTTGGTACGCCCACTAGGCTTATAACAGATCAGGATAAAAGCATGACCTCCTTAGATTTCAAAAAGTTTTGTCAAAATTTCGGTATAGAACATCATGTTGTAGCGAAAGGTGCTAGCAGGGCTAATGGTCAGGTGGAACGCGTGATGAAGGTCATTAAAGACAACATGTCAGTGGTGGAGCTTGATAAGCCTTGGTACAATGCAATTCAAGATTTACAATTAGCCATTAATTGTACAGTGTCGAAAAGTACTGGTAAAAGTCCAATTGAGTTATTACTTGGTAAAAAATGTTCTCCGCCAGCTATCAAGCTCCTCCAAGTCGATGATGATGAACTTGTCGAAGATCTTATGACTGTTAGGAATGCTTGTAAAGAAAGGATGGACGAGCGATCTTTACAGGACAAAATCCGATTTGATAAAGCCAAAGCTCAAATCAAACATTTCAAAGTTGGAGATTTTGTTCTAATGCGTGTTCATGAACGTCACACTACAAAATTAGGACCTAAATTCGAGGGTCCGATGGAAATTCTGGAAATTCTACCTAATGATCGTTATAAATTGAAACATGTTAATTTACGAGGATGTTCTGAAAAGATCGCCAGCCACGACTATTTAAGACCTGCTCCCATAGGACAAGCAGATCCATTTGATGATAGTGATGAATCTCCCGTATGGGCGGATGATGTGACAGATGAGACCTTCATCAAAAGAACTTAAGACAAAACC
Organism: Acleris cristana; assembly: GCA_948252455.1. Lineage (NCBI taxonomy): Eukaryota > Metazoa > Arthropoda > Insecta > Lepidoptera > Tortricidae > Acleris > Acleris cristana. The sequence goes on along the minus strand of OX411771.1, from coordinate 47,827,889 downwards.
TACCTAAGGTTTTAGAATTGATTTACCTAGTATTTATTATAGTTTTAATTTAATTATTTAATTTATCACTTTTCCTGATTTCCTTCCCTGACGCTGGCTGGCCACCATGCGTTTCCTTTCCCGGTCTTGAGAGACTAGATCCCAGGATGGGTGATGCCTGATCTCTGTGTGGCTAGATCCCAGGATGGGTGATGCCTGATCTCTGTGTGGCTAGATCCCAGGACGGGTGATGCCTGATTTCTCTGTGTGGCTAGATCCCAGGACGGGTGATGCCTGATTTCTCTGTGTGGCTCGATCCCCCGACATATTTTATTCATAAAATTGGGATCATTTACCACTAACTCAAGATTTTATAATTGTAATTGTAAGGAAAAAAAATGCTAAATCCCTTCAATAGTTTATAGTTATGTTTTTTACCAAGGTTTTATATTAAATTGCTTATCAGCACGTAAATTATTATAATTTTACCATTTTTTAACTATGGACAGCCAACATAATTGTGTGTACTACCTCATTTGGCTAATCTAGAAATATATTAAGAGTGTAAACAACCGTTACAAGTAACTAGATTTCGTCCCCTTACTTCTAGAACCGACTAACTGCATGAAGTATATTTTCAGAAAAACGCATTTCATTGGTGTTGTCGTATATAAAAAAGAAAAAGGACGGGAAATAAATAAAGATTGACACGACGTGTATTGACGTTATTTAAATACTAGACGTGCCCGCGGCTCCGCCCGCGTGAATGAATTATATGAACGTCACAATTGTATTATGTTCATGAGCCCTGATTAGCAACGAAATGACATATTTTCAGATTATATAATTGTTTATATACATTTATTAAAATGTCAACACTCAATCATAGCTTAAATTTACACATGAAACTCAGCAATTATTATTTTTGCAATTTTTGGGTAGAAATATTCATATTGCAATGGCAAACTTCAGGTCTCGATAACATTTGGTATCCGTTTTGATACAATATTATCGTTTAAAGATGTGCGTATATTATTAATTAATTATTATAACTAAAATACGTAAATTCGAGAAAAAGTAACCCCAACATAGTTGTGTTGGCTATTTTTAAGGCGTATTACATTATCCTGACTGTAGCATCCTAACTGGAGAAGGGGCGTTAAACCATCTCACTAATTAGAGCGAAACAATTATAATCCTTTTTAAAAACAACAACAACATAATTATGTAACAATATAAATGTTTATTTCGATATGTAACAAACATCTAAGAATCAAAGTAGTACAGGCGACAAAATTAACGGAACCCCTACGTTTATGTAATTGTATAGTGTCTGTGTACAGAAAATGGAGACTATATTTGAATTTGGACGTATCTTCTCTTAATTATCTACACCACTACAAAGACTTTCGTAATTTTTTCCACCTTCAGTAAGATAATTATATTATTAATTATTAAAAACGGATTGGTGCCATCTGGGGCTCTACTTTGAAATCCGTACTCCGAACTTCGTCTATTTCTATCCCTTTTGCTCTCGAAGCGTCACTAATTCGCAAGAAAGTGACGGGGCGATCCGATGGGGCCCCTGGGGCTCTACTTTGAAATCAGTAATTCGAACGTCAGATCGCCCCGTCACTTTCTTGCGAATTAGTGACGCATCGAGAGCAAAAGGGATAGCAATAGACGAAGTTCGAATTACGGATTTCAAAGTAGTGCCTCTGGACCGTCATACTGACATTGACAAATGTTTTTGTGACAGTGACATTTCTTGGTAGGTTTGATGAGCATTTCAAAAATTGCCACTTTTAGTGACATCTCAAGAAATAAAAAAAAATTGGCAGGTAGGTAGGTAGAGAACATCAAACTATGCAATAATTAAATACTATTCTAATGTGTCCGAAAATATTTGTCTGGAGAGTTCCTTTTGTGTTACCGATACTCAAACGTTTTTACTATCCACTCCCCGCAACCTTGGCAATGTTTGCCAAACCCCTGACTCTCGATCTAAACAATAATAAAACTCAATTAAAATTTATCAATCAAAAGACAAATTAAGAATAATATTGATTGTTGTTATACTTACAATTCAAGGCATCACAGCAAACTATGTTTTTATTTTTTATTTTTTGGCCTGGTTGCGGGACCTTTAAGCCACGTCTTTATTGGGTAATATTAAATTTTACTTCACAATTTTTGTCACTTCATTTTCTTAGATAGATTTTACCGTGTTTTTTGTTGTGAATTTGTAATAGGTTTATGAGTATTAATGTCTTTCAAAACGATGCGTTCACAGAGAAGAGAACGTAACTCTCGTCGGACTGCCGAAGCTATAAAACCTGTCCCAGATGAACCAATTTAACCTGCATGCAGTCCTTCCATAGCAAATCGGAACTTATAGCTCCGTATTGCACTTGTGAGATAACCTAACCAACAAAAAGTTGGAAAACCCCCGGACATTGACATTTCAAAGTTCAATACTTCAAAAACGGCTGAACCGATTTCGATATAAAACATAATGTCTAAGAACCACCGCTAGAAAACCTGCTTTCAAATAAAAAAAACCGCATCCAAATCGGTTCATCCGTTTAAGAGCTACGGTGACACAGACAGACAGACACACACACACACACACACACACACACACACACACACACACACACACACACACACACACACACACACACACACACACACACACACACACACACACACACACACACACACACACACACACACACACACACACACACACACACACACACACACAACACACACACACACACACACACTTACACGTCAAACTTATAACACCCCTCTTTTTTGCGTCGGGGGTTAAAAAAGACGGAGGACTCCTTTAATTCATTTTTTAGGCCAGCCGCATACATTCGTTTTCCGTATACGTTTTCGTGTATACTGAAAGCGTATGTATGCGGCCGGCCTTAAAGGGCTTAAGGTATTATTAGTGACCAAAAGCGTCTAATTAAACGTAAGGTATTAAGCGAGACCCTGTGGCGAGACCGATCCGAACGTTTCCGAACATTTCCGAACAATGGCCGACGGTTCAAATTGTCAATGTTATCGAGATTTCATATCGTGATTGTAGAAAAAATACGCAGCGAAACCGGTAAATTTTATGCTCTTGTTCTATTCTCATGTCTAGAGAATAGATTTCAATAGTTTATTCTTAGGTAACTGTTACATGTACACTTACATAGCAACACCAGTGTGTTGCCTTCTCCCCTTTTCCGGGCGCTCTCTCTCTCTCTTGTCATGGCCGACGACGCCCGGCACAGCACACGCGTTAACTCTTACTTGTAACTTTATAATTATTAATAAAGTCTGGTTAAGTAAAATAGTTGTGTCATTCAAACCTCAAGAAACATAACATGGTGTCAGAAGATGAACGACGATCCATATAAAAAGATTCCGCCTCGCATGCGTGATGGCGTGCAATCACATCAACATATAAACTTCGGGACAGGGATGCTTGGACCACTAGACACAAGCAATTCCAATATGGCACTAACATGGAAACATTGGATCACGCAACTAAAAATATACATACGGGCTAGTGATCTGGAGGCCGAAGAAGATAGCCGTAAGGTAGCTATCCTCCTACACTACATTGGAGCCGAAGCACTTACGATATTTTATTCATTTGACGTCGATATCGACAAAATTTCATTCGATACCTTAATAGAGAAATTTGAACGGCATTTTACACCGCAGACCAATATAACAATGGAAAGGCACAAACTATTCAACAGACGCCAAGGAGCGGACGAGTCCATTGATGAGTACGTCACAGACCTCAAGAATATTGGGAGACAGTGCAAATTCAATACACTGCAAGACAGCCTTCTTCGTGATGTTTTTAGTTGGAACCTGCATCATAAGAACCATTATATCAAGGAGAGTATCTTGAGGAAGAAGCCGAAAACCTTAGAGGAAGCCATAGAACTAGCAAGATCTATAGAAACCACAAGAAACCAGGCCAAGACATTAGAAGAAACTGCATTTGTTGGTCAGGTCAGGTCCAGTCAACCCAAGCCTCACTCCATTCGCTCCACGTCGAGTCAACCCAGTTCCTCAGAGTTCCGACCAGTCCAGAAAAAATTTCATGCTGTCCGACAAGATAAAGAAGACATTACTTGTAACAGGTGTGGACAGGTGCATCGATTCAGATGTCCAGCTAAAGGGGTCAAGTGCAAGAATTGTGGCAAGTATAACCAGTTCGCGTCGGTATGCCGCAACCAGGTCCAGGTCAGACAAATTAATTCACAGATTTTCACTTCACTGCAATGATCTGTCAATGTCATAGCCGTCATTTTAACAAGTGACGTTTGTCAAAGAATTCATGGTCCTGGATTCTTAACAGTTTAGCCACAAGTAATAAAATTGATTACTTACCTTCCGACGACCCTGAATTCTTCTTCTCTTTTGAAAAAAGGGAAGATGTTACATGTACACTTACATAGCAACACCAGTGTGTTGCCTTCTCCCCTTTTCCGGGCGCTCTCTCTCTCTCTTGTCATGGCCGACGACGCCCGGCACAGCACACGCGTTAACTCTTACTTGTAACTTTATAATTATTAATAAAGTCTGGTTAAGTAAAATAGTTGTGTCATTCAACACCTCAAGAAACATAACAGTAACGTGCGTTGTTTTCGAGAAACGTGATAACAAAGTTCTTAAAATTTGTAAGGCGCCATCTCGCTTCTTCCTTCGTTTTTTATCCCGTTCTGGTTTTTCAATTTTATATAATAGATAGTTAAAGTTTGCCAGGATATACTCTCGGAGGGGACCGAACCTTTGGAGTACAAGGTCCTCTTGATTAAAAATGAGTGGTTGTGGGTTTACTTATAAAAACAAGTTCATGTTCATTCATGCACATTTATTAAGCTATCGCGACATGGCGGTTACGGCCGCAGTGCCAATTACATACTTAAGATAGGGTACGTACCTACATAGACCGATTTTACTTAGGCCGGCCTGGATGTTAAAAACAAGAGTCTACGGTACCGTGTTGGGTTCGGATGGCTCGGATGGAGCCTACGGGTAAACCTTGGCTTCCAGCTGTGAGACGGCGGCAGGATTGGCAGTACTGTAGCGTGGTGAGCGGCCACCCGTTGGGGCCTACGGCTAGGCCTTGGCGTCACGCCGCGGACATACGTCCGGCGGCGCACCCAACTGAGTGGCGGCGGAATGGCAGGCTCTGCGGCGACATTGTCGGACGTCGCTTGGCGTCAAGGCCCTGCAGGTTCGGGTTTTCCCTCATGATCGCGCTGCGGACTAGGTCCGGCAGCACGCCTCGACGTCGCGGTTAAAACTTTTAAAGATTATAATTTGGACCGCGCTTAGAGACGCATTTCAAAAATAGTTTGCACAGTATATGCACGCACACAACACTTGCACTGCACTTGTACAGGCAAAGTTCATTGTGAACCAGCACAATTTAGCATTACGCAAGCGTGTGCCTAGGTGCCTACGCTTGCAATAACCTCTAGCATATAATTATTATCGAATAAAGTCAGTCTACTTTTAGCACTCATTTCGGTTGTTTCAATTAGCATCATCCTGACTCAATCAATACTTAGCAATTTTATTAACTATCAGTATCATCTAAGTAGTGTAGCTTACCCCTACATTACATTTTGGTCCTTCGAACTTTTGACCTAGTGTGCCTTTCGGTAAAATAAGTACCCTTTTCGCGAGCTGTGTCGTGAGTGTTACGCGAAGTGAAACTAGTTATCGAAGTGTCATCGCAGTTTATCAAAGCCTGGACTATAACATCAGTGAGCAGCATCAGTTCACGCAGGGAGCAACTCTATCATCGCTGTCCCCGATCTACAACTACGCATCATATCAAGTAAGGTTTTTCCATTTTCTTCTTAACACCATGGAAGGCTTACTATATCAACAGAAGGAGATATCGAGAAGTTGCAGCAAATTAAAGTAAAATTTGGCAAGGATTCGGTAGATAGGAAAACTACGGAAAATTTGAGAATTAGGATAGAAGCATTAGATAACCTCTGGAAGGAATTTGATCAAAATAATACTGATCTCAAGCAGTATGAAGGTCAGAAGCAGCAATACTTTACAGATAATTTATATGAGCAGACTAAGATCAATTATCAGGCAATTCGAAAGCTTTTGACTTCGTTTGGTAGAAGGTAGAAGAAAAGACTAAGGAGCCTTGTAATCCCCCGAGAGGTAGTAGCGTCGAAGATCTATTAACGCAGCAAAAAAACAATTTTCGGGCTTTAATGAGACTGATAAAGAGCATTATAGTTGTACTGAACCCCCCAAAAACAATTTTAACATTTTATATTTTATATTTCTAAGTTATCTTTAAGTTGGCCTCACGATCGTCTAATGTCTAAGAACCCTACATTGTGAACCGAATAGTAATCCAAAGAACTTTAATGAGCGAGAGTTTATCATTACTAGTCTATTTTGAAGTACCTAATTACTCCTTTCTACTGTTTACTATTGAAGAATACCATTAAATTTGCAGGCTAATATATTTATATTGTTAAGTCAAAACTAAAAGTATTAACTATTCAATAAAGAATTATATTAATAAAATTCCTAATTGAAACATGGTTCAAATTATTGTAATAGTCTATTGGAAAGGATTAATTAACCTAACATTCTATTATTAACCAAGGAACAGAGTTATGGCAAGCATGAATATAGAAATCCTAACATAAAATATAATCATTCTACTGTTGAAACAAAATATCTATAGGCAACTTAGAATATTACTTGGAGCTTCAGATATAACCTACATAACTATGAACAAACTCTAGGTTTAATTCAAATATCTTACTAGATATACTTTTATAAAATGGCAATAATATATTAGCGGATAAGGAACGGCCCCATCACACGCCGTTCCGCTGCTCTTCAACCATAACCTCAGAGCCCGCCCACTAATATATCTTTTATTATTTAGTATAACACATTATTCTATTAGTGTTAAATTTAGTAGACTAATTCTAGTCAATTAGGTAAACTTGATTCTACTAGTCTCTCCAAAAGGATCCTTTGAGAAGAGAGACCGAGACAAACTCAAAGGATTAAACTATTTAATTCAATTATTCATTTTACTTTTGAACACAAAATAATATATTAGAACAATATAATATCAATGCTTAATTTTAGGCTTTATTCTTATTTCTTAGCCTGTTACTTCTTACTTATAGAATTAAACTCAATATGCCTATGACAAACTTTGTGTGTCTTTCTCTATAATATGTAGTCATAACTACCAAACTATTTAGTAGTATACCTACTGTAATTATCATGTAATTGTAACCCTACTAGGCGGGTTCTACAACCTTTATACTCTGGATTGTAGTATGAATTATTGAATCACTCAGATTACTATAATTCAATTTCAGTACTATATCCCTAGTACATAAACTGTTTAGTTTAAAATTTAATAAAGTAATGAATTAGTGTTACCTCACCATTCATAACTTAGTCTGAGACACTATTGTGTAAATTTTACATATACCATCTACTACACTGAAGTTGCCAACACTAAATTAAATCTAAAATTAATTAGCCCTAGTAAGTAGCCCTATAATTGATTTAGTGCGCTTTCAGATATCCTGTTTCAACACTTAATTTAACTAAATTAGTAGCCCTTTGGTTTTATCACTAAATAACTTTTTAATAACCTTAATATTCTCACAAAGGTGGTGTGTTTTTGAACTACATAGTGTATACTCAACACTAGGGTTCCTTCAGACAACAACTAAGCATATGTGTAAGTACAGTGACCACTGATTGTCCTTGGACAGAGACAGTAAGCCGTAGCTAGGTATGTACCGCACATCTATAGCTGTTAAAGGTGTATTGAAAGGACAGACCAACTCGTAAGTATCACTTTGAATTTTACCTATACAAAAGGACTACGTTAACCTAGATTTATTTGCTTTACCTGATGTTTAAAGATAATGTATAGCTTATAATGATGACGATTTAATTCTTACAACTAGAACCTCTTCGGAATAATATCTAAATATGATAAGCCTAGCTTTTCTTTTAGCAGGGATGTAACCTTACTTATTTACCCTTACTATCCTAGAAAGTTAATAATAATATAGACTCTCGTTGTGCTTAGATGACTTCTATGACAACAACCTGGTGTGAATACACATAGCTAACTAATTACTTTTATTCGTTTGAGACAGTTTTAACGTGAACTCTTTAATTTACCCTTACTATCCTAGAAAGTTAATAATAATACCGTAGACTAATAAGTTTCGTTACGTGCTTAGATGACCTCTATGACAACAACCTTGTGTAAATACACATAGCTAACTAATTACTTTTATTCGTTTGGGACAGTTTTAACGTGAACTCTTTATACACACTAACTGATGAAACATGTTTGCGGGCGTCTCCCTAGTTAGCCGCCTAGGTTTATCACTAAGGTTAGACGCGAATGCTTCTTAAACTTAGATCTCTACCTATCTGCTAATTATAACCACTACAATACCTTTCATGTTAAACGAACTCCCTAATCATACCAACACGGGTTATTCGGACAACATACATACTCCGCAGCCTAGCGCTTTATTTATTTTCTAATTAGACGGACGGTCTTAGAATTTGACGTTTCTGACAGGAATAGATAGACCTAACCACAGACTATCAAGATTACATTCAATAAGTAAGTTTCGATACCCTAGATTGAATATTTGCCTAATATGAATTTAATTTAAAAGGCTTACTTTTGTAACATGAATTAATTATTACTAGTTCCTAATTTTCCTATTGGCTTTAGAAGGCTAATTTAAGTCTTCTCGGTTCAATATTTATAATTCTTACGTCGACAGAGCTTGTTTTACTATGCCAGTAGTAGAACAAACTTTGTCTACATATACCTAGCTAGTCACATTACGTGTTTATAAGCTTACCTCGGTGTAAAGGAAAAGCTACTGACTACCTATAACCCCTAACCACCTATTAATCTATTGTTTTAGAGCAATTAAAAGTCCTAAATGACTTTTACAGTTACGTTAAACGTGTGAGTAGTGTAAAGGAATTCCGGTGTAAGAAAACCTTTGCTAGACCAACTAAGACCTAACATATCCCGATTTCGGAAGTAAAACTTCCTGTGTGTAGTCCTAAGACCCTTCAACCGGCTATTTCTAGCCTTTAGTTGGCTTCCAGGTGGGGAAAATACCTACGGTGGTCTATAAATACATATATAAATAAGGGGATCAATGTCAAGAGTAATTCATATGTCCACACAACAATCGCAAACTGATTACGGATCCACTTCTACGGGCCCTGGAGAGGAGACATAATGAGTTACAAACGACAAAGCCTGGCATACCGAAAAAAGGTGTCAGGAGACCTTGTACGCGTACCTTCCAAACTCACTCGATTAATGAGTTAAAACCGTCCGTTTCCTGATTGTGGAAATCTTCAGGTCTCAACTCACAACCAAAATGTGAGTGTAGGTATTCATTTTCGTAAACTACAACTGCCTGGAGCTCTGCGTAACCGACTACCATTTGTGGCGACGTTACAGAGTTCTGGAAAACAAAAGAAGGTTAATAAACATGTTAAAACAATCCCGGAACACACAAACACCAGTTATTAAAACATTCTCACAATCCTAGCAAAAGAAAGTCAACTACAACATTCCTGTGTAGCGATAATCGTTAACTTGTAGCGTTACTCGAACGCAACGTGAAGCGACACCCAAAATAATATCACCTATAATAAACGAGCACAACACAAATAAATAAAAACCAACAAGGCAAAAATGGACGATACGTGACACCTCTCAGCAAAATATCAACTCACCCCTTCGACGACCGGAATAAAAAAGCCCCGCTCAGACCCTCGCCAGACTTTATATAGAAAACCCTGAGCATGCGTAGAAACCCCTAATTTTCGGCCCCGCTGTATGAAACATGCGTATAAGATCGCTTGGATGCGTGAACTTTTCCCGCAAAAGAAATTTCAATTATTCAACTTTAGTGTCTATTTCATCATTTCAAGTAACAAATAAAGCTCACTTTCGTTTGAACTCATCTCTCCTCATATTAGCGTCTCTCTAGCGTCCCTGCGTATAGAGAAGCTGGGATGCGCAGAAGTTTTCCCGCAATAATGCATTTACTTTTCTAATGACAATGATTATTCTAGCATAACATGTAACAAACAAAGTTCATTATCCTTTGAATTTGACCCCTACTCATTTTAGCAACATAGCGGTCATAATTCTTCTTTTTTTTTTTTCAACTTCCAGCCTATTCGATCCTTATTTATTAGGTTTAACAACTATAATGTTACCTCATTACAAAATAATTTGTGCAATTCTTTCCTCTTTAATTTATCTTACTAACATAATGAAATAAACCTATTTATTTCCTAAATTCTAATTAGAATGTTCTGTTTTTTTTTATTTAATTTCAACCATTTCCTTCGCTTGCTCCACAGCGCCATCTAGGTAATTCAAAGTGAACCCATTTCTCTGCTAGTCGCCCAGAATTAACCTGTCAATTTTAAATGTCTAATCGTTTAGTTCATTATACTTTGAACTTGTCTCCTACTCTCCTTAGCATTATAACCGTCATTTCTTTTTTAATTCAACTTCCAGCCAATTTTTTATTACAAAATAATTTGTGCAAACTTTCCCTCTTTAATTTATTTTACTAACATAACGAAACAAATTTATTTATTTCTAAATTCTAATTAGAATGATCTGTTTTTATTTAATTTCAACCATTTCCTTTGCTTGCACCACAGCGCCATCTAGGTAATTCAAAGTGAACCCATTTCTCCGCTAGTCGCTGAAAATTAACCTGTCAATTTTAAATGTCTAATCGTCTAGTTCATTATACTTTGAACTTGTCTCCTACTCTCCTTAGCATTATAGCCGTCATTTCTTTTTTTATTCAACTTCCAGCCAATTCGATCTTTCTTTATTAGGTTACACAACTATAATGTTACTTCACTACAAAATAATTTGTGTAAACCTTCCCTCTTTAATTTATTTTACTAACATAACGAAATAAATCTATTTATTTCCTAAATTCTAATTAGAATGATCTGTTTTAATTCATATTATTAATTTCTTTTATTTCACACCTCAGCGCCATCTAGGTAACTCAAAGTGAACCTATATTTCCGCTAGTCGCTCAGAATTAATCTGTCAAATTTTAATGTCTAATCGTTTAAATAGTTGTCAATGTTTTCCAGAGAGAGCGCTGTTTTCAGTTTGTTTTAGAAAATCTAATGACTAATTTCTAGCTGTCTGATGGCGAAGATTAACCTGAGTCTTAAAATGGATTTTAAAAAGGACACTACACTCGTGTTCCAGTACATAGTTGACAACATATCAGAAAAGTGGGCGCTGGATGACGAGTTCCAAGCAATTCAATCACGGTGGTCTATCTATACATATAATAAAGCTGAAGAGGGTCGAAAGTGTGTACATGGCAGATATTCCAAAAAAAGTTGGCTGGGGAATATTTAGAATCGATAACAGAACACGTTCCAACAGTTTTTAGAATTTTTGTCTGTTTGTCTGTTTATCTGTTTATCTGTTTTTCTGTTTATTTGAACGCGCATCACGTGAAAACGGCTGAACGGATTTTTAATGCAAACTTTACTAATCTGTCGAGAAAATCCCCGGCCAGATGATAGGCTATATATATATATACCTATATTTATATATATTATAGGTATATATATATATATATATCTATATATTATTATTATTATATGTATATATATCTATACATATAATAAAGTTGTAGAAGGGAAAACATCTGTACATTCGAGACATGAACTTAAAAATACTATACGGGACCTCAGAATGAGCAGCAGAACACGTTTCTACAATTTTTAGAGTTGGTGTCTGTTTGTCTGTCTGTCTGTTAAATTTTGTTTCTCCTCGCATCAATTGAAAACCACTGAACCAATCTTAATGCGGTTTTCACTAAAACGTTTCAATAACCGGTGACCAGATTTATATATAACTAGAGGACGCCCGCGATTTCGTACGCGTAGAATTAGTTTCCCGCTACTCCCCCCATTTTTTCTCGTTGGGGGTAGATTTTCGGAAAATCCTTTCTTGGTGCTCACTTACATCATGAAAGGAACCCCTGTACCAAATTTCAATTTTCTATGTACAGTAGTTTCGGCTGTGCGTTGATATGTCAGTCAGTCAGTTTAGCCTTTTATATATATAGATAAAAAAATAAGATATGAAAATCAAAGGGGGGGAAAAGAGGGGTCAAAGTTAGTATGGAAAAAAGTTACCGGATTGAGCTGGTCACTTGAAACTCTGTATAATTAATTACTCTTCGTAACAAATAAAAGTACACCTATTTCAGGATTTCTCTATTAAAGGTAAAACAACTAAGAAATTATCGAATTAGCCCAATTGTAAGTATTTCTTTAAAACCCTATTCGAGGGCCGTCGATTACTTTACGTAATTACAAATATCAAAATTTCATTCTCCGTTTATTACATAGAAACTTTATTTAAAGATTTTTAAAAATTCAATGTACAAAATGCTATAAAGAAGAAAAATAAATAATTCCAATTTGTTGATGTAACAAATGCGACGCCATGATAAAGTGACATCAAAGACAAGGACAACCATATCCCTCCTATAACTGGAGCGATCAAGACAAAAAAAACACGCGATCATTGATTAACGTTACAGAAGCGACGCTGTGATTGAAACTAACGGTGTCACGTTGTTGCTTGAAAACGGTGTTTTAATGGGTAATATCGGGGGTATTCGAATATATATTTAAGACAATATTTCGAAAACCAAACTCCTATTTTTAACTTAGCTTCGGTTTTACAATTTTGATCAATAATTTATTCTCTTCTTTAGGTTCCGCAGCATTATAGTAAAAAGAGAAACCTTACAATTTCGTAATTTCCATGTATAACATAGTTCACAAATATCTAATTTGAGTGTTACTTATTTATCAATCAGATTATGAAGTAAAAAAATTATAAACAGCAAACTTTTTTTGAATTAATGCATTTATTTCAGGATCATAGATTGTTAGTAATATTAAATCTTATTCTATATTAGTAATTATTGTCTAAATTGTAAAATTGATTTATTTTTTTCTCCTATGGCATCTGACATGTGGGTGACAACATGGGACAGTCTTTGTACATTCTGTTTTGTTAGTCTATGTAAAAGCGGAGCGGTGTCAGATTGATGTTGACAGCGTTGACATATCCAGATTTTAACATTTTTCCGCCATTTTCAAGACCAAGACTAATTCAAGGCGTAAGTATATTATTTCTACGGCTGTTATTTAAATATTAGGGCGGTTATGATTTATGATTACTTGAAGAAATCGTAGTATTTTTAGATGACGAATTTAGACTAATTCTCATCTACCTAACGGTGATAACTAGGGGCACGCTGCCGGATAAAATAAATGCAAGTAAAATGTTGGTAGGTATATGTAAAAAAAAAATATCACACGGTCGGGGCAATATGCGGCAGTTCTACTTAAAATTGGCGTAGATCGTATGGCAAGAGGTAGTAACGATATGATTACATTAAAAAGCGAATTCTGTAATATTGTACAAAACACAGATGATCTAAAAAATAACGTGTACCCAGATTAACAAACCAATTAAAAATAATAGATAATGATTGTGTGAAAGGGCAATATTAGCACCGAAAAACAAAATTAATGGGTAGATAAATAAAAAAAAAAACGGTCAAGTGCAAGTCGGACTCGCGCACTGGGGGCACTGTATTTAAGATAATATGCTTGGTAACCGCAAAAGAAAACACTCATTTGGTTATGACCTTTGTTTTCTATGAAATTAGGTCCATCTTGACTAGCCTAAATTTTAATACAGATTTTCAAAGTTTTTTTGATATTTCTCAAAAACTGTGAATAATGAACACTTCACAGACATGCCAGACAGACAAACAACAAAGTCTCACCATAAGGATTCCTTTTTTACCATTTTGGTACGGAACCCTAAAAATATCACGTAGAAGGCGTACTCGGAGTATCTCTCGAAAGACAATGTCATAGACACAGCAATAACTTACAGGTGTAATGTCGGCCTAAGGGCAATAATGATGTCTGGAATTGCTAAAGGAGAAAATGTTTTTATTCCCGGCATTCCTATAATTCCGATAGATTTACCATTTCACTTTAAAAGAGTGCTCTAAAAACAGCTATTGCCATGACCATAAGCAAAGCGCAACGACAAACAGTATAAGTAGCCAGCGTAGATTTTGAAGCAAACTGTTTTTCCCATGGGCAACTGTATATAGCATGCTCACGAGTACCCAGCCCACCAAATCTTCATGATCTAGCGAAAGATGGCAAAACAAAAAATATTGTAGATATACAAAAATGTATAAACCTAGATGACGTTATCCAATTCAATTTCAATTTAAATGTGGAGCTCAATATAACATAAAAGATCATCCTGGCCTGGGGAATTTTTAACTATAAAATTACTTAAAACACTTAAGTGCGATAAACTAGTTCTACGCGGACGAAGTCGCGGGCAAAAGCTAGTCATAGATAAACTTCATCTTCAGATACATGCAGGGTTTAGATTTGTTTTATGGCAAGGAATATAGTCAGTACGAAAAATCTTATAAAAGTATTAAGAGAGAAGTTAACACTAAACTATGCACAACCGCGCTCTAGCAACAAGCTACTCCTCAACTGGAGATTCCCGTCTTCATTGGCAAGTACACACACTGGCCTACCTTTTACGATTTATTTTGCGGTCCATAAAAACAAATCAATTCAAAAGGGACAAAAGATGCAGCATCTAAAAGGCAAGGTCAGGGGGGAGGCGGAGCGTCTCATACAGCAACTCTGCATATCAGCCGAAAATTACGACATCGCCTGGGAAATTTTAACGCGACGCTATAATAACCCGCAGGTTCTTTTTACACAACATATCGAAATATTTTTTTTTAAATCAGGCTACTATTCACAAACAATCATCATCCGAATTGAAACGTTTGCATGATGTTTCAATGGAATGCAAATGCTATTCATAACTAAGGAGTGGACACCAACAACTGGGACCCAATACTTGTGCATATTTTGTCAAAAAAACTCGACCCAGAGTCTTACAGCGACTACAAAGAATCTCGAAAGGAGCCCAGAGAACTACCGGCATTGGAAAAATTAATGTTTTTCCTGGAAAATAAGTTCACCGCGCTCGAACCCATTACTTATAAACAGGAAAGAGAATCATTCGTACCATCATCATCTCTACCAGCAGGCAGGAAAACCTCTAATATATATCAGAAGATATCAGTGAATGACAGACCATCATATAAAGGGTCAGTATAAGACTTATCAAGCAGCCCCAGCACATTCGTATAGATGTCCAATGTGCAACATAGATCACGATTTGAAAGTTCATGAAGTTCAGAAAGTTCATTAGCATGGTACCGGAGCTCAAAATTTGTCTAAACTGCCTATACAAACACTATGACAACAAGTGCATCTCAACTAAACGCTGCAAAGAACGCAATAGCAATCATAATCATGACGCATGCGCAACACGTTCAATTTTTCGCCGCCTAATAAGCATTTAGCGGGAACTAATATACCGAAACCGCTTTCAAAATCACCAAACGTAGAGCACGTGGCTATTCCAGGAACCAACCTATATGTGTGCCAAGTTTCATCCCGATCCGTTCAGTATTTGAAGCGTGATTGAGTTACAAAAATCCAATCATCTAAACATCAAAACTTTCTCATTTATTTATAATATGGGTAAGATAAGATAAGATTGTATTTACATGGTATAGTGATGAGTTGATGACTGATGAGATGACACTGATGACTTAAATTGCATCATCTGGCTCCACGATTTATCATTATTAGATTGACATTTAAATTATTATTTAATTGGACGCATGACATAACCTAATTGAATTTAAAATGTGATTTGTAATTAATATCGGTAATAAGGCAAGGTGACTTTTTTCATAAGCTACTTAAATGATATACATTTCTATTACTTGACCTATAATTAATACGGCTATTGACGGGTAGAAAGTGGATGAAACTATTTTTTTAAGACCCACATTATATACCTAAACACTTTTAGAATTTAATAAGCGACCATTTTTCATTAACCAGCCGCCGAAAAATAAAATGACTGTGTATTTTTTTTCAAGTGATCGATCATAATAACCGCCCTTATATTAATTAATTACCTATAGAAAATAATACGCCTTGAATAAGTCTTAAAAATGACGGAAAAATTGTTAAAATCTGGATATGTCAACGCTGTCAACGTCAATCTGACACCGCTACTTTTGACATAGAATAACAAAACAGAATGCACAAAGCCTGTCCCATTTTGTCACACTGGGTGGCAGAAGCCATAGGAGAAAAAAAAAATTAAATTGTACAATTTTGTCGCATAATTACTAATATAAAATGAATCGTTGCCAGAGAACACCAGAGTGATTTCGTTTCTCGCGACAGATGGCGCTGTGCACACGTAAACTTTAGACCTCGGCTTAAACAATATATTAATAATAGTTTAACTAGTAGTTTTCATACTATAATGTGATTAAAATAAAGCTAATAGTCCGTTTCGTCTATGCTATTATGGATAAAGTGAAAGGATATACCTAAACAATATAATTACCAGTTTAGTATCAAGAGTTTTAGGGTCAATATGCCTTACCCTAACTGTTCGAGTTATCCAAAGTGATAAAAGTGAAGTGACTAAATTTATATAACTGTGACTATGACTCCTAGAATCTTGTGAATTAAGTACTTGCAGAGTTAATGTTTTATGATTTGCTGTGGATAAAAGTGTACCTACATTTTGAAAGCAAATAAAATAATACTCACTTTCATAATCATAACATAGTTAGCCCCAGGCAATTCGGATACCAGAAAGACATTGGCACCACTAATGCAATAGATACTCTGCTTCACGACGTGGTAGAAAAACTCAATGAAGGTAAGAAGGTCGCAGGACTATTTTTGGATTTGAGCTCGGCGTTTGATACAGTTGAACATTCGATTTTGCTCAGTAAACTAGACTACTGTGGTGTAAGAGGGGACGCACTACAACTGCTTAAAAGCTACCTGCAGAACCGAAAACAGTACGTTGAGATAAGGCAAGTGGTAGATGGATGCAAGAGAGTCATTAAATCAAAGATTACGAACGTTACAAGAGGAGTTCCGCAGGGGTCAATTTTAGGACCGATCCTTTTCGGAATCAACATTAATGATCTCATCAACTATATGAGGAACTCTTTGCTCGATCTCAAACTGGTGGTTTTTGCGGATGACACAAATGCCATTGTTTCTGCTGAAAGTACAAAAGAGCTCGAGACAAAGCTTGGTAATGTACTCACTGTTTTCGATAGCTGGTTCCAACTGAACAATTTAAAACTTAATACAGAAAAAACAAATGTTATTTTATTTAAATCGAATTATAGGAATACAGATAAACTGGAACTTGTCTTTCAAAATAGGCATTTGGAATCAGTTCAGGTGGTGAAATTTCTAGGAGTACACATCGACTCTTATCTCAACTGGAAATTAGAGCTTGAACATATTGTCAACTATATAAGCTCAGCTTGTTACGCCTTGAGAACTTTAAGAGACGTCATCACTAGAGACCAACTCAAGGTTGTCTATTACGCCCTAGTAGAATCTAAGCTACGTTACAGCATCAAGTTTTGGGGAGCCTCCTATGATTATAATATTAGAAGAGCTTTCACTATGCAGAAAAGAGCAATAAGGACAATGGTGCGTATCCCGCAATGGGTTTCGTGTAAGGACCACTTTGATAGCCTTCAGATACTTACAGTACCTAGTTTGTATATTTTAATTCTGGTCACTGATTTAGTGAAACATCTCGTAAAATATGAAACTGAGGAAAAAAGACAGAAACGACTAGCAACAAGAACAAAAAATGTAATTTTTCCCTTTTCCCCAAAACTAAGACTGGCTAATCACTGTGCACGTTTCCAAGCAGTGAAGGTTTTTAATAATCTGCCAATGGAGCTTAAGGCCATCACTAACCCAAACGTGTTCAAAAACAGAGCAAGATATTTTTTGCTATCAAAGCGCTACTATAGTTTTTCTGAATTCTTTAATTAGTTAATATTGGTAATTTATTTATTATAACTGACATTATTAATACTGCAATGTGATAGTTAAGTATCTTAGGTTATTTTTAAAATTTGTGCTAGCTTGTAAGAATCGTTTTCAAACACAATGTATATTGTTCCTGAAATAAACTTGAATTGAATTGAATTGAATTGAATTGATGTCGTCAGCGAAGGCCTGACAATGGGCATCCGTGTCGTTGAGCATCTGTAAGAGATCGTCTAGAATTACATTCCAGAAGATTGGACCTCCTATAGAGCCTTGGACACATCTCTTTGTGGTGGGCTTCTCGCTGATTTCGCCCGCGTAGTGTACCCTTATCATGCGGTCGTCCAGGTAGGAGCAGACCGTATGATAAAGATTTCTCGGGCAGCCTTTCTTGGCCAGTTGGGCTCTGAGCTTCGGCCACCAGGCGTTATCGAAAGCTCCCTCTATGTCTAGCGAGACAAGTAGCACGATGCGTTTCTTCGTTTCTGCTTCAGTTCTTATGTGCAGTAAAAGCAAAAGCCGAACGGACTCTCCAAAAAGTGGTCGAATGGGGTACCCAAAATAAGCTTAACTTCGCCGCTCACAAAACGGAAGCCATGGTGATAACGAGGAAGCTGAAATTGGGCCCCATCCGAATCTCAATGGCTGGGTCCGCAGTGGAGCTTGTCGACGAAATCAAACTGTTGGGACTTACCATAGACCGTAATTTGACCTTCAACGCACACGTAGAAAAAACGTGCCGAAAGGTAACGAATATCTACAGACAGTTGTCACGTGCGGCGAGCGTGTCATGGGGTCTCAATAGCGAGATAGTGAAAACCATCTACTTGGCGGTGATAGAGCCGATCGTCCTGTACGCAGCAAGCGCATGGCACGAGTCTGCCAAGAAGTTGATGGCGCGAAACCAGCTAGATTCAATACAGCGTGGTTTCGCCCAGAAGATTTGCAAAGCGTACAGGACGGTCTGTCTGACATCGGCGCTGATCCTGTCGGGAACCCTCCCATTGGATTTGCGCATTCACGAAGCGGCAAGCCTCTACGAGGTCAAAAAGGGCTACAGTGAGGACCACATTCCACCAGTAAGAGAAATTGAAGAAAAAACTGACGCCCTGAAGAGACCGCTGACTATTCCGGACTATTCTGGAAAACGCTACGCTAAAATCTGACACCACGCAAACCCCTCGGGCACAGGACCCGGGCAGGATTCCACGCCAAAACAACCCCCCACAGACCTCCCCCAACCTTCCCTCCAAACCTTCGTATTTTCTTCTCCCTCATCCCAAACCCAAACAAAAACCAATCCCCAATGCACCCCTAATCTTGTAGGATGATGCAATAGTATAAAATAAATACTATAAAAATTTCCAACCCCTAACACCCCATTCCCTAAGCACCTCTGTACAATCTCTTTATTTAAACCCGAGCTAACTCTAACCTTAAGTGTACCTATGTTAACATAAGCAACCTCCTGATGCACGCACCACCCGAACACCCTGGGGGAATCCTGCTGCCTCCTAAACGGGAGAATGATTTTCTCTCCCGGCCCTTCAGCACTGGCTGGGGTAAGGCTCCGGTCGCAATTCACTGGTTCCTCGTCAAACTGACACCTGCCTCTCCCCCCTTAATTATAGCAGATGTTGAGGCTAAATTGCAATGGAAGAGGTCACAAAAGAGGGCAGCGCAAGGAGACACGCGCAAAAAATAGTATCTCCAGGCAAAAGACCAAGCCTCAAAAAAGGGTAGCCCCACCCATAAAGATGGTGTCCACAGCCACACAAGCGGTCCAAAAAAGATCTCCAACCCAACCCTTCCATTGTCGGGCAAAAGAAAGGAAGCCCGTAGTCTGTAAGCATGCATGCGTCAGGATTCCCACTCCGCGACTCACATAGATATAAGTCTTCCCCCCCCATCCCAACCCCCACTCCTTTCCCCCCTTTTTGGAAAAACCCCGCGGATAAGTAAACGGAGGAAGGACTTTCTCCTCCGGCCTTTCAGCACTGGTTGGGGTAGTATCCGCGGGAGTCTAAATTCTAGTTGGTAATAGGGGCATTGGTGTTTTTAGCCGGTGCAAGCCCGGCAGTACCTGGGCCCTCCATTCCCAGGTCTCCGGAAGGGATTTTCACCTCTGCCCTTTTTCTTTTTCTCAAAGTAATGAATTAAAAACAGTAAACAAAAGCAAGGACTTTTGTCTTTGGCCCTTCAGGCGATTACCAAAAAAAAATGAGATTTAATGTTACTAACAATCTAATGAACGCCATGATGATCCTGAAATAAATGCATTAATTCAAAAAAGTATGCAGTATTAGGGTTAGTTTATTCAGTTCTGTTTTTAAGGTTTCGTACCAAAATGTTAAAAAAGGAACCCATATGGTGAGACTTCGTTGTCTGTCTGTATGTCACAGCAGGTTTTCTCAGCAACTACAAATGTTATCAACTTCAAATTTGGCATTAGTTAATTTACTTGCCCGCCTCTGATTTTAGTAAAAAAATATATAAAATTAATTTTATAAATATTAGAAAAGGGGTCTAGAATGGGGGTCTTTGAAAAATTAAAGTGGTTTGGTGGTGGTGGTAATTAAATTTCAAACCTATTTTTTGTTTAATTTTCTGTGTTGTAACTTTAAGATTAACAGCTAAAAATGACCACCTAACAATAACAGAAAAAAACTGAAAAAAGCCTCACGTGTAGATAATTAATTATAATATGTTATGGGAAAAGTAAAATGAAGTGCTTATTATTTATAGTTTTTTAGAAATAACAAAAAAAATGTGTGTTAAAATTTAGGCTACTCAAAAAGGACCTTATTGCATAGAAAATAAAGTTCATAACAAAAATAGTATTTTCTTTTGCGGCTACCAAGCATATTATCTTAAATACGGAATTCTCGGTGCGCGAGTCCGACTCGCACTTGACCGTTTTTTTTGCCTTACCACTAACGAAATGAGAACATAGATCTTTTACCCTAACTGACTAATTCCACGTAGCAAACTTTCAATTCCCTATTACATTTTTTCTCCAATAGCATTGTTTTTTTTACCAATTGCGAATTTTCCAGTTTGGATTTTCCACACTTGCGTGTTTTCTCAATTCAAAATCAAAGTCACTGAGTCGGTGGAGCTATTTCTGGGTGCAATGGTCCTTCGGGCCTTCTGCAAAACTAACAAAACCTAAACCTATTTACATATTTCGACTTAATTACAATGGGAAATTTTGTGAGTGTGGTAAATCCTAAATGGAAAATATGCGATTGTTAAAAATAACTGGAAAGTTTGCTACGCGGAATTAATCAGATTGAGGAACCGATCTAACTATGCAACGAATATTTTATTTATTTCATAATCTGATTTATAATTGATAAACAACTAACACCCAAAAAATGTAGGTATTTGTGACATAATTATGTAATAGATGGACATGATGGAATTGTAAGGTTTCTCTTTTCACTATAATCAAAACTGTAAAACCCAAGCTAACTAAATAATAGGAGTTTGGTTGTCCAAATATTGTATTAAATATGTATTGGAACTCTCGATATTTACGCAATGAATACAATGTTTTTAAGCAACAATTTGACACCGTTAGTTTCAATCACAACGTCGCTTCTATTAAAACGTTAATCTATGATCGCGTGTTTTTGTCTTGATCGCTTCCGTTATGGGAGGAATATGGCTGTCCCTTTCCTTGATGTCATGGCGTCACATTTGTTACAACAACAAACTGGAATAATTTATTTTGCTTCTTTATAACATTTTGTACAATGAATTTAAAAAAATCCTTGAATGTAGTTTGTACGTAATAAACTGAGAATAAAATGTTGATATTTGTAAACACGTAAAGTAATCGACAGCCCTCGAATAGGGTTTCAAAGAAATGCTTATAATTGGCATAATTAGATAATTTCTTAGTTTAGTTATTAGGTTTACGGCGCCATAGTTATCACTCATCAATTACCGGTATCGGTAACGGCTTCAGCCATAGCAAAGGCGTGGTCATACTTGAATGTCAATCAATATACGACGAGTATCAGTTTTCAACAAAGGCTTTAGTCATATCACGAGTAATTAATAACCTCCCAAACGTATCATTTAACAAACAACCAATGCCGTATTTATCAAATATCAACCTAGCAGATCCCGAGTATAACGTATCTCGCCCTATTGATCTTGTTGTTGTGTATTGATATTGGATGCGAGCGTCTACTCGAATATTATCATGAATGGTATAATCAGAAGCCCGGACCAGAATATCATAGCACAACAAACTAGGCTCGGTTGGATTTTATCGGGAAACGTAAAAACGTTCCATTGTCATATCGTTATCAATAATTTAGGAGACATATCTAAATATTGGGAGCTAGAAGACATAACCACAGCATCCTCGTCCAGGAACAATATTGTGAGGACTTCTATCAAAGCACAAAACGTCGTTTAGAAAACGGCTCCTCAATGAAACCAGACTTTGAATCAAAGCTCGGATTATCAAAATCAAAGGCCGTTGCTCAATTTAAGCAATTGAAAAATAAATTAGGAAAAAATAGGCAGCTATGTGACAAGTATAAACAATTTATCAGCGAATATCAAGAACTAGGTCACATGCGCCAAGTCGACACAGTAACAGAGCCGTCATGTTATTTGCCTCATCATGGCGTTTTGAAATTAGATTCTACAACGACTAAACTTAGAGTAGTCTTTAATGCGTCATCAAAAACATCAACAGGTATGCTCATGGAATGCGGTCCTAATTTACAAAAGGATCTACAGGCTCTAATCCTGAACTGCAGACAACATAAATATGTGATCACGGCGGACATCGAGAAAATGTTTCGCACAATATTTACCAGGAAATGTGATTAACCCCTCCAGAAAATCATATGGCGTGACTCAATGCAACACGTACTGCAGGAATATCGATTGACAACCGTGACGTATAGTATGAACGCCGCACCATTCTTAGCTATGCGAACGCTTACGCAATTAGCGATAGACGACGCTCAGAAATATCCCCTGGCAGCACCAGCGGTTGAAACATCGTTCTACATAGACGACCTGTTAACTGGTAGCAATTTCATTCATCAAGCAAAAGAGCTCCAGCAACAATTAATTAAAATGCTAGGTGGCGCGGGAATGAACCTACGCAAATGCTCAAGCAACGAACGAAAACTTGTTAAAGATTTATCACAAGATCAAGTAGATAAAAGATAAAAGATAAAAGATAAAAGATGTTTATTCAGTAAGTAGGCCGCACGGGCACTTTTACACGTCAATAATCTACCAGCGCTTCGCAAGAGACCACTGCTGAGAAGAAACGCCGCAAGAAACTCAACAGTCAGTCGTTTTTTAAACATTTCTTATGATATGATATTATACAACGAAAAATAAAACTTAACCTAGTATTATATAAAACAATGAATGTAACAAAAATATGTCTATATATATCATGCGTAGTTGAGCAGGAAAATGTGTCAAAACTCAAAATTTCTACAAGAACTCATAAATAGTAAATATAAGAAATAAATAAAAATTAAAAATTATACTTACCTATGACGGTGCAAAACAACACATAATTAGTTTCGATACATTCCCCTACAGAAACCGTGTCCCCTAGACAATACACAATGTTTATATATTGGTATGATTAGGTTATTATTAAGATATTTAGGTGTTTAATTTAGGCCAAGCATTTTTATCTGTTAGATAGTCTTCGACCCTATAGTAAGCTTTAGACATCAACGACTTTTTCAAGTAATTTTTAAGTACTGGAAATGGTAACTTTAAAACTTCGTCAGGTAATTTATTATAGAAATGAATGCATTGACCTACAAATGATTTATATACCTTACGGACACGAAATTTTTTAATAGCAATTTTATTCTTATTTCTTGTATTCAAATTATGTATGTCACAATTCTTAATAAAAGAGTCTTGATTTTTAATGACATAAATAATATTCTCATAAATAAATTGTGATGCTACTGTCAAAATATTAATTTCTTTAAATAATAATCTTAAGGAATCACGGGAGTTTAGGTTATATATAGAACGAATGGCTCTTTTTTGTAACACGAAAATAGTTTGTATGTCAGCAGCTTTTCCCCAAACAAGAATACCGTACGACATAACACTATGAAAATAACTATAATAAACTAAGCGAGCTGTCTCAACATTGGTAAGTTGTCTGATTTTCCTAACAGCATAAGCTGCCGAACTTAATTTACCTGCTAGTACTGCTAAATGGGGACTCCATTGCAAGTTTTTGTCTATAGTTATTCCTAAGAAAAGTGCCTTATCCACCATTTCCAAACACTCATCATTTAGAAAAATACTAGATTCTACCGGTCTAACATTAGGCAAAGCGAACCTAACACATTTAGTTTTCTTAGCATTAAGTAGCAAATTGTTACTAGTAAACCAATTAAGTACTTTACCTAGCGTCGCGTTTAACCTACTATAATCAACGGATTTTCGGTCTACCTTGAAGATCAATGATGTATCATCAGCAAATAGCACAATATCGCAAAGGTTAACTACCGCGGGTGGTAAGTCATTTATATAAACGAGAAATAAGAAAGGACCTAATATAGAGCCCTGTGGCACACCCAGTTTAACAGCCGCTCCAATGGACTTTGTTTGGTTTACAACAACCGTTTGTGTTCTATCACTAAGATATGAAGACATAAGATTTAGAGAATTATTTGACAGACCATAATGTTCTAATTTTAATATAAGAGTCGCGTGATCTACACAATCAAAAGCTTTGGAAAGGTCACAAAAAATTCCTATTGCATCACAAGATGTCTCCCAAATATTGTATATATATTTAATGAGTATAGATGCTGCATCAGTTGTGGATCGTCCTCTGGTGAAGCCGAACTGATTACTGTTAAGCAGTTTATTTCTATTGAAGTGACCTAACATATCTTTTAACATTAACTTCTCAAAAACTTTACTTAAAACAGGTAGAATAGAAATGGGTCGGAAATTCGTTAAATCACTCCTCTCGCCCGATTTAAAAAGTGGTAGGACTTTACTATATTTCATAAGATTTGGAAAGACCCCCTCTAAAATGCAATTATACGCCCTTGGATTTCAGATGCGCCGAAACCCGAAAACATTGGGACTTAGGTTAGGTTAGGTTAGGTTAGGTTAGGTTACGATTTTACGTTCCAAAGTAACCTAGATCTGCACGGCTGTCCCAAACCAAAACCTAGCAAGAGCCAAATTTGACAAAATTCGTTTTTTTACACCATACATCTTTAAATTTAGTGCCGCGTGTAATGCAAAAACACCCATAATTCTATCGCGCTTAGTTTCCAAGATATGAGACCCCCTAAACCTAGCAACTCCATCTGCTACTCGTCGATACCAAAATCAAAATCCTAGCAAGTTACATATCCAAATTCAAACAACTAGTAACTGCGGCTTATAGTAGGTTTTTGATTTTGGAATTTGCACTTACCAGGTTTTTGTTTTTGTTAAATAGCGCGCACTTGGTTTTTGAATTGGGAAATTATTCACACTAGTTTTTTGAATTATGAAACGGACGGTTTATAATAGGTTTTTGATTTTGGAATTTGCACTTACTAGGTTTTTGTATTTGTTAAATAGCACTCGATAGGTTAATTTAATTGGTGAATTACTCATAGTAGGTTTTTGATTTACGAAACGAACTATTCAGTATTGTAGAATTTGTAATTTATTCCTATACAAAATCTAGCAAGTCGATGCGAAAGAAGTTCAGCTGCGGCGCGAGCAGTGAGGTGCGCGACGTTGGAGGGAAGGGTCGTCAACGCGCGCCGAAGTCGCCGAACAGTCACTAAGTTTGCGCTGGCGCTGAACGATGTGTTTTTGTTTGTTACCTACCAAAATGACTCGAAATCCAGTTTTATGTTGTTTGTTTGTGTGCAGGATAAAATAGATACAGATACTTCATACCTATTATGGAAGTTTAATCTTGTTCTTGTTCTTGTTCTCATGTAATCAGATACATTTTAGAGTAACTTTGAGGTGAACATGTAGAAAATGTATTCATCATTATAATTATGTAACAAGTATTTACTTAAAATATTGCACAATTAATTTTAAACTTCAATGATCACAACACATTTACTTATGTACTAGGTTTTTTTACATAAGAAAAAATCGGTCGAACCCACCAACAAAGGCAACAAATCAGATCAAAATCCCAGTAACAGACTATACTAGGTTATTGATTTTCGTTTTTTAGTCATTTCCAGCGACAAATCTACTAGTAAGTCTCATAAAACTGGCATTTACAGTGTTTTTTTTTTTACTAATTCTATTAGTCATTTATTTTCATAATTTAGCACTAAAAACCAATTACCTAGGGCTTATAGTTTTTAACAGGTACATAAAAACGTTTGTTTTGTTTCTCCTGTAAAATTTTCTCATTGGCTCTTACTACGTTTTGGTTTGGGACAGCCGCAGGATAGCAAACATCACACCAAAAGACAGCTACTATCGGATATATTAAAGGTATTTGACCTACTTGGCTGGTTGTCACCCGTAACTATTAGAGCTAAGCTCTTATTTCAAAGGGTATGGGCGACCGGGATATCATGGGACGATGACCTACCGAAACTATGCTCAAAGACTGGAATGATCTCAGGAAGGATATATCAAACATAAGTGAGTTCTCGATACCAAGGTACTTAGGTGACATTAAAGAGATGGTGCACGATGGTGTAGCATGGATTTTATGACTCATCAATCAAAGCATACTCAGCCGTAATTTACATCATTACGATAGGGCGAGTCCATATCAAGGCTAGTTATCGCAAAAACAAAACTGGCTCCATTAAATAAAAATACCTACTACGCTACCGAAACTGGAATTATGTGGAGCAGTCCTGCTAGCTCAACTGATGAAAAAGGTGCTAGAATCCTTACCATGCATAACACTCGACCACACAGCAATTATGGAAACGCTGGTCAGCAGAGTACTTGCAACAATTGCAACCCCGATCGAAGTGGCGGATCCCCAACAGAAATCTACAATCAGGTGATAAAGTGGTTGTCAAAGAAGATACGAAGAACGTAACACCAGGGAAATGGGCTTTGGGCCGCATCGAAGAACTTCATCCGGGATAGGATGGATACGTCAGAGTAGTGACATTAAAAACCAAAAATAACAATATCAAGAGACCAATCAGCAAAATAGCACTACTACCAGTACACCGCGACGACGAGAACGCAAAACCAAAACAGCACAACAAACATGACTCAGTATCGGACCCAGAACACATGCCCCCCCCGAGTAACGAACGTAAGAAATCGCCGTAAGGGATTTACTGTTAAAGGTATATTTACTACTTTACTTCTCTTCATGTCGCCTGTCCGACTGAGGTGCTGTCCGTGTTCCAAATATTCTAATCACACGGAAAAATAAGGTTAGGTACCTACTTCAGGTTAAAAAGTATGCATTTGCCAAGTGCAAAATGTGTCAAAATTTGACCTGAAGTAGGTATCAAATCTATCCGCGGTTTGAATATGGGAAACGGACATTAAACAGTTCAGTTTTTAATTCGTTGACGAGTTATTAACAGCCGACCCCAAGTCCCTAGTCCCGTCGAAGCATTTTAGTGCGTGTAACACCTTGGCCAAAGCGTGAGGTACCTACTTACACTACCTAACTACGAACTTAACTCTAACTTACGTTCTGCCGTAAGGTTAGTTTACCGGCGAATAATTCAATAGCGAATTGAAAAGTAGGTACCTAAGTGGTTTAAAAGAATAACATCCCAGCCCTTCGTAGGTACTTAGGTACGTTCACCACACTTAAATACGTGATTACTAGATTTATTCGGTTACCGGTAGATAAAGACTGCTACTTACCTACCTTCCTAGAAAAAAGGCTCAGTGGTAGGTGGTTGTCTTAACCAACTCGGCTTACAACTCGACGGACCAATAAGATAGCTACAGAGCAAATTAGACTCCAATTTTCCCTTCATTGGTAAGTACTTTTCGGGCTTGGGACCGTCAAAAACAACGATTAGTGTAGGTAATAAAAATGTAAGATAAAGAATTGTAAAGTAGAAAACAGATAAACCAACCTAATCACGGTAATCACACTAATAAAGTCGCTTATGTTTTAAGTTACCTTGAGTAATTGTTCGAAGTCCTTCACTTTTTGATTGGCACAACAAAACAAGTCTTTCGTGATACGTAGTTTAAAGCACTTAAGTAGAAAACTATCACCACACTCAAATTGAATTCTCACCATGCACTGGCATTCCCGGTTTGTGAAAACATTCGATATTGCGCGCCGCCCCGGCGGCGCGGCGATGCGCACGCGGCGCGCCTTGCACCGAAGTTATTTTTTAGTTAGTTAGAAAAATACGACCACAGATTTGGAGGGAAGTCTAAAGAGAATAAATACAGGCGTTACCGGGTGCAGTGCGCTCGCGTCACTGACTACATTAGACTAGTTTCTAGGCCCAATCGCCAAATTGTAAGGGTGCGAGCGAAAGGGGTGTTGTTCGCAACCTGGCGGTGGCAGCGGGGCGCATGGAATTTTCCATTACTGCCGCTAGCATCCACTAGAAATGATTGAATAACAAAAATCGTCAAAGCATCGATTTTGCCAAACTGGAATAAGACTTACTCCGAGATTAGTCTGTACAAATTCGGCGTTTAATCTAGGTAGGTAGGGTTATTCTCGTTTGGTCGAATCCGCCCTTAATAATCTAATCTAATCTAATGTAACTGTGTATTTATTTATTCATTTTCTTATTTACTTAAAATTACAGTACGGTCACCCTTGGCTTTTAAGTAGCTAAAATGCACATTTTAGTGCTTTGTCACTTTAACGTCATGTTTGAACTACTGCACTAATCGTTTAAAGGTTTAAAAAAAAAAGGTACTAAGGTGTGCGGCTACTTATAAGGCCAACTGCCATACCGAAAATGTTGAGCACCTTAGTCTAATGCAGGCATGGGCTTAGTGGCTAATGCCACTTACACTAATACCCAATGTGTAAACACATGCTGATTAGTGCTTAGTATTAGGGTTTGCGTACAGTGCAAGTCAATATAATTCTATCCTATTTACTTAGCGACAAGTCAATATCACCACCACAATTTACTAAGCACTTGTCGCTTGCCGTGTATAAACAGCTAGGACAAGTGCTTAGTGACGATTTTTACCTTTGATAAATACCTTTTTACTGATTCCGACGTGTAAACGGTTACTTCTCACTTGTCACTATGCAGGGTAGGACTAAGCGATTAGTACAAATGATAATGGTTTACACGGGCTTAGTGTAGTAATTGCTTAGTCCAAACCTGCATAGTGACAAGTGAGAAGTAACTGTTTACATGTTGAAATTAGTAGAAAGGTATTTATCTAGTGACTAGATATTCGATTATCAACTTATCACTAAGCACTTGTCATTGCTGTTTATAGACGGTCAGCAAGCGACAAGTGCTTTGTAAATTGTGTTGGGGCTATTGATTTGTCGCTAAGTGAATAGGATCGAATTATATTCCCTTGCACTGTATAAAAAACACTAATACTAAATATGAATCAGCATGCTTACACATTGAGTATTACAGTAAGTGACAAGTACTAAGCATTAGCTACTTAGTCTGTGTAATTAAGCCCGATTGACATTGGTCAAGGACAGTGTCAAGTACAGTGGCAAGGACAGTGGGTTGAAAAAAAAGAAAGATACTCGCTACTGTCGACCGGTTTACACTACTGTACTGTCCCAGTCACTATCCACTGTTCGTGACCAATGTAATTAGTATTAGGTGACTGTATTTGTGAGACTGTAGTTAAGTTAAGAGGTTGGCGCCCGTCTACTACGGTAGTAGACGGGTGCCAACCTCTTAACTCTTACTCAGTGGTAGTCTACCATTGATTAAGTACATAATGTTACGTACGTGGGGGTAGGTAACTGATAGAAATGCACAAATACACCGATAATCAAAAGTAGACTTTAATAACGCACTCACTTTAAAACCGTTACAAACAATTATCGCACAATAAATTCGAATACTCAGATGATCGCTCGGGTCGCTCTTGTTCGCACCGTTCGCTTTCCAATTAAAGACTGAATAGGTACTTGCAATCGGTCCGCCTTTATAGTTCCTGTCTCCGATCATTCCAGAATGCATTCTGGAATGATCGATGTACTTTGCCCCGCCAAGGTCGTTCGAGACTATTCGTTGCTGGAATGTTCTACGCCTTTCTTCCTTGTATTGTTTGCGATGTCCTTGACCTTGACTCACGGGTCTGGAATATTCTGCGTATTGCCGTCTCATTTTCAATCGTGTTGTCTCTTTCTCATGCTTCTCGAAGGTTCTCAGTATCGCTGTCTCTTTCTAATCATGCTATCTCTTTCACAAGCTTCTAAAGCATCGAAATTCACGATTGAAGATGAGACGCCTTATCCCATCGGCGTAACACTACCCCCTCCTAAGACATGCTCGTCCCGAGCATTATTAGTTCCGTAGTATCTCGCCAATCGGTCAACGTGGACAACCTTGTAGGAACTTCGCTGGCTCCGCTGTATTCTATACGAGACGTCGTTGATCTTAGTAACTACTTTGTACGGCCCTTCTCAATTCGGTGATAGTTTCGGGGATTTCCCTTTTCTTCGCGTAGGGATTATGCAGCCACACCAATGAACCTTCCTCGAACCCCACTTGGTTAGACTTTCGGTCATATCGTGTCTTCATCTTTTCGCTGGCTTGAAGTCCATGTTCACGAACGTGACTGTGAACATCGTCTATCCGGTTTCGCAAATCGCTGGCATACTCTGTGATCGATTTTGGCGAATCTAGAGGACGTCCAGTTAAAAGGTCTGCAGGGAAACGAAGTTCTCTTCCAAAGTTCACGTAAGCTGGGGTGACAGCCGTACTTTCGTGAGTTGCCGACCTATATGACATCAGGAAGAGAGGAATATGCCTATCCCAATCCTTTTGGTGACTTTCAACCACCTTGGCCAAATGTCTCTCCAGCGTCTGGTTGAATCTCACGACCATTCCGTCCGATTGTGGGTGATATGGCGTTGTCCTGGTCTTATGAATTCCCATGATTTGGCAAGTCTCCTGGAATACCTGGGACTCAAAGTTTCTGCCTTGATCACTGTGAATTTCGAGAGGCACCCCAAATCGACAACACACTTCCATCACTAATTTCTCCGCTACAGTGACTGTTTCTTGGTTAGGGATGGCAAATGCTTCAGGCCATTTGGTGAAGTAATCCATTATAACGAGGATGTACTTGTTTCCCGAGTCGGATGTCGGAAACGGGCCTGCAACGTCTAAAGCAATTCTTTCCCAAGGAGCTCCAACATTGTACAACTTGGGCGCTCCTCTACTGCGTGTTTGCGGCCCTTTGACTGAAGAGCAGTTTGTACACTTCCTGCACCAGTCTTCCACATCTTCACGGCAGTGAATCCAGTAGAAGCGTTGCCGAATTTTCATTAAGGTCCTCTTGACTCCAAGGTGCCCACCGGAAATATCATCATGGAAGGATCTCAATACATCACTTACTCTTTTTCTCGGAACAACCACCTGTAGGTGAGCATCCTTTCCATTTGCCGACTCCCATTTCCTGCACAATACGCGATTATGCATAACCAAACTTTCCCATTGGGCCCAGTAGCTTTTTGCTTCAATACTCATCGGAGCTACTTGTTTGGGAACGCCTGCTTTGATCCAATCGAAAATGGGTTTATGTTCTGGTCTTCTTGCTGCGCTTGTTGCATGACTTCACTGCTCCATTCTTCACTTACAGTATCAGTCCTCAACATTCTCACACAATCTTTGCCCTCTTGCCTTAAACAATGTTTACAGTCATCCGGGCAAGGTCTTCGGGAAAGGGCGTCCGCGTTGCCGTGAGATTTTCCACTGCGATGTTCAATGATGAAGTCATATTCCTGTAGTTGTTCAATCCAGCGGGCTACTTGACCCTCAGGATTTTTAAACTCCAATAACCATTTTAAAGCAGCATGGTCAGTTCTGATACGAAATTTGCGCCCAAGCAAATATTTACTGAAATGCTGCAACGTCTTGACAACTGCCAGCAATTCCCTCCGAGTGACGCAGTAATTTCTCTCTGACTTCGATAATGACTTACTAAAGTAGGCGATCTCCTTTCTTTTGTGATAAAACTCCTCCGACACTGGTATTGCTCGCGTCTGTGTCAACAATAAAATAATTCTCAGGGTCTGGGTATCCCAATATTGGAGTTTCACAAAGCCTTTGTTTGAGATCCGCGAAAGCTGCTGCACACTGATCATTCCAGTCAAATCGTCGTTTTTCTTCCGTAAGCTGGTGCAAGGGCTTCGCTATATCTGAGAAGTTTTTCACGAAACGTCGATAGTACGAGCAAAGTCCCAAGAAAGCACGAACTGCGGTCTTGTCCTTCGGTGTTGGCCAATCCTTAACGGCGCTTATTATTTTCTCAGGATCGGTCTGGATACCGTCTGTTGACACCACGTGTCCCGAATAATTCACCTTACGCTTGAAAAGTGAGCATTTTTTCGGGCTGAGTTTTAGGTTCGCATTTCGCAACTTAGCCGAAACTTGCTCCAATTTTCTAAGGTGATCGTCGAAGTCTCTCAAAACAATTATAATGTCATTCAGATATACCAGGCAAGTATTTGTTCCATCAATCTCTCAAAAGTTGCTGGTGCATTACACAATCCAAACGGCATAACATTGAATTGCCACAGTTCCTTTCCGGTCGAGAAGACAGTTTTCTCTTTATCGTGGTCCTTGATTTCCACTTGCCAGTAGCCACTTTTTAAATCCAACGTGGAAAACCACTTCATTCCATTTAAAGTGTCTAACGTGTCGTCGATTCTTGGCAGTGGATAACAATCCTTTTTGGTTACATCATTAAGTCGGCGATAGTCAACACAAAATCTCATGGTGCCGTCCTTCTTCTTTACCAAAACTACCGGTGAACACCAAGGACTTGTTGATGGCTCAATAAGTCTGTTCTTTTTCATCTCTTCAATCTCTTCTACTTCCTTTTCGCGAGCTACTGGAACTCGCCGAGGACGTTGTCGGATAGGCATGGTTCCGCTAGTATCGATTTCATGTTGTACAAGTCCAGTTCTTCCAATATCACCGTCGTGCGCAGAGAAAACATTGCTGTAACGCATCAGTAAATTACGCGCCTTCAGGAGTTCTTCCTTGGTGAGATTGTTTTTGCAACCATCCAATGATCCTGTAATGCCCACTCCTGTACTTGCAGGTTGTCCGCTTCTATTCGATCCCTGGCAACTTCGTATCCAAGAAATTTCTTCGCAAGTCCCGATAAGGGTTCCTTTACCAAGGGCGTATTTAGTGTCGCTTAGATTTAGTATAAACGCAGCAGATGACGTTGTCACAACCGTGCGAGCTGTTATCCACGGTTTACTACCGTCAATTTTTTCTACTAAGACGCAGCGATGAGATCCTCGTCCTGTATAGTGTGGTAAGTTCACAGGAACTAGGGCTTGCGATCTTGGTTGAAGAATGGTCCTTCTGGCGCAGTAGACTTGTCCACTTACGCCACCTTCAATAGGGACTTCATCAAATCCGAATTTCAGGACTCCACCTTTCAAGTCGATTTTGCAGCCATGTTTTCTCATAAAATCCAATCCAATAATGCAATCGTCGATGATGTTAGCAACGATGACTTTGTGCCAGTAGTTCTTTTCCCCAATTTGCACCTCCACTTCTTGCTCCTCCAGGATGGAAATGTACTGGCCGGTAGCCGTTTGCAGCTGAAGATGCTTGGGTCGGACTAGATGATCTCTGGTTAAATGGTTCAGAAGCCGAGAACTGATCACAGTCCGAGAAGCTCCGGTGTCGATAGTAAGGTGACATGGTATTCCACCAATTTCTCCTTCGACGACCAGACTGTTCCCATCATTCACCTGTGAGATCATAACTGGGACATTTTGACCACCAGCCAGCACTCGTCCCTTAGTCCTGGCTTCTACTCTTTTCCCTGACGCGGCTCTACTGCATCAGAGCCTGCGGGCCTCTCCGTTGGGCCTGCTGCATCTCGTCGTGTTCTATTTCGTTTTGGGCAACTAGATTGTAAGTGCCCGCGTTCTCCACACCAATAACACCTCGGCCCAAATTCACGGCGAGGAGCAGTCGGGTCCCTGGACGAAACTTCTCGCACCCTAAAAGGCCTCGAGTCCGGGCGTACAGCTTCCACTTCCAAGGCGTGTGCAACTACATCCTTCACGCTACCATGATGTCCCAGTCGCACAGCAGCTCTGACTTCGAAATCACGGATTCCGTCAATGAAGGCCTGTACTAGCATGCTGTCCACAAATGAAGCAGAAGCACTTTGGTACGCTTTTCTGACCAATTTTTCTATTTCGAGGGCCCACTGTTGTAATGACTCACTACGTCCCTGGGCTCGATCCTTCAGTTGAGCTCTGAATACATGCTCTAGATGACTGTCCCCGTAACGTGCCTCCAAAGCTTCAAGAAGGCGGTCATATATCTTATTCTCTCTCAGAGCTTCCAGCACGGTAACGGCTTCGTCTCGTAGTGCCAAAGTTAGAGCCGTCTTCGCCTGGTCTTTATTCCAGCCATTCGCCTCGGAAAGTGACTCAAATTGGAGTTTATAGGCCGTCCATGATGAAGTTCCATCAAACGGAGGTACCTTGAATCTTCCAGCTGCCGGGATGGATGTCTCAGGTCCACAAGTACCGTTGACCACTTTGATTTCTAGCTTTTTCACTTCGTTTCTAATGGCCTGGAGGCGATTTTCGTGGTCTTCAACTTTTACCTTGACATCATCCAGTTTTTCTTGAACCTCCGTCATTTCCTTTTTCCATTCCGAAGCGGCCTCCCGTACCTCTCGGAGAATTCTAGATTGTTCCTCTTGAGATTTCTTTTGGCCACGTAGTTCATCATGGATAACCCTAGATTGTTCCTCTTGGGTTTTAAAACGTTCCTCTTGGGCTTTAAAACGTTCTTATTGAGATTTCTTTTGATTCCGTAGTTCATCACGGATAGCTCTCGATTGTTCCTCTTGTGCTTTTGATTGTTCCTTCAAGAGGATTAAGATTGCGTTCAGGTCAAATTCCGGCTTAGCTGACGCTGCTGTAGTAGCCGGTGCAGTAGCGGTGATGATGATGATGATGATGAGTGGGGACGCGGCCGAGGCAGACGGGCGGTCGAGTGGCTCTCCATTCATTCCGCCCTGTTCCCCTTGATCGAGCCTCAGGTTACCGGCTCGGCGGCGCTCCCATCCAGCACTGATCCCATCTTCTTGTTTTCCTACAGAACACCAGTGCGTCCTGTAAGTTAATGCTTTTAAGTGATTATACTGATAGCGCATCCTGCCCAAATGTGCGGTATCTCAGTGACGAGTACATTACACACTCGGCCAGGACGTGCTGACTAGTTTCCTCTTTGCCACAGTGTGGGCATCGAGGATCCTGCTTAGCTCCAATTACCGTCAGATGTCTGTTGAGTGGACAGTGTCCAGTCAAGATTCCTGTTAGTATACTTAGGTTGTACTTACCAAGATTTAATAGGTACCTTGTTCTGTTCTTATTTACCCTTCCTATCATGAGTTTGGATTGCCGGCATCCCTGTGCTGTCATCCACATCTCATTTGTCTTTGTCTCTATTCTTCTGGCGATGACTCCCTTTGTTACCATTGCGGATATCGGAAGTGCTGGTTCCGGGCCCAGATATTGTTGGTCCGCCCCTGCTCTGGCCAGTTCGTCTGCCTTCTCGTTTCCTATTGCTCCGCTGTGTCCTGGTACCCAAGCCAGTGTTACATAGGATGGTGTGCCTAGATTATTCAGTTCATCTCTACATTCCTGCACCAGGGAGGATTTGATTACCGGATTATCTAGCGCTTTCAGTGCTGCTTGGCTATCTGAGTAGATTATAACGTGGCTTTCCGTTATATTGCTTCTTTCTTTGAGACTCTGTGCACACTTCAGGATGGCATACACTTCTGCCTGGAACACACTGGTAAAGCCCCCCAGTGGTATCGTGGTATGCTCATCCGTTTCTTGGTTATAAATGCCTGCCCCTGCTCTTTTAGTTGAAGACTTCCATGAACCGTCCGTGAAGCATGTCACTCTGGGTTCCGGTATCTCTGTCTCCCAGTTATCTCTCTCTCCTATATGGATTCTGTATTTCTTGTCGAAGATCTTCCTTTTCTTTATTAGGTCGTTGTTGATCATGAGCATGTTCATGTTTATCATTGACTCCCTTTGTATGCTTGCGTGTCTTTTGTCCATCTCGGATCCAATCCACTCTCTGCTCATTTTTATTCTATTCCACTGTTCTGTGGCTCTCTTCTCCGCTTCGAGATGTACGGGGTTCAGTCCTAGCATTATCTCCAGGGCCTGAGTGGGGGCTGTCCTCATTGCCCCGGTTGTCATTAGGCATGCTAGTCTTTGGACCTTCGTCAACTCCTTGTCTATATCTTTTATTCTTGCTCTGTGCCACCACACTATGGCTCCATATAGCAGTCTTGGTAGGACCACTGCTTTGTATATCCATTGTGTGATCAGTGGTCTTAGTCCCCATCTTCTTCCTATGGCTCTCCTACATTGCCACAGCGCTATTGTTGCCTTTCTGCACTGCTCCTTAATGTGTGTCTTGTATAGCAGTTTGCTGTCTAGTATTACCCCCAGGTATTTTATTTCCTTGAGTGTTTCTATCTCTTCACCTTTGATTTTAATGGGTGTCAGGGTCGGCAGCTTCCTTTTATTGGTGAAGAGTACTATTTTCGTCTTAGTCGGGTTCAGGTCTAGCCCTCTGCTTTGGCACCAGTTTAGTACCTGTTTTATCCCTCTTATCAAGACTTCTCTCATTACGCTGAGGGTTTTGCCCCTTATTAAGAGTACCCCGTCATCTGAGTACGCTTGCATATGTATTCCCCCTCTATTTGTTTCTCTGATAAGCGAGTCTAGTAGGAGACACCACAGGAGTGGTGACAGACAGCCAACTTGCGGGAAGCCCCTGCTCGTCCTTATCCTTATCGCGTCTCTCCCTTGTTGTGCTTGGATCGCTCTACCTGTTAACATTGCCATTACCCACTTTCTGACTGCTGGGTCTATGTCGTCCCTCTTTAGGCAATTCTCTATTGCACCGAAGGTAGCTCTATCGAAGGCGCCCTCCACGTCGAAAAAGCATCCTAGTGCCAGCTCTTTATCTTCTATAGCTCTTTCTATTCTTGTGGTCAGATTATGAAGGGCTGTTTCTGTTGATTTTCCTTCCATGTAAGCATGCTGATGCCCGTGTAGGGGCAATCTCCCTGCTTGCATGCTTGTTCTTATTTGTACATCTATGATCTTCTCCAGTGCCTTCAGTGCAAATGATGACAGACTGATGCTTCTGAACGATTTTGCGTCTTTGTAGTTCTTCTTTCTGGTTTCGGTAGGAATATTACCTTTACCTCATTCCAGATGGTCGGGATGTGCCCTAGTTCCAGACTCTTTTCATAGATTTCCCTTTGGCTGTTCCAGATGTGTTTTAGTCCCTTTTGTAGTAATATGGGTATTACTCCATCTGGCCCTGCTGCTTTGTAAGGGGCGAAGGAATTTATGGCCCATTCCCCTAACTCATTGCTGATTCTTAGGTTTTGTGTTACCCCTGCTCCTGTTGTTACACTGCTGTTCTCTTTCGCAGCCTCATGTATGCAGTATTCCCTGCAATCTGGGAAATGTGTGCTCACCATGTGCTGTAGTACTTTTTTGGGATCTGTTAGTTCGGTTGAGCCTACCATTAGGCTTCCTAATTGGCAGGATCTTTCGTTCGCCAGTATCCTTACTATTCTTGCCGCCTCCGAGTAGCGTTGTATTTCTCCCGTGAAGGTCTTCCAACCTTGTGCTCTTAGCCTCTCCCTTATATTAGTGTATTTGTTTCTAATACTTCTATATTCGTTCCAGCCTTGGTCATTGCCCTTTTTTAGAGCTAGTCTAAGCGCCTTACGAGTTCTTTTCCTTAGTTTCTGTATCTCTTTATTCCACCATGGTTGTCCTTTATCTCCGTTGCACGTTCTCTCTGGACATGCTGTCTGATAGGCTTCCGCTATGGCCCTGTTCAGGTCCTCAGTGGCTCCAGTTCTTCGCTAGTTCTTGGGTTCCTGTGGCTCGGTGTCCACTCGCTCAATATGCTGTTGTATTTCTCCCAGTCCGTTTTCCTTGGGTTTCTTATCTTTGTTCTTTCAGTGTAGTAGTCCAGTCCGTACAGTAGTCTCGTGTGGTCCGACATGCTGTCTTCCTGGTCTACTATCCAGTCTTTTACATGTTTGCCTATCTCCCCTGAGGTTAACGTTATATCTAGTAATTCCTCTCTTGCCCTGGTTATAAAGGTTGGGGTTGTACCTGTATTATGTATGTCAAGGTCATTACTTACAATAAATTCTAGTAGTGCTTCCCCCTTCTTGTTGGTGTCGCTGCTCCCCCACACCTCATGGTGTGAGTTCGCATCGCAACCTACAAGAATGGGTGTTCTCTTACCTTTATATCTTCTGATTGCTTCCTCCAGTTCTCTGGTTGGCGCGTTGCTTTCACCTGGGATGTAGCAGGATGCCATCGCTACCTTAACTCGCACTCCGGTCCTGGTCACGAGGCTGAATTCTACCACCACTAGGTCTCTGAAACATATGGTCACTAGGCATCCCATATTTCTTAAGTCTCTACTTGCGTATATACATGCCCTAGGAGGCCGTTCACCATTTCTTACAAAGTGGAGGTCGCCCCGCAGTCCTGTTACCTGGTTTTTCCATGCGTACGGCTCTTGCATCAGGACAATGTCAATTTTCTCCCTCACTATGTATTGGCACAGTTCAGACATAGCATCCTTACAGTGCTGGAGGTTTACTTGACATATTCTTATTTTTTTGTATCTGTCTGTGTTACTGTGTAGTGTGTGTTGTTTGTCTGTGTTGTCCATTGCTGGTTGTGGATTTGTTTTGTGTAGACTGCATCCCGTCTCCCTAGTCTGCGGAGCCCCCTTCGGTTTCCATCTGTGGTGGATGGTTGCCGACCTGGGTTCCCGGGCTGCAGCGCTGGGTCACCACAGCTGCACCTGCAGCTGCTGTTCCCCTTCTCTGCCGTGGTCTCCGTCGCTTCTTTCACTCTGTGAGGAGAGGACCTCGTCAACCGCGCCCGGATGCGCGTGGCTTGGAAGAACAGCCACTGGCTGGCCTCCTCACCCCACGCATCCTCCACGCTCTTGGGCACCGAGTAGCACACCCGGATACCCGTGACGAGATCCTCCCTACTTACCTGCATCCATTCTTGGAGTTTCAGCTCCTCTTCCCTATCCCAGTTTTGGGCCCTAAGGTAGAGGAGCGGATCCTCCGTCAGTTCATCCGGCGAGCCAGGGATCCAGATGTTGACCCTCGAGCTGTTAAGCATTCGGGCCTTCAGTCTGTGTCCCTGTGGCTCCCCCAGGTCCTTCCCGACAAGCCACTCCCTCGTTTCTGCCGTGGATGGTGTCACAAGGAAGAATCCTTCCGACACCAGTCCTGACATTGCGAATTGAAGCGGCTTCCCGCGAATGCCCTGCTCTTTTATGGCCTCCGTAATGAACCGGCTCACAATTCGCCTGACTTCGGTTCCTAGCGACTCATCCAGCGGTACACCATCCTCGCGGCTAATCGCCACTGCGAACTCCCGTGCTTCCCTTGCGGTTGCACGGTTGCCCGTCAGCGAGTCGCCGCGGTTCGGTCGCTTAGCTGGAGGCCGTGTCGAGGTTCCTTCGTCCGGGTCAGTTGCTTGCCGTTTCGTTTTCGGCGCCCTCTCTGGTGCAGTAGCGGTGGACGTACCGGCGGCAGCTGCAGAGTCGTCAGCTGCAGTTTGGCTCCGGGTTTTGACCCCTCCTGCTCTTGATCTTGCGGAGTTGCTGGCATTTTCTATCCCACTTCTGACACCAAATGTTACGTACGTGGGGGTAGGTAAGTGATAGAAATGCACAAATACACCGATTATCAAAAGTAGACTTTAATAACGCACTGACTTAAACCGTTACAAACAATTATCGCACAATAAATTCGAATACTCAGATGATCGCTCGGTTCGCTCTTGTTCGCACCGTTCGCTTTCCAATTAAAGACTGAATAGGTACTTGCAATCGGTCCGTTTTTATAGTTCCCGTCTCCGATCATTCCAGAATGCGTTCTGGAATGATCGATGTACTTTGCCCCGCCAAGGTCGTTCGAGACTATTCGTTGCTGGAATGTTCTACGCCTTTCTACCTTGTTTTTTAAACGTAAAAGAAAATTTAGCTGCCATTGCTTTCTTGACGGATATTTTTAAACATATCAATGACCTGAACCTTAAACTTCAAGGCAAGGGAAAGCTTGTATGGGAACTCATGTCAGAAGTAAAAAGTTTTTCGCGAAAACTCGATCTCTTTATTAATGATCTTGGTAATGAATGCTTACACTTCCCCAATTTAAATAAAATAATCACCAGTGACAACGAGATTGATGTCGGCCAATACAAGACGTTCATTAAGGATCTTAAATCGAAAGGGTGTAGCGGGATAAGCCTTCAAAAATTGCCCCCAAAGCTTTGAGTTCAAAACTACTATCAGTTGATGCCCCGTCAAATGAAAATAATTCATACCAATTTTTAACCCTCTACTGCCACCTGGAACCCCACGACATTCATTTAACCCTAAAACGTTTTTATTTATTTTCTCAAAAAGTATAAAAAGGAGAATTGTCAAATTTTGCACAAATGTTGATGTGATCAATAAAAACAATCAAAAAAAAAATGAGCCCTCTACTTACTTATTTTCCTAGAAAAAAACCTAAATTAAAAATTAAAACATCCTGTATAACAATTCAGGCTCGTTGTACTAACACCATTTTTTTACTAAATATTAACCAACTACCTATCTACATAATATGTAAGTTTCATGTAATTAACAAAGGTGGAACAGTGTGAAAATATAGGTATTGTTCAGTACGTACCATGTATGTAACACGCTTACGGTGACGACATTAGTAAAAGATATCAGCCCGCCAACCGGGAAGCCATCCGTAATCGATCTTTTTTAATTTGCTACGGTTAATGAAACTCATTAATACATATTTGAACAAATGTTTCTGTTTATTTTACTTTACCGTTTAGCAAAAAGGTACTACTTAGGGTACTCAGCATTTTACGTAAGTTTATTTGAAGACTAAATATAGGATGTATTTTAGGTTAGTTAGTAGTTAGCTACTTATAATTAGTTTGTTGTCATAAACTCGAATTTATATTACTAAAAATAAATAAACAGAAACACTTGTTCAAATATGGGTACACTACATAATCTCGAAATATTTTTTTCCGAATTTGATAAACACGAATTTCAGAATTCCGATTTTGAAATTACCGAATCATCACTATTCCGAATTTTATTTTCACGAAGTATCAGAATCCCGATTTGTTAAAATTCCGAATGTTTACATTTCCGAATTATTAAAATCCCGAAAAATATTTTTCCGAAAATCACAATTCCGATTATTGCTATTCCGAATCCCGAATATTCATTATTCCGAAATTTTAGCACCCCGAATTCTCTAAGATTTTTTATTTCAAATAAGCGCCTGATAAAATATTGTATGATGTTTAGCATGCTTAATGCTCAAAAACTGTACGAAATGTCCGACAAAGTCGACGGAGATCCTGTTCCACGTAGCTCAGGCGCTTCGCGCCTTGATGCAACTCTAACCTAACCTAACCTATCAAGGTAAGATGACCTAGTTTAGTTATGTGCTCGTCATCTCACGTAACTTTTGTTTCAAGTAGACTTCAATTCAATTCAAGTGGTTAGTTTCAAATTTTTCATTATCGATCTGGTTTGTGAATTTTCGGAATTATAAATTTCGTACAAAGAAAATTCGGAATCGTCAACATTCGTAAATATAATATTCGGAAAAACGTTTTCGTGATTTTAATATTCGGTAAAATTCTAGATTTTGATATTCGGCCTTATATTTTTTCGGTATTGTAAAAATTCGGAATTATGAAATTCGGTTTTTTCAAATTCGGAATTAAATAATTCGAGATTTTAAGGTGTTCCCGTTCAAATATGTATTAATGAGTTTCATTCATCTTCCTTAAACATTCGACATTAGCAAATTAAAAAAAGTTCGATTACGGATGGCTTCCCGGTTGGCGGGCCGATATCTTTTACTAATGTCGTCACCGTAAGCGTGTTACATACATGGTACGTACTGAACAATACCTATATTTTCACACTGTTCCACCTTTGTTAATTACACGAAACTTACATATTATGTAGATAGGTAGTTGGTTAATATTTAGTAAAAAAATGGTGTTAGTACAACGAGCCTGAATTGTTATACAGGATGTTTTAATTTTTAATTTAGGTTTTTTTCTAGGAAAATAAGTAAGTAGAGGGCTCATTTTTTTTTTGATTGTTTATATTGATCACATCAACATTTGTGCAAAATTTGACAATTCTCCTTTTTATACTTTTTGAGAAAATAAATAAAAACGTTTTAGGGTTAAATGAATGTCGTGGGGTTCCAGGTGGCAGTAGAGGGTTAAAAATTGGTATGAATTATTTTCATTTGACGGGGCATCAACTGATAGTAGTTTTGAACTCAAAGCTTTGGGGGCAATTTTTGAAGGCTTATCCCGCTACACCCTTTAAAAACAGGTTCACAGATTTTAAGAAAATTGAGAATGTTGTAGAAATCCTCAGCAGAATTTACTCTCTGCGTCCTGATGGTGAATGGAGCAACGAAGCTGAAATAGTTTTTGGGAGTGATAAAGCTACTCTGCAGATGGAAATGATCGATTTCCAAGAAAACACAGAGTTAAAGCACAAACATGCGGAAGTTTCCAGTGAAGAGTTTTGGATTAAATTTGTGTGTGGTAATAAATACCCAGAACTACAAAAATTAGCTTTAAAACTTCTTACTTTGGTTGGGTCAATATATGTTTGTGAAGCAGCATTTTCAAAGATGAACTTCGTTAAGAATAAATTTCGATCTCGACTTACTGATGAACATCTCCAGGATTTAATGTCAATATCTTGCACCAATTATACACCAAACTTACGGCCAGACTGGACGGCGAGCCCATGCCCGCAGCAGCCCTCAAATGGTTGAACACTCACATGTCTGCGTAGGTACCACTATCTACCCCCTCCACCGCGCAGCCTGCGCCTTCGGCGCCGGCTGCGCTCCAAGGACCCGGCCGTTTTCACGGCCGGCGCAGATT
Source organism: Acleris cristana (assembly GCA_948252455.1). Lineage (NCBI taxonomy): Eukaryota > Metazoa > Arthropoda > Insecta > Lepidoptera > Tortricidae > Acleris > Acleris cristana. The sequence goes on along the minus strand of OX411771.1, from coordinate 47,784,574 downwards.
ACCCCGGTCGGGGGTCATACGACCCGGCACCGGCTCCTCATCCCCCTTTTTGTATAAAAAGGGCCGGATTGAGACGACCAACGAGGAAAAAACTAGTTAGCCACTGGACGTCAATCATATCGATCAATCAAGCCAGCCACCAGTTCAACTCAGCCACCCACAGAAAACTCACATGCCAGCATCATGTTGTAAAGAACTTCGTGTTTCATTTTTCCGACCTCCGCTGCTGAAACCTCATACAGTCCGCTGCATGGACCCCTGGCGGACCTGACCGCCACAGACCTATACATATATTTCATAAGATCAAACAACAAGACTTTTATCTCTTAGTTATAAATTGTAATTTTATTACAATTAACTATTATATATTACATTAAACTAAATCATATAGGAGTAGGTTATATCCATACATTTATACCAAATTTATATGCATGAAAAGTTCTTAGGTTACTATCTATAACGGTTCACAAAGTAGGTTCCTTGACACTAGACGATCATATAGCCATTTCAACAATATTAATCATTCTTACTCTATAGGTATATTTAAAGATAGGAAAGTTAATAGGTACTTTATAAGCTTAATAATTTTACATAAAAGCTTTACTTAGGTTAAACATATACAAAATTTCATAGCTTTAAAATTTAGGCTTTAATTTACTTCAGGCTTTACATTAATGAAGGAGATAGTTAGAGTGTTATAGCGTTGCATTGTATAAGGGGGTTACAGTACCTAGCCCGTTTTGCGAGGCTAATCTAACAAGTACACAAATTGATGTTTCTATATTTTTCTTAAACGTAATTGTTACGAAAAAAACATACCTAAAGCTTACATTATTTATTTGGTATTTATTTTACTAGTCTAGGTTTGTTTGTACTATGGCTACTAGACAACATTATACGTATTTATATTAATATTATATTTATACTAGCTGTCCGCGCCCGGCGCCGCTCGGATGTTTTTTTTTTCATACAAACCTTATGAAATCTACTTTACTTCCTATTCTCAGACCTACTGAATATACACACAAAATTTCATAAGAATTGGTCAAGCCGTTTCGGAGGAGTTTTGTTGCAAACACTGGGACACGAGAATTTTATAATTATATAAGATAAGATAGAGAGATAGGTATTGTTACGCCGATGGGATAAGGCGCCTCATCTTCAATCGTTAATTTCGATGCTTTAGAAGCGTTTTCAGTATACGGCAATTTTTCCACTAAGAGTGAAAGAGATAGCATGATTAGAAAGAGACAGCGATACTGAGAAACTTCGAGAAGCATGAGAAAGAGACAACACGATTAGAAATGAGACAGCAATACGCAGAATATTCCAGACCCGTGAGTCAAGGTCAAGGACATCGCGAACAATAGAATGTAGAAAGGCGTAGAACATTCCAGCAACGAATAGTCTCGAACGACCTTGGCGGGGTAAAGTACATCGACCATTCCAGAACGCATTCTGGAATGATCGGAGACGGGAACTATAAAGGCGGACCGATTGCAAGTACCTAGTCAGTCTTTAATAGGAAAGCGAACAGTGCGAACAAGAGCGACCCGAGCGATCATCTGAGTATTCGAATTTATTGTGCGATAATTGTTTGTAACGGTTTAAGTGAGTGCGTTATTAAAGTCTACTTTTGATTATCGGTGTATTTGTGCATTTCTATCAGTTACCTACCCCCACGTACGAAACTGTACAATATGTACCAAAATGAAAATTAAATATCCATGACTCATAATCTAGGTCATACATCCAATATGTGTTCTTACCGGGGATGGAACCTGGACTGCTGGTTTCATAGGTGAAACACTATTTACAAAATAGTTAGTAAGTATCCGTGTAATTAAGAAATTCCTACACTACATTTAGCCTTGATAAACTTTAAAATAGAGCTTTAAAATTACACATCACTTCACTCGATTTCACTCAAATTTTGGCATATAAGACTCTCATGTACCTTAATACAGTTTGTTGTTACAGGTTTCACTTGCTACTTTTAAAAACAATTATCTAAATAAAAATATTACACATGTACCATAGAAGTAGTAAGTATATAACATTGTTTTATAATCAGTTTTATCATTATGTTTTTTGTAACAATGCATAATTCCCCATAGACACTAATGTTAATGCCATGTACAATTATTTCATTATAGTGTAGTTAGCAGAATAAGTACAGTCAAGTTCATAAATATGTGTACACTTTAGTACTGTACTGATCCCAACTCAGCGGGCATATGTATATATGCAAGTATATATGTGTATTAATTTTTTCGGTATTTCTTTCCCCTCTAGTCATAATCGCAATTTATATGTTCTCATACATAATTATGAGTAGGGAGTTTAGTCCCGTTGGATTATCAGTAGGTACGTTGTTCGTCCAGGCTAACACCGGATTTTTTAGCTTCTTAGCAGATTACTTAATTCGAGTACGAATTTGTACCTATATAGACTCAAACTGGGAAATTATCTATGCATAATTTAAAACGCCTACAACAAAACAAATAGCAAATAGGAGGTATAAACGAATTATCATTTTCGTATTATCAGGAGTTTAAATTTTGGTTCGCTGTGGAACCTTGGCATAATGACACCGTCACATAATGAGATAGGAAATTACGTAGGAATTATTCGTTGGTATTGTATGAAAGGGTTCTATGTGGGTTGATGTTTGAAGTTCATGACCAAGTTTGAGATATATAGATAGTTTTGGGGAGGTCAAATACCAATATGAATATCTAAAAGGATATTATGGTGTATAAAGAAGCTAACAGTATGAATCCGCAATTACCGCAGTTAATGCTAATTATTTTTAGTGAGAACATGTAAGGTAGATTGATAAGTGAGGGTATTTGTTCGATTAGTGTTGGTAACATGGATATGCTTCGACAATTATTTCTTTTATAGTTGTTTATTACTATGTTTTATAAATGCTATATATTTAAATCGTAGAAATTTTGAACTTGTAGCATTTGATTTTGGATATTTTGCTGCGTAACCAATCAGAGATATATTAAAATAGATAAATTACATATAAATTTATTTCACCTCTTTCTTTTTAAGATTATTTGTTTTTCATTTGTCTCTCTATTAGGATCAGATTGAACTACAAATTTAAACTAGGTAAATGAAAGATCAACACAATAAGAGGAAGAATTTTGGTTTAGACTTGGGCTGTTTTAAGAGGTAATGGAAGACGTTATTTAAAAGATCAAAATAACTGTTTTAATTAATTAATTTGTATGGAGAATTTGTTTGGGCTAGTCCATACTGTGTTTTCGTTGTTGGTCTAGAGCGACCATTTTATAAAGAATTATCGAGTCGTTATTGCGAAATACCTCGTTATTACTTATATGAAAACTCGTTATTGCGGGTGTTAAAATCGTTATTGCGCATAAGGAGCCATATTGCTTATATGAAAGTCCGTTATTACGGGAGGGTCAAGATTACTGGTCGGGGCTTTGAAAGAAGAAATGGCAGGGGTATAAATAGGGAAACGGGGAAGACTCTGGGCTTTTTCTGAACTGAACGAGACTGAACGAGGGACGGAGCGCTGCCCAAGAGTAGTCCAAAGATTAATTTAGTAATTTAGTGTTTGGATGGAGAATCGGAATCCAATTGGTGAGTATAAATCCTAACCCGTAGGACGTTAAATTTATTTAACGTGACTTTAAGAATACATCAGCGTATTCTCGTCTCCCCCCTGTCGTGGTCAGGACACCTTTAACACCTGGTTTACCAGGCTGCGTGCTGAGTCCGGTTCGCAGGCGACGGGGTTATCCTATATTAATGCATGTAATTTGATCCCAACACCTACATACAAGCGTGTGGCTATTACAGCAATGTGGTAGTCTAGATGTTTGGCTAACGCCGAAAGGCGATGTGTGATCTTCAAGCGGATCCACCAGTGACCTTCGGGTTGTTGAAATGCTTGTCCTTTCGCCGGTACGGTACACGTGGAAGGGGCCACAGGTTGGCACATGCGGCAAGGCTGTCCTGTCATAGGGATTCCAACAGACCTCTGTCCAAGAACGGAAACGTGTACCTCAATGCCGGGAGGGTTCCCCTTCCAAATCCTTTATCCTATTCTTGAACCGGCACCGACTGTAGGAACCTGGTTCAGGCAGATAGGGAGTCATTAGGCACGGGTAGGCAGGATGTGCATGCAGCTTTATAATTGTATTTTAACACCGATTGTAGGATTCTGCTTCAGGCACATAGGGAATCATTAGGCACGGGTAGGCAGGGTGTGCATGCAGCTTTATAATTGTATTTTAACACCGATTGTAGGAGTCTGCTTCAGACTGATAGGGTTTCTTTAGGCACGGGTAGGTAGAATGTGTTTATTTCAACAACCAGTGATAAATGGAAAAATAGGATGTGCATGAAACTTATTACAGTACGTTCAGTTCTTAATAGTGCTCGGCTTATAATAAAAATCACATTAACGTTTGCAATTGAATATATATTTGATTGCCAAGTGCTATTGAGAATCTGGAAATATTGTACTTAATTTATTTGTTTATTTGTTGAAACTATTTTGTTTCATGATGTGTTTATTTGCTGTGTTTTGCTATTTATTTCATGATGTGTTTATTTGCTGTGTTTTGCTATTTATTTCATGATGTGTTTATTTGCTGAATTTTGCTATTTATTTCATGTGTGTTTTCCTCTGTTTTACTATTTATTCAAATAAATAAATAAAATAAAATTCAGGATGTTTCTTATTTTTTGTACTTTGTAGTTAAAGGGTAATTATGCACGAATTCACATTGTAAAAATTGATATAAATTATTCAATATGTTTTTAAAATTCACAAATTTTGAGATGTTTTGATGAGGTTGAATAAGTTAGGACCTGCAATGCAAGTTAAGTCATACTATCCAACTTGCTTAAAATATTCAAACCTATGTAGTCAGGATAGGTATTAAAAGAATTTAAAACTAATTTGTTCCTTAAAATTTACTCTGTTAACTTGTAAATTGTTAAATTGAAATTCGTGCATAAATCCTATAACTTTTCAGGAAATTTTACTTGTGTAGCAGGCAGGCAGGTAAGTGTCTATTTTGATTTAATAGTCCCGATCGGGATTAATAAACTTTATCTATATATATAAAAGGCTAAACTGACTGACTGACATATCAACGCACAGCCGAAACTACTGTACCTAGAAACTTGAAATTTGGTACATGGGTTCCTTTTATGATGTAAGTGAGCACTAAGAAAGGATTTTCCAAAAATCGACCCCCAACGGGAAGAAATGGGGGGGAGTAGCGGGAAACTAATTGTACGCGTACGAAGTCGCGGGCGTCCTCTAGTCTTATATAAAACCCTTTATAAGCATTCTTTATCTTAAACGGTATCTCAATTAAGTTAGGACTTTTAAATTTTATCTATAGCCTTACAATCTAGGTCAAATTTTATTGTTGAAGTATCAGCGGAGAGGTATTTGTGGTTTGTTATAGGTACAAAGAGATATTGGAGGTAAAACTCAACTGAAGCTTCTATTTTATGGATACCTATCCCAAAATAAGACAAAGAATGCTCAGGGAATTCATCTATGTGACTTTTAACATACAGGTACCATAACTATTACACAATGAAACCCTAACTAACTATTTGTTCGTTCAATACATCATTGACTATAATAAATCAAAATAAAAGATAGGTAAATAAAAGCACACCTTAAAGATTCAGTAAATTCAGCAAATGTTGAAATTATTATGGTGGGTTGACGATGATTCTTCTAGATTGTTAATATAACTACATTGATAATAGTTTATCAGCGGTGATCAGTGCTCTTAGCAAATTATTAGTACCCTGAAATAAAACAATATTAGTTAACGCTTTGTTATATTATGGGGTAACACTACATAGGTATATGTCTTTTGAAATGCAGGTACCATAACTATTATACATTGAAACTCTATAACTTAACAATAAATACAATAATTTGTTCATTACGTTACTGGTTATAATGAAATTAAAATAAAAGGTTAGGTAATTAAAAGCACACCTTTAGGATTCAATAAATTCAGCAAATGTTGAAATTATTATGTTGAGATGGCATCAACGCCACTTTCAAGATTGTTAATAATACTGCATTGCTCATCAGCGGTGCTCAATGCTTTTAGCAAGCTAGTAGTATCCTGAAATAAATATAATTTTATCACCTTACATTACATAGGATTGCTAAGCTTGATATAAAGATGTTGGTCTATAATTTATGAATGTTAGAGGTATTAAACAGGACTATAAACATAGAAAAGCTTACAGTACCTTGCAATTACGGTTATTTATTTAGTACAGTGAGTGATCGAATCTACTTTATATTTCTTGTAGGCAATAGAATAGTACATTTAACACTTTCTTTGCCAGGATCTCTGATTTTCATACAAAATGGACGCACCTAGCAGGTTGGCGGCAGTTAAAGTGGCTTACACTTAATAAATTAACATTTTCATACCTTAAGTATTTCACTCGATGAAATTTAATCAGGTTCTTCGTTTTTATATTCTTTGTGAAGTTCGGAATAAAGTAGATAACGATGGAAATTCATATTTGGAATGAGAGATTGTTGAGAGCAAATAGAGGCTTGGTAAATCATTTTATTGTTAGATCTGAAACATCACAATAATAAAATAGAAATATTTACGGATGCTAGGCATCGATAAGTATCTTTAATTAAATAGAACCAACCAGAATTACAAGATAATTTTCGATAAACGAGATAGAAAGCCAAACGCCCGCCTTTAATATCAACGAATTTGTCTGTGTTTATGGTCACAGATAATTATGGTCTAGTCCAATAGAAATACAGATAATGTAGATTACACTACTGTGCAAGTTATAAAGCGAAACATTCACGGATCTGCAATATATTAACGATATAGTTTTATATCAAGTATTTGGAGTGTGAATTCATACATTTGTTAGCGTCTGAATTTAACCCAATAGTCTAGCAACATTGGTTTTGCGATCTTAGACACCACGACATAGTTTGTTTCACGCTGTTTTACTGATTAAGAAAGAGATAGACATTTAACAATCTTAGAATAGAGAGAGCTTTAGACGCAATACAGTATTAGGGATTAAGAAGGTTCAACTGTTAGTTCAAGTCATGACTAATTATCAATAATATAGTTCGAGTGCGATATTATTTAGGAAACACTAGGATTAAAATGCATATCCCGGGGTAGGGTTAATTTTGTTGTAATATTATGCCATTTGAAGCAATTTTACTAGTCGCTTGTTTGAAAAATGAATTATTTGTTCAATTTACTAAAATATTTGCAAATACTTTTGACTTTATTTAATTGAGAAAAGCAAAGGTAATTGGATTAATAATTCACCCGTTAAAGGTGTGACGATTTAGTGGCAATGTGTCGGCTTTTGGCTTGATTCTAGGTGCCCATGCGTGCATGGGTGATAGCACGGGCTATTCCGAGTGATTGGACTAGGTCGTTTCGCTGTGAACGTGGGTTCCATGAAAATCTCTACTTGAAGTGCTAGATCGAGTAGGAATGCTTACCTGGTGGACTGGAGACTCTTGGAGGCACTCTCACATGTAGTACGTTGTGGAGATGAGACGTTACATCATACCAGGGCTGTGGAAATGAGGCTCGAGATGGCTACCTTTATGTCTTCAGAAAACCTTGTCCTCGTATTATGCTTCTGAATTTAGAAACTTGAAGTGGAGATTAAGTAAATTTAGTTTAGTGCGACTTTTATTGTAGTATGGGAAAAAGGATATGCCAGGTCAATATGAGACTTAGATACATACAAGATTGTTAAATCTTAGAATAGTAAGAACTATAGACGCATGTTAAGTATTAGGAATCAAAAGGAATTACTGTTTGGTTCGAGAATTAACATGACATTTTAGGAAACACTAGGATTAGGATGCATATCCTGGGGTAGGGTTAATTTTGTTTGTAATATTATGCCATTTTTTGCAATTTTACTTGTCGCTTGTTTGATAAAATGAATTATTTGTTCAATTTACTAAAATATTTGCAAATACTTTTGACTTTATTTAATTGAGAAAAGCAAAGGTAATTGGATTAATAATTCACCCGTTAAAGCGGCGTGACGATTTAGTAGCAATGTGTCGGCTCTTGGCTTGATTCTAGGTGCCCATACGTGCATGGGTGATAGCACGGGTTATTCCGAGTGATTGGACTAGGTCGTTTCGCTGTGAACGTGGGTTCCATGGAAAATCTCTCCTTGAAGGTAGCCTTGAGTAGAGATTCCCGTATCTTCTAGTGGCAAGGATACCAGGGTTTCACCTTGGAGACTCGGGTTCGATTCCCGGTGCGGGAATACCGAAAGTCTCTCCTTAAGGTGGCTTTTAAGTGGAGATTAAGTAAATTTAGTTTAGTGCGACTTTTATTGTAGTATGGGGAAAAGGATATGCTGTGTCAATATGATACTTAGACACAGAAAGTATTAGGAATCAAAAGGGTTAATTACTGTTTGGTTTGAGACCTAACATGCCATTTAGGAAACACTAGTTTTAGATTGCTTATCCCGGGGTAGGATAAATTATTGTAATATGCTATTGAAGCATCATTTACAAGTCGCTTGTTTGTTTAAATAATGGAAAATCTCTCCTTGAAGGTAGCCTTGAGTAGAGATTCCCGTATCTTCTAGTGGCAAGGATACCAGGGTTTCACCTTGGAGACTCGGGTTCGATTCCCGGTGCGGGAATACCGAAAGTCTCTCCTTAAGGTGGCTTTTAAGTGGAGATTAAGTAAATTTAGTCTAACGCGACTTTTATTGGGGTATTTTGGGTAAAATCTTCTTTGGTTGACCCAACCGACAAACACTGACAATAAAGACAGTTTAACTGGGGAATAGCAATAATAAAAAAATAGCACAGAGACGTGCGGATGCCTAAGTTGAGGCGTGGAGGGGCACGTCTCTCTCTCTTTAATCTTTATGAAGAGGGACCAGTAGGGATTCTGGTATAGCAGTTACTAATAAATTGGCATTATATCTTTCATTATAATCGAAATAAGTAGTATTAGTGAATTAGGTAGCTTAGGGTTATAGATTTTGATAGGTATAGGAAGTTTAACTGTTGAAACCTAGTTTCACATGAAACTGTTTATTATACAAACTAGAAAGTTGGTTGAAAGTAGTGCTTTCGTTGAGTGAAACTTGATTAAATTATCTTGAGGTTTTGGTTAGATAACGACAATTGAGTATTCTGCTTAGGGTATTTAGATATGGATTTACGACACTAATGTCGAAACTTGCCAATAACTTGACTGATGATTAGAACGTTAATAGCTGACTAAATGTGTGAATTTACAATCGATTAACATTTAACACCGAATGATGAAATTAATACTATAAGGGCGCTATAGGTAACTACTCGCGGTAAGATATAGTTAGGAAGGTTATGTTATGAGAATTATAATAAGTTCAATATTATTTAAGCTAATTAGATAATAGGTTCATAAATAAAGACCCCAAAATGTTTATTAATCATTAAATCTATGTAGTTAATGTTCTTTAAAGTACCTATCCAGCACACTCGAGTATTCCTTAAAAGAATCAGTTACGAACGGGTACAACTTAGGGTCCTAACTTTATTAAAACTAGATGATCACGCTGGCCAATTATTTGTTTATATGTTCTATTTATATATTTATTTATCTCTTTTCCGCTTATTTTTGGGTGAGGTAGAGTACGTTTCATTACAGTACCTTGTCTATTTAATGTCATTATGAAGTGTCACATCGATTAAAGTAGCAAGGTACTAAAGTGTACACATATTTATGAACTCGACTCTACACATAAGCAACCCATCATTTTTTACAAGATTGTATGTTAACTTCATATATTGTACTTAATAAGATAAAACAAAAATAACAGTACAGAACTAGCTATGAAATAAGACCCTGATTTTAAACTGCCCTCTTGCCAAAAGTTTAGTATAATTATAGAATTATTAGTTATTAATATTTCATTAGACAAAATGATCCATCGAATGACCAGATATTCCATTGATAATATATTTTAATAGCTCATAGAACAAGTGCAAGTGATATCGACATCTTCAGTAACTTGTTGCAAGTCTTTAGGACCAAATTGAGAGCTATTTAATATTTTTTATAATTTATTACCTATCTTAATTTAATTATACAAAGGTTAGTTAGCTTAATAGCGCTGATTAAATTGTATAAATTGTAGGAGTGCTGAATACATTTGCTCCGGTATCGCACACAGAATTAAAATGTTATACGAGTGTTTTTACATCGTAATTGTGTACTTTTAACAAGTAAACAAATTTAACTCATTGTGTTAACATTTCGGAGCAATTTTTTTAAATGTAGAGTGTCAGTGAATGGATATCAGGAGATAATTTCACTCAAATTGATTTATTATAATCCCAAAATTAGCTCTAGTACTAGGGAAATTAAATTCTGATACTCACTCATACTCAAGAGTAAAAAATCCACATGCGGTGGTCCTGGGACGGCTAACTTTTTAGGCAAGGGTTTTAAATTATAGATTTATGACTTTACTAAGTCTTTCAGTTTTAAGATATTCACAACTGTTTTTGGAAAAAAGAACCTCCATGAAAAGCACCTTGTGATACAACTTTCCGTTGTATATTAAAGACAAAACTTAAAAATTAAAAACTATGTCTTCAAAATCTTAAAATTATTGCAACCAATATATCACTACACACACTCTCTGTCTCTTTTGCTTTTATTTAAGAGTCAATAATCTCAAAATCCGTGGTGTTTGCACTTTTGTGTTTCAGTCTGGTAGATACCGCCTCTACAATAATAATGAGGAATTACATCTTGGTCCTCAGGGTTGGCAATGTGTTTGCGAACTGTATAATTATTTTTAATAGGTACGTCAGTAACTGCTATTATGACATGTTGTTTTTTTTATAATATGGCTTTCACATGTATTTATTTAAATATATTAGAAGATTTATTTAAATCTTAATCTATCTTACCTACCAAACCTGGGGTGTGATTCTGTCAGAAGCAGAGGTGATCGAACGCAGAAGTGAACACGCTCGCATCGCCACCACTTTTGCCTGTCATTTCTGACATTGACATTTGACTTTTGCTGTCATATTAGTAAAATGACGTTTGAAACCTAAGGCTTGTCGCAAATTCCCTAAACTAGCCCTTATTTATATACTTACTAAAGAGTTTTAAAATTACGTATGTAGCATTTTCCGGTACTTTAGTAATAAAATGACCTAATACATAACGATTTTACCGACGGCAGTACCTAATCATGTTTTAATTTCCAACTAATTATTGCGTATTCTACACCGAACACGGTAATAGCGATACTAGCGCTCACAGACGTAAGCGGAACTTTTTGTCCCTACTATCACGCAATTCTTAACTTTCTCTTCTAATCTTTCAAAATTAAATATCCATGACTCAAAATAGGTCATTCATCCAATATGTGTTCTTACCGGGAATGGAACCTGGACTACTAGTTTCATAGGTAAAACACTATTTACAAAATAATTACTAGGTATCCGTGTAATTAAGAAATTCCTACACTATATTTAGCCTTAATGTTGAAATAGAAGCCTTCATTCCAAATTACCCATAACTTCACCCGATTTCATTCAAATTTTGGCATACAGTGTGTAAATGGTATACGGGCGTTTCTTTTAACTGTGGTAAGAATAGCCCTAATGAGCACATTTAGGCAGCTTTTGTTAAAATTAAAAAAAAAAAATTAACCATACAAAATAATTTAACACGCAATGTATAACAAAAAAAGCAATTAATTAAAAACGCAATTAATGATGTTTTAAAATTATGACAGATGGAATTAGATGTACATTGCGGGTCGATGGTATGATCAAAAATGAATAACGTTGTATACGTTAGCATAATCAAAATAATTCTTTCTGTTTATGATTATTAGAGTCTTAATCTATGTCCATTTTTAATAAATGCTCTTATACCATTTACACACTGTATAAAGACTCACTTGCTACTTTTAAAAACAATTACTTATGTAAATAAAAATATTACACATGGAGGTACCATAGAAGTAGTATGAGGGGTGATCAATAAGTTTTTAGAATCGGTATAAAAAATGGGAGATATGTAAATCATTATATTTTAATTGTAATATGCACACTTTCTATATTTGCAAACATTTATTAAATAATTTAAATGTTTTATTTTACCCCTACAAAAATATTTTTTCTTTTGGAGGTCAAATTTTGTACCTTCACTAGATCATCATCAGCTTGTGATTTTTATGTAGTGGTTTTTGTTAAATCAGTTTTTTTTCTTTTAAATCCATAATTATATGGCAGAATAATGTTATATAATTCTCCTAGGTTATTTGATAATTGCTAAAAGCTAATATCACAGTATTTATTTGTAGGCCTCAATCATCCCGGAAAAAGCCCAAAAAGCCACCTTACATTTTGGTGACCAAGCTGGAAATAAAAAAGTCTAGTGCAAACAACTTGTTTATCCTGTAAATTATAAGGGCATCAGGACTTTCTTCACACCGCTCCAAATAATTACAAAACTAACTCTTATTTTTACCGTCTTGTAAAATTATTTATACAGATATTTTTTGTTTAGCTATCACAGAAAAACAAATTAATAATGTAAATTATTGTTTTCTCTTATTTAACGTTTGTTAGTGCCATGGTATAGTCCACATTAATAGTAGATTGTTCAACAAGGGACTAAAACAAGCCATAATGACACGAGATGTTTAGCCACGCGAGCGAACCAGTTCGAGTGTCATTATGGTTGTTTAGTCTCGCGTTAAACACTCTACTTTTCACTTTGAATGCGAGGAAAAAAAACAACGTTCAGTGCCGGATTAGCCACGTACCTAGCAAGAGTAGCAAATGCTACGGGCCCCGCGCATCCACGTCTAAACTCTAAAATGCTAGTACTTACATCAGTATGCGTATGCGTGTACTCATATTATTATGCATCAGGGTTGACGATAAGATGAATAATCCAGTCGATATTCTCCACCAGAATAACCTAAAACAAACACCCACGCAAAATAGGTGCATATCTAAGTCGCTCAGTTGCGGAATAAGCCCGCCACAACCAGTAACCTAAAACAAACCCAGGGGTCTCTTTATAGAATTTGCTACGGACCCCGTGCTTGCTCAATCCAGCACTGACGAAGTTCTATACACATTTATAAAATTGATTATTAGAAAGTTTCTTACAAATTTGTTCCGCGGTTTTTTTCTTTTCTTTTGTATTTTTTTTGTGAAGTGCCGCTTTAAATGCTTGCATATTTAGCCAACAGGTTCAAACTTGAAAACTATTTTAAAACTTATTGGACCAAGCATAATAAAATGAATTCATCCTTAATATAATTAAATATGTTTATATTCGTAATCATTAATCGTGTTTCACGAAATTAAATCATTTTTATTTTATATTTTTTCACAGTTGTCATTTTGAGGTTATTTCCACGAGCTAAAAATTGTCTACACCACAGAATAAAAACTAGAGGCATAGAAACCGTACTAAATAGACAGAAAATACATTATGGTTGACTTCTTTTTACTTATGGTTTTCATAGTGAGTTGGAAAGAGATCGTCACAAGGCGTGATTTGGACCTTTAAGCACCAGTGTGGAAGAAAGTAACGCCAAAGAAGACCGGTCGTTGATTTGACGTTTCTTCACCTTCTGATCATGACAGATTAAAGAAGAAAAGACACCTAGGTTTTGTTTCTTTTCCTCTTATCAAAATGTAATCTATAAAGTAGAGACAAGTAGCTAGTGCAACGTTCATCTTATTGCACGGCTTCTATGCCTTTAGTCTTTATTCTGTGGTCTATACAAAAAGACTGAAATTAGCAATAAATCCTCCATTCACAAACACCGTGATTGGATGTTTAGGGGATTCCAAAGTAAATTAAAACAATTTTAATTTAATCCCTAGAGATTAAAAAAGGAACTTTAGTCCCGATGTGCAGAGACTAAAGTAACATTTTAAGAGCATGAGAAGTGAAAAATAATATTATTATGGTTCATAACAATTCTAAAAACTTATTGATCACATAGTTTAATCATTATGATTTTGGTAACAATGCATTTCCCTATAGTCACTAATGATAATGCCATGTACAATTATATCATTATAGTGTAGTTAGCAGAATAAGTACACATAAGCAAGCTACAATTTTTTATAAGATTGTATGTTAACTTCATATATAATTTTACTTCATAAATAGGTATTAAATAAGGCCCTCATTTTAAACTGCCATCTTTGCAAAAGGGTAGTATAATTATAGACTTATTAGTTATTAATCATTTCATTAGACAAAATGATCCATAAAATTTAATGATCAGATATTGGTTATAAATGCCTCATAAGTATGCCCAGATATCCCATTGATATGAATATATTCTAATAGCTCATAGAACAAGTGCAAGTGATATCGACATCTTCAGTAACTTGTTGCAAGTCTTTAGGACCAAGTAGGGAGCTATCTAATATAATTGAATAATTTGTTACCTAGCTACCTTAATTTAATTGTACAAAGGTTAGTTAGCTTAATAGCGCTAATTAAATAGTGTGAGTATTACTCTTGTAACACCGGTTGCTCAGCGGACTTTGAAAGCTTGTTACCGGGGATACGGTGCCTTCAAAAGTCATCTTTTACGTTGCTGGGGGCTCCTATATTTCCGGAAGGAGTTAGTTCGGCACTGGAGGGGAAAAGGTCGGATTTAGTAAGGGCACATGAGCTTTTGGGCAGTTTATCGGCGCATGTTGCCCTTATCCTGTTGCGTAATTGTTTTGCGATCCCTCGATCTACTTACGTTTTGAGGACTTCTCCAACATGGTTATTTGAGGGTGACGTAGCAAGGCTTGACGATGTACTCAAAATATCACTGGAGTCAATCCTGAATGTAAGCCTCAATGAGAGTCAGTGGTGTCAAGCGTCCCTACCGGTTCGGCATGGTGGGCTCGGTATACGTCGCTGTCGGGAGGTCGGTCTGGTGGCATTTTTAGCCTCGGCTCATGGTACTTTGGAACTTGTCACTCGTATAGTGTCCCTTGATGGTGCCAATATCCAATTACCATTCGTAGTCGACGCTTTTAATAAGTGGTCGACTTTCTCTCATGGTGATGAGCGCCCGCGTAATATGGCCGTGCAGCGGGGATGGGACGATTTGCTGTGTAAGCATTTGCTATTTAGCCGCTACTTTAGTGACTGGTGCTTTGGGGTCTGACGTGTCGCGGCGTGTTTGTGTCGTACCGATGGCAAGAGGCCCGATGGCCTAACATTAGTTCCATGGCGCAGGGGTCGCTGTCTCTTGTGGGACGCAACGTGTGTAAGTACGTTCGCGCCGTCCCACTTGAACCAGACGATGAGAACTGCAGGGTCCGCTGCTGAAAGCGCGGGGAGGCCTAAGCATTCGAAATATGCGGCATTGGAGCTCATGTATGATTTTGTGCCGGTTGCCGTGGAGACGGCAGGTCCTTGGGGTGCGGAGGCCAAGGAGTTTATTTGGGAGTTGGGTCGCCGGCTGAGGGACAGGGGTGGTGATCCTCGATCCGGTTCATTTCTTGTGCAGCAAATTTCATTGGCCATACAACGCGGTAACGCTGCCAGCGTGATGGGCACATTTATGCCATTTTCGAACCGGTTTGACTAATAATTGTTTTTTTGTGTGTTTTAACTTGTGTCATACCTACAGCCTATGTTGTTGCTTAAATTTAATTCTTTGACGAAGCCTGTGGCGGATTACATTTTTGTCAGTATCTTATAAGATTATTTGGATTGAATAAATAATTACTAGTTGTATTAAATTGTATAAATAGTAGGAGTGCTGAATACATTTGCTCCGGTATCGCACACAGAATTTAAATGATTAATTGTTAGTTGTGTAATTTTAACAAATAATCAGATATAACTATACTCGAAAATCTAATTTAAGACTCAAACATTGTTGGTGTCGCAAAGTCCAATTGAACATTTCAGATATAGCCAACCTTTTTGCATTGATAATCAAATCGTTGAAAATATTATGTAGATATAGATATGACTAACAATTTCAATATCAAAACTTACCTATATAACAATAGGAAATATGCATTCAATGTTTTTTCTACCCGATATTCAAAAACATTAAAATATCTAAATACACATATTTTCTGATATAGTGTGTGTTTAATCATTAAATGGCGGGTGTGTGTGTTAAATGGCGATTTTTTATCAGCTAAAACAAAATGACTAGCCAAATTCGGATTCCTTATACTTAATTTATTCTTGATTCAAACTTTACCAAGTGTTAGTGCGAAGTTCATACATTTGCTACTTGCGACTTAACAGCAAATGTATGAACTTCGCACTTGCACTTGGTAAAAAGAAAAATGTAACTAAGTTTCTTTTCTCGAACCGGTAGTAGCTTCTGACACACACACACACTTTTGGCCTTTTATTTTGTCGAATAGCTAAAAACATGTACTATTTAAATTGCTAACGTTGTTTACAAGTATTTTTTATTTTAATTTATCGTACCAAATGTTATTAAAACCTGAAGTATTACAAGTGCAATAACAGTTTTGCTACCAAAAATCTTCTATGGTTAAATATTTAACATGGCATCTTGTATTTGTGTAAGCAACTTGAATTAACTTGTTTATTTAAATCGAAGGTTTAAAACTACCAATAAATAAACATTCTTGTGCGGTCTTTGAAAAAGTGGAAATATACTTTTTTTATTTTATAGTGGCAACCCACGTTGGTCTTTAATTAGATTTTCGAGTATAATTGTGTTATCATTTCAGAGCAATTTTTTTAAATGTAGACACATGTAAGTAAATGGATATTGGAAGACAATTTCATTCAAATTTAATTATTATAATCCCAAAATTAGCTTTAGTACTAGGGAAACTAAATTCTGATACTCACTCATACTCAAGAGTAAAAAATCCACATGCGGTGGTCCCGGGACTGCTAACCTTTTTAGGCAAGGATTTTAAATTATAGCTTAAACAATATTTTGATATTTGATGTTGACATGTCACATACAGACATTATATAGTTACCAGGGTGGATACTGGATCACTCAATGTATGAATACATTTTTTTTTGCTTCAACCATATTCAGCTACTTAGAAAAAGTTTTTAAACCTACTTTACAATCATAATAATATATAAAATATAAAAGAGGTACAGTCAAGTTCATAAATATGTCTACACTTTAGTACCTTGTCACTTTAATCGATGTGACAATTCATATTATGGCAGTTTTAAGATGCCATTAAATAGACAAGGTACTAAAGGGTACAAATATTTATGAACTCGACTGTACATGAATATTTTGTACTGCCCCAAAATCACGGAACTTTAAACAAATGGCTCAATTCCCTATTTTGTAAAAGTTCCGTTAGCTTGATGTAGTACTAAATATTTCTGTATCTCTTTTATATTTTATATATTATTATGGATGTAAGGTAGGTGTAACAAGTTTCTCATATTAGCAAAAGAGGATTAAAGCAAAAAAATACGTTTTCATACCTTGTGATCCACCCTTTTATGTACACCGGTAAATGTTATTGCCATATACTTACATAGGTGGTCACAAATACTGTGCGGGTGGTCTTGTAAAGGGTTAATTCCATAAGGTTTGGAAAAAAATCTTTGGCATTTGGCATTCCAAAGTTGTAGGTATTGATTTGTATGGACGGATGTGACAGCACTTAGTTTATCCCTACCTGTAAAATATAAGATCAGCTTTTAATACAGGTTATTGTACCTTTTTAGACTTTAGTCAATTATTACTACATTTACAACCTAGCAATAAAATTGATTAGGTACTTATTTAATGGTATGGAAAATATGTGAACACCTAGGTATATATATTCACAGTTATTAGCAAGACTTTCCCAGGGTCTGTAATAGTCTGAAGGGGCCCGTTTCTCAAAAGTATTAGGTACTTTAATAATATTTGTGTTTTGTTTCATTTTGTAGATTCACGAGACAGAACACTATAATATTATTAGACTAATACTTTTTGAGAAATGGACCCTAGTCCGTACAACTTGTCAGGCTAAAAATACCTATAATGCTTTTTTAGGGTTCCGTACCAAAATGGTACAAAAGGAACCCTTATGGTGAGACTTCGTTGTCTGTCTGTCTGTCTGTCAGTCTGTATGTCACAGCAGGTTTTCTCAGCAACTACAAATGCTATCAACTTGAAATTTGGCATAGTTGTTTGCCCGCATCTATTTGTAGTAAAAAAAATATGAATTTAATTTTATTAATAATTGAAAAGGGGTCTAGAATGGGGGGTTCAAAAATGAAAGTGGTTCGATTATAGCAAATGGGGTGTCATATGAAAACTATTTTTTTGAAAATTTTTTGTTGTGTACTTTTTGATTTATAGTCAAAAATGTACAAACCGACCCCGTGACCGTTCCCCCCCCCTTATCTCCGAAGTTTATTAATCAAAAATTCTGAAAAAATCCTGACGTATAGATAATTACTTATATTTTCTGGTAAAACAAAATAAAGTGTTCATTATTTACAGTTTTTGAGAAATAACAAAATAACTAAGAAAATCTGTATTAAAATTTAGGCTAGTCAAAATCGACCTTATTGCCTGGAAAATAAAGCTTATAACAAAATGAGTATTTTCTTTTGCGGTTACCAAGCATATTATCTTCAATACGGAACCCTCGGTGCGCGAGTCCGACTCGCACTTGACCGGTTTTTTTTACATAATCGCACTTTTCACACTGCGTATGTGACACTGGGTATGTAAAAAAGACATTCCTAAAAAAGTTAATTCTTCTTTACCTCAATAATGTCACTGTTCAAAATATGGTTTTTAACATGATTGATTAGATGTAATAGTAGTAGATTATTTATTCCATATTTTTCATACGACAGTCGGCAGGTATTATGTCATAAGTTGTGTTGTTTTGTCTTGCTTGTCATGTCATGTCAGAGGCTCTACTTTGAAATCCGTAATTCGAACTTCGTCTATTGCTATCCCTTTTGCTCTCGACGCGTCACTAATTCGCAAGAAAGTGACGGGGCGATCCGAAGTTCGAATTACTGATTTCGAAGTAGAGCCCCAGCTTGTGTGACATATGGACACAAGGCAATTTTTCATTTTACGCAATCGTGCAAGCTGTCAACCTTAGTTTAAAAGTATATGTAATTAGTATATTTCAATTTAAATAGAGTTCTGTAAAATTATCTTTATATATTTTTTTATTCATTTCAATAATTAAGTACACTAAAACACTCAATACGTGAAGCAGACCATAGACCCGTTTCATGAAGCTACAAGTTACAAATTACAAGCGGAAGTCTCTTTCTAACTCCTTTTCCTAGAAAGAGACTTCCGTTTGTAATTTGTAACTTGTAGGCTTGTAGCTTCGTGAAACGGGCTACAGTGGCCCGTTTCACGAAGCTACAAGTTACAATTTACAAGTGGAACTCTCTTTCTAGCTAAAGGAGTTAGAAAGAGACTTCCGCTTGTAATTTGTAACTTGTGGCTTCGTGAAACGGGCTCCTGGTTGGTAGAAATTGACCGTCTATGTAAGTTGGTTATAATCTGTGGACTATGTGGTACTGTAGTATAGTGAGTGACTTAGCAAGAAAGAAAGACTAGAGTGTAATATTTTTTGCAGGACACGTGCAGTCTTAATTTCAAGAATATGCCTGTACAAGCGCCGGCGCGCGCGCGCCCGGGACCTGCCGCCTATAGAAGACGGCAATCTCAAGTGTTTTTATGTTTTCTGAGGTGATGTCATCAAGATAATGTTGCGAGTGTTGCGACCAGCAACTTGCATCACTGGCTTACTCGAGCGAAACTAGCTAAATCTGTCAATGGGGAAGAAGTTTAGTGATCCTGACGAGAGTTCTGCGGGAGCCTACACTGTAAAGAAAGCAGAGCCGCCGATTTGAGTGCATCGTATCTGTTGTGGGTGCCAGGCCTTAAAAT
The DNA here is from genome assembly GCA_948252455.1 of Acleris cristana. Taxonomy (NCBI): domain Eukaryota; kingdom Metazoa; phylum Arthropoda; class Insecta; order Lepidoptera; family Tortricidae; genus Acleris; species Acleris cristana. Next base: position 47,764,612 of record OX411771.1, on the reverse strand, counting down.
AGATGAGGGCTACAACTATTTAATGAGTTACGTGAACAAAACAAAGAAAAAGTAAGTGAACATTCATGTATCATAGTTTAAATACAGGTTTACCCAAACATTCTTTGAAACAGAAGTAATACGAGATAGAAGAACTGAGAATGTTATAGGCTCGGGGTAAAACAAAGGGACGCAGGACAGAAAAAAAATCGACAAAATGGTGTCATAATGACACCTAATTTAAATTATTTTATCTTATAGAACACGTTAAAATAAGCATGTTTTACTTTAAAACTATTCTCTAAAATCAAAATTGGCTGAGATACGGGGGCTCAAATGTTGGTTAATTACAAGGCGTCAGGGATGAATTGTCGATTTTTTTTCCAAGTCCTGTGTCCCCTTTTCTTTACCCTAACCTATAACAGTGACAATATATATGGTCACTTTTTATAAACCCGTTTATTATAACATTCACTGGAAATAATGAAACAAAGAAATAACTATTTCCATAAAGTACAACATTATTAGTATATAATAACAATTATTATAACTATTAAAGCCTATTATGTATATGACAGCTAACATATAATATATAAAGCATATACAAATCAATGAATCTAACATCAAAAAACATAATGCACATTATGATATAAACAGATAAAAAAAATAACCTAACCTAACCTAGTCGGTTCTACCCTGATTCGTCTTGCTCATTGCATTTTCTGAATAGTTAAAAAAACTTACAAGCAAAATTTTCTAGGGAGGTAAAAAAACACCTCAAAGCCGCTAATGAATTGTAAGGTATTATTCAATCTTGGGATACCTTGCCAAATTTCCCTTTTCTGGTAGCCGATTCTTTCAGTACCTATTGAGTATAGCATACAATATTAGATCTTATAACCCTTATACTAAAAGATGCATTATGATCTCTATAATATGTCATGTATAATATATGAACTGAAATTATACAATGTGAGTGTTATATAGACAACATTAATTAAAATTAATATTATGTTATTTGACCGTTATTCCTTATAAAAATATTGATTTTGTTATTATAGCTAACGTTGATTATATCTTGTAAATTTTATTAACATAAAAATATTGATTTTGTAATTATATCTCGTGAGACGCACCCAGAATGAATCATTTAGAATTTCATAGAAAGCTATTTTCTGCTGAACTCATGTTGATTTCAGGTTATCTTATGATGGTTACAAGTCTAATCTAACCTAGCATATGTGAACCATATATTCTATCTATCTTCTTCATATATACATATATACACCGTGGCCGGGACGTACTCGAAGGATTTTGACCATCGATTCTAGACCCTTTTTGGAGTATATAATGTGGTATAACATGTAGTCCAATATCACATAATTTCCGAGATTTTTATTATTTAAAAACAATTCCATAGTTAATTTAATTTGAACTCTGTCACCTTAACTTAAAGCATTATTTACTAAGAAATTGAGTAAATTAATTTTGTTGTACGTTGATGATATTGCTACTTACAACATGAATCTTTCTTAGTAAATAAAAAGGGGAGTGACTGACCGATCCGATCAACGCACAGCCTGAACCGCTGGACCTAGGGACTTCAAAATTGAAAGGAATATTTTTTAAGGTACAACGGGGGTGCATTAAGTAGAGGTTTTTAGAAATTCATCCCCTAGGGGTTAAAATAGGGGGTGGAAGTTTGTATGGAACTATGGTACATTTTTATAGTCGGAAACGTGGTAATTGGTTTTTAACACTTTAACTGCCAAGAGCTCTGATTTTCATACAAAATGGACTCGCCTAGCAGGTTGGCGGCAGTTAAAGTGGCTACTGTTTATAAGCAAATAAAAAAAATACAACTTTCATTGATTTTGGAAACAATGCCCACAAGGCAATAATGGGGGGTAGAACTTTGTATGGGAGATTAATTATTTTTGAAGTAAGCAACCACCAAGGGTGTCATTTTCTTAGATTACGGTGACGCAGATTTCAAAAATGATAACGAATTTGAAATTCAAAATGGCGGCCTTGATATTTTTTTTAAAGTCGTCATGGGTATCATTTTCTTAGATTTTGGGGACGCAGATTTTGAAAATAACATCAAATTTGGAATTCAAGATGGCGGCAATGACTTTTTTTGAAAAAGTGGACATGGGTGTCATTTTCTTAGATTTTGGGGACGCAGATTTCGAAAATGATGTCAATTATAGGTAGAAATTCAAAACGGCGGCCATGATGTTTTTTTCTAAATTTTTCATAGGTATCATTGCCATCGCCATCGTAATCGCCATTGCCATCGTCATCGTCATCGTCATCGTCATCGTCATCGTCATCATCATCATCATCATATCATGTCTTTTACACTTTTGGTCAAAAACATTCTAAGTCTTTTTTCAGTGGTTACCCTCTGCTACACCCTAACCGGCATATCATGTGCGTTGCCGGCACGGCAGTAAATTTGCCCCCTTTTTTTTTGCTGGACAAAATGAAATATTTTGCTTACCTACTGATTGCTTACCAAAATTTGATGTGGGTCGCTCAATGCAGCTCAAATATTTAATTTGCTGACCAAAATAATTTAGAGCAGTTCAGTATATCATTAATTGCAGACAGATTTATAAATGTTTGCTAACCATAAGTTGCTTACCAACAAGCTATTTTCGCTGACCAAATACATTTTTCTGTTCACCAAAATAAGAATATCTTGCTGATCGGTTAAATGATACCCGTTTTAATCTAGGAGTGCTTTACTCTATTCTGATTATTTCTTTGTTTGAAATCCCATAACACGACATTTAAAATATTGATTTGTTAGGCTTCTATACAAATGAAAGTAATATACAGGAGTCGCAGGCAAGAGCTTGTCTTTCCTTGTGTATTTTGTTGTTTGTATGTATTTGTTTTTTTTAATGTCATGGGTTGATTTCAATGTCATTAAAAGAATATTGTATAACAAATAATTTTACTATTATACTCGAAAATGTAATTCAAGACCAAAATTTGACAGTTCCCATCTTAATTATTTAGTTGTTTAACATTATTTCATAAAAACATGAATGAGAACTTGTATAACCAGTAACATTAGGGTAAGTTTTATTGATAAAAATACCTATACTTAAACCAAAATGCAATAATCACAGCGAATGTGAGCCCATTAAGGTAAAGATTTTGGTCTTGAATTAGATTTTCGAGTCTAGTAGTAGTATTATTTAGTGAACATTTTATGAAAACGAGATGATAGTCATATTAAAGTAACAGACCCAAATGAATTTCTACCCCGATTCTTTGCGGTACTTGTTTGCCCTACCCCTAGATTGTAAATAGAAGCCTGGAGGTGCGAAGGTAGAGCAGCCCCTGCCTGCTGTAACACAATCAGGCACTCCTAAAGTGCTTGATGGGTTACGCTAGGGCAGAGGGACTGGTCTTACCAAAGGTCCGGAGCAGTTGCTAACCACTTTCTGCCCCGAAGCCTGACTGCTGAGGTCGAAAGTTTGCGTAGGAGGTCTTGAGGCCAGAAAACTAGCGAGGGTCTTATGTGTAAGCAGCAGAAAGGCCGACGAAGCAAGCCTTCGGGTGAAGTCACGGGATGACTGGAACAGGATCAGGAACAGGAAGTGGTATGGGTTAGAAATAGCAAGAGTCCAGGGCAGGATTATTTATTAAAAGTCTTCAATTAATTTAAACTATAAAATAAGGCACCTGGAAACAATACAAAAGGAGAAACTTAGAAAATATATATATATTTTTTTTTTTAGTGCATCCAACCAAAGAGTTTGCATTAAATCAAGTACCAGGAGCGCAGAGGTAATTAGGAGGTTAGCACGGAGCGGCGCAGGCGGCGGGCTGGCGCGCCTGACACAGGTCGGATGACTGTAGGTTAGGTAGGTAGGTACTTCTAATGTTTATGCACTCCTAGTATTTGATGTTATAATTTTTGTTTTAATAATTTTATTAAAATTTAAGTAATTTCAGACAGAGTGTGCACACGTTAAGCTCACTTCAGAGGTCCTGGGGGAAGAGGACGGATAAACAGATTCACAGATACCCACATACACACATACACACATACAGATACACATTTTTTCATTGTTTATTGAAATGGTGGATAAGGCGCTTTTCTTAGGAATAACTATAGACAAAAACTTGCAATGGAGTCCCCATATAGCAGTACTAGCAGGCAAATTAAGTTCGGCAGCTTATGCTGTTAGGAAAATCAGACAACTTACCAATGTTGAGACAGCTCGCTTAGTTTATTATAGTTATTTTCATAGTGTTATGTCGTACGGTATACTTGTTTGGGGAAAAGCTGCTGACATACAGACTATTTTCGTGTTACAAAAAAGAGCCATTCGTTCTATATATAACCTAAACTCCCGTGATTCCTTAAGATTACTATTTAAAGAAATTAATATTTTGACAGTAGCATCACAATTTATTTATGAGAATATTATTTATGTCATTAAAAATCAAGACTCTTTTATTAAGAATTGTGACATACATAATTTGAATACAAGAAATAAAAATAAAATAGCTATAAAAAAATTTCGTGTCCGTAAGGTATATAAATCATTTGTAGGTCAATGCATTCATTTCTATAATAAATTACCTGACGAAGTTTTAAAGTTACCATTTCCAGTACTTAAAAATTATTTGAAAAAGTCGTTGATGTCTAAAGCTTACTATAGGGTCGAAGACTATCTAACAGATAAAAATGCTTGGCCTAAATTAAACACCTAAATATCTTAATAATAACTTAATCATACAAATATGTAAAACATTGTGTATTGTCTAGGGGACACGGTTTCTGTAGGAAAATGTATCGAAACTATTTATGTGTTGTTTTGCCCCGTCTAAGTATAATTTTTATTTATTTTTATATTTACTACTTATGAGTTTTTTTTTTAGAATTTTGAGTTTAGACACATTTTCCTGCTCAACTACGCATGATATATATATTCATATTGTTTGTTACATTCATTGTTTTATATAATGCTAGGTTAAGTTTTTTCTTTTCGTTGTATAATATCATTTATCATAAGCAATATTTAAAAAACGACTGACTGTTGAGTTTCTTGCGGCGTTTCTTCTCAGCAGTGGTCTCTTGCGAAGCGCTGGTAGATTTTTGACGTGTAAAAGTGCCCGTGCGGCCTACTTACTGAATAAACATCTTTTATCTTTATCTGTTATCTTTAATTATTAGTTACAATAAAAACAAATCAATAATGAGTACTCGTTCCGTAAATAAATTACTAACTATTAACTTTTTGGCAATCAACAAATTCAAACTATACTCGGCGGCCAATCTAACCGCCCACTCTACATATATGTTTGTAAGGTGAGGTGAGAGAGAGAGAGAGAGAGAGGGCGGTTATATTTACCGCTGATTAATAATTTTACCATTTAAAAACCACCACACCACAAAGAACATGAATGAACTAATCCTCAAGCGGCTAATGGTTGGCTGAGCTTTTAGGGTTTTTGTTTATCTCTGTTATATAGTACATTACTGCAAAGACCAGTAAGTGGGCCTTCCTGGACGAGTATGAAGCCCGAGCCGCTAGGCGAGGGCTTTTATACATACGAGTCCAGGATGGCTCTTAATGGTCGAAGCATGTATAGTGCTTTACTCAAAAATAGAACAAGTAGAATGATTTAAAAAAAAATATGTTAAAATATTGATGACCACATGTGCACAACCCTCAGGGCGCTAGTCCGACTCTTAGCCGGTCGCTTACCCGGTTTTTTTATTTGTTTTTAACGATTCACAACTCGTCATGCCGGCCGAGATGTACTAGGCGCACATAAAACTGAGATGGTGCGGAGCAAGCGATGCTGAAATGAAGAGAAATCGCGCGATGTCTGGTCTGAACGAGATAACGCTTTTGGTTTATGATTCCCTGGTACTTTTGGAGCTGAATGATCAGCTTTTCATGTAGTATAAGTAGTCTTTTTCAAGGTTGTCACAGACTTTACAGATAGTTCCAAATTCAAATAATATGATATGTTATGGAATTTCCATACTTACTTACTGGACACTTTTTGATTCCAAATTCGAAATTCCTCAACTTTACTTTTCCAGTTGTCCAGGAACGTCAACCTACTGGCTCCTTTTTACTGGTGTTATGGCAAGAGTACATAGCATTTTTGAGTAATAGTACATTACTGCAAAAACCAGTAAGTGAGCCTTCCTGGACGAGTATGAGGTAAAAGCCCGAGCCGCCAGGTAAAAAATCGAAAAATATTATTTGAAATAATATGATATATTATGGAATTTACATACTTACTTACTGGACACTTACTGATTCCAAATTCGAAATTCCTGAACTTTACTGGACTTTTTTGATCGTTGTCCAGGAACTTCAACCTACCGGCTCCTATTTACTGTGGCCCGTTTCACGAAGCTACAAGTTACAAATTACAAGCGGAACCCTCTTTCTAGCAGTACGAGTTAGAAAGATACTTCCGCTTGTAATTTGTAACTTGTAGCTTCGTGAAACGGGCCTCTGGTGTTATGGCAAGATTACATAGCATTTTTGAGTAATAGTACATTGTGTATTAAGGGTGGTAAAGGCAGAATTACAAACGAGAGTTTGTTAGAAGCCCGAAGCCGTAGGCTGAGGGCTTTAATGACTCGAGCTTTGTAATTCCTTTACCACCCGTGTAACATACAATGTTTTTCATCACAATTGCGAGGAAAAAAATATCATATTTGTAACTTATTTGACAGACTACATCATTTTCTATGACTTACCACAGATAATGTGAAACGTGTTCAGGAGTCCGATTCTAGTGACAGTCGAGATCAATAGTTTATATGCGAGATTTTTAGAAAATTGTATGCAACTGACATTTCATCTCGAATGAAATTTCATATCTTATGGCACAAGAATTGGGGTCCTGACGTATAACGATAGTTCGAGTCCACGTATTATATTTAAAAAAAAAGCTTTGACGTACGATAGGGCGTATTGGTAAAAAAAAGGCCCGCTGGTATTATTTTGGATTTACGGTCGATTTTTCTAGCATGTTAGGATACTATTTACGAGCAAGTGTGATGAAAATAATAATTACGTAGCAGGTAGCGGGAGGCGTTAGCTCGCTAGCTCGCTACCCCTTTTACCAATTACAGTACAGTATTTAGTTCGTTTTAGAAAGTTTGATTTTGGCAAGGATAAAGAAAAATAGGTAATATAATTTTTGTCTTAGATTTGCAGTTATTTTTAAATTTAAATCTATACATAAAATAAAATTAATAAATATCAGGGGACAATGTCACACCATTTGACCTAGTCCCAAAATAAGCTCTAGGCTTGTACTATGGGTACCAGACAACGATATTATTACTTATATATAAATATATACTTTATCTACACTCATATCATAAGTTCTCTATAATGCGTTCAGAATCCGTTGACAATGACCAGCATTACAAGATACAATTTTACTATGATATGTTTTCTTATCTGTAGCTGTAATGAAAAGTTAAAATTACGATACAACTTTTGATAAAGTAATGTTGTTCAAATTTGGAACATCTTCCAAAACCAACACAATTCAAACAGGGGGCCAATTCTAGTATCAATTGAACGTCGACTCGATATATTTGAAGTAAAGTGTCGTACGCCATTTTGATTTCGAATGACATTAGAATAGAGACTTTGTTAGTTTGTCTATGATTTAAAAAAAACATTCATATTCGTGACACAGGATAGCTTTGCCGCCATGTTTGTTCTGCCGCCTACTGAACGCATCTTAGAGTACTTATAATATGTGTGTAGATAAAGTAATGTATGTAACTGTACATAATTAGGCCTTAAAACACTCGTGTGATCTTATTATGAAACTCGCCTTCAGCTCGTTTCATAAAACCACACTCGTATTTTAAGGACCCTCTTTATGTATCAGTTACATAATAGTAGTTTATGTGACTGTTGCATAATAAGGGGCATTAAAATTCGAGTTTCATAATAGCATCTCACGAGTATTTTAATGCTTATTATGTACAGTTACATACACTGCTTTATCTACACACATATCATCAAAGCTCTCTATAATGTATTCAGAAATCGCATGTAATGACCGGCATTGCAGCATTGATTAGAGCTATTAGTAAAATTATACAAAAAATAAATGGGATAACAGAGACAACTATTTATTGTAATAATAATTATTTAACGTTTTAATTGTGCGGTGGTTGAATTCCACTTTTCCAGTTTTGATAGTAGAATCATGTTCGTGGATTTTGACGGCAACAACATATTTTCGACGCTCATTGCTTTATCCCTGATATCAGGTGGCGTCTCCGAAATATCGTGATCATGATCACTATATTGATCACTCATTTTAAGTAGTCGTACAATACAATAATTATTTACGAACAAAACAACACAACAAACTTATTTTTCCGACAAAATAAGCGTCAAATGTGGCGGCAAATCAACATTTGACAAGTTATTTTTTTTAATTCAGAGACAACTAGATTAAGCGTCAACTATCAAATCGTTCGATATCAAGTAACGTGCGAGATATGTCAAAGTTGTGTGAAATTTACGTTTCATTTTCAATAAAATGTCATCTCGACTGATTTAGAACAGAGGTCTAATCAAAAATGCTTAGTTTTTCAGAGATGTTCGAAATTTGAATTTCATAAGAACATCGAAATTGATATTCTTATGAATTCATAAGAAAACTGCCACAGATAAAAAAATTGCTCTAAGAACAGAGTTGATTATTATGCTGGTCATAATTTGCGGTTTCTGAACGCATCATAGAGGGTTTATGATATGAGTGTAGATAAAATACTATAAATACCGCGTGCGTAATAGTGCGTGTACCTTTGAAGTTTGTACTAAACTTTAAATTTGCTACTCAGTCTCTATATGTGAAATCCTTTAATTGGTTTTTTGTTTCCTATACTTGTTTCAACTACTTATTGTAACTGTTGGATTTCCTACCAATAAATAAATAAATAAATAAATAAATAAATACATACATACATAACATTGTTTAATAAATAAATAAATAAATAAATAAATAAATAACATCCATGACTCGGGAACAAAATATTCGCGCTCATAACACAAATATCTGCCTTTACCGGGATTCGAACCCAGAACCGCTAGCTTCATAGGCAGGGTCACTACCAACTACGCCAAGGCGTCGTCAATCTATTTCCGCGGAATTTTTAATGCGGAGGATAATCATTAATCACCATACAAACCAGTCGGGTCACAATCCCGAAAATATCCCTTACGCTAATTAACATAAGGTATAATCTCAATCTCCATACCAGCTCACAGATCTAACCGCGTTCCAAACCGTGGTTACATTTGATCGTAATAAAGTCTTGACGGTTTTATGCGCAGTTCAACAATCTCCATACCAGCTCACAGATCTAACCGCGTTCCAAACCGTGGTTACATTTGATCGTAATAAAGTCTTGACGGTTTTATGCGCAGTCCAAACCGGTGGATGGACCGACGGTTTTATCTGCGGATCGGAACGCAGTCCAGATGCGCAGTCCAAACTGTGCCGTGTAAAGGCCGCTAATGTCTCCTAAAAGCATTGTCGCGTAGCAGCAAGGGATCTAGTAGCTGCCCTTACTGCCCCTTCTCAACTTTCCACCCTGTATACAGAAGCGCCACAAATCAAAAATAAACATAATTTGATTTTAAACTTAAAATAAATAGCATTCCGAATTTCAATGCAACAAACACATTTTGATTTGTGTCTCTTTTCTATTGAAGCAACAATGAAATTGAATATGAATGAATGAATAATGAAATTAGTTTTTATGATATTAATAGAGTGGGAGGGCGTAAATGTATAGGTATATGTTAATAAAACAGAATATTTATAATATACAATAAACATTTTATTGTATTTTTATTTAATTCAATTACCAATACCAGTACACTAAAGACAGAGATAAATTAAACAACTGTATAACTTTTTAACATTCGCAACTCCGATATCCGTTCTAATCTGTGATAGCTTACTCGTACCGGATGGAGTAGGTTCAAAATTCACATGCCTATTGGGCGGCGCGGCGCCCTCAGCTCCTACCACCGTTGGAATATTACTCATTATTGACGCGTCTAAAGTAGGCTCAAGTATTTCCCTTTCACTATGTTGCGTACTACTTTGCGGGTTACGTTCTACACCGGTTCCGTGGCTCCACGTGTTCGTGTCCGTTCACCCGGTTTCCTCCGTTTGAGGAGTGTTCGTGGTTGTTGTTCCTTCGTTTTCGTCGACTTGCGCCCTTGACCGTGTCTTCTTTACCATTTTATGCACGGGGGGGGGGGGGGGGGTCCCTAACTATCCACCTAATTTTAAATTTAAATTTATACAAAAAAAAACAAATCAAAAAACTAATACATAATATCCCTACCACTAACAGCCTAGCCGGGGTGCCTACCGCGGTGATACCGGCTAGGAATGGGAAAATAGGAGGAGGGGTGGGGGAGGGAACCACCCGGCAGAGGGTTTACTGGGTCCAGGGTGCGAACACGGGTTGGTAGGAACGACCAACCCTTTGCTTGCCTATCCAAGGCCCCTGAACTACCAGCAACAACCGTACCGGCGCTTGCTCGAGCGGTACGTCCTTATAAGGACGTCGTGAGCCTGCTCGTTAACTCACTTATGATTGATCGATTTAAACACGCAATTTTTTTTCTCTTCTCGCTGGTTTCTTGACGCTTGTTTCCCGCCGCGACGATTTTCGATTGTTCAACTTGAGATGTCCGACGTTGTTGCAGCGATAGTACAGCAATCCGGTTCCGAATGGACCAAACTGTGGGGAGCAACTCCCCGAAGTATTTAGGCGGGAAGTTTTCCCACTGCTCTCCTGTGTTAGACTGGACCCATAGGCTGGCCGCTTCGAAGATTCGTCGGCGGAAGTAGAAGTAGTGGACTGTATTTTGAGGGGTGCGTCGGCGGCGGGAGTAAATGAAACACTCGATTGTGCGAGAGGCGGAAATGTTGACGGTCGAGCTGGCTGGAGTGAAGTGCGTGCCGAATAGAGGGCGCCTCGCATTTTATACTAGCCACCTTTACCTTATAGTGGTCCGTATTTTTATTGACTGTAATTATGGTAAATTAGTACATTTTTTACTTATCTAATTATGCTACTTACATGATATTGTCAATATTTATTTTGGTAATTAGGTGCTAGTTGGTTTACAACACGCAGGTTGTTTGGTACTATATTTTGAGGTATAGAAATAACCTATTAACCTTTAGGTTAATTTATGCAAGGCGATTATGTGGGTATTTTGTATGTGGACCTTTTGTACTACCCGTAATTTCGATTTGGTAAAAACTGAAGCTATAGACAACCGTGGTTTTTACATATTAATAATGAGTGCTTGTTTGCACATCATAAAAATAGATAATTGATAACAATTATAAAAACATAATTTGCCACTTTGGCGGGAAACAAAAACACAACAATATAGAAACATTTATTATAAAAAATACCTTAAAACTAATATACTATGCTAAGGTACATCGATTTGCCTATACGGTTGTCTTTCCGTTAATAATGAGATCTATCTAATACACTAACTTAAGACTAGTCTACTACAACAAGAGTGAGTGTCGTTTTGAGATCTTTCCATGATGGAATTACTGGTGGTCACCTAGGAGTGAAGAGAACCATAATGAAAATTCGACAACGCTTCTACTGGATTCACTGTCGTGAAGATGTGGAAGACTGGTGCAGGAAGTGTACAAACTGCTCTTCAGTGAAAGGGCCGCAAACACGCAGTAGAGGAGCGCTCAAGTTGTACAATGTTGGAGCTCCTTGGGAAAGGATTGCTTTAGACGTTGCAGGCCCGTTTCCAACATCCGACTCGGGAAACAAGTTCATCCTCGTTATAATGGATTACTTCACCAAATGGCCTGAAGCATTTGCCATCCCTAACCAAGAAGCAGTCACTGTAGCGGAGAAATTAGTGATGGAAGTGTGTTGTCGATTTGGGGTGCCTCTCGAAATTCACAGTGATCAAGGCAGAAATTTTGAGTCCCAGGTGTTCCAGGAGAGTTGCCGAATCATGGGAATTTATAAGACTAGAACTACGCCATATCACCCACAATCGGACGGAATGGTCGAGAGATTCAACCAGACGTTGGTAAGACATTTGGCAAAGTTTGTTGAAAGTCACCAAAAGGATTGGGACAGGCATATTCCCCTCTTCCTGATGTCGCATAGGTCGGCAACTCACGAGAGAACGGCTGTCACCCCAGCTTAAGTAAACTTTGGAAGAGAACTTCGTTTGCCTGCAGACCTGTTTACTGGACGTCCTCCAGATTCGCCGAAATCAATCACCGAGTATGCCAGTGATTTGCGAAACCGGATAGACGATGTTCACAGTCACGTTCGTGAACATGGACTTCAAGCCAGCGTGAAGATGAAGACACGATATGACCGACAATCTAACCAAGTGGGGTTCGAGGAAGGTTCATTGGTGTGGCTGCATAACCCCACGCGAAGAAAAGGGAAATCCCCGAAACTATCACCGAATTGGGAAGGGCCGTACAAAGTAGTTACTAAGATCAACGACGTTACGTATAGGATACCGCGAAGCCAGCGAAGTCCCTGCAAGGTTGTCCACGTTGACCGATTGGCGAGATACTACGGAACTAATAATGCTCGGGACGAGCATGTCTTAGGAGGGGGTAGTGTTACGCCGATGGGATAAGGCGTCTCATCTTCAATCGTGAATTTCGATGCTTTAGAAGCGTTTTCAGTATATGGCAATTTTCCACTAAGAGTGAAAGAGATAGCATGATTAGAGAGAGAGAAGCGATACTGAGAACCTTCAAGAAGCATGTGAAAGAGATAACACGATTGGAAATGAGACAGCAATACGCAGAATATTCCAGACCCGTGAGTCAAGGTCAAGGACATCGCGAACAATACAAAGTAGAAAGGCGTAGAACATTCCAGCAACGAATAGTCTCGAACGACCTTGGCGAGGCAAAGTACATCGATCATTCCAGAACGCATTCTGGAATGATCGGAGACGGGAACTATAAAGGCGGACCGATTGCAAGTACCTAGTCAGTCTTTAATTGGAAAGCGAACAGTGCGAACAAGAGCGACCCGAGCGATCATCTGAGTATTCGAATTTATTGTGCGATAATTGTTTGTAACGGTTTAAGTACGTGCGTTATTAAAGTCTACTTTTGATAATCGGTGTATTCGTGCATTTCTATCAGTTACCTACTTCCACGTACGTAACAATATTCTGAAGATGAGGTGTCATTTGATTCGTCTTAATTGTCAATTTAATAATCATTTTTATTTTTTAACAGTCTTAATGAAAATGAACGCCCACTCTACATACTTATATATGCTTATTATATACCTACATTATAAAACTGACGCTACCATTTTGAAAAAGTATGTAATTGTTGACTAAAACTGAAATTGCGAAATAATAAAAATAAAAAAAAACCCGATCACAATAAAAATATCAACTGAAAAGCGAAAAACAAGCTCTATAATCTGTAGGTATTTGTAAGAGCAATGTACTTATATAACTTGAATATTGGAAAAGGTATTGCAGGCGGGGGGACAAGTAGTTAATGAATTACAAAACATATTTCTTGAAAAATGAAATATTTGCACTGTCTTTTAGACGTTGCCCTCCTAGAACACCTTTTGCAATATTTAAGTTATACATAAGTAATTTTTTCTATATGTACGCACCAAATGGTTAACTCTCCTTACACTCAAAGTTTTACTAATGATGAATAGCTGATTTTATTTCGAGTCACTCGATTTTGACAACAAACAAACGACAAACATTTGATTGTTTTTTCTTTAGTAGGTAATTATTAGCTAAAAAAAGGAAGCTTTTAAAATTTTAATAATAAATAATAACGCCGATTTTACTCCGAAAGTACGCCGCCGCTGCCGATCTTAAACTTACTTTGGCCATCACCCAAAGCTTGGCTCGATCGGTATGTACGATTGTTTATTCTACCATAACTTCTAAACGCTTGAGCCTATTTAAATGTGATACTCGGGCATAACATAAGATACTTAGGACCTGTTTCACAATCGACGATTAAATTCATCTGCGATTTAAATTTGTCTCTGTCCTTGTCTATTTTCATGTGTAAGGAAGAGAAAGGGCTAAATTTATGTGTAAAATATGCTTTACTTGTCGATTGTGAAACAGGCTGTAAAACTGTTAAAATTCAAATAACAATGGCAAAATAAGTCTTCTAATTATTACAGTGTAGGTATCATTTAAAAGGTCTTAATGTGACCGTCTCAAATATATACGAATATAGTAGCATTAATAAACGGGTCTAATAACAATATCAAATAAACATTCACATTTGTGGATTTGTGTTTATTGAGTAAATTTTTTTTTTACATCAAAACTAAAACATTGTAAGATTGTAATAGTAAATGTAACCAAGCTAAACTTTGCTTTGATTTATTTTAAACTAATTCCTATTATATTTCTGGATTTTAATATTTTTTTACATACATGCCCAGAGTGGGGTAGGCAGAGCTACAGAATTAGCAACAACCCTAAAAATTTCTGCAACCACACTTTGCACAATCAAGCTAAGATGTTTACCATCTTTGCAAGCCCATTGCCTAACAAGCCTTTATTCCCTTTCTTTTTATTTATATTTTTTATAAAGTTTCTTATAGATATTGCTTTTAAAGCGTTAGTTTTTATAAATGTTTTACAATTAATCTGTATTTTTACATATAAAAAACATGACAACATATATACACGAGGGATAAGTTCGCCTTTGTACTTATTTTTATATTAATTGTATTGTTCTGTTTTTTTCTTTTGTACAATAAAGTGTTTACATACATACATACATACATACGTCCCGAAATAATTATTTCTCTTAATTTTGTAAAATTTCCCAATTATCTGAAATATCCGAATATCAATTGAACTATCCACTGTTCGAATTTTAAAACTGAACGGATATTGCAAATCTTAGGTTCACATAATCTGGTAAAAAACCGATAGCGCGATGATGGTGCGGTCAGATTTAGTTGCGCAAACTAACACTAGAGGCACTGCCACAGATGGGTTGCCTACTTCTTTTTAAAAAGCTGTCGTTAGTATCGCTACACTAGCCGCCGTTTTTGATTGGAGTTTGGTGTTGATTACTACTGATAGGTATGCTGACGATAATGCAGTCTTTGGAGGAACCAGAAGCCAAAACCAGAAAAGCGAAGCGGAAGAGAAGTGGAGTAGTCAAGGTTTCGAGCGAGTCGCGTGGTATAGGGTGTGAGTAAAGATAAAGATAAAGATAACGACATTTATTCAGTAAGTAGGCTGCACGGGCACTTTTACACGTCAAAAATCTACCAGCGCTTCGCAAGAGGAGACCACTGCTGAGAAGAAACGCCGCAAGAAACTCAGCAGTCAGTCTTTTTTTAGACGTATTTCTTATCACAATGGTACTACTTAGTCTAGCATTATATAAAGCTATAAATATTAAATTAAATATAATATCAAATAACATGCGTTCAGCAGGAAAACATGCCAAAAATCTTGCGAGAGAGATAGAAGGAGAAAATGAAAAAAAACACCTACTTATGTGATGTGTACTTGTGGGACGGTGCACACTAAAAAACTGTTAACTAAAGGTTAATAGGTCAAATTACTATTATTTCAAAACAAAATACTTTAATAAAATACGGAGATGAAAATGTGACGTCTATCAGCTGTCAGTGCTACCACAGATCTCCTAGTAGGTGCCTAATGTACTAATTTTAAAGAAACCAGGCATAGATAGATGGAAGCATGCTAGTGGTGCACCGCGTGGCTGTCTGGCTTGATGTGAGCCTGCGTTATCATATCATACTGTGTCGTAGGTCAGGTAATCTATGAACAAAGATTAAGCATATTATACAGTGTGTCTCTGATCTTGGGGCTTTAAATGCAATGATCTATTATACTCGCTAAACTGAACTACTTTAGTTGTTTTTGTTCTGCAACATTATAAAAATTACATTTCTAATTGACGTTAAAGTTTAATTGTAAAATCAGTGTAAGTATTATATTTATATCATGGCCATAATAATCACTATCTAATGGTACGGGAGCGACATTTCTACTCGCTAAACTGAACTACTTTAGTTGTTTTTGTTCTAACCTAACCTAACCTATTTTTTATAAGTATAAGATACCATTATGTGAGACTCTTACTCACTAAAAACCCCCGGGTGTTCCTCTCTCCGCCATGTGGCAGGGTGTGAGTAACGCTTTCGCCTACTTTCGTTACCCTGCCAAGCGGTCGTCTGCACTCCAGACCCTGCACGGGAGACAAACCTGTCCCCTTCCTTCATCAGTGGCGTGCCGGGAACACTTGGCACGCCACCCAACTCGAGGACCCTAGTCCGGTCGGCGATAGAAAGTCCCCGTTTCTATCGCCCGGAAGTCCTCACTATGGCGGCAGGCGACGGTCGTGAGCCAGTCGCCTGCGGCCCACCCTCTTACGGCGTTGTTGGGACGCGTCGCTCGGCGCTCTCCTTTTGCGACATCACGACCTCACAGAAAGAGTGCGCCGCCTGCCACGCCTCGTCACTCTCGACCATGGCCCTCACTATACTGGGCAACGAGAGGTCGAACCCAATAACCGAGGCAAGTTCTGCGCGCGGTTCCGCCCAAGCCGGACACTGCTCTAAGGTGTGCTGAGCAGTGTCCTCGGTCTCGCCACAATCGTGGCACTCCGCCGTCGGCTCTCTTCCGGCTATGCGACAATAGTATTTTATGTAACTGATACATAAAGAGGGTCCTTAAAACACGAGTGTGGTTTTATGAAACGAGCTGAAGGCGAGTTTCATAATAAGATCACACGAGTGTTTTAAGGCCTAATTATGTACAGTTACATACATTACTTTATCTACACACATATTATAAGTTCTCTAAGATGCGTTCAGTAGGCGGCAGAACAAACATGGCGGCAAAGCTAACCCGTGTCACGAATATGAATGTTTTTTTTTAAATCATAGACAAACTAACAAAGTCCCTATTCTAATGTCATTCGAAATCAAAATGGCGTACGACACTTTACTTCAAATATACCGAGTCGACGTTCAATTGATACTAGAATTGGCCCCCTGTTTGAATTTTGTTGGTTTTGGAAGATGTTCCAAATTTGAACAACATTACTTTATCAAAAGTTGTATCGTAATTTTAACTTTTCATTACAGCTACAGATAAGAAAACATATCATAGTAAAATTGTATCAAGTAATGCTGGTCATTGTCTACGGATTCTGAACGCATTATAGAGGACTTATGATATGAGTGTAGATAAAGGTACTTTCCGAAACACCCGTGTCCGGAAAGTACCTGTGTGAGCCGGAAGGATAGCTGTCCGTGGTCGCGGTCGAGCCATTCCGGGAGGATTGGTCGTATAGCGGCCACCGTGCAGAGGCCCGCGTTTGGTGCCTCCAATCTCCTACCCCAAATCGCAACTGCCTCAAGGCGCAGGTCGTCACGTCTTCCTTGAGTCTCCCGGGGTGCTGGCCAATGGCCCCGGTCTCGTTCCTCCTCGTGCCAGGCATACATTTCGGCAAGGGTTCTTGCCTCGAGATCCCAGGGCACTGAACCAGCAAGAACACAGGCCGCCTCTGCAGATATCGTACGATAGCCTCGTATGGCCCTGATAGCCATCACCCGCTGCGGTTTAAGCAGGAGGGCAGAGATCCGACTATTCAGGGCATCCACCCACACTGGGGCTCCATACAAGGCCATCGAACGAATTACGCCTAGGTACAGCCGCCTGCAAGAGGTCTTAGGCCCTCCCAAGTTTGGGAGTATACGCCCAAGAGCAGCAGCTGCACCCAACAACTTCAGCATCAAACGCTGGAAATGTGGGAGAAAGCTCCACCGGCTGTCGAGGACGATGCCTAGGTACCGCATCGTCGACTCAACACCGATGGTGACTCCCCCCACCACAATGTGTGCACCCGCTGGAGGCGCTCTTCGAGGGCCATGAAAGCAGATGGCCTCGGACTTGCTTAAAGCCACCTCCAGCCCCAGACGCCTGATTCTATCCACCATCTGCGCTACGCCCGCCGTCGCCAGTATGGCCGCCTCCCTGAAAGTGGCCCCCTGAGCAGTCACCAACGTGTCGTCCGCGTAACAGGTTACACCGACTCCACACAGGTGAGCGCCCCGAAGCACCCAGTCGTATCCAATATTCCACAGGAGCGGCCCAAGAACCGACCCCTGTGGAACACCGCACACCATCTCCTTCTGGCCCCACCCTCGTTGTTCAGGGTAGGTCACGAATCGTTCTGACAGGTATGAACTTACTATTCGGCTCAGATACCGTGGAACCTGGTGGTAATGCAAAGCCTCCTGTATGCACTCCCAGGGCATGGAGTTAAAAGCGTTGGCGATGTCTAAAGACACCGCCAAAACAACATCACCCCGGGAGACAGCGTCCTGCGCCAAGCTCTTGACTGCCAGTATGGCACTCACTGTTGATCGACCGGTACGGAAGCCATACTGGCAGTCTGCCAAGTCCGGGCCTACGTTCACCAGGTGCTTGATGAGACGAGCTGCTACCACACGTTCAAATAGCTTGCTCACCTCGTCAAGCAGAACTATTGGCCTGTAGGCTGATGGGGAGTCTACTGGACGCCCTTCCTTCTTTAGGAGCACCAACCGACCCGTTTTCCACTGTTTGGGAAAACGGGCCTGCTCCATGCATGCGGTGAACATGCGCCGAAGTCTGGGCTCCACCTCCCCCATCGCCAGAACCCACGCTCGGCCCGGAATGCCGTCCGGTCCGGGAGCCGTGTTTTTCACCCGTAGGCGTAGGACGGCTGCTCCTAGCTCTCCTTCCGAGACGGCTGGCGTGTCTTCTTCCTCGACGTGACTCTCTGCCGTCATAGGCGCCATAGTTGGCGGTTGAAATTGGGCCCTGTCAGGGAAAAGGGTTTCAACCACCCGGTTGACAAACTCCGGCTGCAGGCTCTCAGTGAGCGGAGGCGCCCAAGGCCGGAGCTTGTTTCTAACCATCTTATATGGCCTCCCCCAAGGGTCACTGTTCGAGGTCTCCAAGAGCAGTTCCCTCGAAAGCTCGATGGATTGGCGAATGGCTGCTTTGAGCTCCTTTTTGTCTCCCCTATATACTTCATAGAGAGCTGTTTCTGCCGATTCGTCCCGTATTCGCCGTCGCCTTTGTCGTTGATATTGGCGCCGTGACGCAACGCATTGCTCTCGCAAATGCGTTAACTCCTCAGTCCACCAATACACGCGACGCCGTGGAGGATGGCGCTTGGTCCGGGGCATCGCTGCGTCGCAAATTTGCGTCATCGCCTTCTGGAACCATTCCGCCTCGTCGTTGACCTCCACTGCGCCCTTAGGCACTGGTAACCATGACTGCACGATGGAGGCCTCTTTAAGTAGCTCTCTGTCCATCTTTGTCAGTGCCCAACGAGGACCGTGCAAAGATGGCGCACTCCGGCTTGGGCTGTTAGGGGTCATTGAAGCAGCGGAGACCTCAAATCGGATATAGCGGTGGTCCGACAGTGTCTCTACATCCACCATGACCTCCCAGCCCTGGACACGGCACACCAGGACAGATCCTGCAAACGTAACGTCCACAATGGAACCACCCTGTTGCCGCACGCACGTGTCGGCCGTTCCCACGTTCAGAAGCATCAGACCGCTTGTGACTGCCCACTCCATGACCTTCCGTCCCCGTATATCCGTCACCGGAGAACCCCACGCTTGCGAGTGAGCATTTAGGTCACCTGCGAAAAGCACCATATTTGGTTGATTTCTACCAATTAGGGCTCCTACCTCTACCAGGAACCGCTCGAATTCGGCCAGGCTCCGGTTTGGCGAGAAATATGCTCCAATAATAAAGAAATCTTCCACTGCCGCCGCCACGTAGCCTCTGCCCTTACTTACCCTTTAAAAAGCTGGAGCTCCAGCATTTGTTTGGGTGACGAGGGCCACTGTCCCGTCATGATCCCCTACCCAGTTATCCCTCGGGGGTATTGAATAGGGCTCCGCCACCACGGCTATGTGAATCAACCACTGCGCCATGCTCTGACACAAAAGGTCTTGAGCACTGGCGCAGTGGTTGATGTTCGCCTGAAGGAACTGGAACGCCGCCATTTATGAAACGGACCAGAAGAGGGCAGGCCTGCGGTACTAGGAGGCGCTCCAGGGACATCCCTCGCCTTCTTTCCTTTCCCCTTTTTCGGTTTTGGAGGAGCGCACACCTTGCTCCCTGTGCGATGGTCCGCACTTTTGCCTGCCACCGCGCATACGACGCAATGTGGCGTGGCCACGCATTGAGCCGCTTTGTGACCCGGTTGACAACAGCGGTAGCATAGGTCACTGCGGTCTACCCCATTTTGGCATTGTGCTCTAAGATGACCCGGCTCCAGACAACGATAGCAGCGCCTAGGTCGGGCAGATAGCAGCTTGATCTGCGCTATCACCCACCCGACCCTTAAACGGCCAGAGTCCACCGTTGTCACCTTTTTGGCCACCTCAACCGGGCAGCGCAGCCACGCAGAACCAAGGTCGTTGTTGTCTCTGCGTATTTCACCACATTTAATTGCCTCAATGGCGCAACCTCCGACTGCCGCCACCGCAGCAGCCACGTGACTCGCCTCGACTGAGTCGTCCAGTCCTGTCACCCGCAATTCAGCCGACTTGGTAGGCCTATCGACGCGTACGACGTCCGCATCAAAGGCCGCCCTTAGGGCCGTGGCTAGGGAGTCTGCTTTACACCCGTTAGCCACCCCTGGCACTTCCAAAACTCGCGCTCCAGTGGCTGCCGTTTTAAAACGGATACCGGTCCTCCAGGTTGACCTTTCTTCTCGCCTCAGCCATTATACTGGCATACGTAACGCCCCTATTCTCAGCCTCTGGAGTCAGGGTAACGACAACGGCAGCTGATCGAGGCGGACGCAGATTGCGTGGGTCAGGACGCGCAGATTGCGTGGGTCGTGAGGTGCTCGGTTTCGCGCCCCTTGAACCCCTTGCACCTTTCCTGGCTGCCACGTTCCACGGCCAGCTCATAGATGCCGAGGACGGTGGTGGTGGTAGCGATCCAGGCACCGGAGAAGCCTTCTTCGCAGCAGATGCAGCCGCTATTGCGGCAGCACTCTGCTTTTTCCCTCTTGCTTTCCTTTGTTTACCACCCTGCGGTTGCGTGGAGATGGTGGGCCCTGACGACGCCGTGGCGTTTAGTCTTCTCAAGGCTGGTCGCGTGGACTCAGGTAGTGGCGAAGGACTATCAGCTGCTAATGGGGGGCGAATTCTATCGGCCGCCAGCGAGGGACGCAAGCGCACCTCCGGGAGCAGTCTGTCCTCAATTCCATCGAACCGGGCGGTGATCATGGCACCCACCTGGCACATGACGGTGCGCACCAGTTCTTCGGTGTCAGTCCTAGGTGGAGAGGCTTGAGGTGGCGGGTCCACTACCGCCTTCTGCCGTCTCCTGTCTTCCTCCATTTCTATTCGGAGGTCTGCTAGCTCCTTGCGTAGCCCCTCCATCTCCTCTTGCAGTCTTTTGTTTTTTTCTTGCATTCGTGCCGTCTCGTCTGAAACGCAGCGGACCATAAGGACCTCACATGCGTCCTTAATGTTGTCCGCTGCATCTTTAAGGACTTTGACGAATGTCCCTTTCAAGTTTCGAGAACTAGTCGCCACCTTATGGATGGCGACTACACTTTCCTGCACCGACTTTAGAAGCGACGAGGCGCTTTCAGCATCTACGCTCGTCTCAGTAAGCTGAGACGAGGGAGCTGATTTGTCCCTTAGATGGCGGGTTGAGGCAATAAGCTCCGATTCCGCTTCGAGGTTCATCTGCTCGCGTTCGGCCTCTACCAACGCCATTTTTGCCTTCGCTAGGCCTACATACTTCCCAGTTGTGGGGGGGCGGCCTCGCCCTCTTTTCGAAAGCGGCTTACTTGGCCTTCTTGGGCCAGGGCCAGCAGGCGATTCTTCATCGTCTCCGCTTTCCACTATAGGACGTTTACGCCTCCGTCCTCCGATATTTCGGACACTCGTTTCCGAGTTCCTGTCCTCTTCACTGCTGCTGTTGTCGCCGGCCTCTGCTTCCGCGACCATCCCTTCCTCCAGTTCCCTCTCCTGTTGTCGCGCAATGCTTTCAAATTTTCGACGATCCTCGTCACTATCGGTGTCCAAAATGCAGATGCTAAGGTCGCGTTCACGGAGGTCACCATCTTGGTGACCTACGAGGCGGTGGTTGCCCCCCGCCCAGAGTACGAGGGGCTGCCCGCGTCCGAAGACGCGGGGAGGGATTCTCCCTTGCGGGTACCCTCCTGGGGTAGTTTCTGTTTTGCCTCCGCCATGCGTGCTATTTCAGGCCTAGCACTGGCCGTTTGCGGTCTACCTTCCACATTCTCCCTGCAGACGCCGCGCACCTACCCCCCCCAGCCCAGAAAGTGGATATACCGCCACTGGCTCGGTGACCCCTCCCCCCTTGCCGGATATTAGCCATGGGCTGAAAGAATCTCCCAAAGGAGAAAGTCTCAGCCGATGCCCAGGGTGCACCAGCCCAGATGCTGCGTTCTCTCCGGATCGAGATCAAGAGAGACTGCAACACCCAGGCCAACGTGGAGGAATCCGGCCCGCACCCCAACCTAACCTAACCTAACCTAACCTAACCTACCTTGTTGAAGTTAACCTAAAACCGTGAAACCTGTCCTAGCTTAAAATACCTACTGTTTTTTAAGGGTTACAGTTCTAACCTAACCTAACCTACCTTACTGAAGTTAACCTAACATTATACAACCTAATCTAACTTAACATACCTACTGTTTTTTAAGGGTTACAGTTCTAACCTAACCTAACCTACCTTACTGAAGTTAACCTAACATTATACAACCTAATCTAACTTAACATACCTACTGTTTTTAATACTTACCAAACCTAGCTTGGTGAAGTTAACCTAACATTATACAACCTAATCTAACTTAAAATACTTACTGTTTTTAATACTTTCAAGAAAATAAAGATGAATCAACCAACAAAGAAGTAACGAGTGGTTTTAAATTTTAACACCCCATGGTCGGATGTTATTAAGGATCGCCTAGCTTTACATGAGCATAATTAACTTTTTTTTTTTGACAGGGTGGAAAATGCTTTATGCATTTCCCCCACCATGGAATTGGTGGGGGGATATGTGGGACTCACCCCATCGTCCCCCCTCCCAGAGCGAGAGGGGGGAGAGGAGCGCAACCCACTAAAAATCACCCTGGCGTACCCTCCTGCTGACTTGGCAAGACGCCGTGGAACCCGCCGAAGCATTCCCCATGACGTCTACCGGCTGCCCCGGCTACTGCCAGGGCTACCCGCGCCAAAGGAGAGGGGGGCCGAGCACGCGTGGCCCCCCTCCCAGACCGCCCAGTGACTAGCCTACGGCAGGCAGGGGACTCCCATCCCCCACCTGCAGTCACTAAGGGTTAAGGCGGGCGGCAAAGCGCCGCCGCCTCAACCCCCGCCGTCTGCGCCGGAGGGGATGCGCGAGAGGAGACTCCTCGCGCTCCCGCTCCGCGGCCTCCTTCTGCGATATAACCGACTCGCAGAAGGAAGCCACAGCCTTCCAAGACCTGTCGCTGCACATCATTGTAGAGACAACGCTGTGCAGCGAGAGGTCCCATTGCCCTATGGCCAGTGCCATGGTTCCGCGCTCCGAACTCCAACGGCTGCACACCTCGAGGGTGTGCTGAGCCGTGTCATCCGGATCGCCGCACTCATGGCACTGCGGGTCAGGCTCCCTACCAATTTTTTGCAAGTAATGACCGAAACACCCATGTCCGGTCATCACCTGCACAAGCCTGTACGACGTAGCGCCGACTGCCCTATCCAACCACAGGTCCAGCGACCCCAGGATCGCCCTTATAGTACGAGTACCATAGGGGGAGTCCTCGAGGTCGCTTTTCCATCTATCCCGCAGTCGGCGCTCCGTCATACGGCGCGTCTCCTCCACCTCCTCAGGGTCCGGGCGTTCACCCCTCGCCCGGGCCCTGGACCTAACTATGTAGGTCTCCGCCTGCACCTCTGCGTCCAACTCCCAGGGCGGGGTGCAGGCGAGGAGGCAGGCCGCGGCGTGGGCCACCGTCATATAGGCCCTCACAATTCGGAGGGCCACCACCCGTTGTGGCCTCTGTAGCAGGGCCCTGTTCCGGGCGGCCAATTTGTCCGCCCAGATGGGGGCCCCGTACAGAGCCATGCTCCTTGTAACGCCGGCATATAGCCGGCGGCACAAGGACCCCGGCCCACCCACGTCTGGCAGAAGCCGTCCCAGCGCCGACGCGGCGCCCACGATTCGGGGAGCTAGTTGGGTAAAATGCTCCCCGAAGTTCCAACGTTGGTCAAGAACAAGCCCCAAATATTTGATGTGGGGCCTGATCCGGACCGACTCCCCCCCCAGGGTGAGCGCCGCGCCCGCCGGCAGCCTCCACCCCCGCCCCCCGAAGACTATCGCCTCAGTCTTCGGGAGGGCCACCCTCAGGCCGAGCCGACCAATCCGGTAAATGGTCAGCTCGGCCGCCGCTTCCGCCCGGCACAGCGCCTCCCTCATGTCGGTCCCGCGCACGGCCACCATGGTGTCATCTGCGTAGCAGATGGTGGCCGTCCGCGGGAGCAATTCCCCCCTGATGGCCCAATCGTACCCCAGGTTCCATAAAAGTGGACCGAGCACGGAACCTTGGGGTACACCACAGGCCATCTCCGTCGACCCCCGTCGACCGTCCCTCTGCTCATAGAGCACTTCCCTCTCGGTGAGGTAGTGCTCTATGACCCGCCGCAGGTAGGGAGGCACTCGGTGATATATGAGTACCTCCCTTATCACCCCATAGGGGAGGGTGCCAAACGCGTTGGCGATGTCCAACGACACCGCCACTACATCCTCCCCTCTGCTCGACGCGTACTCACAGAAGTCCCTGAGGGACTTCAGCGCGTCGAGCGTAGACCGCCCCTCCCTGAACCCGAACTGTCTCTTAGAGACGTTCGGGCCGGCGGTCTCCAGGTGCTGCTGGATCCTAGAGGCCAGGATTCTCTCGAACATCTTCCCGGCCTCATCCAGCAGCACTATGGAGCGATAGGCAGAGGGACTGTCCGGGGGTCGACCATCTTTCCGGAGGAGGCAAAGCCTCCCCTCCTTCCACACCCTCGGGAACCGTCCCTCCCTCGGGCAGTCGTCCATTAACTGCCTGAGTCGGTCCCCGAGGTGCTTTAGGGCGATGGGGAGTACCCCGCCCGGTACTCCGTCGGGCCCCGGGGCTTTCTTGCAGCCCCGGAGCCGGTCCACCGCCCTCTCGAACTCGTCATCGCTTACCGGTGCGATGGCGAGTTCGGGTGGGTCCTACAAGTCCCCCGGTGGCTCGGTCATCACCGGGGGAGTTATCGATGGGGCTGCCGGAAACAGCCCCTCGATGACCCTCCTAAGGAGGGGGGGCTCCAGGGAGTCCATGGGGGGGGCGGTGCGCATTTTGTTGCACACCACCCTGTACGGCCGCCCCCACGGATCCCTGTCCAGCGTGGCCAAGAACGAGACGTGTGCCTCGTCCTTGGCCTTCGCAATGGACATTACTAGGGCCCTCTTGGCTTCTTTGAGGGCCCGGTAGAGCCCCTCCTCCTCTTCATCGGTATGCCGCCTGCGCCTGCAGTGTTGGTAGGCGCGGCGGGCACCGTTACTGGCGGTCCGTAGGGCCGCAACTTCTGCGGACCACCAGTAAACCTTCTTACGGGCGAACAGACGTCTCACCCGGGGCATGGCCGCTCCGCACACGGCCTGGAGCACGGAGCGGAACAAGCGCGCCCTCTCCTCCACACCCAAGGCGGCGGGTGGGGAAGCACACCAGGCCTCCACCATCGCCGCCTCGTCCGCTCTGGCCCTGTCAAGGTGGGCCAGGGACCATTTGGGGAACTCCTCCCCTCCCCCTCTACGCCCCCCCCCCTGGGATGGGTGGCGGCTGGCCCCCTCCTGTGGAGACCCTCAATCTGATATACAGATGATCAGAGAGGGTCTCCACGTCCTCCAGGACGCGCCAATCTGTGAGGCGTGCGGCAATGGCAGGGGTCGCGAACGTGACGTCCACGATTCGGGGCCGTTGCCGACCGCCGGCACCACCACGGCAACCCACTCGTCCGTCGACCCTACCCAGTTGGGTAGGGGAGGGACGAAGTAGGGCTCCGCAACCACGGCAACGTCAATCGACCACTCCGCCACAACTTGCATGAGCAAGTCTTGTGCTCTGGCGGAGTGGTTGACGTTGACCTGCAGGAGCTCTAAATGGTGTGCTGGCATTTAGAGCTCCATGCAGGTCCCTTCGATGTCCCGGTTGGTTACGGGGGGGAAACAATTCTCCCCCCCAGCATGTGGTTGGCCGGGAGTTTGGCCTGGTGGCACACGGCACACCACGCCTTCTCCCAGCACTCGCCCATTCTGTGCCCCTCCCTACTGCACCGGAAGCAGTAATTGCTCCGGTCTACCTCCGAGGGGCACAGCTCTCGCGCATGGCCGACGCTGTAACAGCGTTAGCACCTCATTGGTGCCCGCCCCACCGTCGTGACCCTGGCGGAGGCCCAGCCCACCAGGATCTTTCCGGCCCTTGTTAGGGCCACCGCGGCCTGCACGGGGCACTGGATCAAAACTGATCCAGTGCCGTTGTAGAGGGCGCGGACGGCCCCCACCCTCACCTGTCCCGGCAGGCATGGGCCCGCTAAGGCGACGGCCGGCGCCACCGACTCTTTTGTGGCCGACTCGTCCAGGCCGGCGATCTGGATGCCGGCCATTTTTACGGGGCGGCTCACGTCGGCGACGTCGCCGACTAACCCCTGCAGCTTGGCTGCAAGGGTGTCAGCGACCTTGTGGCCCTCTTCCCCGGGAACCTCGATGACCCGGGACCCCGTCATCGAGGTCCTGACCCGCACATGCTGCAAGCCCACCTCACTGAGGCTAAGGCCGTTAATAGCTTTAGCAATGGTGGCCTGCAGAGTGGTGGTAGCCCCTTTCTTGAGGGAGACCACCACCGCCGCCGTCTTAGGGACGGACAGCTTGGCGGGTCTGGGCCCGTGTGCCGCCTTCCCGGTCTTCTTGGTTGGGGGAGAGGGGGAGGCCTTGGCCTTGTCTTTCCCCTTCTTCCGGACCACCTCCGACCACGACATCTGCTCGTGTGGAGGTGGCATTCGGCCCGAGGGGCCGGGTTCTCCCTCCGAGGGCATTATGGCTCTCGGGGCCGGGGTGGTCTTGGCGGCCTTGGCGGACTTCCTGGCGGCAGGAACAGGAGCAGAGGCTGGGGCTGCCGCCTTCTTGGCCACCTTGGCCTTCGGCCGCCCACCTCCAAGTCTGGCCCTGGGGACCGACTCAGGAGCTTCCACAGGGGCCGAGGGTGGCGGGGCCGGCCCTGCTTCTTTCCGCTGAGGGGGGGCTGATACGGCAGGCTTATTGGCCCGCCTTTCATGCACCAACGGGGGGCGAAGGACGGGCTCCGCCGGCAGGCGCCTGCTCACCTCCTCTATCCGGTCATTGACCATCTTCCCGAGGCTAAGGAATAGGTCCCGTTTCATAGCCTCGATGGCCTCGGTCAGTTCGGCCGTGCCGAACTGTAGGACAGCAGCAGTGGGTGTGGCTGGGACCTCCCGTTCACTGAAGGCGGTGCGGAGCGCCTTCAGTTCCGCCGAATTGAGAGCGAGTTGCTCCCGCATCCTTTTATTATCCGCTTTCAGGATGCGGATCTCCTCGTTCTCGGACCTGGTGGCCTCGACCTCGTCCATCGCGAGCAAGATTGACCGGCAGACCCGGTTCATCTCCCCGCGGATGGACCCTTTAAGGTTCCCGGATTTCCGCGTCGCCTCCATAATCTCCCTCACCGCCACACGGCCAAC
Organism: Acleris cristana; assembly: GCA_948252455.1. Classification (NCBI taxonomy): domain Eukaryota; kingdom Metazoa; phylum Arthropoda; class Insecta; order Lepidoptera; family Tortricidae; genus Acleris; species Acleris cristana. The sequence goes on along the minus strand of OX411771.1, from coordinate 47,736,738 downwards.
CTCTGTGTGGTCGGTGTAGTAGCCACCCTCCAGACCAGCCACGGGTATTTGCGAAGTAGAGCACAAGCGCTGCCCCTCTTTCCCTTCCATCACCTTGGGGCTGCGGTCTCTGGGTGTGGAAAGGCCGGAGCCGCCGTTTGATGCTGGAAGGATACCCCCTTTCTTTTTCCCCGCCTTTTTTTTCCCCCGCTGGGCACCAGGCGGGTCCTCAGGAGCCAAAAGGGATCTGATGGCCACATCCACCTCCGCCATATCATTGCCCAGGTCCTGGGACCCGAGACTCGCCCTTGTGGCATAAAAGCCCGCACTTTTGCCCCGTCGGGCGGTATTAATTTTTGGCTTATTATAAGCTCCGGTTACCTCCCCTTCGTCCTCGTAAGGTCTTTTGGCGGGCCTCGGGGCGTCGTTCTCCAGCCTCTCATCCTCAACAACCTCGCCGGTCAAGTCTACCTCCTCGATCAGCTCCTCAAACAATTCTCGTTCCTTCGTTCTTGCCATTTCCTGCAAGTTCCTTTCGGTGTCCAGTGTATCGCCATTTTCGTTGTTGAGGAAGTCGCCATCTTGGCGAACTCCCTCCTCCCTGCCCTCTACCATCTGTTTGTTGTTTTTTTTTTATGTTTTCATAAAAGTCCGCCTCCAGGTGACGCCCATCCTGAGGGTAAGGCTAGATACTACAGAGGTCGCCTGGTATCTGTAGGTTTTTACAACTTTGCTGTCGGGTTTTATAGAGTTTTCCATCTCGCGGGACGGCCAGTAAAGGCAAGCCCTCCGTTCTAGTGTCTCTCGACTACTCCATAACGCCGCCAGATGGGGATTGTTAAAGAGAGACACCAGAGTACGGGGTACTAGAGGAGTCGACGTGCCCCCTCTAGTTTTGGGTGGTTAGTGCTCGACGGCATTGTGCACTTGCACGCCGAGCCCACCCAGTGTGACGGTGACGAAGCAGCTTTTCAACCGAAAAGCCACTCGTCACCTTCCCCCCCACACCCCTGCCGGATATTCGCCATGGGCTGCAAGAATCCCCCATAAGGAGAAAGTCTCAGCCAATGCCCAGGGTGCACCAGCCCAGATGCTGCGTTCTCTCCGGATCGAGATCAAGAGAGACTGCAACACCCAAGCCAACGTGGAGGAATCCGGCTCGCACCCCGAGCTTAATTAACCTTTTTTTTTTTTTTTTGTCCCGGGGGAAATGCCTGTGCATACCCGCCCCGACGGGAGCCAGGACGGGTTATGTCCGACTTGCACGGACTAAAACCCCCGGGGTGTTACGCCAATCGCTTTAGGAGGGGGGCTACGGGACCGCTATAGCGCCAAAACGTAGCCCCCCAGTAGCGGATGCCCTTTGGGCTCGCCTTCCGGCGGGGGCCTTTATAAGGGTCCTCGCCTACTCCGCTGGAGCTTAATTAACCTAACCTAACCTAACCTAACTGATTTAAATCTAGCTTAAGTCCTAAGTTTTACTTAATTGAATTTACCTAAGTTAATGTTAGTAAATCTAGCTAATCGTAGTATTCGTAGTATTATCTTAAGCCGTTGTTACTTAAGAGTCTATTCTAAACAACTATCAAAGCCATATATTGCATATAGGTATTTCTAAATGTATTACCTACACTTAGCTTATTAAAAATATAGTGGTTAAATGCAATCTTACCTACGTACGCGTATGTATCTACGAGTATGTATCTGTGACTAACGTTAGCTATAACATTATCTATCTTGTACGTATATGGGGTTCACCTCCACATACATTTTAATTTTATTGTAAGACACTAGTATGTAAAGTTAAAACGAAGCATGTAAACTGGTTCTGACTTGATTCAAAGCGGAGCAGGTATATCAATCAAAAAAGCCTGTATCGACAAGTTTTGTGTACCCGAGTGCATTGTTATAACGGTTTAATTGTTTTATTGGTAGCCGCCTATTATTTTTTATGGTCACAACGGATGCGATTGTTACTTATCTATATTATTATGTGCGTTTTATTATTTTGGGTATTGTTGAATAAGCCGGCGTCTGTGTTAGATGAACTACAAGTTCAAATATGTTTTTAGGAAGACGCTTAACTTACGGAGCGTATAAAAGCGGTGGGTATTGTGTCTGAACAACTATTAGCCACGCAACAGTCTTCGTTACCGGAGCTCCCTGTACTTAAAGCAGTATATAGACATAATAGTGTTGTGTCGTGCAGTGAAGTGTTTATAAAAAGGCCTAATAATGGATGTGAGTATGTACAAATATTTTAACTTAATTGTGTGTTTTTTTAGCATTTGTGCACCGTGTTTTTGTTAAGAGTATTGTATTTAAACAGTTGTGTAATTTATTGTTTGATATTGTTTCAGTTCTCTGAAAATACTTTCAAGAACTATTACTACCCGGAAAATAAAGATGAATCAATCGACGAAGAAGGCACGCCTGGTTTTAAAGTTAAGCAGGCCATGGCAAAAAAGCGTTCAGTAAATAACATCGACACCTTTTTTGAACGTCCCAAGAAGAAAACTAAAGTATTGAAGCGCTCTTCCAATGTCAGTCAAAGTTCTCCTGACGGGGTGGGCTATATATCAACCGGACAAGACGACGGGGCATACGCTTCTCACTTGATTAAAATCGAGATATATGATTTGCAAAAAATTAAAAACATTCCACCCACTGAGCACTGGAAACACGCAGATGTGAGATTAAAATTCTACGCGCCTTCTGAAGAAGACACTCAGCTCCAAACTACACGTGATGTTATATTTAACATCACAAAGCAAGTAGCTTCTAAAGACAGTTGTATGAAATATTTTATTGACAATAAGAAACAGTGATAAAAAGTGTTTGTGTAGGTTAAACAAAAGCTTGTTATTGTATTACATGTAAAAACCTTACTTTTTAAGAATTCAAGACCTTTTCCAGTCTAAACAATTATCTTTTCTTTGTAAAATTAAATTGTGCGAAATACTTTATTTACTATAAGATGCAGTGATAAAAAGTGTTTGTGTAGATTAAACTTATGGTTATTATTGTATTACATGTAAAAATAAAAAATCATATTTTAGTTCACATATTCTTTTATTTCACAAAAAAAGTCTTAAACATATTTCTTAATATAAGATCATCACATAATGAATTTTCAGAAAACAAACTTAGCAAATCTTTCATAGTTTTTCCATGAAATTTAAAATACAAATAAACTAAAAAATATTCCCCACAAACGAAGGTAAAATGGTTTTGTAGTGGTTTATAGTTATAAGACCAGCGCTTGGTATTCCTTTTTAAAAATAACTTATGATAACCTGAAGGTTTCCGAGCAAAGGAGTCAAAGTATTCCCCTATACCATTAATGTCAATATGTATAGCAACCCAGTGGGACCCCTGTTTCGAGTCTGGGTCCAAATTACTTACAATAGAGACGAGAAGATTAACCCAAATAGGAATTTTGTTAGCAGCAAAAACGTTTAATTCAAACGAAGGGCTGATTTTTTTCGTACAAAACTGAATTTCATTTGTATCCATTTTTAATAAAAAAATATGAAAAATTTGATGATGTTGCCAACAATGGCTACAATGAAATAAAGTAAATTGATTAAAACATTGTATTTATGTAAGTACTAACTATTGTAATCTACAGATATATCACGATTTTTGTTTATTTCAATAACTTTATCAAATTCTGCATACACAATACAATTAATGGTGCAGGGTAGAGCAACATCAAAGCGAATTTCTAAGCGAACACTTCCATGCCTTACAAGATTCCAGTGTGAAGTTGAACTAGCAGATAAATCAGGGGTTAAATCAAAACATAACAAACAATAACCTGCTCCATAATCCGTTCTGCTTATATCATTACCTTCGTTGTGAAAATGAATACCAGTTCCGGAAAATAAAGTGTGATATGAGGATGCTATTAACCCAGATCCAGAACCAAATGATGGTTGTAATGTTTTAGAAGGAATTTCATGACCATCGACATATAAACTAAACGAATTCATATTATAGTGTTGAAAATTAAATGGATTCATAGCTAAATTGCCATTAAACGCTGAATTTGATACAAAACCAATAATACATCTTTTAGGAATTTGCCCGAGAAATATATTATCCAATGTTTTACCCTGTATCCCCGACGGTAATGTAAGAACCTTAACTTCTGCTCTTGTAATAGGATATTTTGCAGTCGTTGTTGCCAATACTTTTTGATGTGCTAACAAAACGCTTGGATTAATTCGTGCCCTTCTTATAATGAGGCTGGCATCCATTATTTGCACACATCCATTTTTTTTATCTTGGTGAAAAATTTTAATTAATGACTCCTTCGAACGTACTAACTTAATACGTATTTCGACACCATTTATTAAGAATTTCTCTTGGTTAAATATGTCGGCATGTAAATGCCCCATCATTTCCACTTGCTTACTCTCTTTGGTAAATTCTAGTCTTTTGTGAAACCCTTTGTTATTTGCATCAATAGTATCCATATGATTTGCAGTATCAGCATACCACAATCCACAAGTAAGGTGAGTTTCTTTGGCTGCTGGTCCATAGTTTAGAAGATTTTCCATATAAGCACGGTAAGCATATGTATTGTTTGGAGGTGATATGAGTTTTTGATTTAAATATACATCTAGTTGACTGAAAAGGGAATGTAACCAGTTATTGACGGGTGCAACCAGGGTATCTGGTTTTAATTTTGTGCCATCCTGATTCAATATTTTAGCATTAATATGTAACATTGGGTGGGATAGATCAACATAGTCATCTCCTGATCCGGGAACTTGGAATTCGATGGGAGTGTCATCACTTAAAGATGAAATTGGTTTGTAATGAACCCACTGTCCACTTTCAATACTTGTTTGAGTTGATGGAAGGGCAAATATATCTAATTCAGATTTCGCACATTCACAAGAATGACTATGTAGGAATGACATTATTTAGTTTGTAAATATATCCTCAAGAGTTTTGTTTTTTTTTTTACTTCCTCTTCGTCTCGATGCTTTCAATGTAATGAGCGGTTCCCTTCTTTTAGATGTCATTTTATACCCAGAACCCGACATGAGGGAATCTATTTTTTCATCGGCTTTTCTTTTTAAATTAGCACTTGCCTCCTTGAATCGTGATCTTATCGAACTATCCATAGGGCGTGAATTTACCATATCGGATAACAAACCAACCCCTGCACCTAACGTTTCTTTTCCAATGGTTTTCAAACCACTAGATAACAAAGGGAGCACTGATCTAAATAGCCCTCACAAAAAACTCCGTATACCATGCCCTCGTTGAAATGGAACTCCTTTATAGACAATTCCTACACCAGAGCCGGCTTGATGCGAATAATAATGCTGGTAAGGGCAAGAGACTGACGATCTGCTATAATTCATTTTACTCGTTGAAAGTGTAGCTTCACGCAGGAGCTACCAAATTGGAATGGTACATTAACACCGGTAGTTGTTCTTATATCTATTTCAATAGTATCGAACTCCCTACGTAAAACCGGTACATAGTGAGCAGGTGAGAAAATGTGAGTTTTATATGCACCATAAATAAACTTAGTTGGATCTAGTGGTATTATTCTAAGCAATGCTGTTATAACATCTCCAACTACTTGCGGATGAATTATATCGGTGTAAACAAATATTTGTGGTGGTAACCCTAAATATAAATTGGCAGGGTTTTTTCCATATGTAACTTGTTTCAAATTTGATCTCGGTTTGAAACCCAGCTGGAGGCTTAGTATCGGGGTTGTTATGATAGAGGTTATTTCATTATTTGTTGTCGTTACTCCAACCATTTTTGTCAATGTATCATACCTAAATTTGACATTATTTTTTAGTTGTGGGTTCTCATTAAACGCTTGAAGGAAATGATCAATATTATCGTATGTAGTGGCTGGTATATGAGTTTTTATATCAACAATTTTCGTTGACTTGTTTGCGGGTGACACCACCTTTTTCTTTATGTAAATTATATTTTCATGATCTTGAACATTATACATGGAACACGGGTATTGAAATTCCACTAATCCAACTACCCACTCCCCTTCTAATTTTATGTTCTTAGGTAATTTAGTTAGAAAATGTGCAGTCGTGTTGTCCGTATAGTAATCCGTTGAACTGTTGCTTAACAAAGTTAAATAAAAACTATTTTCATTCATATTTTTTTCAAGCTTGATGCGAGTATCCAAGAGTTAAAATTTATTGGGATAACCTTGCCACTTCACTAGTATTTCCTTTATGCCTCTAATATGACGCGAACGTATTATTTTATCAATTTTATACTCGGTGGAGGGGAGGTAAGTCACTTTTTGTAACTCTTTAGAATAAAATGTACCTATGATGGGTTCGCCTTCCAAATCCTTTAACATATAAACAACTCGCGGTGATCTATTAATAATTGAATTAATTATAAATATTTCATCACTCCAGTTACTTTCATAACCCTTTTGAAATACATGTTTATATTTAGTTATTCTAACATGATCGCCTACATTCAATTTTGGGGTTTCCAATGAAATTTGTCTACTTATCTTTTTTTCGATAATATAAATTATTCCAAACGGTCATAATATTACTAGAATTAACATCGATTGGTCGCATTTTAATGCTAGAATGATAGGTATGGTTGTAAGAATGAAGAAGATCTTGTAAAATATTAGTGTAATTATATGTATTATTATGAGTGAAGTAACGCCACATTTTCATTTTAAGAGTTCTTTGAAACCTTTCTACTATACTTGCTTTAATGTCGGGATTATTAGTGGTGTAATAATTAATGTTTTTGCTCTTAAAATAATCTCTCACCACCTTTGAAACAAATTCTGTACCTTTATCAGATTGTATATGACGAGGAACAGTGTTGGCTTCGGTAAATATGCTTTCAAAACATTCTTTAACTGTTGATGAATCTTTCTTTTTCATGGCTCTCGCAAAAGCATATTTACTGAACACATCAATAACACAAAGAATATATTTGTATCCATGATTATATTGACTATACGTACTCATGTCACTTAGATCAGCTTGCCAGAGTTCATTAAAGTTAGATAGGATATATCTATTTCTGGTGAATCGCTTATGAATAGGTTTATGTAGCGTGTACGTATCTTGAGATTGTAACCATTTTTTTACTTCCTCTTTGTTCATTTGTTCTTTCATTTCCTTCGCTATATTATTTAAACTACTATAACCAGCTGCATTCGAGATATCATAGTAGATCCTATTAATATCTAATAAGGAGTCCATTTTTCCCAATCAATTTTCTTATGATGACGCTTATGTTGTCCTGTAGTAAGTGGTGTAGCTCTTTGTTTTTCTTTATCTGTTGACGATCTCGTACTTGTAGATGCAGTTAATGTAATGGGTTCAATCGATTGAGTTGTTTTAATAAATTCCAAGTTTGCAGGATTGCCTATGCAGCTTAAAGGAACTCTTATATCTCTTAAAAGTAATGCAAACTCTTCCCACCCTGTTGGTTTAGGACGTTTAAGAGATCTAATCGTGTCACTTACCAGATCAGTAATATTACTATTTGAAATGGTGCGGTTGTTTATTACAACTTCACCAGTCGGCTTCCACCAAATTTTTGGTTTACTTAAAACAATGCAATCCAACAAAGTTCGAGTTTTTTTCTCATATGATTTGGGTTATATATCTATAATTTTTGATGGGCTAATTGGCATCTGTTCTGGATTTGTTTTATCAATCGGTGTAACTGCTGTAGTACCATCTCCTTCTGGTAAAGGTGGATTTGCAACTGACTCATTATATTCATTAACCTCCTTTTTGTTCACTTTTGACTTTAGATCATTACTTTCGTAGTTGAGTTGAAGCTCCCCCTCCGTTACGATTGGTATTCTAAATGGTTTTCGATCTGTTTCAATAAAATGTAAAAATCGCTGCAATGCTTGTGAATATAAGGTCCACTTTTCACGATCATTCATTTTACTTTTAAGGATTTTTTGCATCTCAGCATCTAGACGGGATGATGAATTTTCAGGTAGGCTCTCATTGCGTTTGAGTCTTTCAATAAAATCTGATTCTACTAATAGCATTTTTTTCGTGTTTTCCATTTTGTTTATTATAAAGAGTTAACTAAGGCACTTAAAACTGCTCCTAATATAATAGGTAGAAATGCCCTTTTGAATTATAACAGTTTTTCTTATTTTATGTTTTCCTTTTGAAACTAATTTCCGTAAGATATCTTTATATTTTTTTAATTTAGGTTTTTCTTTTTTTTCTAAAGGATTTTTTTCATTTAGGACGTTATAAATGCACTCACAAATAATGTTGATCTCATCATCATCACAAGATTTAAGTAACGCCGTGCGATATTTTGGTTTAAGCAACTGCAATGCTTCAAGTAAATGTTTATTATGTGTTTACTCTCGCATGCATCATGTAGAACTGACTAAAATTTGTTGATTTTTGTCGTATTTAAACCCCTTTTTAGGAACATACACTGTGCAATGTCCATCAAACGGAAATATTTTTGTTTTAAAACGACATAATGTCATTTGTATTTTGTTTCAAATCAATCATGAGGTAACCATGTGGTTCTTTAGTAGCATCTTTGTAGGCTTCATCTACAAATTTTGGGTTTTCCGGGTAAACTTGTCGTGACAAGTAGCGTATTTGGGTTTTGTCCCTGGGATTCTTAAAATATACAATGTAGCTTGTATTTAGTGAAATATCTCAATGGCCTCTCCCCTGATGAAATATGCTTTGAGTAATATAAAAAAACACTTAAGTTTCTATGATGGCTACCTTTTGTGAAAATGCCAACTATTCGTCCATCTGATTCTCTCATCAGATCATCTATTATAAGAAGCTTAGGTTTCTTCCCATCAAATATTGAAAAATCTGGTATTCCCTGACTACAATTTACATTTTCTAAATTGTACAGAGGTTGCATTTCATCATAACACCAAATTATTTCATCAAATTTAACATTACATACTTCTTTGAAATTATTTAAAAAGTTTGTGACAAATTGAGTTTTGCAACATCCACTTGGACCAGCTACAATAGTTGTTAAAGGATGATAAAAATGTATCATAATTAAACTCGTAATACGTGTTGATATGAAAACAGTTAAACTTGAAATGATACAATTTATGAACTCAATTACTTTTTAAATAAATCAACCAAAAAAGGATAAACACATTAAAAAAAAACAAAGATATCATAGTCAAATATTTATTATTTTTAAATTTACACTTTTTTGAGTATATTTTTTTAAAGAAACAGTGCAAAAAACTCAACATAAGTCTTTTTTCAAGTTACAATAAAAAATTAAATAAAAATCAAATACAGAGTACCACCACTTTAATTCACCTTCACCATTTTATTTTTACAAAAAACTAAAATTTATTTACATTTTCTACAATTATAACAATTCACAATAAAATTCACAATTAAAAATTAAAAATATACAATGTACAAAAAATAAAGTTGAAATTTTTGAATGTTCTGTGATTATAAATTACATGGAAAAAATATATAAATATAAATATAAATATTTTGTATCCATGGGGTATTTTATAATGCCCCCACGCTAGAGTGTCCGAAGAGTTTTCTAACAAGTATCGTTTTGTATCGTTATGAGATAATGATACTTTATTTATATTTTGAGTAAATATTACATGTTTTATTGATTTATATCTGAGCATTTGAGCATGTTGCATATTTTTTTCAAATAAACACTTTTTATAATCGTTGAGGGTCAATTTTTTAGTAACACATTTATTGACTCCTTTAGCTTTTGATATAAGACTATGATTCTCAACATCTAAGGCATACATTTTAGATCGTAGACCAAAAAACTCTTTAAATATTTAACCGTTGTTTTCATCTTTGAAAAACCCCAACCGCTTTTTATTTATTAATGGTAAACCATATTCATTGTTAGGTGGATAGTCTGATGTGTCAAAATATAAATCAAGCTCTGATTTTATGTCCTCATAATAGTTTTCAGTGAATATTTGATATACTAAACTATCTGTATCTGTATAAAGAAGCCTGAGATTTTCTTGATATTTCGTTTTCATGCAGTCGTAATGAAATTTATACATGAAAGTTTTCGATATATCTAAAATGCAAAACCTAAGTAAATTGGTTTATTATAAAATATTTTAGTTTTATTCAATTGAACAGCAGCTAAGTTCTTTGAAAATATTGATAAACTGTGGAACTCAGGTTTCGCTATCATAGTTTCAACTCCCTGTGATTTCCCATGATTTTCCCAGTGATTTAACAATTTGACATTCACATATTTCAAAACATTTTCCATGGTTTTACCGAACATTGAATTATTCATACTTTTATAGTGATCTTTATCAGAATCACACGTTACCTGCGATCGCATGCGTGTGTTTAAGCCTATGTAACTTTTTAACCACTTAGATTGTTCAAATCTCAAAATACGATGGATTTTAAGTAATTGCAAACCATTCTTCAAACATTGTTATAGATTTCTGTAATGTAGAACATAATTCGTTTTCCTATTTAAATTGGGTTTTTTTTTTTCTTTGGAATTCCCTAAACAAACATTTTCAGGACAGAATGGTAAATCCGAATGAGAGTCATGCAATTCGTGTTGGTATTCTAGATCGACTTCTAAAATGAATCCATGTTCAGCATCATCAGAAACATTAAAATCAGTATCTACATTCACCCATTCAAATTTACCTGTAGGGAGACATTGAGACATAGCCCACCCATAAAGATTATTTGCATCCAAGTACATAAGAAATGAAGAAGGAATATTTTGGTCATATTCTGGCATAAATTTATTATTAGCTTTTGCATGTCTTTTACTACATTGCGATATGCCAACTCGAATATTTTTAGTTATGAAAGCAATTTTATCAATGTCGCTTAAGAGCTCTAGATTTATTTTTGTAGTTTTTAACATCGCATCCCAACTTAATCCTGGAGCAGTATAATAATGAGCTGGATCTAATCCATATGTCCTAAGACATACGTTTCTAAAATTTTCAAATACATCAGTAAGTAACAAAACATCTGTTTTTAAATATAAATCAGAATAATCCCCCATATTTTGACAATTAAAATGAGACCAAACATCTTTCGCATGTTCATAATCGTCTTCTGATATGTTGCAATCAGTCAAAGTACTGAAGAATTTATCTTGAGAGGGAAGAGAAGTTCATTTTAACGTTTCATATGATGTCATGTGTTCATAGGGATAGATACCCTTTCGTATTAATCGTTTAAAAACCTCTTCACATGGAAAACTCAATTTAAATTCACGAAATTGTTCAGCTGTCAAGGTTTTGGCTAATTTTTCAAGACTGCAACTCATAAATTTTAATGAATCAAAAAACTTCAATTTCATTGTGCGATTATTCACTTGCAAAGATTTAGAAAAGGAAATATATTTCTCTTTGTTCTCTGGTATCAGTTCAATGTCCCCTTCCTCAAATCCAAGCCCATGTACTATAAAATGACTATCATAGTTGCTCAAATTATGGAAAAATACAGGTACAAAATTAGGTGTCCTGTATTTTTCAGAACAAAATTGATGTGCTACTCCTTCATAAAAACCTGTATGATGATTATAAGAAATAGAAGAATCACCATTTAATTTTTTATCGCAAATGTAACATGTACTACTCTGAGCAATGTCTAAATTATTTGCATCAGATAAAGGCAAAGGGGTTTTGCCAAAAGTATTACTCCTACAAATGCTATCTAAATCTTTTTTTATGTATTTCATAAATGTCTGTGCACAATCTTTACCTTTGTATGTTCTATACATTGACAACTTATCATCATAAGAACACTTAATGTAGTATCCAAAACTATATACCTCGTGTTTTTGTATATTTGTTGTAGAGTATGTACTAGGATTATTGAAACATGATGGAATTGGGTTTAAAAAAGCCTTAAAATCGGCATAAACAACAAAAGGCACTCTTAATTTACGTTCATAATTATTGAAGCTAAGTTGGTTTGATGGGACATTTTCATTGAACCAGTTTTTCTTTTTATCCTGTTCTGAAGGTAAATTCGTGCAAACATGGAAACAGTCGTTTCTTTGATGATTCATAAAATTTTCATGTGATGTAAAGCTTGTTAGGCAACCATCACAGATATGTGTAGCATGTTGTGTTTTGGATAATTGTTTAGATACTAATCTAGATAAATTTTTGATCAAGCAATAATGTGCTTTACTACCTTTGGTTATATATAATAAGCTTTTTTACATTTAGTTAAGTGAAATGGCCCTATTACATCATGTTTTTTACTTTGTGAATTGTACTCGAGTCCAAAAATATTAATGCTTATATCATTCATTTTTTCAAATTTATGAACATCCCCTAATTTAAATGGGAAAGTCAAATTTTCAAAGTTTAGTTTATGTTTATGCGCCATATATGAATTCCATGTATTTGAATGATGGTTTGTAGGTGGGTATAACCCTGACAATACAGCCCATCTAAAACATTTATGATCATTGTTTTTTACGTTAATAACTGCCTTTTTATTCATTATATCTCTCGGCAATTTTATATAGGAAGAACCACGTAATGGGTTAAATTTATTTACATTCACATCTAGATAGTTGAATTTTACTAAGCTCCATCCACTATCTTTACTCTCAAAGTTAGATAATCTTGTTAAAATTTCGTGAACTATAGTTATAAAAATATCATTTTTGTCGCTGCTAAGATTCACCACATTGTTACTAAATTGAAAGTCAAACGTATTATTTAGCTGTTTGGTATCTTGAGTAAAATCTGCATTAAGAATGAAATTTACTTTTAAAGCACAATGATCAGTAAGTGATCGATCCAATAATGTAAAGATTTTTTCTTTATTTTTTTGTAAAATTGTTTCGGGGGTAAATGGGTTGCGAACATTTTCATTAAGCAATATTCTATAAGTAGCCACCCTATTCCTAAATGCGTTTTCAATTAACTGTACATTAACCCATTGAATATCAGACCTTAAGACATTATTTTTGTGGATATTACTATTCAAATGGTTGGTGAAATATCTTTTGGATACAAACTTACTACACACAGAACATTCAACATTATCATTATTTTTTGTACTCACATTCTCATCTAAGATTGGTTCGGATGATGTTGATACTGTATCGCGACTAGTTGAAGGGCGGTTTTTCTTTGCCAGCACTTCTTCTGACTTCGAAACTGCAGCTGTCCTCTTTACTCTCTTTGGGAAGATCTATAAAAATAAGAAAACATGAAATTAAACATAATGTACGACTTAATAACAAATACAAAGTTTTAAATTAATTGGATGGGATATTATACTATCTCAAATCTTGTCTAAATACATTGTTGGCAGTATGCTTGCATTGTTAAAACTCCATCAATCACATCTGAGCACGAACTATTTTGTTTGCCTTTAATATGACCATCACATGGTGTAAAATATGGTCTTACATCAGAATCTTCTAATAGTGTGGTGGGTAATTGATTTGATATAAACCACAGTCGTATACTCCTATGAAAATTGGTTATAATAAACTGTTTACACTCAATTTGATCACGAACTAAATTGATTATGATGAACACCATGATGGAATAAACCGACACCTTAGTAACTCAAACACAGTAACGCAAACAATGAATAATTTCATCACGTAGTCATCTCAATCCGGCCCTTTTTATACAAAAAGGGGGATGAGGAGCCGGTGCCGGGTCGTATGACCCCCGACCGGGGTAATCTGCGCCGACCGTGAAAACGGTCGGGTCCTTGGGGTGGAGGGGGTAGATGGTGGTACCTACGCAGGCATGTGGGTGTTCATCCATTTGAGGGCTGCTGCGGGCATGGGCTCGCCGTCCAGTCTGGCCCTTACGGCCTCCTGGACCACGGCGAAGCCCTCCATCAGCGCCTCTCTCTGGATGCTGGCTTCAGATGTTGTGGTCGGGAGTGTACTCACCGGGGTGTCGGTTTGTGTTGTGGTAGTTTTCGTAGCAGCTTGCGCGGAGGGCTGCGGGCCACGGTTTCGGGCTCCGCGCCTCTTTCCGCGGCGGGTGGTGGGTGGCTGTTTGGGGTCGTTCCCGGGGGCCATCAGGGTGGCGCTGTGTTGCGCCGCCTCGACGGTTCGGGTAGTGGTGGGTTCGGGGCCCTGCTTGATGGGCTTCGGAGGGTGGGGTGACTTCTTAGTCCTCCGGTTTTCCCTGAGCAGGACTGGGCATTTGGCGCTGTTGGCGGTGTGCTCACCGCTACAGTTCGTGCATGTTGGTGGCTCCTCTCGGGGCCGTGGGCAGTCGCTGGCAGCGTGGGGGCCTCCACAGCGCACGCAGGCTATGGGGCGGTGGCAGTGGTGAGAGGAGTGGGCGAAACTTTGGCAGCGGTGGCATTGCGCGATGCCTCGCTTACCTCTCCAAGGCTCCACGATGATCCCTGGCATGCAGAGGATCTCCGTGACGCGGAAAATGGCCGCATTTTTGGTGACCTGGGCGTAAAAAATACACCCGGGTCTGCCGCTGCGGGCTCTGATGGGCCTGACGTATTACACGTCGAAGCCTTGGGTAGTGAGGTCGTCGGTGATATCGTCGGGGCTGGTGTCCACGGGGAGGCCCCTAATGGCCACCTTTTGGTTGCGCTCGGCGGGCAGGGAGTAGGAGTACCACTCCAAGCTCCGAGTCCTCCTTCTCCAGGTCGGAGAGGTACCGTTGTAACACTCGGAACTCCTCTTCACCTGCCGGGGAGAAACGGACTCCGTCTCTGAACGGGCGGGCATTAGGGGCGCGTCCCAGAAGTCCTTTGAGGGCCCGGAAATGCTTACCCCAGTTGGCAATCCGCTGGACAACCAGCGGCGGGTAGCGAGTCTTTTTCACGGGCGCCGGTCCTTGACCGCTTGTTGCGGAAGGAGATGGCGGTGAGGCGGCTGCCGCGGCGAAAGAGAGTGGCGGCGGTGGAGAGTGCAGCTGTGGAAGCTGTTGGGCACCTGGTGGTGATGGCCCGGTTGTGTCCATTTGGTACAAATCGAGCCGGGGCAGTGAGCGCGGTTGTTGTAGCGTCGCAGGAGGGGTTTTGGCAACCCGCTTTTTGCTCAGCGTCGCTGCGGTGGAGGACGCAGCGGTAGTGGCAGGCGGCACTGGGGTTCGTGGCGCGACTCGCGGCTGCGCGACGGCCTTCGGCTGTGGCGGCGGCGCACTTAAGCGCACAGGCGCGGTGGTCGGCCTAGCGCGGAAGGGTGGTGAGGTCGCGGGCGCGTGCGCGCTCGCGGAGGTGGTCCGGGCCACGCGCGCTGGCGTGGCGGGTGTCGAGGCGCGGCCGGTAGTGGCGGCAACTCGCACGGGTGCGAGGGGCGGCGGCTCGTCCTCGGGCGAATCGCGGGGCACTGCGTCATCGGGCTGCAACATCACGTGGGGCACGGTGCCGTGGCGTGGGAGGCTGCTGGGCAGTATGAACGAGGTGCGCGCCGTCTGTGGGCGCTGCTCTCGAGGTTTGGAGGCAGAGGGGGCCGGTGGTGAGGCGGCGGCAGCAGCAGCAGCAGCGGCGCGAGCGGCGGTGATCCGCGCGAACGCGGCACGCAGCACAGGCGGAGCGTCTGCGCCGTCTGCGAGCATCTCGCTCAACGTGAGCTGAGTGCCCGGGGAGTTGGCGAACTCCAGGTCAGAGGAGGGACCCGGGGACCGGATCCCTCCTCTGACCTGGAGTCCTGGGTCAAGGCGGGGGTCGCGCTGAGGCGGCATGCCGGCAGCCATCTGCACGGCCAGCTCGGTAATAGCTTGGCCGTCCGGTGGCGGGGTGTTCGGAGCGGTCGTCGGCGGTGTTGCCTGACCGGCCGCTCGCAGCAGGTTGATCGCGCGCACGACATGGGTGCGGTCCTCATTCGAGATCGGGATCCGTCGGGTGTTGCGGAAGATCCGCGGGCGCGTCTGCCTTCGCGCCGTTGGGTCACTCCGGGATCCAGGCTGCATAATGTGGGTAGCCCTAAAAAGGGCTTTTTACAGAGTACCCCACCTTTGCGGACTCGCACAAGGTGGGAGGGACACGATGTAAATTTGGAGGGTAGATATATTTGCGGAAAAAATAATCTACCCACCCAAATAATACAAAGGATGACGTAAGATGGGGCAGTGACTCACGCGACCATCGCACCGCGGCCTCATCACTCCTCTCCCTTTTCCCCCGTCCCAAGGCTCCCCCCGCAAGCGAGAGGCCGAGACTAGGTACTGGAAGGAAAGTTACCGGCCGGCAGCGGGGAAATTCCACTGTTGATTGGTCCGAGCGAGTGACGTAGGGGAGCCAGATGTTGGTGACTCACCTGTGTTTTTCCGCAGTTCCGCAAAACAACACGTCCCTACGTCAGAGGTGGCAGCCAGATGGTCGGCTATTTGATTTCACGAATTGATTTTAATTTAAATTTCAACGTCCACCTCGGGTCACTGCAAGCCTATGGAATAATTTCAACATCGAATACCTCACTTATATAGGAGCGCCCCACCTAACTGCTTCCATAACAATTAGATCAAGTTACTACAAGTCAGAAACCCATCCTTTGTCAGGTAAGTACTGGTCAAGCGCTTTTACACAGGTTACAACAGGAATATTAAGAATTAAAAATATTACTTACGCATCACGATGAAGTTGGCTTATGAATTCCCCGATGCCAAGTAATTCTTGATCTTCTTCAAGCTCTTCACAGAGTCTGAAGAGTTGGGCATCGTAGATGTCACAGTTCAAACTATCCATTTTGTTTAATCTACACAAACACTTTTTATCACTGCATCTTATAGTAAATAAAGTATTTCGCACAATTTAATTTTACAAAGAAAAGATAATTGTTTAGACTGGAAAAGGTCTTGAATTCTTAAAAGGTAAGGTTTTTACATGTAATACAATAACAAGCTTTTGTTTAACCTACACAAACACTTTTTATCACTGTTTCTTATTGTCAATAAAATATTTCATACAACTGTCTTTAGAAGCTACTTGCTTTGTGATGTTAAATATAACATCACGTGTAGTTTGGAGCTGATTGTCTTCTTCAGAAGGCGCGTAGAATTTTAATCTCACATCTGCGTGTTTCCAGTGCTCAGTGGGTGGAATGTTTTTAATTTTTTGCAAATCATATATCTCGATTTTAATCAAGTGAGAAGCGTATGCCCCGTCGTCTTGTCCGGTTGATATATAGCCCACCCCGTCAGGAGAACTTTGACTGACATTGGAAGAGCGCTTCAATACTTTAGTTTTCTTCTTGGGACGTTCAAAAAAGGTGTCGATGTTATTTACTGAACGCTTTTTTGCCATGGCCTGCTTAACTTTAAAACCAGGCGTGCCTTCTTCGTCGATTGATTCATCTTTATTTTCCGGGTAGTAATAGTTCTTGAAAGTATTTTCAGAGAACTGAAACAATATCAAACAATAAATTACACAACTGTTTAAATACAATACTCTTAACAAAAACACGGTGCACAAATGCTAAAAAAACACACAATTAAGTTAAAATATTTGTACATACTCACATCCATTATTAGGCCTTTTTATAAACACTTCACTGCACGACACAACACTATTATGTCTATATACTGCTTTAAGTACAGGGAGCTCCGGTAACGAAGACTGTTGCGTGGCTAATAGTTGTTCAGACACAATACCCACCGCTTTTATACGCTCCGTAAGTTAAGCGTCTTCCTAAAAACATATTTGAACTTGTAGTTCATCTAACACAGACGCCGGCTTATTCAACAATACCCAAAATAATAAAACGCACATAATAATATAGATAAGTAACAATCGCATCCGTTGTGACCATAAAAAATAATAGGCGGCTACCAATAAAACAATTAAACCGTTATAACAATGCACTCGGGTACACAAAACTTGTCGATACAGGCTTTTTTGATTGATATACCTGCTCCGCTTTGAATCAAGTCAGAACCAGTTTACATGCTTCGTTTTAACTTTACATACTAGTGTCTTACAATAAAATTAAAATGTATGTGGAGGTGAACCCCATATACGTACAAGATAGATAATGTTATAGCTAACGTTAGTCACAGATACATACTCGTAGATACATACGCGTACGTAGGTAAGATTGCATTTAACCACTATATTTTTAATAAGCTAAGTGTAGGTAATACATTTAGAAATACCTATATGCAATATATGGCTTTGATAGTTGTTTAGAATAGACTCTTAAGTAACAACGGCTTAAGATAATACTACGAATACTACGATTAGCTAGATTTACTAACATTAACTTAGGTAAATTCAATTAAGTAAAACTTAGGACTTAAGCTAGATTTAAATCAGTTAGGTTAGGTTAGGTTAGGTTAATTAAGCTCCAGCGGAGTAGGCGAGGACCCTTATAAAGGCCCCCGCCGGAAGGCGAGCCCAAAGGGCATCCGCTACTGGGGGGCTACGTTTTGGCGCTATAGCGGTCCCGTAGCCCCCCTCCTAAAGCGATTGGCGTAACACCCCGGGGGTTTTAGTCCGTGCAAGTCGGACATAACCCGTCCTGGCTCCCGTCGGGGCGGGTATGCACAGGCATTTCCCCCGGGACAAAAAAAAAAAAAAAAGGTTAATTAAGCTCGGGGTGCGAGCCGGATTCCTCCACGTTGGCTTGGGTGTTGCAGTCTCTCTTGATCTCGATCCGGAGAGAACGCAGCATCTGGGCTGGTGCACCCTGGGCATTGGCTGAGACTTTCTCCTTATGGGGGATTCTTGCAGCCCATGGCGAATATCCGGCAGGGGTGTGGGGGGGAAGGTGACGAGTGGCTTTTCGGTTGAAAAGCTGCTTCGTCACCGTCACACTGGGTGGGCTCGGCGTGCAAGTGCACAATGCCGTCGAGCACTAACCACCCAAAACTAGAGGGGGCAAGTCGACTCCTCTAGTACCCCGTACTCTGGTGTCTCTCTTTAACAATCCCCATCTGGCGGCGTTATGGAGTAGTCGAGAGACACTAGAACGGAGGGCTTGCCTTTACTGGCCGTCCCGCGAGATGGAAAACTCTATAAAACCCGACAGCAAAGTCGTAAAAACCTACAGATACCAGGCGACCTCTGTAGTATCTAGCCTTACCCTCAGGATGGGCGTCACCTGGAGGCGGACTTTTATGAAAACATAAAAAAAAAACAACAAACAGATGGTAGAGGGCAGGGAGGAGGGAGTTCGCCAAGATGGCGACTTCCTCAACAACGAAAATGGCGATACACTGGACACCGAAAGGAACTTGCAGGAAATGGCAAGAACGAAGGAACGAGAATTGTTTGAGGAGCTGATCGAGGAGGTAGACTTGACCGGCGAGGTTGTTGAGGATGAGAGGCTGGAGAACGACGCCCCGAGGCCCGCCAAAAGACCTTACGAGGACGAAGGGGAGGTAACCGGAGCTTATAATAAGCCAAAAATTAATACCGCCCGACGGGGCAAAAGTGCGGGCTTTTATGCCACAAGGGCGAGTCTCGGGTCCCAGGACCTGGGCAATGATATGGCGGAGGTGGATGTGGCCATCAGATCCCTTTTGGCTCCTGAGGACCCGCCTGGTGCCCAGCGGGGGAAAAAAAAGGCGGGGAAAAAGAAAGGGGGTATCCTTCCAGCATCAAACGGCGGCTCCGGCCTTTCCACACCCAGAGACCGCAGCCCCAAGGTGATGGAAGGGAAAGAGGGGCAGCGCTTGTGCTCTACTTCGCAAATACCCGTGGCTGGTCTGGAGGGTGGCTACTACACCGACCACACAGAGGTTGGCCGTGTGGCGGTGAGGGAGATTATGGAGGCGACGCGGAAATCCGGGAACCTTAAAGGGTCCATCCGCGGGGAGATGAACCGGGTCTGCCGGTCAATCTTGCTCGCGATGGACGAGGTCGAGGCCACCAGGTCCGAGAACGAGGAGATCCGCATCCTGAAAGCGGATAATAAAAGGATGCGGGAGCAACTCGCTCTCAATTCGGCGGAACTGAAGGCGCTCCGCACCGCCTTCAGTGAACGGGAGGTCCCAGCCACACCCACTGCTGCTGTCCTACAGTTCGGCACGGCCGAACTGACCGAGGCCATCGAGGCTATGAAACGGGACCTATTCCTTAGCCTCGGGAAGATGGTCAATGACCGGATAGAGGAGGTGAGCAGGCGCCTGCCGGCGGAGCCCGTCCTTCGCCCCCCGTTGGTGCATGAAAGGCGGGCCAATAAGCCTGCCGTATCAGCCCCCCCTCAGCGGAAAGAAGCAGGGCCGGCCCCGCCACCCTCGGCCCCTGTGGAAGCTCCTGAGTCGGTCCCCAGGGCCAGACTTGGAGGTGGGCGGCCGAAGGCCAAGGTGGCCAAGAAGGCGGCAGCCCCAGCCTCTGCTCCTGTTCCTGCCGCCAGGAAGTCCGCCAAGGCCGCCAAGACCACCCCGGCCCCGAGAGCCATAATGCCCTCGGAGGGAGAACCCGGCCCCTCGGGCCGAATGCCACCTCCACACGAGCAGATGTCGTGGTCGGAGGTGGTCCGGAAGAAGGGGAAAGACAAGGCCAAGGCCTCCCCCTCTCCCCCAACCAAGAAGACCGGGAAGGCGGCACACGGGCCCAGACCCGCCAAGCTGTCCGTCCCTAAGACGGCGGCGGTGGTGGTCTCCCTCAAGAAAGGGGCTACCACCACTCTGCAGGCCACCATTGCTAAAGCTATTAACGGCCTTAGCCTCAGTGAGGTGGGCTTGCAGCATGTGCGGGTCAGGACCTCGATGACGGGGTCCCGGGTCATCGAGGTTCCCGGGGAAGAAGGCCACAAGGTCGCTGACACCCTTGCAGCCAAGCTGCAGGGGTTAGTCGGCGACGTCGCCGACGTGAGCCGCCCCGTAAAAATGGCCGGCATCCAGATCGCCGGCCTGGACGAGTCGGCCACAAAAGAGTCGGTGGCGCCGGCCGTCGCCTTAGCGGGCCCATGCCTGCCGGGACAGGTGAGGGTGGGGGCCGTCCGCGCCCTCTACAACGGCACTGGATCAGTTTTGATCCAGTGCCCCGTGCAGGCCGCGGTGGCCCTAACAAGGGCCGGAAAGATCCTGGTGGGCTGGGCCTCCGCCAGGGTCACGACGGTGGGGCGGGCACCAATGAGGTGCTAACGCTGTTACAGCGTCGGCCATGCGCGAGAGCTGTGCCCCTCGGAGGTAGACCGGAGCAATTACTGCTTCCGGTGCAGTAGGGAGGGGCACAGAATGGGCGAGTGCTGGGAGAAGGCGTGGTGTACCGTGTGCCACCAGGCCAAACTCCCGGCCAACCACATGCTGCACATCGAAGGGACCTGCATGGAGCTCTTAATGCCAGCACACCATTTAGAGCTCCTGCAGGTCAACGTCAACCACTCCGCCAGAGCACAAGACTTGCTCATGCAAGTTGTGGCGGAGTGGTCGATTGACGTTGCCGTGGTTGCGGAGCCCTACTTCGTCCCTCCCCTACCCAACTGGGTAGGGTCGACGGACGAGTGGGTTGCCGTGGTGGCCGCCCTGGAGAAGATAGAGAGCGGCCCAGGATTTGTTGCGGCCAAGTGGGGGAGTGACACCGTACTGGTTGCAGTGTACTTCTCCCCCAATAGGCCGCTGGCCGCTTTCGAAGTTTTTCTGGGGGTCCTGGGGGGGGTCGTAAGGAGGGCGGCCCCGCGCCAAATAATGGTCCTGGGGGACCTCAACGCCAAAAGCGCGGTGTGGGGCTCCCCCGTAACGGACGCGCGCGGGGGTGTGCTCATGGATTGGGTGGCGGCAACTGGGCTAGTAGTCCTTAACCAGGGCAGCGTCAACACATGCGTGCGGCGGCTGGGGGGGTCCATCGTGGACGTCACGTTCGCGCCCCCTGCCATTGCCGCACGCCTCACAGATTGGCGCGTCCTGGAGGACGTGGAGACCCTCTCTGATCATCTGTATATCAGATTGAGGGTCTCCACAGGAGGGGGCCAGCCGCCACCCATCCCAGGGGGGTGGGGGGGCGTAGAGGGGGAGGGGAGGAGTTCCCCAAATGGTCCCTGGCCCACCTTGACAGGGCCAGGGCGGACGAGGCGGCGATGGTGGAGGCCTGGTGTGCTGCCCCACCCGCCGCCTTGGGTGTGGAGGAGAGGGCGCGCCTGTTCCGCTCCGTGCTGCAGGCCGTGTGCGGAGCGGCCATGCCCCGGGCGAGACGTCTGTTCGCCCGTAAGAAGGTTTACTGGTGGTCCGCAGAAGTTGCGGCCCTGCGGACCGCCAGTAACGGTGCCCGCCGCGCCTACCAACACTGCAGGCGCAGGCGGCATACCGATGAAGAGGAGGAGGGGCTCTACCGGGCCCTCAAAGAAGCCAAGAGGGCCCTAGTAATGTCCATTGCGAAGGCCAAGGACGAGGCACACGTCTCGTTCTTGGCCACGCTGGACAGGGATCCGTGGGGGCGGCCGTACAGGGTGGTGCGCAACAAAATGCGCACCGCCCCCCCCATGGACTCCCTGGAGCCCCCCCTCCTTAGGAGGGTCATCGAGGGGCTGTTTCCGGCAGCCCCATCGATAACTCCCCCGGTGATGACCGAGCCACCGGGGGACTTGGAGGACCCACTCGAACTCGCCATCGCACCGGTAAGCGATGACGAGTTCGAGAGGGCGGTGGACCGGCTCCGGGGCTGCAAGAAAGCCCCGGGGCCCGACGGAGTACCGGGCGGGGTACTCCCCATCGCCCTAAAGCACCTCGGGGACCGACTCAGGCAGTTAATGGACGACTGCCCGAGGGAGGGACGGTTCCCGAGGGTGTGGAAGGAGGGGAGGCTTTGCCTCCTCCGGAAAGATGGTCGACCCCCGGACAGTCCCTCTGCCTATCGCCCCATAGTGCTGCTGGATGAGGCCGGGAAGATGTTCGAGAGAATCCTGGCCTCTAGGATCCAGCAGCACCTGGAGACCGCCGGCCCGAACGTCTCTGAGAGACAGTTCGGGTTCAGGGAGGGGCGGTCTACGCTCGACGCGCTGAAGTCCCTCAGGGACTTCTGTGAGTATGCGTCGAGCAGAGGGGAGGGTGTAGTGGCGGTGTCGTTGGACATCGCCAACGCGTTTGGCACCCTCCCCTATGGGGTGATAAGGGAGGCACTCATATATCACCGAGTGCCTCCCTACCTGCGGCGGGTCATAGAGCACTACCTCACCGAGAGGGTAGTGCTCTATGAGCAGAGGGACGGTCGACGGGGGTCGACGGAGATGGCCTGTGGTGTACCCCAAGGTTCCGTGCTCGGTCCACTTTTATGGAACCTGGGGTACGATTGGGCCATCAGGGGGGAGTTGCTCCCGCGGACGGCCACCATCTGCTACGCAGATGACACCATGGTGGCCGTGCGCGGGACCGACATGAGGGAGGCGCTGTGCCGGGCGGAAGCGGCGGCCGAGCTGACCATTTACCGGATTGGTCAGCTCGCCCTAAGACTGAGGCGATAGTCTTCGGGGGGCGGGGGTGGAGACTGCCGGCGGGCGCGGCGCTCACCCTGGGGGGGGAGTCGGTCCGGATCAGGCCCCACATCAAATATTTGGGGCTTGTTCTGGACCGACGTTGGAACTTCGGGGAGCATTTTACCCAACTAGCTCCCCGAATCGTGGGCGCCGCGTCGGCGCTGGGACGGCTTCTGCCGAACGTGGGTGGGCCGGGGTCCTTGTGCCGCCGGCTATATGCCGGCGTTACAAGGAGCATGGCTCTGTACGGGGCCCCCATCTGGGCGGACAAATTGTCCGCCCGGAACAGGGCCCTGCTACAGAGGCCACAATGGGTGGTGGCCCTCCGAATTGTGAGGGCCTAAATGACGGTGGCCCACGCCGCGGCCTGCCTCCTCGCCTGCACCCCGCCCTGGGAGTTGGACGCAGAGGTGCAGGCGGAGACCTACATAGTTAGGTCCAGGGCCCGGGCGAGGGGTGAACGCCCGGACCCTGAGGAGGTGGAGGAGACGCGCCGTATGACGGAGCGCCGACTGCGGGATGGATGGAAAAGCGACCTCGAGGACTCCCCCTATGGTACTCATACTATAAGGGCGATCCTGAGGTCGCTGGACCTGTGGTTGGATAGGGCAGTCGGCGCTACGTCGTACAGGCTTGTGCAGGTGATGACCGGACATGGGTGTTTCGGTCATTACTTGCACAAAATTGGTAGGGAGCCTGACCCGCAGTGCCATGAGTGCGGCGATCCGAAAGACACGGCTCAGCACACCCTCGAGGTGTGCAGCCGTTGGAGTTCGGAGCGCGGAACCATGGCACTGGCCATAGGGCAATGGGACCTCTCGCTGCACAGCGTTGTCTCTACAATGATGTGCAGCGACAGGTCCTGGAAGGCTGTGGCTTCCTTCTGCGAGTCGGTTATCTCGCAGGAGGAGGCCGCGGAGCGGGAGCGCGAGGAGTCTCCTCTCGCGCATCCCTTCCGGCGCAGACGGCGGGGGTTGAGGCGGCGGCGCTTTGCCGCCCGCCTTAACCCTTAGTGACTGCAGGTGGGGGATGGGAGTCCCCTGCCTGCCGTAGGCTAGTCACTGGGCGGTCTGGGAGGGGGGCCACGCGTGCTCGGCCCCCCTCTCCTTTGGCGCGGGTAGCCCTGGCAGTAGCCGGGGCAGCCGGTAGACGTCGTGGGGAATGCTTCAGCGGGTTCCACGGCGTCTTGCCAAGTCGGCAGGAGGGTACGCCAGGGTGATTTTTAGTGGGTTGCGCTCCTCTCCCCCCTCTCGCTCTGGGAGGGGGAACGATGGGGTGAGTCCCACATATCCCCCCACCAATTCCATGGTGGGGGAAATGCATAAAGCATTTTCCACCCTGTCAAAAAAAAAAAAGGTTAATTAAGCTCATGTAAAGCTAGGCGATCCTTAATAACATCCGACCATGGAGGTTTTAAAATTTAAAACCACTCGTTACTTCTTTGTTGGTTGATTCATCTTTATTTTCTTGAAAGTATTAAAAACAGTAAGTATTTTAAGTTAGATTAGGTTGTATAATGTTAGGGTAACTTCACCAAGCTAGGTTAGGTAAGTATTAAAAACAGTAGGTATGTTAAGTTAGATTACGTTGTATAATGTTAGGTTAACTTCAGTAAGGTAGGTTAGGTTAGGTTAGAACTGTAACCCTTAAAAAACAGTAGGTATGTTAAGTTCGATTAGCTTGTATAATGTTAGGTCAACTTCAGTAAGGTAGGTTAGGTTAGGTTAGAACTGTAACCCTTAAAAAACAGTAGGTATTTTAAGCTAGGACAGGTTTTACGGTTTTAGGTTAACTTCAACAAGGTAGGTTAGGTTAGGTTTCCTCCTTCTGTGAGAGTGTCATCTCGCAGAAGGAGGTGGCGGAGCGGGAACGTGAAGACGATGTCGACGCGCACCCGCTCCGGCGCAGACGAAGGGGGCGAAGGCGCTTGCAGTTCGCTGCTAGCCTGAACCCCTTGTAGGACCAGTGGGTTAGGGGCCCACATTGCACGGTCCTACACACGTCTGGGGGAGAGGTCGCAGCGTTTACCGACCTCTCCCTCCTTTGGCGGAGGTACCCCGGCATTAGGCTGGGAAGGCTGGGGGGCGCCCAATGGTTGCATCCTAGGCAGCCCATTGTGCCCCCGAAAACAGCAGCGGAGGTAAACGCCGGAGTGGTTTTAGACGGTAGGCTGCTCCCTCTACTCTCGTGCGAGAGTGGGGGGAGCAGAGAGTCCGTCATACCCCCCCTATAGCATGGCCAACCCTAGGCCGGGGGATGATGCGTAACGCATTTCCACTCCGCAAAAAAAAAAAAAAGGTTAGGTTAGGTTAGGTTAGGTTAGGTTAGGTTGCTGCCCGCTAAGAGGCAGGTGTATTGGTGGTCGCAGGAGATTGCGGCCCTGCGAGCCACCAGTGATGCCGCACGCCGTGCCTACACCCGTTGCAGGCGGCGGCGACACCTAGCCGAGGAGGAAGAGCATCTCCACAGAGAGCTGAAGGTGGCGAAGGACGCGCTCTCTGTGAAGATAGCTCGCAGGAAGGACGAGGCGCGTGAGGAATTTTTGGCCACGCTGGATAGGGATCCGTGGGGGCGGCCTTACCGAGTAGTGCGCAACAAAATGCGTTGCGCACCCCCCATGGACTCCCTTGAGCCAGAACTCCTCACGAGGATTGTGGAGGGACTTTTCCCGGCCGCGCCGGCTTTTCAGCCACCCGGCATGGTGGGCCCCACGGTTGAGGAGGTTGATCCAGGTGATCCCCCTCCCGTGACGGACGATGAAATGGAGAGCGTCGTCGACCGTCTCCGGTCCTGCAAGAAGGCACCAGGACCGGATGGGGTACCGGGAAGAGTTCTCCACATTGTGGCGGAGCACCTCGGGGACCGCTTGCGGACCCTCTTTGGTGATTGCATCAAAGAGGGGCGCTTCCCGAGGTGCTGGAAGGAGGGGCGCCTCGTCCTCCTTCGGAAGGAGGGAAGGCCGATTGATACCCCTGCCGGTCACGGCCCTATCGTCCTCCTAGATGAGACGGGCAAGATGCTTGAACGCATCTTGTCACGTCGCATCGTTCAACATCTGGAGGACGTGGGGCCTAACATCTCCGACCGGCAGTACGGGTTCCGGGAGGGGCGGTCCACTATGGACGCGCTTTCGTCCCTCCGGAACTTCTGTGGGTACGCGGAGGAGAAGGGTGAGGGGGTCGTGGCGGTGTCGTTAGACATCGCCAACGCATTTGGCTCCCTGCCCTTTCCGGTCATCAGAGAGGCCCTCCGCTACCACAGGGTGCCCGGGTATCTGCGGCGGATCGTGGAGCACTACCTAACCGACAGGGTAGTGCTCTACGATCGTGGAGGTCAGCGGATCGCTCACCCGATGTCGTGCGGTGTTCCCCAGGGGTCCGTGTTAGGACCCCTGCTATGGAACATCGGCTACGACTGGGTGATCCGCGGAGCGCTCCTTCCCCGCATGGCCACCCTTTGTTATGCCGACGATACAATGGTGGCCGTGCGGGGACGTGAGCTGGAAGAGGCCCTCCGGAGGGCGTCGTTGGCGGCAGACCTGGTTGTCGGCCGCATCCGACTACTGGGTCTGGAGGTGTCCCTCCCGAAGACGGACGCTATTGTCTTCGGGGGGAGGAGATGGCGTCCCCTTAGCGGGACGACCATCCCTGTGGCGGGGGAGGCGGTCCAGGTGAAGGCCACCATTAAGTACCTCGGCCTCATCCTGGACCGGAGGTGGGATTTCGGGGAGCATTTCCGCCAACTTGCTCCCCGGGTGGTAGGCGCCGCGTCGGCCCTGGGTCGCATGTTGCCTAACGTGGGGGGGCCTCAAGCGCCATGTCGACGCCTGTTTGCAGGCGTCGTCCGTAGCATGGCGCTGTACGGAGCGCCAATCTGGGCCGACAAGTTGTCGGCCAAGAACAAGGCGCTCCTAAGGAGGCCCCAAAGGGTGGTGGCCCTCCGAATAGTGAGGGCCTATATGACGGTGGCACATGCGGCCGCGTGTGTCTTGGCCTGCACCCCGCCGTGGGAGCTAGATGCTCAGGTGCAGGCCTAGACATACCGGAGGAGGGCGGGGTTCCGGGCGAGGAGAGAGCGCCCGGACTCGGAGACGGTGGAGGGGGCCCGTCGAATGACGGAGCGGCGCCTGAGAGACCGGTGGAAAAGCGACCTGGAGGACTCTCCCTATGGACTCCGCACCATAGGGGCACTCCTCCCGTCGCTGGACCACTGGTTGGAGAGGAGGTACGGTGCCGTCACGTACCGTGACTGAGACGTGAGATTAGAAGAGAGCCCAGTCCGGTTTGCCACGAGTGCGGCGATCCGGACGACACGGCCGAGCACACCCTAGAGGTGTGTTCGAAGTGGGATTCGGAGCGCCGCGCTCTGGTCGCGGACACAGGGCTCTCCGATCTCTCGCTGCACAGCGTCGTGTCGGCCATGCTGAGCAGCGAGAGATCGTGGTTGGCGGTCGTCTCCTTCTGCGAGAGCATAATCTCGCAGAAGGAGGCGGGGGAGCGGGAGCGCGAGGAGGACGTGGAGGCGCACCCGCTCCGGCGTAGACGTTTGGGGCGAAGGCGGAGGCAGTTTGCTGCCCGCCTGAACCCCTAGTAGGACCGTGGGGATAGGGTCCCACATTATGGTCCTACACGTCTGGGGGAGGGTTCCGAGTGTTAACCGAACCCTCCCTCCTTTGGCGCAGGTGCCCCAGCAATAGGCTGGGGCGGCTGGGGGGCACCCAGTGGTGGCATAGTCATCAGCCCACGGTGCCCCTGCTACCAGCCCTTGGAGGTTACACCGGAGAGGTTTTAGACGGTAGGCTTCCATCTCAGCTCTCGCAGGAGACTGAGGTGGTTGTGAGTCCGTCATACCCCTTCCATTGGCTACCCTAGCCGGAAGGGGATGCGTAAATGCATTTCCTCTCCGTTAAAAAAAAAAAAAAAAAGTTAGGTTAGGTTAGGTTAGGTTAGGTTAGGTTGGGGTCAACCGCTACCCATTCCAGGGGGGGGACGTAGAGGGGGAGAGGAGGAGTTCCCTAAGTGGTCCCTGGCCCACCTGGACAGGGCCAGGGCAGACGAGGCGGCGATGGTGGAGGCTTGGTGTGCTGCCCCACCCGCCGCCTTGGGAGTGGAGGAGAGGGCGCGCCGGTTCCGCTCGACGCTTCAGGATGTCCGTGAAGTTAGCAGATCATTTTCCAGAAAATCAAAAATAAATCGGAGTTCTATTGGCAAGCAGGATAGTTCTATAGTTCCTGATACTTTTTAAACATAGTTCTGGCGATTTAAGCTGAAAAAATGAAACTCGTTTTTAGGTGAAAATGCTCTGCTAACTTCACGCACATAGCATATCATTTTTCGTCAAATTAAAAAACAAAAGGTGTTTTGGCATCGCACAGTAGAGTTCTATAGTTCTAGATACATTTTGGAAAAGTACAAGACGATATAACAACAAAAAAAAATTTTTTACTTGCAATGAAAATGCTCTGCTAACTTCACGCACATAGCATATCATTTTTCATCAAATTAAAAAACCAAAGGTGTTTTGGCATCGCACAGCAGAGTTCTATAGTTCTAGATACATTTTGGAAAAGTACAAGACGATATAACAACAAAAAAAAATTTTTTACTTGCAATGAAAATGCTTTGCTAACTACAAGCACAAAAAATAATAATATCATTTTTGAGTAAATCAAAAATCAAAATATGTTTGGGTACCGTACAACAGAGTTCTACAGTCCTAGATCGATTGATAAAAAAATATTACTAAAATATATTAATTATTAAAAAAATGATCTGCTAACTTCACATATGCTCTGCTAGGCGGTAGGCAAGAGTTCTGGTCTAAACTATTATGGCATTAAACGGTTCAAATAACTGCGTTCGCGATAGAACCGAGGAGTTCTAGCCACTAACTAGATCACTTCTTAATTTTTTCATTATAGATCACTTGTTTATATTTTTCATGATGTCATATGAAAAATCGTAAAATCCAAGATATGCCTATGCTCTGCTAGGCGGTGGGACAGAGTTCTGGGCTTTATTTTGATCTCAAACGTTTAAGGTGACCGTGTTTGCAATAACTCTGAGGAGTTCTAGTCCCTAGATCACTTGTTTATATTTTTGACGATTTCATTTGAAAAATCGTAAAATCCGAGATATGCCTATGCTCTGCTAGGCGGTGGGCTAGAGTTCTGGGCTTTATTTTGATCTCAAACGTTTAAGGTAACTGTATTTGCAATAGATCTGAGGAGTTCTAGCTCCTAGATCACTCCTTTATATTTTTCATGATGTCATATGAAAAATCGTAAAATCCAAGATATGCCTATGCTCTGCTAGGCGGTGGGATAGAGTTCTGGGCTACATTTTAGTCTTTAACGTTTAAAGTGACTGTGCTTGCAATAAATCTGAGGAGTTCTAGCCCCTAGACTACTTGTTTATATTTTTGACGATTTTATTTGAAAAATCGTAAAATCCAAGATATGCCTATGCTCTGCTAGGCGGTGGGCTAGAGTTCTGGGCTTAATTTTGATCTCAAACGTTTAAGGTAACTGTATTTGCAATAGATCTGAGGAGTTCTAGCTTCTAGATCACTTGTTTTTATTTTTCATGATGTCATATGAAAAATCATAAAATCCAAGATATGCCTATGCTCTGCTAGGCGGTAGGCTAGAGTTCTGGGCTCTATTTTGGTCTCAAATGTTTAAGGTAACTATATTTGCAATAGATCTGAGGAGTTCTATCCCCTAGATCACTCCTTTATATTTTTCATGATGTCATATGAAAAATCGTAAAATCCAAGATATGCCTATGCTCTGCTAGGCGGTGGGATAAAGTTCTGGGCTTTGTTTTGGTCTCAAACGTTTAATGTGACTGTGTTTGCGATAGATCTGAGGAGTTCTAGCTCCTAGATCACTTGTTTATATTTTTCATGATGTCATATGAAAAATCGAAAAGGCCAAGATATGCCTATGCTCTGCTAGGCGGTGGGACAGAGTTCTGGGTTTTATTTTGATCTTAAACATTTAAGGTGACCGTGTTTGCAATAAATCTGAGGAGTTCTAGCTCCTAGATCACTTGTTTATATTTTTCATGATGTCATATGAAAAATCGAAAAATCTAAGATATGCCTATGCTCTGCTAGGCGGTGGGACAGAGTGCTGGGCTTTATTTTGATCTCAAACGTTTAAGGTGACCGTGTTTGCAATAGATCTAAGGAGTTCTAGCTCCTAGATCACTTGTTTATATTTTTCATGATGTCATATGAAAAATCGAAAAATCTAAGATATGCCTATGCTCTGCTAGGCGGTGGGACAGAGTTCTGGGCTTTATTTTGATCTTAAACGTTTAATGTGACCGTGTTTGCGATAAATCTGAGGAGTTCTAGCCCCTAGATTACTTGTTTATATTTTTGACGATTTTATTTGAAAAATCGTAAAATCCGAGATATGCCTATGCTCTGCTAGGCGGTGGGCTAGAGTTCTGGGCTTTATTTTGATCTCAAACGTTTAAGGTAACTGTATTTGCAATAGATCTAAGGAGTTCTAGCTCCTAGATCACTTGTTTGTAATATTAATGATGTCATATGAAAAATCGTAAAATCCAAGATACTCCTATGCTCTGCTAGGCGGTGGGATAGAGTTCTGGGCTACATTTTAGTCTCAAACGTTTAAGGTGACCGTGTTTGCAATAAATCTGAGGAGTTCTAGCTCCTAGATCACTTGTTTATATTTTTCATGATGTCATATGAAAAATCGTAAAATCCAAGATATGCCTATGCTCTGCTAGGCGGTGGGCTAGAGTTCTGGGCTTTATTTTGGTCTCAAACGTTTAAGGTAACTGTATTTGTAATAGATCTGAGGAGTTCTAGCCCTTAGATCACTCCTTTATATTTTTCATGATGTCATATGAAAAATCGTAAAATCCAAGATATGCCTATGCTCTGCTAGGCGGTAGGCTAGAGTTCTGGGCTCTATTTTGGTCTCAAACGTTTAAAGTAACTTTATTTGCAATAGATCTGAGGAGTTCTAGCCCCTAGATCACTCCTTTATATTTTTCATGATGTCATATGAAAAATCGTAAAATCCAAGATATGCCTATGCTCTGCTAGGCGGTGGGATAGAGTTCTTGGCTTTATTTTAGTCTCAAACGTTTAATGTGACTGTGTTTGCGATAGATCTGAGGAGTTCTAGCTCCTAGATCACTTGTTTATATTTTTCATGATGTCATATGAAAAATCGAAAAGGCCAAGATATGCCGATGCTCTGCTAGGCGGTGGGACAGAGTTCTGGGCTTTATTTTGATCTTAAACGTTTAAGGTGACCGTAATTGCAATAAATCTGAGGAGTTCTAGCCGCTAGGTCACTTGTTTATATTTTTGACGATTTTATTTGAAAAATCGTAAAATCCAAGATATGCCTATGCTCTGCTAGGCGGTGGGACAGAGTTCTGGGTTTTATTTTGATCTTAAACGTTTAATGTGACCGTGTTTGCGATAAATCTGAGGAGTTCTAGCCCCTAGATTACTTGTTTATATTTTTGACGATTTTATTTGAAAAATCGTAAAATCTGAGATATGCCTATGCTCTGCTAGGCGGTGGGCTAGAGTTCTGGGCTTTAATTTGATCTCAAACGTTTAAGGTAACTGTATTTGCAATAGATCTAAGGAGTTCTAGCTCCTAGATCACTTGTTTGTAATATTAATGATGTCATATGAAAAATCGTAAAATCCAAGATACTCCTATGCTCTGCTAGGCGGTGGGATAGAGTTCTGGGCTACATTTTAGTCTCAAACGTTTAAATTGACCGTGTTTGCAATAAATCTGAGGAGTTCTAGCTCCTAGATCACTTGTTTATATTTTTCATGATGTCATATGAAAAATCGTAAAATCCAAGATATGCCTATGCTCTGCTAGGCGGTGGGCTAGAGTTCTGGGCTTTATTTTGGTCTCAAACGTTTAAGGTAACTGTATTTGTAATAGATCTGAGGAGTTCTAGCCCTTAGATCACTCCATTATATTTTTCGTGATGTCATATGAAAAATCGTAAAATCCAAGATATGCCTATGCTCTGCTAGGCGGTAGGCTAGAGTTCTGGGCTCTATTTTGGTCTCAAACGTTTAAGGTAACTGTATTTGCAATAGATCTGAGGAGTTCTAGCCCCTAGATCACTCCTTTATATTTTTCATGATGTCATATGAAAAATCGTAAAATCCAAGATATGCCTATGCTCTGCTAGGCGGTAGGATAGAGTTCTTGGCTTTATTTTGGTCTCAAACGTTTAATGTGACTGTGTTTGCGATAGATCTGAGGAGTTCTAGCTCCTTGATCACTTGTTTATATTTTTCATGATGTCATATGAAAAATCGAAAAGGCCAAGATATGCCTATGCTCTGCTAGGCGGTGGGACAGAGTTCTGGGCTTTATTTTGATCTTTAACGTTTAAGGTGACCGTGTTTGCAATAAATCTGAGGAGTTCTAGCCGCTAGGTCACTTGTTTATATTTTTGACGATTTTATTTGAAAAATCGTAAAATCCTAGATATGCCTATGCTCTGCTAGGCGGTGGGACAGAGTTCTGGGTTTTATTTTGATCTTAAACGTTTAAGGTAACTGTATTTGCAATAGATCTGAGGAGTTCTAGCCCCTAGATTACTTGTTTATATTTTTCATGATGTCATATGAAAAATCGTAAAATCCAAGATATGCCTATGCTCTGCTAGGCGGTGGGACCGAGTTCTGGGCTTTATTTTGATCTCAAACGTTTAAAGTGACCGTGTTTGCAATAAATCTGAGGAGTTCTAGCCCCTAGATCACTTGTTTATATTTTTGACGATTTTATTTGTAATATCGTAAAATCCAAGATATGCCTATGCTCTGCTAGGCGGTGGGCTAGAGTTCTGGGCTTTATTTTGGTCTCAAACGTTTAAAATAACTGTATTTGCAATAAATCTAAGGAGTTCTAGCTTCTAGATCACTTGTTTTTATTTTTCATGATGTCATATGAAAAATCGTAAAATCCAAGATACGCCTATGCTCTGCTAGGCGGTTGGACAGAGTTCTGGGCTTTATTTTGGTCTCAAACGTTTAATTAGACTGTGTTTACGATAGATCTGAGGAGTTCTAGCTCCTAGATCACTTGTTTATATTTTTCATGATGTCATATGAAAAATCGAAAAATCTAAGATATGCCTATGCTCTGCTAGGCGGTGGGACAGAGTTCTAGGCTTTATTTTGATCTCAAACGTTTAAGGTGACCGTGTTTGCAATAACTCTGAGGAGTTCTAGCCCCTAGATTACTTGTTTATATTTTTGACGATTTTAATTGAAAAATCGTAAAATCCGAGATATGCTTATGCTCTGCTAGGCGGTGGGCTAGAGTTCTGGGCTTTATTTTGATCTCAAACGTTTAAGGTAACTGTATTTGCAATAGATCTAAGGAGTTCTAGCTCCTAGATCACTTGTTTGTAATATTAATGATGTCATATGAAAACTCGTAAAATCCAAGATACCCCTATGCTCTGCTAGGCGGTGGGATAGAGTTCTGGGCTACATTTTAGTCTCAAACGTTTAAGGTGACTTTGTTTGCAATAAATCTGAGGAGTTCTAGCCCCTAAGTCACTTGTCTATATTTTTCATGATGTCATATGAAAAATCGTAAAATCCAAGATATGCCTATGCTCTGCTAGGCGGTGGGCTAGAGGTCTGGGCTTTATTTTGGTCTCAAACGTTTAAGGTAACTGTATTTGCAATAGATCTGAGGAGTTCTAGCCCCTAGATCACTCCTTTATATTTTTCATGATGTCATATGAAAAATCGTAAAATCCAAGATATGCCTATGCTCTTCTAGGCGTTGGGCTAGAGTTCTGGGCTATATTTTAATCTCAAACGTTTAAGATAACTATATTTGCAATAGATCTAAAGAGTTCTAGCTCCTAGATCACTTGTTTATATTTTTCATGATGTCATATGAAAAATCGTAAAATCCAAGATATGACTATGCTCTGCTAGGCGGTGGGACAGAGTTCTGGGCTTTATTTTGATCTCAAACGTTTAAGATGCCCATGTTTACAATAAATCTGAGGAGTTCTAGCCCCTAGGTCACTTGTTTATATTTTTGACGATTTTATTTGAAAAATCGTAAAATCCAAGATATGCCTATGCTCTGCTAGGCGGTGGGCTAGAGTTCTGGGCTTAATTTTGATCTCAAACGTTTCAGGTAACTGTATTTGCAATAGATCTAAGGAGTTCTAGCTCCTAGATCACTTGTTTATATTTTTCATGATGTCATATGAAAAATCGAAAAATCCAAGATATGCCTATGCTCTGCTAGGCGGTGGGACAGAGTTCTTGGCTTTATTTTAATCTCAAACGTTTAAGGTGACTGTATTTGCGATAGATCTGAGGAGTTCTAGCCCCTAGATCACTTATTTATATTTTTTATGATGTCAAGAGAAAAAAATGTATTATCTAAGATATGCCTATGCTCTGCTAGGCGGTGGGATAGAGCTCTTGGTTTGATTTTGGTCTGAACCGGTTGCAGTGATAGTGTGTATTTGAATTGTCAACATGGATATGTTGGACTGCTATCATAAGCGAAAATTAGCGAATGAATGAAGTCTATAGAATGGAAACGTTAGGTTGACTGATTTTGATCTCTAACGTTAAAAATGACTGTGTTTGCAATAGGTCTGAGGAGTTCTAGCTCCTAGATTATTCGTTTATATTTTTCATGATCTTATTTGAAAAATCGTTAAATCCAAGATATGCCTATGCTCTGCTAGGCGGTCGGAAAGAGTTCTGGGCTTTATATTGGTCTCAAACGTTTAAAATGACTGTGTTTGCAATAGATCTGAGGAGTTCTAGCTCCTAGATGACTTGTTTATATTTTTCATGATGTCTTATGAAAAATCGTAAAATCCAAGATATGTCCATGCTGTGCTATGCGGTAGGATAGAGTTCTGGGCTTTATTTTGGTCTCAGACGTTTAAACTGACTGTGTTTGCAATAGATCTCAGGAGTTTTAGCTCCTAGATCACTTGTTTATATTTTTCATGATGTCATATGAAAAATCGTAAAATCCAAGATATGCCTATGCTCTGCTAGGCGGTGGGATAGAGTTCTGGGCTACATTTTAGTCTCAAACGTTTAAAATGACTATATTGCAATAAATCTGAGGAGTTTTAGCTCCTAGATCACTTCTTTATATTTTTCATGATGTCATATGAAAAATCGAAAAATCCAAGATATGCCTATGCTCTGCTAAGCGGTGGGCTACAGTTCTGGGCTTTATTTTGGTCTCAAACGTTTAAAGTAACTGTATTTACAATAGATTTAAGGAGTTCTAGCTCCTAGATCACTTTTTTATAATATTAATGATGTCATATGAAAAATCGTAAAATCCAAGATACCCCTATGCTCTGCTGGGCGGTGGGATAGAATTCTGGGCTACATTTTAGTCTCAAACGTTTAAAGTGACTGTGCTTGCAATAAATCTGAGGAGTTCTAGCCCCTAGATTACTTGTTTATATTTTTGACGATTTTATTTGAAAAATCGTAAAATCCAAGATATGCCTATGCTCTGCTAGGCGGTGGGCTAGAGTTCTGGGCTTTATTTTGGTCTCAAACGTTTCAGGTAACTGTATTTGCAATAGATCTAAGGAGTTCTAGCTTCTAGATCACTTGTTTTTATTTTTCATGATGTCATATGAAAAATTGTAAAATCCAAGATACGCCTATCCTCTGCTATGCGGTAGGATAGAGTTCTGGGCTTTATTTTGGTCTCAGACGTTTAAACTGACTGTGTTTGCAATAGATCTCAGGAGTTTTAGCTCCTAGATCACTTGTTTATATTTTTCATGATGTCATATGAAAAATCGAAAAATCCAAGATATGCCTATGCTCTGCTAGGCGGTGGGACAGAGTTCTGGGCTTTATTTTAATCTCAAACGTTTAAGGTGACCGTATTTGCGATAGATCTGAGGAGTTCTAGCCCCTAGATCACTTATTTATATTTTTCATGATGTCAAGAGAAAAAATTGTATTATCTAAGATATGCCTATGCTCTGCTAGGCGGTGGGATAGAGCTCTTGGTTTGATTTTGGTCTGAACCGGTTGCAGTGATAGTGTGTATTTGAATTGTCAACATGGATATGTTGGACTGCTGTATCATAAGCGAAAATTAGCGAATGAATGAAGTTTATAGAATGGAAACGTTAGGTTGACTGATTTTTCCCATCATAACCATTGGGTAGGTAGGTAAGTCGGTACTAATAATTTGCACTAAGCCTAACGTTTGCATATTCTATAGGCTTCATTCTTTCGATCAGTATATAATTGGTCTATTAAACAAGCTATTGCTTGTTTAAAAGCTATTGCAAGTTAAAAAAAGTTTATATTTAGTTTTTTTTTAAATTATGGACTGTACTGGACTGAAATTTTTCAGTCATTTTATTCGCCATATATTACTTACTATATTAAATTTGAATTTAAATACTTTTTATCGGATAAACAGCTGGGTGAACGTCGTCTCCTATTCGGTTCTTAGACCATGTTGTATGTTACGAGTTTTATAGTTATGTTTATTTACTACATCTGTTGTTTGTTGAGAAATGGTTTAATTTACGCTAGGCATTACTAATCATAAAATAATAAGACTTAATAAATTAAAGCTGTGATGATAAAAATGATTTAAAGGTGTCATTTCTAGAAATAAGAAATTAGTTTTTCCAAATATAGGTTTCAATTAATAAAACAATACTGATATTATTTCATTACTCATACTAAAAAGTGTCAACAATAAGTTAGTACATACTCATTTTGATAAAGCTTTAGCAAACAAAAACACATCGTTCAGCGCCAGCGCAAACTTAGTGACTGTTCGGCGTGCGTCGACGACCCTTCCCCCCAACGCCGCGCACCGCATCGCTCGCCCCGCAGCTGAACTCCTTTCGCATCGACTTGCTAGATTTTGTATAGGAATAAAATACAAATTCTACAATACTGAGTAGTTCGTTTCGTAAATCAAAAACCTAGTATAAGTAATTTACCAATTAAATTAACAAATACAAAAACCTAGTAAGTGCAAATTCCTAAATCAAAAACCTAGTATAAGCCGTCCGTTTCATAAATCAAAAACCTAGTGTGAATAATTTCCCATTTCAAAAACCTAGTGCGCGCTATTTAACAAATACAAAAACCTAGTAGGTGCTAATTTCAGAATCAAAAACCTAGTATAAGCCGCAGTTACTAGTTGTTTGAATTTGGATATGTAACTTGCTAGGATTTTGATTTTGATTTTGGTTTAGGGGGTCTCATATCTTGGAAACTAAGCGTGATAGAATTATGGGTGTTTTTGCATTACACGCAGCACTTAATTTAAAGATGTATGGTGTAAAAAAACAAATTTTGACAAATTTGGCTCTTGCTAGGTTTTGGTTTGAGACAGCCGATCAGTCAGACGATATAAGTTTTTCAAGTAGGTAGCTATTGGGGTTTTTGAAAACGGTTTTATTTCTTGTTACAAAAAAATATATACGACGATTTACAAGCCCACAATATTATATATATTATATTAAATTAAGAAAAAATTACCCACCTTAATAATGTTACTTAAATGTAAAGCTACTCCATTTGTACTCTGTTCGCGGTGACATCGGCACTCCGCTAGTAGAATCTGCATAAGGTTATACGAGCCTCTGGTCGAAGCCACATAAGATGATAAATTGTTACAAGCAAAATTAAGCATTGCGTTAATGACATACCATTTAAATTGGAATGTTTTGTTTTGACAATGATTTTATACAAGTATGAAGTATGTATAGGTCACCCTAGGACACTTTTCGAAGAGGATTTTGTATAGAACCCGGCGTCTATAGTTGGTATGTCGATATACTTAATGCATCGTCCGAAGTTTCGTTTATCGCTTAAATTTTAAAACTTTTTAGTGTTGTTATAATCTTTTATATAATACAACCCAGATATAATTAGAAAACTTAAAAACTTGCCTGACTCATCTGAAAACCAGTGTAGGGCAAATGAAAAATCGGACAAAACGATGTGTTAGGCGAAACGTTGCAGTTGTCAGGGATTCCGAGGGACACCCGTTTCCTGCTACTCCCCGTATTTCTTCCCGTTGGGGGTCAATTTTCGGAAAATCCTTTCTTAGTGCACCCCTAGACCTTATATTTTGGAACCTACATGCCAAAATTTGTAATCTCTAGTCTAGACCCAGCGGTTTGGGCTGTGCGTTGATATGTCAGTCAGTTTCTTCTTTTATATAATACTAGCGGCCCGCCAGCGGCTTCGCCCCGCTGCAAAGTTCTGAATTTCCCGGTGGAGTTTTCAATTATTTTTTATCATAAAAACCTTGTCCTGACAATGACGAACACAACAAAAAAGAAATCAGCCAAATCGGTTCAGCCGTTCTCGAGTTTTGCGCTTATCAACACATTTAGCGATTCATTTTTAGGGTTCCGTAGCCAAATGGCAAAAAACGGAACCCTTATAGATTCGTCATGTCTGTCCGTCCGTCCGTCCGTATGTCACAGCCACTTTTTTCCGTAACTATAAGAGCTATACTATGGAAACTTTGTAAGTAGATGTATTCGGTGAACCGCATTAAGATTTTCATACAAAAATAGGAAAAAAACAATAAATTTTTGGGGTTCCCCATACTTAGAACTGAAACTCAATTTTTTTCTTTTCATCAAACCCATACGTGTGTGGTATCTATGGATAGGTCTTCAAAAATGATATTGAGGTTTTTAATTAAAAAAAAAACTAAACTGAATAGTTTGCGCGAGAGACGCTTCCAAAGTGGAAAAACGTGTGTCCCCCCCCCGTAACTTCTAAAATAAGGGAATGATAAATGTAAAAATAATATATGATGTACATTACCATGCAAACTTCCACCGAAAATTGGTTTGAACGAGATCTAGTAAGAAGTTTTTTTTTTTAATACGTCATAAATTGTAAACCGCTATTTACCTTTCACGGAACCCTTCATGGGCGAGTCCGACTCGCACTTGGCCGCTTTTTATTATATAGATATAAAGATCCCACCAAAAACATTTTCATGTAAAATGTTGCCAAGACGACCATATATATAGCTCGCACTGTCAAAAAGTTGTCAGATGTCATGTAGAGCCAAGCTTCTAACTCTGCACGCCCTAACTCTACAAGCTCTAACTTCACAAACTCTACAACTTAGTCAAAATATGTGCCTTGTCCGTTTCGTTACTATAGGTACTAGAACTATTTAGTGTACCTATAACAGAAAAGCCCATGCGACGGTAGCGAAACGGCCAAGGCACATATTAGAGTTTGTGAAGTTTGAGCTTGTAGAGTTAGGGCGTGTTGGTCTAAGATTCGAATAGGAGACGATTTGCACCGGGCTGCTTATTCGATCAAAAGTATTTTATATCAAATTTGATACGCTAAATAATATGTGGCGAATAGGTTGGCTGAAAAATATCAGTCCAGTAGTAAAAAAATTATTAAAAGTGAACTTTTTTATAAATTGCAAATGCTTGTTTAATAGACAAATTACATACTAATCGAAAGTATGAAGCCTATAGAATATGCAAACGTTAGGTTTGGTGCAAATTATTAGTACCGACTTACCTGTTTATACCTGCCTATCCAATAGTTTGACGGGAAAAAAATAGTCAACCTAACGTTTGCAAATTCTATACGCTTCATACTTTCGATTGGTAAGTAATTTGTCTATTAAACAAGCAATTGCATTTTTGTAAGCCAAAGTTAATTCTTATTTTTTTAATCAAAACATAGTATAAAACAAAGTCGCTTCCCGCTGTCTGTCTGTCTGTCCCTATGTATGCTTATATCTTAAAAACTACGCAACGGATTTTGATGCGGTTTTTTTTAATAGATAGAATGATTCAAGAGAAAGGTTTTTATGTATAATAAATGCTTGTTTATTGTACGGGTGTTACAGAAAACTCAAATAAACCGAAGCGAAGCGAGGGTGGGTCGCTAGTTAATTATATACTGCACTGAAACTTTTCAGCCAACCTATTCGCCACATATTATTTAGCGTATCAAATTTGATATAAAATACTTTTGATCGAATAAGCAGCCCGGTGCAAATCGTCTCCTATTCGGATCTCCTACTATGTAGAGTTAGAAGCTTGGCTCTACAAGACATCTGACAACTTTTTGAGAGTGCGAGCTATATTAAAATATATGGTCGTCTTGGCAACATTTTACATGAAAATGTTTTTGGTGGGATTTCACTTCTTTTTGAAAGTTGCTTATTATGAGCTCCCTTCATCTTGCATAATATCTATTGTCCGAAATACACTTCACATAACAGTTATCGCAGAACAACGTCAAACATCATTTTATCTGGTGTTACTAGAATATCTAATGAAATAAATCGTTCAAATCTGTCAAGCAACTTGTAAGATAGAAACCCATAGAATAAGAATAGCATAAAAGCCGGACTATAAAATGAACTTTGCACCAACTATATCTCTACACTATCTACAGAATTCCCAGCTTCTTAATAGCTTTCGGCTGGCTATCGCTATTACGCTTGCACTCGCAACTGACAGTATATTTGTCACTCGTGTGTCATAGAAAAACGAAGATTGCCGATCGCTATTAAGAAAATGGCGTCACTGTTTTTTTTACATTTTTAAAGACCTAAATTGCGATATATGTATTTATAAGTATA
Source organism: Acleris cristana (assembly GCA_948252455.1). Taxonomy (NCBI): domain Eukaryota; kingdom Metazoa; phylum Arthropoda; class Insecta; order Lepidoptera; family Tortricidae; genus Acleris; species Acleris cristana. Next base: position 47,695,721 of record OX411771.1, on the reverse strand, counting down.
TTGAAATACTCATTCATTCTGTTATTTTTAAAATTCTTTGGGAATTTAATTCGTGAGTTAACTTTTTCTCTGCACTATAATTCAAAGATATATAGGCATTTTTTTTTAAACCAAGATTTAAGACGCTTTTGCCCCAAGTTGGGAAAATGCATCTTTTTAAATTAATTGTTATAAGATTGCGATTAGGCCTTTTAAACTTCATGACACGTTTCTGCAATACAGTCTTCTGGAAGGTTTTACGAGTATAATTAGAAGGCCCCAAAAACAGCTATTAACAAGCTGAGACAATAAATAATATAATTGGGGAAGTCTTCAATTTGTAAACGCTTTTATCCAAACCTAAATACCAGATGTCGTAAACATTTTTCTTCGATTGAAAAGAGTGAGATAGAAAATTTAGAAGAAATATATTATTTTCATCTTGTGACCGATTCAACGGGTAAAATAAAATAGTTTTTCGACAGATGATGTTTGATTTTTAATAAAAACAGCTAATATTTATGGTTTTCCTTCTCTCTATCCTTTGTTTCATTTATGTCACTTCTATGATTGTAAGTATTTATTCTGATATACAAAGAGAGCGAATAAGTACGACTCAGAATTTGATTATAGGTACAAACAAAACACCAAAATCATGTATGTTACTATTTATTCATCATAATTTTAAACTATGTATAGAAGAACTCTCTACTAGGCTCTTAATTTCGGAACGAAAATCTTAGTTGAGTCAAAAACGTTTTGTATATAAAATACGTGTTTGAAAACGTTGACGTAAAAAGAGGCATGAAAAATGTGATATAAACTGTTAAAATTACGTATTAAGGAAAAAGTTGTTCACCACAGCACTGACATTGGGGTAAAAGCGTTACACTGACGCAATTACCCCAAAGGTACTGGCATTTAGCCAAATTTAAAAAATAACCTCCAAACATTTTATATTAAAAATGACTTTAAAAATTAAGCATTTTAAATACAAATTGGAGTTCGTACGTGTGAGCCAACTAATACTGGTCATGTTTCAATATAAATTAAAACCGAAACCTAAAGAAAAAATAGGATAAAATGGATTTTGAAAACTTACCTCACGCTTCGCGTTGGTCTGTATAGACACTAAAGGACCCCGCAGCAAACATAGGGAGAAAGTGCTTTCAGTCAAATCTTACGAAATTTTAGTATAATCTATCCAAGTCTCCTGATTATTTTTATTACAGCGCAACTCTCCTAGGAGTATACTTTCAGAAATAATCAACTACTGACAAAATATCCTGAGAATTTTGTTTATCTGGTATAATCCAAACCCAAGTTATGAGGGTTCAAAAAAACGACGAACCGCTTCGAGAAAAGGTAGGTAGTGCCCCTTGCGCTTCGTTCGCTTGGCTCGTCTTGGCGGGGGCACTGCCGTGCCCCCAGATCATACAAACTTCCATCCCGTATTTTAAGAGGTTGGGTGGTAAAAGTTCCAAGTTTTAGAATTTTTATGTTGTTTTTGTACTAATACTAGCTTACATTCCAAATTTCAGCTTTCTACGACTTCGGGAAGTACCCTAACAATTTTGATGACCATCAGTGAGTCAGTGACGAAATCGGGGTTTTTTAGATATCAATAAAATCAAAAGTATAAGAGCTATGCAATTGAAATTTTATATGTTTAATAAGTCTACTACTGACAAAATATCCTGAGAATTTTGTTTATCTGGTATAATCCAAACCCAAGTTATGAGGGTTCAAAAAAACGACGAACCGCTTCGAGAAAAGGTAGGTAGTGCCCCTTGCGCTTCGTTCGCTTGGCTCGTCTTGGCGGGGGCACTGCCGTGCCCCCAGATTTAGTAGTTTCATACAAAATATATGAAACATGCCTATTTCTTGCAAATCCTCCTCTTTGGTCTGCTATGCACGTCGTTCGTAACATAGATAAATGATCATATGCGATGTCAACGTGACAAACAAATGCATTATTGTAAGTAGAACCTTATGTCCACCATGGCTTCCTGCTACATTCATCCGGTAGTCTCACCATTGGGACGAATCAAGATTACAAGGACTCAAAACAGATACCTATACATAACTACAGTTGATAACTAAGTACATCGTAAGTTTACGTCATAACGTCAGCAACTGTCAGTGTAAGTTATTTCAAAGTATCGACTTCAGGAAACACGTCACATAAATATAAAAATATAAACTTGATTATTTCTGAAAGTATACTTCTGAGAGAGTTGTGTCCTTATAAAAAATAATCAGGAGGCTTGAATCTACATCATGCTAAAATTTCGTAAGATTTGACTGAAACCACTTTCTTCCTATGTTTGCTGCGGGGTCCTTTCAAAATGGTCGACGACTCGAATACCATTGATTAAAACGCCCTCTATGTTACGCGTTTTCCTCCAAGTAGTTCAAGTGTCTATGACTAAGTAGATGGCGGGAGTTGTTGTAGCTGACGTTGTTTAAAAAATAATTCAAATAAACGCAATAACCCCATAGTGGCTTTTACCCCGGTTGACCTTACTAAGTTTTTAGATGGTGCATTACGTAAGAGAAAATGAAATAGGGGTAGTTTTCCTCAATCACCCAAAGGTTAGCTGGAAGAGATCCCTTAAAGGCATAAGTTCGCCATTGTACATTAACATTCTGTAAAAAGTGTTTACATACATACGTACACACGTTCGCGGACATATCGAGATCCATTCAAATTGGACGTAACCTTGTGAAAATGCCAGTTAAAGAAAAAAACTTAATTTTTGCTTTATTTTCTCTTATATACACAGTCGAGGGAATTGATTCCTAGACCACTTTGGACTACGTCAAAGTGACACTGTAAATAAAATCATAAGAAGTCTCTTACGTTTTGATTGATTACGTCACGTTGACATAGTCCAAAGTGGTCTAGGTATCAATTTCCTCGACTGTACTTAATAAGTAATCTAAAAAAGTATAGAGAAATATATCTGGTGCAAAGTTCATTTTGTAGTCCGGCTTCTATGCTATATATAATAAGTTAGACCCCTAGTCTCAAGAAGTCTCATACAACACTTCCATCCCCTAGTTTAATGGGTTGGGGGGTAAAAGTTCCAAGTTTTAGAATTTTTATGTTGTTTGTGTACTAATACTAGCTTACATACCAAATTTCAGCTTTGTAGGACTTCAGGAAGTACCCTATCAATTTTGATGACCATCAGTGAGTCAGTGACGAAATCGGGGTTTTTAGATATCAATAAAATCTAAAGTATAAGAGCTATGCAATTGATAGTTTATTTGTTTAATAAATCTACTACTGACATCATATCCCGAGAATTTTGTTTATCTGGTATAATCCAAACCCAAGTTATGAGAGTTCAAAAAAACGACGAACTGCTTCGAGTAAAGGTAGGTAGTGCCTCTTGCGCTTCATTCGCTTGGCTCGTCTAGGCGGGGGCACTACCGTGCCCCCGGATTAACATGGGTCGTCTTTTGAGTTAAATGGAATATTTTCGGTTCTCCAGGAAACATAGCCTAAGGACGAGCTAGCAACGATTTTCCTGTAATTACCACTTGTTTTTGGGAAATCCCCTAGAAAGTTTTGAAAGCGACTAATTTGTCCCTTTTTTTACTTGTTATATTGGAAGAGTTAATCGAAGAAAGAGACTAAACTGTGACATGAATAAGAGGATGTTAGTGTATAATTCAATAATTAGCGTCAAAAGCATATATTATTTCAAAGCAGGATTTACGTAGTAAAGTCAATCATAAATCCTTTTTAAACCCTGAATAATTTAAAGGCTTGGCTCACAAGCACCTAACACGTTACACAAATCGGCGCATAACAAACGCTCCAATTAATTTTGTTTTGTTATCTAATGATAAATAAAATAAATAGGTAGCAACACTTCTTCGTAGCAAAAAGGCAAAATGTAGACAAAAACAACATTATCTTGGACCTTGTCTCAAGTGCTGCACTTGGATTTTGTTTCAACGAACTAGTAGATTTTAAAATAAAGATATTGCTCATTTAATTAACGGTTGATACAAGCGTGTTACACTCCCCATTAATCCTGTTTTTTTTTCAAGATACTTACGTCTCTTTTTGTGAATCGGTTACTTCCTATTTTATATATAAGAATATTTTGTTTTTAAAAATATATTCGAAATGAAAATGTAGTGATGATTTGATAGATTTGATAGATTAATAATAAGATAAGAGAGGTGTTCGTCTCTATCGCACCCAGCAGTGATTTACAATGATAATGCTGAATATATATTCAACCTTTTTAATTAACTAATTAGAGGTTCCCGTGTGAAAACTATAGAAGACTAGCTTCTGCCCGCGACTTCGTCCGCTTAAAATTAGTAATTTTGCCATCCCACGGGAACACTGTAGCCTATGTATTAATCCAGTGTATAAGCAAATTCCAAATTATATCCAACCAAATTCGTCCATCCGTTTTAGCGAAGAAGTAACAAACTCACGCACGCATAACCTTTCGCATTGATATTATATGTAGGATAGGATGTAAATAGGTACATCCAGCGCACACAATCGCTCCGGCCGAAATCATAGTCGATAAAAATACCCTCGGTGTTAGTCCGACTCGCACTTGACGGTCGGTTTTCAGTATTTGACGCTTGTGTATTTTACCGTTATAACGATACAACAAAAAAAAATGCTTCGCAGTTTTTAAATCTTAATTTTGTATAGAATAATACAAACTGACAATATCCCAAACAAAGCAAGTAGGACGAAGTTCTTCGATCCATGAGCGCGAGCGACCTCTGCCGCTCCTATTTACTCCCCTGGCGTCCGCGACACGCTGCGTAGAACTTTGTCGCTGTATATTATACTTTCATGTATAAACTAAAGTATAAACTTTCAGAATGAACGAATTTTACGATTTAGATGTTAATGCGTAATGTATATTTTAGTAGATGTAAGTGCCCAATTAGTTTTTACTTCTAAAGTTGAATAGGTAATAAAGAAAAGTTAGTGTATTTAATTTTCTACATGACTAATTTTCGGTACTTGGTGGTCAAAAAATAACTTAACCTAACTAAGCCTATTCGGATTATGGATGGTCAAAAAAAAACTTTACCCTAACCTAACCTTAGCTATTAGTTTATTTAACTTCGATACATACCTCTATCCCCCATTTCAACTCCTTAGGAATACCTATTGTTTTCAAAATCGCCAATAGTAAGATTTTTTTAGTAACACCAATTTTAACGTTTCTAACTACAAACATGACGAACTCTCATATAAAATTCTACATCCCCCTTTTATTCCTTAGTCGCTGTAAGCTATACATTTTATTTGTGTTTGTATATGCCAATTTTCACGTTTCTAACTTCACAAAATAAATGCGTTTTTGAAGGTGGATTTTCGTTTTTTAAAACATTTGTTTTATTTTGTACTTTTTACAGATCATAATACGCTTATGTACCTACCTAGTCCCACTTCTTAGTTGATATGAAACTTTAAGACATTTCACGATCGCCGCCAGCAACGCCGCGGGAAGGTCATAGTCATATTTAAACAATTAAATGTCATTCGTTGTAGTCGCTCAACTATCTTAATTGGGATATCTTATCGCCACCCTTGAGAAAGGTATCGTTGAGGAGTTCCGGTGGCCATTCGGTGGTCTTTATCATCAGTTCCATTTCACCAAATGATACTTTCTGAATGCAAATGCTAGACATTATGTTTGCCTACAATATTTGTCGAGTTCCCTCAATTCGAAACTGATCCCCTGATTGGATTTAGATTTGGTGACAATGGGACCACCTCAAAAGTACACTCTATCAACACAAAAAAGATTTTTTAAAATCGGTCCACAATTGATGGAGAAATCAGTGAAAATACATAAAAAATAATGAAATACATACAGTGGAAAGTATAACCTCCTCCTTTTTTGAAGTCGGTTAAAAATGACGAAACTTATACAAAATTCTACACCCTCCTTTTACCCCTTAGGGTTTATAATATGAGTAGGATTAGATTTCTTAGATTTCGATTATAGTTATTCCCTCGGGAACTTTTAAATTTTCCGGGATAAAAAGTAGCCTATGTGTTAATCCAGGGTATAAGCTATCTCCATTCCAAATTTCATCCAAATCCGTCCAACCGTTGCAGCGTGAAGAGGTAACAACACACACACACACACACACACACACACACACACAAACTTTCGCATTTATAATATTAGTAGGATAGGATAGTAAGCGAGTTCGGTATTTTTAAATGGGAAATTAGAAATGAGTAAGGTGATGTAAGGGCAATTGTATATAAATAATAAATATTGCTTTCGGAGATTTTGGAAAAAATATCCCTGTAAATGGCGGTGTAAGAGATTTGTACGGGATTTTAGTCATTTTTGAAGCAAGAAATGTGGAAATATATATAAGCCTAAAGAGATGAAATGAAGTATGTAAGAGAGTTCGGTTATTTTTGAAATGAGAATCCTGAGCATCATTATTTAGGATATAAATAAAAACCCTTACGGCAATTCCGGAAAAGGAGGAAAACTGGGGGTTGAAGTTTGTATTGGAATTTGGTCGTTTTTCAAGTGAGAAATGTAGGAATTGGCATAAAGGTTACTGTTTACCTATAAATAAGAATTGTGATTGGACGAGTTAGATACATGAAACTCAGTATCAACACCATTACAAATCAAATAAAAAACCAGTTTTTAAAATATGTCCCTAACGTTCATGTTTAGATTTTTTTAATTAAATAAAACCCTTTGAAGGTAATGTAAACTAATATCTGTACTTTTACAAAAGGTTCTGACTCTCCGCAGACGAAGTCGCGCGCGGAAAGCTAGTGGACACATGTCCGTAAATAAAACTATTTTTGACTAAAGGTTAAGGGGACGAGTTACTGATGTGACGCAAATGATGCGTAGATCGGTTACCCGAACAGACTAATTCCGCGCAGCAAACTTGCCATTCGCATTTTTCCCCATTTTATTTTTTCTCCAATCGTATTACTATCCATTGTTTTTTTTTACCAATTGCATATTTTCCATTTTGGATTGTCCTCATTTGCATGTTTTCTCAATTTAAAATCAATTTTACTGAGCCGACGGAGCTCCGCTGCCGCGGAGCTCCTTTTTCTAGATGCTATGGCCCTTCGGGCCTTCTGCAAAACTAACATAACCTAAACCTATCTACCTATTTCCATCTATTTCGACTTAATAACAGTGGCAAATTTTGCGAGTGGGGAAAATCCTAAATGGAAAATATGCGATGGCTGAAAATTCAAAATGGGAAACAATGCGTTCAGTGAAAAATTAAAAAGAGGAAAAATGCGACTGGAAAGTTTGCTACGCGGAATTAATAAGTTTGAAGAACCGATCTAACTATTCATATGTAAACATATGAGAATGCTACTAGCATACTCGTATGTTTGTCATATTCATTCATTCTTGTGTGAGTGTCATATTAAACGCACCAAGTTCAGGGCATTTTGCAGACGAATAATAAACCATAACTGTAGAAGTTACGTATGTGCTTTGCATACAAGTTTCATTTGATTCAGTTCAAAATCAGGCCATAACTTTAGCATACCGCCTAGCAGAGCATACGAGTATCTAGGAATTTAAGATTTTTCATATTATGACATCATGAAAAATATAAACAAGTGATCTAGGGGATAGAACCCCTGAGGAATATCGCAAGCACGGTCATTTGAAGCATTTGAGACCAAAATTAAGCCCAGAACTCCAATTAATCGCCGAGCAGAGCATAGGCATATCTTGGATTTTACGATTTTTCATAATAATACGACATTATGAAAAATATAAACAAGTGATCTAGGGGCTAGAACTCCTCGGAATTATCACACACAGTCACTGCAACCGGTTTACACCAAAATAAAGCCCAGAACTCTAGCCCACCGCCTAGCAGAGCATAGGCATATCTTGGATTTTACGATTTTTCAAATAAAATCGTCAAACATATAAACAAGTGATCTAGGGGCTAGAACTCGTCAGATCTATTGCAAACACAGTCACTTTAAACGTTTGAGATCAAAATAAAGCCCAGAACTCTATCCCACCGCCTAGCAGAGCATAGGCGTATCTTGGATTTTACGATTTTTCATATGACATCATGAAAAATATGAACAAGTGATCTAGGAGCTAGAACTCCTCAGATTTATTGCAAACACAGTCACTTTTAACGTTTGAGACTAAAATGTAGCCCAGAACTCTATCCCACCGCCTAGCAGAGCATAGGGGTATCTTGGATTTTACGATTTTTCATATGACATCATTAATATTATAAACAAGTAATCTAGGAGCTAGAACTCCTTAAATCTATTGCAAATACAGTTACCTTAAACGTTTGAGACCAAAATAAAGCCCAGAACTCTATCACACCGCCTAGCAGAGCATAGGCATATCTTGGATTTTTCGATTTTTCATATGGCATCATGAAAAATATAAACAAGTGATCTAGGAGCTAGAACACCTCAGATCTATTAAAAACACAGTCACTTTAAACGTTTGAGATTTAAATATAGCCCAGAACTCTAGCCCACCGCCTAGCAGAGCATAGGCATATCTTGGATTTTACGATTTTTTCAAATAAGATCATGAAAAATATAAACAAGTAGTCTAGGGGCTAGAACTCCTCAGATCTATTGCAAACACAGTCACTTTAAACGTTCGAGATCAAAATAAAGCCCAGAACTCTATCCCACCGCCTAGCAGAGCATAGGCATATCTTGGATTTTACGATTTTTCATATGACATCATGAAAAATATAAAGGAGTGATCTAGGGGCTAGAACTCCTCAGATCTATTGCAAATACAGTTACCTTAAACGTTTGAGACCAAAATAAAGTCCAGAACTCTGTCAAACCGCCTAGCAGAGCGTAGGCGTATCTTGGATTTCACGATTTTTCATATGACATCATTAATATTACAAAGAAGTGATCTAGAAGCTAGAACTCCTTAGATCTATTGCAAATACAGTTACCGTAAACGTTTGAGACCAAAATAAAGCCCAGAACTCTATCCCACCGCCTAGCAGAGCATAGGCATATCTTGGATTTTACGATTTTTCATATGACATCATGAAAAATATAAAGGAGTGATCTAGGGGCTAGAACTCCTCAGATCTATTGCAAATACAGTTACCTTAAACGTTTGAGACCAAAATAAAGTCCAGAACTCTGTCAAACCGCCTAGCAGAGCGTAGGCGTATCTTGGATTTTACGATTTTTCATATGACATCATTAATATTACAAAGAAGTGATCTAGAAGCTAGAACTCCTTAGATCTATTGCAAATACAGTTACCGTAAACGTTTGAGACCAAAATAAAGCCCAGAACTCTAGCCCACCGCCTAGTAGAGCATAGGCATATCTCGGATTTTACGATTTTTCAAATGAAATCGTCAAAAATATAAACAAGTGATCTAGGGGCTAGAACTCCTCAGATTTATTGCAAACACGGTCACCTTAAACGTTTGAGATCAAAATAAAGCCCAGAACTCTAGCCCACCGCCTAGCAGAGCATAGGCATATCTTGGATTTTACGATTTTTCATATGACATCATGAAAAATATAAAGGAGTGATCTAGGGGCTAGAACTCCTCAGATCTATTGCAAATACAGTTACCTTAAACGTTTGAGACCAAAATAAAGTCCAGAACTCTGTCAAACCGCCTAGCAGAGCGTAGGCGTATCTTGGATTTCACGATTTTTCATATGACATCATTAATATTACAAAGAAGTGATCTAGAAGCTAGAACTCCTTAGATCTATTGCAAATACAGTTACCGTAAACGTTTGAGACCAAAATAAAGCCCAGAACTCTATCCCACCGCCTAGCAGAGCATAGGCATATCTTGGATTTTACGATTTTTCATATGACATCATGAAAAATATAAAGGAGTGATCTAGGGGCTAGAACTCCTCAGATCTATTGCAAATACAGTTACCTTAAACGTTTGAGACCAAAATAAAGTCCAGAACTCTGTCAAACCGCCTAGCAGAGCGTAGGCGTATCTTGGATTTTACGATTTTTCATATGACATCATTAATATTACAAAGAAGTGATCTAGAAGCTAGAACTCCTTAGATCTATTGCAAATACAGTTACCGTAAACGTTTGAGACCAAAATAAAGCCCAGAACTCTAGCCCACCGCCTAGTAGAGCATAGGCATATCTCGGATTTTACGATTTTTCAAATGAAATCGTCAAAAATATAAACAAGTGATCTAGGGGCTAGAACTCCTCAGATTTATTGCAAACACGGTCACCTTAAACGTTTGAGATCAAAATAAAGCCCAGAACTCTAGCCCACCGCCTAGCAGAGCATAGGCATATCTTGGATTTTACGATTTTTCATATGACATCATGAAAAATAAAAACAAGTGATCTAGAAGCTAGAACTCCTTAGATCTATTGCAAATACAGTTACCTTAAACGTTTGAGACCAAAATAAAGCCCAGAACTCTAGCCCACCGCCTAGCAGAGATAGGCATATCTTGGATTTTACGATTTTTCAAATAAAATCGTCAAAAATATAAACAAGTGATCTAGGGGCTAGAACTCCTCAGAGTTATTGCAAACACGGTCACCTTAAACGTTTGAGATCAAAATAAAGCCCAGAACTCTGTCCCACCGCCTAGCAGAGCATAGGCATATCTTAGATTTTTCGATTTTTCATATGACATCATGAAAAATATAAACAAGTGATCTAGGAGCTAGATCTCCTCAGATCTATCGTAAACACAGTCTAATTAAACGTTTGAGATCAAAATAAAGCCCAGAACTCTGTCCAACCGCCTAGCAGAGCATAGGCGTATCTTGGATTTTACGATTTTTCATATGACATCATGAAAAATAAAAACAAGTGATCTAAAAACTAGAACTCCTTAGATCTATTGCAAATACAGTTACCTTGAACGTTTGAGACCAAAATAAAGCCCAGAACTCTAGCCCACCGCCTAGCAGAGCATAGGCATATCTTGGATTTTACGATTTTTCATATGACATCATGAAAAATATAAACAAGTGATCTAGGAGCTAGAACTCCTCAGATCTATCGTAAACACAGTCTAATTAAACGTTTGAGACCAAAATAAAGCCCAGAACTCTGTCCAACCGCCTAGCAGAGCATAGGCGTATCTTGGATTTTACGATTTTTCATATGACATCATGAAAAATATAAACAAGTGATCTAGGAGCTAGAACTCCTCATATCTATCGTAAACACAGTCTAATCAAACGTTTGAGACCAAAATAAAGCCCAGAACTCTGTCCAACCGCCTAGCAGAGCATAGGCGTATCTTGGATTTTACGATTTTTCATATGACATCATGAAAAATAAAAACAAGTGATCTAGAAGCTAGAACTCCTTAGATCTATTGCAAATACAGTTACCTTGAACGTTTGAGACCAAAATAAAGCCCAGAACTCTAGCCCACCGCCTAGCAGAGCATAGGCATATCTTGGATTTTACGATTTTTCATATGACATCATGAAAAATAAAAACAAGTGATCTAGAAGCTAGAACTCCTTAGATCTATTGCAAATACAGTTACCTTGAACGTTTGAGACCAAAATAAAGCCCAGAACTCTAGCCCACCGCCTAGCAGAGCATAGGCATATCTTGGATTTTACGATTTTTCAAATAAAATCGTCATAAATATAAACAAGTGACCTAGGGGCTAGAACTCCTCAGACTTATTGCAAACACGGTCACCTTCAACGTTTAAGATCAAAATAAAACCCAGAACTCTGTCCCACCGCCTAGCAGAGCATAGGCATATCTTGGATTTTACGATTTTTCAAATAAAATCGTCAAAAATATAAACAAGTGACGTAGCGGCTAGAACTCCTCAGATTTATTGCAAACACGGTCACCTTAAACGTTTAAGATCAAAATAAAGCCCAGAACTCTGTCCCACCGCCTAGCAGAGCATAGGCATATCTTGGCCTTTTCGATTTTTCATATGACATCATGAAAAATATAAACAAGTGATCTAGGAGCTAGATCTCCTCAGATCTATCGTAAACACAGTCTAATTAAACGTTTGAGATCAAAATAAAGCCCAGAACTCTGTCCAACCGCCTAGCAGAGCATAGGCGTATCTTGGATTTTACGATTTTTCATATGACATCATGAAAAATAAAAACAAGTGATCTAAAAACTAGAACTCCTTAGATCTATTGCAAATACAGTAACTTTAAACGTTTGAGACCAAAATAAAGCCCAGAACTCTAGCCCACCGCCTAGCAGAGCATAGGCATATCTTGGATTTTACGATTTTTCATATGACATCATGAAAAATATAAACAAGTGATCTAGGAGCTAGAACTCCTCAGATCTATCGTAAACACAGTCTAATTAAACGTTTGAGACCAAAATAAAGCCCAGAACTCTGTCCAACCGCCTAGCAGAGCATAGGCGTATCTTGGATTTTACGATTTTTCATATGACATCATGAAAAATAAAAACAAGTGATCTAAAAACTAGAAATCCTTAGATCTATTGCAAATACAGTAACCTTAAACGTTTGAGACCAAAATAAAGCCCAGAACTCTAGCCCACCGCCTAGCAGAGCATAGGCATATCTTGGATTTTACGATTTTTCATATGACATCATGAAAAATATAAACAAGTGATCTAGGAGCTAGAACTCCTCAGATCTATCGTAAACACAGTCTAATTAAACGTTTGAGACCAAAATAAAGCCCAGAACTCTGTCCAACCGCCTAGCAGAGCATAGGCGTATCCTGGATTTTACGATTTTTCATATGACATCATGAAAAATATAAACAAGTGATCTAGGAGCTAGAACTCCTCATATCTATCGTAAACACAGTCTAATCAAACGTTTGAGACCAAAATAAAGCCCAGAACTCTGTCCAACCGCCTAGCAGAGCATAGGCGTATCTTGGATTTTACGATTTTTCATATGACATCATGAAAAATAAAAACAAGTGATCTAGAAGCTAGAACTCCTTAGATCTATTGCAAATACAGTTACCTTGAACGTTTGAGACCAAAATAAAGCCCAGAACTCTAGCCCACCGCCTAGCAGAGCATAGGCATATCTTGGATTTTACGATTTTTCATATGACATCATGAAAAATAAAAACAAGTGATCTAGAAGCTAGAACTCCTTAGATCTATTGCAAATACAGTTACCTTGAACGTTTGAGACCAAAATAAAGCCCAGAACTCTAGCCCACCGCCTAGCAGAGCATAGGCATATCTTGGATTTTACGATTTTTCAAATAAAATCGTCATAAATATAAACAAGTGACCTAGGGGCTAGAACTCCTCAGACTTATTGCAAACACGGTCACCTTCAACGTTTAAGATCAAAATAAAACCCAGAACTCTGTCCCACCGCCTAGCAGAGCATAGGCATATCTTGGATTTTACGATTTTTCAAATAAAATCGTCAAAAATATAAACAAGTGACGTAGCGGCTAGAACTCCTCAGATTTATTGCAAACACGGTCACCTTAAACGTTTAAGATCAAAATAAAGCCCAGAACTCTGTCCCACCGCCTAGCAGAGCATAGGCATATCTTGGCCTTTTCGATTTTTCATATGACATCATGAAAAATATAAACAAGTGATCTAGGAGCTAGATCTCCTCAGATCTATCGTAAACACAGTCTAATTAAACGTTTGAGATCAAAATAAAGCCCAGAACTCTGTCCAACCGCCTAGCAGAGCATAGGCGTATCTTGGATTTTACGATTTTTCATATGACATCATGAAAAATAAAAACAAGTGATCTAAAAACTAGAACTCCTTAGATCTATTGCAAATACAGTAACTTTAAACGTTTGAGACCAAAATAAAGCCCAGAACTCTAGCCCACCGCCTAGCAGAGCATAGGCATATCTTGGATTTTACGATTTTTCATATGACATCATGAAAAATATAAACAAGTGATCTAGGAGCTAGAACTCCTCAGATCTATCGTAAACACAGTCTAATTAAACGTTTGAGACCAAAATAAAGCCCAGAACTCTGTCCAACCGCCTAGCAGAGCATAGGCGTATCTTGGATTTTACGATTTTTCATATGACATCATGAAAAATATAAACAAGTAATCTAGGAGCTAGAACTCCTCAGATCTATCGTAAACACAGTCTAATCAAACGTTTGAGACCAAAATAAAGCCCAGAACTCTGTCCAACCGCCTAGCAGAGCATAGGCGTATCTTGGATTTTACGATTTTTCATATGACATCATGAAAAATAAAAACAAGTGATCTAGAAGCTAGAACTCCTTAGATCTATTGCAAATACAGTTACCTTGAACGTTTGAGACCAAAATAAAGCCCAGAACTCTAGCCCACCGCCTAGCAGAGCATAGGCATATCTTGGATTTTACGATTTTTCAAATAAAATCGTCATAAATATAAACAAGTGACCTAGGGGCTAGAACTCCTCAGACTTATTGCAAACACGGTCACCTTCAACGTTTAAGATCAAAATAAAACCCAGAACTCTGTCCCACCGCCTAGCAGAGCATAGGTATATCTTGGATTTTACGATTTTTCAAATAAAATCGTCAAAAATATAAACAAGTGACGTAGCGGCTAGAACTCCTCAGATTTATTGCAAACACGGTCACCTTAAACGTTTAAGATCAAAATAAAGCCCAGAACTCTGTCCCACCGCCTAGCAGAGCATAGGCATATCTTGGCCTTTTCGATTTTTCATATGACATCATGAAAAATATAAACAAGTGATCTAGGAGCTAGAACTCCTCAGATTTATCGCAACACAGTCACATTAAACGTTTGAGACCAAAATAAAGCCAAGAACTCTATCCCACCGCCTAGCAGAGCATAGGCATATCTTGGATTTTACGATTTTTCAAATAAAATCGTCAAAAATATAAACAAGTAATCTAGGGGCTAGAACTCCTCAGATTTATTGCAAACACGGTAACCTTAAACGTTTGAGATCAAAATAAAGCCCAGAACTCTATCCCACCGCCTAGCAGAGCATAGGCATATCTTGGATTTTACGATTTTTCATATGACATCATGAAAAATATAAACAAGTGATCTAGGAGCTAGAACTCCTCAGATTTATTGCAAACACGGTCACCTTAAACGTTTGAGATCAAAATAAAGCCCAGAACTCTGTCCCACCGCCTAGCAGAGCATAGGCATATCTTGGCCTTTTCGATTTTTCATATGAAATCATGAAAAATATAAACAAGTGATCTAGGAGCTAGAACTCCTCAGATCTATCGCAAACACAGTCACATTAAACGTTTGAGACCAAAATAAAGCCCAGAACTCTATCCCACCGCCTAGCAGAGCATAGGCATATCTTGGATTTTACGATTTTTCATATGACATCATGAAAAATATAAAGGAGTGATCTAGGGGCTAGAACTCCTCAGATCTATTGCAAATATAGTTACCTTAAACGTTTGAGACCAAAATAGAGCCCAGAACTCTAGCCTACCGCCTAGCAGAGCATAGGCATATCTTGGATTTTACGATTTTTCATATGACATCATGAAAAATAAAAACAAGTGATCTAGAAGCTAGAACTCCTCAGATCTATTGCAAATACAGTTACCTTAAACGTTTGAGATCAAAATTAAGCTCAGAACTCTAGCCCACCGCCTAGCAGAGCATAGGCATATCTTGGTTTTTACGATTTTTCAAATAAAATCGTCAAAAATATAAACAAGTAGTCTAGGGGCTAGAACTCCTCAGATTTATTGCAAGCACAGTCACTTTAAACGTTAAAGACTAAAATGTAGCCCAGAACTCTATCCCACCGCCTAGCAGAGCATAGGCATATCTTGGATTTTACGATTTTTCATATGACATCATGAAAAATATAAACAAGTGATCTATAATGAAAAAATTAACAAGTGATCTAGTTAGTGGCTAGAACTCCTCGGATCTATCGCGAACGCAGTTATTTGAACCGTTTAATGCCATAATAGTTAAGACCAGAACTCTTGCCTACCGCCTAGCAGAGCATATGTGAAGTTAGCAGATCATTTTTTTAATAATTAATTTATTTTAGTAATATTTTTTTATCAATTGATCTAGGACTGTAGAACTCTGTTGTACGGTACCCAAACATATTTTGATTTTTGATTTACTCAAAAATGATATTTTTATTTTTTTTGCTTGTAGTTAGCAAAGCATTTTCATTGCAAGTAAAAAATTTTTTTTTGTTTTTATATCGTCTTGTACTTTTCCAAAATGTATCTAGAACTATAGAACTTTGCTGTGCGATGCCAAAACACCTTTGGTTTTTTAATTTGATGAAAAATGATATGCTATGTGCGTGAAGTTAGCAGAGCATTTTCATTGCAAGTAAAAAAATTTTTTTTGTTGTTATATCCTCTTGTACTTTTCCAAAATGTATCTAGAACTATAGAACTCTACTGTGCGATGCCAAAACACCTTTTGTTTTTTAATTTGACGAAAAATGATATGCTATGTGCGTGAAGTTAGCAGAGCATTTTCACCTAAAAACGAGTTTCATTTTTTCAGCTTAAATCGCCAGAACTATGTTTAAAAAGTATCAGGAACTATAGAACTATCCTGCATGCCAATAGAACTCCGATTTATTTTTGATTTTCCGGAAAATGATCTGCTAACTTCACGGACATCGCTTCAGGCCGTTTGCGGAGCGGCCATGCCCCGGACGAGGCGACTCTTCGCCCGGAGGAAGGTGTACTGGTGGTCCGTCGAAATTGCGGCCCTGCGGAGCACCAGTAACGGTGCCCGCCGCGCTTACCAACATTGTAGGCGCAGGCGGCACACCGTCGAGGAGGAGGAGGGGCTCTACCGGGCCCTTAAAGAAGCCAAGGGGGCCCTCGTCTTGTCTATTGCAAAGGCCAAGGATGAGGCGCACGCCTCATTCTTGGCCACGCTGGACAGGGATCCGTGGGGGCGGCCGTACAGGGTGGTGCGCAACAAAATGCGCACCGCCCCCCCCCATGGACTCCCTGGAGCCCCCCCTCCTTAGGAGGGTCATCGAGGGGCTGTTTCCGGCAGCCCCATCGATAACTCCCCCGGTGATGACCGAGCCACCGGGGGACTTGGAGGACCCCGTTGGCGCATGAAAGGCGGGCAAACAAGCCTGCCGTATCAGCCCCCCCTCAGCGGAAGGAAGCAGGGCCGGCCCCACCACCCTCGGCCCCGCTGGAAGCTCCCAAGTAGGTTCCAAGAGCCAGACTTGGAGATGGGCGGCCGAAGGCCAAGGTGGCCAAGAAGGCTGCGGTCCCCGCCCCTGCTCCTGTTCCGGCCGCCAAGAAGTCCGCCAAGGCCGCCAAGACTACCCCGGCCCCGAGAGCCGTAATGCCCTCGGAGGGAGAACCCGGCCCCTCGGGCCGAATGCCACCTCCACACGAGCAGATGTCGTGGTCGGAGGTGGTCCGGAAGAAGGGGAAAGACAAGGCCAAGACCTCCCCCTCTCCCCCAACCAAGAAGACCGGGAAGGTGGCACACGGGCCCAGACCCGCCAAGCTGTCCGTCCCTAAGACGGCGGCGGTGGTGGTCTCCCTTAAGAAAGGGGCTACCACCACTCTGCAGGCCACCATGGCTAAGGCTATTAATGGCCTTAGCCTCAGTGAGGTAGGCTTGCAGCATGTGCGGGTCAGGACCTCGATGACGGGGTCCCGGGTCATCGAGGTTCCCGGGGAAGAGGGCCACAAGGTCGCTGACACCCTTGCAGCCAAGCTGCAGGGGTTAGTCGGCGACGTCGCCGACGTGAGCCGCCCCTTAAAAATGGCCTGGACGAGTCGGCCACAAAAGAGTCGGTGGCGCAGGCCGTCGCCTTAGCGGGCCCATGCCTGCCGGGACAGGTGAGGGTGGGGGCCGTCCGCGCCCTCTACAACGGCACTGGATCAGTCTTGATCCAGTGCTCCGTGCAGGCCGCGGTGGCCCTAACAAGGGCCGGAAAGATCCTGGTGGGCTGGGCCTCCGCCAGGGTCACGACGGTGGGGCGGGCACCTATGAGGTGCTACCGCTGTTACGGCGTCGGCCATGCGCGAGAGCTGTGCCCCTCGGAGGTAGACCGGAGCAATTACTGCTTCCGGTGCAGTAGGGAGGGGCACAGAATGGGCGAGTGCTGGGAGAAGGCGTGGTGTACCGTGTGCCACCAGGCCAACCTCCCAGCCAACCACATGCTGGGGGGGAGGAATTGTTTCCCCCCCGTAACCAAAGGGAGGGACACGAGACCACAGCGTCCCCGCCCCCCGTCCCGAGTTTTGATGCCCCCGCAGCGACCGAATGCCAGCACACCACTTAGAGCTCCTGCAGGTCAACGTCAACCACTCCGCCAGAGCACAAGACCTGCTCATGCAGGTCATGGCAGAGTGGTCGATCGACGTTGCGGTGGTCGCGGAACCATACTTCGTCCCTCCCCTACCCAATTGGGTAGGTTCAACGGACGAGTGGGTTGCCGTGGTGGTGCCGGCGGTCGGCAACGGCCCCCCCCTGGTGAAGATAGAGAGCGGCCCAGGATTTGTTGCGGCCAAGTGGGGGAGTGACACCGTACTGGTTGCGGTGTACTTCTCCCCCAATAGGCCGCTGGCCGCTTTCGAAGTCTTTCTGGGGGTCCTGGGGGGGGTCGTAAGGAGGGCGGCCCCGCGCCAAGTAATGGTCCTGGGGGAACTTAACGCCAAAAGCGCGGCGTGGGGTTCCCCTGTAACGGACGCGCGCGGGGGTGTGCTTAGGGATTGGGTGGAGGCAACGGGCCTGGCGGTCTTGAACCAGGGCAGCGCCAACACCTGCGTGCGGCGGCAGGGGGGGTCCATCGTGGACGTGACGTTCGCGACCCCTGCCATTGCCGCACGCCTCACAGATTGGCGCGTCCTGGAAGACGTGGAGACCCTCTCTGACCATCTCTATATCAGATTAAGGGTCTCCACAGGAGGAGGCCAACCGCCACCCATCCCAGGGGGGGACGTAGAGGAGGAGAGGAGGAGTTCCCTAAGTGGTCCCTGGCCCACCTGGACAGGGCCAGGGCAGACGAGGCGGCGATGGTGGAGGCTTGGTGTGCTGCCCCACCCGCCGCCTTGGGAGTGGAGGTTCCCACCGCGCCGGTTCCGCTCGACGCTTCAGGCCGTTTGCGGAGCGGCCATGCCCCGGACGAGGCGACTCTTCGCCCGGTGGAAGGTGTACTGGTGGTCCGTCGAAATTGCGGCCCTGCGGAGCACCAGTAACGGTGCCCGCCGCGCTTACCAACATTGTAGGCGCAGGCGGCACACCGTAGAGGAGGAGGAGGGGCTCTACCGGGCCCTTAAAGAAGCCAAGGGGGCCCTCGTCTTGTCTATTGCAAAGGCCAAGGATGAGGCGCACGCCTCATTCTTGGCCACGCTGGACAGGGATCCGTGGGGGCGGCCGTACAGGGTGGTGCGCAACAAAATGCGCACCGCCCCCCCCATGGACTCCCTGGAGCCCCCCCTCCTTAGGAGGGTCATCGAGGGGCTGTTTCCGGCAGCCCCATCGATAACTCCCCCGGTGATGACCGAGCCACCGGGGGACTTGGAGGACCCACCCGAACTCGCCATCGCACCGGTAAGCGATGACGAGTTCGAGAGGGCGGTGGACCGGCTCCGGGGCTGCAAAAAAGCTCCGGGGCCCGACGGAGTACCGGGCCGGGTACTCCCCATCGCCCTAAAGCACCTCGGGGACCGACTCAGGCAGTTAATGGACGACTGCCTGAGGGAGGGACGGTTTCCGAGGGCGTGGAAGGAGGGGAGGCTTTGCCTCCTCCGGAAAGATGGTCGACCCCCGGACAGTCCCTCTGCCTATCGCCCCATAGTGCTGCTGGATGAGGCCGGGAAGATGTTCGAGAGAATCCTGGCCTCTAGGATCCAGCAGCACCTGGAGACCGCCGGCCCGAACGTCTCTGAGAGACAGTTCGGGTTCAGAGAGGGGCGGTCTACGCTCGACGCACTGAAGTCCCTTAGGGACTTCTGTGAGTACGCGTCGAGCAGAGGGGAGGGTGTCGTGGCGGTGTCGTTAGACATCGCCAACGCATTTGGGACCCTCCCCTATGGGGTGATAAGGGAGGCACTCATCTATCACCGAGTGCCTCCCTACCTGCGGCGGGTCATAGAGCACTACCTCACCGAGAGGGTAGTGCTCTATGAGCAGAGGGACGGTCGACGGGGGTCGACGGAGATGGCCTGTGGCGTACCCCAAGGTTCCGTGCTCGGTCCACTTTTATGGAACCTGGGGTACGATTGGGCCATCAGGGGGGAGTTGCTCCCGCGGACGGCCACCATCTGCTACGCAGATGACACCATGGTGGCCGTGCGCGGGACCGACTTGAGGGAGGCGCTGTGCCGAGCGGAAGCGGCGGCCGAGCTGACCATTAACCGGATTGGTCGGCTCGGCCTGAGTGTGGCCCTCCCGAAGACTGAGGCGATAGTCTTCGGGGGGCGGGGGTGGAGGCTGCCGGCGGGCGCGGCGCTCACCCTGGGGGGGGAATCGGTCCGGATCAGGCCCCACATCAAATATTTGGGGCTTGTTCTGGACCGACGTTGGAACTTCGGGGAGCATTTTACCCAATTAGCTCCCCGAATCGTGGGCACCGCGTCGGCGCTGGGACGGCTTCTGCCGAACGTGGGTGGGCCGGGCTCCTTGTGCCGCCGGCTATATGCCGGCGTTACAAGGAGCATGGCTCTGTACGGGGCCCCCATCTGGGCGGACAAGTTGTCCGCCCGGAACAGGGCCCTGCTACAGAGGCCGCAGCGGGTGGTGGCCCTCCGAATTGTGAGGGCCTATATGACGGTGGCCCACGCCGCGGCCTGCCTCCTCGCCTGCACCCCGCCCTGGGAGTTGGACGCAGAGGTACAGGCGGAGACCTATATAGTTAGGTCTAGGGCCCGGGCGAGGGGTGAACGCCCGGACCCTGAGGAGGTGGAGGAGACGCGCCGTATGACGGAGCGCCGACTGCGGGATAGATGGAAAAGCGACCTCGAGGACTCCCCCTATGGTACTCGTACTATAGGGGCGATCCTGGGGTTGCTGGACCTGTGGTTGGATAGGGCAGTCGGCGCTATGTCGTACAGGCTTGTGCAGGTGATGACCGGACATGGGTGTTTCGGTCATTACCTGCACAAAATTGGTAGGGAGCCTGGCCCGCAGTGCCATGAGTGCGGCGATCCGGACGACACGGCTCAGCACACCCTCGAGGTGTGCAGCCGTTGGAGTTCGGAGCGCAGCACCATGGCACTGGCCACAGGGCAATGGGACCTCTCGCTGCACAGCGTTGTCTCTACAATGCTGTGCAGCGACAGGTCCTGGAAGGCTGTGGCTTCCTTCTGCGAGTCGGTTATCTCGCAGGAGGAGGCCGCGGAGCGGGAGCGCGAGGAGTCTCCTCTTGCGCATCCCCTCCGGCGCAAACGGCGGGGGTTGAGGCGGCGGCGCTTTGCCGCCCGCCTTAACCCTTAGAGACTGCAGGTGGGGGATGGGAGTCCCCTGCCTGCCGTAGGCTAGTCACTGGGCGGTCTGGGAGGGGGGCCACGCGTGCTCGGCCCCCCTCTCCTTTGGCGCGGGTAGCCCTGGCAGTAGCCGGGGCAGCCGGGAGACGTCGTGGGGAATGCTTCGGCGGGTTCCACGGCGTCTTGCCAAGTCGGCAGGAGGGTACGCCAGGGTGGTTTTTAGTGGGTTGCGCTCCTCTCCCCCCTCTCGCTCTGAGAGGGGGGACGATGGGGTGAGTCCCACATACCCCCCCACCACTCCCATGGTGGGGGAAATGCATAAAGCATTTTCCACCCTGTCAAAAAAAAAAAAAGGTTAGGTTAGGTTAGGTTGGGTTAGAACCCCCCCCGAAGTGCTGCCACCTTGCCGTGGTGGGGGGGCTTGCGTGTCTCAGTGATCCTCGACGTCTATACCGGACAGGGCTACCCATACCGGAAAGACTCGGGGTGAGGGTCCAGACTAAGAGCAGCACCTTCCCATTCCATTCCCACCTTCCCAATCTCTTTCCCGGACTTCCTTCCCTTTCCTTCCAAACACCCATCCTTCCCCACTTCCACCGAACCAGTGGCGGGATAACCACTTTTATGGGCCGGCGCGGGCCCGGGGAAATAAATACTCCCCAAAAGTGCGCCTCCTGTAGATGGTACGTGCGCGGCGTCTGCAGGGTGAATGTGGTGGGAAGACCGCAAACGGCTAGTCCAAGGCCTATATTTGGACGCATGGCGGAGGCAAATAATAAACTACCCCAGGAGGGTACCCGTAAGGGAGAATCCCTCCCCGCGTCTTCGGACGCGGGCAGCCCCTCGTACTCTGGGGGGGGCAACCACCGCCTCGTAGGTCAACACTCAAGTGCTGACCTCCGTGAACGCGACCCATGCAAACGCATACCGGACACCGATTCTACACCGAATGGTAACGAAAAACTGATGGAGATGGCGAGGCTTAAGGAGGCAGAGCTGGTGGAGGGGATGATGTTGGAGACAGGTGATGTCACTGACTCGTCCCTTCCATCAGTTCACGTCACTGGAGCCAAATGGACGAGGACGCCCACAAATGAGGTCTCTGATGTAGACGGGCCGAAAAATGATGCCTTGAACTCGGAAGAGAGACCTCCTGCTCCTAGGTCCGTGAAGAGGCCACATGCAGGGGAGGATGAGGTGTTAACCGGGCCGGCTATTAAGCCGAAGGTTAACACCGCGAGGAGGGGGAAAAGCCCCGGTACGAGGGGATCGCACTCTGGAGTGGTGCTCCGATTCTACGAGTTCGGGGAGTATGAGGTGGAGGCGGACGTGGCATCAAAGTACCGAGCTACCCGCAACTCTTCGCCTCAGGCTCGTGGGCGGAAACCCAAAACACCGGGTAAAGGACCGCGGAGCTCGTCAGTCCCACGAGACCGCAGCCCAGTGAGGGACGAGGACGACGATGGAGGGTACATCGGGGTCGTCCGGGATGCCGCACGCCAGGTAATGGAAGAAGCCAGAAAGTGCGGCAACCTTAAGGGGGATGTCTGGGGCCGCATGAATCAGGCGTGCAGGGACATCCTGTCGGCTGCGGACGTCCTCGATGGGCGGGGTGGAGGAGAAGACGAAGTTGTAAGGGCCTTGCGCGCCGACAACAAACGCATGAAAGAGCAGCTCGCCCTCATGCAGTCGGAGCTAAAGGCCCTAAGGACTGCCTTCTCTGAGCGGAAGAGGCAACCCTCACAGGGTCCTGCCACCGAAGACGGCCTGCCTCATGCTTTGGGGCAGGCGATGTTGGAGCTGAGGGAGGACCTCAAGCGAGACCTGTTCCTATCCATCGGGGAGATGGTCAATGTCCGGATTGGGGAAGTCCGGGCCCTTCTTCCCGCTGGTCCGATTGTCCGCCCCCCACTAGCGGCGGATCGGAGGAAGAACGAGGCTCCTTCAAGTTTGGCATCCCCCAGTGTGCCGGCTACTCCCACCAGGACGGCCCCCAAGGCCAGAGCGGCTCCCCCCGCCAGAGCGGCTCCCCCCGCCAGAGCGGTTCCCCGCACCAAGCCGGCTCCTGCTGCCCGAAAGGGCCCTTTGGATAAGGTGGCACCCCCGGCGCGCCCTGCTCGTCCGGCCAAAATGGCAAGACCGTTGGCTGCTTCCCATCCCCCTCCTATCCGTGAGTTCGCCCCGGCAGTAGAGGCAGTGCAGGAGGCACTACCTCCCACACAAATGTCGTGGTCGGATGCGGTCAAGAGGGGAGGGAAAAAAAAGAAAAAGAACCCTGCCCTCCCACCTAAGGTGACTAAAGGCAACAGGCCCAAACCAGGCCCGAGGAGACTGCCTGCTCCCTCGACAGCTGCCGTGGTGGTAGCCGTGAAGGAGGGCAGCGAGGCCACGTACGCCAGCGTCATGGCTAAGGCCATGAAGAGCTTCTCGCTGGCGGATGTCGGCCTCGAACATGTGCGCGTCCGAAAAACGCAGACTGGGGCCCGCCTCATTGAGGTCCCGGGCGTGAACAGTGCCGCGGCCGCGGACGCGCTGCGCGATAAAATTGACGGGCTGGTGGGCGACGTGGCGAACGTCTACCGGCCCGTCAAGATGGCGGAAGTCCGGGTAGGTGGTCTTGATGAGACCATCTCCCCGGAAGATATTGCGGAGGCAATGGCGGCCAAAACGGGGTGCCCCCCCACTCAAATCAAGGTTGGTGCCATCAGGGTCCGACGGGACAGATCCGGAGTTGCATACATACGGTGCCCCGTGACGGTAGCAAATAAGCTAGCAGCCACTGGCCGACTACTGGTGGGGTGGTCGTCCGCCAGCGTAGTGGCACTGGGTCGAAGACCCATGCGGTGCTTCCGATGCCAAGGCATCGGACACAGCGGGGCCCTCTGCCCCTCATCGGTGGACCGGTCCAATTGGTGCCACAGATGCAGCGGTCAGGACCATTGGAGGGCCGCCTGTCAGTCCGCGCCATACTGCGCTGTTTGCCACCAGGCGAAACGACCGGCGGACCATGTTATGGGGGGCTGGTCGTGTGCCCCGCCACACACCAGGGGTAAAGCCTCTATGGCAGGCCAATCAGCGGCCCCCCCCACGAGACGTTCCGCCAATGTGGCGAACACCGATGAAGGAAGCCAGATGGACCTCTAAATGCCAGCACACCAGCATTTAGAGGTCCTTCAGGCGAACGCCAACCACTCCGCCCGCGCCCAAGACCTGCTCATGCAGGTCATGGCGGAGTGGGGCATTGGCGTTTTGGTGGTGGCTGAGCCGTACTTTGTCCCCCCCCAGCCCAACTGGGTCGGAGCGACGGATGGCTCGGTCGCCATTGTGGTGCCGGCGATGAGTGACCTCCCCCCCCTATCGGGAATGGCCAGGGGTTCGGGCTTCGCGGTGGCCAAGTGGGGAGACACTGTCCTAGTGGCAGTGTACTTCTCCCCGAATAGGCCACTGCGGGACTTTGAAGCCTTCCTGGTGGGGCTGGGGAGAGTCGTCGGAGGGGCAGCGCCGGCACCATTGGTGGTGATGGGGGACCTCAACGCGAAGAGCGCGGCGTGGGGTTCCCCCATCACGAACCCGAGAGGGGTGGCCCTCGAGGACTGGGTGGCGGCGATGGGGCTGGAGGTGCTCAACCGGGGCGACGCCAACACGTTTCGTTCGCGACCCCTAGCATCGCCGCACGTATCACGGACTGGCGCGTCCTGGAGGAGGTAGAGACCCTCTCCGACCTAGGTATATAAGGATGAGGGTCAGCACTTCACCGGGGGCCCTACCACCTGGCCCGAGAAGGCAGGCTGGTGCCGGAGGAGGACAGTTCCCAAGGTGGGCAGTCTCCCGTCTCGACCGGGAGATGGCAGACGAGGCTGCCATGGTAGAGGCGTGGTGCGCCTCTCCACCGCCCACCCTGGGAGTGGAGGAGCGGGCAGCTCAATTTCGGGTCGCACTGACGCTGGTGTGCGATGCGGCCATGCCCCGTGTGCGACGGCTGCCTACCAAGAAACAGGTATACTGGTGGTCGGAGGAGATTGCCGCCCACCGATCCGCTAGTAACGCCGCCCGACGTGCTTACACCCGCTGCAGGAGAAGGCGTCACCTGCCCGAGGAAGAGGAGCTCCTCCACAGTCAGCTCAGGGAAGCAAAGGAGGCCTTGGGAGTTGCCATCGCGAGGGGGAAAGACGAGGCACGGGAGGAGTTTCTGGCTGCGCTCGACAGGGACCCGTGGGGGCGACCGTACCGCTTGGTACGGAACAAACTCAAGCGCGCTCCCCCCATGGACGCCCTAGAGCCGGAACTCCTCACAAGGATAGTCGAGGGCCTCTTTCCAGCAGCAGCCCCTGATTTCCTTCCGCCATGCATGGGGGGCCCCTTGCGGGAGGACCCAGTCGATATTCCCCCGGTCACGGACGGTGAGATGGAGTGGGTGGTTGACCACCTCCGGTCCTGCAAGAAGGCGCCAGGGCCGGACGGAGTCCCGGGGAGGGTCCTCCCGTTAGTGATGAAGCACCTTGGAGGTCGCCTAAGGGCCCTCTTTGATGACTGCCTCAGAGAGGGGCGATTTCCAAGGTGCTGGAAGGAGGGGCGCCTAGTGTTGTTGCGCAAAGAGGGACGGCCACACGACTCCCCTGCCGGTCATCGGCCAATCGTCCTGCTTGACGAGACAGGCAAAATGCTGGAGCGCATTTTGTCCTGCCGCATCGTTGAGCACTTGGAGATCAAAGGGCCAAATATTAGCGACCGGCAGTTTGGGTTCCGGGAGGGGCGGTGCACAGTGGACGCCCTGTGGTCCCTCCGGAACTTTTGTGAGTGCGCGGAGGATAGGGGAGAGGGGGTGGTGGCGGTGTCGCTTGACATCACCAACGCATTTGGTTCCCTCCCCTTCTCAGTCGTAAGGGAGGCCCTCCGGTATCATAGGGTACCAGTGTACCTGCGAAGGATCGTAGAGCACTACCTTACCAACAGGGTAGTGCTCTATGACTGCGATGGTCGGCGGGTTGCCCGTGAAGTTTCATGCGGTGTT
Organism: Acleris cristana; assembly: GCA_948252455.1. NCBI lineage: Eukaryota > Metazoa > Arthropoda > Insecta > Lepidoptera > Tortricidae > Acleris > Acleris cristana. The sequence goes on along the minus strand of OX411771.1, from coordinate 47,669,320 downwards.
CCGCAGGGGTCCGTCCTTGGACCCCTGTTGTGGAACATCGGATTTGACTGGGCGATCCGAGGAGAGCTGCTTCCCCGAATGGCCACCATTTGTTATGCTGACGACACAATGGTGGCAGTGCGGGGTAAAGAGCTGAAAGAGACGCTCCGGAGCGCGTCGGTAGCGGCGGACCTTGTTGTGAACCGCATAAGGCTGCTCGGTTTGCAGGTGGCCCTCCCGAAGACGGACGCAATTGTCTTCGGGGGGAGAGGATGGCGAACAGACAGTGGCGCAACCATCCCGATTGCGGCTGAAGCGGTCCAGATAAAGGCCAATATAACGTACCTTGGCCTAGTCCTGGACCGCAGGTGGGACTTTGGGGAGCACTTCCGGCAGCTTGCTCCCCGGATAGTGGGTGCCGCATCGGCCCTCAGCCGACTGCTGCCGAACGTAGGGGGACCAAGAGCGCCATGCCGACGCCTATTTGCAGGCGTTGTGCGCAGTATGGCGCTCTATGGGGCACCAGTATGGGCTGACAAACTGTCAGCCAAAAATAAGGCCCTCCTCCGGAGACCGCAGAGGATCATGGCCCTCCGAATTGTGAGGGCCTACATGACGGTCGCGCACGCAGCCGCGTGCGTCTTAGCCTGCACCCCGCCGTGGGAGCTGGATGCTCAGGTGCAGGCTGAGACGTACAATTCGAGGATAGAGTCCAGGGCCTGAGGTGAGCGCCCGGAAGCTTTAAAAACCCGACTGCATTTTTTGATATTGTTATTAGACCCGTTTATTAATGCTACTATATTCGTATATATTTGAGACGGTCACATTAAGACCTTTTAAATGATACCTACACTGTAATAATTAGAAGACTTATTTTGCCATTGTTATTTGAATTTTAACAGTTTTACAGCCTGTTTCACAATCGACAAGTAAAGCATATTTTACACATAAATTTAGCCCTTTCTCTTCCTTACACATGAAAATAGACAAGGAGAGAGACAACTTTAAATCGCAGATGAATTTAATCGTCGATTGTGAAACAGATCCTAAGTATCTTATGTTATGCCGAGTATCACATTTAAATAGGCTCAAGCGTTTAGAAGTTATGGTAGAATAAACAATCGTACATACCGATCGAGCCAAGCTTTGGGTGATGGCCAAAGTAAGTTTAAAATCGGCAGCGGCGGCGTACTTTCGGAGTAAAATCGGCGTTATTATTTATTATTAAAATTTTAAAAGCTTCCTTTTTTTAGCTAATAATTACCTACTAAAGAAAAAACAATCAAATGTTTGTCGTTTGTTTGTTGTCAAAATCGAGTGACTCGAAATAAAATCAGCTATTCATCATTAGTAAAACTTTGAGTGTAAGGAGAGTTAACCATTTGGTGCGTACATATAGAAAAAATTACTTATGTATAACTTGAATATTGCAAAAGGTGTTCTAGGAGGGCAACGTCTAAAAGACAGTGCAAATATTTCATTTTTCAAGAAATATGTTTTGTAATTCATTAACTACTTGTCCCCCCGCCTGCAATACCTTTTCCAATATTCAAGTTATATAAGTACATTGCTCTTACAAATACCTACAGATTATAGAGCTTGTTTTTCGCTTTTCAGTTGATATTTTTATTGTGATCGGGTTTTTTTTTATTTTTATTATTTCGCAATTTCAGTTTTAGTCAACAATTACATACTTTTTCAAAATGGTAGCGTCAGTTTTATAATGTAGGTATATAATAAGCATATATAAGTATGTAGAGTGGGCGTTCATTTTCATTAAGACTGTTAAAAAATAAAAATGATTATTAAATTGACAATTAAGACGAATCAAATGACACCTCATCTTCAGAATATTGTTACGTACGTGGAAGTAGGTAACTGATAGAAATGCACGAATACACCGATTATCAAAAGTAGACTTTAATAACGCACGTACTTAAACCGTTACAAACAATTATCGCACAATAAATTCGAATACTCAGATGATCGCTCGGGTCGCTCTTGTTCGCACTGTTCGCTTTCCAATTAAAGACTGACTAGGTACTTGCAATCGGTCCGCCTTTATAGTTCCCGTCTCCGATCATTCCAGAATGCGTTCTGGAATGATCGATGTACTTTGCCTCGCCAAGGTCGTTCGAGACTATTCGTTGCTGGAATGTTCTACGCCTTTCTACTTTGTATTGTTCGCGATGTCCTTGACCTTGACTCACGGGTCTGGAATATTCTGCGTATTGCTGTCTCATTTCCAATCGTGTTATCTCTTTCACATGCTTCTTGAAGGTTCTCAGTATCGCTTCTCTCTCTCTAATCATGCTATCTCTTTCACTCTTAGTGGAAAATTGCCATATACTGAAAACGCTTCTAAAGCATCGAAATTCACGATTGAAGATGAGACGCCTTATCCCATCGGCGTAACACTACCCCCTCCTAAGACATGCTCGTCCCGAGCATTATTAGTTCCGTAGTATCTCGCCAATCGGTCAACGTGGACAACCTTGCAGGGACTTCGCTGGCTTCGCGGTATCCTATACGTAACGTCGTTGATCTTAGTAACTACTTTGTACGGCCCTTCCCAATTCGGTGATAGTTTCGGGGATTTCCCTTTTCTTCACGTGGGGTTATGCAGCCACACCAATGAACCTTCCTCGAACCCCACTTGGTTAGATTGTCGGTCATATCGTGTCTTCATCTTCACGCTGGCTTGAAGTCCATGTTCACGAACGTGACTGTGAACATCGTCTATCCGGTTTCGCAAATCACTGGCATACTCGGTGATTGATTTCGGCGAATCTGGAGGACGTCCAGTAAACAGGTCTGCAGGCAAACGAAGTTCTCTTCCAAAGTTTACTTAAGCTGGGGTGACAGCCGTTCTCTCGTGAGTTGCCGACCTATGCGACATCAGGAAGAGGGGAATATGCCTGTCCCAATCCTTTTGGTGACTTTCAACAAACTTTGCCAAATGTCTTTCCAACGTCTGGTTGAATCTCTCGACCATTCCGTCCGATTGTGGGTGATATGGCGTAGTTCTAGTCTTATAAATTCCCATGATTCGGCAACTCTCCTGGAACACCTGGGACTCAAAATTTCTGCCTTGATCACTGTGAATTTCGAGAGGCACCCCAAATCGACAACACACTTCCATCACTAATTTCTCCGCTACAGTGACTGCTTCTTGGTTAGGGATGGCAAATGCTTCAGGCCATTTGGTGAAGTAATCCATTATAACGAGGATGAACTTGTTTCCCGAGTCGGATGTTGGAAACGGGCCTGCAACGTCTAAAGCAATCCTTTCCCAAGGAGCTCCAACATTGTACAACTTGAGCGCTCCTCTACTGCGTGTTTGCGGCCCTTTCACTGAAGAGCAGTTTGTACACTTCCTGCACCAGTCTTCCACATCTTCACGACAGTGAATCCAGTAGAAGCGTTGTCGAATTTTCATTATGGTTCTCTTCACTCCTAGGTGACCACCAGTAATTCCATCATGGAAAGATCTCAAAACGACACTCACTCTTGTTGTAGTAGACTAGTCTTAAGTTAGTGTATTAGATAGATCTCATTATTAACGGAAAGACAACCGTATAGGCAAATCGATGTACCTTAGCATAGTATATTAGTTTTAAGGTATTTTTTATAATAAATGTTTCTATATTGTTGTGTTTTTGTTTCCCGCCAAAGTGGCAAATTATGTTTTTATAATTGTTATCAATTATCTATTTTTATGATGTGCAAACAAGCACTCATTATTAATATGTAAAAACCACGGTTGTCTATAGCTTCAGTTTTTACCAAATCGAAATTACGGGTAGTACAAAAGGTCCACATACAAAATACCCACATAATCGCCTTGCATAAATTAACCTAAAGGTTAATAGGTTATTTCTATACCTCAAAATATAGTACCAAACAACCTGCGTGTTGTAAACCAACTAGCACCTAATTACCAAAATAAATATTGACAATATCATGTAATTAGCATAATTAGATAAGTAAAAAATTTACTAATTTACCATAATTACAGTCAATAAAAATACGGACCACTATAAGGTAAAGGTGGCTAGTATAAAATGCGAGGCGCCCTCTATTCGGCACGCACTTCACTCCAGCCAGCTCGACCGTCAACATTTCCGCCTCTCGCACAATCGAGTGTTTCATTTACTCCCGCCGCCGACGCACCCCTCAAAATACAGTCCACTACTTCTACTTTCGCCGACGAATCTTCGAAGCGGCCAGCCTATGGGTCCAGTCTAATGGCTGATTTACATTGATCCAGCAAAAGCATGCCAGTAGAAGTACATTGAAGAGTTGGTTTTCACGTTTGAGGCGAGAGTTATTGTAACGACGCAATGTACTTCTACTGGCATGCTTTTACTGGCCCAATGTAAATCAGCCATAACACAGGAGAGCAGTGGGAAAACTTCCCGCCTAAATACTTCGGGGAGTTGCTCCCCACAGTTTGGTCCATTCGGAACCGGATTGCTGTACTATCGCTGCAACAACGTCGGACATCTCAAGTTGAACAATCGAAAATCGTCGCGGCGGGAAACAAGCGTCAAGAAACCAGCGAGAAGAGAAAAAAAAATGCGTGTTTAAATCGATCAATCATAAGTGAGTTAACGAGCAGGCTCACGACGTCCTTATAAGGACGTACCGCTCGAGCAAGCGCCGGTACGGTTGTTGCTGGTAGTTCAGGGGCCTTGGATAGGCAAGCAAAGGGTTGGTCGTTCCTACCAACCCGTGTTCGCACCCTGGACCCAGTAAACCCTCTGCCGGGTGGTTCCCTCCCCCACCCCTCCTCCTATTTTCCCATTCCTAGCCGGTATCACCGCGGTAGGCACCCCGGCTAGGCTGTTAGTGGTAGCGATAATAGGTATTAGTTTTTTGTTTTGTTTTTTTTTGTACAAATTTAAATACGTGGAGCCACGGAACCGGTGTAGAACGTAACCCGCAAAGTAGTACGCAACATAGTGAAAGGGAAATACTTGAGCCTACTTTAGACGCGTCAATAATGAGTAATACTCCAACGGTGGTAGGAGCTGAGGGCGCCGCGCCGCCCAATAGGCATGTGAATTTTGAACCTACTCCATCCGGTACGAGTAAGCTATCACAGATTAGAACGGAACTAGAACCGCAAATGACGGAAGATGGCCGCAACGTAACAATGTACGCTAATAAGGTTGCAAATACAGTAGCGTCCATTCAAACGTTGAACCAACCCCAATACCTTTATTCGCCGGAGTTGGTTAATAAAGTAATCGAAAAGTTAAGCATAATCTTAAAGTACAGATGATTCGAGTACAAAAGCACGCGATCGGGTGTGCCCGACTTAATTCTTTTATCGCGATTTCTGAACGAGGTAGGCGACCAATGCGGCGCGATGTTTGCCTTAGAAACGATAAGGGAAGATAATAGGTTCACGCGAAAGGCAAAAGTAAACGCGATATCGTATAACCAGTCGGCACCCGAAGATAGCGATAGCGAATACGAAAGCCCCTCACCGCGTAAAACCGTCGCGGCGGTGGCAAACAAAAAGCATAAAACTCAAACGAATTCGAAGTCGAGCCAACCAAGTAAATTCCCAATAAACGATCAGGCACAAGTACGAACGAAATGCGTCGTGTGTGGCGGGGACCACAGCGCCGCAAAGTGTGCGGATTTTATCAAGTTAAATGCAAACGACGGATGGGAAACGGCAAAACGGACTCATTTGTGTTTTAGGTGTTTAGGCGAATCGCACAAAAAAATTATTAGGTGTAAATACGTACCTTGTTCGGTGGACGGGTGCAAAGCATCCCACCACAAACTGCTCCACAATAAAGATCGGTGGCCGATAGTGGAGCATGTAGCGTCGAACCAAGCCGCAAATCACAACGTGATTACGGTCAACCATGTGAGCCAAGCGAAAACTTACCTAAAGGTAGTCCCGGTAGAAGTGACAGGTCCGTTACGCACAATCGTAACACACGCTCTACTGGATGAAGGCTCCATGATGACACTAATCGAACGAAACACAGCCGATAGGGTCGCGAATCAGAGGCTCTACTTTGAAATCCGTAATTCGAACTTCGTATCGCCCCATCACTTTCTTGCGAATTAGTGACGCGTCGAGAGCAAAAGGGATAGCAATAGACGAAGTTCGAATTACGGATTTCAAAGTAGAGCCTCAGGGCCGTCCCGAACCCCTGACGATAAAGGGAGTAGGCGGTCATCGGATAGACGATCTGCGATCTTGTAGGTTACATGCGAGTACGATAAACGAGCTGAGTTTGTTGCCACAGGGCGTCAGTCGCGAGTTAGTTAGCAAGTGTGAACACCTAATAGACCTGGAAGACGAGCTGAGTTATGAGCGCGCGAAGCCTACGATTATTATCGGCCAGGACAACTGGCAATTGATAGTTAGCAGGCAACTCAGGGTAGGCGACAAGAGCGAACCGGTCGCATCATTAACGTCTTTAGGGTGGATCTTACATGGTTACGACGACGCACCTACAAAAAGTATAGCTTCAATAAACCACATCAAATCGCCAGCAAGCGAAGAACAGGCAATTAAAATGATCAAAGATCATTTCGCAATAGAGTCGTTAGGTATCGCACCGCGAACGACGATAAACGACCCGGAGGAAAGGGCGTTATCGATACTCAACGAAACGTGCGCGAAAATACCTAACGAAAATAGATACGAGGCAGGCTTATTGTGGAAAAGTGATAACGAAGTGCTGCTAAATAACAAGAACCAGGCTCTCAAAAGGTTAACAAACCTAGAGAAAAAAATGTCCAAAGATCCTGCTCTTGAAATCGAATACGAAAAACAAATAAGTAATTTAATCGAAAAGGATTACGCGGAAAAAGTCATAACTCCACCGTCGTCAGATAGAACCTTCTATCTACCGCACTTCGCGGTAACGCACCCGCAAAAGCGGAATCAAAATTAAAATAAAGTTAAGTTAAAAAATCAAAATTAAAATAAAGTTAAGTTAAAAAATTAACCAGGTTTCCGAGCTCTGTCTGTGGTTAGACCTTTCAAGAAGGGACTGGACGCAACTCTCAACAAATACAAAAATAACGATGATTCAAATTTTTCGTAAACTGTGTTAGATACGTACAGTCAACAGCATAAATAAGTAATCATTTATGTACCTTGTCACTTTAACGTCGTGTTTGAAATGTTATACAAAATTGTGAAACGATTGAAAGCGACAAGGTACAGAAATTATCACTTATTTATTGTATTGTATCGATTATCGATATCACTGGCTGAATGTTACATAATTGTATTGCCATTTCGCCTTCTTTTGTTCGATGTCTTTATTTTCAATGAGTACACCTTTTAAAATTCAACATGTACCTACTTCTATTATACTTAGAAAATTGGTAAGTAACTAATTTTCAAAATTCATAAATATCGTACGCTGATATTCCTTTATGAATTTTGTAATTTTTCGTTACATCTGGCAACCACACTTGCGTGACCACTGACCGTCCAGCGATGCGCGATTACGAATGGTTAGACTAATCGAGTAATCAAAGATTACTAATATAAATAATCGAGTAAGAAATTAGAACTATACTAATATAATATTGATAATCGATTTTTGACTACTAATTAGTAACTAATGTCAGTAATTGTGGTTGGCGCCATATGGCTGTTTAGTACCGAACTTCGGGTGTCTTTCGTAGATATTCGGGTATCTTCAGAGGCCCTACTTTGAAAATCGAAGTTCGAAGTTACGTTCGCTCCATCACCTTCTCTCGATTTAGTCTCGAATGACGAGTGACAGGGATGGAACTAACGTAACTTCGAACTTCGATTTTCAAAGTAGGGTTTAAGAAAACTGCTCTGGATTTGCGAACCAAAATCAACGATAAAGTAATTTACAAAAAATTACATAATTGGACAGATGTTTTCAGAATGACAGCCAGCCATAGACCCCCTATTATTAAATAAAATAAATGTGCTATAATTATTTCACAGAATGACATTTGGCTCTGTCATTTTACTGCAGTGAATTAAAAGTCAGACCGTAGTAATATGACGGATAATCGAATGATCTGCAAAGTGATTCGAATGATCTAAATAATCAACTAATCGTCCAATAGGGAATATGCTTGGATTTTTTAAATCGCATTTGTCAACAAAACATAAAAATACCGTAAAAGACATCACCAAAATTGAAATTAAAATTGAAATCGGTCAAGAAGTACGGATGATAAAAGCATTTTAAACTGCTAATTAGACAGAGAGATCCGAAGTGCACCGGTGACGTCATTGTGCAGTTCGGCCATATAAACTCCACGTAAAATTCTGTTTTGCCTGAAAATACTGGAAAAGGGCCGAATTTTAAGTACCCGAAACCGACGTGCGTGCATGACTAGATGTATGCTAGATGTATGAATATGGAAGAAGCGAAAGAGATTTGTCAAGATCGTAGCAGGTGGCAAGAAGTGGTCTCTGCCTACCCCTCTGGGAAACAGGCGTGATTTAATGTATGTATGTAGATAGGAACAAATCTTTGTTGGCTTACATCTTGGTTATTTTTATAGCTATTCAAAAAATGTATTTTCTCATCTGTTTGTTAAATGAATCAGCGTTTATTGAAGCTGTAAAAAAACATGCATATTCCCTATTGACGGCTATGCGCGCACCAGCAAAGTTGCGCGTGCGTGCATAGCGTATGACTTGACATACCCTATAATATAATCTGAAGCTCTACTTTGAAATCCGTAATTCGAACTTCGTCTATTGCTATCCCTTTTGCTCTCGACGCGTCACTAATTCGAAATCAGTAATTCGAAAAGTTCGAATTACTGATTTCAAAGTAGAGCCCCTGTCTGTGGATTGACTGACCATTAAATCAGTGTTGCCAGAAGGTAACTTTTGTACTTTTAGCTTTGTCAGGTTACTACCGGGGGCCTGTTTTATAAAACTACAAATTACAATTTACAGGTTACAAGTTTCCATTTGACACAACCTCGACCAATGACGACCAGCCATTTGAGCAGTGTTGCCAGTTTAGACCTGTAAAATTGTAACTTGTAGCTTTATAAAACGTGACCCGGGTTACCCAGACCAAAAGGTTACTTTTAGGTTACTTTTGAACTCTTATTTTTATGTTCAAATATTATTTAAGCGCTGTTGAATATTTATTTAATTTTGTCCGGGTGACGCTGTAACTACGTAAAATGGAACGTGCGTTTGACGGAAAAATAGCTCAGCTACCGCGAAGCACGTTGCTATCGTGCCGTCTCTTTTACTCATAACATGTAATACAGAAGAGTGAAAGGGACTTCAGAGTTCAGTTTTTCATTTCATAAAAATGTCTTATGTATACACAGAGTTATACTCGGTCGGTTCAAGAGGTATGTTTTTAATTGACATAAAACGGTCCATAGTATGAGGTAACTTTTCTTGGCAAAAGGTTACTTTTTTATCACACCGGGGGAACTTTTGGAAATTGGGTCTGGCAACACTGCATTCAATTCATGTTATGTTAATGTTATTAATGAGTTCACATATACCCTTATCTGTGATTCACATTCATATTCATATTCGATTAATCTCTTGGTCTTTTAACATATATATTTTATCGATCCAAATAAAGGATTTCGTCGTATTTTTCTTAGTGAACTGAATAATATTGTCTTTATAGCCTGCCGGTACTTTACCTACACATGAAACTTTTGTTACTGCATATTCCAACCAAATAGAGAATGTCAGCCGGTTTAGATTTTTGGCTTACCGTATTCTTCATTAAAAACAAAAAATAGCTGTAAAAAAATCATTTCGATACGTCAAATAGTTTTCGAGATATTGAATTTTAAACTTCGTATGCGGCGCTCGAAACTCGGCGGCTAGCGCTCACGGATGATGACGTCATCGTTTAACAGCGGTACGCGCTCTTATATGAACGAGTAAGTTTACAGGGCTATATATTTTTAACCGTAATAAGTAGCCAGTTGAAATTTTCACAGAATACGTGTTATTATAAAATCGCTCGTTTAAAATCATAAAATGAACAATAAATCAAATCCCAAGAGGGATACAAGAAACATTAAAAAAAATCTTTTTTTTAGCAATTTTATACGGATTGTATTTTTATAATGGCTTCTTATTTTGATGCTATTTTAAGCTTAAATTGTGGTCTAATTTTCATTGTTTACGACTAAATAGCAATCTTAAGTAAAACTTCTACAAATATGTGACAAAACTAATTATCAACACGATGGTTTAGGCGGTCACCCATCCTGTTTTAGACTACGCTTGTAGTTGCTTAACTTTGTAAGTCGTAATAGGTAGGTACTCGTAATTATTTTTACGAATTCGTTTTGATGTTACTATGGTAGTTATGGTTATCTATTGTTTTGTATTACATACAGTTTAACTAAACAAACTGTCTGTCACTGACCGGCTTTTCTGTGTGTAATGTTTGTCGAATATGTTGGTAAATAGAAATTAGAAAAATATTAATCAAGCACTTTTAATTTTGGGTTCACCGTTTTTTACATGAAAATACCAAAAAAATATGTTGATAGCCAAGGTGAAACATGCCAAAAATTAAAAACCAAGTGCGAGACGCGGGACGCAGGCGGCAGAGCCCGCAGCGGTAGGTACCTACCGTCGAGTACAAAGATATGTATACATTTGTGGCCCGGCCCTTATTTCAATGGAATAAGGTGAAAAAGTGTATACATATCTTTGTACTCGACTGTACTATTCAATAATTATGATTCACGCAGTTCGCTACGCGGGCGCGGTCGCGTACAGGGGTGTGATTCTCTTAAGAAGCAAAGGTGAGCGAATGAACGAGTGAAGTCCAAGCGGCGAGATTAAGTAGTCCCGTCAAAGTGAACAAAACACATTTTAGGGCGTGCATTTTCAATTTGGCAGCATGTCGTCTCGAACATATAAGGCTGCCTAATTGAGAATGCACTCGCTAATATGTGTTTTGTTCGCTCGGACGGGACTTCTTAAACTCGCCGCTTGGAATTCAGTCCTGCGTTCGCTCACCTTTGCTTTTCAGAGAATAACACCCCAGCGTACCCGTAGTTTTAAGGAATCTTACTCGTTTAAAATGTCGGAGCCGCGGAAGTCAAGATTGTCCTCTATTGTATCAAAGTGTATAAACGGGCGTTGGTCCCACAAAAAAAAACGAATACACACACTACCTTGCATACCTACACGAAATAACACGGTAATAAATAAATGTAATAATCTAATAATACTCAAAAACAGTTCAACACTACTTGCTACTACCTACAGTTGGCGTGGCGGCCGCTAATGCCTAGACCTAGCGAAGCGAGAGTGTTGTAGGTATATAGGTACCTATCTAATTGCGAGTGAGCGACTTGGTAGCCAATGAAAGTTAGTAAACAATGAAAATTAGACTACAATTTAAGCCTAAAATAGCATCAAAATAAGAAGCCATTATAAAAGCACAATGCGTATAAAAATGTTTCTTGTATGGGGACCCCTCTTTGGATTTGATTTATTGTTCATTTTATAATTTTAAACGATAGATTTTATAATAACACGTATTCTGTGAAAATTTCAACTGGCTACTTATTACGGTTAAAAATATATAGCCCTGTAAACCTACTCTTTCATATAACGGCGCGTACCGCTGTTAAACGATGACGTCACTCCAGCAAGATGGCCCCCACGCGCTTTAATATTATTGACCCAAACGTTTGTAGAATCAAAACTACTGGGTCTATTTGAATGAAATAAAAAGTAGTATGTTTGTTTATTTATAAACATTACTGTTACAAAGTTTCAAGCGATTTGGCGTACCTACTGACATTCTTCATTCTGTGAGGAAATTCCTTACGGAACCATAAAAAACTAGCTTGTGGTGAGTTTCCTACGTAATATGATTATATTCGCGTCCTGTGACGTTCCTTGTGGCGAGTGTGTTAATTTGAGCTATCATTTATTTCAGCATACATTAAGCACGTTGAAAGAAACTCCATAAGGTTAATATGAGGTCCCTCCGTCCCGGCTTAGTCACCCACTCAGGCGAGGCCTCTAATCCCCAGTGGTAAGTCTCCGTTTCTTCTTGTCCTTACACACGCTGGTAGGATAATCCCTATTATGACCTGTAACTAATAACCTCAATTATTTTTTTTGTTGCAGGGGTTTTCTTATTCTTTATATACCATAACCACTTTATATACGATTGAATTCTTCACTCGCTGTTGAACGAGCTGGTAAAGGTCCGGCCCAGCTTCTATGAAGTCTACTGGAGCTGTTGCTGTCTGAGGAATGATGTTGCTTGGCAGTCAACCCTGCCTCTTGCAGAACTCTGGTGATGTCCATTTTACTTAACTAAACTTTATTACTCTGTCTCTCTTCCATAAGATAATGGCGCCTTTGTTTATTACTTAAAAGGCAAAAGTTATCTCGCAGTTCGGGGTAAAGTAAAGGGGACGCAGAACACCAAAAAATCAACAAAATGGTATCATGATGACACCTAATTTAAATGATTTTATCTTAACATAATCTTAGTATATTGACATAATTCTGAAGCAACAATTTTTTTCTGAATTTACCAACATTTGAGCCCCTGTATCTCAGCTAATTTTGATTTTAGAGAAAAGTTTTTCAAGTAAAACATGCTTATTTTAACGTGTTCTATAAGATAAAATCATTTAAATTAGGTGTCATCATGATACCATTTTGTTGATTTTTTTTGTCCTGCATCCCCTTTACGTTGCGTAACGTATTCTGAATTCTCACAATGAAATATGTACCTTTTCGTGTAGTAAATAAAGTATATTTTGAGTCTTATTTGCAGCGTCGCGTCGCGTCGCGTCTCGGTATGAATTGACCCTAAGGTCAAAAAACGTAGCACACATGTTTTTTAAAGTAACAATTTTTGATATTCATACACAACACAAGTTTGAAAAAGAACCAATTGTCTCTATAAAATGCCTCTGAGTACAGTAGTAAGTCCCTGTGATGCTACATTCTGTCGTTAGTTTTACAGTAATGCAACCAATTAATAGTATATACCTAACTGTACCTAACTCTAATCTAAACATAAATTAGCTAACCTATATAACCTAACCAACAAAATGTTGGAAAACCCCCGACATTGACATTTCAAAGTTCAATACTTCAAAAACGGCTGAACCGATTTCGATATAAAATGTCTAAGAACCACCGCTAATAAAAATACAACACCTCAATATCCTCAAACAAGCTGGTGTTTAGGAAGCAAACATAGGTATATTGTTTTTTTTATTATCTATCAGAGTGCCCTCTGTCACTAGCAGGACTATCCTAATGCTGGACACCAGGCTCATACAGCCAATGCTTGGGATTTCCAGGGTTCACCACTAGGAGTAAACCACCGCTAGGAGTACACCATCTGCTTGAAGCACAACGCGGATCGGGTTCTACACCCTGACTACTCCTTCTTGGCCGGAGCGGCCTCTACCTTCGGTGACCAGGATCGTCGGGTGGGTTCCAGTGTTACACACTGGGTGCTATCCCCGACGCCAGGATCCTGTCCTGTCATCGCACACCGTCGGGCTGCTGAAGGTTGTGTCTTCACTGCTGCTCTACATCACTAACTGCGAGGGAAGTGCTAGCTCGCTTCGCAGAACCAGACCACACCCTACGAACCTACCTACCCTCTTTTGTTCACACTACCGTCGTTCTTATAAATAAATAAATTAAACTTGTCTTGAGTTTTTACTTGCCACCCGGTAGGACGTGAGGACGTGACAGTGGCTCAAACAGTGAAGGAAAAACTTGTGTACACGGGCTAGACATCAAAAATATGTGTAATGTGTACATTTTTGCACCTTATTTCAATGAAAAAAAAAAAGGTAAACATCTTTAGACTTTAAGTGTACAATAAACAGAGGCCTAGACCTAGACAGTAGGTACTATAAGTTATATTTGTACAAAATTTTATCCATGCAAGCCGTTAATGTGTCATCAATACCTATGGGTATCACAAACGCATATATCTAAATATATAAAAGGCAAACCTGACTGAAAAAAAACGCCTAGCAACACCAGCCGGCTAAGACGTCAAAATTGAGTGCCAGTTTTAATATTTAGGTTTTAAGTAGTTTTAATGTTTAAATTGTAGATTTTTGGGACTTAAACCCAAGATAAACACATAAATGTTAAGTGTAAATGTTATTACGACTACAAGTGCTGTGAAGAAACTATTATCACGAGTGCAAAATCTGACATATAACACTAGGTCAACGACTTCGTGATTTGAAAATGATTTGAAAATTACACCGTCTGCTGTACTGATTAATCATCAACGAAACCTGGGGAGTATTGTTATTTTATAATTTCGTTATTACTTCTACTTCGGCGTTAAATTTCAACCCAAATAGTGGTCTTTTAACAACGTAATTTGATCAAATTATGTGACATTGACAGCGCGAAAAGGATCTTAGTTTTTATAATGTTTTGGTAGATGTGTGGCTTATTTAAAGCCTTAGTACAGCGAGCCATTGACTAATTAGTACTGTAATAGTAAAATTATTGTAGTCATTAATATACCTACATATCCTTAAGACAATGTTTAGTTTATTTTGTGATGTTGACACTCTAAGATAGTTAAAGTGTAAATAAGGCTAACTATTGATAGGTGTATCTTGTTTATTAAACCGTTTTGTGTCCTGGTATTGTACTCTGTCATCATGTTTTCAGCGAAGCCCACAACCCATCGGGATGTCCTCGTGAACAAACTGCGGAACACTCAATCTGAGCTTAAGACCGTCAACGAGCTCAATGCACGGCTGTTGCAGGAGCGTGACGAGAGTGAAGAGGAAGTCCTACGGGTTATTAATAACAACAAAACCCTCAAGAGTTCTCTTGCCAAACTGGACTTAGAGTTTGTCGACATGCGTGAACAGCGGGACCGCCTCCAGGCCAATGTGGACCAGTTCCAGCAGTGCCGCGACACGCACGAGGAGGCGCTACGGCGGATCCGGGACCTGGAACAGCTACTGGAGGTGCAGCAAGTGAAGCAGGACACTACTTGTGCCAGATGTGTTGCGGAGGACTCGGCTTACAATGTAAGCTTGTTTGCGGAGCTCAATACTTCTTACTCTGAAGTTAACCAAGATATTGTAACAGTGGACCTTACAAATTCTTTAGACATTATTGATCCCAAACCATCTAATATTGCTGTGAGGGGATCAAACAAAATTAAAAAGTATTTAAGATTAAGTAGATTCATAAAAAAGTCGAAAGTTTTATTACGATGTAACAAAACTTTTATGAAATTAACACCAATTAGATACACTAATGTAGCTTTATATAATGAACTTTTAAATTGTCAACACGAACTGGAGTGTATTAATAAAGATTTTAATACCAATGCGGAACAGCTTCAGAAAATGGAAATGGCTCTGCAGGATGTCTCTAATAAGTATACATTATCTTGTAAACAAATGGAGGAGTACATAGGCTTCATGAACAATATCATTGATCTAGGTAATACTAATATGGAGAGACTGGATTCACTGGTAGGTAAATCATGCGTTGGCTACGGCGGCTCTCCCTGCCACGGTAGGAAGCAGAGCCTGCCGGCGCCGCGCCGCGCCCGCCCCGCGCCCCCCGCGCCCGCCGCGCGCTCCCCCGCGCCGGCGCCGCTCGCCGCGCCCCGCGCGCCCCGCCCGGCCCCCCGGGCAGCGCCGGGCGCGGGGCCGCCGCGTGTTCCGACGGCATCGGCTGCAGCGCAGCAAGGGGACACTCCAAGCTGCGCGCCCGAGCCGCCCGGACTGGGCGCGCCATGCGTGACACCTTCTAGGCAAGTCTCTCCCTCGCCCAGTACTATACCGACCCTGGTGTGCAGGACCGTTATGTACACTGATGAAGGAGGTATTGGGTTGGGGTCTAAAATGGTTAAGCACCTTGATCATAAAACTATAAACAACTGTCTACCAGGAATGTCTATGGACCACCTGATCTCACGCATCTCTGCAGACACATTTGATCGCGATACAACTTTAGTTGTGTTACTAGCAAACAGTTTGGCTTTTAGTAAACATGACATACTTAAATTGTCTGAGACCCTCACAGAAAGTAGCAAAGGTGATGTAGGTAAAATAATTATTTGTGCTTGTCTGTTTTCCCATAAATTAACAGATAAATGTAATAGAAATATCGATTATCTTAACTCAATATTATATAAAATGGCATTATATAATCCTAAAATCTCATATTTTGACACAAATAAATTTGTAAACAAATTCGATTTGACGCGTAACTATTGTTATTTACCAAGTAGGTACTTAGATGAGTGTGCTAAGTTGTTAGCATATAATATTTTAGACCCCGTTATGACTAGCATAGCGAGTGATAACAGTAGGACGGAGCCTGCGCTGAGTTTTATTAGCGCCGGCTCTGCGCCGGAGCTGCTACCTAATTTAAACTGATAGCTTCGACAACTGCCGCGGCTGCCGGCGTTCGCGGCGACAGTCGCGGCGTCTCCGTGCCTGCCCATAGGCCGACGAGCATTACAAATAATTTGGGTGGTAATGTAATAAATATTATTCACCAGAATATACAGGGATTTTCCAGTAAGGAACTTGAAATTGGTTTATTTATAGATAGTACTAATATACACGTTTTATGTGTTACTGAGCATTGGCTTAAAGGTTACGAGTGCATGTTTAATTTTAATAATCATAACATAGTTAGTATGTTTGCTAGGCAATCTTGCAGTCGGGGGGGATCTTTAATACTAGTAAAAAATAACATTAAATGTAAGGAGCGTAAAGATATTGTTATGCAGTCCATTGAACGACACATTGAAATTGCGTGTATTGAAATGGAGCAATTTATTATTGTTTGCGTATACAGACCCCCTTCAGCGGATTACAAACTATTTGAGAGCGTTTTAGAAAATGTTCTAAGTTGTGTTTTTAATAGTAAAAAGGGTATAATTGTTTGTGGAGATTTTAATGTTAATTTACTCGACAAATCGCCCATGTCTATCAACTTACTGAGCGTTTTTAGATCTTTTAATTTAGTAAATTTGTTTTATGAGCCTACCAGAATCACAGCAACCAGCGCAACGTGTATTGATAATATATTTAGTAATTTTGACCCTATACGGAAATCAATAATTAATATGTTAACTTCGGACCACTGCGGTCAACAAGCTTCTTTTAAGGGAAACACTAATAATGCTCCTCAAGATTTTATATTCAGGCCGATTTCTACAAATCGATTGGACTTGTTTAATGCTAAGCTCACCAAACAATTAAATTATATGACGAGTACTCGGGATGATCCGGATAGCTTGTATTCTTCATTATTTCATTGTATTGTCAAGGAATTTGACGCCTGCTTCAGTTTGATGAAGGTAAAAGGTCAGCAAGGTACGAAATTTAGTGACTGGGCTACACCGGAAATTCACGCAAAAAGGTATAAATTGTATGAGTTATATGCTACAAGAGCTATTGATCATAGGCCAGAGTTTCTAGATTACGTCAAAAACTACTCTAAAGAATTCAAACACATTTGTGCCGCCGCAAAGTCAGAATATTTTTCTAACAAAATCCGTAACTCAGATAACAAAGTTAAAACTGTTTGGAATGTAATTAATACTGAAACTGGTAAAACTAGAGTTAGAGACCCTCACTACAGCCTCCAAGTTGAAGGTACTGTGGTGAACTCGGACCTAGATGTAGCTAAAGAGTTTGAGCGGTTCTTTACAAATATACCTTTAGACACCACTAAATCATTATCATCATCTCCTGATAAAGCTGAAATATTATTAAGATCAAATGTGAAGGAATGCACAGATGTTTTTAAATTTTATCACGTCTCTCCAAAAATTGTTATTAAAACTTTTAGGTCACTAAATATAAAAAAGACAGTCACAGTACTACAGTCCATCTTAGAGTTAACTGCACCATACCTAGCTGCTTTATTTAACAAGTGTGTAGATATTGGAGTGTTTCCCGATCTGATGAAACACAGTAGGATTATTCCCTTTTTTAAGTCAGGGGCAAAAACAGACCCCACAAATTTTAGACTAATTTCGATACTGCCAGCACTGAGTAAAGTTTTTGAAAAATTAATTCTTAACCAAATATCTTCACATTTTTGTAAGAATAAGTTGCTTCATAGTAGTCAATTTGGGTTTACCAAGGGGCGGTCAACAACAGATGCCGGTTCTACCCTAATTAAATATGTATTTGATGCCTGGGAAGAATCACTAGATGTAATTGGAGTTTTCTGTGATTTATCCAAGGCATTTGACTGCGTTGATCACGTTACGTTAGTAAGGAAGCTAAGCTACTACGGTATTAAAAACGGTGCACTTGATCTTATTATTTCTTACCTTGCTCACCGGACTTAGCGGGTGGACATAAACAGAACGCAATCTCCTGGATCAGCTGTTGCTATGGGAGTGCCTCAAGGCTCAATTCTGGGCCCATTCTTGTTTTTGATTTATATCAACGATCTCCCTTATGTTGTGCGCGACAAACATGAAATAGTTCTGTTTGCCGATGATTCAGATTCAGATTCAGATTTTATTACTCAATATAACACAGTATAAATTACATTACATGTCAAATTATATGCAGTTACATTGAGGTCGTCAGAAATAGAATTAAATTATAATAATAAAAATTGTAAAAGTCAACACAAATATAAAGTACATTAAAAAAATTAAAAGTCAATCATATTTTATAAGTCAAGTTCCATATACTCATTTACCGAATAAACTGGGTTATCCAACAAAAGATTCCTAAGCCGGCGCCTAAACGTTTCGTCAGATGATACTTCACTTTTATTTAAAGTAGGTAGAAAACAGGCAAATTTAAATGATATTAATGATACGTTGTCAACAACTGTTGACTGGTTTACAGCCAACAACTTACTTTTAAATGCCAAGAAAACCAAGTGCATGAAATGTTCTCTATCAAATGTGAAAGGAGTGAATGGGACTAGTATAAAACTAAAGGATGAGACAATGGGATTCGAAGATAAAACAGTATTTTTAGGTATTACTTTGGACTCAAAACTGCAATGGAATGCACATATATCCACCCTTGCTGGCAAACTTAGCTCTGCAGCTTATGCGGTAAAGCGCATCCGCCAACTTACAGACTTCGAGACAGCGAGACTGGTGTATTATAGTTATTTTCATAGTGTCATGAGTTATGGGATTTTGTTGTGGGGAAAAGCGGCTGACATTCAAGCCATCTTTGTATTACAAATGCGGGCTATACGTTTTATTTATCAACTGGGTTCACGGGTCTCACTCAAAGATAAATTTAAGGAAATTAATATTCTTACTGTAGCGTCGCAGTATATCTTTGAAAATATCATGTATGTACGCAAACACATACATGACTTCAGGCATAACCGCGACGTTCACAACCTCAACACGCGAAATAAGGATAAACTCGTAGTCCCAGGTCATCGTCTTCGTAAAGTAAGTACATCGTTCGTGGGGAACTGTATACGCTTCTACAATAAGATACCTACTGATATTGTCAATATGCCGTTCAATAAATTTAAGTCTCGCATTAAGTGCTGCTTGATGGGTAAGGCATATTATACTGTAAATGACTTCCTAGATGATAAAGACGTTTTTAAGTAGTGTAATTGGGGTTCTTCCTTTTAAATAGTAATAATAGCTGAGCACTGGGCAGCGCTTATTGCAAAATACCTTTTAAGCCAATAATGTAGACATTTTAAAATTTAAGTTTACCTAATGTTTACTTTTCTTGTTGTAATTTTATTGGTTCTTGTGCACAAGATAGTTTTGAAATGAGAACACATTGTGATGTTTCTCGCCGGATAGCTATTTTTATTGATATATTGTCCGGCAGCATGAGCATGTCATGCTCACTCAAAGGTCTTTGCTTACGGCGGCGTCGTTGATCGGGTCGCCACCTTCCCGAACACATGGTTGAGGGAGGCGATGGCTGAGATACGCGTCATACTCGTGAACGGGTGCTGTCTGTGGGGTCCGGTCTGTTCACGCTTGCAAGGACCTGTTTTCCATTTTGTTATTTTAATGACTGTTCCTGACGTAGAGACCTCGTTATGTTGTTCTCCTAGTCAATATTTTTAATTTAATTGAGCTTACATTTTTAATGATTTATTTGTTAGTTTTTTTTTAAATAATTATTTATTACTTTATTACCTTGTAATGTTACTTTTAAGTATTATTGTATTTTATGATTGGAAAAAATGACCTTCTGCTGGAGTTTCTTGCGGCGCTTCTTCTCCGCAATGATGGTCTTGTCCGAAGCGCTAGTAGATTCACTACATATTACCGACGTGTAAAAGAGCCCTCATGTGGCCAATTTACTGAATAAATATTTTGAATTTGAATTTGAATTTGACTTATATATCTACGCACAGCCAAAACTACGGTACGTAGAAACTTGAAATTAGGTACAGGGGTTCCTTTCATGATGTAAATTAGCACTAAGAAATGATTTTCCGAAAATCGACCCCCAGCGGGAAGAAATGGGGGGAGTAGCAGGAACTAATTCTACGCGGACGAAGTCGCGGGCTTTCTCTAGTTAATTATTAAAACTGAAACTAAGGGTGCTTTCACACTAGCGATTTGTCCGTCGATTTCTCAGCAATTTAACGTGCACCACGCTCGCCACGAGATCGCCGCGATCGCTAGTGTGAAAGCACCCTAAACTACACCCACCCACCTACTAACTTAATATAATAATATGACAAGTATGTGCCCCATTAAGGTGGTTAAACG
This sequence comes from Acleris cristana, assembly GCA_948252455.1. Taxonomy (NCBI): domain Eukaryota; kingdom Metazoa; phylum Arthropoda; class Insecta; order Lepidoptera; family Tortricidae; genus Acleris; species Acleris cristana. Next base: position 47,648,618 of record OX411771.1, on the reverse strand, counting down.
GGGGGTAGAAGTGTGTATTTTTGAAGTTAGAAATAGAAAAATGTTTATTAATAAAAATCGACGTGCGTGCATGACTCGATGTATGAATGCGGAAGAAGCGAAAGAGATTTGTCAAGATCGTAGCAGGTGGAAAGAAGTGGTCTCTGCCTACCCCTCTGGGAAACAGGCGTGATTTAATGTATGTATGTATGTATAAAAATACAACTGTTGGCGATTTTGGAAAAACTAGTGATGAAATCGGGGGTAGAAGTTAGTGAGTTTGGTTATTTCAGGTAAGGGCTACTGTACACAAATTAAATTAGCAGTACAAGTTTGTACGGGATTTTGATCATTTTGAAGAGATAAATGTGAAAATGTAAATTTCTATTTACCTAAGGAGGTAAAATTAAGTTATTAAGAGAGTTCGGTCATTTTTGAAATGAGAATCATGAACAGCGGTTTTCAGGATATAAATAAAAAAACCGGTCAAGTGCGAGTCGGACTCGCGCACCGAGGGTTCCGCATGCAAGATAATATGGTTGGAAAACGCAATAGTATTTTCTTCATTTTGTTATGTTCTTTATTATCTATGCAATAAGTTCCATTTTGACTAGCCTAAATTTCAACACAAATTTTTAACCCTCTGCGACTGATGAAACGTCTATCAGACACCGCCAAAAAAAATCTCTGTTTAGCGTGTTATAGCTCTGTATCGCTCAGTACCTTCTTCTAACGACTCGCGGAATTATACTCGTAAGTTAACCTAATTTAAAAAAATCCTGTTTTTTTTACCTTATTCATGTTAGTTCCATATTTTTATTTGAAAGCCCATTTAAATGTTAATTATAAATTCCAGTTTAAAATTGAAGTAATCATGCTATATATTGTTGCTCGGCGCGCATGTAGGTACCCAGGCTGTATTTTTTTCAATGATAGCTTCATTAATACGCTTTATATTAATGCATATTAGAAACCTCGAGCTGATTCGTGTTTTTGACTTTTTTGAAGAAAACGAAGCGTCGATACCGAGGAGGGAGTTTTATGAAGAATGGTTAAAGTACAGCAAAAAAGATAAATGAAGGGCTTTATTTTACTACTTTTCATGATTATCGCTCGGACTTCCAAAAAAATTTATGAGAAATGGGCTGAATGTGGAAAAATACAGAACCATTTCGGGACATTATCGCAAAAGGTATTAATTGGCTGAATGGTGAAGACCTTAAATTTACTATACATCTTAAAATAATACAAATTCGAAAATTAGAGCAAATAACGCCCTTTTTATAACGTCATATAAAAACCAGTTTAAGCTGACCTAACATTTCATGGGAAATCAGCGTACTGGGAGATCAAATTATACTGGATATTAAGTTTTTTCGTTAAAAATAGCTTGTTTTCAACTTTTTATAAATATTGTTATTTCTAGCTTCAATGTGTTGAGTTTTGATCTTATATTTAGCGTCAAATAATATTGTCTACCTAGATCGGGCTCTTGTCGCACTGTACGCCGTTCCTTGCATAAAGACCCTGTTTTTTTGTGATTTGATTAAAAATGTACAGATTTCAGATTTTTTCCTATACCTGCAGTAAAAGACGGTGTTACTTGCCAAATTTCATAGTTCTAGGTCAACGGGAAATACCCTATACATTTTTATTATTATTATTTTTTACGTTAATGTAGAAATTTGATTTTTTCCCAGCTTCAAAAGACTGTAGATTTGAGTATATGGTTTAAATTTCAACTCGATACCTCCACGCGTTCCCGAGATAAAGGGTCTTGACAGACGGACAGACGGACGGACGGACGGACGGACGGACAACAAAGTGATCTTATAAGGGTTCCGTTTTTCCCTATTGAGGTACGGAACCCTAAAAATGCGTAAAAATTGCACATTTGCTGCACGTAGTGCCTTTGTATTCATTACAAGATGTAATACCATAATAATGTTTCTAGTTATACTTGCAAAACGGCCGCATGATGGCCGAAAATCAACAGATTTATTGTAAAACATCACTCACCTGTGAAAACTTATATTTTAAGCGTCTATTTCTTTGGTCCCCATTCGGGATTTGCACCCACGAAACATACAGGCTATTGCACTTAAACTATATTTTAATATTACACTATTAACTATTCCAATTAATGTATTTTCTGCTTATTATTTTGATATTCCGACTGATGGGCGAACAGACAGCGAACAACAGCAGTAATCCGGCTAAATTAAGTGACATTTTTTCTTAATACTTTATCCGACTAGCCGCCTATTCTATCCATTCGTCTTTTATTTAGTAGGGTTCACATGTCCGGCATTGACCAATAAGCGTTGGCTCCAAAGCTGTGTTGTACCACAGAATAAGTAATAGTACAAGTACAGAAGCGACTCTCTGTAACAGCAAACATGCGAATTTAAACCTACACAGAACGCGTTAACAATAATAATATAAGTGCACGGCATGGAAGTGACCTTGGTTACATTTCTGCAATCGATAGTGGGGGCGCTCCTAACGAGGCGGAATGCACCTTAAATCTGCGCCGCGAGAGTCTGTATTATTTGGCCCGTCATGAGCTTTACTGACTCCGCCCCATGGACTTGTGCCTACACTGGACTGAGGACTAACTTTTCCTAGCCAATCAAAATCGAACCATATTACAAAGCAAGACAGTTACAATTATGTGATGATAGGAGATGAGGACGAGTGAGAGCAACCAACCTGAGGACGGTGTCCCACTCACACAAGTTGCCAATGTAAAACAGGTAATGACATAGTGGTATTCAAGAATACTGTAAATCATTACCTGCATATTATACTAAATAGCTACATTTATATAAGAGATTTTACGTTTTACCTAATTTGTAAATGTTTAAGATTTTAACATTATTTACTGATTAAAACACGTTAATGAATAAAATACTGTGGTAATCAAGTAGTAATTGTAAATTTTGGCTGGTATCCCCAACGTAGACATATTTCAAATATTTGTTTTAATGTTTGTCAACTAACAAAACAAGCTAAAAATGGTGAAAATATGTTGTGTAAAGGGTTGTAGAAGTGAAAGCTTTGGTGACTGTGGAATATCATTTCACAGGTAAGGAACATTTGGCTCTATTTTACGATAAAACGAGAAAACCATGCCTAACTTATTAGGGTGGCTATGATTTTTGGTGTGAGTATGGATACGAATGCAATTTCATAGATAAGTTGGCAGAGCAGTTATATTTGGTACTTAAACACTATACAAATTCTCGATATTTAAAAGTTTTGTGTACCTACTGGTAGTATTAATTTGAAAAATGTAACCGTAAACTCGGGATACTTTAGCCCTAGGGGGTAACATTGCCCACCCTTAAGGCTCCGGCAAACCAAACGCGTGGCAGCAGCAGCGCGTAGCGTCGCGTGGCGTCAGGGAGTTGTAAAACAACAAAACAAATGGAACCCCGGCACACCGAGACGCGCGTGAGAGATTTGGGAAATAAAGTAGGACTCAGGCAAAAACTACACAAAACTATATTGTTTAACAATATATGATACACTAGAGGACGCCCGCGACTTCGTACGCGTAGAATTAGTTTCCCGCTATTCCCCCCATTTCTTCCCGTTGGGGGTCGATTTTTGGAAAATCCTTTGTTAGTGCTCACTTACATCATGAAAGGAACCCCTGTACCAAATTTCAAGTTTCTAGGTACAGTAGTTTCGGCTGTGCGTTGATACATCAGTCAGTCAGTTTAGCCTTTTATATATATAGATGTATAATAATTTGCAATGAATAAATATTTCTTAAATAAATATTCTTATTTTATTTAACAATTTAGATTATTTCTTACTTATGTAAATTTAGACATTTATAACTTTTAAAAAAATCCTGTGGCCCGTTTCACGAAGCTACAAGTTACAAATTACAAGCGGAACCCTCTTTCTAGCAGTACGAAATAGAAAGAGACTTCCGCTTGTAATTTGTAACTTGTAGCTTCGTGAAACGGGCCACTGGTATCCGCACTTCCGCAGATGTACTTGGTCACCCTAATTAAAACGAGATGCAATTCTCTAGTATGGTTTCCTTGTCGGTCACACTTTTTTATCGCAGTAATCAGTCCAGTATAGGTACAAGTCCATGCTCCGCCCACATCGCAGGGCCGGCAGTTACTTTTATTCTGTGGCAGTTGTGAGAAAAAAGAATGAATTTATTATTAATTGTAGTTTTCTTATGTAATTCGCTTAAGTTAAATGACGAGAAAAAATAGTAAATGCCAAATATTGTCCGCGAATTGTTTGTTGTTTCCTCGGATCTCCCTTTCTATCCAGTAGACGTAGACTAGTTTTATCGTAGTATTATACTGTTTTAAACTTCAAAATATTTGTTAATTCTATTTTTATATTTTATTTGTCATTTTTCTGTAATGTGATAAGTGCCTAGTGTTTAGTTTTATTAATCCCCGACTTTGCACACCTGTAATTGGTACACAAACAGGACTTTTTTCTTTATACTTACCTATCTTTCGTATTTGCATTTGTTTTTGCAACTGTTGGTCTGTCTAATTCAATTAGTTAGATTTCTCTTTCTTAGGTAGGTACAGTCAAGTTCATAAATTATGTTTACACTTTAGTACCTTGTCTGTTTAAACTGCCATATATTAATTGTCACAACGATTAAAGTGACAAGGTACTAAAGTGTATACATATTTATGAACTCGACTGTACGTATGACAGACGTACTGAAATAATAAACTACCTATTTTAGGTAATAATTAACATTTTGCAAGATGTAACGTCGAGAAAAATGTTGAACATAACGTGAACGTCTTGGAAACTTAGCTAACTTATCTGCTAGGTATTTTCTGTTTAACATTTTTTGGCGTTTACAATACAAACATGCGACACGCGACGACATTAATACCTAATAAACAAGAGGCAAAGAGAAATGCTGCCATTTCGAGTAGCCATATCAAACAAAAACCGGAATTAGGTACTTTGGCAGCGTACGGCGGCGCGCGTCAAGACAAGCGCGCGCATGACACTCAACTGATTAGCATCCTGGAGGCGGCCGCAAATTTTGTAGGCACTAAGCGCGGAGTGTCACCCGCCTGGTTGTACACAGAAGAAAAAGGTAGTACGCTTGAAAGTTGGCTGCACGGAATCTAGTGTTATCATATATATCTATGTAAAAAATATTCTCTTGACCGGTGCGGTTGTAACTGGGGCTCTACTTTGAAATCAGTAATTCGAACTTCAGATCGCCCCGTCAATTTCTTGCGAATTAGTGACGCGTCGAGAGCAAAAGGGATAGCAATAGACGAAGTTCGAATTACGGATTTCAAAGTAGAGCCTCTGTGTGCGTGGAACGTACAGGCAAGCGATACGGGATCACTGCGTGTGGAACAAGGATGGTTGGCGATATTCGTCAGCGGTCTGAAGTTATCGCATTCACACCCCGCGCCTCTAGTGGCGTTTGGTTTCACTCATCTACTTAGTTGAATTAATTAATGAAATGAAACGCATTTTTGTTATAAATTAAATTATTGTAGCTGGCTATTTGAAAAGGGACTGAAAAAGGACGGAATATATGAACGGACAAAGAAAGGACGTTGCGATGCCTAAAAGGACAAAAATCGTCCCTTTGGGACGTTCTGGCAGAACTGCTTGAAACTGTCTAAGAAGTGTTCTAGATAATGTGAGGATCAGGAATTTTGCTATTAAACAACTGTGTAAAAACTGAACAATTTATAGTTTAAAATTTATTATTAAACACAAAAAGTTACATACAGCGAAGTCAATATGTATATTACTAAATGTTCATTGTTAACACTTACCATTTGGACATTTAGGGTATGGTACCCTTTCCTATTAAAAAATAGGTGTTCATCCACACAAATGCACCCAATTACACAGGGTTGGTAGAAGTTCCGTTAAAACCTAAAATAATTTTGATTGTTACAAAGATTCACAGCTTTTAATGCTTTTAAGGTTTAGCTTAGCCTTAGTCATATTGAATAGTAGGCATATAACTATACTTTCCCTAAGGATAACTTATTGTGTGAATTTGCGAATTTAAATGAGAGCAGTATTTAACTATACAACTTATTGCAAAGGGTTCAACAAATAGGTCCAAGTTTTTTTTATATATACTTTTGTGTTAATTTTCACTTTTAACCACAATAATCATCATCATGTTTTAAAAGGGCTCCGTCAAGTGCTTAGAAACCCCCACCACCCTTTGGTCGGACCCCACCCCGTAGCGAAAAATGTTAGAGCACATAGAACCTGCAAAAAAAATACTTTAAAATAGCGTCAACATCGATGTATTGATACTTGGTACATACTAATAAATAATAACTCCATTCCTACCTTTACGTCTAAAGGAATCTCCCTGGTTCCTCTTAACGGGGTGCGTTGTTTTAGCTCGTCGGACAGCCCCTTAAAAGTCCCCTTATCCAAGCGGAGGTGCTGACAAAATAAACCATCGGGCATGGCATGTATCTGCTCCAGATTAGCGCGTGAATAATTTCGTTGTTGGCGCCTCCGAACTTTGTTGTGAGAGGCCGACAAGTCTTAATATTCATTAAATTACTGTGATACTTAACGAAACTTGTCCGTAACGAGCATGTATTCTCTAAATTAATACTGCCAGAGGCCCGTTTCAAATCAAATTCATTTATTTGTCAGAATACAGTAATACACGGTCTTAGTTATAAAATTTAAGCACTTGTATTCAGCATGCAAGCAAGTGTACAAATATTGTAGATATTCTATTTTCATTTATTTTTTCCAATTTTATAAATTCTAGTCAATAATAATACAAATTCAAACGTCTAAATATTCCTTGACACTGTAAAAACATCTCTCCATTAGCCATTTTGTCAAGTTACGTTTAAACATTTTTCCCGACAACTTTCTTAATTCATCCGGTAAATGATTGAAAACTACAATGCTCATGTTATAGTACATTACTGCAAAGACCAGTAAGTGAGCCTTCCTGGACGAGTATGAGGTGAGGCTTTTATACATACGAGTCCAGGATGGCTCTTAATGGTCGAAGCATGTATAGTGCTTTACTCAAAAATAGAACAAGTAGAATGATTTAAAAAAAAAAATGTTAAAATATTGATGACCACATGTGCACAACCCTCAGGGAGCTAGTCCGACTCTTAGCCGGTCGCTTACCCGGTTTTTTTATTTTTTTTTAACGATTCACAACTCGTCATACCGGCCGAGATGTACTAGGCGCACATAAAACTGAGATGGTGCGGAGCAAGCGATGCTGAAATGAAGAGAAATCGCGCGATGTCTGGTCTGAACGAGATAACGCTTTTGGTTTATGATGCCCTGGTACTTTTGGAGCTGAATGATCAGCTTTTCATGTAGTATAAGTAGCCTTTTTGAAGGCTGTCACAGTCTTTACAGATAGTTCCAAATTCAAATAATATGATATGTTATGGAATTTCCATACTTACTTACTGGACACTTTTTGATTCCAAATTCGAAATTTCTCAACTTTACTGGACACTTTTCCAGTTGTCCAGGAACGTCAACCTACTGGCTCCTTTTTACTGGTGTTATGGCAAGATTACATAGCATTTTTGAGTAAAATATATTTCTTTTGTACATATCCTTGCGACAGGGAGGTTTGTACAAAAGAGACATAATACGTGCTCTTGTCTGCCTTTTAATGACTTGACTCCGTTTCATAAAATATTCTGGGTGGGAGTTGACGAAAACACATACATCTCTTATGTACACGCACGGTAGTGGTAAAATATTAAGTTTTCTAAACAATGGGACACAGCTGTCGTCTAACCGAGCATTACTCATCACCCTTATGCACTTTTTTTGAATTTTAAATACTCTATGAAACTCCACTGAGTTTCCCCACAGAATCAAGCCATAACTTAGTACTGAAGACACATGTCATATCCATGGTAAGCCATTAGCGCCGCTTCTATAGAAACCGTATCTCTTAACCTTTTAAGCGCAAACACAAAACGGTTTAATTTATTACATATTTGATTAATTTGGTCTTTCCAATTGAGGTGCTTGTCAATCATTATGCCCAGAAATGTAATTGAATCTACTGCGTCTATTGTCTCATTTTTATATTTAATTTTAAGAGGTATAGAATTAGAATTATATGAATTATATTGTATTAATTTAGTCTTATCAATATTAATATGCAAATTGTTATTATTCATCCATTTGATAGTGTCAAACAGTCCTTTATTAATATTAAACTCAAATGTATCCATCTTTTCATATTTCACAAAGTTACAAGTTACAAATTACAAGCGGAAGTCTCTTTCTAACTCGTACTGCTAGAAAGAGAGTTCCGCTTGTAATTTGTAACTTGTAGCTTCGTGAAACGGGCCACAGGTATACAAATACAAAGTTTCGTGGTAGGTACTGATCCAAAACGGACCGCTTGTGCGATTCCATCACTAATCCATCACAATGTGTGAGCCAAGACCATTTAGAGAATCGAATCGCCTTTTCTTTCAATTTTTTCGTTTATGTTGGCATTTTATCTATTAATGTCTATGCTTTGCTCTAATTGAAACGTCAATCAATGTACCTACCTAATGAATGACATTGACATCAACTGTCAATGCACAAACAACATAATGAAGTTTAATGAATAGATGAAAGGTAATACAACCCTATAGGATTGGAAGCCCTATCCCAAATCTTGGAGATGCAGTTGAAAAGCCCTATCAAACCGAAATCTAAGGCTATAAGTATAGATTTCATGACGTCTTTCATCGAAACTTCAGGACCGTGGGGATCAGGACCACGCCGTATTTTAAAAGACTCTAAATTTTAACTGATTTTGATCAATTTAGCAACAACTTGGTCCGTATGAGTTGTGACGGATTGTGCTAAAGATTGCTTGTATGAATAGAACAGAGTTAAATAATTCGAATATTTGCTAATTTAATGGGGAAAACGCAAGCATTCCTAATCTGGCAACCCACTGTATATAACAATAATATTATTATTTTATAAAAACATTGATAGATGGACATAGTATATAATATGAGTTAAAGAATAATGTATTTTGGAATTAAAGTCAATCTTTAGAAATTTTTTACTATTATTTAATTTTCATTTGCTATTGTTATACAGTGCTCCTGTAGACGTTCCGATCCCATCTGCCAACATTGTGGAGCTGGAGCGCGCAGGGCTTCGCCTAGAGCTGGACTACTGCATCGCGTCACCGATCCCTAAGTGAACCCTGACACATCTCGATTACCTACAAGTTTATGAGCGCTACGCTCTTTATGTTGTTAAGCTTGTGTTGTGTACAAACGTTAAAACACTTGTTAATTAATTTAATTGTTTAAAAAGTAAATGTTTTTATAACATGAATTGTAGTAAGACGTTTTAGTGCATTATACTAACTTATTGTACGTTTAATAATTAAAGGTAAATAAATTAATAAATGCTGGAATATGTCCTTATATGTTAATTCACAAGAGCTGCTGTTAATTAATAGATTGAATGAAACTACATATACATGCGAGTTAAATTAATACAGGTTTTAGGTCCTCATGGCAGTTCTTTTAATAGTAGATTGTTCAACAAGGGACTAAAACAAGCCATAATGACACGAGATGTTTAGCCACGCGAGCGAGCCAGCGAGCGAGAGTGGCTATAGTTCGAGTGTCATTATGGTTGTTTAGTCTCGCGTTAAACACTCTACTTTTCACTTTGAATGCGAGGAAAAACAACAACGTTCAGTGCCGGATTAGCCACGTACCTAGCAAGAGTAGCAAATGCTACGGGCCCCGCGCATCCACGTCTAAACTCTAAAATGCTAGTACTTACATCAGTATGCGTATGCGTGTACTCATATGCATCAGGGTTGACGATAAGATGAATAATCCAGTCGATATTCTCCACCAGAATAACCTAAAACAAACACCCACGCAAAATAGGTGCACATCTAAGTCGCTCAGTTGCGGAAAAAAGCCCGCCACAACCTGTAACCTAAAACAAACCCAGGGGTCTCTTTATAGAATTTGCTGCGGACCCCGTGCTTGCTCAATCCAGCACTGAAGAAGTCTATACACATTTATAAAATTGATTATAAGAAAGTTTCTTACAAATTTGTTCCGCGGTTTTTTTCTTTTGTTTTATAATTTTTGTGAAGTGCCGCTTTAAATGCTTGCATATTTAGCCAACAGGTTCAAACTTGAAAACTATTTAAAAACTAATTGAACCAAGCATAATAAAATGAATTCATCCTTAATATAATTAAATATATTCATATTCGTGATCATTAATCGTGTTTCACGAAATTAAATCATTTTAATTTATATTTTTTCACAGTTGTCATTTTGAGGTTATTTCCACGCGCTAAAAATTGTCTACACCACAGAATAAAAACTAGAGGCATAGAAACCGTACTAAATAGGCAGAACATACATTATGGTTGACTTCTTTTTACTTATGGTTTTCATAGTGAGTTGGAAAGAGATCTTCAAAAGGCGTGATTTGGACCTTTAAGCACCAGTGTGGAAGAAAGTAACGCCAAAGAATACCGGTCGTTGATTTGACGTTTCTTCACTTTCTGATCATGACAGATTAAAGAAGAAAAGACACCTAGTTTTTGTTTCTTTTCCTCTTATCAAAATGTAATCTATAAAGTAGAGACAAGTAGCTAGTGGAACGTTCATCTTATTGCACGGCTTCTATGCCTTTAGGCTTTATTCTGTGGTCTATACAAAAAGACTGAAAATAGCAATAAATCCTCCATTCACAAACACCGTGATTGGATGTTTAGGGGATTCCAAAGTAAATTAAAACAATTTTACTTTAATCCCTAGAGATTAAAAAGGAACTTTAGTCCCGATGTGCAGAGACTAAAGTAACATTTTAAGAGCATGAGAAGTGAAAAACGATTTATACTAGGTACCTAATAGTTTAATATAGTCAAAGTAACTTTATCCAGACATAACTTATTTCATTTCATTATTACATGGGTGATGATAGGGAAGAAAATAAATCAATTTTCATTAATAAAACTGCACTCATTTGTAATGATTCTCAAAATGTAAAATACCACTATACTTCCAATATAAAACATAGCATTAAGGATTTTTCATGACATGGACTTATGGGAAAATCACCAAAATTCAGATTAAAGTTATGAATAACTCAGAAACTTATAATTTTCGGCCAGGATACTACTGCCCCCGATAGTAAAAAGGGCGCATCTAACATTTTTGTCAAAAATGAGTTATTCATATTGCCGTGATCAGCAGAAAAAGACCTACCTACTGATATTTTTAGTTTTTTTCCTAGGTAGCCTAGATTAGAAGTTACCATAAGCAAAAAGGACGTAACTTCACACACTTTGTTACAAAAACTTAAATAAAAAGACGCATTTGAAAAACATGTAAATGGTCTTCATAAAAAAGACGTAACTACGGATAATGCGCCCTTTTGTTTTGTCAAACTTTCAACTGTTTAGTAAAAGAAAAGACGTAAGGTATAATCCATCACCGTATACTTCAATAAAAAGACGCATCTAAGTACTTGTGCCTTTTCAACTAAGCCAGGACTTGAAAGAATTATTTTGACTTAGACGCATCTAACTTAAATATTCAATGAAAAGGGCGCTAGTGACCACTTGCGCCTTTTCAACTTAGCCAGAGCTTGATAACGTTATGTTAACGCAGACGCATCTACACCTAATACTAAGTAGAAAAGACACAAATGACCACTTGCGCCTTTTCAATAGTGTATTTTGCTAATTCACAAGTATGCTCATGGGATTTGCGTCTGATTTTGATTTAGGATTTTTTTATTTTTGCGGTTATTACAACATTGAAAAGAGGTACCTAGTTAAGCGTGCATTTAAATTTAAATTATGTCAGTAGGATATTAACCCTTAATTTGGCAAGAAGAAAAAACATGAAAACTAAGTTAGTGTCATTATTTTTTGCGGTGTTTATATCTACCGGAAAATCATAAAAATCATAAGAATACAAAGTCGGCTTATGCCCAGTTTCAATATTCAAGAAACGAATGGTTTTCCTTACGTCTCGTTAAAATTTGACATTTGCTACTTACAAAATGTGTCAAATTTTAAAAAGACGTAAGGAAAACCATTCGGTTCTTGAATATTGAAACCGGGCATTAAATGCCCAGCATAAATTTATAACATAAAACACATAAGAAATAAAACATTAATGAAAATCCGCTTACAGGTTTAATTGAATAAAAACTGAAACATAATAGTATTTTATAATATAGTGTTTGCTGGTGGCTTTGTCCGCATGAAACTCTGTCAACGAATTTTCCTGCGGGCCGATTATGGTGACACTTATCCACGCAATAAAACGTTTTTATCTCAAGATCATAGACATATTATCATTGTCGACGTTGGCTAACATGGTGGCATCGGTTACATTGTATTATCCACTTTTGACAACGATAAATGACAATCGTCATCTTTTATCGATTTTGCTTAACATGGGTGGCCACTTTGGATCGACTTTTGACATCTCAATTCGATAAGTTTATGCGAGTGCTATCTTGGTGACGATAAGACTTGGATACGACATTAATCTTGAAAAAAACTAAATTTTAAGCGTGAGTATTGGTTTTGTAATGTTTCACTTATCAAAAAAGGCTTCGATACTTACAAGAAAGGTGTTTAACATTATATTACAATTGGTAATCATTATTTGCAGAATGTCAAGTGCGTCTTCGTCGCCCCCCGCTTCAAGCCAAAAAAGAAAGAATAAACTGCTGTGCAGGGCTATAAGGGATGCTCCCAACCCCTTCGAGCTTCAGGATGGAGAATTTCGACATAATATATAGAGGTGCAAGGAGATAGCACACCGTTTATGTGCCGAATTCGAATAAGACCTCCAGCCGCACAATAATGACGAATTACCCATGTAAATAACATTAAGGTAAGTAATATTTATTATTTACTAGCTGTTCGTGCTTGGTATCACTCGGGCGATTTATTGTTTCATACAAACCTTGTCCTGACAATTACGAAAACAACGAGAAAACAGACAACTCGGTCGAGCCGTTCTCAAGTGATGCTCCGTCATAGATGTGGCAATTAAATTTTATATAATAGACTATTATGAGTACCTATACCTACCAACTTGAATACTTAATGTTAGTTATGTCACTATTAGGGCTTAGGAAATAATTTTCAAAGTAAAGTAACTCATAACTAAAAGTAAAAAAAACAACACGCATTATTGCAGACTATACTTCAAACACCGTTAGTAAAGTCACTATCAAAATTCCTATGGCTACCTTCCATCTCCATCATCATACCAGCTTGATGGTTCCATTTTATATTGTCATCGGAACTGTAAAAGTATGCTAAATTTCAAATCAATCCAACAATTAAAAGTAGGTTAAAATTGGCATCTAAGATTTGATTGCATTGTTACTTTGTCCACAGACACATAACACAGGAACTAGCTTCACTGCACAAACTCATTTATAACATTCAACTTCATCCGCATGTTTTCTGGGATATAAGGTGTATCCTATATGTTAGTTCAGGGTAAAAGCTATGTACATTCCAAATTTCATCCATTTCCATTCAGTCGTTACAGTGTAAAATAGTAACCAACATACATACACACTTTCGAATTTGTAATATTAATGTGATTAGTAAGGAAAAGGTTATAAGGACACAAAGATGAAATAAAAGAAAATAAGAAAATGATTAAATTTAAATAACCTTAAGCTATGATGATGCATGTTCATTCAATAATGTATTCCCATCTCACTCACGCATGAATGAATATGCGTCAAGTTTAGGTAAATTAGCTCATCTATTTCTGATCACTGCTGATAACCCTCAAACGACTCAACCGATATTCATCAAATCACCCTATATTCTAATTAAAAAAACCACATTAACATCCCTCCATCCTTTTGAAAGTTATGTATCTACTGACAATTATAGTTTAGTTTTGCCTATGTCTCTATTAGAGACAGCTTTCAACATACAAACAAACAAACAATTAATTAAATATAATAGTATAAAAGAGTAGATGAGGGTGTTTCAACTTAATAACTTATGTTTAGTAGATAGCTTACGTGAATTGCAAAGTATTAGCAGTGAATGCATGACTCCTTTATATTTCATATCTCTGTTCTTAAAATAGAGCTCGAAAGGGTGTTTAACTTGCACATTGGAAAGTAGTTTCTTCTGTGCATGTTAAACAAAATCTAGTAGAGTCAGGCAGACCAAGCTCTATTTAATAAACTTGTATAATAATTGTTTGGGATATGCTTTTATAAGCATTAAAAGATCTTATTGTAATTGCAATTTTTAATATAAACATAGATAAAACTGTAATTAACCTATATACATTATTATATAGTTTTGGAATTCCACCTCGGTAACAATTTTCGTGGCCTCTAACCTGGAAAAAAAAGAACATTATTTTATATTTGTATATTGTAATTTATATAGGTGACTCGGGTACTCTCTTGAGCCATGGATCATGGTGCCTATTTTGAATGCTAGGCCGAATAGTCCAGATGGAAAATACACCCAATGGCATTTTTAGCCTATGAACATACTCATTTAATGAATGTAGTCATTCATACGCTGAATTGTGTCATGTAAAAAGGTATTCAGTGCTTAGGGCATAATCAGGGGTAAAACTATAGAGCGTTCAAAATAATTAAAACCTGTAGTGTGTTATATAATATGATGCAATAAGGTTATTACTTATTATAATTTTAAGTACCTTTTGTAATTTACTATGTTACAAGAGTTCAGAACATTTTACTAATTTACACATTATTTTTCAGAATACAGCTGGACACTACCGCAGATAGCAATGATGTTGTTGCCACCCAGAAGTTTTCAGCAATAGGGCATTAATTAAAAGTAACTCAAAAAAATGGTCACTGTAATAAATTATTATTTTACTTAACACTGTGTTTTATTTCATTTTCATACTAGAAGTAATCACACTAACCAGGTTTTTTATAATAGAATGTATTACAAAATAGAGCAGGTAATCTGATTCTTTCTTGGATGAAAAATAGCCTGAGCTCAAGCTATCTACATACTAGGTTTAATCGGTTAGGCGGTTTATTATTGATCTATTATTGAGTAAATGTATACCTACAGTCATACTGGGTAATTTTACTTCCGCTACATCTTAGTATTACTTTAAAGGCCGATAGGTAATTATTACCCAAGTATTCAAACTTACCCGGTATGAATGAGTGTGAAACAAATTAAATAGGTACTTACGGCTTTCCAAGCTTCCACAGATTTGTCTAGCTCAAGTCTCGTAAAATAGAAGGGAGATTTTGCCTCTTTTGTTTCTCTCAACCCGAGTGGCCCACTAAATTCACCATTGGCAAATGGGGGTGGCTTACCATGTATTCAAAGCTTGTTTTGCATTGCTGTACAGCAACTGTAACACAATATAATTTTTAAAGAGTAACAATAATAAAGAAATCGACTAGATTCATATTAGTTCACTATATTAAACTTACACATTTCTTTTTTGATTTATTGTTGATGTGTCAACTTTCTCTTGAAATTTTCTTTCTTTATGGAGGTTTCTTCTCTTTAGCGTAACGTGGGCGTAACACTCCTGTCAGAGTGGTCGTGGTCGTCACGTTGATTTTGTGGCTGCTTCACAATGCGACGCCATTCTTCGCGAACTGCCGCCCTCCTGGTACATCCGTGTAGAGGACCGTCGACGGCGGTTTTTATTTGGTTCGTCCACCTCATCAGCTATCTTTCGCGTGGTCTGATGCCCTCGACCGTGCCTTGCACTACCACACTACCAGGCGTTCGATAGATTCGCATCCGCGCCGCGATACGTGTCCAAAGAAAGTGAGGATACGAGCTTTTACTATGCTTGATAGTCTCTTCTTGATGACTAGCTCTCGAAGAATGGACTCATTTGTTCGAAATTCCAACGACGAAATATCGAGCATTCTCCTTTAACACCACATCTCTAGAGCATTAATTCGTTTCTGTATATAAATTCCTAAAACTAACAATCGTAGTTCTTGCAAAAATAAACATTCGAATTTACGATCAGTTCGGACCACAGATCCTAGAACTCGAATCGAGCTGTCAAGATAACCTAAACATTTTAAAGAGTATGCCTAGTCCGCTCCTTTCAATGACTACTTGATAACAACTCATTTTAGAAGCATTATATAAAGTCCGCCACTCAACATCCAACATGTACAAAAATAGATTGATTTCGTGACACTAGCAACTTTTTTCCAAAATGGTAGTAATCTTGCGTGATTCTTGTCACACTGGGCTTAAACACAATTGTCGTCGCTATATCGGCGCAATAACTTAATCGACACTGTCAACCATATTAGGGATTTTGATAAAACAGACGACTTAGTTAAAAATTTAGACATATCCACTCGATAAAAAGGTGTCACGCATAATTGGCCCGCTGTAGTAATTATTACATTTCCGAGATAAAAATCAAAATGTCCATCCCCGGGACTCAAGCTATCTTCATTTCGATTCGGCGGTTGAGCATGAAGAAGAAACAAATAAACAAACAGGTTTGCTGATGGCAGCGTTATTTTCCCGGCGTTGGCTATAGAACTTAGGAACAGTAAAGCATGATGATGATGATGATGATGATGATGATGAGTGGGGACGCGGCCGAGGCAGACGGGCGGTCGAGTGGCTTTCCATTCATTCCGCCCTGTTCCCCTTGATCGAGCCTCAGGTTACCGGCTCAGCGGCGCTCCCATCCAGCACTGATCCCATCTTCTTGTTTTCCTACAGAACATCAGTGCGTCCTGTAAGTTAATGCTTTTAAGTGATTCTACTGATAGCGCATCTTGCCCAAATGTGCGGTATCTCAGTGACGAGTACATTACACACTCGGCCAGGACGTGCTGACTAGTTTCCTCTTTGCCACAGTGTGGGCATCGAGGATCCTGCTTAGCTCCAATTACCGTCAGATGTCTGTTGAGTGGACAGTGTCCAGTCAAGATTCCTGTTAGTATACTTAGGTTGTACTTACCAAGATTTAGTAGGTACCTTGTTCTGTTCTTATTTACCCTTCCTATCATGAGTTTGGATTGCCGGCATCCCTGCGCTGTCATCCACATCTCATTTGTCCTTGACTCTATTCTTCTGGCGATGACTCCCTTTGTTACCATTGCGGATATCGGAAGTGCTGGTTCCGGGCCTAGATATTGTTGGTCCGCCCCTGCTCTGGCCAGTTCGTCTGCCTTCTCGTTTCCTATTGTTCCGCTGTGTCCTGGTACCCAAGCCAGTGTTACATAGGATGGTGTGCCTAGATTATTCAGTTCATCCCTACATTCCTGCACCAGGGAGGATTTGATTACCGGATTATCTAGCGCTTTCAATGCTGCTTGGCTATCTGAGTAGATTATAACGTGGCTTTCCGTTATATTGCTTCTTTCTTTGAGACTCTGTGCACACTTCAGGATGGCATACACTTCTGCCTGGAACACACTGGTAAAGCCCCCCAGTGGTATCGTGGTATGCTCATCCGTTTCTTGGTTATAAATGCCTGCCCCTGCTCTTTTAGTTGAAGACTTCCATGAACCGTCCGTGAAGCATGTCACTCTGGGTTCCGGTATCTCTGTCTCCCAGTTATCTCTCTCTCCTATATGGATTCTGTATTTCTTGTCGAAGATCTTCCTTTTCTTTATTAGGTCGTTGTTGATCATGAGCATGTTCATGTTTATCATTGACTCCCTTTGTATGCTTGCGTGTCTTTTGTCCATCTCGGATCCAATCCACTCTCTGCTCATTTTTATTCTATTCCACTGTTCTGTGGCTCTCTTCTCCGCTTCGAGATGTACGGGGTTCAGTCCTAGCATTATCTCCAGGGCCTGAGTGGGGGCTGTCCTCATTGCCCCGGTTGTCATTAGGCATGCTAGTCTTTGGACCTTCGTCAACTCCTTGTCTATATCTTTTATTCTTGCTCTGTGCCACCACACTATGGCTCCATATAGCAGTCTTGGTAGGACCACTGCTTTGTATATCCATTGTGTGATCAGTGGTCTTAGTCCCCATCTTCTTCCTATGGCTCTCCTACATTGCCACAGCGCTATTGTTGCCTTTCTGCACTGCTCCTTAATGTGTGTCTTGTATAGCAGTTTGCTGTCTAGTATTACCCCCAGGTATTTTATTTCCTTGAGTGTTTCTATCTCTTCACCTTTGATTTTAATGGGTGTCAGAGTCGGCAGCTTCCTTTTGTTGGTGAAGAGTACTATTTTCGTCTTAGTCGGGTTCAGGTCTAGCCCTCTGCTTTGGCACCAGTTTAGCACCTGTTTTATCCCCCTTATCAAGACTTCTCTCATTACGCTGAGGGTTTTGCCCCTTATTAAGAGTACCCCGTCATCTGAGTACGCTTGCATATGTATACCCCCTCTATTTGTTTCTCTGATAAGCGAGTCTAGTAGGAGACACCACAGGAGTGGTGACAGACAGCCCCCTTGCGGGAAGCCCCTGCTCGTCCTTATCCTTATCGCGTCTCCCCCTAGTTGTGCTTGGATCGCTCTGCCTGTTAACATTGCCATTACCCACTTCCTGACTGCTGGGTCTATGTCGTCTCTCTTTAGGCAATTCTCTATTGCACCGAAGGTAGCTCTATCAAAGGCGCCCTCCACGTCGAAAAAGCATCCTAGTGCCAGCTCTTTATCTTCTATAGCTCTTTCTATTCTTGTGGTCAGATTATGAAGGGCTGTTTCTGTTGATTTTCCTTCCATGTAAGCATGCTGATGCCCGTGTAGGGGCAATCTCCCTGTTTGCATGCTTGTTCTTATTTGTACATCTATGATCTTCTCCAGTGCCTTCAGTGCAAATGATGACAGACTGATGCTTCTGAACGATTTTGCATCTTTGTAGTTCTTCTTTCCTGGTTTCGGTAGGAATATTACCTTTACCTCATTCCAGATGGTCGGGATGTGCCCTAGTTCCAGACTCCTTTCATAGATTTCCCTTAGGCTGTTCCAGATGTGTTTTAGTCCCTTTTGTAGTAATATGGGTATTACTCCATCTGGCCCTGCTGCTTTGTAAGGGGCGAAGGAATTTATGGCCCATTCCCCTACCTCGTTGCTGATTCTTAGGTTTTGTGTTACCCCTGCTCCTGTTGTTACACTGCTGTTCTCTTTCGCAGCCTCATGTATGCAGTATTCCCTGCAATCTGGGAAATGTGTGCTCACCATGCTGTAGTACTTTTTTGGGATCTGTTAGTTCGGTTGAGCCTACCATTAGGCTACCTAATTGGCAGGATCTTTCGTTCGCCAGTATCCTTACTATTCTTGCCGCCTCCAAGTAGCGTTGTATTTCTCCCGTGAAGGTCTTCCAACCTTGTGCTCTTAGCCTCTCCCTTGTATTAGTGTATTTGTTTCTAATACTTCTATATTCGTTCCAGCCTTGGTCATTGCCCTTTTTTAGAGCTAGTCTAAGCGCCTTACGAGTTCTTTTCCTTAGTTTCTGTATCTCTTTATTCCACCATGGTTGTCCTCTATCTCCATTGCACGTTCTCTCCGGACATGCTGTCTGATAGGCTTCCGCTATGGCCCTGTTCAGGTCCTCAGTGGCTCTGTCCAGTTCTTCGCTAGTTCTTGGGTTCCTGTGGCTCGGTGTCCACTCGCTCAGTATGCTGTTGTATTTCTCCCAGTCCGTTTTCCTTGGGTTTCTTATCTTTGTTCTTTCAGTGTAGTAGTCCAGTCCGTACAGTAGTCTCCTGTGGTCCGACATGCTGTCTTCCTGGTCTACTCTCCAGTCTTTTACATGTTTGCCTATCTCCCCTGAGGTTAACGTTATATCTAGTACTTCCTCTCTTGCCCTGGTTATAAAGGTTGGGGTTGTACCTGTATTGTGTATGTCAAGGTCATTACTTACAATAAATTCTAGTAGTGCTTCCCCCTTCTTGTTGGTGTCGCTGCTCCCCCACACCTCATGGTGTGAGTTCGCATCGCAACCTACAAGAATGGGTGTTCTCTTACCTTTATATCTTCTGATTGCTTCCTCCAGTTCTCTGGTTGGCGCGTTGCTTTCACCTGGGATGTAGCAGGATGCCATCGCTACCTTAACTCGCACTCCGGTCCTGGTCACGAGGCTGAATTCTACCACCACTAGGTCTCTGAAACATATGGTCATTAGGCATCCCATATTACTTAAGTCTCTACTTGCGTATATACATGCCCTAGGAGGTCGTTCACCATTTCTTACAAAGTGGAGGTTGCCCCCTAGGCTACCCAGTCCTGTTACCTGGTTTTTCCATGCGTACGGCTCTTGCATCAGGAGAATGTCGATTTTCTCCCTCACTATGTATTGGCACAGTTCGGACATAGCATCCTTACAGTGCTGGAGGTTTACTTGACATATTCTTATTTTTTTGTATCTGTAACACACTGTGTAGTGTGTGTTGTTTGTCTGTGTTGTCCATTGCTGGTTGTGTATTTGTTTTGTGTAGACTGCCTCCCGTCTCCCTAGTCTGCGGAGCCCCCTTCGGTTTCCATCTGTGGTGGATGGTTGCCGACCGGGGCTGCCTCAGCCTGGTTCCCGGGCTGCAGCGCTGGGTCACCACGGCTACACCTGCAGCCGCTGTTCCCCTTCTCTGCCGTGGTCTCCGTCGCCTCTTTCACTCTGTGAGGAGAGGATCTCGTCAACCGCGCCCGGATGCGCGTGGCTTGGAAGAACAGCCACTGGCTGGCCTCCTCACCCCACGCATCCTCCACGCTCTTGGGCACCGAGTAACACACCCGGATACCCGTGACGAGATCCTCCCTACTCACCTGCATCCATTCTTGGAGTTTCAGCTCCTCTTCCCTATCCCAGTTTTGGGCCCTAAGGTAGAGGAGCGGATCCTCCGTCAGTTCATCCGGCGAGCCAGGGATCCAGATGTTGACCCTCGAGCTGTTAAGCATTCGGGCCTTCAGTCTGTGTCCCTGTGGCTCCCCCAGGTCCTTCCCTAGAAGCCATTCCCTCGCTTCTGCCGTGGATGGTGTCACAAGGAAGAATCCTTCCGACACCAGCCCTGACATTGCGAATTGAAGCGGCTTCCCGCGAATGCCCTGCTCTTTTATGGCCTCCGTAATGAACCGGCTCACAATTCGCCTGACTTCGGTTCCTAGCGACTCATCCAGCGGTACACCATCCTCGCGGCTAATCGCCACTGCGAACTCCCGTGCTTCCCTTGCGGTTGCACGGTTGCCCGTCAGCGAGTCGCCGCGGTTCGGTCGCTTAGCTGGAGGCCGTGTCGAGGTTCCTTCGTCTGGGTCAGTTGCTTGCCGTTTCGTTTTCGGCGCCCTCTCTGGCGGCGGGGGCCTCCCCATTGCCTGGCTACGGCTAGGGTTCTCTCCCGCCGTTCTCTCTTTCATCTTCAGTCTTCTCCTTTCAGCTCTTCCTCTCTTTTTCTCCGCCTTGGTGAGCCTTCTGCTGAAACCGTCGCCCTCGGTCGTGGTTGCCGCCGTGGCGGTTTCCTCCTTCAGAGTCTGCGTCGGGTTCAGCAGAAGTTCCTCATCCTCTAAGGACAGACTCTCTAAGTCGATATGCGGCATCCGCGGTGGTCCCCCTCGCACCGTCTTGTTGGTGCTCGGCCTTCCACTCACTTCTGCCCCACCTTCTTCTCTCCTCTCCACTTCTCCCTCCGGCATCCGTGGAGTTCTCCCTTGCACCGTCTTAGTGGTGCTCGGACTTCCTCCTACTTCTGCCCCCCTCTCTATCTCTTTTTTGTTGATGGTTTTGTTTAGATTCTCCATAACAAGCTTCATACTATTTCGTCCGACCCGCTCCCCACCCACCACGGAGCCCCACCTGGGGATGCTATGACGCACCAGGGTTACGGGTCGGATATAGGTTTCCAGGGTGAGCTGCTGAGTGAGTCCGCACGATGTCAAGCCCTCCGTCACCACTACGGCGACTCGGGGCCGTACTCCGCCGACTACCAGCCTCATCACCCCAGAACCCTCGCCCGCGGCCAGCCTACTGTAAACGCGACAGCCGATTGATTCTGGCTGGCTAGGCCAGAACCTCCCGTGTGAGATGAATCCCGAGCCAAAGCGGCGTGTTGTTATCAGAGGGTAACTACTGTCCGACCCCTTCTAACTCAGCCTACCAGGATCTCGTTCTCCATCCGTACGGGTCCCCGCGCACGGCACAAACACGCGGGTGGCATTTTACTGCTACTCATCCCTATATTTGGGATAGGTGGCCCGCTGCGACATGCCACATCATCGCTTGCAGCTGATTGGGTAGGAGTCTAGGATGTGTGGAAGGGTGTTGTAGGACGTCAGGAGTTCGACTGGTTGTTTTGGTTCTACTCGTTTAATCCGGGGAAACCGAGTAGTTGACAGGCAGCAACCTCGGGAAGGAACACAACCAGTCTTGCCTAGGGTATCTACGCAACTGTGAGCTCCACCCTCGGCCGTTAGCCATGCCAACTACTGGCCAAGTAGATTGACATAGGGACGGACCCATATCACCTGGCGACCGGTCGCAAACCATCGCTGATTTGGACCCGCCCCCGCCCACAGTAAAGCATAGTAAAACTTGAGTTTAGACTTCTAATAAACATGTCAAAGAACAACCTAATTTCCAACTGCATCAAACAGAGCATGGAAGTCTTCTCCCAAGCTCTTAAACACAAGTTTAGTTGCAGACGTTTACGACGACGACGGAGGTCGCGGAATGAACAAACAGCAAACGTTTGGAAAATATTGATCAGTCACCGCTTTGTGAGGAGCAGAGTGGGAAAAAAAGGAGAAAGTCTTTACCCAATGATGGGGGAGAACAGGCTTAATAAATACAAATAAATAAATGGCGATCAGAGGGACTGAGTCCCTGAGGAACGCTATACTATTTCTCCTTTGTCTGAATTCTGATGAAGCATTAAGTTGTAGAATCAATTCAACATTTTTTTGACTTCAGGATGAAAAAAAAGTTCATATTAATTGGCAATAGGAAGTATGCTAGCCGTAGCAAACGCGAGTTAGAACACTGCGGCATTGGCAATGAAAAGTATACTGGATACACTTATTGTTTATTTCAACATCCTATTCATTTAAATGAATAATAATATTCCTAAAATATTATAATATATTATGTATTTATAAACACTTAAGATAAATGTATGGTATGTGTTACTTTGTACAAAATATTGGTATTATTCTCTACCACAAGAATAGTAAACCTGCATACGGCCAGCTAGAAAGAAGGTGGCCACCGTAGCCTATGAAAGTTAACATCACTGAACCATCATTTCTAGGTCGCCAACACTGCAAAAACCTTTAGTTCCTTTTTGAAGAGCCCCATATTGTAAACTCTTCGAAAAACAACCGCTGGGAGCTCATTTCACAACCTTAGCGTACGCTGAAATACATAAAATTTCTCTTATACACCCTATTACAGTTAAAAAATAGTCCACCTGACTTTTACACCCCAAACCTATCACAGAAACAGTATTGTTTTGGGGCGTAAGTAACATTTTTAGTATTTTTCTAGGGCGTATAAGCCTTCCATTTTCTTAAATACTGCGTTTACTTTAAATATTTCTTAAACATATTCTTTATCTCGATAAACTATATTAATTATGTGCAAAATTGACTTTGTAACTCAAAAAACAAAAAAGTTATGACAAAAATATTTTAGAAAAAATGTTTTTTTAGTTCTCCTGAAAAGTTGAGTTTTGGCCGTTTACGCCAATTGAGTCTAAAGGTATCGATATTATTATGGGTTACTAGGTACTATGTGCTCGATTTTTGTTGTAATTTAAAAAAACACTACCAATCAATCGTTGTTTTATTTCATCAATTTCACCTCTTGATAAAATGATTGTTTAAAACTTAATATTGAGGTATAATAGGAGTTATACATTATACACATACCCTTAGATTTCTTCCTTTGTTACCAATGGTTTTCTTTGTTACTGTCCCAACATTTTTACCGTCGTTATTTTCGTTTTATTTCATTAATATTATATAAAAAGAAATAATTCGGCTACTAATAAAACACATGAAAACGCAATTGTAATACAATACACAAAAACTTATTCAGATATGCTTACTTTACATAGAAACATAACTATAAGGGCAATTTTAGGTCAAGGTAACACAGAAAAAAGAATCTGTACCAAATTTTCAAAGATTATTTATAATTTGATAGATTATTTTCACACGATTACATTACTTTTATAGTATTTTTTTATAACGCACCAACATTAAGGGATAAATTGTGCACCTTTTTATGATATTAATCAAAGAAAAAGTAACACAATAAGAACCAATATTCTCCTTACCCTCGATATTTTGCGATTTTTCATCATTTAAACCTATTAAAAAGCTGTCACTTGCACAAAATCTAAAACTTTATGAAATATTCTATCGAATTTCGTTCATAAACTATATGATTAGTGATATTTTGGTTTTTTGTCAATTTTGAAAACTAGTGGCAAAAAAAAAGAGAAACGCTCTACTGTCTTTTTCAATGACATTTTATACTGAAATGCACAATAACTTAATTGTCCATTGCTGTGGCTATTCTAATAAAAGCCACTGAGTGCTTTTACCCTGGACACACAACACAATGGCACTTCATACTCATCTGCTTTGCTTTTCTTTCTGTGAGAGTGTCAGTATGTGTCGCTATTTACATAACCTTTAAATTTGAGCAAGCCTAATAAATATTTTTCATGATGATGAAGGTAGATTTTTACCCGACTGCGTCAGAAAGAGGGTTATTATTAAGAATTAACATGTTAAAGACTTATAAAGTTACAAATACCCGGCGTTTCACGTTTCTGATCTTGCAGAACAAAAATCGTGATTTGCCTCCCGCGTCAGCTAAACAAACGTGTTTTAGGTACCATAATGAGCAAATTCAAATAGTTACATACAGTTTTTTTGGTACTTATTCAGATTTATTTCCTGAAGTAATATGTATATTACGTAAGTTTTACAGCAAAAAACGCAATATGATTCAAGTTAAATGTATTTGTTTACTTTCTTGATTTGATAGCAATGTCTAATGTCACTTACATTAGTTCTCTATCTATGGTTATCCTGCGCACAGATTATAATGGTATATCCTGCGTGCTCTAAGCAAGGTGCTTGAGCTTGACTGTCTTGTTTCGTGACACCTTAATATAATATTTAATATTACTAGCAACTTTTTATTTGACACTAATTCATGGATGACGTAAAATCTGACACTAAATCTCGCGTAGCATACTAAGCTCACTGGGGATTTTCTTTGGGTTTTTGACAAGATGGCGTCGCTTTCTTAATTGTTTTTAATATTTTGCATATTTTGTTGTTTAATAGATAGTAATGATGTATTAATATGCAGTAAATTAACATTCAAATGTGCAGTATAACGAAGAATTCAAGTTTGAACACGTATCACCTTCGGAAGGATTGCTCCAAGAAAATCCCATCTGGTCTTCGTAAAGTTCTACCTACATCGCTCACGGAGGCTAGAGGATCACCGTACAACGTCGAATTATGTTTTTTTTTATACGTATATGTAACTCCTAACCTTGACACTGGCAGAATTGTCCCAATGGACAGAAGCCATTTAATAAAGAATTGAATTGAATTTTCTAAGCTCACAGAGGGTTTATAGTCTTTTTTCTTTTTAAAGATAAAAATGTATTGCTGTTTGTTGGTCTGGCTCAACCAATATGTTTTTTTTTGTTTTCACTTTAATACACGGGTAAGATGAGCTATTATATTAAGTACCAATTTCACCAAACAATGTTAACCACTTAACAGACGATTAGAGCGTTAACAGCTGTCAAAATGTATAACCAACAGTCGATTAACATTGATTAAATTTAACATCGTATGGTGAAATTGGTACTAAGTAACATACATACAGCTAAATGAGGTTTCTAGATAATCTATGCAATACTTGAAACCAGTGTTGCCAGTGCTTGCGTCGAGTTTCGGACGATTGGCTATCTGAAATAGGACGGTTTTTGGAAAAAAAGGACGGCTGGAGAAATATGTATTAAAGTTGAATAAAAAAAACATATTATGTAAATGGGCATGAATACGGTTACATTATTAGGTAGGTATATGACTAGACTAGGTACCTAGTTGTTGTTTTCATGTTATGAATGCTGGCAAAAACTTGATCCACCGACCCATGCACTTCAAAAATCATAGATGTAGGAAAGCCATGGACTTGTACCTATACTGGACTGATTACTGCGATAAAAAAGTGTGACCGACAAGGAAACCATACTAGAGAATTGCATCTCGTTTTAATTAGGGTGACCAAGTACATCTGCGGAAGTGCGGATACCAGTGGCCCGTTTCACGAAGCTACAAGTTACAAATTACAAGCGGAAGTCTCTTTCTATTTCGTACTGCTAGAAAGAGGGTTCCGCTTGTAATTTGTAACTTGTAGCTTCGTGAAACGGGCCACAGGATTTTTTTTAAAGTTATAAATGTCTAAATTTACATAAGTAAGAAATAATCTAAATTGTTAAATAAAATAAGAATATTTATTTAAGAAATATTTATTCATTGCAAATTATTATACATCTATATATATAAAAGGCTAAACTGACTGACTGATGTATCAACGCACAGCCGAAACTACTGTACCTAGAAACTTGAAATTTGGTACAGGGGTTCCTTTCATGATGTAAGTGAGCACTAACAAAGGATTTTCCAAAAATCGACCCCCAATGGGAAGAAATGGGGGGAATAGCGGGAAACTAATTCTACGCGTACGAAGTCGCGGGCGTCCTCTAGTGTATCATATATTGTTAAACAATATAGTTTTGTGTAGTTTTTGCCTGAGTCCTACTTTATTTCCCAAATCTCTCACGCGCGTCTCGGTGTGCCGGGGTTCCATTTGTTTTGTTGTTTTACAACTCCCTGACGCCACGCGACGCTACGCGCTGCTGCTGCCACGCGTTTGGTTTGCCGGAGCCTTAAGGGTGGGCAATGTTACCCCCTAGGGCTAAAGTATCCCGAGTTTACGGTTACATTTTTCAAATTAATACTACCAGTAGGTACACAAAACTTTTAAATATCGAGAATTTGTATAGTGTTTAAGTACCAAATATAACTGCTCTGCCAACTTATCTATGAAATTGCATTCGTATCCATACTCACACCAAAAATCATAGCCACCCTAATAAGTTAGGCATGGTTTTCTCGTTTTATCGTAAAATAGAGCCAAATGTTCCTTACCTGTGAAATGATATTCCACAGTCACCAAAGCTTTCACTTCTACAACCCTTTACACAACATATTTTCACCATTTTTAGCTTGTTTTGTTAGTTGACAAACATTAAAACAAATATTTGAAATATGTCTACGTTGGGGATACCAGCCAAAATTTACAATTACTACTTGATTACCACAGTATTTTATTCATTAACGTGTTTTAATCAGTAAATAATGTTAAAATCTTAAACATTTACAAATTAGGTAAAACGTAAAATCTCTTATATAAATGTAGCTATTTAGTATAATATGCAGGTAATGATTTACAGTATTCTTGAATACCACTATGTCATTACCTGTTTTACATTGGCAACTTGTGTGAGTGGGACACCGTCCTCAGGTTGGTTGCTCTCACTCGTCCTCATCTCCTATCATCACATAATTGTAACTGTCTTGCTTTGTAATATGGTTCGATTTTGATTGGCTAGGAAAAGTTAGTCCTCAGTCCAGTGTAGGTACAAGTCCATGAGGAAAGCATAGAGGGAGTATAAAAACGGCTAATACTCTTCGCACCTATTACAAATGCCCTTCGTTAAAAAGAGTCGTCTATATATGACCGCTTTCGATTGAATTTCAAAAGCGTACCACTGTTTAGGCGTGTTCATGTGTGTAACTCTGCATTAGTGTGCGTAAGTTTGCAGTCAGTGATGTGCGGCTTATTATTATAAATTAGGTTGACCTATTAAAGGCATACAGTATTTTCAATAATAATTGTGATTGATTACCAATTGAAAATTGACCTTATTTCGGAAAGTAAATTGAGAAATTGACTTTTTTGCCGTGTAATAAAAATAAAGACAGATTTTACAGTTTTTATTTGGAAACAAAATGTTTATCTTTTATAATGATGAATAAGCCTTACAAAAAGTAATTGGAAGACAGTTGACCCTTTTTTGATGCCGGATTGCATTGCAGCTTCTGAAACCACGATGAACCATTTCTGTTAGAGCATCTCCAACCATTCCTGTTTAAAAATGTTTCGAACATAGTCGGTGACTCGGTCGGGGTGTCCTATTCCAATCACGCAGACCGCTCCAAAAAGATTTCAGCCATTCCTCTCTGATTGGCGAGGCTTTTGGAAATCTGAAACAATACAATTAATTAATATCAAACATAATAGGCTCTTTTACCGATCAATAGATAAGTAGGTACGTAAAAAATACATATTAACTTAAAACAGCGATGTTAAAATATTGAACATGAATAACGAAGGATCCAAATATCTACAATAATTATGCCATGCCTATGTCCAAAAGGCACACAACGCAAAAAACCGAACGTTTAGAATAACAAACTTTAAATGTTGTAACTTTCAATATTCAAATACATGCCCAACAAATACTTTCGACATTTAAAACATTGGCATTTTAACTGTTGGGCATCGCTTTTTAACTCAAAATGTATTCAGTTTTGGATATTCAAACACATACCTACCCATGGACATATTTACTCATGTACTCAATCAAAATATCGAAAGATTACTTGTCGATATATTAATTTTAGAAGCACTATTGCTTACTTCCGAAAGAAAATAAAAAAAAACCGGTCAAGTGCGAGTTGGACTCGCGCACCGAGGGCTCCGTATGCAAGATAATATGGTTGGAAAACGCAATAGTATTTTCTTCATTTTGTTATGTACTTTATTATCTATGCAATTAGTTCCATTTTGACTAGCCTAAATTTCAACACAAATTTTTAACCCTCTGCGACTGATGAAACGTCTATCAGACACCGCCAAAAAAATCTCTGTTTAGCGTGTTATAGCTCTGTATCGCTCAGTACCTTCTTCTAACGACTCGCGGAATTATACTCGTAAGTTAACCTAATTTAAAAAAATCCTGTTTTTTTTACCTTATTCATGTTAGTTCCATATTTTTATTTGAAAGCCCATTTAAATGTTAATTATCAATTCTAGATAAAAATTGAAGTAGTCATGCTATACATTGTTGCTCGGCGCGCATGTACCCAGGCTGTTTTTTTTTTCAATGATAGCTTCATTAATACGCTTTATATTAATGCATATTAGAAACCTCGTGCTGATTCGTGTTTTTGACTTTTTTGAAGAAAACGAAGCGTCGATACCGAGGAGGGAGTTTTATGAAGAATGGTTAAAGTACAGCAAAAAAGATAAATGAAGGGCTTTATTTTACTACTTTTCATGATTATCGCTCGGACTTCCAAAAAATTTTATGAAAAATGGGCTGAATGTGGAAAAATACAAATCCATTTCGGGACATTATCGCAAAAGGTATCAATTGGCTGAATGGTGAATACCTTAAATTTACTATACAACTTAAAATAATACAAATTCGAAAATTAGAGCAAATAACGCCCTTTTTACAACGTCATATAACAACCAGTTTAAGCTGACCTCACATTTCATGGGAAATCAGCGTACAGGGAGATCAAATTATACTGGATATTAAGTTTTTTCGTTAAAAATAGCTTGTTTTTCAACTTTTTATAAATATTGTTATTTCTTGCTTCAATGTGTTGAGTTTTGATCTTATATTTAGCGTCAAATAATATTGTCCACCTAGATCGGGCTCTTGTCGCACTGTGCGCCGTTCCTTGCATAAAGACCCTGTTTTTTTGTGATTTGATTAAAAATGTACAGATTTCAGATTTTTTCCTATATTTGCAGTAAAAGACAGTGTTACTTGCCAAATTTCATAGTCCTAGGTCAACGGGAAATACCCTATACATTTTGATTCCCTCGAGTGTCGAAATACACGTTTTTTTGCGACATAAACGGCCGTATCTTTTTTTTACGTAAATGTAGAAATTTGATTTTTTTCCAGCTTCAAGAAACTGTAGATTTGAGTATATGGTTTAAATTTCAACTCGATACCTCCACGCGTTCCCGAGATAAAGGGTCTTGACAGACGGACAGACGGACGGACGGACGGACGGACAACAAAGTGATCTTATAAGGGTTCCGTTTTTCCCTATTGAGGTACGGAACCCTAATAAGGGTTCCGTTTTTCCCTATTGAGGTACGGAACCCTAAAAATGACTAAGTAACGGCAAATTCGGAAAATAGGGTGAAATGGCGGTACAAGTTTACCTACTGTTAACCTCCCTATAAATAAAAATTATGTTATAACTGAAGTTAGATACATGAAACTCTGTATCAACACCAATATAATTGAAATAAAATCCAATTTTTAAAACAATCCCTTAACAGTGTGAAAAGCGGGTGAAAGTTGGTATAGGAGTTTGGTTTTTTTTTCGCCAGGGAAATGAATTATAGCATCTAAAACAGTGCAGTCTTTAGTGTTTTTTAAACATTTGGACCTTAAAGCAATAGTTAGTTAAGAGCAAATCCATTATCAATAAAAAAAACTAAAGGGAAAAACTTGGGATCTAAGACTATACTGACTGTAAAGTTTGTATTGAAATTAAGTAATATTCAATAGTAGATTGTTCAACAAGGGACTAAAACAAGCCATAATGACACGAGATGTTTAGCCACGCGAGCGAGCCAGCGAGCGAGAGTGGCTATAGTTCGAGTGTCATTATGGTTGTTTAGTCTCGCGTTAAACACTCTACTTTTCACTTTGAATGCGAGGAAAAAAAACAACGTTCAGTGCGGGATTAGCCACGTACCAAGCAAGAGTAGCAAATGCTACGGGCCCCGCGCATCCACGTCTAAACTCTAAAATGCTAGTACTTACATCAGTATGCGTATGCGTGTACTCATATTATTATGCATCAGGGTTGACGATAAGATGAATAATCCAGTCGATATTCTCCACCAGAATAACCTAAAACCCAAAATAGGTGCATATCTAAGTCGCTCAGTTGCGGAAAAAAGCCCGCCACAACCTGTAACCTAAAACAAACCCAGAGGTCTCTTTATAGAATTTGCTACGGACCCCGTGCTTGCTCAATCCAGCACTTTTTCAATCAAGTTCTATACACATTTTTATAAAATTGATTATAAGAAAGTTTCTAACAAATTTGTTCCGCGGTTTTTTCTTTTCTTTTGTATTTTTTTTGTGAAGTGCCGCTTTAAATGCTTGCATATTTAGCCAACAGGTTCAAACTTGAAAACTATTTTAAAACTAATTGGACCAAGCATAATAAAATGAATTCATCCTTAATATAATTAAATATATTAATATTCGTAATCATTAATCGTGTTTCACGAAATTAAATCATTTTTATTTTATATTTTTTCACAGTTGTCATTTTGAGGTTATTTCCACGCGCTAAAAATTGTCTACACCACAGAATAAAAACTAGAGGCATAGAAACCGTACTTAATAGACAGAAAATACATTATGGTTGACTTCTTTTTACTTATGGTTTTCATAGTGAGTTGGAAAGAGATCGTCATAAGGCGTGATTTGGACCTTTAAGCACCAGTGTGGAAGAAAGTAACGCCAAAGAAGACCGGTCGTTGATTTGACGTTTCTTCACCTTCTGATCATGACAGATTAAAGAAGAAAAGACACCTAGGTTTTGTTTCTTTTCCTCTTATCAAAATGTAATCTATAAAGTAGAGACAAGTAGCTAGTGCAACGTTCATCTTATTGCACGGCTTCTATGCCTTTAGTCTTTATTCTGTGGTCTGTACAAAAAGACTGAAAATAGCAATAAATCCTCCATTCACAAACACCATGATTGGATGTTTAGGGGATTCCAAAGTAAATTAAAACAATTTTAATTTAATCCCTAGAGATTAAAAAAGGAACTTTAGTCCCGATGTGCAGAGACTAAAGTAACATTTTAAGAGCATGAGAAGTGAAAAGTTACATATGTACCTGCAGGATATTAAAATGGGTAGATATTGAGACAACTATTACATAAAGAAAATATTCAGCTTTGGTGGTTTTCGAAAATCTTCTGCTAAGTGGTTTAATTGTTTGTAAGCATAGAAATTTACTAAAATGTCAATTTTGTTATTTTAAAATTTTCAGTCATGAAATTAAAGTGGTTTATGTGGACCTCTTACTTAAAATTCACGTTCTAGAATTTGTTTTTAAAAGCCTTTGAAGATGATGTAAACTATAACTGTACTTTTAACAGAAGTTCAAACTATCCGCAGACGAAGTCGCGTGCGGAAAGCTAGTATTACCCAGTTTGGCTGTAGGTTATATAGAAAAATACAAATGGGATATATACCACAACCAACATAGATAGGAGGGATGACAATAGATAACGTAACCAACGAAAAGTTGGAAAACCCCCGACATTGACATTTCAAAGTTCAATACTTCAAAAACGGCTGAACCGATTTCGATATAAAATGTCTAAGAACCACCGCTAATAAAAATACAACACCTCAATATCCTCAAACAAGCTGGTGTTTAGGAAGCAAACATAGGTATATTGTTTTTTTTATTATCTATCAGAGTGCCCTCTGTCACTAGCAGGACTATCCTAATGCTGGACACCAGGCTCATACAGCCAATGCTTGGGATTTCCAGGGTTCACCACTAGGAGTAAACCACCGCTAGGAGTACACCATCTGCTTGAAGCACAACGCGGATCGGGTTCTACACCCTGACTACTCCTTCTTGGCCGGAGCGGCCTCTACCTTCGGTGACCAGGATCGTCGGGTGGGTTCCAGTGTTACACACTGGGTGCTATCCCCGACGCCAGGATCCTGTCCTGTCATCGCACACCGTCGGGCTGCTGAAGGTTGTGTCTTCACTGCTGCTCTACATCACTAACTGCGAGGGAAGTGCTAGCTCGCTTCGCAGAACCAGACCACACCCTACGAACCTACCTACCCTCTTTTGTTCACACTACCGTCGTTCTTATAAATAAATAAATTAAACTTGTCTTGAGTTTTTACTTGCCACCCGGTAGGACGTGAGGACGTGACAGTGGCTCAAACAGTGAAGGAAAAACTTGTGTACACGGGCTAGACATCAAAAATATGTGTAATGTGTACATTTTTGCACCTTATTTCAATGAAAAAAAAAAAGGTAAACATCTTTAGACTTTAAGTGTACAATAAACAGAGGCCTAGACCTAGACAGTAGGTACTATAAGTTATATTTGTACAAAATTTTATCCATGCAAGCCGTTAATGTGTCATCAATACCTATGGGTATCACAAACGCATATATCTAAATATATAAAAGGCAAACCTGACTGAAAAAAAACGCCTAGCAACACCAGCCGGCTAAGACGTCAAAATTGAGTGCCAGTTTTAATATTTAGGTTTTAAGTAGTTTTAATGTTTAAATTGTAGATTTTTGGGACTTAAACCCAAGATAAACACATAAATGTTAAGTGTAAATGTTATTACGACTACAAGTGCTGTGAAGAAACTATTATCACGAGTGCAAAATCTGACATATAACACTAGGTCAACGACTTCGTGATTTGAAAATGATTTGAAAATTACACCGTCTGCTGTACTGATTAATCATCAACGAAACCTGGGGAGTATTGTTATTTTATAATTTCGTTATTACTTCTACTTCGGCGTTAAATTTCAACCCAAATAGTGGTCTTTTAACAACGTAATTTGATCAAATTATGTGACATTGACAGCGCGAAAAGGATCTTAGTTTTTATAATGTTTTGGTAGATGTGTGGCTTATTTAAAGCCTTAGTACAGCGAGCCATTGACTAATTAGTACTGTAATAGTAAAATTATTGTAGTCATTAATATACCTACATATCCTTAAGACAATGTTTAGTTTATTTTGTGATGTTGACACTCTAAGATAGTTAAAGTGTAAATAAGGCTAACTATTGATAGGTGTATCTTGTTTATTAAACCGTTTTGTGTCCTGGTATTGTACTCTGTCATCATGTTTTCAGCGAAGCCCACAACCCATCGGGATGTCCTCGTGAACAAACTGCGGAACACTCAATCTGAGCTTAAGACCGTCAACGAGCTCAATGCACGGCTGTTGCAGGAGCGTGACGAGAGTGAAGAGGAAGTCCTACGGGTTATTAATAACAACAAAACCCTCAAGAGTTCTCTTGCCAAACTGGACTTAGAGTTTGTCGACATGCGTGAACAGCGGGACCGCCTCCAGGCCAATGTGGACCAGTTCCAGCAGTGCCGCGACACGCACGAGGAGGCGCTACGGCGGATCCGGGACCTGGAACAGCTACTGGAGGTGCAGCAAGTGAAGCAGGACACTACTTGTGCCAGATGTGTTGCGGAGGACTCGGCTTACAATGTAAGCTTGTTTGCGGAGCTCAATACTTCTTACTCTGAAGTTAACCAAGATATTGTAACAGTGGACCTTACAAATTCTTTAGACATTATTGATCCCAAACCATCTAATATTGCTGTGAGGGGATCAAACAAAATTAAAAAGTATTTAAGATTAAGTAGATTCATAAAAAAGTCGAAAGTTTTATTACGATGTAACAAAACTTTTATGAAATTAACACCAATTAGATACACTAATGTAGCTTTATATAATGAACTTTTAAATTGTCAACACGAACTGGAGTGTATTAATAAAGATTTTAATACCAATGCGGAACAGCTTCAGAAAATGGAAATGGCTCTGCAGGATGTCTCTAATAAGTATACATTATCTTGTAAACAAATGGAGGAGTACATAGGCTTCATGAACAATATCATTGATCTAGGTAATACTAATATGGAGAGACTGGATTCACTGGTAGGTAAATCATGCGTTGGCTACGGCGGCTCTCCCTGCCACGGTAGGAAGCAGAGCCTGCCGGCGCCGCGCCGCGCCCGCCCCGCGCCCCCCGCGCCCGCCGCGCGCTCCCCCGCGCCGGCGCCGCTCGCCGCGCCCCGCGCGCCCCGCCCGGCCCCCCGGGCAGCGCCGGGCGCGGGGCCGCCGCGTGTTCCGACGGCATCGGCTGCAGCGCAGCAAGGGGACACTCCAAGCTGCGCGCCCGAGCCGCCCGGACTGGGCGCGCCATGCGTGACACCTTCTAGGCAAGTCTCTCCCTCGCCCAGTACTATACCGACCCTGGTGTGCAGGACCGTTATGTACACTGATGAAGGAGGTATTGGGTTGGGGTCTAAAATGGTTAAGCACCTTGATCATAAAACTATAAACAACTGTCTACCAGGAATGTCTATGGACCACCTGATCTCACGCATCTCTGCAGACACATTTGATCGCGATACAACTTTAGTTGTGTTACTAGCAAACAGTTTGGCTTTTAGTAAACATGACATACTTAAATTGTCTGAGACCCTCACAGAAAGTAGCAAAGGTGATGTAGGTAAAATAATTATTTGTGCTTGTCTGTTTTCCCATAAATTAACAGATAAATGTAATAGAAATATCGATTATCTTAACTCAATATTATATAAAATGGCATTATATAATCCTAAAATCTCATATTTTGACACAAATAAATTTGTAAACAAATTCGATTTGACGCGTAACTATTGTTATTTACCAAGTAGGTACTTAGATGAGTGTGCTAAGTTGTTAGCATATAATATTTTAGACCCCGTTATGACTAGCATAGCGAGTGATAACAGTAGGACGGAGCCTGCGCTGAGTTTTATTAGCGCCGGCTCTGCGCCGGAGCTGCTACCTAATTTAAACTGATAGCTTCGACAACTGCCGCGGCTGCCGGCGTTCGCGGCGACAGTCGCGGCGTCTCCGTGCCTGCCCATAGGCCGACGAGCATTACAAATAATTTGGGTGGTAATGTAATAAATATTATTCACCAGAATATACAGGGATTTTCCAGTAAGGAACTTGAAATTGGTTTATTTATAGATAGTACTAATATACACGTTTTATGTGTTACTGAGCATTGGCTTAAAGGTTACGAGTGCATGTTTAATTTTAATAATCATAACATAGTTAGTATGTTTGCTAGGCAATCTTGCAGTCGGGGGGGATCTTTAATACTAGTAAAAAATAACATTAAATGTAAGGAGCGTAAAGATATTGTTATGCAGTCCATTGAACGACACATTGAAATTGCGTGTATTGAAATGGAGCAATTTATTATTGTTTGCGTATACAGACCCCCTTCAGCGGATTACAAACTATTTGAGAGCGTTTTAGAAAATGTTCTAAGTTGTGTTTTTAATAGTAAAAAGGGTATAATTGTTTGTGGAGATTTTAATGTTAATTTACTCGACAAATCGCCCATGTCTATCAACTTACTGAGCGTTTTTAGATCTTTTAATTTAGTAAATTTGTTTTATGAGCCTACCAGAATCACAGCAACCAGCGCAACGTGTATTGATAATATATTTAGTAATTTTGACCCTATACGGAAATCAATAATTAATATGTTAACTTCGGACCACTGCGGTCAACAAGCTTCTTTTAAGGGAAACACTAATAATGCTCCTCAAGATTTTATATTCAGGCCGATTTCTACAAATCGATTGGACTTGTTTAATGCTAAGCTCACCAAACAATTAAATTATATGACGAGTACTCGGGATGATCCGGATAGCTTGTATTCTTCATTATTTCATTGTATTGTCAAGGAATTTGACGCCTGCTTCAGTTTGATGAAGGTAAAAGGTCAGCAAGGTACGAAATTTAGTGACTGGGCTACACCGGAAATTCACGCAAAAAGGTATAAATTGTATGAGTTATATGCTACAAGAGCTATTGATCATAGGCCAGAGTTTCTAGATTACGTCAAAAACTACTCTAAAGAATTCAAACACATTTGTGCCGCCGCAAAGTCAGAATATTTTTCTAACAAAATCCGTAACTCAGATAACAAAGTTAAAACTGTTTGGAATGTAATTAATACTGAAACTGGTAAAACTAGAGTTAGAGACCCTCACTACAGCCTCCAAGTTGAAGGTACTGTGGTGAACTCGGACCTAGATGTAGCTAAAGAGTTTGAGCGGTTCTTTACAAATATACCTTTAGACACCACTAAATCATTATCA
This sequence comes from Acleris cristana, assembly GCA_948252455.1. Taxonomy (NCBI): domain Eukaryota; kingdom Metazoa; phylum Arthropoda; class Insecta; order Lepidoptera; family Tortricidae; genus Acleris; species Acleris cristana. The sequence continues at coordinate 47,611,591 of OX411771.1, read as the reverse complement.
TCATCTCCTGATAAAGCTGAAATATTATTAAGATCAAATGTGAAGGAATGCACAGATGTTTTTAAATTTTATCACGTCTCTCCAAAAATTGTTATTAAAACTTTTAGGTCACTAAATATAAAAAAGACAGTCACAGTACTACAGTCCATCTTAGAGTTAACTGCACCATACCTAGCTGCTTTATTTAACAAGTGTGTAGATATTGGAGTGTTTCCCGATCTGATGAAACACAGTAGGATTATTCCCTTTTTTAAGTCAGGGGCAAAAACAGACCCCACAAATTTTAGACTAATTTCGATACTGCCAGCACTGAGTAAAGTTTTTGAAAAATTAATTCTTAACCAAATATCTTCACATTTTTGTAAGAATAAGTTGCTTCATAGTAGTCAATTTGGGTTTACCAAGGGGCGGTCAACAACAGATGCCGGTTCTACCCTAATTAAATATGTATTTGATGCCTGGGAAGAATCACTAGATGTAATTGGAGTTTTCTGTGATTTATCCAAGGCATTTGACTGCGTTGATCACGTTACGTTAGTAAGGAAGCTAAGCTACTACGGTATTAAAAACGGTGCACTTGATCTTATTATTTCTTACCTTGCTCACCGGACTTAGCGGGTGGACATAAACAGAACGCAATCTCCTGGATCAGCTGTTGCTATGGGAGTGCCTCAAGGCTCAATTCTGGGCCCATTCTTGTTTTTGATTTATATCAACGATCTCCCTTATGTTGTGCGCGACAAACATGAAATAGTTCTGTTTGCCGATGATTCAGATTCAGATTCAGATTTTATTACTCAATATAACACAGTATAAATTACATTACATGTCAAATTATATGCAGTTACATTGAGGTCGTCAGAAATAGAATTAAATTATAATAATAAAAATTGTAAAAGTCAACACAAATATAAAGTACATTAAAAAAATTAAAAGTCAATCATATTTTATAAGTCAAGTTCCATATACTCATTTACCGAATAAACTGGGTTATCCAACAAAAGATTCCTAAGCCGGCGCCTAAACGTTTCGTCAGATGATACTTCACTTTTATTTAAAGTAGGTAGAAAACAGGCAAATTTAAATGATATTAATGATACGTTGTCAACAACTGTTGACTGGTTTACAGCCAACAACTTACTTTTAAATGCCAAGAAAACCAAGTGCATGAAATGTTCTCTATCAAATGTGAAAGGAGTGAATGGGACTAGTATAAAACTAAAGGATGAGACAATGGGATTCGAAGATAAAACAGTATTTTTAGGTATTACTTTGGACTCAAAACTGCAATGGAATGCACATATATCCACCCTTGCTGGCAAACTTAGCTCTGCAGCTTATGCGGTAAAGCGCATCCGCCAACTTACAGACTTCGAGACAGCGAGACTGGTGTATTATAGTTATTTTCATAGTGTCATGAGTTATGGGATTTTGTTGTGGGGAAAAGCGGCTGACATTCAAGCCATCTTTGTATTACAAATGCGGGCTATACGTTTTATTTATCAACTGGGTTCACGGGTCTCACTCAAAGATAAATTTAAGGAAATTAATATTCTTACTGTAGCGTCGCAGTATATCTTTGAAAATATCATGTATGTACGCAAACACATACATGACTTCAGGCATAACCGCGACGTTCACAACCTCAACACGCGAAATAAGGATAAACTCGTAGTCCCAGGTCATCGTCTTCGTAAAGTAAGTACATCGTTCGTGGGGAACTGTATACGCTTCTACAATAAGATACCTACTGATATTGTCAATATGCCGTTCAATAAATTTAAGTCTCGCATTAAGTGCTGCTTGATGGGTAAGGCATATTATACTGTAAATGACTTCCTAGATGATAAAGACGTTTTTAAGTAGTGTAATTGGGGTTCTTCCTTTTAAATAGTAATAATAGCTGAGCACTGGGCAGCGCTTATTGCAAAATACCTTTTAAGCCAATAATGTAGACATTTTAAAATTTAAGTTTACCTAATGTTTACTTTTCTTGTTGTAATTTTATTGGTTCTTGTGCACAAGATAGTTTTGAAATGAGAACACATTGTGATGTTTCTCGCCGGATAGCTATTTTTATTGATATATTGTCCGGCAGCATGAGCATGTCATGCTCACTCAAAGGTCTTTGCTTACGGCGGCGTCGTTGATCGGGTCGCCACCTTCCCGAACACATGGTTGAGGGAGGCGATGGCTGAGATACGCGTCATACTCGTGAACGGGTGCTGTCTGTGGGGTCCGGTCTGTTCACGCTTGCAAGGACCTGTTTTCCATTTTGTTATTTTAATGACTGTTCCTGACGTAGAGACCTCGTTATGTTGTTCTCCTAGTCAATATTTTTAATTTAATTGAGCTTACATTTTTAATGATTTATTTGTTAGTTTTTTTTTAAATAATTATTTATTACTTTATTACCTTGTAATGTTACTTTTAAGTATTATTGTATTTTATGATTGGAAAAAATGACCTTCTGCTGGAGTTTCTTGCGGCGCTTCTTCTCCGCAATGATGGTCTTGTCCGAAGCGCTAGTAGATTCACTACATATTACCGACGTGTAAAAGAGCCCTCATGTGGCCAATTTACTGAATAAATATTTTGAATTTGAATTTGAATTTGACTTATATATCTACGCACAGCCAAAACTACGGTACGTAGAAACTTGAAATTAGGTACAGGGGTTCCTTTCATGATGTAAATTAGCACTAAGAAATGATTTTCCGAAAATCGACCCCCAGCGGGAAGAAATGGGGGGAGTAGCAGGAACTAATTCTACGCGGACGAAGTCGCGGGCTTTCTCTAGTTAATTATTAAAACTGAAACTAAGGGTGCTTTCACACTAGCGATTTGTCCGTCGATTTCTCAGCAATTTAACGTGCACCACGCTCGCCACGAGATCGCCGCGATCGCTAGTGTGAAAGCACCCTAAACTACACCCACCCACCTACTAACTTAATATAATAATATGACAAGTATGTGCCCCATTAAGGTGGTTAAACGGGGGGTAGAAGTGTGTATTTTTGAAGTTAGAAATAGAAAAATGTTTATTAATAAAAATCGACGTGCGTGCATGACTCGATGTATGAATGCGGAAGAAGCGAAAGAGATTTGTCAAGATCGTAGCAGGTGGAAAGAAGTGGTCTCTGCCTACCCCTCTGGGAAACAGGCGTGATTTAATGTATGTATGTATGTATAAAAATACAACTGTTGGCGATTTTGGAAAAACTAGTGATGAAATCGGGGGTAGAAGTTAGTGAGTTTGGTTATTTCAGGTAAGGGCTACTGTACACAAATTAAATTAGCAGTACAAGTTTGTACGGGATTTTGATCATTTTGAAGAGATAAATGTGAAAATGTAAATTTCTATTTACCTAAGGAGGTAAAATTAAGTTATTAAGAGAGTTCGGTCATTTTTGAAATGAGAATCATGAACAGCGGTTTTCAGGATATAAATAAAAAAACCGGTCAAGTGCGAGTCGGACTCGCGCACCGAGGGTTCCGCATGCAAGATAATATGGTTGGAAAACGCAATAGTATTTTCTTCATTTTGTTATGTTCTTTATTATCTATGCAATAAGTTCCATTTTGACTAGCCTAAATTTCAACACAAATTTTTAACCCTCTGCGACTGATGAAACGTCTATCAGACACCGCCAAAAAAAATCTCTGTTTAGCGTGTTATAGCTCTGTATCGCTCAGTACCTTCTTCTAACGACTCGCGGAATTATACTCGTAAGTTAACCTAATTTAAAAAAATCCTGTTTTTTTTACCTTATTCATGTTAGTTCCATATTTTTATTTGAAAGCCCATTTAAATGTTAATTATAAATTCCAGTTTAAAATTGAAGTAATCATGCTATATATTGTTGCTCGGCGCGCATGTAGGTACCCAGGCTGTATTTTTTTCAATGATAGCTTCATTAATACGCTTTATATTAATGCATATTAGAAACCTCGAGCTGATTCGTGTTTTTGACTTTTTTGAAGAAAACGAAGCGTCGATACCGAGGAGGGAGTTTTATGAAGAATGGTTAAAGTACAGCAAAAAAGATAAATGAAGGGCTTTATTTTACTACTTTTCATGATTATCGCTCGGACTTCCAAAAAAATTTATGAGAAATGGGCTGAATGTGGAAAAATACAGAACCATTTCGGGACATTATCGCAAAAGGTATTAATTGGCTGAATGGTGAAGACCTTAAATTTACTATACATCTTAAAATAATACAAATTCGAAAATTAGAGCAAATAACGCCCTTTTTATAACGTCATATAAAAACCAGTTTAAGCTGACCTAACATTTCATGGGAAATCAGCGTACTGGGAGATCAAATTATACTGGATATTAAGTTTTTTCGTTAAAAATAGCTTGTTTTCAACTTTTTATAAATATTGTTATTTCTAGCTTCAATGTGTTGAGTTTTGATCTTATATTTAGCGTCAAATAATATTGTCTACCTAGATCGGGCTCTTGTCGCACTGTACGCCGTTCCTTGCATAAAGACCCTGTTTTTTTGTGATTTGATTAAAAATGTACAGATTTCAGATTTTTTCCTATACCTGCAGTAAAAGACGGTGTTACTTGCCAAATTTCATAGTTCTAGGTCAACGGGAAATACCCTATACATTTTTATTATTATTATTTTTTACGTTAATGTAGAAATTTGATTTTTTCCCAGCTTCAAAAGACTGTAGATTTGAGTATATGGTTTAAATTTCAACTCGATACCTCCACGCGTTCCCGAGATAAAGGGTCTTGACAGACGGACAGACGGACGGACGGACGGACGGACGGACAACAAAGTGATCTTATAAGGGTTCCGTTTTTCCCTATTGAGGTACGGAACCCTAAAAATGCGTAAAAATTGCACATTTGCTGCACGTAGTGCCTTTGTATTCATTACAAGATGTAATACCATAATAATGTTTCTAGTTATACTTGCAAAACGGCCGCATGATGGCCGAAAATCAACAGATTTATTGTAAAACATCACTCACCTGTGAAAACTTATATTTTAAGCGTCTATTTCTTTGGTCCCCATTCGGGATTTGCACCCACGAAACATACAGGCTATTGCACTTAAACTATATTTTAATATTACACTATTAACTATTCCAATTAATGTATTTTCTGCTTATTATTTTGATATTCCGACTGATGGGCGAACAGACAGCGAACAACAGCAGTAATCCGGCTAAATTAAGTGACATTTTTTCTTAATACTTTATCCGACTAGCCGCCTATTCTATCCATTCGTCTTTTATTTAGTAGGGTTCACATGTCCGGCATTGACCAATAAGCGTTGGCTCCAAAGCTGTGTTGTACCACAGAATAAGTAATAGTACAAGTACAGAAGCGACTCTCTGTAACAGCAAACATGCGAATTTAAACCTACACAGAACGCGTTAACAATAATAATATAAGTGCACGGCATGGAAGTGACCTTGGTTACATTTCTGCAATCGATAGTGGGGGCGCTCCTAACGAGGCGGAATGCACCTTAAATCTGCGCCGCGAGAGTCTGTATTATTTGGCCCGTCATGAGCTTTACTGACTCCGCCCCATGGACTTGTGCCTACACTGGACTGAGGACTAACTTTTCCTAGCCAATCAAAATCGAACCATATTACAAAGCAAGACAGTTACAATTATGTGATGATAGGAGATGAGGACGAGTGAGAGCAACCAACCTGAGGACGGTGTCCCACTCACACAAGTTGCCAATGTAAAACAGGTAATGACATAGTGGTATTCAAGAATACTGTAAATCATTACCTGCATATTATACTAAATAGCTACATTTATATAAGAGATTTTACGTTTTACCTAATTTGTAAATGTTTAAGATTTTAACATTATTTACTGATTAAAACACGTTAATGAATAAAATACTGTGGTAATCAAGTAGTAATTGTAAATTTTGGCTGGTATCCCCAACGTAGACATATTTCAAATATTTGTTTTAATGTTTGTCAACTAACAAAACAAGCTAAAAATGGTGAAAATATGTTGTGTAAAGGGTTGTAGAAGTGAAAGCTTTGGTGACTGTGGAATATCATTTCACAGGTAAGGAACATTTGGCTCTATTTTACGATAAAACGAGAAAACCATGCCTAACTTATTAGGGTGGCTATGATTTTTGGTGTGAGTATGGATACGAATGCAATTTCATAGATAAGTTGGCAGAGCAGTTATATTTGGTACTTAAACACTATACAAATTCTCGATATTTAAAAGTTTTGTGTACCTACTGGTAGTATTAATTTGAAAAATGTAACCGTAAACTCGGGATACTTTAGCCCTAGGGGGTAACATTGCCCACCCTTAAGGCTCCGGCAAACCAAACGCGTGGCAGCAGCAGCGCGTAGCGTCGCGTGGCGTCAGGGAGTTGTAAAACAACAAAACAAATGGAACCCCGGCACACCGAGACGCGCGTGAGAGATTTGGGAAATAAAGTAGGACTCAGGCAAAAACTACACAAAACTATATTGTTTAACAATATATGATACACTAGAGGACGCCCGCGACTTCGTACGCGTAGAATTAGTTTCCCGCTATTCCCCCCATTTCTTCCCGTTGGGGGTCGATTTTTGGAAAATCCTTTGTTAGTGCTCACTTACATCATGAAAGGAACCCCTGTACCAAATTTCAAGTTTCTAGGTACAGTAGTTTCGGCTGTGCGTTGATACATCAGTCAGTCAGTTTAGCCTTTTATATATATAGATGTATAATAATTTGCAATGAATAAATATTTCTTAAATAAATATTCTTATTTTATTTAACAATTTAGATTATTTCTTACTTATGTAAATTTAGACATTTATAACTTTTAAAAAAATCCTGTGGCCCGTTTCACGAAGCTACAAGTTACAAATTACAAGCGGAACCCTCTTTCTAGCAGTACGAAATAGAAAGAGACTTCCGCTTGTAATTTGTAACTTGTAGCTTCGTGAAACGGGCCACTGGTATCCGCACTTCCGCAGATGTACTTGGTCACCCTAATTAAAACGAGATGCAATTCTCTAGTATGGTTTCCTTGTCGGTCACACTTTTTTATCGCAGTAATCAGTCCAGTATAGGTACAAGTCCATGCTCCGCCCACATCGCAGGGCCGGCAGTTACTTTTATTCTGTGGCAGTTGTGAGAAAAAAGAATGAATTTATTATTAATTGTAGTTTTCTTATGTAATTCGCTTAAGTTAAATGACGAGAAAAAATAGTAAATGCCAAATATTGTCCGCGAATTGTTTGTTGTTTCCTCGGATCTCCCTTTCTATCCAGTAGACGTAGACTAGTTTTATCGTAGTATTATACTGTTTTAAACTTCAAAATATTTGTTAATTCTATTTTTATATTTTATTTGTCATTTTTCTGTAATGTGATAAGTGCCTAGTGTTTAGTTTTATTAATCCCCGACTTTGCACACCTGTAATTGGTACACAAACAGGACTTTTTTCTTTATACTTACCTATCTTTCGTATTTGCATTTGTTTTTGCAACTGTTGGTCTGTCTAATTCAATTAGTTAGATTTCTCTTTCTTAGGTAGGTACAGTCAAGTTCATAAATTATGTTTACACTTTAGTACCTTGTCTGTTTAAACTGCCATATATTAATTGTCACAACGATTAAAGTGACAAGGTACTAAAGTGTATACATATTTATGAACTCGACTGTACGTATGACAGACGTACTGAAATAATAAACTACCTATTTTAGGTAATAATTAACATTTTGCAAGATGTAACGTCGAGAAAAATGTTGAACATAACGTGAACGTCTTGGAAACTTAGCTAACTTATCTGCTAGGTATTTTCTGTTTAACATTTTTTGGCGTTTACAATACAAACATGCGACACGCGACGACATTAATACCTAATAAACAAGAGGCAAAGAGAAATGCTGCCATTTCGAGTAGCCATATCAAACAAAAACCGGAATTAGGTACTTTGGCAGCGTACGGCGGCGCGCGTCAAGACAAGCGCGCGCATGACACTCAACTGATTAGCATCCTGGAGGCGGCCGCAAATTTTGTAGGCACTAAGCGCGGAGTGTCACCCGCCTGGTTGTACACAGAAGAAAAAGGTAGTACGCTTGAAAGTTGGCTGCACGGAATCTAGTGTTATCATATATATCTATGTAAAAAATATTCTCTTGACCGGTGCGGTTGTAACTGGGGCTCTACTTTGAAATCAGTAATTCGAACTTCAGATCGCCCCGTCAATTTCTTGCGAATTAGTGACGCGTCGAGAGCAAAAGGGATAGCAATAGACGAAGTTCGAATTACGGATTTCAAAGTAGAGCCTCTGTGTGCGTGGAACGTACAGGCAAGCGATACGGGATCACTGCGTGTGGAACAAGGATGGTTGGCGATATTCGTCAGCGGTCTGAAGTTATCGCATTCACACCCCGCGCCTCTAGTGGCGTTTGGTTTCACTCATCTACTTAGTTGAATTAATTAATGAAATGAAACGCATTTTTGTTATAAATTAAATTATTGTAGCTGGCTATTTGAAAAGGGACTGAAAAAGGACGGAATATATGAACGGACAAAGAAAGGACGTTGCGATGCCTAAAAGGACAAAAATCGTCCCTTTGGGACGTTCTGGCAGAACTGCTTGAAACTGTCTAAGAAGTGTTCTAGATAATGTGAGGATCAGGAATTTTGCTATTAAACAACTGTGTAAAAACTGAACAATTTATAGTTTAAAATTTATTATTAAACACAAAAAGTTACATACAGCGAAGTCAATATGTATATTACTAAATGTTCATTGTTAACACTTACCATTTGGACATTTAGGGTATGGTACCCTTTCCTATTAAAAAATAGGTGTTCATCCACACAAATGCACCCAATTACACAGGGTTGGTAGAAGTTCCGTTAAAACCTAAAATAATTTTGATTGTTACAAAGATTCACAGCTTTTAATGCTTTTAAGGTTTAGCTTAGCCTTAGTCATATTGAATAGTAGGCATATAACTATACTTTCCCTAAGGATAACTTATTGTGTGAATTTGCGAATTTAAATGAGAGCAGTATTTAACTATACAACTTATTGCAAAGGGTTCAACAAATAGGTCCAAGTTTTTTTTATATATACTTTTGTGTTAATTTTCACTTTTAACCACAATAATCATCATCATGTTTTAAAAGGGCTCCGTCAAGTGCTTAGAAACCCCCACCACCCTTTGGTCGGACCCCACCCCGTAGCGAAAAATGTTAGAGCACATAGAACCTGCAAAAAAAATACTTTAAAATAGCGTCAACATCGATGTATTGATACTTGGTACATACTAATAAATAATAACTCCATTCCTACCTTTACGTCTAAAGGAATCTCCCTGGTTCCTCTTAACGGGGTGCGTTGTTTTAGCTCGTCGGACAGCCCCTTAAAAGTCCCCTTATCCAAGCGGAGGTGCTGACAAAATAAACCATCGGGCATGGCATGTATCTGCTCCAGATTAGCGCGTGAATAATTTCGTTGTTGGCGCCTCCGAACTTTGTTGTGAGAGGCCGACAAGTCTTAATATTCATTAAATTACTGTGATACTTAACGAAACTTGTCCGTAACGAGCATGTATTCTCTAAATTAATACTGCCAGAGGCCCGTTTCAAATCAAATTCATTTATTTGTCAGAATACAGTAATACACGGTCTTAGTTATAAAATTTAAGCACTTGTATTCAGCATGCAAGCAAGTGTACAAATATTGTAGATATTCTATTTTCATTTATTTTTTCCAATTTTATAAATTCTAGTCAATAATAATACAAATTCAAACGTCTAAATATTCCTTGACACTGTAAAAACATCTCTCCATTAGCCATTTTGTCAAGTTACGTTTAAACATTTTTCCCGACAACTTTCTTAATTCATCCGGTAAATGATTGAAAACTACAATGCTCATGTTATAGTACATTACTGCAAAGACCAGTAAGTGAGCCTTCCTGGACGAGTATGAGGTGAGGCTTTTATACATACGAGTCCAGGATGGCTCTTAATGGTCGAAGCATGTATAGTGCTTTACTCAAAAATAGAACAAGTAGAATGATTTAAAAAAAAAAATGTTAAAATATTGATGACCACATGTGCACAACCCTCAGGGAGCTAGTCCGACTCTTAGCCGGTCGCTTACCCGGTTTTTTTATTTTTTTTTAACGATTCACAACTCGTCATACCGGCCGAGATGTACTAGGCGCACATAAAACTGAGATGGTGCGGAGCAAGCGATGCTGAAATGAAGAGAAATCGCGCGATGTCTGGTCTGAACGAGATAACGCTTTTGGTTTATGATGCCCTGGTACTTTTGGAGCTGAATGATCAGCTTTTCATGTAGTATAAGTAGCCTTTTTGAAGGCTGTCACAGTCTTTACAGATAGTTCCAAATTCAAATAATATGATATGTTATGGAATTTCCATACTTACTTACTGGACACTTTTTGATTCCAAATTCGAAATTTCTCAACTTTACTGGACACTTTTCCAGTTGTCCAGGAACGTCAACCTACTGGCTCCTTTTTACTGGTGTTATGGCAAGATTACATAGCATTTTTGAGTAAAATATATTTCTTTTGTACATATCCTTGCGACAGGGAGGTTTGTACAAAAGAGACATAATACGTGCTCTTGTCTGCCTTTTAATGACTTGACTCCGTTTCATAAAATATTCTGGGTGGGAGTTGACGAAAACACATACATCTCTTATGTACACGCACGGTAGTGGTAAAATATTAAGTTTTCTAAACAATGGGACACAGCTGTCGTCTAACCGAGCATTACTCATCACCCTTATGCACTTTTTTTGAATTTTAAATACTCTATGAAACTCCACTGAGTTTCCCCACAGAATCAAGCCATAACTTAGTACTGAAGACACATGTCATATCCATGGTAAGCCATTAGCGCCGCTTCTATAGAAACCGTATCTCTTAACCTTTTAAGCGCAAACACAAAACGGTTTAATTTATTACATATTTGATTAATTTGGTCTTTCCAATTGAGGTGCTTGTCAATCATTATGCCCAGAAATGTAATTGAATCTACTGCGTCTATTGTCTCATTTTTATATTTAATTTTAAGAGGTATAGAATTAGAATTATATGAATTATATTGTATTAATTTAGTCTTATCAATATTAATATGCAAATTGTTATTATTCATCCATTTGATAGTGTCAAACAGTCCTTTATTAATATTAAACTCAAATGTATCCATCTTTTCATATTTCACAAAGTTACAAGTTACAAATTACAAGCGGAAGTCTCTTTCTAACTCGTACTGCTAGAAAGAGAGTTCCGCTTGTAATTTGTAACTTGTAGCTTCGTGAAACGGGCCACAGGTATACAAATACAAAGTTTCGTGGTAGGTACTGATCCAAAACGGACCGCTTGTGCGATTCCATCACTAATCCATCACAATGTGTGAGCCAAGACCATTTAGAGAATCGAATCGCCTTTTCTTTCAATTTTTTCGTTTATGTTGGCATTTTATCTATTAATGTCTATGCTTTGCTCTAATTGAAACGTCAATCAATGTACCTACCTAATGAATGACATTGACATCAACTGTCAATGCACAAACAACATAATGAAGTTTAATGAATAGATGAAAGGTAATACAACCCTATAGGATTGGAAGCCCTATCCCAAATCTTGGAGATGCAGTTGAAAAGCCCTATCAAACCGAAATCTAAGGCTATAAGTATAGATTTCATGACGTCTTTCATCGAAACTTCAGGACCGTGGGGATCAGGACCACGCCGTATTTTAAAAGACTCTAAATTTTAACTGATTTTGATCAATTTAGCAACAACTTGGTCCGTATGAGTTGTGACGGATTGTGCTAAAGATTGCTTGTATGAATAGAACAGAGTTAAATAATTCGAATATTTGCTAATTTAATGGGGAAAACGCAAGCATTCCTAATCTGGCAACCCACTGTATATAACAATAATATTATTATTTTATAAAAACATTGATAGATGGACATAGTATATAATATGAGTTAAAGAATAATGTATTTTGGAATTAAAGTCAATCTTTAGAAATTTTTTACTATTATTTAATTTTCATTTGCTATTGTTATACAGTGCTCCTGTAGACGTTCCGATCCCATCTGCCAACATTGTGGAGCTGGAGCGCGCAGGGCTTCGCCTAGAGCTGGACTACTGCATCGCGTCACCGATCCCTAAGTGAACCCTGACACATCTCGATTACCTACAAGTTTATGAGCGCTACGCTCTTTATGTTGTTAAGCTTGTGTTGTGTACAAACGTTAAAACACTTGTTAATTAATTTAATTGTTTAAAAAGTAAATGTTTTTATAACATGAATTGTAGTAAGACGTTTTAGTGCATTATACTAACTTATTGTACGTTTAATAATTAAAGGTAAATAAATTAATAAATGCTGGAATATGTCCTTATATGTTAATTCACAAGAGCTGCTGTTAATTAATAGATTGAATGAAACTACATATACATGCGAGTTAAATTAATACAGGTTTTAGGTCCTCATGGCAGTTCTTTTAATAGTAGATTGTTCAACAAGGGACTAAAACAAGCCATAATGACACGAGATGTTTAGCCACGCGAGCGAGCCAGCGAGCGAGAGTGGCTATAGTTCGAGTGTCATTATGGTTGTTTAGTCTCGCGTTAAACACTCTACTTTTCACTTTGAATGCGAGGAAAAACAACAACGTTCAGTGCCGGATTAGCCACGTACCTAGCAAGAGTAGCAAATGCTACGGGCCCCGCGCATCCACGTCTAAACTCTAAAATGCTAGTACTTACATCAGTATGCGTATGCGTGTACTCATATGCATCAGGGTTGACGATAAGATGAATAATCCAGTCGATATTCTCCACCAGAATAACCTAAAACAAACACCCACGCAAAATAGGTGCACATCTAAGTCGCTCAGTTGCGGAAAAAAGCCCGCCACAACCTGTAACCTAAAACAAACCCAGGGGTCTCTTTATAGAATTTGCTGCGGACCCCGTGCTTGCTCAATCCAGCACTGAAGAAGTCTATACACATTTATAAAATTGATTATAAGAAAGTTTCTTACAAATTTGTTCCGCGGTTTTTTTCTTTTGTTTTATAATTTTTGTGAAGTGCCGCTTTAAATGCTTGCATATTTAGCCAACAGGTTCAAACTTGAAAACTATTTAAAAACTAATTGAACCAAGCATAATAAAATGAATTCATCCTTAATATAATTAAATATATTCATATTCGTGATCATTAATCGTGTTTCACGAAATTAAATCATTTTAATTTATATTTTTTCACAGTTGTCATTTTGAGGTTATTTCCACGCGCTAAAAATTGTCTACACCACAGAATAAAAACTAGAGGCATAGAAACCGTACTAAATAGGCAGAACATACATTATGGTTGACTTCTTTTTACTTATGGTTTTCATAGTGAGTTGGAAAGAGATCTTCAAAAGGCGTGATTTGGACCTTTAAGCACCAGTGTGGAAGAAAGTAACGCCAAAGAATACCGGTCGTTGATTTGACGTTTCTTCACTTTCTGATCATGACAGATTAAAGAAGAAAAGACACCTAGTTTTTGTTTCTTTTCCTCTTATCAAAATGTAATCTATAAAGTAGAGACAAGTAGCTAGTGGAACGTTCATCTTATTGCACGGCTTCTATGCCTTTAGGCTTTATTCTGTGGTCTATACAAAAAGACTGAAAATAGCAATAAATCCTCCATTCACAAACACCGTGATTGGATGTTTAGGGGATTCCAAAGTAAATTAAAACAATTTTACTTTAATCCCTAGAGATTAAAAAGGAACTTTAGTCCCGATGTGCAGAGACTAAAGTAACATTTTAAGAGCATGAGAAGTGAAAAACGATTTATACTAGGTACCTAATAGTTTAATATAGTCAAAGTAACTTTATCCAGACATAACTTATTTCATTTCATTATTACATGGGTGATGATAGGGAAGAAAATAAATCAATTTTCATTAATAAAACTGCACTCATTTGTAATGATTCTCAAAATGTAAAATACCACTATACTTCCAATATAAAACATAGCATTAAGGATTTTTCATGACATGGACTTATGGGAAAATCACCAAAATTCAGATTAAAGTTATGAATAACTCAGAAACTTATAATTTTCGGCCAGGATACTACTGCCCCCGATAGTAAAAAGGGCGCATCTAACATTTTTGTCAAAAATGAGTTATTCATATTGCCGTGATCAGCAGAAAAAGACCTACCTACTGATATTTTTAGTTTTTTTCCTAGGTAGCCTAGATTAGAAGTTACCATAAGCAAAAAGGACGTAACTTCACACACTTTGTTACAAAAACTTAAATAAAAAGACGCATTTGAAAAACATGTAAATGGTCTTCATAAAAAAGACGTAACTACGGATAATGCGCCCTTTTGTTTTGTCAAACTTTCAACTGTTTAGTAAAAGAAAAGACGTAAGGTATAATCCATCACCGTATACTTCAATAAAAAGACGCATCTAAGTACTTGTGCCTTTTCAACTAAGCCAGGACTTGAAAGAATTATTTTGACTTAGACGCATCTAACTTAAATATTCAATGAAAAGGGCGCTAGTGACCACTTGCGCCTTTTCAACTTAGCCAGAGCTTGATAACGTTATGTTAACGCAGACGCATCTACACCTAATACTAAGTAGAAAAGACACAAATGACCACTTGCGCCTTTTCAATAGTGTATTTTGCTAATTCACAAGTATGCTCATGGGATTTGCGTCTGATTTTGATTTAGGATTTTTTTATTTTTGCGGTTATTACAACATTGAAAAGAGGTACCTAGTTAAGCGTGCATTTAAATTTAAATTATGTCAGTAGGATATTAACCCTTAATTTGGCAAGAAGAAAAAACATGAAAACTAAGTTAGTGTCATTATTTTTTGCGGTGTTTATATCTACCGGAAAATCATAAAAATCATAAGAATACAAAGTCGGCTTATGCCCAGTTTCAATATTCAAGAAACGAATGGTTTTCCTTACGTCTCGTTAAAATTTGACATTTGCTACTTACAAAATGTGTCAAATTTTAAAAAGACGTAAGGAAAACCATTCGGTTCTTGAATATTGAAACCGGGCATTAAATGCCCAGCATAAATTTATAACATAAAACACATAAGAAATAAAACATTAATGAAAATCCGCTTACAGGTTTAATTGAATAAAAACTGAAACATAATAGTATTTTATAATATAGTGTTTGCTGGTGGCTTTGTCCGCATGAAACTCTGTCAACGAATTTTCCTGCGGGCCGATTATGGTGACACTTATCCACGCAATAAAACGTTTTTATCTCAAGATCATAGACATATTATCATTGTCGACGTTGGCTAACATGGTGGCATCGGTTACATTGTATTATCCACTTTTGACAACGATAAATGACAATCGTCATCTTTTATCGATTTTGCTTAACATGGGTGGCCACTTTGGATCGACTTTTGACATCTCAATTCGATAAGTTTATGCGAGTGCTATCTTGGTGACGATAAGACTTGGATACGACATTAATCTTGAAAAAAACTAAATTTTAAGCGTGAGTATTGGTTTTGTAATGTTTCACTTATCAAAAAAGGCTTCGATACTTACAAGAAAGGTGTTTAACATTATATTACAATTGGTAATCATTATTTGCAGAATGTCAAGTGCGTCTTCGTCGCCCCCCGCTTCAAGCCAAAAAAGAAAGAATAAACTGCTGTGCAGGGCTATAAGGGATGCTCCCAACCCCTTCGAGCTTCAGGATGGAGAATTTCGACATAATATATAGAGGTGCAAGGAGATAGCACACCGTTTATGTGCCGAATTCGAATAAGACCTCCAGCCGCACAATAATGACGAATTACCCATGTAAATAACATTAAGGTAAGTAATATTTATTATTTACTAGCTGTTCGTGCTTGGTATCACTCGGGCGATTTATTGTTTCATACAAACCTTGTCCTGACAATTACGAAAACAACGAGAAAACAGACAACTCGGTCGAGCCGTTCTCAAGTGATGCTCCGTCATAGATGTGGCAATTAAATTTTATATAATAGACTATTATGAGTACCTATACCTACCAACTTGAATACTTAATGTTAGTTATGTCACTATTAGGGCTTAGGAAATAATTTTCAAAGTAAAGTAACTCATAACTAAAAGTAAAAAAAACAACACGCATTATTGCAGACTATACTTCAAACACCGTTAGTAAAGTCACTATCAAAATTCCTATGGCTACCTTCCATCTCCATCATCATACCAGCTTGATGGTTCCATTTTATATTGTCATCGGAACTGTAAAAGTATGCTAAATTTCAAATCAATCCAACAATTAAAAGTAGGTTAAAATTGGCATCTAAGATTTGATTGCATTGTTACTTTGTCCACAGACACATAACACAGGAACTAGCTTCACTGCACAAACTCATTTATAACATTCAACTTCATCCGCATGTTTTCTGGGATATAAGGTGTATCCTATATGTTAGTTCAGGGTAAAAGCTATGTACATTCCAAATTTCATCCATTTCCATTCAGTCGTTACAGTGTAAAATAGTAACCAACATACATACACACTTTCGAATTTGTAATATTAATGTGATTAGTAAGGAAAAGGTTATAAGGACACAAAGATGAAATAAAAGAAAATAAGAAAATGATTAAATTTAAATAACCTTAAGCTATGATGATGCATGTTCATTCAATAATGTATTCCCATCTCACTCACGCATGAATGAATATGCGTCAAGTTTAGGTAAATTAGCTCATCTATTTCTGATCACTGCTGATAACCCTCAAACGACTCAACCGATATTCATCAAATCACCCTATATTCTAATTAAAAAAACCACATTAACATCCCTCCATCCTTTTGAAAGTTATGTATCTACTGACAATTATAGTTTAGTTTTGCCTATGTCTCTATTAGAGACAGCTTTCAACATACAAACAAACAAACAATTAATTAAATATAATAGTATAAAAGAGTAGATGAGGGTGTTTCAACTTAATAACTTATGTTTAGTAGATAGCTTACGTGAATTGCAAAGTATTAGCAGTGAATGCATGACTCCTTTATATTTCATATCTCTGTTCTTAAAATAGAGCTCGAAAGGGTGTTTAACTTGCACATTGGAAAGTAGTTTCTTCTGTGCATGTTAAACAAAATCTAGTAGAGTCAGGCAGACCAAGCTCTATTTAATAAACTTGTATAATAATTGTTTGGGATATGCTTTTATAAGCATTAAAAGATCTTATTGTAATTGCAATTTTTAATATAAACATAGATAAAACTGTAATTAACCTATATACATTATTATATAGTTTTGGAATTCCACCTCGGTAACAATTTTCGTGGCCTCTAACCTGGAAAAAAAAGAACATTATTTTATATTTGTATATTGTAATTTATATAGGTGACTCGGGTACTCTCTTGAGCCATGGATCATGGTGCCTATTTTGAATGCTAGGCCGAATAGTCCAGATGGAAAATACACCCAATGGCATTTTTAGCCTATGAACATACTCATTTAATGAATGTAGTCATTCATACGCTGAATTGTGTCATGTAAAAAGGTATTCAGTGCTTAGGGCATAATCAGGGGTAAAACTATAGAGCGTTCAAAATAATTAAAACCTGTAGTGTGTTATATAATATGATGCAATAAGGTTATTACTTATTATAATTTTAAGTACCTTTTGTAATTTACTATGTTACAAGAGTTCAGAACATTTTACTAATTTACACATTATTTTTCAGAATACAGCTGGACACTACCGCAGATAGCAATGATGTTGTTGCCACCCAGAAGTTTTCAGCAATAGGGCATTAATTAAAAGTAACTCAAAAAAATGGTCACTGTAATAAATTATTATTTTACTTAACACTGTGTTTTATTTCATTTTCATACTAGAAGTAATCACACTAACCAGGTTTTTTATAATAGAATGTATTACAAAATAGAGCAGGTAATCTGATTCTTTCTTGGATGAAAAATAGCCTGAGCTCAAGCTATCTACATACTAGGTTTAATCGGTTAGGCGGTTTATTATTGATCTATTATTGAGTAAATGTATACCTACAGTCATACTGGGTAATTTTACTTCCGCTACATCTTAGTATTACTTTAAAGGCCGATAGGTAATTATTACCCAAGTATTCAAACTTACCCGGTATGAATGAGTGTGAAACAAATTAAATAGGTACTTACGGCTTTCCAAGCTTCCACAGATTTGTCTAGCTCAAGTCTCGTAAAATAGAAGGGAGATTTTGCCTCTTTTGTTTCTCTCAACCCGAGTGGCCCACTAAATTCACCATTGGCAAATGGGGGTGGCTTACCATGTATTCAAAGCTTGTTTTGCATTGCTGTACAGCAACTGTAACACAATATAATTTTTAAAGAGTAACAATAATAAAGAAATCGACTAGATTCATATTAGTTCACTATATTAAACTTACACATTTCTTTTTTGATTTATTGTTGATGTGTCAACTTTCTCTTGAAATTTTCTTTCTTTATGGAGGTTTCTTCTCTTTAGCGTAACGTGGGCGTAACACTCCTGTCAGAGTGGTCGTGGTCGTCACGTTGATTTTGTGGCTGCTTCACAATGCGACGCCATTCTTCGCGAACTGCCGCCCTCCTGGTACATCCGTGTAGAGGACCGTCGACGGCGGTTTTTATTTGGTTCGTCCACCTCATCAGCTATCTTTCGCGTGGTCTGATGCCCTCGACCGTGCCTTGCACTACCACACTACCAGGCGTTCGATAGATTCGCATCCGCGCCGCGATACGTGTCCAAAGAAAGTGAGGATACGAGCTTTTACTATGCTTGATAGTCTCTTCTTGATGACTAGCTCTCGAAGAATGGACTCATTTGTTCGAAATTCCAACGACGAAATATCGAGCATTCTCCTTTAACACCACATCTCTAGAGCATTAATTCGTTTCTGTATATAAATTCCTAAAACTAACAATCGTAGTTCTTGCAAAAATAAACATTCGAATTTACGATCAGTTCGGACCACAGATCCTAGAACTCGAATCGAGCTGTCAAGATAACCTAAACATTTTAAAGAGTATGCCTAGTCCGCTCCTTTCAATGACTACTTGATAACAACTCATTTTAGAAGCATTATATAAAGTCCGCCACTCAACATCCAACATGTACAAAAATAGATTGATTTCGTGACACTAGCAACTTTTTTCCAAAATGGTAGTAATCTTGCGTGATTCTTGTCACACTGGGCTTAAACACAATTGTCGTCGCTATATCGGCGCAATAACTTAATCGACACTGTCAACCATATTAGGGATTTTGATAAAACAGACGACTTAGTTAAAAATTTAGACATATCCACTCGATAAAAAGGTGTCACGCATAATTGGCCCGCTGTAGTAATTATTACATTTCCGAGATAAAAATCAAAATGTCCATCCCCGGGACTCAAGCTATCTTCATTTCGATTCGGCGGTTGAGCATGAAGAAGAAACAAATAAACAAACAGGTTTGCTGATGGCAGCGTTATTTTCCCGGCGTTGGCTATAGAACTTAGGAACAGTAAAGCATGATGATGATGATGATGATGATGATGATGAGTGGGGACGCGGCCGAGGCAGACGGGCGGTCGAGTGGCTTTCCATTCATTCCGCCCTGTTCCCCTTGATCGAGCCTCAGGTTACCGGCTCAGCGGCGCTCCCATCCAGCACTGATCCCATCTTCTTGTTTTCCTACAGAACATCAGTGCGTCCTGTAAGTTAATGCTTTTAAGTGATTCTACTGATAGCGCATCTTGCCCAAATGTGCGGTATCTCAGTGACGAGTACATTACACACTCGGCCAGGACGTGCTGACTAGTTTCCTCTTTGCCACAGTGTGGGCATCGAGGATCCTGCTTAGCTCCAATTACCGTCAGATGTCTGTTGAGTGGACAGTGTCCAGTCAAGATTCCTGTTAGTATACTTAGGTTGTACTTACCAAGATTTAGTAGGTACCTTGTTCTGTTCTTATTTACCCTTCCTATCATGAGTTTGGATTGCCGGCATCCCTGCGCTGTCATCCACATCTCATTTGTCCTTGACTCTATTCTTCTGGCGATGACTCCCTTTGTTACCATTGCGGATATCGGAAGTGCTGGTTCCGGGCCTAGATATTGTTGGTCCGCCCCTGCTCTGGCCAGTTCGTCTGCCTTCTCGTTTCCTATTGTTCCGCTGTGTCCTGGTACCCAAGCCAGTGTTACATAGGATGGTGTGCCTAGATTATTCAGTTCATCCCTACATTCCTGCACCAGGGAGGATTTGATTACCGGATTATCTAGCGCTTTCAATGCTGCTTGGCTATCTGAGTAGATTATAACGTGGCTTTCCGTTATATTGCTTCTTTCTTTGAGACTCTGTGCACACTTCAGGATGGCATACACTTCTGCCTGGAACACACTGGTAAAGCCCCCCAGTGGTATCGTGGTATGCTCATCCGTTTCTTGGTTATAAATGCCTGCCCCTGCTCTTTTAGTTGAAGACTTCCATGAACCGTCCGTGAAGCATGTCACTCTGGGTTCCGGTATCTCTGTCTCCCAGTTATCTCTCTCTCCTATATGGATTCTGTATTTCTTGTCGAAGATCTTCCTTTTCTTTATTAGGTCGTTGTTGATCATGAGCATGTTCATGTTTATCATTGACTCCCTTTGTATGCTTGCGTGTCTTTTGTCCATCTCGGATCCAATCCACTCTCTGCTCATTTTTATTCTATTCCACTGTTCTGTGGCTCTCTTCTCCGCTTCGAGATGTACGGGGTTCAGTCCTAGCATTATCTCCAGGGCCTGAGTGGGGGCTGTCCTCATTGCCCCGGTTGTCATTAGGCATGCTAGTCTTTGGACCTTCGTCAACTCCTTGTCTATATCTTTTATTCTTGCTCTGTGCCACCACACTATGGCTCCATATAGCAGTCTTGGTAGGACCACTGCTTTGTATATCCATTGTGTGATCAGTGGTCTTAGTCCCCATCTTCTTCCTATGGCTCTCCTACATTGCCACAGCGCTATTGTTGCCTTTCTGCACTGCTCCTTAATGTGTGTCTTGTATAGCAGTTTGCTGTCTAGTATTACCCCCAGGTATTTTATTTCCTTGAGTGTTTCTATCTCTTCACCTTTGATTTTAATGGGTGTCAGAGTCGGCAGCTTCCTTTTG
Organism: Acleris cristana; assembly: GCA_948252455.1. Classification (NCBI taxonomy): domain Eukaryota; kingdom Metazoa; phylum Arthropoda; class Insecta; order Lepidoptera; family Tortricidae; genus Acleris; species Acleris cristana. Next base: position 47,590,398 of record OX411771.1, on the reverse strand, counting down.
TTGGTGAAGAGTACTATTTTCGTCTTAGTCGGGTTCAGGTCTAGCCCTCTGCTTTGGCACCAGTTTAGCACCTGTTTTATCCCCCTTATCAAGACTTCTCTCATTACGCTGAGGGTTTTGCCCCTTATTAAGAGTACCCCGTCATCTGAGTACGCTTGCATATGTATACCCCCTCTATTTGTTTCTCTGATAAGCGAGTCTAGTAGGAGACACCACAGGAGTGGTGACAGACAGCCCCCTTGCGGGAAGCCCCTGCTCGTCCTTATCCTTATCGCGTCTCCCCCTAGTTGTGCTTGGATCGCTCTGCCTGTTAACATTGCCATTACCCACTTCCTGACTGCTGGGTCTATGTCGTCTCTCTTTAGGCAATTCTCTATTGCACCGAAGGTAGCTCTATCAAAGGCGCCCTCCACGTCGAAAAAGCATCCTAGTGCCAGCTCTTTATCTTCTATAGCTCTTTCTATTCTTGTGGTCAGATTATGAAGGGCTGTTTCTGTTGATTTTCCTTCCATGTAAGCATGCTGATGCCCGTGTAGGGGCAATCTCCCTGTTTGCATGCTTGTTCTTATTTGTACATCTATGATCTTCTCCAGTGCCTTCAGTGCAAATGATGACAGACTGATGCTTCTGAACGATTTTGCATCTTTGTAGTTCTTCTTTCCTGGTTTCGGTAGGAATATTACCTTTACCTCATTCCAGATGGTCGGGATGTGCCCTAGTTCCAGACTCCTTTCATAGATTTCCCTTAGGCTGTTCCAGATGTGTTTTAGTCCCTTTTGTAGTAATATGGGTATTACTCCATCTGGCCCTGCTGCTTTGTAAGGGGCGAAGGAATTTATGGCCCATTCCCCTACCTCGTTGCTGATTCTTAGGTTTTGTGTTACCCCTGCTCCTGTTGTTACACTGCTGTTCTCTTTCGCAGCCTCATGTATGCAGTATTCCCTGCAATCTGGGAAATGTGTGCTCACCATGCTGTAGTACTTTTTTGGGATCTGTTAGTTCGGTTGAGCCTACCATTAGGCTACCTAATTGGCAGGATCTTTCGTTCGCCAGTATCCTTACTATTCTTGCCGCCTCCAAGTAGCGTTGTATTTCTCCCGTGAAGGTCTTCCAACCTTGTGCTCTTAGCCTCTCCCTTGTATTAGTGTATTTGTTTCTAATACTTCTATATTCGTTCCAGCCTTGGTCATTGCCCTTTTTTAGAGCTAGTCTAAGCGCCTTACGAGTTCTTTTCCTTAGTTTCTGTATCTCTTTATTCCACCATGGTTGTCCTCTATCTCCATTGCACGTTCTCTCCGGACATGCTGTCTGATAGGCTTCCGCTATGGCCCTGTTCAGGTCCTCAGTGGCTCTGTCCAGTTCTTCGCTAGTTCTTGGGTTCCTGTGGCTCGGTGTCCACTCGCTCAGTATGCTGTTGTATTTCTCCCAGTCCGTTTTCCTTGGGTTTCTTATCTTTGTTCTTTCAGTGTAGTAGTCCAGTCCGTACAGTAGTCTCCTGTGGTCCGACATGCTGTCTTCCTGGTCTACTCTCCAGTCTTTTACATGTTTGCCTATCTCCCCTGAGGTTAACGTTATATCTAGTACTTCCTCTCTTGCCCTGGTTATAAAGGTTGGGGTTGTACCTGTATTGTGTATGTCAAGGTCATTACTTACAATAAATTCTAGTAGTGCTTCCCCCTTCTTGTTGGTGTCGCTGCTCCCCCACACCTCATGGTGTGAGTTCGCATCGCAACCTACAAGAATGGGTGTTCTCTTACCTTTATATCTTCTGATTGCTTCCTCCAGTTCTCTGGTTGGCGCGTTGCTTTCACCTGGGATGTAGCAGGATGCCATCGCTACCTTAACTCGCACTCCGGTCCTGGTCACGAGGCTGAATTCTACCACCACTAGGTCTCTGAAACATATGGTCATTAGGCATCCCATATTACTTAAGTCTCTACTTGCGTATATACATGCCCTAGGAGGTCGTTCACCATTTCTTACAAAGTGGAGGTTGCCCCCTAGGCTACCCAGTCCTGTTACCTGGTTTTTCCATGCGTACGGCTCTTGCATCAGGAGAATGTCGATTTTCTCCCTCACTATGTATTGGCACAGTTCGGACATAGCATCCTTACAGTGCTGGAGGTTTACTTGACATATTCTTATTTTTTTGTATCTGTAACACACTGTGTAGTGTGTGTTGTTTGTCTGTGTTGTCCATTGCTGGTTGTGTATTTGTTTTGTGTAGACTGCCTCCCGTCTCCCTAGTCTGCGGAGCCCCCTTCGGTTTCCATCTGTGGTGGATGGTTGCCGACCGGGGCTGCCTCAGCCTGGTTCCCGGGCTGCAGCGCTGGGTCACCACGGCTACACCTGCAGCCGCTGTTCCCCTTCTCTGCCGTGGTCTCCGTCGCCTCTTTCACTCTGTGAGGAGAGGATCTCGTCAACCGCGCCCGGATGCGCGTGGCTTGGAAGAACAGCCACTGGCTGGCCTCCTCACCCCACGCATCCTCCACGCTCTTGGGCACCGAGTAACACACCCGGATACCCGTGACGAGATCCTCCCTACTCACCTGCATCCATTCTTGGAGTTTCAGCTCCTCTTCCCTATCCCAGTTTTGGGCCCTAAGGTAGAGGAGCGGATCCTCCGTCAGTTCATCCGGCGAGCCAGGGATCCAGATGTTGACCCTCGAGCTGTTAAGCATTCGGGCCTTCAGTCTGTGTCCCTGTGGCTCCCCCAGGTCCTTCCCTAGAAGCCATTCCCTCGCTTCTGCCGTGGATGGTGTCACAAGGAAGAATCCTTCCGACACCAGCCCTGACATTGCGAATTGAAGCGGCTTCCCGCGAATGCCCTGCTCTTTTATGGCCTCCGTAATGAACCGGCTCACAATTCGCCTGACTTCGGTTCCTAGCGACTCATCCAGCGGTACACCATCCTCGCGGCTAATCGCCACTGCGAACTCCCGTGCTTCCCTTGCGGTTGCACGGTTGCCCGTCAGCGAGTCGCCGCGGTTCGGTCGCTTAGCTGGAGGCCGTGTCGAGGTTCCTTCGTCTGGGTCAGTTGCTTGCCGTTTCGTTTTCGGCGCCCTCTCTGGCGGCGGGGGCCTCCCCATTGCCTGGCTACGGCTAGGGTTCTCTCCCGCCGTTCTCTCTTTCATCTTCAGTCTTCTCCTTTCAGCTCTTCCTCTCTTTTTCTCCGCCTTGGTGAGCCTTCTGCTGAAACCGTCGCCCTCGGTCGTGGTTGCCGCCGTGGCGGTTTCCTCCTTCAGAGTCTGCGTCGGGTTCAGCAGAAGTTCCTCATCCTCTAAGGACAGACTCTCTAAGTCGATATGCGGCATCCGCGGTGGTCCCCCTCGCACCGTCTTGTTGGTGCTCGGCCTTCCACTCACTTCTGCCCCACCTTCTTCTCTCCTCTCCACTTCTCCCTCCGGCATCCGTGGAGTTCTCCCTTGCACCGTCTTAGTGGTGCTCGGACTTCCTCCTACTTCTGCCCCCCTCTCTATCTCTTTTTTGTTGATGGTTTTGTTTAGATTCTCCATAACAAGCTTCATACTATTTCGTCCGACCCGCTCCCCACCCACCACGGAGCCCCACCTGGGGATGCTATGACGCACCAGGGTTACGGGTCGGATATAGGTTTCCAGGGTGAGCTGCTGAGTGAGTCCGCACGATGTCAAGCCCTCCGTCACCACTACGGCGACTCGGGGCCGTACTCCGCCGACTACCAGCCTCATCACCCCAGAACCCTCGCCCGCGGCCAGCCTACTGTAAACGCGACAGCCGATTGATTCTGGCTGGCTAGGCCAGAACCTCCCGTGTGAGATGAATCCCGAGCCAAAGCGGCGTGTTGTTATCAGAGGGTAACTACTGTCCGACCCCTTCTAACTCAGCCTACCAGGATCTCGTTCTCCATCCGTACGGGTCCCCGCGCACGGCACAAACACGCGGGTGGCATTTTACTGCTACTCATCCCTATATTTGGGATAGGTGGCCCGCTGCGACATGCCACATCATCGCTTGCAGCTGATTGGGTAGGAGTCTAGGATGTGTGGAAGGGTGTTGTAGGACGTCAGGAGTTCGACTGGTTGTTTTGGTTCTACTCGTTTAATCCGGGGAAACCGAGTAGTTGACAGGCAGCAACCTCGGGAAGGAACACAACCAGTCTTGCCTAGGGTATCTACGCAACTGTGAGCTCCACCCTCGGCCGTTAGCCATGCCAACTACTGGCCAAGTAGATTGACATAGGGACGGACCCATATCACCTGGCGACCGGTCGCAAACCATCGCTGATTTGGACCCGCCCCCGCCCACAGTAAAGCATAGTAAAACTTGAGTTTAGACTTCTAATAAACATGTCAAAGAACAACCTAATTTCCAACTGCATCAAACAGAGCATGGAAGTCTTCTCCCAAGCTCTTAAACACAAGTTTAGTTGCAGACGTTTACGACGACGACGGAGGTCGCGGAATGAACAAACAGCAAACGTTTGGAAAATATTGATCAGTCACCGCTTTGTGAGGAGCAGAGTGGGAAAAAAAGGAGAAAGTCTTTACCCAATGATGGGGGAGAACAGGCTTAATAAATACAAATAAATAAATGGCGATCAGAGGGACTGAGTCCCTGAGGAACGCTATACTATTTCTCCTTTGTCTGAATTCTGATGAAGCATTAAGTTGTAGAATCAATTCAACATTTTTTTGACTTCAGGATGAAAAAAAAGTTCATATTAATTGGCAATAGGAAGTATGCTAGCCGTAGCAAACGCGAGTTAGAACACTGCGGCATTGGCAATGAAAAGTATACTGGATACACTTATTGTTTATTTCAACATCCTATTCATTTAAATGAATAATAATATTCCTAAAATATTATAATATATTATGTATTTATAAACACTTAAGATAAATGTATGGTATGTGTTACTTTGTACAAAATATTGGTATTATTCTCTACCACAAGAATAGTAAACCTGCATACGGCCAGCTAGAAAGAAGGTGGCCACCGTAGCCTATGAAAGTTAACATCACTGAACCATCATTTCTAGGTCGCCAACACTGCAAAAACCTTTAGTTCCTTTTTGAAGAGCCCCATATTGTAAACTCTTCGAAAAACAACCGCTGGGAGCTCATTTCACAACCTTAGCGTACGCTGAAATACATAAAATTTCTCTTATACACCCTATTACAGTTAAAAAATAGTCCACCTGACTTTTACACCCCAAACCTATCACAGAAACAGTATTGTTTTGGGGCGTAAGTAACATTTTTAGTATTTTTCTAGGGCGTATAAGCCTTCCATTTTCTTAAATACTGCGTTTACTTTAAATATTTCTTAAACATATTCTTTATCTCGATAAACTATATTAATTATGTGCAAAATTGACTTTGTAACTCAAAAAACAAAAAAGTTATGACAAAAATATTTTAGAAAAAATGTTTTTTTAGTTCTCCTGAAAAGTTGAGTTTTGGCCGTTTACGCCAATTGAGTCTAAAGGTATCGATATTATTATGGGTTACTAGGTACTATGTGCTCGATTTTTGTTGTAATTTAAAAAAACACTACCAATCAATCGTTGTTTTATTTCATCAATTTCACCTCTTGATAAAATGATTGTTTAAAACTTAATATTGAGGTATAATAGGAGTTATACATTATACACATACCCTTAGATTTCTTCCTTTGTTACCAATGGTTTTCTTTGTTACTGTCCCAACATTTTTACCGTCGTTATTTTCGTTTTATTTCATTAATATTATATAAAAAGAAATAATTCGGCTACTAATAAAACACATGAAAACGCAATTGTAATACAATACACAAAAACTTATTCAGATATGCTTACTTTACATAGAAACATAACTATAAGGGCAATTTTAGGTCAAGGTAACACAGAAAAAAGAATCTGTACCAAATTTTCAAAGATTATTTATAATTTGATAGATTATTTTCACACGATTACATTACTTTTATAGTATTTTTTTATAACGCACCAACATTAAGGGATAAATTGTGCACCTTTTTATGATATTAATCAAAGAAAAAGTAACACAATAAGAACCAATATTCTCCTTACCCTCGATATTTTGCGATTTTTCATCATTTAAACCTATTAAAAAGCTGTCACTTGCACAAAATCTAAAACTTTATGAAATATTCTATCGAATTTCGTTCATAAACTATATGATTAGTGATATTTTGGTTTTTTGTCAATTTTGAAAACTAGTGGCAAAAAAAAAGAGAAACGCTCTACTGTCTTTTTCAATGACATTTTATACTGAAATGCACAATAACTTAATTGTCCATTGCTGTGGCTATTCTAATAAAAGCCACTGAGTGCTTTTACCCTGGACACACAACACAATGGCACTTCATACTCATCTGCTTTGCTTTTCTTTCTGTGAGAGTGTCAGTATGTGTCGCTATTTACATAACCTTTAAATTTGAGCAAGCCTAATAAATATTTTTCATGATGATGAAGGTAGATTTTTACCCGACTGCGTCAGAAAGAGGGTTATTATTAAGAATTAACATGTTAAAGACTTATAAAGTTACAAATACCCGGCGTTTCACGTTTCTGATCTTGCAGAACAAAAATCGTGATTTGCCTCCCGCGTCAGCTAAACAAACGTGTTTTAGGTACCATAATGAGCAAATTCAAATAGTTACATACAGTTTTTTTGGTACTTATTCAGATTTATTTCCTGAAGTAATATGTATATTACGTAAGTTTTACAGCAAAAAACGCAATATGATTCAAGTTAAATGTATTTGTTTACTTTCTTGATTTGATAGCAATGTCTAATGTCACTTACATTAGTTCTCTATCTATGGTTATCCTGCGCACAGATTATAATGGTATATCCTGCGTGCTCTAAGCAAGGTGCTTGAGCTTGACTGTCTTGTTTCGTGACACCTTAATATAATATTTAATATTACTAGCAACTTTTTATTTGACACTAATTCATGGATGACGTAAAATCTGACACTAAATCTCGCGTAGCATACTAAGCTCACTGGGGATTTTCTTTGGGTTTTTGACAAGATGGCGTCGCTTTCTTAATTGTTTTTAATATTTTGCATATTTTGTTGTTTAATAGATAGTAATGATGTATTAATATGCAGTAAATTAACATTCAAATGTGCAGTATAACGAAGAATTCAAGTTTGAACACGTATCACCTTCGGAAGGATTGCTCCAAGAAAATCCCATCTGGTCTTCGTAAAGTTCTACCTACATCGCTCACGGAGGCTAGAGGATCACCGTACAACGTCGAATTATGTTTTTTTTTATACGTATATGTAACTCCTAACCTTGACACTGGCAGAATTGTCCCAATGGACAGAAGCCATTTAATAAAGAATTGAATTGAATTTTCTAAGCTCACAGAGGGTTTATAGTCTTTTTTCTTTTTAAAGATAAAAATGTATTGCTGTTTGTTGGTCTGGCTCAACCAATATGTTTTTTTTTGTTTTCACTTTAATACACGGGTAAGATGAGCTATTATATTAAGTACCAATTTCACCAAACAATGTTAACCACTTAACAGACGATTAGAGCGTTAACAGCTGTCAAAATGTATAACCAACAGTCGATTAACATTGATTAAATTTAACATCGTATGGTGAAATTGGTACTAAGTAACATACATACAGCTAAATGAGGTTTCTAGATAATCTATGCAATACTTGAAACCAGTGTTGCCAGTGCTTGCGTCGAGTTTCGGACGATTGGCTATCTGAAATAGGACGGTTTTTGGAAAAAAAGGACGGCTGGAGAAATATGTATTAAAGTTGAATAAAAAAAACATATTATGTAAATGGGCATGAATACGGTTACATTATTAGGTAGGTATATGACTAGACTAGGTACCTAGTTGTTGTTTTCATGTTATGAATGCTGGCAAAAACTTGATCCACCGACCCATGCACTTCAAAAATCATAGATGTAGGAAAGCCATGGACTTGTACCTATACTGGACTGATTACTGCGATAAAAAAGTGTGACCGACAAGGAAACCATACTAGAGAATTGCATCTCGTTTTAATTAGGGTGACCAAGTACATCTGCGGAAGTGCGGATACCAGTGGCCCGTTTCACGAAGCTACAAGTTACAAATTACAAGCGGAAGTCTCTTTCTATTTCGTACTGCTAGAAAGAGGGTTCCGCTTGTAATTTGTAACTTGTAGCTTCGTGAAACGGGCCACAGGATTTTTTTTAAAGTTATAAATGTCTAAATTTACATAAGTAAGAAATAATCTAAATTGTTAAATAAAATAAGAATATTTATTTAAGAAATATTTATTCATTGCAAATTATTATACATCTATATATATAAAAGGCTAAACTGACTGACTGATGTATCAACGCACAGCCGAAACTACTGTACCTAGAAACTTGAAATTTGGTACAGGGGTTCCTTTCATGATGTAAGTGAGCACTAACAAAGGATTTTCCAAAAATCGACCCCCAACGGGAAGAAATGGGGGGAATAGCGGGAAACTAATTCTACGCGTACGAAGTCGCGGGCGTCCTCTAGTGTATCATATATTGTTAAACAATATAGTTTTGTGTAGTTTTTGCCTGAGTCCTACTTTATTTCCCAAATCTCTCACGCGCGTCTCGGTGTGCCGGGGTTCCATTTGTTTTGTTGTTTTACAACTCCCTGACGCCACGCGACGCTACGCGCTGCTGCTGCCACGCGTTTGGTTTGCCGGAGCCTTAAGGGTGGGCAATGTTACCCCCTAGGGCTAAAGTATCCCGAGTTTACGGTTACATTTTTCAAATTAATACTACCAGTAGGTACACAAAACTTTTAAATATCGAGAATTTGTATAGTGTTTAAGTACCAAATATAACTGCTCTGCCAACTTATCTATGAAATTGCATTCGTATCCATACTCACACCAAAAATCATAGCCACCCTAATAAGTTAGGCATGGTTTTCTCGTTTTATCGTAAAATAGAGCCAAATGTTCCTTACCTGTGAAATGATATTCCACAGTCACCAAAGCTTTCACTTCTACAACCCTTTACACAACATATTTTCACCATTTTTAGCTTGTTTTGTTAGTTGACAAACATTAAAACAAATATTTGAAATATGTCTACGTTGGGGATACCAGCCAAAATTTACAATTACTACTTGATTACCACAGTATTTTATTCATTAACGTGTTTTAATCAGTAAATAATGTTAAAATCTTAAACATTTACAAATTAGGTAAAACGTAAAATCTCTTATATAAATGTAGCTATTTAGTATAATATGCAGGTAATGATTTACAGTATTCTTGAATACCACTATGTCATTACCTGTTTTACATTGGCAACTTGTGTGAGTGGGACACCGTCCTCAGGTTGGTTGCTCTCACTCGTCCTCATCTCCTATCATCACATAATTGTAACTGTCTTGCTTTGTAATATGGTTCGATTTTGATTGGCTAGGAAAAGTTAGTCCTCAGTCCAGTGTAGGTACAAGTCCATGAGGAAAGCATAGAGGGAGTATAAAAACGGCTAATACTCTTCGCACCTATTACAAATGCCCTTCGTTAAAAAGAGTCGTCTATATATGACCGCTTTCGATTGAATTTCAAAAGCGTACCACTGTTTAGGCGTGTTCATGTGTGTAACTCTGCATTAGTGTGCGTAAGTTTGCAGTCAGTGATGTGCGGCTTATTATTATAAATTAGGTTGACCTATTAAAGGCATACAGTATTTTCAATAATAATTGTGATTGATTACCAATTGAAAATTGACCTTATTTCGGAAAGTAAATTGAGAAATTGACTTTTTTGCCGTGTAATAAAAATAAAGACAGATTTTACAGTTTTTATTTGGAAACAAAATGTTTATCTTTTATAATGATGAATAAGCCTTACAAAAAGTAATTGGAAGACAGTTGACCCTTTTTTGATGCCGGATTGCATTGCAGCTTCTGAAACCACGATGAACCATTTCTGTTAGAGCATCTCCAACCATTCCTGTTTAAAAATGTTTCGAACATAGTCGGTGACTCGGTCGGGGTGTCCTATTCCAATCACGCAGACCGCTCCAAAAAGATTTCAGCCATTCCTCTCTGATTGGCGAGGCTTTTGGAAATCTGAAACAATACAATTAATTAATATCAAACATAATAGGCTCTTTTACCGATCAATAGATAAGTAGGTACGTAAAAAATACATATTAACTTAAAACAGCGATGTTAAAATATTGAACATGAATAACGAAGGATCCAAATATCTACAATAATTATGCCATGCCTATGTCCAAAAGGCACACAACGCAAAAAACCGAACGTTTAGAATAACAAACTTTAAATGTTGTAACTTTCAATATTCAAATACATGCCCAACAAATACTTTCGACATTTAAAACATTGGCATTTTAACTGTTGGGCATCGCTTTTTAACTCAAAATGTATTCAGTTTTGGATATTCAAACACATACCTACCCATGGACATATTTACTCATGTACTCAATCAAAATATCGAAAGATTACTTGTCGATATATTAATTTTAGAAGCACTATTGCTTACTTCCGAAAGAAAATAAAAAAAAACCGGTCAAGTGCGAGTTGGACTCGCGCACCGAGGGCTCCGTATGCAAGATAATATGGTTGGAAAACGCAATAGTATTTTCTTCATTTTGTTATGTACTTTATTATCTATGCAATTAGTTCCATTTTGACTAGCCTAAATTTCAACACAAATTTTTAACCCTCTGCGACTGATGAAACGTCTATCAGACACCGCCAAAAAAAATCTCTGTTTAGCGTGTTATAGCTCTGTATCGCTCAGTACCTTCTTCTAACGACTCGCGGAATTATACTCGTAAGTTAACCTAATTTAAAAAAATCCTGTTTTTTTTACCTTATTCATGTTAGTTCCATATTTTTATTTGAAAGCCCATTTAAATGTTAATTATCAATTCTAGATAAAAATTGAAGTAGTCATGCTATACATTGTTGCTCGGCGCGCATGTACCCAGGCTGTTTTTTTTTTCAATGATAGCTTCATTAATACGCTTTATATTAATGCATATTAGAAACCTCGTGCTGATTCGTGTTTTTGACTTTTTTGAAGAAAACGAAGCGTCGATACCGAGGAGGGAGTTTTATGAAGAATGGTTAAAGTACAGCAAAAAAGATAAATGAAGGGCTTTATTTTACTACTTTTCATGATTATCGCTCGGACTTCCAAAAAATTTTATGAAAAATGGGCTGAATGTGGAAAAATACAAATCCATTTCGGGACATTATCGCAAAAGGTATCAATTGGCTGAATGGTGAATACCTTAAATTTACTATACAACTTAAAATAATACAAATTCGAAAATTAGAGCAAATAACGCCCTTTTTACAACGTCATATAACAACCAGTTTAAGCTGACCTCACATTTCATCGGAAATCAGCGTACAGGGAGATCAAATTATACTGGATATTAAGTTTTTTCGTTAAAAATAGCTTGTTTTTCAACTTTTTATAAATATTGTTATTTCTTGCTTCAATGTGTTGAGTTTTGATCTTATATTTAGCGTCAAATAATATTGTCCACCTAGATCGGGCTCTTGTCGCACTGTGCGCCGTTCCTTGCATAAAGACCCTGTTTTTTTGTGATTTGATTAAAAATGTACAGATTTCAGATTTTTTCCTATATTTGCAGTAAAAGACAGTGTTACTTGCCAAATTTCATAGTCCTAGGTCAACGGGAAATACCCTATACATTTTGATTCCCTCGAGTGTCGAAATACACGTTTTTTTGCGACATAAACGGCCGTATCTTTTTTTTACGTAAATGTAGAAATTTGATTTTTTTCCAGCTTCAAGAAACTGTAGATTTGAGTATATGGTTTAAATTTCAACTCGATACCTCCACGCGTTCCCGAGATAAAGGGTCTTGACAGACGGACAGACGGACGGACGGACGGACGGACAACAAAGTGATCTTATAAGGGTTCCGTTTTTCCCTATTGAGGTACGGAACCCTAATAAGGGTTCCGTTTTTCCCTATTGAGGTACGGAACCCTAAAAATGACTAAGTAACGGCAAATTCGGAAAATAGGGTGAAATGGCGGTACAAGTTTACCTACTGTTAACCTCCCTATAAATAAAAATTATGTTATAACTGAAGTTAGATACATGAAACTCTGTATCAACACCAATATAATTGAAATAAAATCCAATTTTTAAAACAATCCCTTAACAGTGTGAAAAGCGGGTGAAAGTTGGTATAGGAGTTTGGTTTTTTTTTCGCCAGGGAAATGAATTATAGCATCTAAAACAGTGCAGTCTTTAGTGTTTTTTAAACATTTGGACCTTAAAGCAATAGTTAGTTAAGAGCAAATCCATTATCAATAAAAAAAACTAAAGGGAAAAACTTGGGATCTAAGACTATACTGACTGTAAAGTTTGTATTGAAATTAAGTAATATTCAATAGTAGATTGTTCAACAAGGGACTAAAACAAGCCATAATGACACGAGATGTTTAGCCACGCGAGCGAGCCAGCGAGCGAGAGTGGCTATAGTTCGAGTGTCATTATGGTTGTTTAGTCTCGCGTTAAACACTCTACTTTTCACTTTGAATGCGAGGAAAAAAAACAACGTTCAGTGCGGGATTAGCCACGTACCAAGCAAGAGTAGCAAATGCTACGGGCCCCGCGCATCCACGTCTAAACTCTAAAATGCTAGTACTTACATCAGTATGCGTATGCGTGTACTCATATTATTATGCATCAGGGTTGACGATAAGATGAATAATCCAGTCGATATTCTCCACCAGAATAACCTAAAACCCAAAATAGGTGCATATCTAAGTCGCTCAGTTGCGGAAAAAAGCCCGCCACAACCTGTAACCTAAAACAAACCCAGAGGTCTCTTTATAGAATTTGCTACGGACCCCGTGCTTGCTCAATCCAGCACTTTTTCAATCAAGTTCTATACACATTTTTATAAAATTGATTATAAGAAAGTTTCTAACAAATTTGTTCCGCGGTTTTTTCTTTTCTTTTGTATTTTTTTTGTGAAGTGCCGCTTTAAATGCTTGCATATTTAGCCAACAGGTTCAAACTTGAAAACTATTTTAAAACTAATTGGACCAAGCATAATAAAATGAATTCATCCTTAATATAATTAAATATATTAATATTCGTAATCATTAATCGTGTTTCACGAAATTAAATCATTTTTATTTTATATTTTTTCACAGTTGTCATTTTGAGGTTATTTCCACGCGCTAAAAATTGTCTACACCACAGAATAAAAACTAGAGGCATAGAAACCGTACTTAATAGACAGAAAATACATTATGGTTGACTTCTTTTTACTTATGGTTTTCATAGTGAGTTGGAAAGAGATCGTCATAAGGCGTGATTTGGACCTTTAAGCACCAGTGTGGAAGAAAGTAACGCCAAAGAAGACCGGTCGTTGATTTGACGTTTCTTCACCTTCTGATCATGACAGATTAAAGAAGAAAAGACACCTAGGTTTTGTTTCTTTTCCTCTTATCAAAATGTAATCTATAAAGTAGAGACAAGTAGCTAGTGCAACGTTCATCTTATTGCACGGCTTCTATGCCTTTAGTCTTTATTCTGTGGTCTGTACAAAAAGACTGAAAATAGCAATAAATCCTCCATTCACAAACACCATGATTGGATGTTTAGGGGATTCCAAAGTAAATTAAAACAATTTTAATTTAATCCCTAGAGATTAAAAAAGGAACTTTAGTCCCGATGTGCAGAGACTAAAGTAACATTTTAAGAGCATGAGAAGTGAAAAGTTACATATGTACCTGCAGGATATTAAAATGGGTAGATATTGAGACAACTATTACATAAAGAAAATATTCAGCTTTGGTGGTTTTCGAAAATCTTCTGCTAAGTGGTTTAATTGTTTGTAAGCATAGAAATTTACTAAAATGTCAATTTTGTTATTTTAAAATTTTCAGTCATGAAATTAAAGTGGTTTATGTGGACCTCTTACTTAAAATTCACGTTCTAGAATTTGTTTTTAAAAGCCTTTGAAGATGATGTAAACTATAACTGTACTTTTAACAGAAGTTCAAACTATCCGCAGACGAAGTCGCGTGCGGAAAGCTAGTATTACCCAGTTTGGCTGTAGGTTATATAGAAAAATACAAATGGGATATATACCACAACCAACATAGATAGGAGGGATGACAATAGATAACGTAACCAACGAAAAGTTGGAAAACCCCCGACATTGACATTTCAAAGTTCAATACTTCAAAAACGGCTGAACCGATTTCGATATAAAATGTCTAAGAACTACCGCTAGAAAACCTGCTTTCAAATAAAAAACCGCACTCAAACACACAAACACACAAACACACAAACACACAACCATACAACCACACAACCACACAACCACACAACCACACAACCACAGAGACACAGAGACACAGAGACACAGAGACACAGAGACACAGAGACACAGAGACACAGAGACACAGAGACACAGAGACACAGACACACAGAGACACAGAGACACAGAGACACAGAGACACAGAGACACAGAGACACAGAGACACAGAGACACAGAGACACAGAGACACAGAGACACAGAGACACAGAGACACAGAGACACAGAGACACAGAGACACAGAGACAGAGACACACACGCACGCAGGCACGCACGCACGCACGCACGCACGCACGCACACACACACACACACACACACACACACACACACACACACACACACACACACACACACACACACACACACATACACAAACAAAACGGGGGTTAAAAACGTAATTTCGTTATGGGAAATTATAGAAGATATGTTCTGCAGATTCATCAAGACCACATTTGCAGCTGGCTTTAATCCGTATCTTTGCGAAGTGGACGGGGTTACACGCATGGCCAACCGTATTTTGTCGACACTAGATACATACATTTCTAGGGTAATAAACTTGTTGGCTAGTCTACACTCGAGACTTGGTTTTGGCGTCGGCGTCGGATCCAGTTTTACTTGCCGTAGTGCTACTTGCTACTTGATGAAAAGTAGGTATATGGGATCTGAAATATAAAACACCGCTTCACCGCCAACCGTGAAAAAAAAACATCTTCGCATGTAATGTAAACAAACTGTGAAACAGAACTCGTAATTAACTTCACAACTGTCAAGTCAAGACAACAGACTGTAGTCATGTGGCTATTTTTGCAATATACCTATACCATTATACCTATTACAAACAAAATACAACCATTTTTTTTAAATTCTATCATGAAAAAAAATTATTTAGTTAATTATACAAATTGGTATGAAAAAATATAAACAATTTATATTATGTCATTCCGACATCAAGCAATTGTGAACCAGATTTAAAAAATTAAATAAACTTCACTGTACTATCTGTGGCACCACCGTTCACAACGCTTTCACCGTAGCTGTCATTACTAGCGAATTGCGTGATAAAGCTGAGGTGATCGAGCAGGTGGACGTATAAGGCTGCCTAATTGAGAATACACGCGCTAAATGTGTTTTGTTCGCTTTGACGGGACTATTTAAACTCGACGCTTGAACATTCACTCCTGCGTTCGCTCACTTTTGCTTTTGACAGAAACACTACCCAGAGTAATCTTTCAGTGTTACTTTTCTTACAGAATGAGTGTATTTATAATGACTTGTTTGGCGTAATTCTGCATCAATTTGATAACAATTTTAAAATGAAAACTATTACTAGGTCGATAACCAAATTTAGTGAATGGGCTACTGCAGGCATTCATAAAAGTAGAAATAGGCTTTATGACCTATATAGAGAGCTGGAGGTCAATAAAAACGCTGACTTCCTAAATTATGTTAAGAATTATTCGAGGACCTTTAAGCAAGTTTGTTTAACTGCTAAGGCAAATTTTCTTAGTCTTAAACTCAAATCTCCTGACAATAAGGTAAAAACTGTATGGAGTATTATAAATAGAGAAACGGGAAAATCAAAAACTCGTGATAATCAAATCACCCTAAACACAGGTGACAAACAAATCACGTCAAATAAAGACGTCGCCTTAGCATTAGAAGATTATTTTTCCAACATAGCCACTAATACTAAGAAATGTCTTAAATTATCCGCGGTTGCACTAATGTCAGTAAATGTAATATAAACTTTGAATTCATCCCCGTTGATTCAGATTCAATAGTGAATTTATTTAAATTACTTTCAAAAAAGACTGAGGATTTGTGGGGCACATCAGTTAAACAGTACCTTTCTTATTTTGAAAATGAAGAACAGGTGCGTCTTAAAGCTTGACGAACGGTGGTGATTTTTTGACGTAATGAAGAAGTCCTTGTGATTTTTTATAAAATTTAATGCATTTTCTAATAAATTACATGAACGCGGGTGTCTAAGCCGAGAGCAGATAAGAATGTGTGGTGGGGTCGCCGCTACGTCATCCGCGGTCCATCGCTACGTGTGCATGTTTGTGTGTCATACATATAACGTGCGCAGGGTTGGATTTCGTAGTATAATTATACTATTTGTACCATATTTTTATGTTATGTAGTATGTAGTATCGTAATGCAAATATACTACGCGAAAATACCATTATTCTATCTTCAGTCAGGCCGACCTGACCGACTTGTTAAATTAGTCAAGTCATGTTGCCTTTTAAATAACCAATACAGGGAATTTCTGTACGCATGGCAATATCGATTTAGGCAACGACAAACTCTGTGGGTCTACTCCGAAATTCGAAATCCGAACTTCGTATGGTGCCGTCCTTTTCACTCTGCTGTCATACATTATATGAGTGAAAGGGACGGCACTATTCGAACGAACGAACAAACGGAACGAATTGCTTCGAAGTACAGATACTGGGGATTCCCCCAACGAACAAAATGTTTTACTATCTCCGTCGTTCTGACGGAATAGGATAGATGTATTTTATGTATGTATGAGTGTGAGTGAGTGAGATGATATGGTATGGCAAAGCAACAGCGTTGCTGTTTTATAATTATTGGAATATCTTCTTGTACACATTATAAGCGACTCATCAACTGCCATACGATAAAAAACAGGGTTTCTAAGGGGTCTGTAATCGGTTTAAAACTTTTTTTAACTTTAGACTAGCTTCATCTTCTTCATTTTTAATAAATTTTATTTTATTTTTTATCGTGTCCACTGATTTTATGAGTTGTTTCTTTTTAATTATTTCCATTGTAGTGGGATGAATGTGTCCCGTTTTATACTGACACTGAATTATGTCACTTGAAGTTTCAAGTGACATAATTCATAGCATAATTTAGTATACATCAGGAACTTGAAAGTAAATAAATATATCAAATCCTTTTTTATATCTTCCTTTGTTTATTGCACAATCTTGGTTTATGACTAAAACGTTGAATTTACCTTGCCATGTAGTAAAACAAAGCCGTTTAAATTTAACCCTTAACTACCTACGTCGTATTTGTATCACATAACTACCTACTTGCGGTCATGGAGACCGCGCCTTTTTATGGGACCTAAATTATTTACTTTAACGTAGCTGACGGGTGTTTTAATGTAGTAAGTACTCTTTAAACAGTTTAAGGCATTTATTAGTCAACACTTATACAAAAATAATCAACATTATTATGTTTTCAACTTAACATATTTAGGAACTTCTTACATTTTTAATCAAAAAACTAGGTATCCTTCAGGACATGAGATCTCAAAATTAAGGAATGTTATATAAAGCTTTTCATTATAAAATATTAAAATTGAGCAATCAACAATGCTACTAAACTATATATTTTGGTTAAACTTGGCCTATTTTTATAAAATTACAAGCCTTCAAAATAACCATTTTTGTCGGCAGTCAATACACAACTTATTTGAACATTCAATGCAAATAGGTTTTTTGCATTCGATGCAGATGTATTGTGTCTTGCGTTTTTTCTTGGGGTCACAAGTCGAGCACGTTTTTCTGATTGTTAACCGTTCTTCAGTATTGCTGGGATCCGGTATTGTTTGTAAGCTGGTGTCTTTTGTGAGGATTTGGTTCAGAGCCATTTTTAAGTCCCGCGGAAGACGCTGATTATCTGCACGACGCTCTAGATGTGGTCTTACTAATTGTTCAGCCAGTTTCTTCATAAATTTGAACCTTTTTTCAGGCTTTCCTGTTTGTGTAGATACGCTGACAACATAACTGTTTGAGGCCGAGATGTCCAACAATCTGTAGAATACTGCTAGGGGCCACCTGCGAGTTCGACGACCTGTAGAATAATTTGAGCACCTTTGATCAAGAACATCAACACCAAATTTGGTTTGGTTATAGTACATTATTATTTCCGGCTTTTTCGTAGCTTCATCAATAGTTGGTGTATGATGCATGCTTGAGATTGTGACCACTGCCTTATTTTTCTTCGGCACGTAAGAAGAGATAGTTATATCCGTAGTAAACCCAAACAAAGTTGAGTTTATATCTCTTTCTCTGGAAGGCAGGAATTGTGGTGGAATTTCACGCAAATTTTTTCTTAATGTACCTACAAGTGTAAGCTGCTTCTGTTTTAACAAAGCTATAAGCTCTACAGACGTAAACCAGTTATCAGTTGTAACGTTTCGATTCGATCCTTCAATAGGAGAAATGAGACGCATAACCGCCTGTGTAGGTTTTTTTTGCCGTTGGTATTCAGCGGGCAAATTTAGGCCATCTGAATCTTTGCCTAAGTAAATATAAGCATTAAGGAGGTACCCTGACTTAGCGTCGGTGAGGCATAATATCTTAATGCCATATTTGGCTGGTTTTTTTGGCATATACATTTTAAATCTGCATCTTCCTCTGAATGCTAGAAGCATTTCGTCTATGCATGCACTACTTCCGATAGAATAGACAGCTTGACATTGTTTGATGAAGGTGTCAAAGAGCTGAGAAATTGGTGCAGATGCGTCCATTTCTCTCCGAGCTAGTCTAGTTTCAGCATCATCAAAACGGATGGTTTTAAGCAAAACTTCCAATCTGTTTTTGCTTAAAATACAGCGATAAATATCTCTTCCAGAACCATCTTTATTATAATAAGACGTGTAATGTGTACGATTTTCTTTGAAGATGGCGGTATAAAACAGGAAACCTATAAAAGCTTTGAGCTCCACTATATTCAAATCCGAGACGCACGTTTGATTTTTGTAATTCTGCCTTATTTGCCAAATCTTTATATTAGTGTGTAGAACAATTATTGCAAGCATTTCGTCTGTAAAAAATTGCTGCCAAATTTCTAGTGGCGTGGATGAAGAGTTTATTTTATCGCGGTAGGCTGGTTTTACGCCTTCTCCCTCATGCAGAATATTATGTTGCAGGGTTCTTGATCGCAGAGATGGCGGTTCAGATGACCAACGAAACCGATTTTTCCCAAAATAATTCTTCTTTCTAGGTCTTGATCGCCGCTGTATTAATGGCACATCATCATCCGACGATTCAGGCTGCTCATGCTCTTGCTCCCCTGTATGTGCAATCGGATCGGGAGACGCATTTCGGGAACGTAAATTTGAAATTTCTTGATGTAACCCTGATTCTTCATTTGTCTCGATCTCTGAATCCGACTCGCAACTTTCCTCTGGTAAATTTAGTGGAACAACGTCAGGTTCTACGTCACTGCATTCTTCATCCAACAGGTCATCTTCATCAGACGATACTTCTTCTAGCCACCTTTCAATTACTGCATCACTAGGAATCATGTTTTACTAGAAAAAACAAGAAACATGTCAACAATAGAGTAAAGATTATATGAAAATAAAAATAACACAACCACCTACGTGCGGTCTCGGAGACTATCCAAAAATTATTGTAACCACCTACATGCGGTCTCACAGACCGCCGATTCTATTTTTCTACTCACCAAATCCAAATGAGCGCACGTCTGAACGCGTCGATGGCATGGCCGGCACTGAGGGGTGGCGGGGCAAAGGTACAAGGTCAAAGACGCGTGTGCGATGTACTCGCGTGCAGTTATTGACAACTTTGAATAATCCGTTGTCTGTGAGACCGCACGTAGGTGGTTAAGGGTTAATCCAATCCAGGTCACTTTTAACATGCTCATTATAAATATGCCTTAATTTCGAATCATCTTGTTTAAATAAAATTAAAACATTTGCATTATCTCTGATCAATCGTTTAGGTATATTTGAATAATTTTGCGATAAAAAAAACAGTCCATCTCTCTATGTCTACCCATCGTAAAATAATTTCGAATATTCATTTGATTTTCACAGACAACGTCATCAAACATCATAATAGAATTTGGTAAACTATCATTCAGATGAATAACTTCTTCATTAGCTTCAAAAATAAATAATCTTGCTCCTGGAACGCTCTGCATTCCTTGTTTTAGAAATGTATACTTTGGCTGGAAGGTGGTTTTTGAATATAAATAAATACGATTGAACTTTAAACAATTTTCATGTAAGAGTAAATTAAGCATAACATTGGTTTTACCACAGTTAGAAGGACCACATACTACATCGAATTGTATTTGGTAACAACATGCTATGTTTAATTTTGTGAGGACCATCTTTAACCTTTATGGTATTTAATTCTAAAGTTTGAATTTGCTTCACGAACTTCATGGTCAAATGTGAGAAAACTGAACATTGCTATTATTTTTATACCCCATCCATCCATCGGTTTGAACGGTGTGCTACAAGTAAAATAAAAAACATCAATCTGGTTTATACTATTTATTTCGTCATATTGGTATCATATAAACATTTGTTCATTTTTTTACTATAACTTCTAACCTTAAGATACAGTATTTGTATTATAATTCATCATCATCATCAGCCTATATTAGTCCACTGCTGGACATAGGCCTCCCCTAATGAGCGCCATAGCGCCCTGTCTTCAGTTTGCCGCAGCCAACATCCGCCTGCAGTCTTTCGCAGATCGTCATCCCACCTGGCCCGAGGGCGTCCTACACTACGTTTGCCGAGACGCGGTCTCCACTCTAGAACACGTTTACCCCAGCGTTTGTCGGTTCTTCGCGAGATATGGCCGGCCCACTGCCACTTTGACTTGCTGATTCTTTGAGCTACGTCGATAACTTTGGTTTTCTGTAACTCCGAGCATAAATCTCTCCATAGCTCGCTGAGCGACTTTGAACTGGTGGACCAGCCCTACTGTGAGTGTCCACGTCTCAGCTCCGTAGGTCATAACGGGTAGGACGCACTGATTGAAAACTTTTGTTTTCAAGCATTGCGGTATGGATGATGAGAAGATTCGACGAAATTTCCCAAACGCTGCCCAGCCCAGCTGGATCCTCCTCTTGACCTTCTCGAAATAGTTTTTATCTAACTGCATAATCTGCCCCAGGTAAGTGTACTCGGAAACAATTCCGAGCAGGTGGCCGTGTACAACGACCGGTCTCGGATCAATGTGGCCGTTGATCATGACTTTGGTTTTATCCAAATTCATGCCAAGACCAATGCATCGCTAGAGGCTAGGCCATCCAGCATCTGGTTCAGCTCCTCTAGCGACTCCGCCATTAAGACTATGTCATCAGCGAATCGCAGGTGTGAGATGTACTCGCCGTTTATGTTAATGCCCTTACCTTTCCAGTCCAGCGTCTTAAACATATCTTCCAACGCGCTCGTGAACAGTTTCGGGGATATGACATCCCCCTGTCTCATTCCTCTGCGCAATTGGATGGGTTTAGACTGCTGGCCCTGTACTTAGACACTCATGGTGGCGGCTTTGTAGAGACATCTCAGCACCTCGATATAACGATAGTCTACTTGGCAAAGCTGTAAGGATTCCAGAACAGCCCAGGTCTCGACGGAGTCGAAGGCCTTCCATAGTCCACAAAAGTGAGACACACGGGCTGATTATTCTCTTCGGACTTTTGTATAATCTGCCTCACTGTGTGGATGTGGTCTATGGTGCCATATCCTCCTCGGAACCTGGCCTGTTCCGGTGGCTGGAACTCGTCGAGTCTCCTGGCGAGACGATTCGTGACCACTCGTGAGAACAGCTTATAGACGTGGTTCAGTAGTGTGATGGGTCTGTAGTTTTTAAGGAGAGTTTTATCCCCCTTCTTAAAAAAGAGCACCACCAAACTCCCGCTCCACGCCTTTGGAGTTCTCCCACTGTGAAGGATGGTGTTAAAGAGGTTCTGTATCTCCCGTATAACAGGTGCTCCTCCAGCTTTCAAAAGCTCTGATGTACGGAATACGTCTTCACCGGGGGCTTTTCCATTCTTAAGCTGCCTCAGAGCTATCAAGATCTCGTCTTGACTGATGTCTGGCAGTTCGTCGGTATAGTGGCGTGTCAGGGTGGCTCTAGAATCGTGGTGTCTCGTCGGGAGCGGAGGGCATTTGCAGCGTATAAACGGCCATAGAAATCCTCTATCTCAGCGGATATCTCCGCTTTCGACAATTCGGTCCTCCCGTCATGCGTTTTAAGCTTCCTCAGGTAGCCTCTTTAATGAGGCGTGTATTGGAGCTCCGGAGGTCGCGCCGTACTATCTTCGCAATTTGCTTGTTCAGGTCTGACCTCTCTGACGAAGTCGCTTGGGTGGTTTCTCGTCTTTTTGTCATCAGCCGAACAGTCTCATCCGAGAGATGGACTTCCTGCCAGTACGCTGCTTTTTGCAGAACTTGATGCCCTCGGCCCTCTACGTTTTGACCAGATTGTGTTGGGTCTCGTCAGCGTCATCAGTGGATTCCAAGGCAACTATTTTATCCCCGAGAAGCTGCTGAAACTTTTTGGTGCCCGCGATGATTTGGATTGGATGAGGTCGGAGCGTGGACTTCATTAGACGGTTTCTTTCAAGCTTCAAGTTGATATTCAGAGAGGCTCAAAGCAGTCGGTGATTGAACCTGTTGATCATTGAGACATCTCTGAATATGTGCTTGCTATCCGTCATGATGAAGTCGATCTCATTTTTAGACACAGTGTCGGGGCTTTGCCATGTCCACTTCCTTTGGGGCTGTTTCTTAAAGACGGAGTTCATTAACAACAGCCCCGTATTATAATTACTAACCTTAAAATACAGTATTTGTATGATCCCACGGTAATGTATGGATTCGGTCTTTTGCAATTTGACGCCTCTTCCTCTTTTGTCCTCGGTAGTTATCCTAGTAAGGGATGAGTGTAGCACGGGTTTACTGATGCTAATCTCGTAGGTAACCCGGGCCTCTCTTTACTTACCTATTGGTATCTATTTTTGTAACCACTTCCTCTGTGAGCCTAAAGGCATGGTTAATTAGTATTTAAGTACCAAAAAGGGGGGACGCCCTCTGTTCTGACCACTCTTGTTCTTACTTATACCACATTGTGCATATAGCGTAACCATAATAGAATTACCTGTACCTAACTGTATATGTGAAAGAATTGAACATTAAACCACACTCAATAAACAACGATTTAGCTTATTATAACGACACCACCATCGATCCTGTTTGTGGCTGGTCGCTCTTTCTACGGCGCCCAACCCTCTAGCGAGAGATTGTATTGTATCGACCTTCCTGTCACCCTGTATGAAGGAGAACATAGAGGTGCACTAATAAAGAAAGATGCCGTCTAGGAAAAACCACAACTCACTTACGCTTAGCGCTCGTCCACACACTTCTTGATTGGGAAACCAAATTCATATTTTAATGGCTGGTTGACGGCTTGCATTACTAGTTTACAGGTGCTGCAAGACATCTATTTTCTGTTGCCACACCACATCCCATGGTTAATAAACAGGACCTGAAAAAATACCATCTATGAAATACGTGTTAATTTACTTGCTTATCAAATCAATGTAGGTAAGTAGTAGAGTAATAAGTTAATAACGTAGCTCAATCATTCCTTTACCTCGAAAATAATTTCCTTGTTCATCTCAAGAGATTTATTCAGTTAGTAGGCCGCAACGGGAACTTTTTCACGTCAAATATCCACCAGCACTTCCCAAGAGGAGACCACCGCTAAGAAGTTTTGCTGCTGCTTTAGTCAACAATTTCAATTGTTAGCAGCCCAACAAAAGTCGCAAGGAATACATAAAAAAACTTATTTGTCTCAAGTACTCCTCCCTCACAGCTGACTAAAAGTCGCCATTTTAAACAAATTCCAATGGAATAGCTTCTTAGCGTGAGCCCAATGCCGTGAGAAAATACAGCGTGAATCAACTGTGGAATATGGAAAAGAATAGTGGTCAAAAGTGGCATTTGGCTAAGATTATGTCATTTTGACAACACTGATCGCTTGTTAGCGTTTCGATGACGTCATTTTAGTTGTTCATTGTGATAAACCACGTGACCAACTTGTCATTGCATACATTTCATGTTGATCGAATGGAAAACGCTAAGTGGCACTTGGCTCGCCATATGTATGGGTTTGACATTTGTGACAGCACAGATCGCTACTTTGGGCGTTTCGATATTCCACAGGCGATCGTACGTGAGGGTTGTTGACTATCAATTTTGTGATAAACCACGTGACCACTTGTCATCCCATACATTTCAAGCCGATGGAATGGAAAATGGCTAACACCGATTGGTTCTTGGCTGACCCCACAGAACACATCTGCCCGAAAAAGAGTTAAACCGAGTCGGTGTAAGAGTACCGCCATTTTACCCTGATAAACCGGCGCTATGGTTTATGCAGCTCGAGAGCCAGTTTGTTCATTATGTTTTGGCGCAGCTGGATTCGGCCTCGGCATCTATCGTGGAGGACGTTATTACTGCTCCGGCGTCGGCAAACAGGTACGAGCTCACCAAGCGATTGTCAGATTCGCGGGAGAAGAGGATAAACCAGCTTCTTACTAACGAGGAGTTGGGAGATAGGAAGCCAACACAGTTTCTCCGGCATTTAAAAAGCTTGGCTGGTCCCGGCGTACCTGAAGAGTTTTTGCGGTCAATATGGACCAGCAGACTACCAGCAACTACGCAGAGCATCATCGCATCTCAGGCGAAGCTACCGTTGGACGAGGTAGCCGAGTTAGCCGACCGGATTCATGAGGTCGTTCCACCACGCCCGCAAGTAGCAGTAGCATCGACATCATCAGCATCAGCATCCGCATCAGCGTCAGCATCAGTACCACATTCTCTGAGCCAGGAGGTCGCAGCACTGTCCCAGCAGATGCTGGCACTGACGTCGAAGATCGACCGAATGTCACGCCAGCACAGCCGGTCAAAAACACCTGGAGGACAGCGCGGTCATGGGCGTTCGTCATCAGCACAAAGGACGAATTCCAACTATCGGAAGTTTCCAACGTGCTGGTATCACCACAAATTCGGCGAGAATGCGAATCGTTGCGTACAACCGTGTGATTTTGCGGGAAACGGCCAGGGCAATCAGTAATGGCGGTCGACGACTGCCCGAGTACCGGTCGCCTTTTCGTAACAGATCAGCGGTCAAAAGTGCAATTTTTGGTGGACACCGGCAGCGACTTATGTGTATTTCCAAAATCAATGTTAAAAACCCGGTGTATAAAAACTGATTTAGTTTTAAGCGCGGCAAACGGCACCGCGATCAATACCTACGGTTTTGTTAATTTTATTTTAAACTTAGGATTGCGCCGTGACTATGCCTGGCGATTTATTGTAGCAGACGTAACGAGGGCAATAATAGGCGTCGGATTTTTTCCTATTATGGCCTTGTTGTCGACGTGAGGAATCAACGCCTCATCGACGGTACCACTTCGCTCACCACCCCGGCGTTGCTTGCGCGGAAATCGGAGGACGTCACTTCGGTAAAGGTAGTGTTTGGTAATTCTATATATCATTCCATTCTCGAACAATACCCCGAAATTACACGTCCACCTGGAATACACCGCACACCCACACATAGTACAGTACAACACATACGTACTACACCTGGGCCGCGAGTATCTAGTACACCCCGCCGTCTAGCTCCAGACAAATTAAAAATTGCCAAAGCCGAGTTTGATGCAATGTTACACAGTGGTGTCTGCCGACCATCAGAATCCCCATGGTCCTCTCCACTTCACCTGGCTCCAAAGAAAAACGATGGGTGGCGTCCATGTGGCGATTACAGGATGCTTAACGCCCGGAATATCCCGGATAAGTACCCAATCCGCCACATACAGGACTTTTCCCACAGCCTTTCCGGTTGTACAATTTTTTCGACCATCGACCTGGTAAAGGCGTGCAACCAGATCCCTGTACACCCTGATGACATCGCGAAGACTGCTATAACGACTCCGTATGGTCTCTACGAGTTCCCATTCATGACGTTTGGGCTCCGTAATGCCGCCCAGACGTTCCAGCGCTTCGTCGATGAAATGCTCAGAGGCCTGGATTTTGTTTACGCCTATCTCGACGAATTTTTGGTTTTTTCACAGGATCAGGAGACCCACGAGCAACACTTACATCAGCTCTTCCACAGACTCAAAGACTTCGGCATGGTGGTGAATACAGCGAAATGCACCTTTGGCGTATCAGAAGTTACCTTCCTTGGTTACCGCATAACAGCCGAAGGAACCACGCCACTGCCCGCCAAGGTTCAGGCTATTCAGAGCTTCCCGGTGCCGAAGACAGTCAAGGAGCTGCGTCGCTTTTTAGGTATACTTAATTTTTACCGCAGGTTTATCCCGAACGCGGCCAACCACCAAGCACCTTTAAACGCTTTGCTGACCGGTTCTGTCAAAGGTTCCCATCCTGTTCATTTTTCTACACAGGAGAGTGCAGCATTTCAGGCTTGCAAGGACGGTCTTTGCCAGGCAGCCATGCTGGCTCACCCAGACTGTCACATGAAGCTCGCGTTGGTGACTGACGCTTCTGACAAGGCTATTGGCGCAGTACTCCAGCAGAAAAAGGATGACTAGTGGCAGCCGTTAGCTTTGTTCTCGCGAAAGCTCAGTCCAGCGCAGGTAAAATATTATCCCTATGATCGCGAACTTCTGGCGATTTACGAGAGTGTGAAGTATTTTCGACACATGGTGGAGGCTCGAGACTTCACGATCTATACAGATCATAAGCCTCTCACCTTCGCGTTCCACTCTTATAAAGAGAATTGCTCCCCAAGACAGTTTAGGCACCTGGACCTGATAGCCCAGTTTACAACAGACATCAGGCACATATCCGGTAAGAATAATGTCGTGGCGGACACGCTTTCTTGCATAGAGGAGATCTCACAGCCTGTCCCTGCCGAGAAGATAGCTGCTGCTCAACTTGCAGACCAAGAGCTCGAACAGCTGCAAGCAGATTCGTCACTGCAGCTGGTAAGAATAAATATCCCTGGTTCTTAGAGTTACCTCTACTGCGACGTCAATAACAACACTCAGAGACCATTCATTCCCAAGGAACTACGTAAGTCGGTGTTTAACAGTCTTCACTCCTTGAGCCATCCCGGCGCTAATGCCACCGCCAAGCTGGTTGCAGAGCGTTACGTCTGGCCTGGAGTCAAAAAAGACTGCAGAGAATGAGTACGTACTTGCTTAGCCTGCCAAAGCTCTAAGGTCACTCGCCACGTCTCTGCTCCTTTAGGTAGTTTCAAATTACCACAGTCGAGACTAACTTTTGTCCACATAGACTTAATAGGCCCGTTGCCACTGTGTCAAGGTTTACGCTATTGTCTCACAGCCGTCGATAGATTCACGCGGTGGCCAGAGGCAATACCATTGGCGGACATGACGGCTGAAACGGTGGCAAAAGCATTGTTAAGTGGCTGGATATCCCGCTTCGGTTGCCCAGCGGATATAGTGACTGACAGAGGGGCTCAGTTTGAATCGGACTTTTTTAAGCAGTTAGCCATCATAGCCGGTTTCCAGCACCGAAGAACGACCGCTTACCATCCCGCATCAAACGGTCTCGTCGAGAGGTTCCACCGACAGCTCAAGGCTGCCATCACCTGCCACAGAGGAAGCAGTTGGGTGGAAGCACTTCCACTTTTCCTACTCGGAATACGTAGTGCTTATAAAGAAGACGTTCAGGCTTCAACGGCTGAACTTCTTTATGGGCAACCTTTGCGACTTCCAGGTGAATTGTTCGACCCAGGACCAGATGAAACCACTGACGTGACAGACTACTTATCACGGCTTCGCAGTTTCGTCAGAGACCTACGCCCATCACCAGCCTCACGGCACAGTGGTAAGCGTAATACCTTCATCTTTAAGGATCTGTCCACATCGACTCACGTTTTTCTTCGAGACGACACGATAGGGGGCTCTCTGAAACCTGCATACACAGGACCTTACGAGGTTATCACCAAAAAGGATAAAATATTTTCAAGGACTTCCGCGACCTTGGGACCATAAAGCTTGTCTTTAATGCTTTGGTAAGAAGCAAATTAGAGGCATCGTCGCTTATTTGGAATCCGCATGAATGTACGTATGTTTTACTCCTGGAGAAGATCCAAAAAGCTTTCCTTAGGTTTATTTATAAGAAAACCTATGGGTATTACCCCTTCCTCTATCCGACTAAATTTTTACTTGGCTCCCTTGGGCTTAATTCATTAGAGGTAAGGCGCAACAACAACATGCTACTTACTGCCTGCCGTATATTGCGTGGAGAGTCTGACTGCCCTGAGCTGGTGGGGCAAGTCGTGATGCTATTCGTGCCGAATGTTTTCCGGATAACCCTGAGGCCGCGTGCGCGCCTTCTGCTGGCGGCGCCGACGGCGCGCACGATCGCGCCGGAACTCGCCCCTGCTCCGAGCCCTGGTGCTGCTGAATGCGCTTTTGGCCTCCGTACCGGAGTGTAACTTGTTTGCGTGGCTATGGTTGAGTTTTTGCGAGATAATGGATGATAGGCTTTCTAGTATTACCTAATTACATTTGTTGCTTTACTATTTTTACGGTTCTTAGTCTATTTGTTTTTCGTTTTTGTTAGTTGTGTTTTTGTAATTAGTCTAAGTTTCTCGGTGTATTGGTCCCAACTGTAATGCCGTGTAAATATATTTTTAAATAAATAAATACATACATACATTAAATCACGCCTGTTTCCCAGAGGGGTAGGCAGAGACCACTTCTTTCCACCTGCTACGATCTTGACAAATGTCTTTCGCTTCTTCCACATTCATACATCGAGTCATGCACGCACGTCGGTTTTGGGTACTTAAAATTCGGCCCTTTTCCAGTATTTCTCCGATTTGATTCGAAAAAGTACGCCTAGGGCGGCCCCTTCCGACCCTTCCACTCACTTTAGCTCTGTATATCTCTTTCGTCAATCTTCTTTCATCCATCCTTTCCAAATGACCGAACCATCGAAGCATGCCCTTTTCAATCTTAGTCACTACATCTTCTTTTAGTCCACATTTCTCTCTGACTTCTTCATTTCGTACTCTATCAGTCAGTTTCACACCACACATACTACGCAAAGAGCGCATTTCAACTGCATTTATACGACTTTCATGCTTGTCCTGCCACACCCAACATTCACTACCATACATCAGTGTAGGGGCTAGCACTTCATTGTGAACAGCCAGTCTGGCTTTTTGTGAAACGCCCTTTCTGCTCACAAATGAGTACAGGGCCCCATTTATTTGATTTCCCGCATTCACCCTTCTCTCGACATCCTTTTCACACTTACAATCTCTTGTAAACATACTTCCCAGGTACACAAATTCACTCACTTGCTCTACTAATTCACCATTTATATTTATTACGCACTCTGTCATCTCCTCGTCCTTCTCTATCACCATGACCTTGGTCTTGGCAACATTTACTTTCATCCCCTTTTGCTTAAATCCCTCATTCATCATTGTCACCATCTCCTGCAACTCAAGTACCGATGGAGCAAGTATAACTTGATCATCGGCATATAAGAGGCATTTGATTAGCAACTCTTGCATACGCAAACCCTTATCATACTCTTTAAAATCTCGTATACAACTGTCCATGAATAGATTGAACAGCCATGGTGAGGCAACACTCCCCTGTCTAACACCTCAAGAGATATTAAACCAGGCAGAGTATGCCCCATTGATCCTGACACAGGCTCTGGAGCCCTCATAAAGGGACCTCAAAGCCTGCTGCTCAAAGGTTGCTGCTCACTCCATACATAGACAGCACCTTCCACAACTCCTTTCTATCTACCCTATCATAGGCCTTTTCCAGGTCCACAAAAGCACAGAAAACCTTTTGGTTGACAGCCACGAACTTTTTTGTGATAGACCGTAGTGAAAAGACCTTATCCGTACATCCCATTCCCTTTCGAAATCCCGCTTGTACATCCCAGATTTCGTGTCATTCGTAACATTCAATACCCTTTCAATTAAAATCTTCGCATATACTTTGCCGACAACACTAAGGAGGCTGATACCCCGGTAGTTTTTGCAGTCTTGCTGTGACCCCTTTCCTTTATACAGAGGGACAATAACGGCTTTGACCCAATCTTCCGGGACTCGGCCGCTACTCCAACATGCATTGAAAAGGCGGTACAATAGACTACCCACTACGCCATCCCCTCTCCTCAGCATTTCTATCGACACTCTATCACAACCTGCCGACTTTCCCGCTTTCATACTTTTTAAAGCTTTCACGATTTCACTCATGTTAATCACACTTTCATCTTCGCTACTTGCATCCTTACTCATGTTTTCTGGCTCATCTAGGAACATCATGAGGAACATCTTTGCATTCAAACAAACTTTCAAAATAACTTTTCCATCTATCAAGCATTTTTTCTTCCGCACATATCAAGTGTCCACATTCATCCGTCACCGCGCTTAATTTAGTTTTCTCTGATTACCCCCGAGCCGATTTTATCAAGCTCCAAAAGAGTTTAATATTCGACCAGAAGTTGTCAGAGAAACTCCTATCATACTTTTCATTCAGTAAATCTTTCTTTCTAGCTACAACTTCTTTCACAAAATAAATAAATTCAAATAATTTAATTCTTATTTTTTTTTTTAATTTCTTCTTTAAATAAATAAATAAATAAATAATAATAAAACCTTCAAAATAATGGTAAAAGGTCAACAAGTAACAGTATCCGTTGATCGTATCAAACCGGCCTTCATACTGCGCGACCCAGACACCTTACCTCATACCCCATCAAACACCTACACAAAGATTCATCGTTCAAATTCATTCACACACCACCAGACATTACCGAGTGCCAAGGATGACGTAGTCAAAACGACGCGTTCGGGACGACACGTTCGCTATCCAGCCCGATTATTATCGCCCTAGACGGTCTCTGGAGGGGGGTGATGTAGTGTACTTAGTACCTACTCACCTACCTATTCGATGATGACAACGATTTTATCTTGTGTATAATTCAAACTTAATAATATTTACGTACTTGTTGAGAAATTTGTTAGTCCTTACAGCCATAGCCTTTTCAATTACTTTTGACAGTATTGGGATCAGTGTGATCGGTCTGTAATTACTAATTTCCAGAGGATCTCCCTTCTTAAGTATAGGCTTAACCACTGAGTAGTTATAATATAAGCTATCGGTATCGCTAATTTGTGCGAGACCATTTTAGAATTTTTGTGGTAATAAGGTCGTAACCGAATGATCCTGTATTTTTTAGGGACATTATAACCCGGTGAATCTCCTCTACTGCTACAGGCGTCAAAAATATAGAATTAATCACCTTTGTGCTGAGTTTCTTTTGATCGAATGTAGTCTGCCCAGTATTAGTAAGGTTAATGAAATATTCATTAAAAGCTTCCGAGATGTCCCTTGCGTTTTCAAAAGTATTATTATTATATTTTATCTTACCTATATGTTTTTGTGCTGATTTTTCATTGACATTGCAATTTATAACTGACCATGAAGCCTTACAGACATTTTGGCTATTAGTGATAATTTTTTTATTACTTAGTCTTTGTGCTTTTGTTATACATTTTTTAAGAGCCTAGAATAAGTATCATACTGTTTTTTTCTTTGTTCTTTATTTCCAACATCAGACTTAAGATAGTTTAAGTAAAGTTTGCGTTTGATTGTGCAACTTTTCCTTAAGCCCTTGGTGATCCAGGGAGAATTCATACTTTTATAACTATATTTGACTTTGATTAATGGAAAACACAGCTCAAAAAATAATATTAAAATGTCATGAAATTTATTAAAAGCTTCATTAGTGTCTTTTATATCCATAATGTCGTTAAATGTAAGGGACTCCATACAGTCGTAAAACTTCGTGGTATTCTCCATGCTATAATCTCTCTTATATTCATACCAAAATTTGAGCGGAGTATAGTCCTCAGCGGCAAATGACAAGATCTGAGCAGTGTCGTGATCCAAGAGCGCCAATTGTTCGGTGCAGCCTGATGCATGCGGGATGTTACTCACTATCAAATCAATACACGTATCAAGTCTAGTCGGGGTATCTATGTGTAGTTTACAATTATGGCTCTGTAGAATACTGTTAAGAGTTTGGGTTATCTGGTTTGACTTAAGCATGTCTATATTCCAGTCCCCACATATAATTAATTGCTTATTTTTGTTATTTATTTTACTAAGTAGGGCATTAAGTTTATCCAGAAATACGTGAACATTGGACGAAGGTGTCCTGTATACACACACTATTAATACGCTTGGTTTTTCCAGCTGTATACCACAACACTCAAACTCGTAGTTTTGACCAATAATTTCACATATTTTTAATAGTTTAAAGTTCAGTTGTGTCTGGACCAATATACACGCCCCGCCGCGTTTTTCATGCTCACGTGACCAGAATGCAGAAACCTTGTAATTGTTTAAGCAGGCACTTTGTTCAGTACCTTTTCGGAGGAAGGTCTCAGTTAGACATATAACATTTATCGGATTTTGCAGTCTTTTATAATTTTCTAGAACTAATTCCAGATCATCCTTTTTTTGTAAAATACTTGCAATATTTTGGTGTAAAATACGAAAGTTATTATTACACTTGGTGACGAAAAAATTAATTGTTTAGATTAGAGTCAGTATTTTGTTTGGGTTCCAGAATAATGTCGGGAGCACTTCGGTGCGGTTTATCACATAAATTTATCTTTTTAAAATAATGAGTGATTTTTTTACGCGTATTTTTACACTCGGTCCCTGAGGATTTGCAAGACAAGGTTTCTGTACATGGTTTCGGATAAACTTTCGTAAAACAGTCGGTAATTTTTTTGGGCACGGTTTTTTTCCCCACTTCTTTTGTTTTTGATGTTGAGCCTTGTTTACTTACTGCTCTTCTAAAGGTACTCTGGTAGTCATGATAGTTAATTCTTGAATTAATCAGATCAGCTCGACTCCCTTTATAGCCCTTACTGTACTCCTTACTTAGGTCAATATACATACAATTCGAATAAATCTGAAGCCAAGTCTGCAACGTTGAATTAAGTTTGGATACATTTAAGTAGTTAATGTGTCTTATACTTGTAATTACTATATTCGTTTTACACTGTTGTTTCATGAGGACAGATATCTCAGAAAGAAATTTATTAGGATTCCAATCATTTGACCCTAAACATAATATAAGCCAATCTTCATCACTTAACCGTTCATTTAAAATTCCTGAATTTTGTATTATGTAATCGCACGGTGCACTGGAGTAGCTGTGTCCTATTATCTGGTATTGTTTGAAGTTAATGGTGTTTGACCTCGCTTTTATGAGCGCCGCAGCCAATGTTTTCGATGTTTGGTCTCCCAAGATAAAGATTTTCCTGATTCTTCTCTTGATCTCCTGATACATTCTCCGTCTTAGAGATACGTGTATTCTCATCGCTCAGCGGTGGAGTAGCTTGATTTTCTGTTGTGATAATATTTTGATCGTGATTTTTTGGTACAATAATCTAAAGATGACTCTATATCTAGTAGAATGTTCATAAAGGCTAGATTATTATTTCATATTGTCTACTGGCCAATTTTTGCCGGACCCTTGTCCAAAAGCCTTCTACGGAACTCGTAGCAGTGCTACGAGATTGTTCCCCCGTAAAGAACTATCAACATCCCTTCTTAATACTTGCTCTTTTCATTTCAGGTACTTTTATTCTTTGCAAATTTGCAAGAATGTATATATTTGAGTTGTGGCAACTTGCTCCTGGTTCGCAAACTGAGAAATCAAGCCACGTACTTGAGTTACTTCTACAAAATATTTCGCCGGAGGATGTTAAAAACGTTGATATTGGGGATCTACAAAATTGCATTAAATATATTTGCAAGCAACTGTGGACATATTGGAATAAAGTCAATAGAACCCGGAGAGATCTGCTTAATAAGTATTGTGAATGGCTAAACACTGTTGTAGCCCTGAATTTGCCTAAGAGTTCAACCGCGTCTACCTCGAGTTTAGTCGAATTAAATCAAGTTCGTGATAATTGCAATATTTCAAAACCAGGGCGACCGAAGAAAGCTTATGCTTCATGCAGTAAGCGAACACAACGTAGAAGAGTACCTGAACTTTCGAAGATGGACAACTCAGCCGTTAGTTCTTTAGTGGATATTTCTTCTGACAGCATTAGATATGAAGTGAACATCGATGAGGTATTATCTTTAATAACAGAGGCAAAATTAACCAAACATCAATATTTATTAACAAAAGAGTTTGTGAACAATAAAACATCTCCAATTTTGCCTTCATACCTCAAGGTTTTAGAAGCGAAAAAGCGGTGCTACCCCGAGGATCTTACAGTAACTGAAAAAGCTGCGAAAGTGGAGTTGCAAAATTTATTAAATCACACGGCCGCCGCAAGAATACTTGAATCACAAAATGAAGTTCTGACTAACATTCCTCTAGAAACTTTAAGTCATGTTACCCTTGATAGGAAAGTGTGGATTTGACGGCAGTACAGGCAGGGCACAGTGAATATAAACAGTGTTTTGCTGAGGATCCCAATTTGGAAGATGGAAGTTTATTTTTAACCTCATACGTGCCTTTGCGACTTGTTTCCGTAGTGGCTACTACTAACGAGGAGACCATATTATGGGAAAATCCACGCCCGTCGTCTACTTAGTACTGTCGGCCGATCCGTTTCAGTTTGCGAAGGAAACGAAAGAACTAACAAAACATGCAGAAAACTATTTTAAGGAAAAAATAATAATTTGCTTCCTACATTCTATGAAACTCAGAACGGAGAAATAAAAGTGTATCA
Source organism: Acleris cristana (assembly GCA_948252455.1). NCBI lineage: Eukaryota > Metazoa > Arthropoda > Insecta > Lepidoptera > Tortricidae > Acleris > Acleris cristana. Next base: position 47,555,483 of record OX411771.1, on the reverse strand, counting down.
TGAATTACAGCTGATACCCCAACGACTTACGGTTCAAGAGTGTGCATTGTGCTCTCGTAGATTCTCGATATTTATAATCTAAAACTATCCTATAGTGAAATAAACAGTGTAAAAGTGAACATTACCTTTTAACTCCTGTGGATTAGCGTTTTCTCGTAACTAGACTGCTTGGAAAGTGTTGAAAACAGTGGAAATATAGACGCGAGTGCAAATTGGCATATTTGCTAATCACCACCTACCCTCTTTATTTACAATACAATATGTATCACCCTACCTACCCACATCAATTTTTCTACAAATAGTGTTGCCAGTAGCATAAAAACAAATTCCCCAAAAATGAGTGAGGGTGACCAGGCACAACAAAACAATGCTGGCCGCAAAGTCTACAGCCAACAAGTCTTTCATAAAGGCCTCTTTGAAGCAAGACCTAGGAGGAACTCCTTCCAAGGCATACCTTCAACTGAAATTGAACGAGATGGTCAGGTGACACGTGCTGATGATGCTCAACCCTCAACATCAACTATCGTCCCCACTGGGAAAGCACCTCAACCGCCCCCATGGCAGCGTGTGCCGGAGACGACTAATAATAATAAAAAACGGAAAATCTCTGACTCAACAACAATTGTAACTCAGAACCGATATGGTACTCTCCCTATTGATCAAGCAGAGGAGCCCGCTGTTGCAAAGCCCAAACTAACAAGTAAACCACCACCGATCGTGCTCTACGGCATAGAGGATGTAAATGAGCTGACCAAACTTCTGGTTTCCTCTGTCAACCCGAAAAAAATTACATACAGAATCGTTAATAAGAACCTGCCCCGAATTCTTGTGGATACTGCTGAGAACTATAAGAAAATTATAGACGTCATTAGACAAAATGGTCTTATCGCCCATACATTCACAAACAAAGATGACTAGTGCTATCGAATAGTTATCAGAAACCTGCATCACACAACCCCTCATGCAGCTATAGTCGAGGCCATAGAGAGGACGGGCAACAGAGTCAAGGGAGAAATTATCAACTCCCGATACGGCCCAGAGAAAAAGCCTACATCCACATTCTTCGTAAATTTAGAATAACAGATTGCAAACAGGGATGTTAAAAAGATAGACTTCATCTTTCACGAACGAGTAAAAATTGAAGATGCAAAGAAATCTAAAACGATTGTCCAGTGTCAGCGATGCCAGCAATATGGCCATAGCAAAAACCATTGTCTGAGACCATACAGGTGCGTTAAATGTGGTAAAGGCCACCAAACCAAAGATTGCACAAAGAAGGATAGAAACACTCCTGCTAGGTGTGCCCTATGTTCCTGTGATCACCCAGCAAACTATAAGGGCTGCCAGGTGTACAAAGAAATTAAGGCCAGAAGAGATTCCAACTATTCAAAAAAGTCGAACAAAACTACAGACACAAACGTCGAAAAGACCACTCAAAGGCCTCCAGACATTAATGACCCTCAGATCTTTCCTAACATTGGCAGGACCAGAGTGCCACAAAAGCGGCACGACCAAGCGAATATGCCCCGAAACAACTACCAACTTAAAGACAACGCTGTTACACAGCGCAGCGAGCACCAGCCAGGACGTACATACTCGCATGCTACTGCAAGCTCCTCCGAACTGCCACACCCACCAGAGACGGAAAACTACTCAAACCTGACTCAACAAAATCTAACAATAGAACAGCTACTGCTCAAACAAAGTCAGAAGATTGACATCCTCATTCAACAAATAAGCAATCTGATGGGACTGCTGACAACAGTAATTTCCAAGCTTGCTCCATAATGGCATCACTGCGCATTGCGACCTGGAACATAAATTAATTAGCCCCCAACACCGACGAACTACGAAATATTTTGATTGCAAATAAAATAGATGATATCTTAATATCCGAAGCGCATGCCACATTATCGAGCTCCTTCCGCATGGAAGGCTATAACATTTACTTCAGTTCCCATCCTGACGGCCGAGCCCATGCTGGCACGGCTCTGGCAATAAGATCAAGCATAAAACACTCACATATCGAACCCTACTCTACTCCTCACCTGCAGTCGACCTCTGTTAGGATAGCAGATCGCGCCAGTACAATTGTCCTCTCCTCTGTGTACTGCCTACCAAGACACAGAATCACCGAGGGCATGTTTAGAGAATACTTTCGGACTCTAGGCTGCAGATTCATTAGTGGCGGAGATTGGAACGCTAAACACACATACCAGGGGGCGTGAATTAAAACGGTGCATCGACGTGAATGGGTTGCAACCCATGTCGAGTGGCAAACCAACGTATTGGCCAAGTGTCCCTAAAAAATTACCCGACCTTCTGGACTTTTCGTTACCAGGGGTGTGGATCGCCTTTACACAAGCATTGAGAGCAGTCTAGATGGATCTTCTGATCACACCCCAGTGATCCTGACCTTAAGCACAGTCGTGATCATTCGTGAAAAAGGGGAGTCTTTGACTAATCACAAAACAGACTGGGACAGCTTTCGGGCATATATTGATGACAATATTACCTTATCAATTTCATTAAAAAATCAAAACGAGATCGATGAAGCCTGCCAATACATTACTTACCTCATTCAAGTAGCTGCTTGAATGAGCTCTTCATCTCAACAAAACACACCTAAGCCAAGCTCAAACCCATTAGATATCAAACAAAAAATTCTTGATAAACGTCGACTAAGGCGGAATTGGCAAAATTCCCGATGTCCCCTAGACAAAACTATTTACAACCGGGCAGCCAAAGAGTTAAAGGCGATAATAAAAGATTCAGTCAACTCTACTCTAGAGAATAAACTAGAAATGATGACACCATCTGATCGCGGTGAATAATCCCTGTGGAAAGCGACAAAAAACCTAAACAAGCCTCAAGAATCATTCCCACCAATAAGGTCCCAAAGTGGTTGGGCTGCCACAGACTCTGAGAAAGCAGAAGTGTTTGCAGCTCATCTGGCCGCCGTCTTTACACCAAATGATGGCGTAACCAACGACTCAGATCTAGAGAACACTTTGAGCCAAGACTTCCAAATGTCCTTACCGATCAAACCGACATCTCCGAGAGAGGTTGCCAGAGAAATAAGGATGTTGAAATCTAACAAGGCACCAGGGTTCGACCTGATTACCAGCGATATACTGAAAGAAATTCCAAAGAAATGCATAACGTTTCTTACCTGTCTCTTCAATGGTATTTTTAGAACACGCCACTATCCGTCTATTTGGAAGATCTCACAAATAATTATGATCCAACATGGAAAACCTCCACAAGAACCCACATCTTACAGGCCAATAAGCTTAACGCCAGTAATGTCAAAATTATGGGAAAGAATATTCCTCAGTCACCTGAAGCCCCTTATGGAGGACTGCGATGTTGTTCCTCCACATCAGTTTAGATTCCGAAAATCCCACTCCACGGTTGAACAAGTACATAGGGTCTACCACACAGTAAGACAGTGTTATGAATGTAAACAGTACTGCTCAGCTGCTTTCTTGGATCTGTTAACAAAGATCAAAGAGAGGCTTCCTCACTGTATATTTCCTCTAATGGAGTCATACTTAACGGGCAGAACTTTTCAAGTCAAGCAGCGGGATGCCATACATGATATTGAGGCTGGAATACCTCAGGGCTCAGTCCTAGGACCAGTCCTGTATAACATTTTCACTTCAGATCTACCCACATCAAAAGAAGTAACTACGGCGACCTATGCTGACGACATTGCTTCTCGACAGGCGGCTCACATGGAAGGTCCACATAAAAAAGAAGAGAGATGAAATTAACAACAGATTCCGCAATCTATCCTGGCTCATGGGGCGAAACTCCGTGCTATCAGTAGACAACAAGCTGCTTATATATAACTCGGTCCTTAAGCCCATCTGGACATCGGCATCCAATTATGGGGTGTAGCGAGCAAGACAAACATACTTTGCCTGCAACGAGTGCAAAATGCCATTCTTCGGATAGTATTCAATGCGCCGTGGTACATCAGAAATGAAGAAATTCATAAATATCTCAAATTGCCTACTATATCTGAAGAGATTAGTCGTGTAAAAAAAGTACATAGAGATCGGCTATCTACCCATCCGAACCCACTCGTTGCTGAGCTGTTGGATACGTCTAAGGTGGTCAAAAGACTGAAGCGGGACCACCTCCTCTGAGTGGGAAGGCGCGGCACTGGTCGCTCCTACCGCACTGCCAATTATACTTCCACCAATTTGCTTATAGTCTGGCGACTGATTACGGATAACGAAACAGAAAAAAAAAAAAGAATTACAGTTGACAATGGTGGATGGCAAAATTTGTAATGCGTTAAGTTATATATCATCTGCTAGTACGTGCTATTTATGCAAAGCGACGCCTAAAGAAATGAATTCGATAGATGTTTGTCTAAACAAAGAAATTGATACCATTAAATTAGATTTCGGTCTGTCTCCTTTTCACTCGTGGATAAAATTCTTTGAGTACTTTATACACTTATCATATCGATTAGAAGTTAAAAAATGGCAAGTGCGATCAACCGAAGAGAAAGAACGCGTAGCTAAAAAAAAGCAGACACTTCAACGTGAATTTTAGACAAAGTTAGGATTGATCGTTGACAAACCACGTAGTGGCGGAAGTGGTACATCAAACGACGGTAACACGGCACGTAGGTTGTTTAATAATTCCGCTCTTTCAGCTGAAATTACTGGCATCAGAAATTATCTCATTGATAGGTGTGGCACAATTTTGAACTGTTTAAACTCTGGTTATAAAATTAATTCAGATAGGTTTAAGATTTATGCTTTAGATACGGCTCGGCAGCTTGTTCATTAATATCTGTGGTACAATTTACCGGCTTCTGTACATAAAGTCCTTATTCATGGGTCTGAAGTTATCGATCACGTATTTTTATCTATAGGACAGCTTTCAGAAGAAGCTGCCGAGGCCACAAATAAAAATATAAAATCATTCAGACTAAATAACACGAGGAAGATGTCACGCGTCTTGACGAATATGGATCTCATAAATCGTCTTTTGCTAAACTCAGACCCACTAATTACGAGTCAAAGAAAGCTACCTAGAAAGAAATAAACTGTTTTGTCCAGCTCTGTTCTTAGTCTTTTAGATGTCTAGAGTAAATTTAACAGTAATTATTAATAGTAACATAGTTTAATTTAAGTATTTTAAAGATGACAACTCATAACGTGCAAATATTTATGTTCCATTAATAGCACGGTTACGAAGCAACTTTGTTACTATATTTATTTTTGTAGAAAATGTATACTGCTTTAATATTGTAAATAACGAACATATATTCAATTTTGTTTTTTTGATAGTTTTTTTCATTAATATTCATTATTTGTATTTTTTATAAAGGATTGAAATAGAGTGAATTTTGCTATAATTTTTATTTGTTGGTTTTTTTTTGTGAAATAAATAAATTAAATTCATATCATTTTCAATTTTTTAATAGACCACATAATAATACGTTGTATATAAAACTATATAATAATAATATATACTTATACTTTTGGAGAAATAGAATTTTGACACTTTCTCCATACAAGCTGAACCACAGTGCCCGGGCGAAAATAGAGTGTTACAGTAGCACTTGAGGTTAATCTTTATGTAAATAAACCAAAAAGGTGACATCCCACTTTTGGGGTGTTACAGTAGGGTTCCAGTTGGGTTTTTTTTTTCAGAATTGCTAAGATTCTGAAATAAAATGATTTTACACATTCCCATGTGTAAGAACAAACAGAAGTAACGGTAGAGAACGGAGACTCAACCCAGTGTCCCGGCTTAAGACACAAAGGCACTGCAGCACCTTAGCATCATTCTAATCTGTGGCCGATGCTAGAAGGAAATGCATCGCGGCCTATGGCACTGCAGGTCTCGGCTCCCCGTTTTAAAAACAAATTCGCAGTCAGGCCAGAAAATACAACATCGTGCAATGGAAGTCGCCATAAAGGGGAAGCCAGTTAAATCATAGGCCTGATCCTGGGTCACTAGCGTGAAACGTGGTTGCCAGACTCGAACCTGCTACGCATAAACACACAACATTCTACCGAAAAGAACATAAGAGAACAAATTCGCAGTCAGGTCAGAAAACAACATCGTGCCATGGACTTCGCCATAAAGGGGAAGCCAGTTAAATCATAGGCCCGATTCTGGGCCAGTAGCGTGAAACGTGGTTAGCAGTCTCGAACCTACTACGTACAAACACACAACATTCTACCGAAAAGAACATAAGTGAACAAATTCGCAGTCAGGCCAGAAAACACAAGATCGTGCAATGGAATTCGCCATAAAGGGGAAGCCAGTTAAATCAGAAGCCCGATCCTGGGCCACTAGCGTGAAACGTGGTTGCCAGTCTCGAACACACAACATTCTACCGAAAAGAATATAAGATAACAAATCTAACTCTACTACTTTCTAAACTATACTTATAAACTACTTTCCTAGTGTTTATTGGCTCTGCCTCTAACTAAACGCTTTAAAACTAAATTTCTAAATCAGTGTTTGTTGGCTCTATTTCCAAACAACTGCTCCTGAGCAAAATCAAAGATGTACTAAACTTAGGGTCTGTTTATGTCCGCGACAATCTCAACTGAGAGAAAGATCCGCGGAATTACAGCTCTACAAAAGAAACTGAAAATATAATGATGGGTGTGACACACTACCAACCTCTTAAGCGGCTTAAGTGCAATGATTGAACAACCACTTATAAGGACTGTGGAAGTAACCTTATTAATTAAGTTGTTACGTTTTTCGTTGGAAACTTGGTGATCAAGTAAAACCATAAGTGATCAACCAATCCTTGTATTGACGACGCTTTGCGCAAACACGTACACGGCGTAGGGTAGGGATCCGTAAGGGCCGGTCTGAATTTTACTCCTGGTTTGTGAGGGTTTGGTGCCACGTCAGTACTCCCCTGGTCTCGAAGCCTTCGAGGAGATGGTCTAGCTGAAAGACTTCAGCAACTGGTCCACGTGTTGATCGTGGGATGGAGATAACCGGAAGCCTGAACCGGAACTTAGCACCCTGGAACGCATAATTCGTCCGCTTCAATAAAATGCGACAAGCATCCTCCGTTGACTGTGACCATGGCAATAAGCGTGAAGCAAGGGGTACTGCGTGGTGGTGGTGGTATGTCTTGATGAAGTGCGGATGTAACAGTCAGAGCAGAGTTTACAAATGAGTACTAAATGAGCTAATGATTTATTTTTTATTAATGCAAAATCAGATATAAAAAGTAAAACACACAATGAAAATGAAAAGAAATTAATGCATTATACAAGCAGCTACAAGCAAATGCACCAGCAAAATCATAACTAAATAACGGTCATGGTGAACGGCTATTTTTTAAAATTCATGATGTAATCTCTTCTTATTATTATTGGATTATTTATTGAACAAAACACTTTTATCTGATTATTGGTTTTTAATTATCTCTTTTTACATACATTTATTCCCATCGTTACATATACAAAATCTGACAGTCTCAAATCAGTGTTTACAGATCTCAAAAATAATCCATCTCAATACAGTGTTGCCAGTTATGAATATATTCAACTACTGATATAAAGGAGTATCTACATCATGTCATTAACACTAAGATATCTATAGTCATGAACCTTACAGCTCGGCCATCCTTAGCAAAATGGGTCCTCCCATTACAACAAAACATATAATAATAACGGAAGTGATATTATACGATTGGTTATCTTATTACAAATCAAAAAATTGCATTTTCTAGAATCTTGCACAGTTTGCTACAATCTACGACCATCTGTGCGATAATGATTGCTCAATATCTTTCTTTTCTGCACTGATCGCTCATAGCCTGTGCTCAGAATTCTGATTCTACAAAGTTAATTCTACAACTAATTATTAACAAAACAATAATTCTAGGATTGTGCACAGTCTGCTACAATCTACGACCATCTATGCGATAATGATTGCTCAATATCTTTCTTTTCTGCTCTGATCGCTCATAGCCTGTACTCACTATTCTAATTCCACAAAGTTAATCATAATCTACGACTAGTTATTAATAAAACAATAATTCTAGGATCTTGCACAGTCTGCTACGATCTACGACCATCTGTGCGATAATGATTGCTCAATATCTTTCTTTTCTGCACTGATCGCTCATAGCCTGTACTCACTATTCTTATTCCACAAAGTAAATCATAATCTACGACTAGTTATTAATAAAACAATAATTCTAGGATCTTGCACAGTCTGCTACAATCTACGACCATCTATGCGATAATGATTGCTCAATATCTTTCTTTTCTGCACTGATCGCTCATAACCTGTACTCACAATTCTTTTTCAACAAAGTTAATTATAATCTATGACTTATTATTAATAAAACAATAACTCTAGGATCTTGCACAGTCTGCTACAATCTACAGCCATCTATATCAACTTCTGACATATCTGCACTGACTGCTTATAGCCTATGCTCCAATTGTTGATATATAATACATGTTTTACTAGACATTTGTGGATAATTCAACCTGTCTGCTATAATCTACAGCCATCTATGCTATATCAACTTCTGACATATCTGCACTGACTGCTCAATTGCTCATAGCTAAGTTCCAATTGTTAATATTATATACGTTGTACTAGACATTTGTGGATAATTCAACCTATCTGCTATAATCTACAGCCATCTATGCTATATCAACTTCTGACATATCTGCACTGACTGCTCAATTGCTCATAGCTAAGTTCCAATTGTTAATATAATATACGTTTTATTAGACATTTGTGGATAATTCAACGTGTCTGCTATAATCTACAGCCATCTATGCTATATCAACTTTTGACATATCTGCACTGACTGCCCAATTGCTCATAGCTAAGTTCCAATTGTTAATATAATATACGTTTTATTAGACATATTTGTGGATAATTCAACGTGTCTGCTATAATCTACAGCCATCTATGCTATATCAACTTTTGACATATCTGCACTGACTGCTCATAGCCTGTGCTCATAATTCTTTTTCTACAAAGTTAGTTATAATCTACGATCATCTGTGCGATGTTAAATACGACATCATCCAAAGCTGCACAAATCATCCCGATCATTTATGTGATATCGTTAAAACACCATTCAAATCTACACTGACCGCTCATAACCAACTTATAATGATACATGAACATTCATCTAGACGTATTTAGCTACAATATATTCTAATACAACTCAATAGTATACACATAACATCTGCACATATATATATTTTTTACTTCCATATATATTATCTTTATGTGGAACAAAATCTAACTTACTCATTTTTCTTACAATCACTGCTGTCGTCTCCATTTTTGCTTTTATCTCTATTATCCCTGGAGTAACCCTTAAAACTAAGCCATGGATGTACTTTGTCTAGTGCTACTACATTTCATACTTTTCGCCACCTTTCCTAGTTAAGGAAGTGTCTTTAATTAAAAATCTATCGTTTGGCAATATTTTTAGACTTCTGTATGATCCATAAAATTTGGGAAGAAACTTTTTTTTTATATACCAGAATGGTCTTTGTCGTAAACAGTTCTTTCTACCCGAACAATATTTCCGACATTGTATGACTTTCCTACCTGCCCGCGAATATCGAAATCCTTCTTCAAAAAAATCAATCTCAAAATCAATCAAATCAAATTCAATTCTTCTTTTTGTTTCATAATGATCTTAACATTATCAAATCATCTCCAATTACGCTTTCAGCCATCAATCTGGTATCCTGATCATGTAGAATTTGACTAATACACCTTAATTATTCGTCATTACATTGCACGGTTATTATCCAATCCTTAACATCAACATGCAACACATCAATAATGTGTGTTTCGTTTTCAGCAGTTGGCCCAGTTACAGGACCACGACTAAGTGCGTCTACGTCTGCCATACGCGACCCATGCCTGTACTCGATTCCATAGTCGTACTCCTGGAACTGAATCCACCAACGGGAAATTCGCGGAATCAAGTCTCTTCTTGTTAGCGTGCGTTGAAGCTTAAGGATGCTATAACCGAAACTGTCTCCAACTCGAAAGAATGGATCTCAACCACCAACCTTGGCTCTTGTATCGTTGTATCTTTTCTATGACGTACCCCTGTGTTGCCGTGTTTGTCGAATAAACGTTTTTCTATTCTATTCTATAATATTGGTCGTACAATAAATTTTTGTTTTGAAGTATTTAAAGCTGTTGTATTATCATCTGTCTATTTCCACTCAAATTTTAATTTCAAGAGATCCGTTAAATGTTGAGCAATTAAGGCGAAATCCTTAACGAATCTACGAAAGAAACTGACTAATCCTATGAAACGTCTCACGTCGTGAAAATTTTGTGGTATTGGGAAATTCAATATACTTAGCTTGGGTTTTTCGCGAATCATGCCCTACGCATTCAGCACTTACATAAAAACATAAGAAATCCAAGCCTCTTACAGAAAAAATGTCATTTCTTTAATTTAATTGTAAGCCCTGTCTCGCTCAACAGTTTTAAGACTCCCTCTAATCTACTTAAACTTTCCTCAAAAGATCGCAACGGTATCAAAAATAAAAAATGCTTATCAGTGAGTTCGATCTCTATTTGTACCAAATTTGTAACGCCTAAATCTTTGAGACTACTGGAATAACAATTCTCATGTTTCATCAATAGTTGCTTGATTTCTCGTATCTCATCGTTGCTAAGGTGTTCACTCACATTCAAATTTAAAATTGAGTCATCTCCATAAAGCTCTAAAATATTTACATACAAACAATTGGTATTTAAAATACGAGTACCTAATTAATTCATCCTAAATTTGAATTAAAATTTTGAACTATTTTTTTTTACTAACAATCCACCTAATCCGTGTTTATCAATGATAAAAACGTTTTATCCATTATATTTTGTACTAGCTTCTGTCCGCGACATCGCCCGCGCATAATTCGGTTATCGTAATTCCCTCGGGAGTTTATTATATTTTTCCGGCATGAAAATCCCCTATGTGTTATGAATAAATCCAGGGTATAACCTATGTCCATCCTCATTCTTATCCAAATCCGTCCAACCATTGCAGCGTGAAGAAGCAACAAACTAACACACACACACGCTCAAACCTTCGCATTTACGATATTAGTACTTTTTTTTATTATTTATTTATTCAGAAAACTCAACACCGGCTGATCCTACAGGCAAGTTTCTTGTAACTGGAAGGTGACCTCTTGTTGATAAATTGATACCTATTTTAACTGCTTCTCTGCACCTTATTAACGTGCATTGACTACCCATATCAATATGGGTAGTAAATGTAAGCACATGATTTACTTTTAGTTTTAACTCCATTACATATTTATTGTCATTGTCCCCATTGACGTCTACAAGTCGAACAACCTTTTCTCAAGGTCTTTCGTCTTTATCGGAGATTACAGAAGGTAACTTAGAACAACCTGTTGATAGCCCTAGCCTACGACAAATGTTACACTTCAAAATCTTTCTTTTTGTACATTTGAAACTGAAATGACCCGACTTGTTGCAATTAACAAACAATTTAGAGTTCAGACTGTGTTTCCGAATTGTTAAATGTAGAATTAAGTTTTAACTTGTGACATTTGTTTTATTAAACCACTTCGCTGAAGATTCAATGGTATGTCTTGTCTTTTCAAATTCTCGCGACTGTTGTTTTATTGTTAAATATATTTTAAAACTTGTTCAGGTTTTTGACATTTAACTGCCTAAGCACCTAATCTTACAGACAGATCATCAATTCCATATAAGATGATTGTATCTTACTGTTCGTTTACCATGTATATAGCATCTAATTAGCATTTTTTTTTTCATTATAATATAGTTCTAACGAATAACCAACTTATCATGCTTACTTAACATCTCGGTTAATAATTCCTTGTAATCATAACTGTTAGGGAATGATACAATTATTTACATTTCCATTGGGGCCACGTAGAAGACATTGTAGGAAGGGCCTGATACCATGTCTTTGCCACACCTGTTAATTTTGGTAATGCAATGGATGATCTGATCGTCGCCCCAGCTACTGTACAACTTCGCACACTCGTCTAATTTATCAAACCACATGTGTACAGTCAGTTCCTTAGCCATCGGGTTGAACTCTGTTATAAAATTGCCTAACATAGGGAATTCATTACCTTAAGATCTATTACTATGCAAAGATTTGATCAGTTTCACCAGAAATAATTCATTATCTTTACCTTGGAAAACATTTCCACTCACTGACTCATTTCGCGACATCTGCATACCATCTCTGCTCTCTGTCAACGCTGCGCGCGCTGCGCTCGACAATACCGCCGCGGCGTTCACGGCCACGGATGCAGTGCTGAGTCCTGCTGCAGCGCTGACTCGTGCTGCAGCGCTGACTCCTACTGCTGCCACTGCTCTGGGACGACTCCCCGCTGCGCGCGCCGTGCTCGCGGCGATGGCTGCGGCGCCCTCGACTTCGCTTGCTGTCTCTTTGCTCTGTACTCCGACTCACCGGATGCGCTCGATGACAACAACAACTCCGACTCCGATTTCGTTTATGAAAGGAAAGAAAATATATTTATTCACTGTAATATCAATATCGTACCTGCCATAATTGGTTCCTTTGGATAATGTAATATCGTACCCGCAATACTTGGTTTCGTGTCCCATGTTACGTCGCTCGATTTGTTAATTTACGGTTTACATGTAGGTATTCATAGTTATGGTCGTGTCTTGTATGCAAACGGCTCCTTCGACCATCCTCACTCGTGCTTAAGAAGCGTCGCCTCACGACGAACATTTCGCTGCCGTGCTTCCTTCTCGTGACGTTCACACTTGCGTTGCCGTTATCTTATTTATTGTTTTGAACGGGATGTTCTTGGCTCACTTCAGCTCCTGTGATGCTCATCATTGTAGTGTTGATCTCGTAAAGAATAAACTTCTCACCGCCGTAATGTCAGGTATTTTTGTGGGCTTGTTTACTAATCTCACTTCTGAGATGTAATCTCTTCTTATTATTATTGGATTATTTATTGAACAAAACACTTTTATCTGATTATTGGTTTTTAATTATCTCTTTTTACATACATTTATTCCCATCGTTACATATACAAAATCTGACAGTCTCAAATCAGTGTTTACAGATCTCAAAAATAATCCATCTCAATACAGTGTTGCCAGTTATGAATATATTCAACTACTGATATAAAGGAGTATCTACATCATGTCATTAACACTAAGATATCTATAGTCATGAACCTTACAATCCGTTAAATCTAACGGATTCTTAAAGCATAGAAAGGTCAATACTTACTCAATATAGGAGTTAATATTCTCAGACTGATTTTAATTTTACCAGTATTAGCAACGAGTATAAATTATTGCCACGAAAATGCTCTGCGAAGCATAAACGAACGTGCGCCCGCGTCAAAGACAATTCGTGTATGAGCGGGGAGCTGCGGACGTGCCGAGATGACAGCCGCGGGGCGCGGTGCGCGGCTCGGGATCAGGTGCGAAGGCGCGGCGCGAAGGCCGAGATAAGATAATCAAATGCAGCGCTATAGGGGTTTTGGTATTAGTTGTTTAATTTATTTATATCTATAATTATTATTATAATTAGGTAAGTGGTACCTATTTCCATTGTTATTATTGTATATTCTTTGTTTGAGTCTATAAATATGCTCTCAACTAGAAATCGTAACGTTTCTACGTTACAAAGTGAACACTTAAGTGAAACTATTAAGATCCAAATGTTGAAACTATAACATAACAATTTCAACCTAAACTTGTAGAGGAAAACTCCATTGCAGCCAGTATAAAGAAATTAAAAAGAAATAGAAAAAGGACGCACTCTGTACCCAGAATGTCCTTTTCACAAAATATATACAAAGTAAAGATAAAACCTTTAAAATAGTTTTATCTCGAACCGATTGCACCTATGGCATAAATGGAAAAAATCCTACAACTAAGGGCCGAGTTCACCAACAATTAAACGGACGGTAAGCGGTTTAACGGTTGTGAAATGTATTGACTAACAGCTGATTAAAACTTAACCGTCTGTTAAATTGGTTGGTGAACTAGGCCCTAAATTACCACCTCACCTGACCTGTTATTACCAATTTCTACATGTTTTATCCTAGTACTGACACAACACGATTGCACGACTAAAATTAAATGGATGCGCATCCTTGGTTACTTAAAATTAAAACTTAGCCAACCTTACTCTACTTGAACATGCCTTCATTCCAGTAATCCAATCCTTTAGAATGTCGTGCAGTTGACACTCGGCTGCGAGATTAAACTGTTTAGAGAGGAGCTCCAAGCCGTGCGACAAGAGTTGAAGGAGTTCCGCCAGGAATTTCGGGACATCGGGGCGCGCATGGCTGACTTTAGTGTCAAGGTGAATACTCTAGAGAGCCGCGTCGACGCCATTAAACAAACCGTCGCTAAAAATACCGTGTCGACGGCCACCAAGGTGCTGGAGGAAACCATCGCTGCCCTCCAATTGGAACTGCATGAACGTGACCAGGAGCTCCTGTCGAACGACGTGCAGGTATCCAACGTGCCAGAGGAGCCCGGGGAGAGCCCGGCCGGCCTGGCAACGCGGATCTGCGCCAGGCTGGGAGTGGAGTTAGACTCGCGTGACATCGTGTCCGTGCACCGAGTGGGACGGCCGCGAGAGGCGGGCCGGCCGCGGCCTGTAGTGCTGCGCCTGGCGCGCCGAGCCGTTCGCGACGAGGTGCTGCAGGGCGCCCGTGTTCGTCGCGGCGCCACCACAGCGGATCTGGGCCTGGCTGCCGCGCCGCAAAGGTTTTATGTAAACGAGCGACTAACGAGTGCCAACCGGCAGCTGTTCCACAGGGCCCGCGAGGCCGCGCGTGCCGCCGCCTGGCGCTACGTGTGGACCCGCGACGGCAGGATCTTTGCTCGCCGGGCTGACGGCCAGCCGAGTCACCGTTTGCGCCGTTTGTCCGAGTTGGATATTTTTAAGCCAGCCCAGACTGTTCAAAATAAGCCCTAGGGCTTATTGTTGCATTGTTCTGTGTTGTGAAGTAATAGTTTTTTTTAAATTTATACTATCTTTTTATTTTGATTTGCACGTAGTAAACAAACAGACGTGTACGTACCGTAGCAATCCGGCCTGTTTATTTTTATTGTTTTTGCAATGGTGTGTCGTCGCGGAAGTGGATCGACACATTATCTTGGTTCCGTCTAGTGATTCAGCCTGGAACACGTCAATATTTATCATTATTAACTTCTCCCCCTTCGTCCCCTTTCACTTTCACTTGTTTTTATTATATTTACGTAAAGTATGTTATATGCATTTAATTCATCTTATTGTCACACTTATCATATTGTTTTTGGTTTATTGCATTACACTTACTAGTATACAGCTATCCGTTTACGATCCTAATAGCTTTGTTTTTGTTTATTGTTGTAATGATTCGTTTTAAACACTTCAAAGTTGGTTTATTTAATGCTGGATCCCTTGGTACGGGACATGACGAGTTGATTGCGACAATGACAGAGACTGACGCAGACATTGTGGCCATAAATGAGACCTGGCTGCGCGCTGGCGAGGAAGGACGCGCCCCCGTGGTGGCCAATTACCGACTACGTCATATCGCTCGGCCAGCCGACGTCCGCGCTGGACGGGGAGGTGGCGTGGGATTCTACCTGTGCCGGGGCCTCACCGCCCGCACCCTGCCGCACCCCCCCGCCGCCCTCGTAGAACAAATGTGGCTAAGAATAAATATTAATTGTAAGCATTTAATTATTGGGACTGCATACCGTCCTCCATGGCTTGACGTTAACACTTTTTTTGACGCAATAACTGACTCGATTTCTTCTTTCGTAAACTATGATCGCTTGATTCTGCTAGGTGACTTTAATATAAATTATTCCGACAAAAACGACACAAAATTCAAATGCTTAACGCAATTTCTGACGTCAGTTAACTTGACTCAACATGTAACGGACCCGACGCACTTCACGGAACACAGCGAGACGACAATAGACCTGGTTTGCACTGACGCTCGCGTTGTGACTGTAGACGTGAAGCACATTCCAGATCTTGGTCGACACGCATTCATCACCGCCGAGTTTGACATTAAAAAACGTAAACTGACACCGAAACGTATTACTTACAGACCTCTTAAAGACATTAACTTAAATGACTTCAACGATGACCTTGACGCCATAAATTGGGATCAAATTATTTTACTCGACGACGTGAACGCCATGACTCGACTTTTTAACGTACTTTTACTGGAATTGTTTGATAGACACGCACCGGAAACGACGATAGTGGTAAAGGAGGCACTTAAACCGTGGCTCACGACTAATGTAAAGCTTATGATGCGTCTCAGGAACGATGTCCATGCTAAATACAAGCGAACTAAGTCTGATGTTCATAAGCAATATTACTTAGACCTGAAACACCTGGTGATTGAGGCCATCCATAGTGAAAAACGTGCCTTCTTTGCGTTCCACATCAACAACATTACTGACTCTAAGAAGCTCTGGAGAAACTTAAAACGCACAGTTATTCCAGACTCACAGACGCAGACTGACCTACCGACTCACTTTGACGACCCTGATTTAATGAATCGCCATTTCCTTAACACACCTGGAAAATCGACTGTTACTATATCTGACCTGACTTTTTACGAATTCGATAGGCACGGTGACAAAACTTTTACTCTTTTACCTACGACTATTGAAACTGTTGCGAAGATTGTGACCAAAATTAAAACTACCGCGAAAGGACTCGACTCGATTACTATCGACATGCTACTTATGACTCTTCCGAGGACCTTAGACGTACTGACGTACATTATCAACAAAAGTATTGAGACTATGACTTTCCCAACAGACTGGAAAATCGCTCAAGTGACCCCGTTACCCAAAAAACCAAATCCTCTAGACCTATCCGACCTCCGTCCTATAAGTATCCTTCCTTGTACGTCGAAGATTATAGAAAGGGTAGTTTGCGATCAGCTGTCTGAATACCTGGAGAAAAATGGTATCCTACCTGAACTACAGTCGGGTTTTCGCAAGGGTCGATCGACAGTTACTGCTCTACTCGATGTAGTCGATAACATTTTACAGGCTCGGGATGCTGGTAAAAGTACCATACTGGTACTTTTAGATTTCTCTAGGGCCTTTGACTGCATTAGCATACCCTTGCTATTATCCAAGATGTCCTATTACGGATTTGATGTAACGGCGATAAAATGGTTTAACAGTTATCTGACCGACCGTGCACAGGCAGTTGCGTTGCGTAGGATGGATGGCGGAGCTCTGCGATCCTCTCTTTGTCCCGTGACAAGGGGAGTACCGCAGGGTTCGATCCTGCGGCCTCTGCTCTTTGTTCTGTATAGTGCTGATATTATCAGCAGTATAGAGAACAGTAGGTACCATCTTTATGCGGACGATTTACAACTTTACTTCTCCAGTGCACCGTCGGACACTTCCACCGCAGTAGAAGCTATCAACGCGGACCTCCATCGTATTTCCTCTTGGTCGGAAAAGAACTGTTTGGTCCTTAATCCTAACAAGTCGAAATATGTGGCTTTTGGGTCAAAACTTCAAATCCGTAATACTCTTGATGCTCTGACTGCCGGGGATGTTGCCGTCATGGGTAAACCGATAGAAAGGGTGGTAGAAGCAAATAACCTTGGCCTACTAATGGACAGCGAGTTACGCTTCGAGAGTCACATACTTAAAGTAGTGAGCAATTGTTTCTATCGCCTTAAAGTTCTATATAATATGCGTGATTACCTAAGTGTCGATTTGCGTGTTGACCTTTGTGAATCGCTCATACTGTCTAGATTAAACTATTGTGATGTTGTCTATGATGGCTGCATATTTGGTAGTTCAAAGAGGTTGATACAACGAGTGCAAAACGCATGCGCTCGTTTTTGTTTCCGCGTCCCTCCCCGCTCCCACATCACTCCGTATTTGAACGCCGCTAACCTGTTGAACATGCCTGCACGCAGGCGCCTCCACCTCGCCTCCCTGCTGTTCGGTGTGATAAGGCGCGAAACCCCGCCATACCTTTTTGAAAAAATCAAATGGTCAAAAAGTGCACGAAGGTTCAAAGCAGTCGCTATCGTGCCGGTGCACCGCACTGCGGCATTCAGAGGAAGTTTCAAGTTTGCGGCGTCCAAGTGCTGGAACGATATCCCTCCTCCTATCCAAGGGGCGTCTAGCAGGTACACCTTCAAGCGCAAGCTTAAGGATTATTTGTTGACGCTCCAAAAATCCTAATCCTCATCCAGCACTTACACACTTCGTAATATGCCAACCTGCTGGTTTTAAAATTACCTTTTATTCATATTTTTCTTTGATATTTTTATTAAGGCTGTATATCAGTATTTTATGTATACATTTTATTATTTTTAACTTCTGTCACTAAATTATATAGGTAGTTTACACGTATATTATTATGTTTAAGCGTATATTGCATATAGTATAGTATAGTATTTTTGCACAGCGCTCCGTGAGTCACTAAGGCGGTACTGGCTGAAAATCAGCGCTGTAGGTGTCTGACACCTCAGCATAATGCTGAGCCAGTGTCCGTTTCACTACCGCGAGGACACACACTCCGTGCTGTACGTTACATTGTTTTTTTTTTTTATTATTATTTGTGTGTTTTCTGTGTAGTGAATAAATGTATTTCTTCTTCTTCTTCTTCTTCTAAAAGAGCCAACGGTCAGGACAATTATTCTACCAACGCCAAAAATCTCAGCAAGTCCGGACATTACACGTTAATTATAACACATAACTACGGCTAACAGCTTACGGGTAAGGCATGCAAAGGACAGAAAATAAACCTACGACATGAGATAGGAGTATATTTATCGTTCACGTAGCAGTTTTCTCTAGGAACTAGATAAATAAAAAAACTGACCTAAATATTAAAAGATTAACCTATTGGGAGGTACCGGCCTCCGTTCGATCATCGCGTCGCTTGAGTAACTCCTTGATATGAAACTTCCCCAAAGGTTTACCTTCCATAGACTTTAAGGAATAAACCAAAGGGCCATGCTTCGCGTTAATCACGCACTTCTCATACTTAGGTGAGAGTTTTGCACTGAAGTATTTATCTGCGTTAGACAAGGGAAAGTACCTCTTGTAAATGATCTGACCCTCCTCATATTGGACGGGACGCTTCCGCAGATTGTAGTACTTTACGTTCCGAGTATAGGCCTTTCGTATATGGCCTTATACGGTAGAAAAAATACTTCGCAGCTGAGACAGGTTCGAGGAAAATGGCTCGCGCTCCAAAACTACCGACACTGGGTCGGCTGGAACATCGAGATTGAGCAAATGAGCATGGTTCAAGTAAAACGGAGTGAACTTGGTACGTTCATGAACCGCCGTGTTAAGGGCACATTGGGTCTCGGGTATGTTCTGATTCCACTTATGATGATCAGAACGCACGTAAGATGCTATGGCGCGCTCGATATCCCGGTTCAAGCGTTCCGTTTGACTGGTTTGGGGGTGGTAACGGAGATTGCAGAATATGTTAGGCACATTGTAATTAGTCATCAAATCCCGGAAATCCCGGGAAATGAACTGTGGGCCGTTATCGTGTAATAGTTTGTCGCTGAGGGCGAGCCACACATATCCTTCTGCCGGAGGGGCAGTGAAGGTTTACAAGCTAACTCAGGGGTAGAAGGGATTTCCACTAGGTAAAATAGCAAACACAGATTGACAGGACAATCAAGATGGGTCTTTTATGCCCTTTTATTAATGCAACAAGAACTTATCTAACACTGGCGTTAAATCGGTGATCAACACACCGTACAACATAGGTCCGGTAGGACGCTTCCGGTAACGCGGGTTACTGCCGGAGGTCGACACGCGAGTCAATCGCGGAGGGCCGAGGAGCCTCGACAGAACGTACTCTCGGGAAGATCCACAACCGCGCGTACCCGGTAAACCCGCGCCGTAATTGTCGTGGATCCTCTGGAAGAGCCGCAACAGCGCGCGCTAGGTGTAGTCAACCCTTGCGACCACCTCGGAGCGGAGGCAAAAACTGACTGGCTGCGCTTCGCTTCGTTTGGTCGTCTCTATCCGCCCTTTTTATACAAAAATGGGGATGAGGAGCAGGTGCCGGGTCGGTAGACCCCCGACCGGGGTGATCTGCGCCGACCGTAAAAACGGTCGGGTCCTTGGAGCGCAGCCGGCGCCGAAGGCGCGGGCTGCGCGGTGGAGGGGGTAGGCGTTGGTACCTACGCAGATTGGTAGGTAGTCAACCACTCGAGAGCAGCGGCGGGCATGGCCTTGCCGTCCATCCTGGCCCTTATGGCCTCGTGGAGCAGGGCGAGGCCTGTCATCACCGCCTCGGGTTGGGTATTGGTTGCAGGTGTTGTGGCCGGGAGTGTACTCACCGGGGTTGCGGTTTGTTCGGGGTCTGGTATTGCGGCTTACGCGGAGGGCTGCGGGCCACGGTTTCGGGCTCTGCGCCTCTTTCCACGGCGGGTGGTGGGGGGGTGCTTGGGGTCGTTCCCGGGGGCCATCAGGGTGGCGCTATGTTGCGCCGCCTCGACGGTTCGGGTAGTGGTAGGTAGGACAGTTTTTTCCCGCAAAAGTGGACGTTTAGGTCAGTGTTGGCAAGAGCGTTGGTTAAGTGGAACTCCGCCACCTCTGTTTTGGACGGGTTAGGATAGAGTCTCCAGTCGGTATAGTAGGTGTTAAGCACTTGCAGGTCATCAGTAAGAGTGTGTTCCCCGTCGCTGAACTTTTTAGCTTGATATGCAAGGGCTAGATCATCGGCGTAGATAAACTTTTCAGCGCAGAGGGCAGGCATATCTCTCGTTTATACGTTAAAGAATAACGGTGCAAGTACGGAGCCTTGTGGCAAGCCGTTCTTTATTTTGGTAAACCGGCTTTCCCTTGAGTTGAGGACGACCTTAATCAGCCTCGGCCCCAGCATGTTCTTAAGTAAGCGCAGCGTTTTTGCACAGGGGACAAAGGTTTTAAGTTTGTGCAGGAGCCCGGTCATCCAAACCGTGTCGTAGGCAGCCTTGAGGTCTACGAATGCCACAAATGTTTTCAAGCCTTTCTGGAAACCGGCCTCAATATAACTGGTAAGAGCGAAGACCTGGTCTGCGCAACCCCTGTTCGGTCTGAAGCCTGCCTGTTCGGGTGGGATATGCGGGTTAATTGCAGGTTGTACAAGAGGCGTTCTAGCAGTTTGTAGGTTACGCTCAGTAGCGATATGGGTCTAAAGTTTGCTGCATCGTTTGCTTGCTTTCCCGGCTTCAGTATGGCAACTACTTTTGATGTTTTGAAGACTGGAGGTAGGCTATTCGTTTCAAGGATGTTGTTGAAAAACTTAACCAGCCATCTGCGCCCGTTGTTGCCAAGGTGCAGGAGGAATTCAGGGTAGATGTCGTCCACGCCCGCAGCCTTACCGTGTTTTACGCATAACAAGGCCCGGTTGAGCTCACGAAGTCCTGGCAATTTTCCAGTTTGGAGACGTCTTCCTTGTACTTTCTGCGTACGTCCCTTGTGGCCACCTTGTTTGATTTCGCGCTTTCAGACACTTGTTTAAGCCGTTTAGCTATAGCATTTGGGTGAACTTCCGGTTCCCTGGTTTCAGGCGGAGGGGCTCCTCCGAGTTTTTGCAGTAGCGCCCAGCTCTTTTTGCTAGTGTGCATTCATTTAAAATCTATTCCCTGTACAGAGTCCATCCACTTTTTACATCGAGCCTCATCGAGTGAGGTGACGAGTTTAGTAGCCGCCTCTTGGTTCTGGGTCGTTTGGTATTCTTGGAAGGCCTCTTCAGTCTCCACTGACCATCCGGGGACATATTCCTTACGGCATCCTCTGGGTATATGTTTTTTTGCTGCTCCAATAAGAACCTTCGCAAAGCGTTCGTAGTTGTCTGAAACAGGCTTTAGCCATCTTACTGTTGCATCGGCTTGGGCGGCGTAAGCGCTCCAGTTTGCTTTTTGGAAATTCCATCGAGCCTTCGGCACTGACTTAATGAGAGGTACCTCTAGGCCTATCTTTATGAGCGCCGGACCATGCTGGCTACGTGAAAAGTTGGATAGTATCTTACGTGAAACTGCGAGGGCACGGCCATACCAGTCAGATGAGACAAAACAGAGGTCGGGATTAGTGTCACTTTGCCAACGGGCTGAACGGAAGCTACCTCTGTTCTTAGGGTCGAAAATGAGTGTAAGATTCTCCCTGTCGGCCCATTCAGCTAGGATTTTGTTAGCCAGAACACGTGCAGCGGCTCTGCGTCGATGTGGGAAGTCCAATAAAACCGAATTGAGGATCCAATGGTCTTTTATTTCATCATGAAATCAAAATAACATTGTTGTCAAATATTAGAACTGACTATAACAATGAATACCTAATTAAATAATTAATAAATTAACATTTAGAGACGAGCACAAAGCTAACGGGAGCAGCCATAGATTAAGAAGGGAAAGGTGCAGAGATGATAGCTGTCACCGTCTTGTCCGTGTATAGCATAGACAATTAATACTTTTTCCAACACTCCTCCTTATGCTCTACCTCGGACAGAGTTCTTGGTACAATTAATAATACACATTTGCACATTATTCTATCATGCATGACTCTATCTTGGTATAAAAGAATAACGCTATGACCCTAAACAAACATACAAAGGACCCTTCCATTGTTATTTGAATTACAATTAAACATCACAACATTATATCTTCATATGAAAGATTCAATTAAATTGCAAACCCTATAAAATTATTTACGGTATATTTTTGAGACACAGTTCAGATATACAACTATTATGCTTTACATTACTTAATGGTTTTGTTAGAACATCCGCCACCATTTTTTCTGTAGGTAGGTATTTAACATTTATTAAACCTTGCTTTATAAGATCTTTTACAAAATGGTAGCGTAAATCTATGTGTTTTGTCCTTTTGTGTGAGTATTCTTTTACGAGTAACAGTTTTTGTGCGGATTGGTTGTCGTTATAGACTACTGCATCTATAGTTCTGTCAATAATTTCCGACAAGAAATTTCGAACAAAACATATATCTTTACATACATCCCCGATTGCCAAATATTCCGATTCAGTACTCGACAAAGCTATGCAACGCTGTTTTCTTGCCTCCCAGTTTACAACGTTGCTACCCATTTTAACAACAAAACCAGTGTACGACTTACGATCATATAGATTGTTGGCCCAATCTGCATCTGTATAGGCACATATATTTAAATTACCTCCTTTACAAAAATAAAGTCCATAATTTATTGTACCCGCTAAATATCTTAATACGCGTTTAGCAGCACGCCAATGATCCATATCAAAGCAAGTACTATATTGGCTAAGTTGGCTACAAGCATACGATATGTCAGCACGGGTACAGACAGACAAGTACATCAAAGAACCTAATAGTTGTCTATACCTATAGATATTTTCATCTAAACACTTATTTGACTTATCAAGCTTACAGTTTAAAGCCAATGGCGTAGACACAGGCTTACGCTCTGTCATGTTAAACTTAGCCAATAAACGCCTCACATAATCTGATTGGTCTAGAATTAAAGTACCTTTTTTTTTTTTGAGTTACATTCATACCCAAACAATTCTTGAGTTCACCTAAATGTCGAATTTCAAAGTGCCTTTTTAATAACATCAAGACACTATCTATACAGTTATTGTGAAATACATAAAAATCATCGACATATAAAGCTAATATCACATATTCATTTTTTGTTCTTTTTACATAGATACAGGGCTCGCATTTGCTTTGCTCATATCCATTAGCACATAAAACATTATTAATTTTCGAATTCCACATACGACTTGCTTGTTTCAAGCCGTATATGCTTTTCTTCAACATACACACTTTATTATGATCAATATTATTAAAATCCTTTGGCTGTTCCATGAAAATAGTTTCCTCCAGTTCACCATTTAAAAAAGCTGTTGTAACGTCAATATGATTACATTGCAAATCGAGCTCTGTTGCAAGAGAGAATAAAATTCTTAATGTTGAATGCCTGACTACTGGCGAGAATGTATCAGAGTAATCAATTCCCTCTTTTTGTGTAAAACCACGCGCAACTAACCTCGCTTTAAACTTATTAAATTTACCTGTGGCATCATATTTTCGTTTAAAAACCCATTTGCATTTAATGACATTATCATGCTTTGGTCGATCAACTAATTCCCACACCTTGTTTCTTAGAAGGGCATCATACTCACATTTTATTGCTTTACACCATTCTTCCTTGTCTGGGGAGTTCATGGCCTCCTCGTAGGAAACAGGATCGTCTAGTGAACTGGCCTCAGCCAACATAGTAGATAAGTCATAGTCAGACATCTTCTTAGGCATTTTACCTCTGGTACTACGTACGGGGCGCTGAGAGATAGACGCATCGGTAACCGCCGATGTAATCGGCTCTCCTCCTCGACCAGCAGACTCCGGCTCCGGCAGAGAAGAAGCTTCATCACCTTCGTCGGAAGAGCGGTCTTCGCCAGTACAGTATTGGTCAGACTGCGGTGACCACGGCGGTGGTGTCTTGTCTACCTCTGAAACATCAGAAGAACTATGATCAGACTTATCACTACACTTATCATTAATATCACAGCTGACTAAATCATTATTTGGAATTTCATTATTTGATTGATTATTTAAAATTTCATTATTAATATCATGGTTAACATATTCATTACTTTTATTTAAAATTCCATTATAAATATCACAGTTATCATGTTCATTTAAAATTCCATTATCACAGTTATATTTATGATTAAAATTCAAGCTGTCCAATAAAATAAAACTATCTTTAGGCTGTCCCGTTATAGCCTTGTCTTTTGCATAAAAGTCGCTTTCGTTAAACACGACAGTTCGTGTATAAATAACGATGCGAGGATCAGATGGGTCACTAAGTCTATATCCCTTACAAGTTTCACCATACCCTATAAAAATGTAGGGTTTAGCCTTAGCGTCGAGCTTACGTCGTTTCTGTTTAGGAATATGAGCATAGGCTGTACAGCCAAAGACGCGCAAATGACTGAGATCTACAGCAGATCCAGTCCAAATATACTCAGGAATCTTATTTGATAGTGCTTTGGTGGGGCTCCTATTTTTCAGGTATATTGCCGTCATAACACTTTCCCCCCAATAGCGATTCGACAAGCCTGATTCCTGCAGCATAGCACGTGCTTTCTCAAACACCGTTCTATTCACGCGCTCCGCCACGCCCGCCTGTTGCGGACTGTAAGGCACAGAGGTTTGATGAACAATACCTGCATTCTTAAGGAAACTTGTAAGGATATTGTTGCAATATTCAGTACCATTATCCGTTCTCAGGACCTTGATACAAAACCCTGTCTGCTTCTCAACCATATTTTTAAAATTAATGAAATGGGAACTTACTTCACTCTTCGACTTCATGAGGTAACCGAAGGTCTTCCTCGTACAGTCATCGGTAAATGTCAGCAAGAAACGGTTGCCGCCCCACGTTCTTGCATCGGGCCCGCGACATCGGAATGGATCAGCTCAAGTGGAGTAGTAGCACGCCTTAAACTTGCTGCGGGAAAAGATGCCTCAGACATCTTGCCCGTCAGACAAGAGACACAGCTCTCCAGGCAGTCGTCTTCTTTCTGAAAAACAACACCAGAACACTGATCCCCATCACCAAGCATGCGCATACCTGCAACGTTGAGGTGGCCTAGACGCTTGTGCCATAAGCTCAATGGCACGAGATCAGCTTTGTGAGCACTCACTGTCCCCTGCCTACAATGAAGGGGCTTGGAATGCTCCAGGGGTAAGGACCTACCTTGCTGAATGTTAAGTTTGTAAAGCCCATTAATTTTTCTAGCTGAGGTAATTAGGTTGCCTGTAGTTTTACAGTTTTTATAAATATTACACCCATCCTTTGCAAAGACAAAAACATAACCTTTATCAGTCATCTGACTTACAGATAATAAATTATTAGAGAGACCAGGAACAATTAAAACATTTTGCAAACTAACAGAGGGAGACAATTGAAGCTTACCAACAGAATTGCTGCACATATATTGGCCATTTGCCACGGATATATTACAGTTATTTTCTTTGGCATCTTGAACTAAGTTTTCACTCTTCACCATGGTGCAGGAGGCACCAGAGTCAACGATGAATTCCGAAGCTGCAGTAGACACGGAGAATGCAGAGGCAAACATAGTGTGCCCCTCAGCTTCCCGATGATCACCCTGCTCCCGCTTCCTCTTGAAGCAGCGCTTCGCCGTGTGCCCCTGCCGCTTACAGTATGAGCAGATAACTGAGCTCCTCCTCTTCTTATAGTTATTTGCAATATTAGCCGCTGAAGTTGATTCGTTACTGCGCCGATGATCCTCTTGCAATAGTCTCATTCTTACTATTTCCGAACTAAGAGTATTGGTCAAACAAGCTGTTTCGAGACTGGACACGATGACGTCGTATTCTTGAGGGAGTCCTGAGAGTAGAATCTCCGCCACCTCCGCATCATCTATGCACTTTCCAATATCCTCCAGTTGCTGCACGAGGCACATTACATTATCAATGTAATCAGACATACTGGCAAATTGATTATACTCAACACGATGCAGCTGACGTAATAAGAGTACCCGCCGGTATAAGCCTTTATCTTCGAAGCAATCAGCTAGCTTAGTCCAGGCTTCTTTAGCTTTCTTACAGCTCCGCACGTGCTGATATAGCGCCGGTTGTAAGGTTAGACATATGCGAGCTAATGCCTTACCATCACGCTCCGCATCTACGTCTGTACCTTCCACGCATTTCCACAGTCCTTCTAATGTAAGAATCATTTTGATAGCGAACTTCCAATTTATATAATTTGTTATTCCTTCGAGTCTCTCAATTGAGGTTATGTTTGACGTGCCGCCCATATTAGGTATATTTCGTGGATTGATCATCATGTGTACTTTCTAAATGTGTTTTTAATTGTACTCACGGACCTCACGGTATCTTCGAGACTTTCCCAATCTTCCTGGGCACCGGAACCTGTTAGCCAGAACACGTGCAGCGGCTCTGCGTCGATGTGGGAAGTCCAATAAAACCGAATTGAGGATCCAATGGTCTTTTATTTCATCATGAAATCAAAATAACATTGTTGTCAAATATTAGAACTGACTATAACAATGAATACCTAATTAAATAATTAATAAATTAACATTTAGAGACGAGCACAAAGCTAACGGGAGCAGCCATAGATTAAGAAGGGAAAGGTGCAGAGATGATAGCTGTCACCGTCTTGTCCGTGTATAGCATAGACAATTAATACTTTTTCCAACAGATTTCCCCATTCTGGTCGTTTTTGCGGTAGCCCCAGGAGGTGTGATGACAGTTGAAATCGCCGACATATACAGCGGGGTGAGATTCGACTTTTAGTACATGCCTTGAAAAGGAGGACTTCGGAGGCTTATAAATGGCGACAAAGGTTAAATTAGAAACTTTAAATTTAATGGATTCGGTATTTTCTTTTGAAACACCGACATCAAGAACGTGACGTCTTTGAGGCCGGATTTGGTATAGACTGCTGAACCATAAATGGGTGATAGTGTAAAGGTTAGAAGGTTAAAACCGGGCATGGAACCCCGTCTGTCAAAATCTACTAAATTAGAGATGTGGTGCTCTTGCAATACAATTATGTCGGTATGGTTATCAGAGGCTAGTCTAGCCAGATAGTCACATTTGGACTGAGAAAGTCCTTCGACATTTATTTGAAGTAAAAGGGCTGAAGGCCCGATACGCCTTGTCTGACGGTTCTGAGAAGACCTTTTTTTGGTAAGTATGTTGAAAGGCATGTTGTGAGTTTTGATGCAGGAAAAGACGCCAGGAGACGCTGTGAGAGCAAGTCTGGCGGACCGAAGGTGTCAGATAGCTTTAGCCGCTTACTGGAGGTAAGCGTTGCCCGGGGTGGACCGCGTGGAGGTACTATCTAACATTACCACCCCAAAAAGCACTTAAAGTTACTTATAAAGTATATTTCAATATAAAATAAGTCAATACTAAATTACGGGATTTTCATTGCCGGTAAACACCGTCCTATTAAAGACAGGTGAGGTAGCTTTATTTTATTTCGCTTTGAAGCTGGTACGTGTTCTCATTTCCATTGCCTGAGTTGATTCTTGTTTTGGTCTACTAAGATCTCTAGGGAAGGGTCGAGCGTCTCGAATGTTTATTTGCGGCGGTTGTTGCACTTTCGGTTGTAGCTTGGCACGTACACTGCGGCATTTTTTCACGATCCGCAAAATGATAGCTGCTACTGCTATGATCGCTGACCGCCAGTATGATGTAAATGACTGTAAACTGATGTACGTTATGGTAGGTAACTCCTTCTTTTAGAACAATCTCGGAATTCATCTGTTGTATATTTGTTGCTTAATTTGTTCTAATGCTGCTTTACCGTCAGTAGTATTTATTTCGGATAACAGGACTGAAATATTTATGATGTGATTTATTTGTGCTATGTCTGGTGTGTAAATATTTGCAGTTAATTTCATTTCACTGTGTTGAATTTTACGCGGAACCACAGTAAAGTCCTTCCCTTTGATAACACAGGTCGGCGCTAGCGCAATGACTCCGGCTCCTTTTGTTTGCACTGCAGTAATTTGAGCTTCACATATGACGCTCGGTGTTGTTTGTTCGGAGTAATAATATAAATAATGAATTTCTTTTGCTTAATTCTATCCAGCTGTTATGGCATGCTGTGATCCGTGTTTGACACTTGTCTGTTATTTGTTTTTTTACGCAAAGGCTCTCTTCTGGTTTGAAATGGAATATTGCCTTCTGCGACTGACACATTCGGCTGTTATCTTCGTATTCTAGACATTGTTGTAGTTCATTATTTGTTATTTCTATGTAGGTATCTTTGCGTAAATTTATAGCGATATAATCGGAAATAGGAATTACATTAAGTGTTGCTTTTCTCTGTTGATATGGTACTGTTAAAATCTTGTATAGTTCAAAATTGTCTCTACTTACTAATGGCATCTTGATTTCGAATATTAAATATTGCTCCATGGCTCTAGCCTTGATCTTTAGTAAATGATATATTTTCGCCATTTCAGTTTGTATGTTCCCGACGGGCAGTTATAAGTCTCTTGATAGCTGTCTTGATATTATATTAAGCTCTTCGCGCAGTTGCTTTGGCGATATAAGGTGGATGTTGAACATTCCATGATGTACGTCTGTTAACGTGTCTTGAACGGATTTCAAGTTGGCAAGCATGTTGTTTGCGATGAACGATAATAATGTTAGTTCCGTTACATTTTCTAAACCACGTAGATACTTCTTTGGTTAAGGTATTTGTAGCGTTTGTCAATCTATTCAGATGTTTGTTGATGATCGTAAGCTGTGTTTATTGTTTCTTCTGTACGTTTTAATAAGTTGTATTCAGCTTCCACGACTGATGTTTGATTTTTCCATAAAAGAGCCTGATGTTTCTGGCTGTCCTTGATAAGTAAAATGTCGTTTTGGTATTGATCAGCGAATCGTTGATCGAGTACTCCAAACAAGCTGTTCGCTATGTATCCCACACCGTCCACAAGGCCGCGGCGTGACCTCAGGTGAGATTCAAAACACAGGTTCAGGAGCATGCTGTTGCAGTATTGTACCTTGTCATGGTTGTGGCGTAGTTGTGTAAGAATTATGTCACAGTATACCTAGATTTGTTTCATATTTTTCACAGAGACTGTTTATCCGCTTCAAATATTTTTCAAATATCGCTAACCCATCCCAATACGGATTCATTTCGTAATATACAATGAGTTTCCATTTGTCGCGTATTACGTGCATGCTTGATGTTCGATCCAAATATATTGGTTTGCTAAGTATTGTTATGTTGTACGAGCAGCGGCCAGTCGAAATACAAAATATGAAGAAAACGAATGTTGTAAACATTGATGTGAACTTTGACCTTCTTGATACGCGCCGTCTCGAAGGTTTGTGTTCTGGGAATTTTCTGATGCTTTGGGGTTCTTGTGATCTGTTGCAGTCTTCAATTTCATTTGTTTGATTTGATGTTATTGTTGACCTTTGTTCTATCGATAGTTCTGTGTCGATGATAAGAATTGCTAGTTTTTCGTCTTTAGGGTTACGACCCGAACCAGGCCGTCTGACTGAGCAACTCTCCCATGGCCCATTTCCCTGACGGGAAATTGGGTTCATGAATTATGAAAATGTGTCCAATCTTTAGATTTGCTTGCTGTAGCTTCCACTTGCTTCAAGTTGACAACTGACTGAGATATTCAGCTTGCCAACGTTTCCAAATGTCTTGATTTACTTTTTGTATTGTTTGCCAAATTGTTCGGTTATCATGTTCAGTTTCTAAGATCGTCAAAACGGGTCCACTGTTAATGAAATGTGATGGTGTGAGGTAATCTAAATCGTCCGAATCCTCTGTTAGTGCACACAGTGGGCGGCTATTTAGACACGCTTCTATTTGTGCTAATAATGTGAAAAATTCTTCATAGGTGAGTTTTTGCTCCCCAATGACGCGTCGTAAGTGGAATTTTATGATTTAACGGCAGCTTCCTATAATCGTCTTGCACTCGGCCAGGCAGGCGCATTAAAATGCCACTGAATTTGCATCTCGTTGATTTCGGTTAAAAAATCAGTGTTGAAGGTCTGCTGGAGGTCTGATAACTCGTGCTGCAATGCTCTATCAGCGCCGACGAAGTTCTAACCGTTGTCACTATAGATATGACTTGGCTTTCCACGGCGAGCCCACATTCTCTTTAAGGCTGCTAAAAAACTGAGGTGCTCATATCTGACACCAATTCGAGATGTACTACTTTGGTTGCCATGCACATACACACAGTAATGTATCCATTTGATGTTCTTACTCCACGGCCTTTGCTGAGTTTCACTTCAACGTGTCCTGTGAACGGGTGAGTGGGATTTATTCTGGGTTCTGGGAAATCACCCATTAATTGATGCAACCTCTTGGCCTTGTGCTTTTTACATTTGAAACATGGTAATAATATATGTTTCACTGTTCTGTTTCCGCTGATTATCCAGTAGTTTTGCCATATATCTGATAATGTAAGGCGAGCGCCTCCATGAAACGTTGCCTCGTGTGAGTGGTCAATTATGAGTTCGGCTAAACGACTGCGTGGTGGAATTATAGAATAGAATAGAATAGAATAACTTTATTTCAGGCTACAAGGCCCATATTTACAAATACCTTACAGACTAACATACATAACAATATATAACATAAAATTATCACCACTACTAATACACTTTGGCGGTATCCACTAGCCGGCGGCCACGAAAACGCCGAAAGATGACACCCCTCGACCAGAATTCCTCCTTTAAAAAGGTCGACAGATCTTTGGTCGGTACTCTCACCACAAATGACTTAAAATTAACCTTGTGGCGGGGCTCCAACCACTCGACCCTAAGGGTAACTCCGGTCTTAACTCGTACATACTCTACGAGATCCTTCGCCTCCGTAGAGTAATGTATAAATGGATGCTTCATGTTTGTGCTAATATTGGCGTGCTTGATTCTTCCTCCAACTCTCAGAAATCCATTCTCATCCAAGATAGGATTTAAATCCAAAAGTGCGCTTTTCTTGTGTACTGCTTTATCTAATTTCAGTTCCTGTATTTCGTCTGAAAACTCCTTTTCTTGAACGTACTTTATTATCATATGTCTTGCTCTTTTTATTTCAGTTATAGTCAAGTAGTAAGTCTGCTTGCAATGACGCGTTGTTGCTCGTAACACCCACGTCAGAACACGTACTGCGCGTGTCAGGTTACTGTATTTGTTTATTATGTATTGTATGACATCATCGCTACAGTGTAATGGTATTACTTTGTTTTGATTTTTTGCACTTCATGATCGGTAACGTAGGTCAGTTGCTCTCGTTCATGTGGATAAGTTGATTCTAATAGCAACCGAAGACCTGTCCACCATATTGTATGATGCTTTAGCTGTTTTGCTGAAATTCCTCGGCTGGCACAGTCTGCTGGATTTTCAGATGACTTTACGTAGTGCCATTGGTGTGATGACAATACTTCTTTTATTTGCTTGACTCGGTTGGCAACAAAGGGTTTCTATCGGCTGCTATCTCCTTGAATCCAACCAAGGACTGCTGTTGAATCTGTCCAGTCAAACATTTTGATTCGGTGCCCAGTCAATGCTTGTTGTATCTTGCTTGTTAATTTTGTTAGTAGTAATGCTCCACTCAACTCTAATCTAGGAAGAGTGAAATTCTTGTTTTCTGGGGCGAGTCTTGCTTTTGCGGCTACAAGTGTTATGTTGGTGCCGACCTTGCAATAAACCACACAAGCGAACGCTTTCAAAGACGCGTCACAAAACCCATGCAGTTCTATATCTTCGCAGTCACCATTTCGATACCATCTGTCTTCACTAATAACTTCCAGGTCATTTCTAATTTTTACCCATTCTATTCTAATATTTTCTGAAAGCTTGTCATCCCATTGAAATTTATATTGCCAAACTTGTTTAAATAAAAGTTTGAGTTTTGTTGTTATCGGTGACAACCAGCCTAGAGGATCGAATATTTTCGAGATGTCAGACAGTAGGGATCGCTTTGTATGTTTCTTTGTTGCCGGAGTGATAGTAATGTTTAATTTGAATATGAATTGGTCTTGCTCTTGATGCCACTTTAATCCCAGCGTTTTGGTGGATTCTTGTTGCTTAAAATCAAATGCTTCTTGATGAGTCTGTGTCGTACGGACGACCATTTTCGCAGGTTAAAACCACCAGACTTGAGTAAATTTATTAGATCGTTTTGTAATTGCTTTGCAGATTCCATTGTGAACGAGCCACTGACCAGGTCGTCCATGTAAAATTCTTCTTGTAATGTCTCTGCGGCTCTGCTTAAATAATTATGGCCTTCATCCATCGCTAACTGCTTCAAAGTCATCATTGCTGAGAAAGGAGCTGCTATTGTTCCATACGTGACAGTTGTAAGCTAATATTTACGCAATAGTTATTCTGGCGATGGTCTCCATATAATTTTCTGATACTGTTGATGGTCACGGTTGATGAAAATTTGCCGAAATATCTTCTCAATATCAGCAGTGTAAGCATACTGATATTTTCTCCACCGCTTACTCATGCCTAATCTTAATTAGGCTCATGAGATCTTGCTGCAAATTTGGACCGCGTTTCATAAGGTCATTTAAAGTATAGCCAGATATTGTTTTTGCAGATGCAATAAAAACAACTCGCAAGGCTATTGTTGCCGAATCAGCGCGCCCTATTAAAGAAAACTTCAAAAAACATGTAAATAACCTGAAATTTGCGACGTAAACTATCAAAACTACGTACAATTTCCGAAGTAAATCATCGAAACTTCAGTTTCGATTCTTTACGCGGGAACGATTAACGTAAGAACGAGACGAATATACCACTATCGGCAGTTCATAATGGACTGCGCCGTCGTCAGTTTGTAGCGAGCGGCTGCAAGGATAACTTCAGTGTTAACTCGTGTTAAGTGATGTTGATTTGTTTTGCTGTCATCTAAAATGAGTAATAACTACAAATATAATACTTCAAGATCTAAGAAAATGATCGATTTAATCTATTAATCGCACTGAGCTCAAAACAGAAGAACTCAGTGAGGAAATACCGACGGGTAAATAGAACAAAGGCCTATCTGCAAAATGTCTACTTTTCAGGAGAGGAGTACAAAGATTCAATCGTGTAAATTTCATAAAGTATATAAGTTAGCTTTTTAAAACTCTAAGAGGTGATTAATAGCAAGACAATGATTATGTAAAAGTAGTAAAATATTTAATTTCTTTATTATTTTCCGAGTTACTGGGTTACATGTGTACATGGCCCGTTTTATTATGGAACTGCAGACGGCAAATGGTAACATAGCACGTTGTTCGACGGAACAATGAGTGTAATATTTTGACATAGCTCGTTGTTCTATGAAATTTCGTTAAAAAAGTAGTGTCCTAAGTGAATAAAAGAAGGATATTTATTGAAAAATCAACTTTTTTACTAAAAAAAAATATATTCTCGTGAATATGTTAACTATAGGAACTTGGTATTTCATCAGTCAACTATGAGATGGTCATTTATCTTACAAACATCTGTTCTAAATACAAACATCTTAAAGACTTCGTCTGTTAGGTAACGTTAATCACTAGCCTTTCTATTACTCTGAGATGATGATGAGGATGAGTGGGGACGCCCGGCCGGATCAGGCGGACGGTCGATCAGTCTCCCGGTCATTCTGTCCAGTTCCCCTTGATTGAGCCATAGGTTACTGGCCCGGCGACGCTCCCACCCAACATGGATCCCATCTTCTGGTTTTCTTACAGAACAGAAGTGCGTCCCGTAGTTTATACTTTTGAGTGCTTCGTTTGATAACACGTCTTCCCCGAATGTGCGATATCTCAGTGACAAGTACACACTTGGGTAAGTCGTACTGGCTTGTTTCCTTTTTGGCACAATATGGGCAAAGAGGATCTTGTCCAATGCCTATTACCGTTAGGTATCTGATGAGCGGGCAGTGCCCAGTCAACACTCTTGTCAGTATACTAAGATTATGCTTACCAAGATTTAGTAGGTACCTTGTTCTGATTTTGGTTACCCTTCCAATCATGAGCTTAGATTGTCTACACCCTTGTGTTTTTCACCACGCCGCATTGGTCTTTGTTTCTATTTTTCTAGCTATGGCACCCTTCGTGACAGTTACAGATATCGGGAGTACGCCAGTACTCGCCGGAGCCATCCGGGCCTAGGTACTGTTGGTCTGCTCCCGCTCTAGCCAGTTCATCAGCCTTCTCGTTACCCGTTGCTCCGTTGTTCCGGAACCCACGCCAGCGTGACTTGTGATATGTCGCCTAGGGTATTCAGTATATTTCTGCATTTTTGGACCAACGAGGATTTGACTTCCGGGTTGTCCAGTGCTTTGAGTGCTGCTCGACTGTTTGAGTATATTATTATGACGTTGCTTCCCGTTATATCGCTTCTTTCCTTGAGGGTCCATGCACACTCCATTATAGCATTTATATACTTCTGCCTGGATAACACTTATGTAGCCTAGTGGTATTGTTGTGTTCTCATTCAGTTCCTGGTTGTAGCTTTCCTGCATTGCCATAGAGATATAACGGCTTTTCTGCATTGCTCTTTTATTTGTGTCTTGTACATCAGTTTGCTGTCTAGTACTACGCCTTACTCTTGTTGGTGAATAGTAGTGTTTTCGTCTTGTTTGAGTTCAGGTCTAGCCCTCTGCGTTGGCACCAGTTTAATACCTGTTTGATCGCTCTTAATCATGACTTCTCGAATTACACTTAGGGTATTACCCCTAACTAGCAGTACCCCGTCATCTGAGTAAGCTTGCATGTGTATACCTCCCCTTTTGGTTTCTCTGAGTGATGAGCGAATCTAGTAGGAGACTACATGCACATGTCTTTATCCTTATCGAGTCTCCACCCAGTTGCGATGTGATTGCCCTTCCTGTAAGCATCGCCATTATCCATTTCCTTATTGCGGTGTCTATGTCGCCCTTTCCTAGACATTTAATAATACTAATAAATAATAAATATCAAGGGACGATCTCACACAAATTGACCTAGCCCCAAACTAAGCTCTAGGCTTGTACTATGTGTACTAGACAATGATATAAATATTTAGAAATAAATACTTAAATACATAGAACATTCAAGACTCAGAAATAAATACTCGTGCTCATCACACAAATATCTGTCCTTACCGGGATTTGAACCCAGGACCGCTAGCTTCGTAAGCAGGGTCACTACCAACTAGGCTAACGCGTCGTCGTTATTTATCTATATCATGTTTATATCATAATATCATTATAACTAACCTAACAAACAGATACACAAATGCACAGATAAACACATAAAATTTACTGTCGCCCCCCTTTTTGCGTCAGAAGTTAAAAAAGAAACGAGTATAATGTAGTTAATTATCATGGAAGTGTTATAAATAGCATACATTTTGAATATTAAATCATTAAAATTCAAACTAACCGTAAAAAAGTGCGATTATATATGCACAAAACGTTACATCTGAAATCAATGTCGACGAACAACGGATTAAATCCACATGTTACCCTCTTTTATTTAAACTTTTCCAAAGAACAACTGTCGATGTGCATATAGATCACTTCAAAATCCGTAGAAAACGGATCGATTTAAATATAAACAGCATAATTTTGTTACGTGTACACATCAAGTGTTTTTAGATTAAATAAGGCTGCTAATCAATTTATTACAATTACGAATAATTTTGATGATTTGCAAGTAACATGACTGACTCTAGTACATTGCCACATATAAACCTAGAACGAACAATTTGACGCTCTTTCCGCTGAACATGGCTCGAAGTGACGATCCGCGCGTCGTGCCTGCGGCGCGGGGCGCTTCGTGTGCGTTTCGTTCGTTGTTCTACGCATCAGGATTCACATAGTACGTTTTTCGATTCAATTATCTCAGAAACTACGTCATAAAGAATTTTATCTACACTCATATCATAAGTTCTCTATAATGCGTTCAGAATCCGTAGACAATGACCAGCATTACTTGATACAATTTTACTATGATGTGTTTTCTTATCTGTAGCTGTATTGAAAAGTTAAAATTACGATACAACTTTTGATAAAGTAATGTTGTTCAAATTTGGAACATCTTCCAAAATGTAATGTTTATATTTTAGGCCGGATTTACTCCAAATAAAAACACAATTAGTAATCAGGCTGGTTTATTGGGCCCCGCCCTCAAATTCTTATTTTAGGTAGGTATAAGGTACAAGTAGGTCGCTATTTGGTGATTCTGCTCAGGTTGATCGATTAAACAATCCCGGTTAAGTAAGCACAGTTAAATAAAGAAAGTCAGAGGAGTATAAATTGGAGTGGACTCAGCTGGGACAAGCCGTGCGGGTTCGCCTTTGCAGGCCAAGCCGTATTCCAAGCTTCTCCGGTGTAGAAAAGCGGCAGGTTATTAGCTAGCACGTTCAAGAAGCCCGTGCTCTGTGCCCGTAGTAAGTTCCTCCTGGAATTGGCCAGTAATGTGGTATTTTAGCTCATTCCCGGAGAACATAATTATGAGAAAAGTGGGAAACACTTTTAACTTTACGCATAAAATAATGTAAGAGCCTTCCCAAGCAAGTGCAAGAAGGGCGTAAGGTTGTAAGAGAAGGATTTAGCATGAACATGGAGCGCATGTAACATAACCTATAAAGTAGGAACACCTGTAGTAAGTATATAGCTGTTTTATTCTTACCTTTTGGAGGAAAATAACCTTGCTTAAAGGCGCCTGGTGGTTAATGTCAACTCCGGAACCATGCAAGTTGGCCCTTGGCCACAGAAAGTAATGACGGCTGTAAAAATAAACACCAATTGAGCAAATGCTTATTTAGTTACACAAATCGCGGCGTGAACCCACGATGGTGATGAGGTACTTACAGTTCTTTTTGGAAATGTCCTTGCCTACGTGTCACAAGGAAATAAATCACGCCTGGGTTAAAGGTTTATAAATATTA
The DNA here is from genome assembly GCA_948252455.1 of Acleris cristana. Taxonomy (NCBI): domain Eukaryota; kingdom Metazoa; phylum Arthropoda; class Insecta; order Lepidoptera; family Tortricidae; genus Acleris; species Acleris cristana. The sequence continues at coordinate 47,518,011 of OX411771.1, read as the reverse complement.
AAATCGTAGACTGGCTGAGACTGGAACAAAGAGCAACATATTTAAAATAAATCTTCCATGAAGCGACGACATGGTGTTCCACCGAATTATAAAATACTTACGGAAAACTGGTACTTAGTATAAAAATATTAAATTTCCTATGAGCGCGAGCGCAGAAGAGAGTAGAAAGTGGTCGATTTTTCCATTGTCATTCTGAAGCTACCAATAGCTGGAGTGTTGCCTGCATTCGCGCGGCCTCCCCTACTATGGTAAAATGTGGACATTCGGACGGTATTAAATTTGGTAAAATATTAAAACAAAGTTATAGAAAACCTATGTGATATTAGAATTGAAGAAGCTAGAAACGCAGTAAATCCTGGGTCATAACCCATGACAAGTTTCAGTGGTAAAAACCTGAAATAAAACATGATAGACAAGAAATTTACACAAACTGACAGTTGAACACTTCAAGGTTAATTACCAATACTTTTAATTCAATTTTAAAAGCTCGTACTACGACAGAATAGAGGATAACTACCTAAATTTACCCCAATAGTCAGGTATGAACGAAATTCCACTAGCAACACTGTAACTCTTCAAGTTGGCAAGTGTCGTGAGGCTTTATTTAAGTCGCGTTCACACGTAATCCAGCAAATTTCTGGATGTAGAAATTTATATATTACAAAAACCAACAAAATTCAAACAGGGGGCCAATTCTAGTATCAATTAAACGTCGACTCGGTATATTTGAAGTAAAGTATCGTACGCCATTTTGATTTCGAATGACATTAGAATAGGGACTTTGTTAGTTTGTCTATGATTTAAAAAAAACATTCATATTCGTGACACAGGTTAGCTTTGCCGCCATGTTTGTTCTGCCGCCTACTGAACGCATCTTAGAGTACTTATAATATGTGTGTAGATAAAGTAATGTATGTAACTGTACATAATTAGGCCTTAAAACACTCGTGTGATCTTATTATGAAACTCGCCTTCAGCTCGTTTCATAAAACCACACTCGTATTTTAAGGACCCTCTTTATGTATCAGTTACATAAAATACTATTTTGTACTCGTCGATTATAATCTGTGTATTAAGATTTCATAGAGAATACTGCAACGCCACTCTTTTCATCGTTGTATAGTCTATGTTATTTCCGAAACAACCGAAATAACTATTTCGATACGCTCCAGACGACCGACAAAATTTTGAAAATAGAACTTCTCATTTCAATAATATGTGTCCTAATAAAATTGCCAATCTATGGCGTTTCGGAACGTAGTAGCGTCGCATCATCTGTCAAAAATCTACTTAAACTTGCTGCTGTATCCAGGGCATAAAAAAAAACAACGCATTGTGATTGGCTGGTATTTAGTTAGCCAATCACAGCACAGTACTGCAACATTACGGACGCCGGTGGTGTGGTAGTACCTACTTACGATATTTCGTTTTCTTATATACTCGTATTAATGACTTACATTATTAATTTTAATGAACTCGTACAAAAAGTATTGTTCACAATAGTGTCATAATCAAGCTTTTTAATCTCGTACCTTACTTGGGCCACTCAGCAAGCTTCGTGGCCTAAACGCGGTACTCGACTAAAAAGCTCTCTATTATAACACGATTGTGAAAAATACTATTTTTTTACACCAGTATATAGATCTTCAAATAAGGAAATAAAAAATACAATAAAAACGATTTCGTACTAAAATCACATAGACCGTTTTTCTATTTATCCATCTACAGTCGGTAAGTTTTGATATTTTTTTATTACTTTACCGGAGATATCCATGTTGGTGGGGGTGAGAGAGTAACCACTTTGTCAGTCAGTAACAATCTAATTTAATTACAATTACACATGCGTATATATACAATGTTAACTTACTACAGTACTAACTAATGCGCGCTAGATACACGTACAGATAATGTCTAATCTAAATGCAATTCATCAATACGTGAATCGATAACAATTACGAAACGTGCCTACCGGCACAATTACATTATTTCCTGTATTTATAATGTGCTTTTTAAGACCATATTGAGTGAAATATCTGCTTTAATTGTATAATTAATGTTAATGATGACTTTATAATAATGTAACGACGTAAACTATTGTAAGTGGTAGTTTCGATAGCTTACGTCGGAATTATAATTGGACAACGTATCGGAAGTGGTTGATTCGATTATATACGTTGAAATTAAAATTCTGTCATCTATCGAAACTGGTAGCTTCGATACTATACGTAGAAATTTAAATTAATCCTTATATTGAAGCTGGTAGATTCGATACTTTACCTACATTGGAATTTAACTTTGAAGTTATTTTGAAACTGTAGATACGACATGTTGCTGAATAATGACATTTTATTTATATTGGAAAATGATGTTTAATTTGTATACAATATGATTGTGATTATAATATTGATACATACTTAATGAAAGATTAATACATATTCTTATATTAATATAAGAATAATATATTTTATCTTTATCTTTACTCTTTATCTTTAATTTTACACAATGTATTTTAAGATAGTTATGGATTATTATTATTAAACTTAAGTGTTGTTTTTTGTATATATTTTATTATACATTTAGGTACTTAGAAAATACGTACCTAATATTCATGAACTCGTTTTGAACATAGACTTAAATATATTACTTCGTATGGACTGGCCTCTATGCTCTAGTACAAAAAAACGGGCGATTAAATTGGTGCTAAATCTAAGAATCTAGCACCAAATCGTGACAGTGACGTTTCAACCTCGCACCAAGTCGTAAAAATCAAAAATGCCATGTTGCGTCATAAGCGAGTGCAATAATTGTACCTCAAAAGTATCGAAAACCAAGGATTTTCCGGTAAGCATATTAAGTAATGTATTACTCGAGTTAAACCATATTTTCACGCATTCTTAATATTATTGTAATAAATACAGCTGTTGTTTGGTTACCCGGCCACGTTTAGTTGTTCTATGTAGTTTGACGTAGTTTATAAGCAATCTGATAGATGTCGCTACTGTTTCTTGGCCAAACATATGTGACATTTTTGTTCGGAAGACCCTATCTAGTTGTTTAAATCAATGGTTATGAAGCAAGGTTTGTTTCAGAATCACCGTTACCAGCTGATTGCAACTTCGGAGATGCGGAATTTGCCGCCTTAGAAGGAATAATTGAAGAACTTTCGTCAGATAAACACTGGGAAGCAATAGAGTCCGCTCATCAACAAAACTCTTTCCCAAAATCGCCAGCTTTAGTTCGGCCGGAGCCAGTTGATTTAAATAGCTCCGAAAGAACACCTAATCCGGACCCCATACGACATTTTGAAATTCCAGAAGAAAATCCAACTTAGAACTTGCACCCCAACATCTCTAGCTCGTGCTCTTCATTTAATGAGTCATTACAAGGAGCCGTACAAGGACAAGCCGAACAAGGACAGGTAACGCCTATGAATAGTCCGAAGCCAGCTGCTGGTGTTAATTCTGCCGTAACTGTTGTCACGCGATTATTTAAACTCGCGCGACATGCGATGCGATTTGATTATTTCTTGCATCTAGGTTCGTTTTATAGTGCTCTATGATGACTTAGACTCACGTTCGTTTTGACAGATGCCTGTTCGGATCGGGACAATAGCGTCTTGTTTTTGTATGTCGCGAACAGTTTTTCAATTTTGGGTTGGCAACACTTGGATTGTGCTGTCAGACTCTTTGGTCTATTCTTTTTTTCTCTCAAAAGCCTCCGTGACGAGCGGAGTGCGTTTTTTTTTTGAAGCGAGTTGAATCTTGCAAATCCCAAGGTTTTTACGAGGGATAACGCCATTATATGGCGGGGATGTGGTGCCGTGGCACAATATGACCGGTTGCTGAGGAACCATCGGTAAATATCTTTTGATTTCGATGAATATTTTCCGACCTCTTGTGCCTTGGACCTCGTTATTTTCACGGATTGTTTTCTTTCAGTCGGGATGCTACTGTAAGCCTTTAAAACCAAGCGCCAGCGGGTAACCGACGATGGGAAAGCCCGGCTCATTTGGATTAAATGGGTGGTACGTATTTTCATATTTATTAGGTAAAAACTTTCTCACGCCGCCATGTTGCGAACGCGGGCAACTTGTTGCTGCATAAGCAATGGTTATAATTTTGGTTCTTTTTCTTGTTTCAGCGATCTCGCACCCATTTTTTACCACATTTTTACCCACATTTTAGACCCCATCTTTACCATTTTTACCATTTAACTTCACTTTTTACGTCCATTTGACTACCTTCTACCAACTTAGCTTCTTTCTCACCCACTATGTGGATTTAAACTTTCAATCTCCATTATATATGGACCCTCTTTAGGTGCATTTGATGCATTTACTTTTAGGGAATTAGGACTTCACGCCTTTGTGCAATTTATTTTATAGGAAAACGCTCGACCTAGGGAAGTATGATTTAACGCCCATGTGCATTCGCCTTTGTGCAACTTTACTTATTTTATAAAAAACGCTCGACCTAGGGAAGTATGATTTAACGCCCATGTGCATTCGCCTTTGTGCAACTTTATTTATTTTATAAAAAACGCTCGACCTAGGGAAGTATGATTTAACGCCCATGTGCATTTTTCCTCCTCTTATAATTTTCTATTTTGAGTCCCCACCTCTCTACTTTCTTCTCATCTAACGTCTCCCCAGTTTAGTACTTTGTCCGGACCCTTCTGGTCCTAATTTCTTTGATTTCCCCCTCTACGTTGCCCTACACCGATGGTACCGGATCTGCGAAGCAGGAGTTCTGCAGCCAGGACGTGGTTGGCGTGAAACGGCCCCGTTCTACCTCGAGACTCTGGTGCAGTTGGTGTGACTTTAGTAACCTTATCTTCGCTAAATTGTAAGTTTTCTTTCTTATCTAATTTCAAACTGTCCAGGTGAACGACCAATTCAAATCTATCCGACCAAACCTAACTTCTCAGTAAAAACCTAAGACCTAATCACTTTGTAACCTATAGACCTAAGCTCTAGCTAGGATACCACCTAAGTATATAGGTTATTTGCTACTGTGTAACCGCCTGAACATAATTTATTAGTAAATAAACAGCCTGTAAACATTTTAGTGTTAATTATTTAACTCCAGACTATAACCACGCCCGCCTTGAGATTAAAAGTATCCAGTACTCTACCATTTCTGTTTTTTAGCTATCCGTTTTCTTTTTTAGCCTGGCATAGGACCTTGGCGCCCGTTACATTTCTTTTCTTATTCTGTGCTATTTAGCACTTTTATATTTTTGGGTTCTAGCCTTGGGTACATTTAATTACTTCTGTTGCGCTGCAAACAGACATAGCCCTGAAGGGCGCAGAATAAACGACATTTGTCGCTCGCGAACAGGGACATGATATAGTCACTGTTTTTGTATTTTGATCTTTGGGCTTTTATATCTCAAGTTTGGGTATTTTATATGGTCATCTATTGACATAAGTTGTGTTCAGTGCAAGTAGTGGTCATTCACCTGCTTTATTATCTGTTAACAGTGTATTTTTTATTTTTAATCTCAGCCATAAGACGTTTTTTGCTGGTCATATGCTGAGTGATATTTTCTATGGTATCAGTGTAATATTGTTACTGTAACTTTTACTGTTAACATACCTTGCGGTCAGTTTTTGCAGTATAGTTTTTTGTGGTTGTGTATGAAGATCTTTAATTAAGTAAGCCTACAGTTTTGATACTTTTTAGTCGGTTCATTGTATTTTATACAATAATTTAGCTTCTAGATGTTAACTTAAAAAATAACTTTTAATATTTGATAAATTTAATAATCATTTAAATATTTGCTAGTAATACTTTTGTAACTCAATTGCAATTCAATTTAAAAATGGAACATCATGAAGATTTAGTGTCGGCTGGAGGGAATCTTAATCCTTCTGGTACAGCTCCATCTGAGCATACAATGGCTCCTAATACGGAACCACCAACTTTTGTTTCAACTGGTATTGGTACAGATTCAGATCCCCTCAATAACCTTCCTCATGGTGATTTGATAACATTATCAGTGTATCCGGATAATTCTCATAATACTAGTTCTGTTCGTTCTCAGTTACCTAATGCATTAAATTTGACTAATGCTCATAATAACACTTTGCTTTTGGATAACCGTTTGAGGTCAAATAATACTTTTGTGAAACAGCCAGATTTATCTAAAACTAAAATTCATTTCAATGGGCGCACTTGCGTTCGTGAATTTTTGATGCAAGTGGAGGATTATCAATTTGCGCGTAGCATTGATGAATCTTACCTGATTAGAGCCTTTTCTTCTCTGTTGTCCGATCAGGCGTTGAAATGGTTTCGTTCTGTTCGTACTACTATTGCCACTTGGTACGAATTGAAAGTAGCTTTAATGAGACGTTTTGATAAAAATGATTTTGATTATACACTTGAGTATCAACTTCGCACACGTAAGCAGAAGCCCAGAGAGTCGCTTTCTGATTATATTATTGATATGATGGACATGTCTAGTCAATTGACATTTCCTTTGTCTGAAGCAACCTTGATCGACATTATTAGACACAATATGTCACCGTCTCTCATGGTGCACTTTATAGGCAGACCTATTACAAATTTGGATTCCATAGTTCGTCTTAGCAAGGAAATTGATGCTTTTAATTCTGTTAATTTGGTATCTAATCCGCCTACAGCTAGTGTAAGGAAACTTAATCCAATTTCTGTAAATAAGGATCTCTTATGTTTAAAATGCAAAAAGCCTGGACATCATTACAGAGATTGTAAAACTGTAAAAGGCATAGTATGTTTTAAATGTAATAAAAAAGATGTCACCTCTATGACATGTGACAATTGTAATGTAATGGACGTGTCACCTGGTACTAGTAGTTCAAAAAACTTGTAGGCCCCGGTCGAACACCACTTTGCACTAAAGTTACTCGTGATTCGGCTGGCAAAGATAATTTTACTTCTACCTTTAACTTTAAACCCTCCGATACAGTAATTAAAACTGATTTTAATTCTTGGCTTGACCATTTAAAAGTTTTCTTTGGAGTTCATAAAGCTGCCCCGGTGTTGTTTGTTGATATTTGTGACTCTCGGCCTTATTTAAATTTCAGGGTTAGAAATCAAATTTTTTCAGGTTTATTGGACAGTGGTGCAAACAGTTGTGTTCTTGGTTCAAATTCTCATTTAACTTTTTTGAATTTTGGTTTGACACTTAGACAAAATCCAAAGCTTGTGGCTAGCACAGCTGATGGCTCTTCGAGAGGCGTTCTTGGTGTTCTGGATATCCCAGTTACCGTTGATAATATAACTCACACTATTCCATTTTTGGTAATTCCTTCCTTTGAACCTCCTATCATACTAGGATTTAATTTCTGGTTAAAGTTTGGTATAGCTAAAGAATTATTTGATAATATTTCCTATAGTGACGTTCTTCCCTCTATTTGTTCGGTAACGTCAGCTGCTCTTCTAACTTCTATTCAAAAAACTCAGTTAGAAGAAGTTATTAAAAAATTTGAAGACATTTCTTATGAAAAGAAGGGATTAGGTTTGACTCATTTGGTTGAACATAAAATTAACACTACAGGTGATCCTATTAAGCAGCGTTATTGGCCTCTTAGCCCAGCAAAACAAAATGAGTTGTATGCTGAGGTAGAAGTCCTTCTTAAGGATGGCGTTATACAAACTTCTAAATCCCCTTGGTGCTCTCCTGTTATAGCAGTTGCCAAGAAGGATGGTAGCACAAGATTATGTTTGGACTCTAGGCGTCTCAACTCAGTTACTATTAAGGACTCTTATCCACTACCTTATACCTCTAGAATTCTAGATAACCTGCGGGGCGCTAAATATATAACCGCTATAGATTTGTCTAAGGCATTTTTACAAATTCCATTGGAGAAATCTTCACGTGAGAAAACCGCATTTGTTGTTCCAGGTAAAGGACTTTTTGAGTATGTCCGTTTGCCCTTCGGGTTGACAAACGCTCCTGCTGAATTACAGCGCTTAGTCGACAGATTGTTTGGTCCCGAGTTTGATGATGTTTTATTTAAATATTTAGATGACTTAATTTTGATTTCTTCTGAATTTTCTGACCACATTTCACTTTTAGGTAAAGTTCATAAAGTTTTAAAAGACGCTGGTTTAACCATTAATTTAAAAAAATGTGAGTTTTGTAAGGATCGACTACGCTACTTGGGTTATGTTGTTGACAGTCAAGGTTTACATACGGATCCCTCTAAATTGGGATCAATTCAAAAATTTCCTAAGCCTCTTATTGTGAAGGAGCTTCGTGGTTTCATAGGTCTGTGCTCTTACTATAGAAGGTTCATTTCAAATTTTGCTGATATTGCTGCTCCGTTAACTTGTCTTACAGGGGGTAGTAAAAATTCTAAGAAAATTGTTGTCTGGAATACTGAAGCAGATGATGCTTTTGATAATTTAAAATTGGCTTTAATGTCTTCCCCTGTCTTACTGTGCCCTAACTTTGCAAAACCCTATTTCCTTCACTGCGACTCAAGTTCTGTTGGAATTGGAAGTATGTTGTGTCAGGAGGATGATGCTGGAGACCAGCACCCTATTGCATTTTACTCCCGCTCCCTTACAAAGTGTGAAAGGAATTATAGTACGACAGAGCGTGAATTGTTAGCGATTTTATTGTCCATAGAACACTTTAGACCCTATATAGAAGGGATGAAATTCACTGTTATTACAGACCATGCAAGTTTAAAATGGTTGTTAGGTCTTTCTAATCCTAGCGGACGTTTGGCTAGATGGGCTGCTCGGATTTCTCAATATACATTTGACATTATTCATAAAAAGGGTTCTTTACATGTTGTCCCAGATGCTCTATCTCGCATCGAAATTGCTGCCTTTGTTGGTCCCTCTGACTTTGTTTCCCCCGATGATGAAATTTTGGATACTTGGTATAAAAAGACATTTACATATTGTCAAAAATTTCCCACTAAATATAAAAATTACAAAGTGGAAAATAAAACTCTATACAGATATTGTAAACCCAAATTCAATCAAAATTCGCGCTTAGATTGGAAAATAGTAGTTCCCAAAGAAAATATAATAGACACCATCAGGAACAACCATGATGATGTCAATTCTGGTCACTTAGGTATACATAAAACCTTACAAAAATTAAAATTACATTATTATTGGAATAAAATGTTTTTAGATGTTCAAAATTATATTAAACTCTGTGACACCTGTAAAGCTCATAAATGTTCTAATGCTCCTCCTTTTGGTATCTCTGTTAACCCTAAAATTGTTGATAAACCTATGACTATGTTGTCCATGGATTTAATTGGAATTTTACCCCGTACCTATTCTGGTCACCGTTTCATTTTGTCCGTTGTTGATGTATTTACTAAGTATGTTTGGCTTTTTCCCTTAGCAAACGCTACTACTAGAGTCATGTGTAAATTTCTAGAAAAAGATATATTTTTAAAATTTGGTTCACCTAAAGTAATAATTTGTGATAATGGTACCCAATTTACTTCTAAATATTTTGTTGACTTTCTAAAAGGATTTAATATAAACAAAATATTTTATAATACTTTGTACACCCCACAAAATAACGTTATAGAGCGTTACAACCAGACCGTAGAAACTTGTATTTCTTGTTTTGTAAAAGACGACCATAGGTTATGGTCAAAGTTCTTGCCTCATATTCAATTGGCTTTAAATAACTCTATTAATTTTGCTACTGAATTTACTCCTAATTTTCTTATGTTTGGAAGAGAGCTTATTTTCGATGCTGCTCTGCATCGCTTTAGTAATTCGTTTGATAATTTGGACGACTTGACTATAGATAGTCGTCATTCTTTTGCTAATTCCTTTCAGGTATTAAAACCTATTTTCGAAAAAGTCACTAATTCCCTATTAAAAGCTTTTAAGCGCAATGCGACTTATTACAATAAAGGCCGCAAAGCCGTCTCTTATCTTGTAGGTGATGTAGTGTGGAGACGAAATTTCGTTCAGTCCAGTGCTGCGCACTATTTTTCGGCTAAATTAGCTCCAAGGTTCGTTAAATGTGAAATTCTTAACAAAATTTCAGATAATGTCTATGTTTTAAAAGACCTTACTAAAGGCACTTCAGGCCGTTACCATATAAAAGACATTATTAAAACTTAATTTTATTTGGACCCTAACTTCACTGTTTGCGTTATCTGAGTAGGTCAGTACCCCTGATTGTGTGATGAATGTAAGGTTATTTGATAGAGTAATGTAAGGTAAATTTGTTAGGTAGACTTTCCTCATTTGCACTTTCGTTTGTTGTTATTCTAAAAAGAACTTTGGACATTTTAGGTATGCTAGCTTGCTCTAGATACGTTCCTGCATATAAGAGTTTTGTATATTTTATATGTACATTAGTGCTTACTTGTACATACTTTTGTGTGCGTACTCTAAGTTAGTTAGTTGAGTGTCGTACCTATTCTTAAGTACTTTTTATAAGTACATACTCTTAAGTACATGTTAGTACATATTTCTTTGTTAAGTTTACATTTAAGGATTTCCCTGGACTTGACACATTTTCTTTTCGCGAACTTGTTTTGACTTTAGCCTGCCAGCTGATCCCTGACGGTGCCTCTTTTCTTTCAGCTTCCGGCTTGTCGTAGCATCTGCTACGCGGACGCTGAAAAACTTGTCTCTACTCTTTAGTAGAGCATTCTTTTCTTTTTGTATCACCGTCTTGTCGTGATACAAAGCCTCTTTTGTTTCAGCTTCCGGTTTGTCGTAGCGCCTGCTACGCGGTCGCTGAACTTCTACTGTCTCTACTCTTTAGTGGAGCTTCTTTTCGTTTGTATCACCGCCTTGTTGTGATACAAACCCCTCTCTATGTGAATGGAAAGTTGGTGGGGTTGTGCCAGACACATAGTAGAGCTCTTCTATTTCGACATCTGTCGAATCTTATTTTTTCTCTCCTTGTGCTTGGAAGATTGGTAGAGTTGCGCCAGTCACTTGGTTGAGTTTCTTTTTACTTCTCTGTGCGGATGGAAGGTTGGCAGAGTTGAGCCAGTCGCATAGTTGAAGATTGTTTTCTCCTGTTTTTCCCTTTGTGAATGGAAAATTGGTGGGGTTGAGCCAGTCACAAAGCGGATTTGCTTTTATGCAATTATTGCTTTTAGTTATCGCGATATAACTATTGGTAGTTTGAATTTTTGTAAGTGTTGAACTTTAACTTCACCTTTTACAACTTATAATTTTTTTCAGCTGTTGTGGACGCTTACTTGTTGAAAGATTCCGAGCCGGAGGCGAGGGTGCCTATCTGTCTTCTTAGTGGTCTTAAACTTTGAGTTGTTTTAACTGTTAAATTTGGTGGAAGCTTACATTAGCCGGTGGCTAGGTGGCCTAACTGTTCTAGATAGCTAGCTCTACTGTTACTTTAACTTGTTTTTACTTTTCAATTTTGTTGGAAAGCTATTATTAGCCGGTGGCTAGGTGGCCTAACCGTTCTATATTGTTAGCTTTATTACTAACTTAGTTTGTTTCCTTAATTTTTTTCATTTAAGTCGATGGCTAGGTTAAAATGTTAGAACATTTCTTAGCTCTATGCTGACTTAAGTATTTTTCTCTTGTTTCAATTAAGGTTATGGGACTTTTTAGGACTTAACCGTTCCTAATTTGAATTCCTCTCTGACTTTTTAATGTTTTGTGGTTTTTCAGGATCCCTGAAACGTTTTCATTTATTGCTGTTGTGGGAGGAGATATAGTCTCTACTCCTGTGAGCTATGGCTCTGTTGCATGCTGTCTCTATGGGTCTCTACCTTAAGACTTTATCGTTTCTAACTTTTTTATTATTTGAGTTTCGTTTGTTCTAGGTGGTCTTACCTTTTCTTTAATATCCTTCGGTGGTTACTGTCGTTTAACTTCTGGTTTTTGAACTTCAACTTTTTGCATAAAAAATAGTTCCTATTTTTTATTTTTTCAGGGAAGGGGGTAATGTCACGCGATTATTTAAACTCGCGCGACATGCGATGCGATTTGATTATTTCTTGCATCTAGGTTCGTTTTATAGTGCTCTATGACGACTTAGACTCACGTTCGTTTTGACAGATGCCTGTTCGGATCGGGACAATAGCGTCTTGTTTTTGTATGTCGCGAACAGTTTTTCAATTTTGGGTTGGCAACACTTGGATTGTGCTGTCAGACTCTTTGGTCTATTCTTTTTTTCTCTCAAAAGCCTCCGTGACGAGCGGAGTGCGTTTTTTTTTTGAAGCGAGTTGAATCTTGCAAATCCCAAGGTTTTTACGAGGGATAACGCCATTATATGGCGGGGATGTGGTGCCGTGGCACAATATGACCGGTTGCTGAGGAACCATCGGTAAATATCTTTTGATTTCGATGAATATTTTCCGACCTCTTGTGCCTTGGACCTCGTTATTTTCACGGATTGTTTTCTTTCAGTCGGGATGCTACTGTAAGCCTTTAAAACCAAGCGCCAGCGGGTAACCGACGATGGGAAAGCCCGGCTCATTTGGATTAAATGGGTGGTACGTATTTTCATATTTATTAGGTAAAAACTTTCTCACGCCGCCATGTTGCGAACGCGGGCAACTTGTTGCTGCATAAGCAATGGTTATAATTTTGGTTCTTTTTCTTGTTTCAGCGATCTCGCACCCATTTTTTACCACATTTTTACCCACATTTTAGACCCCATCTTTACCATTTTTACCATTTAACTTCACTTTTTACGTCCATTTGACTACCTTCTACCAACTTAGCTTCTTTCTCACCCACTATGTGGATTTAAACTTTCAATCTCCATTATATATGGACCCTCTTTAGGTGCATTTGATGCATTTACTTTTAGGGAATTAGGACTTCACGCCTTTGTGCAATTTATTTTATAGGAAAACGCTCGACCTAGGGAAGTATGATTTAACGCCCATGTGCATTCGCCTTTGTGCAACTTTACTTATTTTATAAAAAACGCTCGACCTAGGGAAGTATGATTTAACGCCCATGTGCATTCGCCTTTGTGCAACTTTATTTATTTTATAAAAAACGCTCGACCTAGGGAAGTATGATTTAACGCCCATGTGCATTTTTCCTCCTCTTATAATTTTCTATTTTGAGTCCCCACCTCTCTACTTTCTTCTCATCTAACGTCTCCCCAGTTTAGTACTTTGTCCGGACCCTTCTGGTCCTAATTTCTTTGATTTCCCCCTCTACGTTGCCCTACACCGATGGTACCGGATCTGCGAAGCAGGAGTTCTGCAGCCAGGACGTGGTTGGCGTGAAACGGCCCCGTTCTACCTCGAGACTCTGGTGCAGTTGGTGTGACTTTAGTAACCTTATCTTCGCTAAATTGTAAGTTTTCTTTCTTATCTAATTTCAAACTGTCCAGGTGAACGACCAATTCAAATCTATCCGACCAAACCTAACTTCTCAGTAAAAACCTAAGACCTAATCACTTTGTAACCTATAGACCTAAGCTCTAGCTAGGATACCACCTAAGTATATAGGTTATTTGCTACTGTGTAACCACCTGAACATAATTTATTAGTAAATAAACAGCCTGTAAACATTTTAGTGTTAATTATTTAACTCCAGACTATAACCACGCCCGCCTTGAGATTAAAAGTATCCAGTACTCTACCATTTCTGTTTTTTAGCTATCCGTTTTCTTTTTTAGCCTGGCATAGGACCCTGGCGCCCGGTACATTTATTTTCTTATTCTGTGCTATTTAGCACTTTTATATTTTTGGGTTCTAGCCTTGGGTACATTTAATTACTTCTGTTGCGCTGCAAACAGACATAGCCCTGAAGGGCGCAGAATATACGACACTGTTTCGGAATGAAATTCGCCCAGTATTAGTAATAAGTTATTGCAAGGACCCGTACAAGGACAAAATAGCATACAAGTAATGCCTATCAATATTCCAAGGCCAGTTGCTGGTGTTGATTCTGGTGTTACTGATTCGGAATGCGATTCGCCTAGTACTAATAATGAGTTATTGCAAGGACCCGTACAAGAACAAAATATCATGCAGTCAATGCTTGTAAGTAGTCCGAGGAAAATTGCCAGTGTCGATTCACTTGTAACTGTTTCGGAATGCGATTCGCCAAGTACTACTAATAATTTAAACAAAAAGCGACAGACGACCTTTAAATCAAATCCTGGTAAGAAGAGGAAACGCTGTACTAACGAGTGAAAAGATAATAAAAGGAAAGCTCTTTTAAATGCTGGTCGCGAATACATTAATAGAAAAGGAAAAGTTACAAAAGAAAAGACATTGCGCCCACCTTGTGCCAGTACGTGTAAACTGCGTTGTTCTGTAAAATTTAACACTGAGACCCGCCTAAACATACTAAATAATTATTGGCAACTTGGCGATCATACAAAACAGTGGGAATACATTAATAAATTTACGAAGAAAAACGTTAAAAAAAGAATCACGACTGAGGGCCCTTCTAGGCGAAATTAGACTGTGAAGTATTTTTTACCTTTACCTTCTGCGGAGCAATCATCGCCCTACAATTCTGACCAAGTTTGCTTCAAAACTTTTATGAACACATTGTGTATAAGTGACCAAACTGTGCGTACTGCCCATGCTAAATTAAATAAAGAAGGGATTACTGAGTCCGACACCAGAGGAAAACACCCAAACCATCCCTGAGTTATTTACCCTGGACATGGTAAAAAGTGTATGTGACCACGTTGCGTCTGCGTCTGTGTCTATGTGTCGTATGTGAGCCAGTCGAGTCACATTATACACGACAAAATACTAGTAAGCTCTATCTAGACAACAATTTAAGCATGCATAAAATGTTTCTGTTTTACAAAGAATGGGATCAGCTTGAAAATTATGAATGTAAGGCAGAAACATTGCGTCACTACACTGACATAGTTAATGAACACATGAATATTGGGTTCTTTGTCCCAAAGAAAGATTTGTGTGAAAAATGTCATTCTTTTGCCAATAAAGCGTCACCAACTGAAGATCAAGTGAAATCCCATTCCGATCACAATGAAAATAAAAATATAGCAAGACAATTTAAGCTGAATGACAAAACAATTGCCGAAAAATTTTCCTGAAATAGTATGTGCTACGTTTGATTTTCAAAAAATCTTAAATTGTCCACATGGAGATGTTGGTCCACTTTATTATAAGCGAAAACTGTCAGTGTATAATTTCACAGTATTCGACACAGCCGAAAAAGAGGGTTCTTATTATATGTGGACGGAAACTACAGGCAGGCGAGGAGCCAACAAAGTCAGCAGTTGCCTAATGCTGTTCATGCAGGCTCATGCTGCAAAAGGGGCAAATACGTTTTTATTCTGGTCTGACAATTGTGCCGGACAGAATAGAAACAGAGTTGTGTACTCAATGTATATGCACTTGTCAAAGGCCTTGAATGTCGACATAACCCATCGATTTTTAGAAACTGGTCACACCCAGAATGAAGATGACAGTGTGCATGCTCTTGTAGAAAGAGAATCAAAGGGAAAATTTATTTATACTCCCGACCAGTGGTATGCATTGGTACGATGGGCGAAAACTAATGGCAAACCATATAATGTAATCGAAGTTACTCAAGAAGACATTCTTGATTACAAACCTTTTTTAGATGAGCGTAACTGGAAAATAGACATGGAAAATAATAACAAAATGTGGAACAAAATTAAGGAAATAAAAGTAGAGAAGATTTGCCAAACTGTTTATTTTTTAAATACGATTTCAAGGGAGAGCAGCATTGCTTAAATACTGTTGTGGAAACAAGAAGGCGCGGAAAAAAGCTGAACAATAATATAGAATTGAAAATGGCCTATAGTTGTGCTCTTCCTATTACGGAAGTAAAGTACAAAGATCTCATTTGTTTATGCAAGTCAGGAGTAATACCAAAAGAATATCATTCGTTTTATAAAAAATTAAAACATAGTGTTAATGCTGATGACCAAGAAGATCTCAGTTGTGATTAAAGTATTATTTACAAAAAAGGAAGATTCTATTGTATAATTATCTAAGCGATTTGATCATATTTTTAATATAGGGTCATAGTTATGCCGAAAAAGAGCCTCCTTTTTACACAATATTTGTTATGTTAATTTGTCTTAGTACCTAAAGTTTAAAATATATCTTAAGATCTTAAGGCTGATCTTAAAGCTTTACTTTTTTTTGCATAGCTATGGTCTTCGTGTTGTTGTGTTTAAGGAAAGACAAAACAATTTATTTACTTACTTTTTCTATATATTTTTTTAGTTTTTAAACCGGAGCGCGGAACAATACTTTGTTTTTTTTTATTTAATAAAAAGTTGAGCACTATATTTTTGGAGTTTGTGACAGTACTTAGTAAAAAATAGATGTTGCTCAAATTATTATTATTTTGCAATATAATTTGTGATCTCTGTTATTGATCTCTGTAGTTTACATGACTGATAAGAAACAATTATTGTGATAATAAAAGTGATTCCTACTAGAAATACTTGTAATTAGTTGTAACCCTCCCTAACAAAAAAAACCTCTAACTAAAGCTACTCTTAAATCGCATATCGTCATATAGGATAATTGCTATTGATGATTTTAAAACTTGTTTACCTGACGTAAGTAGTATAATATTGGGCATTCTGGCCCACCTCGTTCGATCGGGCGAAAATTTCGCCCTCCTCACTCGTGTGATCCAAATGCCCAATATTATTTTGTGGATTTCAAAATTTGGGTTTGCGCAGAATGAAATTCATGCATGCATTCTGTCCCACCTTTTTCGATATCGAGCGATATTTGTGGATTTCAAAATTTGGGTTTGCGCAAAATTAAATAATCGCGCTAACGTGCGCGTTTCGCGACATGTAACGGAAATTGGGTTTGTGCTTAAAATAAAAAGATTATCTCTCGCATGCGTATTGAACAAATAACAAGTCGTAACGTAAATTGGGTTTGCGCAAAATGAAATTCATGCATGCATTCTGTCCCACCTTTTTCGATATCGAGCGAATTCGTCCTCCCCACTCGTATGATCCAAATGCCTGACATTATTTGTGGATTTCAAAATTGGGTTTGCGTAAAATGGAGGTATAGATTTTATACATTCTTAAAGTCCAAGTTAAACTAAGAATATTAGTTGATTTCGTAAAATGCAAAAGCTTAAACACCTCGCACTTGGCCGGAGCGCAGACGCGTTTGTACAACTTGTCGTGAAGGTGATCAGGCTCCACAGACAAGATCGGGTCACCCAGGACGCTTAGTTCCCGGTGGTCGTATGACCGCTTTTGTGTACATGGTGAGTTTGCATCCTTCACCAGGGACGAGTTCATCCGTTATCTACCACCGCATAGTAACAGAATCCCTCCCAAATATTCGAGATAGTTCAGCAATACTCAGTGCAAGGGTGATCAAATCGAGCATCGAGATTGACAAGCTGGGACTTAGCACAACCAAGCCGGTAGGTCACAAGGAGTACTAAGACACTTATGCATTTGGTAAAGTTCTTACTATATATATCAACCTGAGTATAAAAACTTCAATAGCGTGATGTAGGTTTTAACTGGTTTTCGGTTGTATAAAACCAGTCTTATCATCATTAAAATTACGAAACTATAAGATGTTTTATAAACAATTCGTTAGTTCAACTGATTTTTGGTTTGTAAAACCAAAACGCAAGAAAACAACGCATAAATGTGCTCCAGTTAATTTTAATGCTATTGTAATGCCATCTATAGGAACGTTATATATTAATACATTTCTAAAAAAACATATCTCACTTTAACATATTGATGTAAAATCAGTTTTATTGTGTGCAAAATTAAGCTTAGCTAAAAATATAATCGCATGCGACATACAATGTTTTGCGTAATTGTAATTAGAACTCGAAGACCGGGCGGTATG
Organism: Acleris cristana; assembly: GCA_948252455.1. NCBI lineage: Eukaryota > Metazoa > Arthropoda > Insecta > Lepidoptera > Tortricidae > Acleris > Acleris cristana. Next base: position 47,500,220 of record OX411771.1, on the reverse strand, counting down.
AGATCCGCGATCACATTTCAACCATGGACGCTCGCTATTATTGTGATGATTTCACGCAAATGAACATAGGTGGCGTAGAATAACGAATATTTTGCTTAATCTATCGGAATTAATCGAAACCATTTGCAACTTATATGAAAGTGTAATGCATTCATTAAGCTATTATATTAGTTCAGTACTTAGCCTATAGAGGGCGCTTATGATGAAACCATTGTTAAATTCTTTATATTGGTAATATTTAATTTTTGTATTCAATGTTGGAATTACAATAAATTTACAATTACAGGTGTTTTCTGGATTAAGAAATCGATTTGTCAAGTTCGCTTGTTCGGGAAAATACTTTTTCTGTTTCCAGTACATTTGCGTAAATAATTTAAATTAATATATATATTTTTTTTCATTTGTTGATTTAACAAATATTCCTGCATTTTATTAATTAGGCATTGGTCAATTACGCAACATGTTTTTTTCAATCGATGTGAAGGAAATTGCACAACGCCGGTGGCCCCATTAAAAATATGCAAGAATATACATTTTGAGGGCTGGCACTATCGTAAATGTATCAAATAATGTTATAATTGGTAACAATACTTTTAATTGTGTCGAACATTTTGAATACATTTCGTTCATTAAACTTGATATAATTATTTTACCAGTGAGAAACCCTAGTTAAATGTTAACAGTTACTGGAATAAACATTCAAACTATCACAACATGTAAGCTTAAAGAAAAAAACCAATTTACACTACTTATAATAAAAATAATGTTAATTACCACAATATGGATGTGAAGATGGAATCTTGTCTCACTGGTTCTTCCAGTGCAATAGAAATAGCAATAATATTAAATTAATAATAGCGATATTAACTGCTTTATGCAAAATTACTCAAGTAACACCCCTGGCGCATGTAACAAAGTCATCAAGAATTCGCTATTTATTTGTCAACTTCCACAACTGCGTTCTTTTTGTGCTCCGAGACTTCCAGCTACCGCCACCGCTGCCCTACACCTCGTCCGCCAGCTTACCGCCCAGTGCATTACCACCTCCTGCTGTTTCATCTCGCTACTGTTAAAATGTGAGTAAGTACACTTTTTTCCCAAATAACTTTAAAATGTTTCAGTGATTTAATTATATCAATTATTTATTATTTATAGGTCTGATACCGAATTTGAAAGCATCGTTGCTGCTAACGTGACCCCCGTCACCTCAAAATTTGGAAAACAAAAAAGAAGTGCAGCAAATAGGTATATTTCCCGTTGACTTGTTTTCACTGTTAATGTATGTTTTTAAACAAAAACGATTAATAATTATCCATATATCCTGTTTTAGATCTGATTCAGAGGACAGCGTAAGCCAAGATAATCTCAAATCGAAAAAAAACATTAAGAAACGAAAATCATCATCAACCAGGTATTTGTTTTTACTATCTTATTCATTATCTTTTTAAAAGGTAATTCTAGTAAACCTTCTAACATCAAGGTGGTTGTACTGATTTAATTGTTTTTTACAGTTCTGCCGCATCGAAGATAAAAGGAAACCAAAACCCTCATGATTTGTTTGGTATATTCCCGGAAGATTTTAATATTACGCCGAAACCCTCTGTTTCTTCAAATGCGCTCGACTCGTCTATAATCAACCGACTGCCGACAGGAGCAACGAAACGAGCATGCGTTCTGAAGGGAGACTTCTTCGTGGAGCTGAAGGTGTCTCACACCGAAGACATTCGCGGTGAGTTGCCCGATCAGCGTTGGAAGAAAGCCCTTCTTGCAGTTAAGGCTCAAATCAACAGTGAAACACCACAGTGGAACTCGTTGCAAAAATTTGTTCAACGACTTCAAGAACTTTTTGTAGAGGCTGACGTTAAATTTTACTCTAACAACAAGTAATTCAGTATTATTTTAACGTTTGCGTAAAATGTCTGTTTGCTCTTATTATTTTTTATTGTGTTGTAATCTGAATAAACTTACATAAATATGCCTTTTTGCTCAGAGTGCTCCATCAGAGTAGAAAGGAAACAGTGGGTGGGTCACTTAAAAAGTAATAAACATAAAAATAATTCCGTTGTAGAACTAAACGATGAGGTTTATCAAATTTCCTCAGCTTTTAAAGGTCGCATATCGTCATATAGGATAATTGCTACTGATGATTTTAAAACTTGTTTACCTGACGTATTTTTGAACTCTTTGAAATGCAAATTTTTAAGAATTTTACAAAATGCGCTTCAAAAACAAGTGAGCCTTAAAGTTAATTTCGAATACTTTTGCAATTTTCTTTTATTCAAAGATGACAGGCAAGAAATTAAGTCTTTCGCAACAAAAAATTTTTCTGTGCATCAAAATTATGATTTGGAGAAGCTTTTTCAAAAATTCTTTATAACTATAAGAAAAAAGGTAGAGGAATTTGAAGACCGCGATTCTGGTTGGACATTTTTATCAAATTTGTATTTAGAAATAAATGTCAATAAATTTGATCCATTAAAAGCGTCATCTTACGTGGATTTGCCTAAATTAATAAAAAATAAAAAGGCTTGCATAAATATTCGCAATAACGATGACTATTGTTTTCTCTGGTGCATTGTTGCCGCCATTTACCCGTCCTCACATCATAGTGAGCGTACATCGTCGTATCCCTATTTTAAGACTGTTTTAAAAACTGATAATATGAGTTTCCCTGTCACCTTTGCTGATATTAAGACATTTGAATCCGATAATACTGATATCAGTATTAATGTGTATTCTTTAAAAAACAATCGAACTGTTGTAGGACCTCTTTACAGGTCCGAGTACAAAAGGAAACATAGGATCAATTTACTTTTAATCGAGCGCGGTAATAACTCGTATTATGTTTTGATTCGTGACTTGTCGCGTCTTGTACGTTCTCAAATTACTAAGCATCATGGTAAACTTTATTTTTGCGAAGACTGTCTCATATTTTTTGTATCAGAATACAAATATGATATGCATGTTTGTAGTGGAATTGCTACTGTACTTCCAGATAAAGGTACATATCTGCAATTTAAAAATTTCGATCGTAAACAAGACGTACCATTTGTAGTGTACGCTGACTTTGAAACTATTCTTGAACCTTACCAGGGTTGCGAGCAAGCACCATCGATTAGCTTCACCTCAAATAAACAAATTCATAAGCCTGCAGCTTTTGCGTATTACATAGTTTGTTCTTATGACGGAAGTCTGAATCGTTTTATTCAGTATCGCGGACCCGATTGCGTATCCAAGTTTTTAGAGTACTTGTACAGACATGTAAATGAAATACATGAGATCTTAAATAAAGAGGTTCCTATGATTTTCGACGATGAAGATGCTTTAGCGTACAAAAATGCAAAAAATTGTCACATTTGCAAAACCCCTTTGTTTGGTGATAAAGTTAGAGATCACTGTCATTTAACAGGGTTTTATCGCGGAGCGGCCCATCAATACTGTAACTTACGTTTTCGAGTGCCTAAACTTATTCCTATATTTTTCCACAATTTGTCTGGATACGACTGTCATTTATTTATCAAAGAACTGGGTAAATGTTCTGGACCTATAAAAGTAATACCTAAAAATAAAGAAAACTATATTTCATTTACAAATTTTTTAAGGTTATCTAATGATCAGTATGTGCAAATACGGTTTGTAGATTCATTTAAATTTCTAGGTGCTAGTTTAGAAGAGTTAGCTAAGGGTTTATGTAGATCAGAGTTTTTCCACTTAAGTAACTTTTATCCTCGATTAGAAGAGTTTAATTTATTACTACGCAAAGGAGTATATCCTTACGATTATATGACCGGCTGGGATAAATTTACAGAAATTGAGCTACCTGAAAAGAGTTCGTTTTATAACTCGCTTTCTGCGGAACAAATTACAGACTCTGACTATGAGCACGCTCAACGTGTATGGGAGACATTTCAAATAAGAAACATGGGTGAATATACAGATCTCTATATTAAAACTGACGTTTTGCTTTTGTCAGACATATTTGAAAATTTTCGAAAAATTTGTAAGATTCATTATGAATTAGATCCTGCATTCTATTTAACCGTGCCGAGTTTGTCATTTGACGCGATGTTATTGAAAACTGGCGTAAAATTAGAGTTGATATCTGATTTAGAAATCATTCGTCTTATTCAAAAAGGCATTCGAGGCGGAATTTGCATGTGCTCTACCAGACATGCTCTTGCTAATAATAAATATATGAAAACTTATGATGACAGTAAACCCGACTCGTTTCTTGTATACATTGATTGTAACAACTTATACGGATATAGTATGAGTCATTCATTACCCATATCTGATTTTCGCTTTCTAGATTCTGAGGAAATAGAGCAATTAGACTTTATGTCAATTTCAGACGATGCAGAATTTGGATTTATTCTTGAGGTCGACTTAGTTTACCCTAAAGAGTTACATCATTTGCATAACGATTATCCCTTCTGTGCACAAAAATTTGTACCTCCAGGAGGGAAAAATTCGAAATTAATCCCAAATTTGTATGATAAATATGAGTACGTCATTCATTATGTACATTTAAAAACGTGCTTGCGTAATGGTTTGACTCTTAATAAAATTCACCGGGTAATCACCTTCCGACAAAGCCCCTTTTTGAAAAAATATATAGATTTAAATACAGAACTAAGAAAAAATGCAAAAACTCCATTTCAACAGAATCTTTTTAAATTAAAAAATAACGCTGTTTTTGGCAAGACTCTCGAGGATAGTGAACGACGTGTAGATGTTAAGTTAGTAAATCAGTGGAGTGATGAGAGAAACTCTACAAAGAAGTTTGTAACAGCAAGTAAATTAATAGCACGACCAAATTTTCACAGCGCCACGACATTTTCGGATAATTTAGTCGCTGTTCAAATGAAACCGGAGAGAGTTGTCTTAGATAAACCGATATACATAGGATTCGCGATACTCGAGCTTTCTAAGAGTCACATGTATCAATTCCACTACTCTGTAATAAAACCTTATTATAATGAAAGTGTTTCTCTCTGTTATACAGATACTGACAGTTTCATTTATAATATTAAAACCACTGACTTTTACGACGATTTGAAAAATCAGTTTATACATTATTTTGATACAAGTAATTATAACAAATCAAATGAGTTTCAGATACCCTTGATAAATAAAAAGGTTCCGGGATTATTTAAAGACGAGTTAGGGGGCGAGCTTATCACTGAGTTTGTAGGGCTACGTTCCAAGTTGTATTGTATCAAAAGCGAAAATTCATTACTCAAAAAAGCAAAAGGAGTAAAAAAGCCTGGTGTCCGAGAATTAACATTAGATGACTATAAGGATGTTCTGTTCAAGAATACGGTTATTAGGAAAAAAAATATATTATTTAAATCTATTAAACATGAAATCTTTACGCAAACTGTTAACAAAATTGCGTTATCCAGTAAAGACGATAAGCGACTTACATTAAAAGACAAAATTTCAACTAAAGCATGGGGTCATAGATCGATATTGTAGTTGTAAAAAGGAAGATTCTATTGTATAATTATCTAAGCGATTTGATCATATTTTTAATATAGGGTCATAGTTATGCCGAAAAAGAGCCTCCTTTTTACACAATATTTGTTATGTTAATTTGTCTTAGTACCTAAAGTTTAAAATATATCTTAAGATCTTAAGGCTGATCTTAAAGCTTTACTTTTTTTTGCATAGCTATGGTCTTCGTGTTGTTGTGTTTAAGGAAAGACAAAACAATTTATTTACTTACTTTTTCTATATATTTTTTTAGTTTTTAAACCGGAGCGCGGAACAATACTTTGTTTTTTTTTATTTAATAAAAAGTTGAGCACTATATTTTTGGAGTTTGTGACAGTACTTAGTAAAAAATAGATGTTGCTCAAATTATTATTATTTTGCAATATAATTTGTGATCTCTGTTATTGATCTCTGTAGTTTACATGACTGATAAGAAACAATTATTGTGATAATAAAAGTGATTCCTACTAGAAATACTTGTAATTAGTTGTAACCCTCCCTAACAAAAAAAACCTCTAACTAAAGCTACTCTTAAATCGCATATCGTCATATAGGATAATTGCTATTGATGATTTTAAAACTTGTTTACCTGACGTAAGTAGTATAATATTGGGCATTCTGGCCCACCTCGTTCGATCGGGCGAAAATTTCGCCCTCCTCACTCGTGTGATCCAAATGCCCAATATTATTTTGTGGATTTCAAAATTTGGGTTTGCGCAGAATGAAATTCATGCATGCATTCTGTCCCACCTTTTTCGATATCGAGCGATATTTGTGGATTTCAAAATTTGGGTTTGCGCAAAATTAAATAATCGCGCTAACGTGCGCGTTTCGCGACATGTAACGGAAATTGGGTTTGTGCTTAAAATAAAAATATTATCTCTCGCATGCGTATTGAACAAATAACAAGTCGTAACGTAAATTGGGTTTGCGCAAAATGAAATTCATGCATGCATTCTGTCCCACCTTTTTCGATATCGAGCGAATTCGTCCTCCCCACTCGTATGATCCAAATGCCTGACATTATTTGTGGATTTCAAAATTGGGTTTGCGTAAAATGGAGGTATAGATTTTATACATTCTTAAAGTCCAAGTTAAACTAAGAATATTAGTTGATTTCGTAAAATGCAAAAGCTTAAACACCTCGCACTTGGCCGGAGCGCAGACGCGTTTGTACAACTTGTCGTGAAGGTGATCAGGCTCCACAGACAAGATCGGGTCACCCAGGACGCTTAGTTCCCGGTGGTCGTATGACCGCTTTTGTGTACATGGTGAGTTTGCATCCTTCACCAGGGACGAGTTCATCCGTTATCTACCACCGCATAGTAACAGAATCCCTCCCAAATATTCGAGATAGTTCAGCAATACTCAGTGCAAGGGTGATCAAATCGAGCATCGAGATTGACAAGCTGGGACTTAGCACAACCAAGCCGGTAGGTCACAAGGAGTACTAAGACACTTATGCATTTGGTAAAGTTCTTACTATATATATCAACCTGAGTATAAAAACTTCAATAGCGTGATGTAGGTTTTAACTGGTTTTCGGTTGTATAAAACCAGTCTTATCATCATTAAAATTACGAAACTATAAGATGTTTTATAAACAATTCGTTAGTTCAACTGATTTTTGGTTTGTAAAACCAAAACGCAAGAAAACAACGCATAAATGTGCTCCAGTTAATTTTAATGCTATTGTAATGCCATCTATAGGAACGTTATATATTAATACATTTCTAAAAAAACATATCTCACTTTAACATATTGATGTAAAATCAGTTTTATTGTGTGCAAAATTAAGCTTAGCTAAAAATATAATCGCATGCGACATACAATGTTTTGCGTAATTGTAATTAGAACTCGAAGACCGGGCGGTATGAGATCCGCGATCACATTTCAACCATGGACGCTCGCTATTATTGTGATGATTTCACGCAAATGAACATAGGTGGCGTAGAATAACGAATATTTTGCTTAATCTATCGGAATTAATCGAAACCATTTGCAACTTATATGAAAGTGTAATGCATTCATTAAGCTATTATATTAGTTCAGTACTTAGCCTATAGAGGGCGCTTATGATGAAACCATTGTTAAATTCTTTATATTGGTAATATTTAATTTTTGTATTCAATGTTGGAATTACAATAAATTTACAATTACAGGTGTTTTCTGGATTAAGAAATCGATTTGTCAAGTTCGCTTGTTCGGGAAAATACTTTTTCTGTTTCCAGTACATTTGCGTAAATAATTTAAATTAATATATATATTTTTTTTCATTTGTTGATTTAACAAATATTCCTGCATTTTATTAATTAGGCATTGGTCAATTACGCAACATGTTTTTTTCAATCGATGTGAAGGAAATTGCACAACGCCGGTGGCCCCATTAAAAATATGCAAGAATATACATTTTGAGGGCTGGCACTATCGTAAATGTATCAAATAATGTTATAATTGGTAACAATACTTTTAATTGTGTCGAACATTTTGAATACATTTCGTTCATTAAACTTGATATAATTATTTTACCAGTGAGAAACCCTAGTTAAATGTTAACAGTTACTGGAATAAACATTCAAACTATCACAACATGTAAGCTTAAAGAAAAAAACCAATTTACACTACTTATAATAAAAATAATGTTAATTACCACAATATGGATGTGAAGATGGAATCTTGTCTCACTGGTTCTTCCAGTGCAATAGAAATAGCAATAATATTAAATTAATAATAGCGATATTAACTGCTTTATGCAAAATTACTCAAGTAACACCCCTGGCGCATGTAACAAAGTCATCAAGAATTCGCTATTTATTTGTCAACTTCCACAACTGCGTTCTTTTTGTGCTCCGAGACTTCCAGCTACCGCCACCGCTGCCCTACACCTCGTCCGCCAGCTTACCGCCCAGTGCATTACCACCTCCTGCTGTTTCATCTCGCTACTGTTAAAATGTGAGTAAGTACACTTTTTTCCCAAATAACTTTAAAATGTTTCAGTGATTTAATTATATCAATTATTTATTATTTATAGGTCTGATACCGAATTTGAAAGCATCGTTGCTGCTAACGTGACCCCCGTCACCTCAAAATTTGGAAAACAAAAAAGAAGTGCAGCAAATAGGTATATTTCCCGTTGACTTGTTTTCACTGTTAATGTATGTTTTTAAACAAAAACGATTAATAATTATCCATATATCCTGTTTTAGATCTGATTCAGAGGACAGCGTAAGCCAAGATAATCTCAAATCGAAAAAAAACATTAAGAAACGAAAATCATCATCAACCAGGTATTTGTTTTTACTATCTTATTCATTATCTTTTTAAAAGGTAATTCTAGTAAACCTTCTAACATCAAGGTGGTTGTACTGATTTAATTGTTTTTTACAGTTCTGCCGCATCGAAGATAAAAGGAAACCAAAACCCTCATGATTTGTTTGGTATATTCCCGGAAGATTTTAATATTACGCCGAAACCCTCTGTTTCTTCAAATGCGCTCGACTCGTCTATAATCAACCGACTGCCGACAGGAGCAACGAAACGAGCATGCGTTCTGAAGGGAGACTTCTTCGTGGAGCTGAAGGTGTCTCACACCGAAGACATTCGCGGTGAGTTGCCCGATCAGCGTTGGAAGAAAGCCCTTCTTGCAGTTAAGGCTCAAATCAACAGTGAAACACCACAGTGGAACTCGTTGCAAAAATTTGTTCAACGACTTCAAGAACTTTTTGTAGAGGCTGACGTTAAATTTTACTCTAACAACAAGTAATTCAGTATTATTTTAACGTTTGCGTAAAATGTCTGTTTGCTCTTATTATTTTTTATTGTGTTGTAATCTGAATAAACTTACATAAATATGCCTTTTTGCTCAGAGTGCTCCATCAGAGTAGAAAGGAAACAGTGGGTGGGTCACTTAAAAAGTAATAAACATAAAAATAATTCCGTTGTAGAACTAAACGATGAGGTTTATCAAATTTCCTCAGCTTTTAAAGGTCGCATATCGTCATATAGGATAATTGCTACTGATGATTTTAAAACTTGTTTACCTGACGTATTTTTGAACTCTTTGAAATGCAAATTTTTAAGAATTTTACAAAATGCGCTTCAAAAACAAGTGAGCCTTAAAGTTAATTTCGAATACTTTTGCAATTTTCTTTTATTCAAAGATGACAGGCAAGAAATTAAGTCTTTCGCAACAAAAAATTTTTCTGTGCATCAAAATTATGATTTGGAGAAGCTTTTTCAAAAATTCTTTATAACTATAAGAAAAAAGGTAGAGGAATTTGAAGACCGCGATTCTGGTTGGACATTTTTATCAAATTTGTATTTAGAAATAAATGTCAATAAATTTGATCCATTAAAAGCGTCATCTTACGTGGATTTGCCTAAATTAATAAAAAATAAAAAGGCTTGCATAAATATTCGCAATAACGATGACTATTGTTTTCTCTGGTGCATTGTTGCCGCCATTTACCCGTCCTCACATCATAGTGAGCGTACATCGTCGTATCCCTATTTTAAGACTGTTTTAAAAACTGATAATATGAGTTTCCCTGTCACCTTTGCTGATATTAAGACATTTGAATCCGATAATACTGATATCAGTATTAATGTGTATTCTTTAAAAAACAATCGAACTGTTGTAGGACCTCTTTACAGGTCCGAGTACAAAAGGAAACATAGGATCAATTTACTTTTAATCGAGCGCGGTAATAACTCGTATTATGTTTTGATTCGTGACTTGTCGCGTCTTGTACGTTCTCAAATTACTAAGCATCATGGTAAACTTTATTTTTGCGAAGACTGTCTCATATTTTTTGTATCAGAATACAAATATGATATGCATGTTTGTAGTGGAATTGCTACTGTACTTCCAGATAAAGGTACATATCTGCAATTTAAAAATTTCGATCGTAAACAAGACGTACCATTTGTAGTGTACGCTGACTTTGAAACTATTCTTGAACCTTACCAGGGTTGCGAGCAAGCACCATCGATTAGCTTCACCTCAAATAAACAAATTCATAAGCCTGCAGCTTTTGCGTATTACATAGTTTGTTCTTATGACGGAAGTCTGAATCGTTTTATTCAGTATCGCGGACCCGATTGCGTATCCAAGTTTTTAGAGTACTTGTACAGACATGTAAATGAAATACATGAGATCTTAAATAAAGAGGTTCCTATGATTTTCGACGATGAAGATGCTTTAGCGTACAAAAATGCAAAAAATTGTCACATTTGCAAAACCCCTTTGTTTGGTGATAAAGTTAGAGATCACTGTCATTTAACAGGGTTTTATCGCGGAGCGGCCCATCAATACTGTAACTTACGTTTTCGAGTGCCTAAACTTATTCCTATATTTTTCCACAATTTGTCTGGATACGACTGTCATTTATTTATCAAAGAACTGGGTAAATGTTCTGGACCTATAAAAGTAATACCTAAAAATAAAGAAAACTATATTTCATTTACAAATTTTTTAAGGTTATCTAATGATCAGTATGTGCAAATACGGTTTGTAGATTCATTTAAATTTCTAGGTGCTAGTTTAGAAGAGTTAGCTAAGGGTTTATGTAGATCAGAGTTTTTCCACTTAAGTAACTTTTATCCTCGATTAGAAGAGTTTAATTTATTACTACGCAAAGGAGTATATCCTTACGATTATATGACCGGCTGGGATAAATTTACAGAAATTGAGCTACCTGAAAAGAGTTCGTTTTATAACTCGCTTTCTGCGGAACAAATTACAGACTCTGACTATGAGCACGCTCAACGTGTATGGGAGACATTTCAAATAAGAAACATGGGTGAATATACAGATCTCTATATTAAAACTGACGTTTTGCTTTTGTCAGACATATTTGAAAATTTTCGAAAAATTTGTAAGATTCATTATGAATTAGATCCTGCATTCTATTTAACCGTGCCGAGTTTGTCATTTGACGCGATGTTATTGAAAACTGGCGTAAAATTAGAGTTGATATCTGATTTAGAAATCATTCGTCTTATTCAAAAAGGCATTCGAGGCGGAATTTGCATGTGCTCTACCAGACATGCTCTTGCTAATAATAAATATATGAAAACTTATGATGACAGTAAACCCGACTCGTTTCTTGTATACATTGATTGTAACAACTTATACGGATATAGTATGAGTCATTCATTACCCATATCTGATTTTCGCTTTCTAGATTCTGAGGAAATAGAGCAATTAGACTTTATGTCAATTTCAGACGATGCAGAATTTGGATTTATTCTTGAGGTCGACTTAGTTTACCCTAAAGAGTTACATCATTTGCATAACGATTATCCCTTCTGTGCACAAAAATTTGTACCTCCAGGAGGGAAAAATTCGAAATTAATCCCAAATTTGTATGATAAATATGAGTACGTCATTCATTATGTACATTTAAAAACGTGCTTGCGTAATGGTTTGACTCTTAATAAAATTCACCGGGTAATCACCTTCCGACAAAGCCCCTTTTTGAAAAAATATATAGATTTAAATACAGAACTAAGAAAAAATGCAAAAACTCCATTTCAACAGAATCTTTTTAAATTAAAAAATAACGCTGTTTTTGGCAAGACTCTCGAGGATAGTGAACGACGTGTAGATGTTAAGTTAGTAAATCAGTGGAGTGATGAGAGAAACTCTACAAAGAAGTTTGTAACAGCAAGTAAATTAATAGCACGACCAAATTTTCACAGCGCCACGACATTTTCGGATAATTTAGTCGCTGTTCAAATGAAACCGGAGAGAGTTGTCTTAGATAAACCGATATACATAGGATTCGCGATACTCGAGCTTTCTAAGAGTCACATGTATCAATTCCACTACTCTGTAATAAAACCTTATTATAATGAAAGTGTTTCTCTCTGTTATACAGATACTGACAGTTTCATTTATAATATTAAAACCACTGACTTTTACGACGATTTGAAAAATCAGTTTATACATTATTTTGATACAAGTAATTATAACAAATCAAATGAGTTTCAGATACCCTTGATAAATAAAAAGGTTCCGGGATTATTTAAAGACGAGTTAGGGGGCGAGCTTATCACTGAGTTTGTAGGGCTACGTTCCAAGTTGTATTGTATCAAAAGCGAAAATTCATTACTCAAAAAAGCAAAAGGAGTAAAAAAGCCTGGTGTCCGAGAATTAACATTAGATGACTATAAGGATGTTCTGTTCAAGAATACGGTTATTAGGAAAAAAAATATATTATTTAAATCTATTAAACATGAAATCTTTACGCAAACTGTTAACAAAATTGCGTTATCCAGTAAAGACGATAAGCGACTTACATTAAAAGACAAAATTTCAACTAAAGCATGGGGTCATAGATCGATATTGTAGTTTTTATAAATTATAAGCGAATGTATTCAAATCTCGTTAAATAAATTGAATTGTAAATCTACAACTTTACCAGAAATGTATACCGTTAAAATAAGTAATATGTTAGTATTAAGAAACAATTTATGATTATATGTTATGTAAATACCTATTAGTACTGCTATTTGAATAAACGTACATATGCCTAGTGCAATTTGTGTTTGGATTTTTAATTACCTAATTACTCATAAATAATTGGTTCTCCATTTCACAAGAGGTGTATGTTTATTTTTATTTTTTTATTTAACTCCAAACTAATTAGTGAGCTATTTGTGAAATGAATGAACTTTAATTTATATGAGTAAAATACAAACCTATTCATTAAAATGATTTATATTTCTTTTTTTAATTAAGTGAATTTATTAGCTAAAGAAAGAAAGACAGTTAAATGTTAAAAATAGATTTTCTTCAATGATAATCAAAGTTTGCGTGAAAATTAAAAACACCGGTATTCTAAAATTTATTGTCTTTCTAATTAGCCGATAAAAATACTTACTTAAAATGAAATATTAAAATTAGCATGTTTCTCAATCAGCAGGTTAGCTGCTGACGCCTTGTCGAGTCAGCTATGACCGCGTTATACGATACTGACTGAAATTGTTCGTCAATTGTGGTGTAATTTTGTCGATTCATGAATTCTAATCGTTATAAATAAAGGCTCATATAATACTCAGCCAAACATCAGTCTATCTTCAGAACGAAGTTACAAGTTTTTACAAGTTGTTACGAGCTTCATATCCTCAGCCCCGGTGTGGTAAGCAAACATTTGATATATTTATATATTAACAATTTATTCAAGTTAGACTCGATCTATTTATGTAAATGTTATCGTCTTGCATTTTTATTTTTATTTTTTTTGTCTACAAATAGCAAGCAAAATATTAAAATATTTATTTTGATTTATCTTGTTTCAGAATATGGAAGGAACACAAGACACTTTCCTATTTTCGCAATATGCTCAGGATCCATTGGAGGAATTCCTAGTGGAAGAAGAAGAAGACAGCGAGCTGGTGAAGAAACTTAAAAGCGGAATCCAGAAAAAAAATAAAGAAAAAAGATCAAAACGAAACTTTTTCAATAAAGTTTTTAAAAGAAGTGGTCACGACCGTCTGCCATCATTTATAATAAATAATAAAGCAGGGAAAGGTACGAGACTACTAAAAATACAGATAATTGACCTGAACAAAGACAGTGATGATGAAGACAAAGTGATGTTGAGTGCTCAATATTTGGCGGACGATAATTACGATGAAGTTATAGATCATGCCGAAAGTGTGATACATAAGATTTCAAAAAAACTGAGTGGATACAGTGCTAGTTTGTAGTTTTAGTTTAATTTTGTTGTAATTAACATAGTAAGTAAATAAATATAATGAAAATAACTTGTTGTTTCATTTTGCAGTTATTAATGGCCCCTTGCAGCTTTTTTAAATTTCGATATAACTTTTAAACTAGATTTAACAGTAATAGTACCTATCATATATTTTAACATTACTGGACTAAGAAAAAGCTGCAAGTGACCTTAAGAGTTTTTTTTTTTTACCGACACGTTTTTCTTCATCTCGACTGACAGCGATATTAATTCAATTTAGTGGAAAAACTTTTCGGTAATTGATAATTCTCTTTGAATAGGTGAAATAAAAAATATGTTTGTCAATAATATCATTTATTTTGAAATCAGATATGAGAATACAGTTCTAAATTATTTTCAAAGTACCATTTTTTAATGCATAATACATTTTTTAACGCACAAGTTTTTTTATGAATTAAACAATTATATGTGCCGCTGTTTTTACAATATTTTTGATGCATTGATTGAAAATTAGGAAGACCTTTTTCACCCAAGTCTATTACAGTACAATTATCACACAAATCTTTAACCCATTTAATTTTTTCTAACCCTTTTACAAATATTTTCTTATTTTCTAAGTGAACATAAATCATTCTTTTAAACTCTCTATAATCAATGAATCCTTCACGCCATAAGATACCGAGGTTTTTCTCTATCCATATAACATTACTTTTTTCTTTTTCCGATAAAGTAAAAAATGCATACGGAGGTTTTATTAAAAATACTTGCGTGTATTCATTTGTACTATACGCAAATTCTTTAAGAATAAATTCATTTGTAGATGATTTAAACCCCTGGAGATCTACAAACAAGCAGTCTGAGCTCATGATATCCTTCGGGTAATATTGGTCAACGGTTTGTATTCTACAATGCTATCATTCAAAATAAGACAGTAAGCCGCAGTATTACCGGGTATGTCCTGTTCACACTCTAATTCAACTCTCACATCTATTGAACCCGTTTTTAAGGTTTCGTTTTGCCGAGAGCAGTCGATAACAAACAGAGGTGCTTTATCCTTAAATTCTTGCGGACTTAGCAACGGCGCTTGACTGCGGTTATAATACGACTGTTGGAATTTAGCATACTGATCGTATAATATAGCGAATTTTTCAGCTGCGAAACTAACATTAGAACTTTCATACGGAAAATAGGTTGAATTTAAAAAAACTTTTACATCTCTTAAATGACAATGATCAAAGTGTGTCATATCTTTGTTAGTCATATTTTTTCTATCTGTTTTTAATCCGATAACAACATATCGTGGCTTTTCAATTTGAGATGAAGTTTTGATTGCCCAGGAATGTTTTGATGTTTTCGGTAAAAGTGGATACTCATAAAGATCCCAGTTTCTAAATGCTATCTGAATAGCACGATCTTTTTCCAAGCACTTCATTAAATTTAACCTTTCCCGATCAGAAACTTTTATATGTGGCATACGCCATACTATTTTAGATATCGTAATGTTATCTATATATTCATTTGTATTTAATGTAACGCTATTTAAATTAGTATTGGATCTCAAAAGAATAAGTTCATGCTTACAGTTTATAACTATTTTATTGTAATCCTCTGCAAAACCAAGAATCTTGTTTAAAGGAATGCATACAGAAAACGACCCATGCGTAACTTTTGTACCGTTGACATCCCAACCCCATGACTTTGACATTCTCGATTCATGTTCATTTAGAGATAAGAGAGATTTCATAGTAGTTGTAACTCCAGCATTTTTAATTTTGTCTATTTCGATTCCATTAAGCTCATATCGAATATCTTGAAACAAATGAAGTATAGGGTTATTAGTAAACTGAACACTGGCCACCGGTAGTTTTGTTTCTCTGTTGACTACTACCATGTTTCCCTCTATGTATAAGGCACTCTCAGAAGGTAACACGTATAGATCTTGTTGGTTTATTGGTATACGGATTTCATCATTAAAATTGAAACTTGTTACGTAAGGTTTGTAGGAATGGAATTCAAAACTTTCTATTGTGTTATCGTAGCCGAAAGTTTCTGTTAAGTTTAGAATACTCATTTTAATAAACCAATAGTTTTAAGAAATTCTTTATTTTCCTTGGAAAGCCTCGTAAGCTGATTTTTAGGTGTTCTTTTCTTGACAGCACAATGCGTACTAATAATTGTACTGCGCGAAACTAATCTTTTATTGAAATCTATCATCTTTTCCTGAGATGCAAATATATCTGGATCTCTTCACCGCGTAAATTGATTAAGTTATCGTTTATATCCAATATTCTTAACTTTAAAGAGCTTAAACTGTTTTGATTAAGAGGAAAATAAATAACGTTTTTAGGTGTTTCTATAATCCGATAGCCTGGTGGTACATTAGGCACAAACTCGTGAATAATATGACTTGGTTTTCCGTTAATAAATGAACCACTCACAATGTCACATTCAACTCGCACTATAGTTGTAGAGAGAATGGACACAGGAAAAGGAGACTCTGTTAATATATTAGCTTGAATAGTTTCTTGACCGAAACCTAGTAAGTTACCAATCGAATTTTCTTTATTAAAATACACATTTTTAGAACACAATATAGACGTCTTTAACGTATTATTATTACATGTCAGTGAAAATGAACATCCTTTCAGATGTCTTTTCAGGTAATCGTCGAGGTCTTGAAGTTCGTATGACCCTTCAGGAATTTCAACTACTTCATTTTGGCCATAATAAAACATATTATTTCTATAGTCTATATTAGGTATAGAGTTAAAAGTCGAAAAATATAGTAACCCGCATTCATATTCACCATTTAGTTGAAAAGCTGGTGAATGATTTGTGATCAGGGTAGAAGAGGTTCCAGTTATGGACAAAGTGAAAGACATCATGTGAATGATATGGTTTTTATTGAACAGAGATATTTAAACGGTTACTCCAAAATTGCTTTAAATATTTCAAACATAAATGACCGCAATTTACAGTATTAAACTTTTGATAAGTGACATAGTTGTATGAAATAATTTTATTTTTTAAATACTTTATTAATTCTATTGGAGGCTGAAGATCGCCGTAACTATCGAAATATTCACAGTAATTATTATCTTTGACATAGGCTACCCAGTGTGTCCCTTGGTTTTCAGAACTATCTAAATTAATAATTGCGCACTCTACTCTATTCGAACGCTTTGGCAAATTATCTCTCATATAAACGCCACGGAAATGAGGAATATCTGAAGAGTGTTTTAAAATATCTATATTAGTGAGAGCACGTCTGGGAAGCCTGTTGACTAGTTTTTTGAGTATTCTAAACACAATCCCTTTCCATTTCTGTACGGTTTAATGTGCAATCCTTTACCTAATGCAATAGATTCCATCATTTTGTTGTGACGTTGTGATTCGGTTAAGTTTTTCTTTGCAGCTTTGTAATCACCAACAGCTTTAGCTATCCCAGCAGCTCCTCCAGCCAATGATCCCAACGCAGAAAGTCCCGCAAAAATAGGTATCAGTGGTAATATACCGCCAGTTTTCGGAATCGGTATTAAACGCGGAATATGAATTTTACTGTTTCTAGTAAATACTTTCTTTGCGAGCGCAAGAGCTCGGGTGATTGTAGTGCCTTTATCTTTTGATTTGTTTCTTTTCAGTTCCTTCCGCATCTTTGTAACCAAACCTTTAAATGATTTTATGCCTGCACCAGCTTTCATTTTAGATTTCATCACTTTGCTAACTAACCATGAAGCAAGTTTTTCTCCTTTTCCAGCACTTTTCGACTTCAACCTCTGTTTAGCCATTTTATAAAGTTCTAAATCTGCGCGGTGTCGATCTGTTAGGTTAGAATGTTTATCATAAGCTATATCGTGTTTCATGCACGCGTCATCCAATTCATTAACTCCTTTATCACCTCTTAATAACCGTTTATGCAATTTAGTGCCTGGTCCGCAATAATTGTAACCAGGTAAGTGTAATTCAAAAGGCAAGTGATTAATTACACTGTTTAAAAGTCCTCTTCCTTTCATATCCTATATGTTAATGACATTTTTTGTGCGAGTAACTATATAAATATATTCATACAATGGCACTTCTATTAATCCAGCTGTTCTCACTATCATTAAGTCCTAACCACTTAACGTATAATTTATTCCCTTTTTTTTTGACCACCTTTTCAATGAGATAAACGTCCGGGTACTTAGTTTTTTGAAGTTCTTGTTCGTAAAATGTGCCCAGAATAGTGTTTCCTCGCTGATCTTCTATATGGTACGTAAACGGTTGAGTGTTACTGACTTGTTTAATAGTAAATAGCTCTGTTGACCAATTAGGCGTATAACTTTTATGGAAAGCGCTTTTATACTTGCTTATACGTACACGATCTCCCACATTGAATTTATTTAATTTATGATATAGATTTTGTTGACGTTTCTTAATATTGTTCTTTACTTCCGATTCATTCTCAAAATTAACATCATTTGGTCTAAATTTTGTTGTACTATGAAAAGTTTCATTATAAGATTTGACTATATCATCTAAAGGTTTTCCAACCCATTTATAATTTCCAATTAAACTAAAATATTTGTACAGTTTGTTTTTAAGCGTCTTTATTAACCTTTCAACAATTGATGCCTTTTTAATTGAATAAGTTGAATAATGATTTATTCCTAAAGATTTTAAATAACAATCAAATTCACTATTGTAAAATTCTTTTCCAAAGTCTGTCTGCAAGTTTCTAGGAATTTGGATTGCTGACTTTATAATTTGTTGAAATGCATTTTTAACTTCTTGTCTAGTTTTCGATTTTGTCGGAATACACCACGCGTACTTTGAAAATGCATCAATGACAACTAAAATATATTTATTTCCTTTATTTATTTTATGGAATTTTTGTAAGTCAATCAAATCTGCTTGCCACAAATCGTGAATGCCTTTTAAAACAACTGCTCGTCGCTTAAAGTTTTTACGAGCTGATCTGTGGATCTCGTTCACTACTTGTTCTTTTGCCATTGCTTAATTGTTTTACAATGTTATCTACCTCGTTTTTTGTATAAAAGTTCAATTTCAACTGAGTTGCGAGCTGATGAATTTGAGAATTTATAACTTTGATTAAAGAATCTAGATACTTCTTGTCATAAATGTTCTGAACGAGCTGATCGACGTACTCCTTATTTACTGCATCATCAGCCGACAAAGGATGAGCAACGCCTTTTAATCTCAGTGATTGTAAATCAAAATCTCCGTCTTCTGAACGAAGCAAAGCCTGACTTTTAAGTTCGTTGACTTCAGATACACCTGCTACACGTAAACGTTTATGAACATGGTGACCAAATTTATCTATGTTCATTTTATGATATATTTTTACGCCAAAAGTTCTGCTTCGACTAACGATAATAGTAAAGTAACTGCTTTATATATTAACATTGTTCACTAATCCCGCTTCTTGTAGTTCTTCAATAATAGATATGATTTCATTATCCAATCCTGTATTACCAGCATCACGAGAAGCTATAAGTAATTTTAACCTTTCTACTAATTCGTTTGGGTTATCCCAATATACATATGACACATCGTTTTTAACATTTTTCATCGTCGGTAGTCCTTCACCACTTACTGAACGTTCTTTAGCTAATTTAAAAAGAGGTCTTATTACATATAAATATTTCATGCCTTTGTTGCTTTTTATTGGTTTATTAGGATTAAACTCTCTTCTATGTGCATTAGTTTCTAATAATAAGGTTTTATAATTACATCTGTCATCCTCAGTTACAATATCTAAATCCGGTACTTTCTTATATAGGAGTTCGAATAAACCTGGCGTTAAATAGTAAGTATGACCATTTACTTTCAGTTTTTTGTCATTTGTAGTGTATACCGGACAGGTTCCCAACATTAGCTTGTCCCGTTCCGTTCGAATACCAAAAGGTATATTTAAGTTGGTAATATATTGCTTTTGAAATTTAGGATCGTCACGAGGAGAAGCGTAAGAATCAGTCGTCTTAAATGAAATATTATTTGAAGAATCCTGATCATTAAAATGTTCACTTTCCACTTCATCGCTTACATCACTTTCATTATCTTTTGATGTCTCATCCTCATCATTTTTATTAACAAGGCTAGATTGAGAAAAATTCCTCACAACCGTTTGATCAGTTATAGATTCCTTCTTTTCTTCACTTGGGCTATATTTAATTCTTTTTACTAACTTTCCCCATTGCAATCCGTCATCAAAATCATCATCATTAGTATTGAAGTAATTATTCTCATTTTTAACTTTAACTATTTCATTAAGCGGTTCTGTAATTGGTTTTAAAACAGATTCCAGAATCATATCATTGTTTGTTTTTACATCGCGAATAAGTTTAACCTTCTTTTTAACTGCTTCGGCTGACCGGAGTATCTTTTCCTTTAGCACTTTATCTTCATTAACTTTCTCGACTTTCGAGCTCATGTCCGTTCTCTTTGGATTCATTTAATATAATAAACGATTATTCGAATACTATTCAATAAGTATGTACTTAAGTATATTAATCTACAGTAATGAATGTATCAAACCCCATTCTATAACATCCAGAATTTTTGTTACAATCCTTGTTTATAACCAAGTAGCTGAAAGGTGCGTTCCATACTTTAGCGCAAATTTCACGAAACTGCGACCATGACATATCGGTTCCAACGTGCTCATCATAAACATGACGTAAATTAACATCATCTTGCTTAAAAAGAATTATTAAATTAGCATTATCCCTTATTAATTGTTTTGGTACTTTACTGTACGTTTGATTTAAATAAAAGCTATCAATATTTTTATGTCTTCCCATTGCAAAGTAATCCCTTATGTTGTTTTGGTTTTCACAAGCCACATCATCAAATATCATGATTGAGTTATAGTTAGCTTCGTTTGGGCTAAGTATTTCTTCATTTTCACAATATTTTTGAAATGTAACCGTTGGAACTAACGCTAATACTTCTTCTAAAAATCGATACATAGGTTGGAAAAGGGTTTTTGAGTAAACATAAACATTTTGGTACCGTAACCCTTGTTCATGAAGTAAAAGACCAACCATTAAATTAGTTTTCCCGCAATTAGAAGGACCGCAAATTATACTGCGAATATTGTAAGGTAAAAGTTCACCATGACGTACACAAGGCTTATTGCGAGCTGAAAAAACAAGATCCAACTGCAAGCTCTGATTTTGTTTTACAAACTTCATATTTCTTCAAAATTTCTCAAGCGATGCATAGGTACGTTTTACTTGCATGAAAGACTTATTCCAATTAAGGGAAATCACGACTACGTTTTCACATATATATAACAATTTTGATGCGATTGTTTTTAGCTAATAATTCCCGTTGCAAACGTGCACGTTAACGCGATCATTTCATTTTGGGCAAACCCAATTTCCGTTACGACGTGTTATTTGTTAAATACGTATGTTAACGCGAGAGATAATCGTTTTATTTTAAGCACAAACCCAATTTCCGTTACATGTTGCGAAACGCGCACGTTAGCGCGATTGTTTCATTTTGCGCAAACCCAAATTTTGAAATCCACAAAATAATATTGGGCATTTGGATCACACGAGTGAGGAGGGCGAAATTTTCGCCCGATCGAACGAGGTGGGCCAGAATGCCCAATATTATACTACTGACGTATTTTTGAACTCTTTGAAATGCAAATTTTTAAGAATTTTACAAAATGCGCTTCAAAAACAAGTGAGCCTTAAAGTTAATTTCGAATACTTTTGCAATTTTCTTTTATTCAAAGATGACAGGCAAGAAATTAAGTCTTTCGCAACAAAACATTTTTGTGTGCATCAAAATTATGATTTGGAGAAGCTTTTTCAAAAATTCTTTATAACTATAAGAAAAAAGGTAGAGGAATTTGAAGACCGCGATTCTGGTTGGACATTTTTATCAAATTTGTATTTAGAAATAAATGTCAATAAAT
Source organism: Acleris cristana (assembly GCA_948252455.1). Taxonomy (NCBI): domain Eukaryota; kingdom Metazoa; phylum Arthropoda; class Insecta; order Lepidoptera; family Tortricidae; genus Acleris; species Acleris cristana. The sequence continues at coordinate 47,478,089 of OX411771.1, read as the reverse complement.
TTGATCCATTAAAAGCGTCATCTTACGTGGATTTGCCTAAATTAATAAAAAATAAAAAGGCTTGCATAAATATTCGCAATAACGATGACTATTGTTTTCTCTGGTGCGTTGTTGCCGCCATTTACCCGTCCTCACATCATAGTGAGCGTAAATCGTCGTATCCCTATTTTAAGACTGTTTTAAAAACTGATAATATGAGTTTCCCTGTCACCTTTGCTGATATTAAGACATTTGAATCCGATAATATTGATATCAGTATTAATGTGTATTCTTTAAAAAACAATCGAACTGTTGTAGGACCTCTTTACAGGTCCGAGTACAAAAGGAAACATAGGATCAATTTACTTTTAATCGAGCGCGGTAATAACTCGTATTATGTTTTGATTCGTGACTTGTCGCGTCTTGTACGTTCTCAAATTACTAAGCATCATGGTAAACTTTATTTTTGCGAAGACTGTCTCATATTTTTTGTATCGGAATACAAATATGATATGCATGTTTGTAGTGGAATTGCTACTGTACTTCCAGATAAAGGTACATATCTGCAATTTAAAAATTTCGATCGTAAACAAGACGTACCATTTGTAGTGTACGCTGACTTTGAAACTATTCTTGAACCTTACCAGGGTTGCGAGCAAGCACCATCGATTAGCTTCACCTCAAATAAACAAATTCATAAGCCTGCAGCTTTTGCGTATTACATAGTTTGTTCTTATGACGGAAGTCTGAATCGTTTTATTCAGTATCGCGGACCCAATTGCGTATCCAAGTTTTTAGAGTACTTGTACAGACATGTAAATGAAATACATGATCTTAAATAAAGAGGTTCCTATGATTTTTGACGATGAAGATGCTTTAGCATACAAAAATGCAAAAAATTGACACATTTGCAAAACCCCTTTGTTTGGTGATAAAGTTAGAGATCACTGTCATTTAACAGGGTTTTATCGCGGAGCGGCCCATCAATACTGTAACTTACGTTTTCGAGTGCCTAAACTTATTCCTATATTTTTCCACAATTTGTCTGGATACGACTGTCATTTATTTATCAAAGAACTGGGTAAATGTTCTGGACCTATAAAAGTAATACCTAAAAATAAAGAAAACTATATTTCATTTACAAATTTTTTAAGGTTATCTAATGATCAGTATGTGCAAATACGGTTTGTAGATTCATTTAAATTTCTAGGTGCTAGTTTAGAAGAGTTAGCTAAGGGTTTATGTAGATCAGAGTTTTTCCACTTAAGTAACTTTTATCCTCGATTAGAAGAGTTTAATTTATTACTACGCAAAGGAGTATATCCTTACGATTATATGACCGGCTGGGATAAATTTACAGAAATTGAGCTACCTGAAAAGAGTTCGTTTTATAACTCGCTTTCTGCGGAACAAATTACAGACTCTGACTATGAGCACGCTCAACGTGTATGGGAGACATTTCAAATAAGAAACATGGGTGAATATACAGATCTCTATATTAAAACTGACGTTTTGCTTTTGTCAGACATATTTGAAAATTTTCGAAAAATTTGTAAGATTCATTATGAATTAGATCCTGCATTCTATTTAACCGTGCCGAGTTTGTCATTTGACGCGATGTTATTGAAAACTGGTGTAAAATTAGAGTTGATATCTGATTTAGAAATCATTCGTCTTATTCAAAAAGGCATTCGAGGCGGAATTTGCATGTGCTCTACCAGACATGCTCTTGCTAATAATAAATATATGAAAACTTATGATGACAGTAAACCCGACTCGTTTCTTATTTACATTGATTGTAACAATTTATACGGATATAGTATGAGTCATTCATTACCCATATCTGATTTTCGCTTTCTAGATTCTGAGGAAATAGAGCAATTAGACTTTATGTCAATTTCAGACCATGCAGAATTTAGATTTATTCTTGAGGTCGACTTAGTTTACCCTAAAGAGTTACATCATTTGCATAACGATTATCCCTTCTGTGCACAAAAATTTGTACCTCCAGGAGGGAAAAATTCGAAATTAATCCCAAATTTGTATGATAAATATGAGTACGTCATTCATTATGTACATTAAAAAACGTGGTTTGACTCTTAATAAAATTCATCGGGTAATAACAAACAAAGCCCCTTTTTGAAAAAATATATAGATTTAAATACAGAACTAAGAAAAAATGCAAAAACTCCATTTCAACAGAATCTTTTTAAATTAAAAAATAACGCTGTTTTTGGCAAGACTCTCGAGGATAGTGAACGGCGTGTAGATGTTAAGTTAGTAAATCAGTGGAGTGATGAGAGAAACTCTACAAAGAAGTTTGTAACAGCAAGTAAATTAATAGCACGACCAAATTTTCACAGCGCCACGATATTTTCGGATAATTTAGTCGCTGTTCAAATGAAACCGGAGAGAATTGTCTTAGATAAACCGATATACATAGGATTCGCGATACTCGAGCTTTCTAAGAGTCACATGTATCAATTCCACTACTCTGTGATATAAAACCTCATTATAATGAAAGTGTTTCTCTCTGTTATACGGATACTGACAGTTTCATTTATAATATTAAAACCACTGACTTTTACGACGATTTGAAAAATCAGTTTATACATTATTTTGATACAAGTAATTATAACAAATCAAATGAGTTTCAGATACCCTTGATAAATAAAAAGGTTCCGGGATTATTTAAAGACGAGTTAGGGGGCGAGCTTATCACTGAGTTTGTAGGGCTACGTTCCAAGTTGTATTGTATCAAAAGCGAAAATTCATTACTCAAAAAAGCAAAAGGAGTAAAAAAGCCTGGTGTCCGAGAATTAACATTAGATGACTATAAGGATGTTCTGTTCAAGAATACGGTTATTAGGAAAAAATATATATTATTTAAATCTATTAAACATGAAATCTTTACGCAAACGTTAACAAAATTGCGTTATCCAGTAAAGACGATAAGCGACTTACATTAAAAGACAAAATTTCAACTAAAGCATGGGGTCATAGATCGATATTGTAGTTTTTATAAATTATAAGCGAATGTATTCAAATCTCGTTAAATAAATTGAATTGTAAATCTACAACTTTACCAGAAATGTATACCGTTAAAATAAGTAATATGTTAGTATTAAGAAACAATTTATGATTATATGTTATGTAAATACCTATTAGTACTGCTATTTGAATAAACGTACATATGCCTAGTGCAATTTGTGTTTGGATTTTTAATTTCCTAATTACTCATAAATAATTGGTTCTCCATTTCACAAGAGGTGTATGTTTATTTTTATTTTTTTATTTAACTCCAAACTAATTAGTGAGCTATTTGTGAAATGAATGAACTTTAATTTATATGAGTAAAATACAAACCTATTCATTAAAATGATTTATACTTCTTTTTTTAATTAAGTGAATTTATTAGCTAAAGAAAGAAAGACAGTTAAATGTTAAAAATAGATTTTCTTCAATGATAATCAAAGTTTGCGTGAAAATTAAAAATACCGGTATTCTAAAATTTATTGTCTTTCTAACTAGCCGATAAAAATACTTACTTAAAATGAAATATTAAAATTAGCATGTTTCTCAATCAGCAGGTTAGCTGCTGACGCCTTGTCGAGTCAGCTATGACCGCGTTATACGATACTGACTGAAATTGTTCGTCAATTGTTGTGTAATTTTGTCGATTCATGAATTCTAATCGTTATAAATAAAGGCTCATATAATACTCAGCCAAACATCAGTCTATCTTCAGAACGAAGTTACAAGTTTTTACAAGTTGTTACGAGCTTCATATCCTCAGCCCCGGTGTGGTAAGCAAACATTTGATATATTTATATATTAACAATTTATTCAAGTTAGACTCGATCTATTTATGTAAATGTTATCGTCTTGCATTTTTATTTTTATTTTTTTGTCTACAAATAGCAACCATATGCTAAAAATATTTATTTTGATTTACCTATCTTGTTTCAGAATATGGAAGGAACACAAGACACTTTCCTATTTTCGCAATATGCTCAGGATCCATTTGAGGAATTCCTAGTGGAAGAAGAAGAAGACAGCGAGCTGGTGAAGAAACTTAAAAGCGGAATCCAGAAAAAAAATAAAGAAAAAAGATCAAAACGAAACTTTTCCAATAAAGTTTTTAAAAGAAGTGGTCACGACCGTCTGCCATCATTTATAATAAATAATAAAGCAGGGAAAGGTACGAGACTACTAAAAATACAGATAATTGACCTGAACAAAGACAGTGATGATGAAGACAAAGTGATGTTGAGTGCTCAATATTTGGCGGACGATAATTACGATGAAGTTATAGATCATGCCAAAAGTGTGATACATAAGATTTCAAAAAAACTGAGTGGATACAGTGCTAGTTTGTAGTTTTAGTTTAATTTTGTTCTAATTAACATAGTAAGTAAATAAATATAATGAAAATAACTTGTTGTTTCATTTTGCAGTTATTAATGGCCCCTTGCAGCTTTTTTAAATTTCGATATAACTTTTAAACTAGATTTAACAGTAATAGTACCTATCATATATTTTAACATTACTGGACTAAGAAAAAGCTGCAAGTGACCTTTAGAGTTTTTTTTTTACCGACACGTTTTTCTTCATCTCGACTGACAGCGATATTAATTCAATTTAGTGGAAAAACTTTTCGGTAATTGATAATTCTCTTTGAATAGGTGAAATAAAAAATATGTTTGTCAATAATATCATTTATTTTGAAATCAGATATGAGAATACAGTTCTAAATTATTTTCAAAGTACCATTTTTTAATGCATAATACATTTTTTAACGCACAAGTTTTTTTATGAATTAAACAATTATATGTGCCGCTGTTTTTACAATATTTTTGATGCATTGATTGAAAATTAGGAAGGCCTTTTTCACCCAAGTCTATTACAGTACAGTAAATCTTTAACCCATTAAATTTTTTCTAACCCTTTTACAAATATTTTCTTATTTTCTAAGTGAACATAAATCATTCTTTTAAACTCTCTATAATCAATGAATCCTTCACGCCATAAGATACCGAGGTTTTTCTCTATCCATATAACATTACTTTTTTCTTTTCCCGATAAAGTAAAAAATGCATACGGAGGTTTTATTAAAAATACTTGCGTGTATTTATTTGTACTATACGCAAATTCTTTAAGAATAAATTCATTTGTAGATGATTTAAACCCCTGGAGATCTACAAACAAGCAGTCTGAGCTCATGATATCCTTCGGGTAATATTGGTCAACGGTTTGTATTCTACAATGCTATCATTCAAAATAAGACAGTAAGCCTTAGTATTACCGGGTATGTCCTGTTCACACTGTACTGATCCCCCCCCACTCACTTTTATAATTGGCCTCATGATCTCATGATGTACTAGAACCCTACATTATGAACCGAATAGTAAACCAAAGAACTTTAATGAGCGAGAGATTATTATTACTAGTCTATTATGAAGTTCCTAATTACTCCTTCCTACTGATTACTTTTAGAGAATACCATTAAACTTGCCAGCTAACATCTATATGTTGTAAAGTCAAAATTAAAAGTATAAACTATTCAGTAATGAATTATATTAATAAAATTCCTAATTGAAATAAGGTTCAAATTATTATAATAGTCTACTGGAAAGGATTAATTAACCTAACTTTGTATTATTAACCAAGGAACAGAGTTATAGCTAGCATGAATATAGAAGTCTTATCATAAACCATAATCATTCTACTGTTGAAACAAAATATCTATTAAGCGACTTAGAATATTACTTGAAGCTTCTGATATTAACTACATAACTAAGAACAAACTCTTGGGTTAATTCAAATATCTTACTAGATTTACTTTTATAAAATGGCAATAATATATTAGCGGTTAAGGAACGGCCCCATCACACGCCGTTCCGCTGCTCTTCAACCATAACCTCAGAGCCCGCCCACTAATATATCTTTTATTATTTAATATAACACATTATTCTATTAATGTTAAATTTAGTAGACTAATTCTAGTCTTAGGTAAACTTGATTCTACTAGTCTCTCCAAAAGGATCCTTTGAGAAGAGAGACCGAGACAAACTCAAAGGATTAAACTATTTAATTCAATTATTCATTTTACCTTTGAACACAAAATAATATATTAGAACAATATAATATCAATGCTTAGTTTTAGGCTTTATTCTTATTTCTTAGCCTGTTACTTCTTACTTATAGAATTAAACTCAATATGCCTATGACAAACTTTGTGTGTCTTTCTCTATAATTTGTAGTCATAACTACCAAACTATTTAGTAGTATACCTACTGTAATTATCATGTAATTGTAACCCTACTAAGCGGGTTCTACAACCTTTATACTCTGGATTGTAGTATGAATTATTGAATCACTTAGATTACTATAATTCAATTTCAGTACTATATCCCTAGTACATAAACTGTTTAGTTTAAAATTTAATAAAATAATGAATTAGTGTTACCTCACCATTCATAACTTAGTCTGAGACACTATTGTGTAAATTTTACTTATACCATCTACTACACTGAAGTTGCCAACACTAAATTATATCTAAAATTAATTAGCCCTAGTAAGTAGCCCTATAATTGATTTAGTGCGCTTTCAGATATCCTGTTTCAACACTTAATTTAACTAAATTAGTAGCCCTTTGGTTTTATCACTAAATAACTTTTTAATAACCTTAAAATTCTCACAAAGGTGGTGTGTTCTTGAACCACATAGTGTATACTCAACACTAGGGTTCCTTCAGACAACAACTAAGCATAATATGTGTAAGTACAGTGACCACTGATTGTCCTTGGACAGAGACAGTAAGCCGTAGCTAGGTATGTACCGCACATCTATAGCTGTTAAAGGTGTATTGGAAGGACAGACCAACTCGTAAGTATCACTTTGAATTTTACCTATACAAAAGGACTACGTTAACCTAGATTTATTTACTCTACCTGATGTTTTAAAGATAATGTATAGTTTATAATGATGACGATTTAATTCTTACAACTAGAACCTCTTCGGAATAATATCTAAATATGATAAGCCTAGCTTTTCTTTTAGCAGGTATGTAACCGTACTTATTTACCCTTACTATCCTAGAAAATTAATAATAATATCATAGACTCTCGTTGTGCTTAGATGACTTCTATGACAACAACCTGGTGTAAATACACATAGCTAACTAATTACTTTTATTCGTTTGAGACAGTTTTAACGTGAACTCTTTAATTTACCCTTACTATCCTAGAAAGTTAATAATAGGTAATACCGTAGACTAATAAGTTTCGTTACGTGCTTAGATGACTTCTATGACAACAACCTTGTGTAAATACACATAGCTAACTAATTACTTTTATTCGTTTGGGACAGTTTTAACGTGAACTCTTTAATTTACCCTTACTATCCTAGAAAGTTAATAAAAATACCGTAGACTAATAAGTTTCGTTACGTGCTTAGATGACCTCTATGACAACAACCTTGTGTAAATACACATAGCTAACTAATTACTTTTATTCGTTTAGGACAGTTTTAACGTGAACTCTTTTTATACACACTAACTGATAAAACATGTTTGCGGGCGTCTCCCTAGTTAGCCGCCTAGGTTTTTCACTAAGGTTAGACGCAAATGCTTCTTAAACTTAGACCTCTACCTATCTGCTTATTATAACCACTACAATACCTTTCATGTTAAACGAACTCCCTAATCATACCAACACGGGTTTATCGGACAACATACATACTCCGCAGTCTAGCGCTTTAGTTATTTTCTAATTAGACGGACAGTCTTAGAATTTGACGTTTCTGACAGGAATAGATAGACCTAACCACAGACTATCAAGATTACATTCAATAAGTAAGTTTCAATACCCTAGATTGAATATTTGCCTAATATGAATTTGATTTAAAAGGCTTACTTTTGTAACATGAATTAATTATTACTAGTTCCTAATTTTCCTATTGGCTTTAGAAGGCTAATTTAAATCTTCTCGGTTCAATATTTATAATTCTTACGTCGACAGAGCTTGTTTTACTATGCCAGTAGTAGAACAAACTTTGTCTACATATACCTAGCTAGTCACATTACGTGTTTATAAGCTTACCTCGGTGTAAAGGAAAAGCTACTGACTACCTATAACCCCTAACCACCTATTAATCTATTGTTTTAGAGCAATTAAAAGTCCTAAATGACTTTTACAGTTACGTTAAACGTGTGAGTAGTGTAAAGGAATTCCGGTGTAAGAAAACCTTTGCTAGACCAACTAAGACCTAACATAACCTCGATTTCGGAAGTAAAACTTCCTGTGTGTAGTCCTAAGACCCTTCAACCGGCTATTTCTAGCCTTTAGTTGGCTTCCAGGTGGGGAAAATACCTACGGTGGTCTATATATACATATATAAATAAGGGGATCAATGCCAAAGGTACTTTAGATGGCCACACAACAATCGCAAACTGATTTCGGATCCACTTCTACGGGCCCTGAAGAGAAACCATGAAAAGTACCATCAGCAGAGCCTGATATACCGAATAAAGGTATCAGGAAACCTTGTACGCGTACCTTCCAAACTCACTCAGTTAATGAGTTAAAACCGTCCATTTCCTGATTGTGGAAATCTTCAGGTCTCAACTCACAACCAAAATGTGAGTGTAGGTATTCATTTTCGTAAACTACAACTGCCTGGAGCTCTGCGTAACCGACTACCATTTGTGGCGTCGTTACAGAGTTCTGGAAACCAAAAGAAGGTTAATAAACATGTTAAAACAATCCCGGAACACACAAACACCAGTTTTTAAAACATTCTCACAATCCTAGCAAAATAAAGTCAACTACAACATTCCTGTGTAGCGATAATCGTTAACTTGTAGCGTTACTCGAACGCAACGTGAAGCGACACCCAAAATAATATCACCTATAATATACGAGCACAACACAAATAAATAAAAACCAACAAGGCAAAAATGGACGATACGTGACACCTCTCAGCAAAATATCAACTCACCCCTTCGACGACCGGAATAAAAAAGCCCCGCTCAGACCCTCGCCAGACTTTATATAGAAAACCCTGAGCATGCGTAGAAACCCCTAATTTTCGGCCCCGCTGTATGAAACCTGCGTATATGACCGCTTGGATGCGTAAACTTTTCCCGCAAAAGAAATTTCAATTATTCAACTTTGTGTCTATTTCATCATTTCAAGTAACAAATAAAGCTCACTTTCGTTTGAACTCATCTCTCCTCATATTAGCGTCTCTCTAGCGTCCCTGCGTATTAAGAAGCTGGGATGCGTAGAAGTTTTCCCGCAATAATGCATTTACTTTTCTAATGACAATGATTATTCTAACATAACATGTAACAAACAAAGTTCATTATCCTTTGAATTTGACCCCTACTCATTTTAGCAACATAGCGGTCATAATTCTTCTTTTTTTTTTTTCAACTTCCAGCCTATTCGATCCTTATTTATTAGGTTTTACAACTATAATGTTACCTCATTACAAAATAATTTGTGCAATTCTTTCCTCTTTAATTTATCTTACTAACATAATGAAATAAACCTATTTATTTCCTAAATTCTAATTAGAATGATCTGTTTTTTTTTATTTAATTTCTTTTATTTCACACCTCAGCGCCATCTAGGTAACTCAAAGTGAACCCATTTTTCCGCTAGTCACTCAGAATTAATCTGTCAAATTTTAATGTCTAATCGTTTAAATAGTTGTCAATGTTTTCCAGAGAGAGCGCTGTTTTCAGTTTGTTTAGAAAATCTAATGACTAATTTCTAGCTGTCTGATGGCGAAGATTAACCTGAGTTTTTTTTTTGTGCTTTAAAAAGGACACTACACTCGTGTTCCAGTACAGCTCACCCCCACAATGACTAAGAAAGACAACATCTTTGATGTTATCTGTAAGAGACATTGGAAAATAAAAAGGATGACCTCCTTTAACTAGATCTCCATATCAAAATTTTGAATTTTCAATTCTTTGATATACTAACCAATTAGAAATAGGTATGTATTTATCATAACTAATTTTACACAATGAATCACGTCCTTTCTATTTTATATAATCTGTCCTGATGTGTGTTAATAATTTGCATAACTCAAACTACACCAATGCAGTTAGAGATATAATCACATTGATCCCTCAGATGTTCTTATACCCCCATCACTGCACCGATTATAGGAGTAAAAGAAAATACCTTCAGACTACACTTTTTCAATTAGAACTTAGTCACATTGCCCGACTATTGTTCATATCCAACATTGCTCTGGTAAAAAAAACAGTTGAGTCCTCTCATACAAATCGATAATACCTTCCCTATGTGTTTACCTTAAAGTACATGATTCAGAATGTCAATTATAGTCAAAGTTCTTTAATCTTAGTTTTTACCCTTCTTTTTTTTTTATTATTCTCAAATACCTATTTCCTTACCCTAACCTTATATGGGAAACCAAATCCGTTGATATCTGTTCCGACCACTATGCTTTAATGTGTTGTGTATTTAACCAATCACAAGACAAACATACGACACCTTAGGTAGAAGCTTGGATCTATGATTCCTAGTATTAATTTATGATGATATGTTCCTCTAATTTTATTAGTTCGCAAAAGTAGCACTTACTTGTGAGATAAGTGTATTCTAGTAATAATTTTCCTGGGAATCAATCGAAATCTGTACGCTCACATCGCCCGAACTCAAATTTCTTTTCCACAATGCCCGGAATAAGAGATTCCTCCGAGAAAATCTACTTGCAAACTAATATAATGTTAAGCAAGTACTAATATCTTCAAAAGTCAAAACCAAAAACCATTCCTCACCCCCACAAAATTAGTCATCTGTTATCTCCTTTTTGGTGCATGTGTTACTTTCAACAACTAAATAGTTCAAGTTCAGCTATATTAGCACACTCAATATTGTGACTATTAAGCATGTCAATACACCCAGATACCTTTTCTTTTTATTATTATTATCTAACATTTAACTTTGAACCTTTCATCACTGAAAGTAGGTGTGTATTTTTTTGTTATAACCTTCTTACACTTGTATAGTATTAATTATCAAGAACTACCCCTTCCAATGGGTCGAATCGTAAATACGATTTTAACCTAACACATAAATTCTTGACAATTAGTTGTGTATATTTCCCCTCCCAGAGGTTCAGATATCGACATATTCAGCCTGGTTACAATTCAAAAACGTCTACTCCAAAATGGTCCCATTAAAATTAAACCTCAAACCATACTTCATCCTCTGAATTCATCTCAAACCATGATACCACACTCTCATTTCACTTTCTTTCCACACTCTAAGGAAATTGTGTTCCTATAATATCCATAACCAAATTTGAGTAGTCGTCCCTATAAATTCTTAACCAGATTTCATTTATTAATTTCACCTTATTATGATACAAGTCATTTTCGCAATTAAATTTTATTTAACTATAACCTCTCCCTATTCCTCAAGTTAATCTCGCCAGCAAACAACCTATTTTATTATTATTATTATTATTATTCTAGTATGCTTAATCGCCTTATTCTAAAACTTCATTTTATTTATTTTTATCCGTTATTTAGATTTTCTGTTTTTAATTTAAATTTTATTTGTCCTACTTATATTAAATAAGAAAATCCACCTTCATAAACTCTAGATCTACTAATACCACACTATGTCCAATTTGAATTTAATACTCAAATAGTTTCATATATTATGTCCAGTACATAATTCCAGTGTTTCCTTAAATATTTTAAAATATAAAAACACTATACTTGGCGTATATTTTTCACCATATCTAACAAGTGAAATTACTATTATAGTTATTTATATATACATCTGGTCTGATTGTATATCTCTCAGCGGATCTAGCATGAGATTCTCAAAGTATATACATAACGTCCGATGTATATTTCTCTGCGGATCCAGCAAGAGAAAACTTCGATAAATGTATGAACTATACATATTTACATATACATTGTCTAGTATATATTTCTCAAGGAAGAGAAAATTTAGTCATTTACACTACGCGTAAATCAGATGTAGTTACTCCGCGAATTCAGAATGAAAAACTTCGATAATAACTCGATAGTTTCGATGTGTACTAAACACCATTTAATTTAACTTAGTCGAATACAAAACCATAAACTTACATTTTATTATTATACCTAACCACTGACAGTCAAACCTTCAAAGCTAATAACTTTTGACACTAACTTATTATAATAACATACGCCATGATTACCAAGTTATATTCCCGGCTCGCGTAATTATTTTTGCACTAGGTATATAAAAGTTTATTTCACTAAACTTTGAATAAAATATTCATAACTAAATACTTTATGACAGATAAACACAAACAAACTCTGACAGCTCCCTATTTTGACATTGTCACCTATTACATTACGATTGACATGTCACATTGACGGTCCAACTCGCAGGTTACAACTTCAAAAAGGGACTTTATCATAATCTGTATAAAGGTGCGGCCACAATGTGTTATTATTCGTTGACCATCCTTGCCTTAAATATCTCCGCATCCATCATAACCAATGAAAATAAAGTAACCGCACGTAGTGATACATAGCAACTATAGCTAAATAAATGTGAGATTATTATTATTATGTTTTCACTCAACATTTTCAGACCTGTTTTTTTTTTTTGACTTGAACGTGTTTAGGTTTCTGAACGGACAGAGACGGTCGCCTTACATCCCTATTATATTATCAGTGGACACTACTGCAAAATAATAACTTGACAGCTTATTGTTCGTTACCAACTCTATGACTATTATTGTTTGTTTGTGAATATAAAACAGAAGTCCCGTGTTTTACGTACTTAACCAAAATCGAACATTCCTGACATTGGCACCAGGCCTTGAGATTGCCATTAAAGAGAAGAAAAAGAAGTATTATACTTAATGGATAATTAATCACACGGTGTGATTTATATTACGTGTTTATAAGCTTACCTCGGTGTAAAGGAAAAGCTACTGACTACCTATAACCCCTAACCACCTATTAATCTATTGTTTTAGAGCAATTAAAAGTCCAAAATTACTTTTACAGTTACGTTAAACGTGTGAGTAGTGTAAAGGAATTCCGGTGTAAGAAAACCTTTGCTAGACCAACTAAGACCTAACATAACCTCGATTTCGGAAGTAAAACTTCCTGTGTGTAGTCCTAAGACCCTTCAACCGGCTATTTTTAACCTTTAGTTGGCTTCCAGGTGGGGAAAATACCTACGGTGGTCTATATATACATATATAAATAAGGGGATCAATGCCAAAGGTACTTTAGATGGCCACACAACAATCGCAAACTGATTTCGGATCCACTTCTACGGGCCCTGAAGAGAAACCATGAAAAGTACCATCAGCAGAGCCTGATATACCGAATAAAGGTATCAGGAAACCTTGTACGCGTACCTTCCAAACTCACTCAGTTAATGAGTTAAAACCGTTCATTTCCTGATTGTGGAAATCTTCAGGTCTCAACTCACAACCAAAATGTGAGTGTAGGTATTCATTTTCGTAAACTACAACTGCCTGGAGCTCTGCGTAACCGACTACCATTTGTGGCGTCGTTACAGAGTTCTGGAAACCAAAAGAAGGTTAATAAACATGTTAAAACAATCCCGGAACACACAAACACCAGTTATTAAAACATTCTCACAATCCTAGCAAAAGAAAGTCGACTACAACATTCCTGTGTAGCGATAATCGTTAACTTGTAGCGTTACTCGAACGCAACGTGAAGCGACGAACAAAATAATATCACCTATAATAATACGAGCACAACACAAATAAATAAAAACCAACAAGGCAAAAATGGACGATACATGACACCTCTCAGCAAAATAACAACTCACCCCTTCGACGACCGGAATAAAAAAGCCCCGCTCAGACCCTCGCCAGACTTTATATAGAAAACCCTGAGCATGCGTAGAAACCCCTAATTTTCGGCCCCGCTGTATGAAACCTGCGTATATGACCGCTTGGATGCGTAAACTTTTCCCGCAAAAGAAATTTCAATTATTCAACTTTAGTGTCTATTTCATCATTTCAAGTAACAAATAAAGCTCACTTTCGTTTGAACTCATCTCTCCTCATATTAGCGTCTCTCTAGCGTCCCTGCGTATAGAGAAGCTGGGATGCGCAGAAGTTTTCCCGCAATAATGCATTTACTTTTCTAATGACAATGATTATTCTAACATAACATGTAACAAACAAAGTTCATTATCCTTTGAATTTGACCCCTACTCATTTTAGCAACATAGCGGTCATAATTCTTCTTCTTTTTTTTTTCAACTTCCAGCCTATTCGATCCTTATTTATTAGGTTTTACAACTATAATGTTACCTCATTACAAAATAATTTGTGCAATTCTTTCCTCTTTAATTTATCTTACTAACATAATGAAATAAACCTATTTATTTCCTAAATTCTAATTAGAATGATCTGTTTTTTTTTTATTTAATTTCTTTTATTTCACACCTCAGCGCCATCTAGGTAACTCAAAGTGAACCCATTTTTCCGCTAGTCACTCAGAATTAATCTGTCAAATTTTAATGTCTAATCGTTTAAATAGTTGTCAATGTTTTCCAGAGAGAGCGCTGTTTTCAGTTTGTTTAGAAAATCTAATGACTAATTTCTAGCTGTCTGATGGCGAAGATTAACCTGAGTTTTTTTTTTGTGCTTTAAAAAGGACACTACACTCGTGTTCCAGTACAACACTCTAATTCAACTCTCACATCTATTGAACCCGTTTTTAAGGATTCGTTTTGCCGAGAGCAGTCGATAACAAACAGAGGTGCTTTATCCTTAAATTCTTGCGGACTTAGCAACGGCGCTTGACTGCGGTTATAATACGACTGTTGGAATTTAGCATACTGATCGTATAATATAGCGAATTTTTCAGCTGCGAAACTAACATTAGAACTTTCATACGGAAAATAGGTTGAATTTAAAAAAACTTTTACATCTCTTAAATGACAATGATCAAAGTGTGTCATATCTTTGTTAGTCATATTTTTTCTATCTGTTTTTAATCCGATAACAACATATCGTGGCTTTTCAATTTGAGATGAAGTTTTGATTGCCCAGGAATGTTTTGATGTTTTCGGTAAAAGTGGATACTAATAAAGATCCCAGTTTCTAAATGCTACCTAAATAGCACGATCTTTTTCCAAGCACTTCATTAAATTTAACCTTTCCCGATCAGAAACTTTTATATGTGGCATACGCCATACTATTTTAGATATCGTAATGTTATCTATATATTCATTTGTATTTAATGTTACGCTATTTAAATTAGTATTGGATCTCAAAAGAATAAGTTCATGCTTACAGTTTATAACTATTTTATTGTAATCCTCTGCAAAGCCAAGAATCTTGTTTAAAGGAATGCATACAGAAAACGACCCATGCGTAACTTTTGTACCGTTAACATCCCAACCCCATGACTTTGACATTCTCGATTCATGTTCATTTAGAGATAAGAGAGATTTCATAGTAGTTGTAACTCCAGCATTTTTAATTTTGTCTATTTCGATTCCATTAAGCTCATATCGAATATCTTGAAACAAATGAAGTATAGGGTTATTAGTAAACTGAACACTGGCCACCGGTAGTTTTGTTTCTCTGTTGACTACTACCATGTTTCCCTCTATGTATAAGGCACTCTCAGAAGGTAACACGTATAGATCTTGTTGGTTTATTGGTATACGGATTTCATCATTAAAATTGAAACTTGTTACGTAAGGTTTGTAGGAATGGAATTCAAAACTTTCTATTGTGTTATCGTAGCCGAAAGTTTCTGTTAAGTTTAGAATACTCATTTTAATAAACCAATAGTTTTAAGAAATTCTTTATTTTCCTTGGAAAGCCTCGTAAGCTGATTTTTAGGTGTTCTTTTCTTGACAGCACAATGCGTACTAATAATTGTACTGCGCGAAACTAATCTTTTATTGAAATCTATCATCTTTTCCTGAGATGCAAATATATCTGGATCTCTTCACCGCGTAAATTGATTAAGTTATCGTTTATATCCAATATTCTTAACTTTAAAGAGCTTAAACTGTTTTGATTAAGAGGAAAATAAATAACGTTTTTAGGTGTTTCTATAATCCGATAGCCTGGTGGTACATTAGGCACAAACTCGTGAATAATATGACTTGGTTTTCCGTTAATAAATGAACCACTCACAATGTCACATTCAACTCGCACTATAGTTGTAGAGAGAATGGACACAGGAAAAGGAGACTCTGTTAATATATTAGCTTGAATAGTTTCTTGACCGAAACCTAGTAAGTTACCAATCGAATTTTCTTTATTAAAATACACATTTTTAGAACACAATATAGACGTCTTTAACGTATTATTATTACATGTCAGTGAAAATGAACATCCTTTCAGATGTCTTTTCAGGTAATCGTCGAGGTCTTGAAGTTCGTATGACCCTTCAGGAATTTCAACTACTTCATTTTGGCCATAATAAAACATATTATTTCTATAGTCTATATTAGGTATAGAGTTAAAAGTCGAAAAATATAGTAACCCGCATTCATATTCACCATTTAGTTGAAAAGCTGGTGAATGATTTGTGATCAGGGTAGAAGAGGTTCAAGTTATGGACAAAGTGAAAGACATCGTGTGAATGATATGGTTTTTATTGAACAGAGATATTTAAACGGTTACTCCAAAATTGTTTTAAATATTTCAAACATAAATAACCGCAATTTACAGTATTAAACTTTTGATAAGTGACATAGTTGTATGAAATAATTTTATTTTTTAAATACTTTATTAATTCTATTGGAGGCTGAAGATCACCGTAACTATCGAAATATTCACAGTAATTATTATCTTTGACATAGGCTACCCAGTGAGTCCCTTGGTTTTCAGAACTATCTAAATTACTAATTGCGCACTCTACTCTATTCGAACGCTTTGGCAAATTATCTCTCATATAAACGCCACGGAAATGAGGAATATCTGAAGAGTGTTTTAAAATATCTATATTAGTGAGAGCACGTCTGGGAAGCCTGTCGACTAGTTTTTTGAGTATTCTAAACACAATCCCTTTCCATTTCTGTACGGTTTAATGTGCAATCCTTTTCCTAATGCAATAGATTCCATCATTTTGTTGTGACGTTTTGATTCGGTTAAGTTTTTCTTTGCAGCTTTGTAATCACCAACAGCTTTAGCTATCCCAGCAGCTCCTCCAGCCAATGATCCCAACTCAGAAAGTCCCGCAAAAATAGGTATCAGTGGTAATATACCGCCAGTTTTCGGAATCGGTATTAAACGCGGAATATGAATTTTACTGTTTCTAGTAAATACTTTCTTTGCGAGCGCAAGAGCTCGGGTGATTGTAGTGCCTTTATCTTTTGATTTGTTTCTTTTCAGTTCCTTCCGCATCTTTGTAACCAAACCTTTAAATGATTTTATGCCTGCACCAGCTTTCATTTTAGATTTCATCACTTTGCTAACTAACCATGAAGCAAGTTTTTCTCCTTTGCCAGCACTTTTCGACTTCAACCTCTGTTTAGCCATTTTATAAAGTTCTAAATCTGCGCGGTGTCGATCTGTTAGAATGTTTATCATAAGCTATATCGTGTTTCATGCACGCGTCATCCAATTCATTAACTCCTTTATCACCTCTTAATAACCGTTTATGCAATTTAGTGCCTGGTCCGCAATAATTGTAACCAGGTAAGTGTAATTCAAAAGGCAAGTGATTAATTACACTGTTTAAAAGTCCTCTTCCTTTCATATCCTATATGTTAATGACATTTTTTGTGCGAGCAACTATATAAATATATTCATACAATGGCACTTCTATTAATCCAGCTGTTCTCACTATCATTAAGTCCTAACCACTTAACGTATAATTTATTCCCTTTTTTTTTGACCACCTTTTCAATGAGATAAACGTCCGGGTACTTAGTTTTTTGAAGTTCTTGTTCGTAAAATGTGCCCAGAATAGTGTTTCCTCGCTGATCTTCTATATGATACGTAAACGGTTGAGTGTTACTGACTTGTTTAATAGTAAATAGCTCTGTTGACCAATTAGGCGTATAACGTTTATGGAAAGCGCTTTTATACTTGCTTATACGTACACGATCTCCCACATTGAATTTATTTAATTTATGATGTAGATTTTGTTGACGTTTCTTAATATTGTTCTTTACTTCCGATTCATTCTCAAAATTAACATCATTTGGTCTAAATTTTGTTGTACTATGAAAAGTTTCATTATAAGATTTGACTATATTAGTACGGGCGGTAGTGTCACCCGATGTATGGAGAGGTCAAAATTTGGTATCGGATGAATTCACTTGGCACAGATGTATCCTAGATCAAACTCAGCTGATTTAGCCCGGTAGCCATCAGCCACCCCCTGGTGGGTAGGGAGGGGGGGTATTCAAAGTTACACGCCGCCGCGCTTGAGATAAAAAATTATATCGGCTTCAGTTTACCTATCACTTCGAGTGTGGTATCATTTTCTGATAAACCATAGATGTGGCTTTCATTTTTGATATAATAATTACACTCTTTCATATAATTTTATTGAGATACATAAAGAAGTTTCACAACATCAGCTTATCTTTTTGTTTCAACACACAATATTTTATAATATATGTACAACATCATAATTAAAAAAAAATACGGTCCAATAGCCCAATTTATGCAGATTTAAAAAACATATAGTTTTAATTTATACCATTTATTTGAGACGAGTAGAATAAATAAATACACCCGCGCGGCAGCGCGAATTAAGACAGCGGGCGGAACTAACTGAGGCGAAAACTCGCCATGAAGCATTAAAATTTATCTACTACCTCGTGTGTGGTGTCATTTTTTGATCAACCAGACATGAGGAATTCATTTTTGGGACATTTAATATACAGTTTTCTAAAAAAAAAGTAAAATGTTGTCGAAAATATCAAAACCGATTTCTATTTTTTTAAATGAAATAGTCAGTATGTTTGAAAATACTAAAGTTTTTGCAAAGAAAAAAATAACATCTCAAAGAACATTTATTCAGCTTTAAAAAAATAATAATATATATAGTTATCATACAATGTGTGTGAAAAAAAATCGAACATCCAAGTCAATATTTTAAAATTAACTACCTACGCTATTTATCAAAATTTTGAACATCTAACACTCACCAGTGGGTCTCATCTCAAGCAACCCTCCCCGTAAAGTACGGTGGGCTTGGCATTTGGGCTATTAGTAGTGCTTCTCCGATACAGAGGATGCTTAGCGTGTCTGTGACTCGGGTGAGAATTTGTCAGTCGAAAAAGCTAACCAAGCAGCATGGGACCTGATTTCGGTCTAAATTAGCCATCGCAAACTTTTGAAAACAGTCAAAATTCATCCGAGAAGGCCCGTTGCTCCCTTCACGAGCCCTAGGAGGGACTCTTTTAGATTCTAATACTTTAAGGATAGCAGTGTGCCTCCGCCACGGTCTTAAAGTCTACGAGCCGCATCCTTGTTGCCGCTGTGGAAATGCAGTCGACGACCTAGGACACCGCGGTCTGTGTTACCAATCCAGTGCTGGTCGAGTTTAAAGACATGCATCGATAACCTTTTTGATCCGTCGGGCTTTAGCACAATTTCATTCCCATCTTCGCTTGAGCCCACTGGCCTCTCTGCCTCAGATGAAAAGAGACCCGACGAACGCACTTTAGTACCGTGGCATCTGGGTCGTCCCTTGGCGTGAGATGTTACTTGAGTTGATACGCTAGCAAACTCTCATGTGCAAGGTTCTGCTCGCAAGCCAGGGACCGCCGCAGATCACGCCCAAACTATCAAGTGCTGCAAATACGATTTTTTAAAGTCAAATTATGTAGTTGTTTGCTAGAGAAACTTGTAGGCCGTGGTCATCTGACACAGATAAATTTATAAAAGAAGTGTCAGATAAATTAATCAGCGTCTCTGGCGACCACAGGCAAGGCTCCTTTTTTGCCCCAAGACTGAGCATCGCGGTGCAGCGGAGTAACGCTGCGAGTGTCCTCGGCACGATGCCGCAAGTGGGTGCAATGGAGGGCTTTACGAAAAGGGTCTTTTTCAAAAAAAAACATTGTTAAGGCGTTTAATTAAAACAAAACTTAATTCATTCCTTTGTGTAACGAAAGTTACCCATATAGTTTGTATGCCTAACTTTCGTTACACAAAGGATGCGATCGTGATTTTGTAGCGGGAAACTAATTCTGCGCGTACGAAGTCGCGGGCGTCCTCCCAGTAATGCCATAAATTATAATATGAACCATATGGACCTAGGCATAAAAATTTAGGTATCTTAGAAATGTAAACTATCGTCACAGTAGTATTTTTATATAGATATTACTGCGTTTATGCCATTATTACATTTTCCACCACAGTGGCATTAATTCGGTACATTTTAACAGTTTTATTCGACAGTTGCACCTAACACCGCAGTCACAGGACTTGCTCTTGAACCGAATTAGTTCCAGACAAGCTGTAGCAGCAACGGGTGCAGTATTCGGAATTGGTTTCCAATTGTGATTCGATTGTATTTCCAATCCGCTGGACTGGGAAGAAGAATCGGCACCATCGCTTGGCCCCATACGTGCACACCCTGGCAAACGGCTCTTAGGAGATGCTGCTGGAATCTGGCATCCGTAGGCGGAATATTCTTTAGTTTTGGGTCGTAAAATAACTCCGTTTAATCAATTCACCTTAAGTTTATCGTTTTTTTTTCACATAGACGTTTCATGATAACTATTTATAAAATATATATTTTTTTAAAGCTAAATGATTTTTCTTTTAGATATTACTTTTTTCTTTGCAAAAACTTTAGTATTTTTTAACATACTGACCATTTAATAAAAAAAATAGAAATCGGTTTTGATATTTTCGACAACAGTTTACTTTTTTTCTAGAAAAATGTATATTAAATGTCCCAAAAATGAATTCCTCATGTCTGGTTGATCAAAAAATGACACCACACACGAGGTAGTAGATAAATTTTAATGCTTCATGGCGAGTTTTCGCCTCAGTTAGTTCCGCCCGCTGTCTTAATTCGCGCTGCCGCGCGGGTGTATTTATTTATTCTACTCGTCTCAAATAAATGGTATAAATTAAAACTATATGTTTTTTAAATCTGCATAAATTGGGCTATTGGACCGTATTTTTTTTTAATTATGATGTTGTACATATATTATAAAATATTGTGTGTCGAAAGAAAAATGATAAGCCGATGTTGTGAAACTTCTTTATGTATCTTAATAAATTTATATCAAGGAGTGTAATTATTATACCAAAAATGAAAGCCAAATCTATGGTTTATCAGAAAATGATACCACACTCGAGGTGATAGGTAAACTGAAACCGATATATTTTTTTATCTGAAGCGCGGCGGCGTGTAACTTTGAATACCCCCCCTCCCTACCCACCAGGGGGTGGCTGATGGCTACCGGGCTAAATCAGCTGAGTTTGACCTAGGATACATCTGTGCCAAGTGAATTCATCCGATATCAAAATTTTTACCTATGGTCGTTACCGCCCGTACTATATCATCTAAAGGTTTTCCAACCCATTTATAATTTCCAATTAAACTAAAATATTTGTACAGTTTGTTTTTAAGCGTCTTTATTAACCTTTCAACAATTGATGCCTTTTTAATTGAATAAGTTGAATAATGATTTATTCCTAAAGATTTTAAATAACAATCAAATTCACTATTGTAAAATTCTTTTCCAAAGTCTGTCTGCAAGTTTCTAGGAATTTGGATTGCTGACTTTATAATTTGTTGAAATGCATTTTTAACTTCTTGTCTAGTTTTCGATTTTGTCGGAATACACCACGCGTACTTTGAAAATGCATCAATGACAACTAAAATATATTTATTTCCTTTATTTATTTTATGGAATTTTTGTAAGTCAATCAAGTCTGCTTGCCACAAATCGTGAATGCCTTTTAAAACAACTGCTCGTCGCTTAAAGTTTTTGCGAGATGATCTGTGGATATCGTTCACTACTTGTTCTTTTGCCATTGCTTAATTGTTTGACAATGTTATATACCTCGTTTTTTGTATAAAAGTTCAATTTCAATTGAGTTGCAAGCTGATGAATTTGAGAATTTATAACTTTGATTAAAGAATCTAGATACTTCTTGTCATAAATGTTCTGAACGAGCTGATCGACGTACTCCTTATTTACTGCATCATCAGCCGACAAAGGATGAGCAACACCTTTTAATCTCAGTGATTGTAAATCAAAATCTCCGTCTTCTGAACGAAGCAAAGCCTGATTTTTAAGTTCGTTGACTTCAGATACACCTGCTACACGTAAACGTTTATGAACATGGTGACCAAATTTATCTATGTTCATTTTATGATATATTTTTACGCCAAAAGTTCTGCTTCGACTAACGATAATAGTAAAGTAACTGCTTTATATATTATCATTGTTCACTAATCCCGCTTCTTGTAGTTCTTCAATAATAGATATGATTTCATTATCCAATCCTGTATTACCAGCATCACGAGAAGCTATAAGTAATTTTAACCTTTCTACTAATTCGTTTGGGTTATCCAAATATACATATGACACATCGTTTTTAACATTTTTCATCGTCGGTAATCCTTCACCACTTACTGAACGTTCTTTAGCTAATTTAAAAAGAGGTCTTATTACATATAAATATTTCATGCCTTTGTTGCTTTTTATTGGTTTATTAGGATTAAACTCTCTTCTATGTGCATTAGTTTCTAATAATAAGGTTTTATAATTACATCTATCATCCTCAGTTACAATATCTAAATCCGGTACTTTCTTATATAGGAGTTCGAATAAACCTGGCGTTAAATAGTAAGTATGACCATTTACTTTCAGTTTTTTGTCATTTGTAGTGTATACCGGACAGGTTCTCAACATTAGCTTGTCCCGTTCCGTTCGAATACCAAAAGGTATATTTAAGTTGGTAATATATTGCTTTTGAAATTTAGGATCGTCACGAGGAGAAGCGTAAGAATCAGTCGTCTTAAATGAAATATTATTTGAAGAATCCTGATCATTAAAATGTTCACTTTCCACTTCATCGCTTACATCACTTTCATTATCTTTTGATGTCTCATCCTCATCATTTTTATTAACAAGGCTAGATTGAGAAAAAATCCTCACAACCGTTTGATCAGTTATAGATTCCTTCTTTTCTTCACTTGGGCTATATTTAATTCTTTTTACTAACTTTCCCCATTGCAATCCGTCATCAAAATCATCATCATTAGTATTGAAGTAATTATTCTCATTTTTAACTTTAACTATTTCATTAAGCGGTTCTGTAATTGGTTTTAAAACAGATTCCAGAATCATATCATTGTTTGTTTTTACATCGCGAATAAGTTTAACCTTCTTTTTAACTGCTTCGGCTGACCGGAGTATCTTTTCCTTTAGCACTTTATCTTCATTAACTTTCTCGACTTTCGAGCTCATGTCCGTTCTCTTTGGATTCATTTAATATAAAAAACGATTATTCGAATACTATTCAAAAAGTATGTACTTAAGTATATTAATCTACAATAATGAATGTATCAAACCCCATTCTATAACATCCAGAATTTTTGTTACAATCCTTGTTTATAACCAAGTAGCTGAAAGGTGCGTTCCATATTTTAGCGCAAATTTCACGAAACTGCGACCATGACATATCGGTTCCAACGTGCTCATCATAAACATGACGTAAATTAACATCATCTTGCTTAAAAAGAATTATTAAATTAGCATTATCCCTTATTAATTGTTTTGGTACTTTACTGTACGTTTGATTTAAATAAAAGCTATCAATATTTTTATGTCTTCCCATTGCAAAGTAATCCCTTATGTTGTTTTGGTTTTCACAAGCCACATCATCAAATATCATGATTGAGTTATAGTTAGCTTCGTTTGGGCTAAGTATTTCTTCATTTTCACAATATTTTTGAAATTTAACCGTTGGAACTAACGCTAATACTTCTTCTAAAAATCGATACATAGGTTGGAAAAGGGTTTTTGAGTAAACATAAACATTTTCGTACCGTAACCCTTGTTCATGAAGTAAAAGACCAACAATTAAATTAGTTTTTCCGCAATTAGAAGGACCGCAAATTGCGAGCTGAAAAAACAAGATCCAACTGCAAGCTCTGATTTTGTTTTACAAACTTCATACCTATTTCTTCAAAATTTCTCAAGCAATGCATAGGTACGTTTTACTTGCATGAAAGACTTATTTTAATTAAGGGAAATCACGACTACGTTTTTACATATATATAACAATTTTGATGCGATTGTTTTTAGCTAATAATTCCCGTTGCGAACGCGCACGTTAACGCGATCATTTAATTTTGCGCAAACCCAATTTACGTTACGACGTGTTATTTGTTAAATACGCATGTTAACGCGAGAGATAATCGTTTTATTTTAAGCACAAACCTAATTTCCGTTACATGTTGCGAAACGCGCACGTTAGTGCGATTATTTCATTTTGCGCAAACCCAAATTTTGAAATCCACAAAATAATATTGGGCATTTGGATCACACGAGTGAGGAGGGCGAAATTTTCGCCGAACGAGGTGGGCCAGAATGCCCAATATTATACTACTTGAGATGACGAGCACATAACTAAACTAGGTCATCTTACCTTGATAGGTTAGGTTAGGTTAGAGTTGCATCAAGGCGCGAAGCGCCTCAGCTACGTGGCAAAAAGGAGCTCCGCCAAGCGGAGCTCCGTCGACTTTGTCGGACATTTTGTACAGTTTTTGAGCATTAAGCATGCTAAACATCATACAATATTTTATCAGGCGCTTATTTGAAATATGAAAAATTATATAATGCTAATTAATATAATGTACCAGACACAAATGATAACCAACCCAAAACTTCTGAAAAGTACACAGAAAGGATTAAATAACACAACAAAAATAAAATCAATTAAAATTCACACAGTAAAATTAATAAAACCAGTTGTCTCACCAAAATACCTAGATTAATAATATTTATCTAAAAACCCGATCCCTGTCGACTGAAGTATCTCTATACTAATGTGCAGACCCCAATCGTCCCCTATCATACATAAAAATACGGAGCTTTCACGTTGCATTCCCTTACATGACAAGAGGCAATTCCCCTCAGAATAAGTATTACCTATAGGTACCCTAAGTAAAACTTTTCCCTAAAACCTCGCGAATCGAATTTTAATAAATTTGTAACTAAAACCCATTTTATAAAATACCAATGTAACTTAACTTCAACAATTAACCTGACTACCTACACCGCAATAACCGTATACTACAGAACCGCAGATAAATTAACGTAAATACTCACTAATAAATAATAAAGGAAAGATGGTTGAGGTAAGGCTGCTACGCGACGTAGTTTAAACTACCTAACACCCTTAACCGGTCCGCAAATACTAAACTGTAACTAGTAAGCTAAATATCACTGCTATAATAAATAAAAAAGTTATATTGTTAACGTAACGCTCTTCTCCTATACGTAAAGTACCGGGAAATAATAACCGTAATCTACACAGAAGGATGTAACGATCCACAATACACGAACACGATAACACGATATAAAAACCAAAGTAAATTATCACGGATAAACATACCGTAAATATCAATTATACGTAACGAGTATAGCTAAGTATCGAGCGAGAGAGACCTAGCCTAATCGCCTAGTTGTTGCTTCTTCGTAGTCCCGCGCTAAGTGTCTGTCCTCCGTCCTTCTAGCTTTCCTTTACCCCTCCCTTTTTGGTTGAATTCAACATCCAACGTTTTCCACAGTGTGTTACTTCCTGCAATTTCGTCCTCAATCCTGCAATTTAAATCCTTACACACCCCATATAGAGTGCATTCCATAAACTGTTTGTTCTCTTTCTCTTTCTGTTGTATAGCGTCACTCCTCACACGGACGTTTGAGGACGTTTCCCCGAACACCCCTTTGATGAATTGGACAAGCCATCCATGTGGATCGCATACAGTGAACAAATTAGGAAAATACTGCTTAGACGTAAAAGCTTCGGTATAAATACAAATGCAACATAATTAATAGTAATTAGAACCATTGTTTAGTCATAAATAGATACATTATATGTTGTTATAAATAAATTTGAGGACTGACCATTGAACTTGGCACCCATTTAGATCTCACTTCTTTTGTCGTTGAAGTCAAGAACCAACATAATATTGAACTTGGCTCTCATTTCACATTTATGTTTTTGATGGGATATCATTACTTTTTGTACATAAATTATTAGTAGGTACTTATTTATAACAAAGTTAATACCAAATGGTTTTTGTTAAACTACTGTATTTTCCGACATCTAAGTATAAGTTAAGTGTTCCTAATAAAATCGATTAAGTGAAAATTTTAATAAAATGATAAAAATTTACCAGTTTCTGATTTATTCCTTTGTATTCACCTAATTACCTAACTGCATGCCAAATTTGAACTTTCTAGGTCATTTGGAACTGGGTTAGAGTTTTGATCTGTCAGTGATAAAAATGACGATTTTTGGACATTAATATCTAAATAACCGTTTGAGATGTGTTTATAAAATTTGGAGCACTTATGTATCTTGCAAGTCTCAATATATGAGCCAAATTTGACACGTTTATCTGAAATAGTTTTTGAGTTATGAGGGGGTCAAAAGTGGCTCCAAATGGTTCGTGTAATATTACACACGGTGCTGCTTGCTAGTTCTGTTAGCTTGAACTTGGCTTGACACGCTACCGCGTGTCTAGATCAGACACGATAAATCACAACCGATTGCGCAACAAACACGATTGGATTGGATCTTGTGTGGGAACGTGCGACTCTACAATGCAACGTTGTCCTTAACAACATTGAAGACTTACAAAATTTTTGGACAGTTGAAGACGTAGCAGAGAGTTCAAGCATATCACAAGAGGATCTAGAGTACCTACAATATTACAAAGATACAACAAAGCGGAACGAAGAAGGTCGCTACGTTATCAACCTCCCTTTGAAAGCAGAATTAGAAGATCAACTAGGTGCTTCAAAACCTATGGCCGTAGCACAATTTCGGCAACTTGAAAGAAAATTCAAACAGCAAATAAAATTAGCAGAAGCATACAAATCATTTATTTATGAATATCAGTCACTTCGACTGTCCCTACGTAAACTATCGGAACTGAATTTGAGCTACTTTTCAGCAGAGCGGTTTAAAATTTGTTTATTCTAGTTACCAAAATAACGAAATTTGAAATAAAAGGCATATTTAATAGAAATAGTTTAATTAATATTAAGTACATATATATGTTATACTATGTAACGGTTCAGATATGCCCGTTTAATTCGCGACTATATAATTCATTTCAGTTTACGCTCCAACGAAAAAAAATTAAAATACATTAAAGTTTAGTAGAAAAATTATATTCATTATATGATAACTTCATATCCAAATAATTATTAAAATTTAATCTCGAAATACAACCTTACTGCTATCATAATAAGGGCGCTTTTATTTCATGCACGTAAGAACGCGAGCTAAACAGAATCTCATGAACAATAATTACGGAACAGATTTAAAATATCAAACTAAAAATAAAGATTATTGATATATAGAAACGGGATGGAATTACAAATCGCACTGTTGGATCGGAACGGTGACAGTTCGAAATACGACTGTATTCTAAAATCAACCTTATTACAACTCCAATAAACTTGAAACAAGACTAGCAAGTTTTTGAGTTAATACTATTTTGATCTAGAGCGCTCACTGGCTCACTGCTCAGGCGCCGCGACGATTTGACGCCGGCGCTGCCTTTGTATTCTAGAGCTATTAATCGAGTTGGCGAGACGAGATGGCGCTGTTTCGCCGAGATTGGGGTAAACCATAGCCTTAATATATTACTTCGTATGGATTGGCCTCTAGTACAAAAAAACGGGCGATTAAATTGGTGCTAAATCTAAGAATCTAGCACCAAATCGTGACAGTGACGTTTCAACCTCGCACCAAGTCGTACGTACTAGTAAAATCAAAAATGCCATGTTGCGTCATAAGTAAGTGCTATAATTATACCTCAAAGATATCGAAAAACAAGGATGGAGTTTCTTTTTTTCCGGTAAGTATATTAAGTAATGTATTACTCGAGTTAAACCTATTAGACTAGAGGACGCCCGCGACTTCGTACGCGTAGAATTAGTTTCCCGCTACTCCCCCCATTTTTTCCCGTTGAGGGTCGATTTTCGGAAAATCCTTTCTTAGTGCTCACTTACATCATGAAAGGAACCCCTGTGCCAAATTTCAAGTTTCTAGGTACAGTAGTTTCGGCTGTGCGTTGATAAATCAGTCAGTCAGTTTAGCCTTTTATATATATATATATATATATATATAGATAGATAGATAGATGGTACTTTACTTCTGCTACCCAGGAACTTATCCCTTCTACAACACGGTAAAACCAATAATTAGCTGACTGACAGGGTCGATTGATCATCGTGCTGTGGTACTTGTTCACGATGTTCACTAGGCGCCACCAGTTTCCACTCGAATCTAGAGGTGAGACCAAATTTTTAATTTTCGAGAGGCGGAAAAGTTTGCCATCAGTAACCGTAAAGTTAGGGTACATCCTGGGAGTGTCACTACAGCCTTCGAGTATCTTAGGTGGTCCACGTCATCTATCCTTTGAGCCAGCATCCCGCCAATAGCGAAAGAGCTACCATCCGTATGGAGGTAGAAAGGAATGTTAAAGTCGGGGCACTTCAGAATAGGAGCAGTGATGAGAGCAGACTTCAGAGTGTTGAACGCCTCGTTAGCCTCCGGTGACCATTCGAACTTACATTCCTTACTCGTCAACTGAGTCAGAGGACGACTTTTTTAATGAACTTACGATACCAATCAGCCATGCCTAGGAAACGCTTGAGTTCTTTTACCTCGCAAGGGATACGAAAATTCATTATCACCTCCACCTTGGAAGGATCGATATGTAAACCAAAGCGGTCCACCATGTAAGCTAAAAATTTCAGCTCGCTGCGGCAGAATTGCAATTTCTGCATTTTTATGGTTAAGTTAGCGTCTTTTAATTTTTTGTGGACGCGATGGACAATATCCACATGCTCCTCAAAGGTCGACATGCAAACGGCCATGTCGTATATGTACGCGAACACCTTGTTATCAAATTCCGCGATGAACAAGCTGTCCATGAGCCGTTGCATCGTACCACTTGCTCCCACCAAACCGATACACATGCGATTATAATGGAATAGGCCCCGGCCTGGCACCGTGAAAGCCGTTTTTTCCTTCGAGTCAGGATGTAAAGGAATTTAGTGGTACGCTGCACTCAAATCGATGGAAGTGAGATACTTAGCATCTCGTAAGTTATCTATAATATAGTTGATGTAGGGCAAAGGGTAGTTATCAGTTTTTGACACCGCATTAAGACGACGGCTGTCCAAGCAGAGATGAACATCCCCGTTGGCCTTAGGTACCAGAGTAAGAGGGGAGTTCCATTCGCCAAAAGACCGTTCTACGACCTTATTTTTTAACATGCGCACTGTGTGTCGCCTAGAACAAGCTAGCTGGACAAAATTATTTTTTCGAGTATTTAGCTTCTAACATGTCTGTATAGTTGAAATAATAGTATTATTTATTTTAAAAATAAATGGAAGTCTAAAATATGGAAAAAATATAGAATAAAAGTGTTTTTATGAGAAAAAAAATTTTTTAATGAGGAAAACTTAAGTTATATACAACAACAATAAAGTAATATAAATAACAACCTAAATAACTAATTGCGTACATAATTATCTTTACGATCTGCCCATTAGTACCTACTTAACAATAAAAATTAATGCTATTGTACAGCTTACACCGTAATTGGATTCTAATGAGGACTAAGTTTTGATTTAGTCATCATCACAGTGTTCATCCTCAGAAGAATCCGTAATACAATAATCATCGGGACTTGTACAAACGCTATTTAAAGTATTTTTATTAATTACTATATTCAGTCTTATCTAAGACAGCTTGAAGTTTGATTTTAACACGCGTTTCTGTTATTTCTAGGTGTTCCTCCAATGATAAGCAGGCTTTTTTGGCTTTTCTATCACTACAAAATGAATGGAAATACCTGATATCCTGCGAGCATGCTCCACTTTCTTGTTTGTTTATAAGAATGAGACGTAGATTTTGAATCCACGTATTACGCCAATGCTTCATCACCTGTCAGACACCTTTGCTGCTTTTGATTACTGCACTGTCGGTCACTTAACTTTTCAGTTTCACGTATTTCTTTAATTAATTTGGCGACATTTCGTTTCCCAGATAGTCTAGAATCTAGACTCTAGATGATATTTCAGCAGCGACTAACAGTTCTTCAGATGTTCGTGACGAGATCAAATCTTCAACACGTCTACGTTTCGTTTTGGAACTCGCATTATCGAAGGCTGTAGTCGTCGGTCTCCCAGGACCCGGGGGGATATTGCCTAACGAAATTTTGACAATTGGTATCCGAATCAACTGTCATAGCCCATACAAAATCATGACAGATGATTCTGATTCCGAGCGTCGAACGCGTTAGGCAGTAAGGGGGCCGGTCGATGTTCTTTCGTGCTACTACATGCTTCAACTTGATCACATAAAACATTTAATGTCAAAACACCTTGTAGCCACTCCATATTGTTCGCCGAGAAGCGTTCTCGATTTCTTCGAGAATTATCCCATTTTTCTGCAAGTTTCGAGGAAAATCGGGAAATCACGGTTTTTTATCTTTGACAGACTGCTCCATTATGCCGCTTTAATTTTGAATTTTTAAAATATAAGCGAACAGAGCACCATTTCGCTCATTTTTTGAATGTTTGGTCCATTCTTTAAAATATTCCAATTTTGAAACTGTGAAACTCCGTTCTGAAAATAAATTAATAAATATAAGTTGGGCAAAAAAGGAGCAAAAAATATTACATTTGTCATAGTCTACAGGGATGTGGCTACTCCCTAAAAAAAAATCAACTCGGGGAGAAGTGGGGGTTTTTAGTTACAGTCCAATGAAAGCAAAATTGTGGTCATTATTTTATAATATTATAAGATATCGACATATATTATTTTCTTGAGTAAAAGCAGAAAGATATATAAATATAGTGATTTATAATATAGTACTTACCCTTAGTAGTCTAATCCATCACAAAAATTAACCCAAACTTGTGAAATTTCGCAACTAGACCTAATCGCAATAAAAGCTAAAATGCAACTAAAGTAATGCACTGAACGTAGTTTATTTATATACTTACCCTCATTACTCGTGTTTAAAATGATCTACGCCAAAACAATGCCTGCCAATGTAATCACCAACTAATATAGTAATTACCCTTATTAAGGTTTCCTGGATAAGCTAATGTTGTTTTTGTCCAGCTAGCTTATTCTGGGCGACACACAGTGATGCGGTCCAACTCCGCATCCAAGTATTTCAGCTTTTCCGGACTAAGCCTGTAATATTTTTGCTTAATCGGTCTCGCATCACCGGTGTTAATCACGTGTTGGATTAAAGACGTGCAACCTAGTCCTACCCTATCGGTGTTGATTTGGTCGAATAAGCTTTGGGTCGAGTTGAGTTCTCGTTTTTCGCAGGCGTGAGTTCCTCGTAGTTTCGCAAGCCATCCTCGCCACGCTAACCACAATGGTTTCGACCGAAGAAATAGAAGCCGGCAGACACGCAAGGATGTCAGGCGCGAGATTGAAGGCCTTCAAAAAATTAATCCCGAAATGTATCGGCAGCTTAATCTCCGGCTGGACGTGGTACAGAACTAATTGAACTTCCTCCTTGTATTGGACCGGTAAGTTCATGTAAAACCGACAAACGTAGTCAACGCCGTCAGCGACACGTAAGACGCGCGGACGGTCCAGAGAAGTAAAGTGTTGTTTTTGTATTATTTGTTAATTTTCATTTAAAAGAAGCAAGTTTTTGCTACCGGGTAAAGTCCCTATGAAGGCCCACCACTCGGGTACCCAAGATGGCCCAGGGCCCCGGGCCTTATTAAGTACAATAGAATATCAATTACTTTGGAACCTATAAGAGAAAATTTACCTACCGCCAATCAGCAGTGTTCTTATTTTTGGGTTCTGGTGTGGGGATAAGACAACTGGTGAAATAGCTAGCATAGAGGCATTCCATCGTAGGGTTGGCAGCACATTTGCAGGCTTGGGATTGCATATGTCTTTGGTCCGCAAAAGCCACTTACCATCAGGTGGTCCGGGTGCTCGTTTGTCTTCTCCATGACATAAAAAAAACATAAATAATTTTATAAATTTTCATAGAATACATGAAGTTTAATTTATTTTCAGATTGTACAAAAATGGAAACTCGCAATAGGAAGCGACGTGGTGAATGGATTTAGCAACAGCTTAAATCAGCCATTGAATCTGTAAAAAGTCGCCGTATGTCACAACGAAAGGCAGCAGCTACTTTCAGTATCCCAAGACGAACTCTCAGAAATCACTTAAAATGTGGCTGTGATGAAAAGACTAACTAATGTCCAAGAAAAAGATTTAGCAAGAAGAATAATACGATTGGCTCAAGTAGGTGTACCATTGACTCGCAAGATTGTTAGAAAGCAAGCTTACTTATTTTGTAGAGCACACGAAATACCAAATTCTTTCAGTGACAACATAGGCATTGCAGGTAGAAAATGGTTGAAGAATTTTTTGAAACGAAGCCCTGAAATTTCTGTTCGCAAAGCACAGTTTATGAACTCTGCAAATGCTCAAAAGTTGAATAAGCACATTGTGCAACAAAATTTCACGGCAATTAAACAATTGTATGACGAGTCCGCGACAGCCAGAACGTTTATACAATATTAATGAAAAGGGCTGTCGGCTAACCTTGCACCACCAGCAACAAGTTCTTGCACAAAAGGGAAGCAAGAGAGTCCTTTTTATTGCACAGGAACATGCTGAAAATGTCACCATTGCTATGTGTGTCAACGCTTCAGGTAATTCAGTTCCACCTATGATACTATTTAAAGGTAAAAGACTAAGGCCAGAATTTAACGACAATTTGCCTGATGGTACAATAGTTAGAATGGCGCCAAAAGGCAGTATGACTACTGAATTATTTATTGAATTTATTCATCATCTTGGAAACTTTAAGTCACTCGGGCACTGTTTGCTAGTTTTTGATGGAGCTGCTTCGCATTTAGATGCTAGAATTGTGGATGCCGCAGATGAAAACAACATCGTATTATATTGTTTACCATCAAACACCACCCATCAGTTGCAATTGCAACCACTAGACAAGTCGGTGAATAAATCATATGAACATCATTGGGATAAAGAAGTATTGTTGTACGCCTATCATCATCCAGACCGTAAGCCCACAAAGGTAAAGTTTAACAAAATTTTCTCTAAAGTGTGGCCTAAGTGCATAACTCAAGATAATATAAAGAACGGGTTTAGAGCTACTGGGCTCCATCCCTACAATCCAAATGCTATTCCCGAGGAAGCTTTTGCACCTTCTATCCTCACTCAGCGGCCTAGCCTGCATGAAACTCCTTTTAACTCAGTTGCTTCAGCAGATCTAGATTTTGAAGACTCAGCTGTTCATCAGCATAATAACTCTGACACGGATTGTGAAGAAACATTTCGTATGTCGCCATCATTATTAGCTAAAAATAATGATGTATCTGATTGTTGCCCTGAATCAAGAGCATTACGGCCTGTACCTCAAGCCTTTGTCTGAATATTTACCTTCACCTCCATATTCTCTTCAGCCACAAAATCATTCGCCAACTTACACATATAGAAAATTGGTTGATTACAGTTCCTCCTCTGAAACTGCTACTGAAGATATTAGCGAACAACCTACAGAAACAGTCATGAATTTATGCGATAGGGAGTCACAATTTTATTCTCCGATTCCCAGTACGTCTGGGTTAGGTCAGAATATAATACGAAGACCAGTGATTAATTCTTCTACATCAAGCTCAGACAATGAAAATATTAATATAAACACATTGCAGAATTGCTTTCAATATTGTACCAGGAACTGTAAGATTTATACATCATCAGAATCCCTCCGCCGTGTCTTCACCAAAATGGTCACAACGGAAGACCAGCGCTGGCTCTGCCAGCATCACGCTGAGTTGTGTCCATTTCGTGACAAACTACGACGTATGCTTTTGTGTCCAGAACCCTGTATGTGTTAATTAATGTTTGTCACGAATAAATAATTTCTTTTCTTTTTTTTTTTTTTTCAGAATCAGAATCAGAAGAAAAAGAACGAGATCCATCCACTCACACAGACCAACAGACACAACACATGCAAAAAAGGATCATCATTATGATGATTCTGACAACGTGCCACTATATAATTTAAATTCAAGTAATAAGGAAACACAAAAGAGGTCTCCGTTTCACGAACTTATACCAATACCTAACTTTGCAATAACCAAAAGTAAACCAAGACGAGAAGCAATTAATTATATTGGTCAAAAAGTAACCAAGGACTTCTTTAATGCTGTTCAAAAAAAGAAAGGAAAGGGAGCAAAGACACAAAAACCGAAGCCAAAAAACACTAAGAATCCAAGAAATAACAAAACAAACAAAACTGATAAAGTTGATGGGAAAGCAAAAACAAAGAGGGTAAATTGTAAAAAAAAGAAGCACAAGAGCAAAACAAAATAAGACTGAAAGTTGGTATTGCCCAGCTTGTAAAGCTGATCGAGTCGCAGACATGCGACAATGCATTGGTTGTACATTATGGTACCACGAGGAATGTGTTGGGCTAACGAAGAACGACGTAGGGGAATTCTTATGCCCAACATGTAACTAAGGGCCTTTTAAGCATTTCTCAAAGTTTTACCCGATATTCTGTAACGGAACGTTATCATCGTAACTGGCAACACCGAGCTACCCTCATAATATTTTATACAGACTTGCAGCTTTTCGATACGGTCGGACATTCGTTGGTTAATGGCTAATAATAAGTTGTTGTAAAAGAATATACATGTTATGATATTTAACTAAGTGCAGTTTTTCTGAGAACCAGCATCTCCATCTACGAAGACCCTGTGAGTGTTTCAGCTCAGAATTGGGATTATCGGTGAAAACGTAACGTTTTTACAACGCCCACCATATTGACAAGGTATATATTATTTTAAATAATACACATACACATACATAAACTCACGCCTTCATTCCCAGAGTGGGGTAGGCAGAGCCACAGACTCACCAACAACTCCAAAAACTTGTTGATAATTCTGTGACCACATTTTGCACAACCAGCCTAAGATGTTATCCAGTGTATTAGTGACAGGTTGCAAACCCATCGCCTAACAGCACTACACAGCCTTTAGTCCCTTAGTCGTCTATTACGACATCCAATGGAAGACATGGAGTGGCAACATTCTAAACCCGGCACCACACGGCAAAAATTGCATGTATTGGATGGCTGTTTAGGATGCTAGGCGATGTCGGGATTCTATTATATTTTAATTAAATCGAGGAGCGTAATGAAACCAGTTCAGATTCAGATCAAAGACAACTTTATTTTTCTTAAACCATAGACTATGACACATGCCCCTTTTTTAAAAAGAAATAAACTCTTTGACAGATGTCATTTGACATTGACGTTTCATGCTTATGACAGATGACATTTTATAATTACGACAGCATTTTACATTTATATTTTGCAAACATTAGCTTATTTATAAATTATACCATTTAACATTTCATTCCATCATAATGTTTTTTCATAATAATGGTTGCTTAAGTGAAATAATATACTTGTGACATATTTGACCCTAAAATATGATTAGATTAACGATAAACATGATAACTAGAACATATTTCAATGATCAAAACAATGTTTTGATAACCACATAGGCAGATGGAAACCGATTATGTTTCTTATTTATAATTTTTATTCAGATAATATACCATAAGGTAATGAAATAACATGTCGGTTTGGTTTAAAATTTCAATTAAACGTGCACTATCAGTGCCACAAACTAGCATTGCATGTAGTTTGACGCGCCACTCGTGTCACCGGTACTGAATAAACATTTTTTTCTTTGTTGTTGCGAAATGCTGTTAAATTGGTTTAAGTATAATTATATCATTGAAATAAAAGTGTTTTTAGTACAAACACAATGTCTTACAAATATTCGATTTATTTATGGTATGAAATACTTAGTCCTGAAACGGATGAAAACGGATTTAAATATAATACTTCGAACTGTTGCTATCGTGGTCTTAATGAATCATTACATGAGTCTTTCTCCTTTAATGCAATGATGTTGAACAACTACATATTGGATTTGTGTTCGAGTTTCAGAGAATAGCGGGTGACGATCAGAACGTTGAACAACGAAGACGAGAGACGCCGCCCCGGACGTCGGCTAGTGATACTGCGCGTCGGAATGAATCGAGCCGGAGAACCAGTCGACGCAGCAGCGAGCATCGTGGACGCGAGCATCGTGGACGCGAGCATCGTGGACGCGAGCATCATGGACGCGAACGTCGGGGACGAAGTCTTACGAAGAGAGGGAGCCGCCAGCGACAGACAAGTCGTTCTCGTAGCAGACGTCGTGCGCGTGAGCATAGTCGACACTCAAAAGAACATAGGCCTAGCCGCAGTCACGACAAACACGCGAGTCGTTGGAGTCGCTATAGCCGTGACCACAGTCGTGAACGAGGTAAGACTAGCCGCGATAGCCGCAGCCGTAGTCGACGAGCGTCAGTGAGGCGTAGTCGTAGTAGCCGTAGTCATAGTGGAAGGGTTGTTTATAGGCGTAGTCGTTGCGGTAGTAGCGATAAAAGAACAGACTTGTACACAAGGCTTAGATTGCTAGAAGATGAAGTACGTAGGGAACGCAACTTGATAAACACACGGTTAGGCAATGAGGCTAATAATACTGAACCTAGATCTATGGAAGTGACAAAGGACCAAAACATTAATCAAAATGCTTTAGTACCGCATTGTGCGCCTTTACCTGATACTGAAAAAAATTTCAAAGTGAGAAGCCTCTACCGGAACCTACTGATTTTTTTGAACAGTTTCAACTTTTTGCTAACTCTTTTAAAGGTAAGGGAGGGGATAGAGAATCGTTTCCTGTATTAAATAACGTTATACCGGAGTTCGATCCGTTATCCAAAGAGCAAACTATTGATGTATGGATTAGTAAAGTAGACGAAAGTGCGGAAATTTATAACTGGAGTGACAAGCAAACGGTTCACTATGCCCTACCTAAATTGACTGGACACGCCAAAACTTGGTACCAGGGCCTGCCTTTCATTAAGCATTCATGGTCAGATTGGAAGCAACTCCTGAGAGATTCATTTCCGTCCACTGAAAATTACGCAGAGTTGCTGACAGAAATGCTTGCTAGAAGGACACGCCCTGGTGAATCTCTTGAGTTATACTATTTTTCTAAGATTAATTTACTGAATAGATGTAAGATTTTTGGAAAAAATGCAGTTGACTGCATCATATTTGGAGTAGAAGATAAGGCAGTCCGTTTAAGTGCGCAGGCTGGAAAGTATGAAAAACCCAAAGAGACGTTACAGTTTTTCAAAACTGTTAAAAATCAGAATAGGGACTTTATTGACTATAGACGAGACAGCAATTATAAAGATAAACGATTACCTAGTAATACGCCAACTAATTTAAATAGTGTTTCATCTCGAAATAATGATACAACAAAGACTCGACCGCGAACCATCCCAATTGTTTGTTTTAACTGTAATGAGTCGGGACATCCTAGTTTCAAATACCCCAAACCCCTTAACAAATGTTTAGAATGTAATTATTTTGGTCATAATTCTACTGAATGTCCCAGGAAAAACTCAAATAGAGATAGTGGTAGTCAAAATAAAATCAAAAATGTATTAAAAGTTATTTGCAATGATAATGACAATGATAAATATAAAATATTGATAAAAATAAATAATGCTATGATTTTAGGTCAGGTTGATTTAGGGAGTCAAGCGACATTGATTCGGGAATGCGATGCTCGTCAGTTGGGTCTTAATTGGGTGGCCGGAGATGGTCCGCTCTTGAGAGGGTTAGGGAATGTGCCTTATTTACCGAAGGGTAAGGCTTTAGTTACCGTTGACGTCCAAGGAATTGTTGAGTCTAATGTGGAAGTTTTGGTGGTTGAAGACAATCTTATAAACACTCCGGTGTTGTTGAGTCACACTTTTACGGAGAGGCCTCGTATAAAAATAGTTAAGACCGCAAATGAGTTACAGTTCGAGCGTGTAAGTTCGAAAAGTGGTGAAAAGATTATTCTTAGCGTCTCACGTGATTTAGACCTGGAAATAGGTGAACTAAAAACCATCTCAGTTAAAACAAGTCAGGATTACAGCGGCAACATTTACGTGGGGGGATCAATAAGGGGACATTCCGGAATGGAATATTAACTGTTGCCCGGGGAGTATGAAGTTATTAATGGCAAAGGTTGTCTTCTTGTACAAAATGTAGGTATTAGGACTGTGCAATTTAGAATGGGTGCTCTCATTTCACGAGCTACAGCTATCGGATCTGAATTAAATGTACTTAACGTAACACAAGAAACTAACACTACATCGAACCCCCAATTAAATTGTGGTGAGCAGTTAAGCCCTACTCAAAAACAAAAATGCTTGGACTTGTTTTCAAAATATAAGGATTGTTTCTCATATGGTCTTCACGATTTGGGTTATACGGCAATAACAGAGATGGAAATCCAATTGAAGGATTCCACACCGGTGGTATATAGACCTTATTGTCTATCATATTCTGAACGTCAGTACGTCAGTGGCCTGGTTGACCAAATGTTTGAAAGTGGTATAGTGCGAGAGTCCAACTCACCTTACGCGAGTCCAATTGTCTTGGTACAGAAAAAGTCGGGCGAGAAGCGTTTATGTGTTGACTATCGCGCCCTCAATAGTCGTACCAAAAGGGATCACTACCCGCTACCACGTATAGAAGATCTATTAGATCAATTGACAGGCCAAACACTATTTACTACGCTCGACTTAGCGTCGGGCTACCACCAAAATGCTATTGCCAAGGAATCCAAGGAAAAGACAGCGTTTGTCACGCCCGATGGGCAGTACGAATATAATCGTATGCCCTTCGGACTGGCAAACGCACCTGCAGTTTTTCAGAGGGCTATCCATAAAATTTTAAATAAATCTAAAGTCCCGTATGTAGTTATTTATATGGATGACATTTTGGTCCCATCCAAAACTTTTGATGAGGGTTTGCAACGCCTGGAAGAAGTTTTTCGTTTATTACGTGAAGGAGGGATTACACTTAAAATAGAAAAGTGTCACTTCTTTCAGGAGAATATAAACTTTTTAGGTTTCGAAATAGACAAAACTGGGATTCGTCCGGGAGAACAGAAAACTCAGGCTGTAACTAAGTTCCCTGAACCGTGTAATCAACACGAGGTTAGAAGATTTCTAGGTTTGGCAGGATTCTTCAGAAGGTTTGTCAAACAGTTTGCATTGATAGCCAGTCCCTTGACAAATCTCCTGAAGAAAGACGTCCCATGGTCGTGGGGTGATACTCAACAAAGCGCCTTTAACACGCTCAAGCAGCTGCAAACTGAAAGACTAATATTAGCGCTTTATGACCATAAAGCAGAGACCCAATTACACACAGATGCTTGCAAATTAGGACTAGTAGGTATCTTGATGCAAAAATCAGGATCTGACCAATAGAGACCGATTGCCTATTATAGTCGCCAAACAAATCCGGACGAACAAAAACTCCAATCGTTCGAATTAGAAACACTGGCAGTCATAAGTTCCTTAAACAAATTCCGCCCTTACTTGCTTGGTATAAAATTTAATATTGTATCGGATTCCAATGCCTTGCGCTCGACGTTCACGAAGAGAGACCTCGTACCACGTATTTCCAGGTGGTGGATCCAATTCTTGGAATACGATTGCAGTGTAGAATATCGCCCTGGCGAAAGAATGGCCCATGTGGATGCGTTAAGTCGGGGACCTATTGCATCAACCTCTGACCCTATACCTACTCACACTCGATATTCCCTTGGATGAGTTTCGACAGACCGGCCTGCACTTCCAGTGAAGGAAGTGATAATGATTAGTTAGTATACTAGATTAACTGTACAACTTCACCATTACGTAGGTATTAAAAAATATATATTATTCAGCGGGAATAACTTTGTTATGGATTTTAATTGATGTTACGTTAGTCATCTTGATTGAAAATAATAATAAATTAATTTAATAATTATACAAATTATATAATAATAATAAATAGTAATATAATATAACATTGATGATAATAATGATATTTATTAACGATAATAATGATAATGGTAATGATGATAAAGTTATTAAAATATACAAATTCTAATGCATAGTAATAATTGATGTTATAGTGATGATGATTATGATGAATGATGAAATGGATTAATGATGATATGGAGTACTAATGATAATTATGGACTAGTGATGATATGGATAAATTATGATAAGGATTAATGATGATGTAATACTATGATAAATTAAGACAATGTGATGTAAATTATAATAGATTTGTGCTGATATTAATTGATGAAATTTAGACAAAATATGCAAATGAAAAAAAATCTTTTGTTTTAAATTGTTTACACTGTTTAATTAAAACGAGGGGACTTGTTTTGTGACGGATGGCCGACTGTAATGGAACGTTATCATCGTAACTGGCAACACCAAGCTACCCTCATAATATTTTATACAGACTTGCAGCGTTTCGATACGGTCGGACATTCTTTGGTTAATGGCTAATAATAAGTTGTAAAAGAATATACATGTTATGATATTTAACTAAGTGCAGTTTTTCTGAGAACCAGCATCTCCATCTACGAAGACCCTGTGAGTGTTTCAATTCATAGGTTTTTGGTAACAAAAAAGGAACTTTACAAACAAATATTTTGGGACACATTAGAATATTATTTAATTATTGCATAGTTTGATGTTCTTTACCTAACTCTTTGGAGATGTCACTTTTAATGTGGCAATTTTTTTGAGAAATGCTCAATTAAGCTTTGGATTTTTGTTAGTTCCTGTTTTTTTTCGTACTCCTAATAAGGCCCACCGAAATTGTGGAGGTTTTTTTTTTAATTTAAAGTAATAACCTTGTTTTTATCGAAATTTATTATTAGAATAACGGCAAAAAAGTGTTATTTACTAATTTTAGTATGCCATTTTTGTATTGTATTTAGATTAAGTTTGTGTAAGCCTAACATGGCCCACCGTACAATTTATGACTAAAAAAACGACTAACCAAAAAATACCGCTGTCCGGGTTTTGCATTGAAAATAAAAAAGAATTACTGATGTAAGACGGGTTAAATATGAGTTCAAGATGTGGACACATGAACCAAGCTCTAGGATATAAACGCTCCGTGTTGAAATGCGTGAGATAAAGTGAGTACCTAAGTGTAAATTGAGCCGGTTCAATGTCGACGGTTTTAAATCAAAGATGAGAGAGTAATTTACAAGTTATTAGAAGTACACCGGCTCCCAAGAGTATGGGGCGTGAAGCTCGTTCGCTCGTTAAACAGCCGCCACGCAACTCAGCTAGAAACCAGCGAGGAAAACTTCCAAACAAAAGAAAGAATGAACTAAATGAGCAGGTATTATACCGGGGCTCCTGTCGTATCGCATAACGTTTTTTGTCCTAAAAATGTTTGGCCGAGAATGTTTGGCATACTGTTGAATGGCATACTACTCGTTTGTACTAATATTTTTTGCGCATATTCATTTAAAGTCCTAAAGCAAGTTTGTCCTAATATTGATAACTCTAAAATCTAATTACCTAAAGCATAATATTCCTAACATGAATTGTCCTAAGAATTATATTGCCTATTATTAAATTGGCTACAATTACAGTACCTTAAACTAAACTATGGTATGGTGAAGTCAGAATCGATACGCATTCTACCTTCAGGCAGGTCAGATTTCGGTTGGGGTGCAGGCCGGATTCCTCCACGTTGGCCTGGGTGTTGCAGTCTCTCTTGATCTCGATCCGGAGAGAACGCAGCATCTGGGCTGGTGCACCCTGGGCATTGGCTGAGACTTTCTCCTTATGGGAGATTCTTTCAGCCCATGGCTAATATCCGGCACGGGGGTGGTGACAGGGGTTTCTCGAAGGGTTGCGGTTGTGTGGAGACTACTTCTGCCCCGGAAAGTTTATTTCTGTCACCTGGGGAGGGATGGTGACGAGCGGCTTTTCTTAGGAAAAGCAGCTTTGTCCACCAGTAGTGGGCGGCGACAGAAGTCGTTGGAAGGGGCGGTTGCGTGTGCCTACTAGGCCGTTTCCGCCCTGAACAGCTTCCATCTGTTGCCTTTTGAGGATTGGTGACTGGGGTAGTTTGAAGGGTCAGTTGCGTGTGCCTACGAGTACGAGGCCGTTTCTGTTCCCGGAAAGCTTAACCAGTCGCCTGGAGGGGGCAGTGACAGAGGTTGTTGAAAGGGGCGGTTGCGTGTGCCTTCGAGACCGTTTCCGCCCTGGACAGTTTCCTTCTGTCACATTTGCGGTTGGTGTCTGGGTTTACTGGAAGGGAAGGCGCGCAATGAGGGCGTGG
Organism: Acleris cristana; assembly: GCA_948252455.1. NCBI lineage: Eukaryota > Metazoa > Arthropoda > Insecta > Lepidoptera > Tortricidae > Acleris > Acleris cristana. The sequence continues at coordinate 47,435,563 of OX411771.1, read as the reverse complement.
CTCTTTTCCCTGAAAGTACTCGCATGTCACCCGAGGGTCCTTCTTCGTGTCTTCTGGAATACCGGGGGACACTGTAGTTATTGGTGGGACAGCTCTGTGGTGGGATGTGTTTGAAGGGTATGGGACCAACCCAATGGGGTTGGGTATCCGGAAAGCACCATCCACCACAGGCAGACCGTTGAAGGGAACCCGAACTTCTTGTAGAGCCAGTGGGTTGGAGGCCCACATTGCACGGCTTTACCGGTCTGGGGAGACGGTCGCGGGCTGTTCACAGCCGTCTCCTCCTTTGGCGGAGAAGGGGGGGCTCTTCGGAGCAGGCCGGGAGGCGCGTCAGTGGAGAATGCTTTTTAGCGGTTCCGCGGTGCCTCACTACTGGCCAGGGAGATTAAACGCCGGAGTGGTTTTAGACGGTAGTTCTTTTGAGATTCCGTCATACCTCCCATTGCACAGCCATCCCCAGGCTGGGAGAATGCGTAAATTGCATTTCCAATCCGTCAACAAAAAAAAGGTCAGATTTCGGTTAGGTTAGGTACGACGACAAGCTAAGCGAGGAGGAGTGTTAGGTAGAACTGTGACCCTAACGAGCGAGCGGAACGCCAGAACCAACAAGGTTGACAAGGTTTTTGTCAATTTTAGCACATTAAATATTAGGAATATTACAATTATGCACATCAATCATTCGACAGTTGAATCTTAGCCACATCAAACTATAGGACAAATAATATTTAGGACAAACGATAATAGGAGCAACAATTTCGGACGATCAAAAATATGCAGAACAAAGTGTATGCCATACGTTAATAGGACAAAAGACGTTATGCGACGCAACGATAGGACTAATATTGTATGCCATCCGATATAGACCCATTATACCGACAGTCTTTTTCGAATACTAGTCTATAAGTAGTCGACGGTAGGCGCCAAAACGGAGCTCCGAGCGCGCAAGGGCGGACGCCTTCCCCGTCTTCATGTAAATAAACCAAAAAGGTGACATCCCACTTTTGGGGTGTTACAATCATCATTATTACTTAAAGTTACTTTTTTACTTCTTGGGTATATAACACATGCTTAATTGATTTAATTGTATTAATTTTACACCTCAAAATCTTGTTTCCATGTAGGTAATGTTTTATTATACTTAGATAGATTTAACGTTTTTGTAACTGACTTACAAATACCTTTCGCCTTTATTATTTCATTTTTTTTACTTCTTATACAGTAAAGTTTGGCTCTTAAGCCAATAAATTCTGTTACGATATCTCCTCCTAATTTGTCGTTAAAAAGTCCAGGGATTATTGCGTTAACTCGAGGCAAATTAAACTCATTATTAAGAGGATAGTTACTTGTATCAAACAGAGAAAGATTATCCTCATTATCTCTTTATGCATCATCAGTAGTAATCAAATAAAGCAAGCTATCGGTGTCAGTGTAACATAATTTAGCTATGTCCGAGTATTGTTTTTGAATAAAATCGTAATGAAATTTATACAAATGCTGTTTAGCATACTCTAATATCGTAAATCCTATGTAAATCGGTCTGTCTAGAATATTTTTTTTCTTAGTCAGTTGAATAGCTACCAAGTTTTTTGAAAATATTGCTATACTTTTTAAATTAGGACGTGCAATTAATTTCTCAGCACCTATAAATTTGTTTGTGGTATTCCGATTGTCGTTCCATCTCGTAACTAACTTCACATCTACTCGCTTGCGTTTATTCTCAATAGTTTTTCCGAAAAATGCATTATTTATTAATTTAAAAAAATCTTTTTCAATATTCGATGTTACTTTTTGTCTTAAAAAGGTAGGTACCTATTCAAATCTATATATTTTCGCAAAAAATCATCTTGACGAATGCAACGAATCTTGGATTATGCCGTTTTTTAAACATTCTTTTAAATTTACATAGTATATAATATAATTAAATTTATCGTATAGATTGGCAATTAATTTAGGAGTTTTTCTCCTGGGGGAGAAAACTTTTCTGCTGCAAATGGTAAGTTACTATGCGCATCATGCAAGTAATCAGGGTAAGACATATCCACATTATCCACTTCTAATAAATATCCATAGTCGCAGTCATCTGTTATACTTTGTACATCGAATTTATGGACTTTCTCTTTATTTAAGAATTTAATTTCCGAAACCGGCATTTTTTGGTCATGGCATAACCGTATAAATTGTTGCAATCGAGATACAGTAAGTAGGTATGTAGACGGCAATGATTCATTGTAATTTTCAAGACACTTATTATTCGCTTTAGAATGTCGAAGTGAGCACTGAGCTAAAGCACCTCGAATACCTTTTTCAAACATCTGATACATTTCTAAATCATCGAGTAACTCTAACTGCATACCGGTGTATAAAAGCATCGCATCCCAGATTAACCCAGGTGAAGTTATGTAATATGCCAGGTCAAATTTATAATAACACAAGCTGTTTTTTCTAAAATTTTCGAAAACATCACACAATAAATAAAACATCACATTTTAAATATAAATCGGTACCTATACTCCCCAACTGAATGGATTTTGAAGATTTACTATATTTTTTCTGCTCGTTCATAGTCTTCATCACTAATTTTCTCTGATTTTAAACTATTATAGAATAAATATTTTTAGGAAGTTGTTTTTCCTCATATCTATCCCATGAGTCAATATAATCGTATGGGTTATATTGACTCCTTTACATCTCATTAAATTAAACTGTTCTGTATCATTAAATTGTTTTGAAAAATGAACTAACTCTTCATCACATAAAATTTTACTGAGCACGTCTAAACTAGAGCTAAGAAACTGAAAGGAATCAATAAATTTAATTTGAATTTTTGTTATCTTCATTTTTAAACATAACTGACAGATATTTTTCTTTTGTTTTCGCTATGATATTAATTCTTCTGCTAAGATTCAACAATTCTTTAATAAAAAAATGACTGTCATAGCCTGATAAATTGTGAAAAACAACGGGGATGAAAAGTACCTAACTCTGAACATTAAATTACGTGATCATGATCTCTGACTCGGTCATCGAATAGTTACTGGTTGCAAATATGACCATTCATACAATTACGATATTTAAACTCTTGTTTCTTAGTTAAAGGTAGCATTGGCTTTTTGTCACATGAAATTATATCTATTCTAGCCACATCTTCTAATAAACACTCGATAAACTTCTTTGCACAATCTAATCCTCTATATGAAACGTATTTGCAAAGGCTTTCATGATGTGAACAACATACGTAATATCCAAAACATGATGGTTGATGTAATTTATAGTTTTGTGTGTAATTTCCTGTATAGTGTTCATTCTCATAGCAATCTAACAATAAACTTTCGAAATCTGCTTAATCACAATAGTTATTTGTGCAACAAGAGAGCAAAGTTGGTTTTTGCTGCGAGTGTTGTTTTTGAATCCTGAGCGTAGCGAGGGATTCAAAGACACGAGATGTAAATAACTTTGGTCTCGTGTGACACATACAACTTTTCACCTCAGCAGCGAGAACATAATCAAATGGTTAGTGTGCACAGAAATATATTTTTATACTTATGACGGATAAATACACGTTTGTAGCGAGAAAATTGTAGTCCGGAGCTTCATAAAAAAACTTTTTAACCTTAGATGGCAATTCGTGCCCTACCGACACATTCTCTCCAAAAATGCAATAAGTTTGGGATAGGTTTCAATGTGCACGTCAACTTTTGTCTTTATTGTGGTTTTCAACATTGCGTAAATACTCCACATTGTAGACGGTTGTTCCGTTTATGATTGAGATAATTTAATGAAGTAAGTACGCTAACAGTACAGTGTTTGCACCCTTTGCAAGTCTCCATTGCTTAAAAATATCATACTTACGCTTTTAGATGTTTTTCGCGAGACTTTTCAGGCAGGAAACTTAATTCTGCATTTTTTACACGCTCTGCTTTAATGCTTCCGGTGTTAAATAGCAGACTTCGTCACTGGACTCACTCATATTTATTTATTATTAAGTACTTTTATAATATTCAACGTGTATCGAAAGTAGATAGCGTAACAGAACTATAAACAAAAGCAATAAAAATAATCCTGCTATTTTTTAAAGATGCGTTCTGATACTGCACCCGCGGTTTATGTAACAAAATTAAGTATTGTTAAAACGATAAATCATGTAGATGGGTACATGATTAACTGCGTATTTTTTTTATGAAATATTCTGTTTATTTCATTATAAAAAATATAATTGGATTATAAAAATATAATAATCACATTTAAAACTTTTAAGTTTTTAACAGATTTTTACAATTTTACGGTTATAAGTGTATCCGAACGTTTTATTGTTTGTTTCTTTTAGGACCTACTAGGTATGGAATTTGAAAATCGAACTTATAATCAACTTGTTTCTATCTCGCTTTTTTCGTATCGAAGTGAAAGTGACAGAACAAAGTGAAGTTCAATTCTATCGAATGTTGTGAATAGACCCAGCACTGCTAACGGCATTTAAAAAAAATAATTAAAAAGCTACTTTGCCTCACGCTCGCAGCAAAATTGAATTTTGCTCACTGTTTTTAAGCAGCAAAACCTGCTTGTTTGAGCTGCTGAGGTGAAAAATTCATTTTTTGTTTTCTTTAAAAGTGCTTAAATTGCAAAGTACTGTTTTTCTCTGGCAAAACTGTTACTACTTTAGAACTATTATGTCTATCATATTTCAGCTGACATAAAAAGAACAGCAAACAGTCTTCGCAGAGGTACACCTTTATGTTTTGAAACTTGTTTGCGAACTAAACGAGCAAGGTCTTTATTTCAATAAAAATGAGTAATACAATTCTTCTCGTAATAAAATAAATTGATATGATTAAGCTTTTTGCTTTGCTTCACATATAACGGTCCAGTTACATCACTTTTACTATCTAACCCGCAAATATGTATACTTATATTACTATTGTTGTTTGCAAACATCTTAATATCTTTAAATGTAAGAGGGAATGACATTCCGTCAGTATTAAAAATATTTGAATAATGCGGATAAGAGCTTGTTCTGTATGGATTACAGTTTGATAGGAACAATGCAGCAGGGATGCTCCACAAAAAACAATGTTCATCTGTATTTTTTATATTTAAACAACTTTTAGTATTTTTAATAACCGGTGGTAAATCTACATAGCTACCACCTCTTAAAAGACAGTATTTATTAATATTAATTTCTAAGCGACTAACCGATTCAAGTGACCAACCAGATTCACAGTGTTCAAATTCAGATACCTCGCTTTTAAATCTGTTAACTAAGTTAGTATAAATATCAGGTAACTGTGTGTTATTAAAAGTTGACTGATATTTTAAAAAATGAGTTCAATTCTCTTTTATCGGATTTTGGTAAAGAAAATAACGCGAATAATTCAAAATTAACTTTAATACAATTATTTTCTGATAAAGAGTTCTGTAATAGTTTGATTACATTAGTTTTATTACTACACAGGAACGTTTCTAAAGTATGGAATCTGTCTTCCTGCGGAGCATTTAATCGATGTCACAATTCGATTCTTAAATGCTGTGGCCACAATATCTATGTTTTTAAATTCTGTTCTCAATAAATAATGTAATTTATCACAAATGATATTTTATCCCACATGCTCGGAAATGTTAACTTTACAGTCGCAAAATCAGCCCGCGAAGTTCTGAGTTCCAGGTCCGGGCAAAATTAAAAAAAAAAAGTTATTATTTACCAGCGGCAGGGACCGCGAAAATGTATACAAATTTCATTACGTACCTGGTGTTTTACTTTTTAAAACCATGTTTGGACTAGGATAACTAACTCCAAACAGCCCAACACTCGTGCAATCAAAATTCTTCCTTGTATATTTTACTTTTTAAATGTCATAGACTAAAAAGTTAAACATTTTCAAACAGCGTTTACAGCGTATTTAAAAGTGTATCAAACAGTTCGACGTTTTTTTTATAGAAATTGTGTTCATAAACAAAATAAATTGCCGAAATAACATAAACGCGTAATAAATGTTGTAATTTAAACCATATTTTATTGAAATTGAATTTATTATGTTTAAATGTGTGATTTTATTTAATGCTTTGTTTCAGTACTTTTAATCGTACGTGTTTCTGTTCTTTTTTTTTTGAAGGAAATTTTGACCTATGTTTCATATTTTAACAATTTGTGTTATATTTTCTCGCATTGTTGGAGAAAAGCACTATACAAGCCTCGACCGGGAAGGGCGGTTGCTGGACGCGTATATAGCGCGGCCTCGACTGCGTCTCGGCTACGCTAACTTTACTCGTCCCGCAACGGCCTATTTCCCGGTCTGTGCAGTAATGTACTATTAAATTTGTTAGTGGGAATATTTATATGACACTTGTGACATAGAGTAACGTGTTTACCCGCTTTATTGCTAAAACCTGCGTCGACAGGTGGCGGTGTTGCAGCTGAAATTAAATACAATACAATACAACTGTTACATTAACTCTATTTTAATAATAAACACAAATAAGAATCAATATAAAATGAATGATTAAACACTAGGGATACATGCATTAATATTAATATTGAATATAATTTATATATTAATATCGATAGGTTAATAATGGGGATCGTATCTTAATATATAAAGTTCAAAATACATAATGGGCCATTATGCATAATGGTCATAATATATTATAATGGTTTTATTTCTGAAACCGTAAAGTATTCAGGATTTTTTAAAAGCTCATGGTATGGAACCCATTAAGTTGGGTTAGGTTTGTTTTATTATAACAATCCTGAAAAGTTTAGGGTTTCAGAAAAAAACCATTATATATTATGACCATTACGTATTACCCATTATGTATTTTGAACTTATGATACGTACCCAATTAATTAAATATCTATATTTAAAAGAATGAATGAATGCTGGAGGATAGTTTTTAAATTCTTTTTTCACAGCACCCATATAATTCGTGATGTGATACCAGGCCTCTGTATCTATATCACTATAGCCTGTCGCCACCTATTCATTGCAGGGACCCGTTCTATTTCCTCACATTTATAGATTTTTAGTTCTATATAGTGAGTTCCTGGCTTTGTTTCAGCAGATTGACACGCATGTCCATTTGCCACCCTTCTAGTTAAGTAGTTAACCAACGGTGAAGGTTTTATACCGATTGTATCCACAGCCTGCGGCTCGTCACTATACGTCCCAAAGAGATCTTTAGCTGTGATCTTCTTCTCACATAGCGGTTTCTTGGAACTGGAACCGGCGCCGGCGCTGGCGTCCACCCGCGATCTTTTCTTCGATGATGATTTCTTCTCGGGGCGTGAAGAAGTCATCTCATCATCTGACGGGAACAGATTATCAGCGTGTTCAGACCTGAAAATATAAAAGTGTAATAATTATAAACACGGTTAAAAACTCTATAAGTTAAATTTGAACTGTATTATAACGATGCGGTTGGCCTAGTTGCTAGTGATCCTGTCTACTGTACTGACCCCCCCAAAAATACAGTTTTTAAAATTATATGTTTATATTATATATTTATATTTAAGTTGGCCTCATGATCGTCTAATAGAACCCTACATTGTGAACCGAATAGTAAACCAAAGAACTTTAATGAGCGAGAGATTATTATTACTAGTCTATTATGAAGTACCTAATTACTCCTTCCTACTGATTACTATTAGAGAATACCATTAAAAGAGCTTGCTAACATCTATATATTGATAAATCAAAACTAAAAGCATTAACTATTCAGTATAGAATTATATTAATAAAATTCCTAATTGAAATAAGGTTCAAATTATTATAATAGTCTACTGGAAAGGATTAATTAACCTAACTTCGTATTATTAACCAAGGAACAGAGTTATAGCTAGCATGAATATAGAAGTCTTATCATAACCATAATCATTCTACTGTTGAAACAAAATATCTAATAAGCGACTTAGGATATTACTTGGAGCTACAGATATAAACTACATGACTTAGAACAAACTCTAGGATCAATTCGAATTTCTTACTATTTCTACTCTTATAAAATGGCAATAATATATTAGTGATTACAGGAATGGCCCCATCACACGCCGTTCCGCTGCTCTTCAACCATAACCTCAGAGCCCGCCCACTAATATATCTTTTATTATTTAATATAACACATTATTCTATTAGTGTTAAATTTAGTAGACTAATTCTAGTCAATTAGGTAAACTTGATTGTACTAGTCTCTCCAAAAGGATCCTTTGAGAAGAGAGACCGAGACAAACTCAAAGGATTAAACTATTTAATTCAATTATTCATTTTACTTTTGAACACAAAAATAATATATTAGAACAATATAATATCAATGCTTAGTTTTAGGCTTTATTCTTATTTCTTAGCCTGTTACTTCTTACTTATAGAATTAAACTCAATATGCCTATGACAAACTTTGTGTGTCTTTCTCTATAATTTGTAGTCATAACTACCAAACTATTTAGTAGTATACCTACTGTAATTACCATGTAAATGTAACCCTACTAGGCGGGTTCTACAACCTTTATACTCTGGATTGTAGTATGAATTATTGAATCACTCAGATTACTATAATTCAATTTCAGTACTATATCCCTAGTACATAAACTGTTTAGTTTGAAATTTAATAAAATAATGAATTAGTGTTTCCTCACCATTCATAACTTAGTCTGAGACACTATTGTGTAAATTTTACATATACCATCTACTTCACTGAAGTTGCCAACACTAAATTATATCTTAAATTAATTAGCCCTAGTAAGTAGCCCTATAATTGATTTAGTGCGCTTTCAGATATCCTGTTTCAACACTTAATTTAACTAAATTAGTAGCCCTTTGGTTTTATCACTAAATAACTTTTTAATAACCTTAAAATTCTCACAAAGGTGGTGTGTTCTTGAACCACATAGTGTATACTCAACACTAGGGTTCCTTCAGACAACAACTAAGCATATGTGTAAGTACAGTGACCACTGATTGTCCTTGGACAGAGACAGTAAGCCGTAGCTAGGTATGTACCGCACATCTATAGCTGTTAAAGGTGTATTGGAAGGACAGACCAACTCGTAAGTATCACTTTGAATTTTACCTATACAAAAGGACTACGTTAACCTAGATTTATTTACTCTACCTGATGTTTTAAAGATAATGTATAGTTTATAATGATGACGATTTAATTCTTACAACTAGAACCTCTTCGGAATAATATCTAAATATGATAAGCCTAGCTTTTCTTTTAGCAGGTATGTAACCGTACTTATTTACCCTTGCTATCCTAGAAAATTAATAATAATATCATAGACTCTCGTTGTGCTTAGATGACTTCTATGACAACAACCTGGTGTGAATACACATAGCTAACTAATTACTTTTATTCGTTTGAGACAGTTTTAACGTGAACCCTTTAATTTACCCTTACTATCCTAGAAAGTTAATAATAATACCGTAGACTAATAAGTTTCGTTACGTGCTTAGATGACCTCTATGACAACAACCTTGTGTAAATACACATAGCTAACTAAATACTTTTATTCGTTTGGGACAGTTTTAACGTGAACTCTTTAATTTACCCTTACTATCCTAGAAAGTTAATAAAAATACCGTAGACTAATAAGTTTCGTTACGTGCTTAGATGACTTCTATGACAACAACCTGGTGTGAATACACATAGCTAACTAATTACTTTTATTCGTTTGGGACAGTTTTAACGTGAACTCTTTATACGCACTAACTGATAAAACATGTTTGCGGGCATCTCCCTAGTTAGCCGCCTAGGTTTATCACTAAGGTTAGGCGCGAATGCTTCTTAAACTTAGATCTCTACCTATCTGCTAATTATAACCACTACAATACCTTTCATGTTAAACGAACTCCCTAATCATACCAACACGGGTTTATCGGACAACATACATACTCCGCAGCCTAGCGCTTCATTTACTTTCTAACTAGACGGACGGTCTTAGAATTTGACGTTTCTGACAAGTATAGATAGACCTAACCACAGACTATCAAGATTGCATTCAATAAGTAAGTTTCGATACCCTAGATTGAATATTTGCCTAATATGAATTTAATTTAAAAGGATTACTTTTCTAACATGATTTAATTATTACTAGTTCCTAATTTTCCTATTGGTTTTAGAAGGCTAATTTAAGTCTTCTTGGTTCAATAATTATAATTCTTACGTCGACAGAGCTTGTTTTACTATGCCAGTAGTAGAACAAACTTTGTCTACATATACCTAGCCAGTCACATTACGTGTTTATAAGCTTACCTCGGTGTAAAGGAAAAGCTACTGACTACCTATAACCCCTAACCACCTATTAATCTATTGTTTTAGAGCAATTAAAAGTCCAAAATGACTTTTACAGTTACGTTAAACGTGTGAGTAGTGTAAAGGAATTCCGGTGTAAGAAAACCTTTGCTAGACCAACTAAGACCTAACATAACCTCGATTTCGGAAGTAAAACTTCCTGTGTGTAGTCCTAAGACCCTTCAACCGGCTATTTCTAGCCTTTAGTTGGCTTCCAGGTGGGGAAAATACCTACGGTGATCTATATATACATATATAAATAAGGGGATCAATGCCAAAGGTACTTTAGATGGCCACACAACAATCGCAAACTGATTTCGGATCCACTTCTACGGGCCCTGAAGAGGAGACATAAAAAGTACCATTCAGCAGAGCCTGATATACCGAATAAAGGTATCAGGAAACCTTGTACGCGTACCTTCCAAACTCACTCAGTTAATGAGTTAAAACCGTCCGTTTCCTGATTGTGGAAATCTTCAGGTCTCAACTCACAACCAAAATGTGAGTGTAGGTATTCATTTTCGTAAACTACAACTGCCTGGAGCTCTGCGTAACCGACTACCATTTGTGGCGACGTTACAGAGTTCTGGAAAACAAAAGAAGGTTAATAAACATGTTAAAACAATCCCGGAACACACAAACACCAGTTATTAAAACATTCTCACAATCCTAGCAAAATAAAGTCAACTACAACATTCCTGTGTAGCGATAATCGTTAACTTGTAGCGTTACTCGAACGCAACGTGAAGCGACACCCAAAATAATATCACCTATAATATACGAGCACAACACAAATAAATAAAAACCAACAAGGCAAAAATGGACGATACGTGACACCTCTCAGCAAAATATCAACTCACCCCTTCGACGACCGGAATAAAAAAGCCCCGCTCAGACCCTCGCCAGACTTTATATAGAAAACCCTGAGCATGCGTAGAAACCCCTAATTTTCGGCCCCGCTGTATGAAACCTGCGTATATGACCGCTTGGATGCGTAAACTTTTCCCGCAAAAGAAATTTCAATTATTCAACTTTGTGTCTATTTCATCATTTCAAGTAACAAATAAAGCTCACTTTCGTTTGAACTCATCTCTCCTCATATTAGCGTCTCTCTAGCGTCCCTGCGTATTAAGAAGCTGGGATGCGTAGAAGTTTTCCCGCAATAATGCATTTACTTTTCTAATGACAATGATTATTCTAACATAACATGTAACAAACAAAGTTCATTATCCTTTGAATTTGACCCCTACTCATTTTAGCAACATAGCGGTCATAATTCTTCTTTTTTTTTTTTCAACTTCCAGCCTATTCGATCCTTATTTATTAGGTTTTACAACTATAATGTTACCTCATTACAAAATAATTTGTGCAATTCTTTCCTCTTTAATTTATCTTACTAACATAATGAAATAAACCTATTTATTTCCTAAATTCTAATTAGAATGATCTGTTTTTTTTTATTTAATTTCAACCATTTCCTTCGCTTGCTCCACAGCGCCATCTAGGTAATTCAAAGTGAACCCATTTCTCTGCTAGTCGCCCAGAATTAACCTGTCAATTTTAAATGTCTAATCGTTTAGTTCATTATACTTTGAACTTGTCTCCTACTCTCCTTAGCATTATAACCGACATTTCTTTTTTAATTCAACTTCCAGCCAATTCTTCATTACAAAATAATTTGTGCAAACTTTCCCTCTTTAATTTATTTTTCTAACATAACGAAACAAATTTATTTATTTCTAAATTCTAATTAGAATGATCTGTTTTTATTTAATTTCAACCATTTCCTTTGCTTGCACCACAGCGCCATCTAGGTAATTCAAAGTGAACCCATTTCTCCGCTAGTCGCTCAGAATTAACCTGTCAATTTTAAATGTCTAATCGTCTAGTTCATTATACTTTGAACTTGTCTCCTACTCTCCTTAGCATTATAGCCGTCATTTCTTTTTTTATTCAACTTCCAGCCAATTCGATCTTTCTTTATTAGGTTACACAACTATAATGTTACTTCACTACAAAATAATTTGTGTAAACCTTCCCTCTTTAATTTATTTTACTAACATAACGAAATAAATCTATTTATTTCCTAAATTCTAATTAGAATGATCTGTTTTAATTCATATTATTAATTTCTTTTATTTCACACCTCAGCGCCATCTAGGTAACTCAAAGTGAACCTATATTTCCGCTAGTCGCTCAGAATTAATCTGTCAAATTTTAATGTCTAATCGTTTAAATAGTTGTCAATGTTTTTCAGAGAGAGCGCTGTTTTCAGTTTGTTTAGAAAATCTAATGACTAATTTCTAGCTGTCTGATGGCGAAGATTAACCTGAGTTTTTAAAATGGATTTTAATAAAAGACACTACACACGTGTACCAGTACACTACGATGCCAACTGTCCTGGGTACGATTCCCGGTCAGGGCAAATATTTATTTCTCTATATACTTAAGTATGTTTATCGTGTGAGATTGCCCTTCCTGATATTTTATTATTATTATTTATTATTATTCTCACACATTAGCTATTTACATCAGAAAAAGTATGTATTATCATTATGTAATATAATACACATTATACCTATTGTCAATGGCTAGTGAGGAAACGAAATAAAATGAAATTATATTTCGAATTCTGAAAACTACAGTTTTCATTCATTGTTTTTTGTAGAACTCAACGATATAAAATCATAAGTGAATACTCACATTATTCAAAATGGTATTGCTCTCGACCCTACACTGTGCAACCTTCCACGCTATCGGGGCCAGCTACAAGACCGCGGACCTCAGGATGATGAATTGTGGATGGACAATCTGGAGATCTGAAAAATGTAAAAGATTAACGCTAATGTAAATGATTTTATAAACACAATTCCTATTTAAAAACTGACATTAATAATATTTTCGTTTAAAAATGACAAATATGATGCTATATTTATTACTTCAAACATGCTAACTCTGAAAGTACAGTTTTCACACGATGTTAATTAGGCAAACAAAAAAAAGTTAAATGAATAGGTACTTATAATTATCCGGAGTAGTATTGCCCTCGACTTGACACTTGGAATTATTGGAGCCAGCTTGTGGGCCGTCGAACCTCTGAATGACAAGTGATGGTGTGTATAAGAAAATGCTTGTGTGAATACAAAATTCCACCACGGTAATTTCGCGAAAATCGGTAACGTGTTATGTATTGTCATCATCATCAATGAGCGGCTGACGGACGCAAATTACGCTGAAATAATGTCGAATGATATCCTACTAATATTATAAATGCGAAAGTTCGTGTGTGTTGAAATTTATAAATGGCTTAGTCCCAGGTAAATTTAAGCCTGGGTTAAATTATTTACGAATGTCAGATTCATACGAAAACTAACAATTCTAACGAATTAACCTGTTAACCAAGGAAGCTGGGGTTAACATTGAAGTGCAAGCAGGCCTTATCTATTTTATGCTTTCGTCACCATATCTATTAATAAGCAGCTCTAAAAATCATTATGAAAAAACCTCAATATCCACTGGTAAAACTTCCGCAGCAAAACTGGCAAAAAGTACTAGACTCAACCTCAGTCCTCGGTTTGCTTGCATCCCTCAAAATCTTAACTAAACAAACATACACTGCAATATTAATCAATCGTATGTTATGGGTGAACCCTTATAATCATACGCGAACCCAGAGCAACATATTAGTATTGCCACAATATCATATATCAGCTACAGCGAAGTAATGATTCATCCGTGTCACCTGTGGAGACTTCATCGCAACGTGGGTGGTCGCTGCACCGAGCTGTAGAAAACCTTACTCCATACTACCAACAACAAGCCCCCCCCCCAAGCCCTAACAAGCTTTCTTTCAAGTAAATGCTCCGGAAGCATTTTCTTGAACAAGAGGTAGCGTAGGTGGTATGCACATATCGTTTATCTCATCACATCATATTCAATTAGCCTCTGCTTTTGTTTCTACAGGTATGTTAAATCTTTATATTTATTTATAGATAATTATGTATTATATAAGTTTTATATGTAGGTATTTGTATTATATATGACATCTCTCTCTCTTTCTGTTTTTTTTTCAAATGTATGTGTGCGTTGAATAAATTATTTCTATTCTATATATTTATTGTAGTAAGTAATTAGCAATAATTAGGATAATTATGTTCTAAGTTTTTAGTTTTCTCTCTGTCTGTATTCTTTTTCTTTACACCCACTATGTAAATTTCCATTTGAATATTTGGTCGACTGGTAGAGAATGCCATTAGGCATTAGGTCCGCCATTTGTACTTATTTTTGTGCTATAAAGATTAAATAAATAAATACTAATAATTTAAACCACTAATTAGACCTTTATTTGTTCCATATGTTTTCTTCAAAATCTGGGAGGGGTGCATATATAATAGAAGAGATAAAATCAGAATTATATAAACGTAAAATAAAAATAAAACAATTACCAGCGCAACAGCCCAGACTACCCTACAGCCCCCGCACGTGCAGGTGCACCCAATGCCTCTGGTAAGGGCATTCCTGGCTGCTGGCAACAACGGCCATGATGCTATTAGGGCTGCCACGTACACTAGACATAAAGGAGGCGGCCCTTTTACGAATAACGGCGTAGAAGCCATCGGTATGCGCCTTCGTAAACATACCGGATGCACTACAATATCGCGGCAGCCCCATTAGCATCCTGAAAGCGTTGTTATATTGCACCCTTAACACATTCAGGGTTCTCTGCGTGAACTTCACCCACAGGCTGCTCATGTAGAAATTTTGGCATTTGCTTTAAATATTGAGATTTTAACCTTTCTGGAGCAGCGAGCAAACCTGCGGGCGAGCATATTACATCTTACAGATAGAGCTCTTCTCTCCCTCTCCATATCAGTACCATCAGATCGGTCGTCGGTTGTCCAGTGGCCCAGGTATTTGAATTGAGAGACACGACTTACCTCACTGCCATAGAGAAATACCGGTGGCACAGTTCCCACAGAACCTGCCCTCGGCTTAAACACTAACAACTCGGTCTTTTTCGTGGTGTACCTGAACCCATAGGTCTCCGCATACGTCTCACAAATCCTGAGCAGCTTACCAAGGGCACTGACTGCAGGAGTCAGCAGTACCATATCATCAGTATAGCTGATATTGTTAATGAAAGTACCATCAATCGAGCAACCAACCTTGGCACCGCTGAGTTCCTTGATCAGGCCATTGATATACAGGTTGAAGAGCTTAGGCGACGTAACTCCTGCCTGTCGCACTCCGCACCTCGAACTGTAATCCTCGGAATATGCTCCCGCCCACCTGACACTATTTGTCTGGTTGTCGTACCAGTAGTGGAACAACTCTGTGACTTCATCAGGGAGACCCGTCTCATATTGCAACTTCTGCCAGAGTACTTCGTAGGAGACAAGGTCAAAAGCTTTGGACAGATCGAAAAAGCACGCGTAAACGGGCGTGCTTCTTTTCGTGTAATATTGAACTGTGTGCTTGAGGCACAGCACCGCACTCTCCGTAGATAGTCCAGGTCTGAACCCGAACTGTGCGTCATGTAATTCAAGGTGCTTACTCAAAATGCGGTCAAGTAAACAGTCCAATATTTTAGCTGTGATTGTGGCTAACGATATTGGACTATAGTTGCATATATCAGACACGTCTCCCGTCTTATTTTTCACGAGTGGAACCACTACCGTATGCATCAGACCTGCAGGCAAATAGGAGTGCCTTATACACAGATTGAACAAAAGCGCCAGTACCCGTGGCAAGTGAGTTCCCGCGTGCTGCAAGTGCTCAATGCTCAACCCGTCATGCGCCGGGGATCTACCTCCTGACATCTTCTTTATGACGGCTGCGACATCAGCCACCGTGACACTAACCATTGATGCATTACGACGGTTACAAGCATTGAACACTCCCACCACTGACGGGCGCACCGCCGGCTCAACTTTAAAATGCTCCATAAACAAGTTCGCGAGCTCGTTGGGCTCATCTGCCCCATTCACACTCACAGGGAGACTCGACCGTGGACTGAGCCTGTTGGTCTCCTTCCAGAACTTACGAAAATTTTTGCTTTTATAATGTGACGCAATTATGTCCATTTTGATCTGCTCCTGGTTCCCTTGGCACCACTTAAGTCGAGCTTTAAAAGCTTTCTTAGTATTACACATACATATGCTCATAAGTGGGGCCTCGGGACGGTTTGCCAAGCATGACCCAGTTCAGGAAACTCAGTCGCGCCTCACTGTGTAGGCATTTCACATGCTTCTTCCAGCCAATAACATGACGCTTACCTCTGACCGCCCTGCTTCTGAAGCACTTCTCAGCCGCCTCACTTAGTACACGTATAATAGTGCCATACAACTGATCAATCACTGTCCTATGCTCAGTGTTACTACACATATTATTAGAGCATTGACGCAGCTGCTCAGGAAAATCGACGTTTTTCAGTTGCTCGTTACACAAAATATAGTATTCATCTACTTGTGAGTACTCTCTTTCCCCCCGGATTACTTTATTAACCTCGTGAGGCCCAACGTCCTAAATTTAGGACATTTGTCAAAGTGACTTTTGACTTTAGTTGATTGACACAAGATTATTTTTCGAACTAACAAAATTTGACGTAGGCCTCACGAGGTTAACAACTTGTTGTATAAAAATAGATTTAGGTCTAAGAACCGTCAAATTATAAGTAACCTCCAAAGGGAAGTGGTCAGACCGATATGTACCATACCTTATGGTTACATCTTCTACAGACTCCCAAGATGCTTACGTGACCACACAGTGGTCTAACCACCTCGGACAGTCATGTACGTCACTGACAAATGTATATGTGTTGGCTATTTGTGGTTTTAATTTACACATATCTGCACACAACCAGTGTTGATATATACAAACACTCATGAGTTTATTCCAAAATAACTCGTTAGGGTGCGCATTAAAATCTCCTAAAATAAAAACTGATTCTACGTTATTATTATCATCAATTATAGCGCTAATTTCCCCCAAACTAAATTCAGGCAAGTTATCCATACAATCCGTGGGCATATATTTACAGAATATACAAGAAAAGAACGATCCAACAAAGCAACCTTAATAACCGCAATACGCACACTCTTACATTTCACTACCGACACTGACCTAAACGTACTTTTACGCCACAGTAAGGCTACCCCACCGTATGGGCGTCCTCCTCTATTCGTCCCGCAACGGCCTATTTCCCGGTCTGTGCAGTAATGTACTATAATATCTTATCAGGTTACTACACGGTGCCGCATTGACGAACGAAAGCAGGAATGCAGCCAACTTCCATAAAAGATAAGATAAAAGATAAAAGACATTTATTCAGTAAGTAGGCCGCATGGGCACTTTTACACGTCAGGAGTCTACCAGCGCTTCCCAAGAGGAGACCACTGCCGAGAAGAAACGCCGCAAGAAACTCAGCAGTCAGTCATTTTTTTAACCATATTTCTTATTACAATGATACAACTTAGTTTAGTATATATATAAAGCTATAAATATTAATTTAAATATAATATCAAATATCATGCGTAGTTCAGCAGGAGAACTTGACAAAAATATAAGAAGAGATATAGAGGGAGAAAAAGGCAAAAAAACAAAAAAACAACAAGACGACCGCATAAAAGTTTCGACATGTTTTCGTACATCAACAGTGTCCCCTAGACAAGATAAAGGTTTTACATTTGAACAAATTATTATTGACTAAGTTTCGAGTTTAGGCCATGCATTTTTGTCTGTTAGATAATCCTGGACCCTATAATACGCTTTAGACATTAACGACTTTTTCAAGTAATTTTTAAGTGCTGAAAAGGGTAACTTTAAAACTACGTCAGGTAATTTATTATAGAAATGAATGCATTGACCGATTAATGATTTATATACTTTACGGACACGGAATTTTCGAATAGCGATTTTATTTTTATTTCTAGTATTTAAATTATGTACCTATATCAGAATTTTTGGTGAACAAATCTTAATTTTTAATAACATAAATAATATTTTCATAAATAAATTGAGACGCTTCAGTTAAGATAATTAATTTCTTTAAAAAGTTCTCTTAAGGAGTCACGGGAATTTAAGTTGTAAATAGAACGAATGGCCCTTTTTTGTATCACAAATATAGTTTGTATGTCAGCTGCCTTACTTCAAACCAGAATACCGTACGACATAACACTATGGAAATAAGTATAATAAACTAAGCGAGCTGTCTCAACATTAGTTAGTTGTCTAATTTTCCTAACGGCGTTAGCAGCCGAACTTAGTTTACCTGCCAGTACAGCTATATGGGGACTCCATTGCAAATTTCGATCTATTGTTGCGCCTAGGAAAACTGCCTTATCTACCACTTGCAGACACTCGTCATTTAGAAAAATACTTGAATCTACCGGTTTAACATTAGGCAAAGCGAACCTAACACATTTAGTTTTCTTAGCATTTAGTAGCAAATTGTTGCTAGTAAACCAATTAAGTACTTTATCTAGTGTGGCGTTTATCCTACTGTAGTTTACGGATTTTCTATCTACCTTGAAAATAAGTGAAGTATCATCAGCAAAAAGTACAATGTCACAAAGTTTATCTACTGTTGGTGGTAAGTCATTTATATAAACCAAAAATAAAAAAGGACCTGAAATAGAGCCTTGAGGCACTCCTATTTTTACTGTAGCTCCAACAGATTGCGTTTTGTTTACCACAATTGTTTGAGTTCTATCACTTAGATAAGAAGACATAAGATTCAAAGCTTTATTGGACAATCCATAATGTTCTAATTTTAAAATAAGGATCGCATGATCTACGCAATCAAATGCTTTAGAAAGATCACAAAATATTCCTACTGCATCGCAAGATGTCTCCCAACTGTTATATATATATTTAATGAGTACAGATGCCGCATCAATTGTTGATCGACCTCTGGTAAAGCCGAACTGGTTATTGCTAAGTAGTTTATTTCTATTAAAGTGACCTAACATATCATTCAGCATTAATTTCTCAAAGACCTTACTTAAAACTGGTAGTATGGAAAAGGGACGGAAGTTCGTTAAATTACTCATCTCGCCTGATTTAAAAAGAGGTATGACTTTGCTATATTTCATGAGATCTGGAAAGATCCCCTCTGATATGCAATTATTGTAAATTAATGCTAGATGGGGTGCAATCACATCTATGATATGAAACACTACTTTAACTGATGTGCCCCACAAATCCTCAGTCTTTTTTAAACTAAGTGATTTAAATACCTTGACTGAATCAACGGGGATGAATTCAAAGTTTATATTACATTTACTGACATTAGTGCAAAGTAATGATTTAGCTTCAACCGCGGATGATTTAAGACATTTCGTAGTATTAATGGCTATGTTGGAAAAATAATCTTCGAAAGCTAAGGCGACGTCTTTATTTGACGTGATTTGTTTGTCACCTGTGTTTAGGGTTATTTGATTATCACGAGTTTTTGATTTTCCCGTTTCTCTATTTATAATATTCCATACAGTTTTTACCTTATTGTCAGATGATTTGAGTTTAAGACTAAGAAAATTTGCCTTAGCAGTTAAACAAACTTGCTTAAAGGTCCTCGAATACTTCTTAACATAATTTAGGAAGTCAGCGTTCTTATTGTCCTCCCTCTCTCTATATAGGTCATAAAGCCTATTGCTACTTTTATGAATGCCTGCAGTAGCCCATTCACTAAATTTGGTTTTCGACCTAGTAATAGTTTTCATTTTAAAATTGTTATTAAATTGATGCAGAATTACGCCAAACAAGTCATTATAAATACTATTACACTCATTCTGTAAGAAAGGTAAGGTAAGGTTTAGTTTTGAATAATTCCATACGATTATTAGTTACTAGCTTTCCGCCCGCGACTTCGTCCGCGGAGAATCAATATTTTGGTTAAAAGTAAAAAAAAGACAGTTCTTTTCAAGTTTCAAATATTTTTTCACACAATTTTTTTTTCAGTGTTTTTAATATTATTAAAATAAAAAAAACCCTGTAATAGAGTACCACTACAAATAAATCATGAAGGTGTATACTTTTCGAAAAAAAGTAGGTACTTAAGCCTTATTTTACATTATTATAACGACCTAAGTGTCCTTTATCAGCAGATCACCTATTATCCACTAATTATCTATCCCCATGTTGTTGCCCGGTTAGAACAGTGCCACTCCATGTCTTCCCGTGGAAGTCGTAAGAGGCGACTATGGGAATAAAGGCTTGTAGTACTGTTAGGCGATGGGCTTGCAACCTGTCACTAATACGCTAGTAAACATCTTAGCCCAATTGTGCAAAATGTCGTTACAGAATTTTATTATTAGCAAGTTTTTAACGTTGTTGGTAATTCTGTAGCTCTGTCTACCCCACTCCGGGAATGAAAACGTGAGTTTATGTATCTATGTAGGTATCAATGCAGAATGCATGTCTGGATGTCTAGTTTATATTAAGGGTAGGCTTTAGCACAGCATGGTTTATCCCAATGAAAAAGGCAAATAAACTACGATGACACAAACGTTTTGATGCAAGTGTTGTCTAACAGCATAATTTTTTACCATTCCACGTTTGAATGTCTGCAAAGTTTTTAGTTGCGTAAAGACTCAATAGAGCACTTCTTTGTATACCACGTTGGTGGTTGTACTGTCTGGCGCTAAAATAACTAGGCTGCTGCCTGAACTAACCCTGGAACAGGCCACGTAAAACTGCCCGTGTGAGAAGCAATCCTCCCTTAAGTCGATGCCTGCCACCTTTAACGACTGACCCTGAGATTTGTTAATGGTTATAGCAAAGCAGGCTTTAAGGGGGAATTGCAGTCGCTTAAATTCAAAGGCGTAATCAGAGGGTATAAGTGGTATTCGCGGTATGAATACCGATTCACCCCGAGCACATCCGGTAAATACAGTAGCCTCGATAACATTTTTGTGAAGTGCTTTTACTCGCAGTCTTGTTCCGTTGCAAAGCTTAGGGGGGTTAAGGTTACGCAATAGCATGACAGGGGTACCAACTTTAAGGAGGAGTTTGTGAGAAGGGAGACCAGGTGGGTTGACACTATTAAGGAACTCAACAGGATAGTGAACAGCCTCATCGGTTTGCAAGACTGAATCTACAGACTTGTATTCCATTTCTGACCCTTCAAAGGATTTGAGCAGGATATCATTAATGGTGGCAGCAACATTGTTCTTGGGAGTCAGTATAGCGCGCTCACACAGCCAATCCATTGACTTCATTTGCAAGTTAGAAATATCAGGATAGATTTTAGATATTAAATCTGTTATCGTTGAAACTACTGTGGCCAGGTGAGTAGGGATACATATTTTTCCATAAGATTCGGGATAATCTCCGTTTCCTATTTTCAGTAGGAGTTCAGAAAACTCTCCAGCAGAGACGTCACCCCTTAAATGAACTCTCATATTTCTTTTTAGGGAGAGTTTTTTGATATTGGGCCAAAGATGAAAGGATTTTAAACATGCTTTAACCTCGTCAGCTCGGGTCCCTCTAGCGACAACAGGAAGAGTCTGACGAAAATTCCCAGCCAACAACACAGTAACTCCACCCATCACTCCGTCATTACCTCTGATATCTTTAAGGGTCCTACTTAGTGCTTCAACTCCGCTCTTATGTGCCATACTACTCTCATCCCATACAATAAGTGTACACTCCCGGAGAACTTGGGCCATGTCACTCTGTTTAGAGATATTGCATAGAGGGGTTTCAATTCGGGTGAGATTGAGCGGGAGTTTAAAAGCAGCGTGAGCTGTTTTACTACCTTCTAGTAGGGTAGCAGCGATGCCAGACGATGCAACAGCTAAGGCAATACGCCGACCAACTCTCACTTTTGCCAAAAGTAAGTTTATTAAAAATGTTTTACCTGTGCCCCCTGGTGCATCTAGGAAAAATAATACTCCTAATCCTAATTCAATGCTGTTTAAAATCTCATTATAGACAGATAGCTGTTCATCTGTAAGAGAAGTCGTACTGTTAGATACCACTTGCATCAGAGCATTTGTGTCGTAGTTTATTTCCTTCAGATAGTTTACGTTATCCAAAACCTTTTCTCGCCTCTTTGGTTGAGGCAAACCATATTTTGGTAGAGCATGCCCTCCCAAAGTAAGAACTGAGTCCTCAATCTGTATCAGACACTCATTATGTAAGTACGTCATCTAACATGTGTTTTGCATTGCAATGTAATTTGTCCTCCGTTTGCCGTTTGATGTCTTCCGATAAATTATCTTTAAACTGTTCCCAGAGACTTAACGGGTCGGAGAGATGACAGAATACTAAAATTACCGTGAATAGCTCTCGCAGTTTAAATGGCGAATCACTCAGTGCGGCTTCCTCTAATGTAGTGTACCAATTTTTATCATCTTTGAGTAAACCAAGTGCTTTGCAGGCAGATTGGAACGTAGGATGGTGGATATCGTTTACAATCTTAAGGTCAGAAAAACATGTCGGACCTCGAACCTCATGTAACAGCAACCGCAGATGATAACACTCAGTATTATTCGGATGAACCGTGTAGACTCTCCCAAGAGCGTGGTCTTTCTTTACTCCCGGCCAGCCATTTACGTCTAACCCCCGTTTCCTTCGCGTAAACTTTTTATTATTCCAAACATAGTACGTAGGAACTTCTGAGTACAATATTGTTTTTGCAAATTCATCAGTATTATACAGTTCAAAGAAAGCCAGCAGTGTGGTTTGCGGTGGATTATTTATTTTGTCAGACACATTTTCAGGATTAAAGTAAACACGCTGACCGTTCTCAAGGTGGACAGAGAGGTGGGTGACCGTAGGATACCTCTCATGAATGGGGAAACCTAATATTCGCCAAACTGCCTCTGAACTGCTGATGTAGCGGCCATTTTCGTACAATTTTACTTCATCTTTCTTGTTTTTCAAGGAAAAAGCGGCCTGATCACTACCCTTATTTACATATTTACAAATATATTTGATTGACTTTACAGAATTGCAATACTCAATATTAATGTGAGCATTGAAAGTTCTTAAAAGTACTGGGTTGTAAGGTACTACCCAACGGTTATCGAGGTACAATTTTTTTATTTTCACCTTAAAACCGCCATCATCTGGCGACCTTCTTCTATATTGTGGATATCCGTCATCACCCGTTTGAGTTTCTTTGAGAAGTGGTCTGGGGTACCTTTTGCTGCAGCTATTTCCTTTCATGCAAGGCGAATTTGAGTTTAAACTACTACAAGGTCCATGGATCATATTAGCTTTAACGATTTCGTAAAGAGTTGGATCTTGTTCAGGGTCAGGTATTTCAGCAAAAATAATTTGGTCGACCATATCAGAGGTTATGGTTTGTTCGGGCCACAACAAAATGTGAACATGCGGCAAGCCCCGTTTTTGCCACTCTACAGAGTACATAAAACACCGCACTGGACCGAAAATATTTCCCTTCGTTAAGAGGTTCAACATTTTCTTTACCTTAAGATGGAATACTCTGGCCATACTATCGTGTCGATCATGAGAGTTTTGCCCGGGAAACAGTGCATCTGTAATATCTTTCCATTTGGGGTTACAGGTAAAAGTGATAAATAAATTAGGGCGGCCGTAATGGCGGACATAAGTCAAAGCGTCCTGTGTACGTTCATGCATGTAACGTGGGCCACCAGTAAAAGATGATGGCAGAACTACCATCTGACCCAGCTGGGTAGCATCAGCATCCAATATCCCAACGGCGTCTTTGAGATGTATGTAGCTATCTACCCTCAGTTGCGCCTGGTTATTTCTTATGTAATTTAGTCTTTCCGTTTCAATCTTTGCATACATGTCTACTACGTACTGGCTAAATAGAGATCTACAGCGCATCAAGTGGTTGTCTTCGCCTTGCCTGACCATTATTCGATATGAATAAAAGCTAGCCGCAGAAACAGTCTTATTTGTGGGCAGTTTGGTCTCAGGGTGTAGTTGGGGAAAATCTATGGAATACCCATCTAGGCCACGACAAAATAATAACGGATACTGGAGAGCGTCGTACGATGGATGGATCTCGCTAATAATAAATCTCTGGATAATGATGTCGCGTTGCTGAAATTGTTGGCCGACCATTACCAGAGCTACCTCATGAGCTGTAGGTGCGTTGAAACGTCCAGGATGAGCGTCATTAGGCTTTCTCTCTGCACGAATGACAACTTCAAACTCCTCGCACACTGACGGAACCTTTTCTACTGCAGTTTTTAAATAAGTAATATAATTGTTTACTTTGTTTAACATATTTTGGAGCGATTTTACCAAAGCTTGTTTGACACCGGGAAAGTTATTGCACCTCAAACGGACTTCTCTTTCATCTTCACCCACAAAATATATTTGAAGAAATTGTGCTTCGTTTTGAGGTGCCGATAGCAAACTTCCTATTAGGTGACATACCTGTCCTTGGACCTTAAAAGTAGGCATGAATCCGTCTTTGGTAATTTGTTTAGCTCCAAATGACGTCATTTGAAAGCATCCATTGTACTTTCGAAGACGGTCCATGAAATGAGTGTGCTCTGGGTGCAGATCCATGAGCAGGCTATAAAGAGGTTCGGGTAATGGTTCAAATGACGGGACCATTTGGGAATGTGCAGCAGCGCTGTGCCGGCGCTGCAGCACATTCCCAAAGTCTCTCCCTTCCACTTAAGGGCTTTACAGAACTTGCAATCATGGCACCTAAAGCCACTGTACTATCGACCTCATAAGCTATGTCTTTAGTGTACACCATTCCCGAAAAAGCTGTTTCTATCCACGGCTCGGCGCGATATTTAGTTTTTCTTGCAGGATTATTTACCTCATAACGTAAATTCTGGGTCCATATTGGCTCATATAAAATTGGTCTTTAGAATTTTTATACATATAACGATTTGTGTCTATACTCATCATTTCTTCGAAAAAATTTCGTCATACTTCATTTCTTCGAAAAATTTTGCTCATACTTATCGCAACTCATAATGAATTTTTTTAAGAAACTGTTTCTTTTTGAGGATTGTTATAAATCTAACCTAACCTAACCTAATTTTATCTACACGTAAGATATTTAAGAAATTCTGAAAAGTGTACGGTTTCATGAATATTGGCGTTATAAGTTCAGATGATTATAAGTTCCGATCATTAGTATAAACATTTTTTATGAAGAGTATGACGAGTGATGATTATGATGTAAAATGGTATGAGAAACATTTTCGGAGTTCCAATAATCGGAGTTGCAATTTTATATGAACTTTGGCGCACCCGTAAATTCTCTGCCCTATGCACTTCAGGGTTATTTTTCTTATACCGCATTACCGCCACCCTATGCGTTTCGGGATTATTTTGTATATATGTTTTTGATGCATCCTTCAGTTGATTTCTCCTTTTAACATCAGTGCATCTAGCACGACGTTTTTTAGAGGCTTTGGGCAATGGAGTTTTAACTTTGGATGTCGCAATTTCAGTTCTGGTAAGAGCTGGTGTGATTGATACTTCTTCCTGTTGAGGTAAAACATAAGCATCAAAATGACCGCTAGCAAGACTATTCGTAAAGCGTAGCCTCTCTACGGGGTTACCGTCAAAGCCGAACTTCGCATACAGCTCTCCATTGCGATAAACTTCGAAACTAAAATCAAACACCTGCCCAGCCGCAGTCAGCTCGCAATAACCACCGTAAGTATGAGGTAAGGACATGTCAGCAAAGTATGCATCGGCACTGTTGTAGTTATTACCATCACTATCATGAGACATGATGGAAAATTGTTCCCAATTGTCTACGACATGATCGACGATTAGTTCACGAACCTCTCTAGCCAATAACTGATTGCCATACATGACAAAGGAAAGCGCCCGAAATAGGCAGGCTCCATCTCCTATAATGTTTACAACAGTATGAGGCACCCTCTCACCGTTGACGTTTAAAATCTCCATATTAATTAAATTTATAGTAAGTGAAAGCTATTTATTAAGAGTGTAAGTAATGGAAAACAAACAAATTTTTGTGTTACAGACAGCCTAATGAAAATATTTAATGCGGTACGGTACCAAACAACAAATAAGAGTATTTTCGAAACAATTTTTTAAAGATAAATTTGACTAAATAACCAACCAACGGAACACAACGAACAAACAACGATACAAATTCAAACGATAAGGACCATAAGACAATTTGACTCAAAGTATGAAAACAATATCAATGACGACCCCATATATTGGGTTGGGGAAATCTTAACAGCGCGATGTAGAAATCAGCGCGAAGGTTAAAGCGCCATCTATCGCGGCAAGTGTAAATTAGTGCTTGTATGGCGAGACGGCTAACCTTACACGTGACGTTTTTTGGGCTTGTGTTTGCTCGATCTTAATAATCAGATACTTGAAGTTCTCACAGAATGAGTAAATCTTTAACCGCAATAAGAATAATAATATTTGTTTAATGTTAAATTTTTTGCTGTGTTAATAACGTTAATGGGTAGGCACTTACAATTTTTATTTATAAGAAACAATTATAAAAATATTCGTTATTATTTGCATTAAAGCGCATTTCTACCAAGTTTCAAGTTTTGAGCATACAAAATATTTTTTTCTAAACAAACTTTGCAACTCCCTTTTATCCCTCTTGGGGGTGAATTTTAGTAATCACTGAAATACGTGTCTCATTATTTGCATTGAAGAGCATTTCTACCATGTTTCGAGTAAATTTGAACTTAACAGATTTTTTCCCATACAAACTTTGCAACCCCCTTTCATCCCTCTAGGGGTTGAATTTTAGTAATCGCTGAAATACGTGTCTCATTATTTGCATTGAAGAGCATTTCTACCAAGTTTCGAGTAAATTTGAACTTAACAGATTTTTCCCATACAAACTTTGCAACCCCCTTTCATCCCTCTAGGGGTTGAATTTTAGTAATCGCTAAAATACGTGTCTCATTATTTGCATTGAAGAGCATTTCTACCAAGTTTCAAGTAAATTTGACCAGAAAAGTATTTTTTCCCGTACAAACTTTGCAACCCCCTTTCATCCCTCTAGGGGTTGAATTTTAGTAATCGCTGAAATAAGTGTCTCATTATTTGCATTGAAGAGCATTTCTACCAAGTTACAAGTAAATTGGACCATAAAAATGTTTTTTCCCATACAAACTTTGCAACCCCCTTTTATACCCTTAGGGGTTGAATTTCGAAAAATTCCTTCTTAAACGACGCCTCCATTACAAAACCAACTTCCCCTCAAAATTCCAAATTTGTATCTTTAGCGGTTTACGCTGGGCGTTGATATGTCACCCGGGACATTGCCTTTTATATATATAGATAGGTCGGTATGTTATTGTCTGAGATTTTTGATAAAATTCATTGATGAAAGAAGCCTTCTGACCACTATGGTCAAAATTAAAACAATTAAATATTTCTTTACCCAAACATGAACAATTACAAAACATATTATCTAAGCAGGTTGCACTACTAATACCTATCCGTGTAGGTAGGTCCAAGGAACAGATTACCTAAATTAAAAGATTTAAATAAACTTAGTAACCTAGTGGTAATATTTGACGTTTCAAGTAAGTTAATATTAAAATCTCCACAAACTATAATATGCTTCTGGCTATAATAACATGCTAATTTAACAAATGTTCCATAGTAGATTCAAATGTGCAAAAATCAGCCAATGTTGGTCTGTAAACACATATTATTATATAACTTTCTAGTTCTGCGCAAGAAATTTCTATAATGCTTTCTATCGATAGCTTGACAGTATCCTTTCTTTCCTTGGATTTAAGAGTATTATTAACTATTATAAAAGAGCCACCATTAATGGCACATTTTCTAGCAAAATAACTAACTAATTTAAAAATTACAAAATCAAAAATTTATTGGTCTTGTTTAAGCCGGGTACACTACATAATTTCGAAAAAAAATTTTCCGAATTTGATAAACACGAATTTCAGAATTCCGATTTTGAAATTTCCGAATCATCACTATTCCGAATTTTAGTTTCACGAATTATCAGAATCCCGATTTTTTTTTTAAATTCCGAATGCTTACATTTCCGAATTATTAAAATCCCGAAAAATATTTTTCCGAATATCACAATTCCGATTATTCCTATTCCGAATCCCGAATATTCATTATTCCGAAATTTTAGCACCCCGAATTCTCTAAGATTTTTTATTTCAAATAAGCGCCTGATAAAATATTGTAAAATGATTAACATGTTTAATGCTCAAAAACTGTAAGAAATGTCCGACAAAGTCGACGGAGCTCCGCTATGCGGAGCTCCTGTTCCGCGAAGCTGAGGCGCTTCGCGCCTTGATGCAACTCTAACCTAACCTAACCTATCAAGGTAAGATGACCTAGTTTAGTTATGTGCTAGTCATCTCACCTAACTTTAGTTTCAAGTAGAAGACTTCAATTCAAGTGATTAGTTCCAAATTTTTCATTATAGATCTAGTTTGTAAATTTTCGGAATTATAATTTTCGTACAAAGAAAATTCGGAATTGTCAACATTCGTAAATATAATATTCGGAAAAACGTTTTCGTGATTTTAATATTCGGTAATATAAAATTCTAGATTTTGATATTCGGCCTTATATTTTTTCGGTATTGTAAAAATTCGGAATTATGAAATTCGGTTTTTTCAAATTCGGAATTAAATAATTCGAGATTTTAGGGTGTTCCCGTTTAAGCCAATGTTCAGTAATGCACATAATTAGTACATTTTCATTATTTAAGAACAACCCTATTTCTAGTTCTTTGCTGGAAAAACCTTGAATATTCTGGTGAATTAAATTTATACTCAAAGGTGTTTCCGCGGTCCTATAATGTAGTTTAAATCACGAGTCATTATTGCCGATATTGGCTTGCTGGCTTGGCTGGGTACTACTGTATTTATTTGGTTCTATATTAAAAGGTAATAGGTCAACCAAAGTCAAAATATATTTCCTTGGCACATGATTTTTTCCTGATGTTAGGGTGATGGGCTTTAAAAATTTGTTTAAATAAAAAAAAAAATATTTATTATTGCAGGATATAGCGTTATACATTATTGAATTAATGTGTGCTATTCTATTATTATAACTAAATGACATACTTTGTGAGTATGGTAGCGCGCACAGTATAATTTTACCTATGCCGCTCTCTTCAATAATATTTAGTGTTGATATTAATTTATCAACACTGGATTTATCCACACTAAGACTATTTCTTATTAAAATTACTAAAGTGGTGAACCTGTCAAAACTTCCTTTCAAAAGTAAATTACATGATTGCATAAGAGATGCATTATGGTAACAGTAATTTGTAACATTTTGTTTCAACTTATTATTTAACAATAAACCTAATCTTGATCCAAGCTGGTCAGAATAAACAATAGTTTTATTCCTACTTATAATTTGTCTAGGGGACTCCTTAGTATCAAGAGCCATATCTGACTGAGTCACAGCGGTTGGTGAAGTTCGTAATCTATCACAATGACCATAACCACTGTTTATTAAAGAGTTAAAATGCTCTTCATTTAATCTACTTTCTTCTACCAATTGAGTGAAAGCCAGGATATGCTCCTTGACTTCCATCTGAGTGGTTACATACTTTAAGGAAGTTACTTCAAACTGATCCTTTAACTTACTAATCTCAGCATCGAGTTTCTGAATATTTAAATCATATGTTATCCTATTAGAATCTAACTTTTAATTACTATGCCGCTCCCTATCCTTTATTATTGATAATTCTAATTTCATTGTAGAATAGTTTTTTATACATTTTTGACTTTTAAATAATTTCTGTGTACGCCTAATATAATTATTAATTTTAACATATTTCTTCAATTAATTATTGCTGTTAAAAAATATAAATTTCTTACTGTCCTTATCGTTATCACCTACCAGCTCTGGGTACAGGTTCTGTGTTGTTAAACTATCATAACACTGACGTTCTTTCCTTAAGTAATTTAGTTCTTCATTTGCTGCGCCAAGTTCTTCCTCCAGGTTTGTGATGCGCTTTAATGCCACTTCATGTGTAGAAGCGCACTGATTGAAGGTATCAATCACAGACTGCAACTGCTCCAACTTATCTTGAGCGTCTGATAATTTATAGTCATACTCCACCAGATCACTTCTCAACACTGTGTTCTTGTCCATCAATTTCTTCAGTTCCTCCTCGCTGTCATCCCTCTCCCTCATTAGCTGGTCATTCAAGGTCCTAGCTTCCTGCAGCTGTTTCAAGGTGGCCTTGAGTTGGATTTCTTGTTGACGTGCAGTGGCCTTGCGAGATTTCATGTTCGAAGCTCTCATTGTCTCACAATACTGAAAACGCACTGAAACTGAAAGATATAAAACAACTGAGTACAACTTAGTAACTTGAGCAAAGGAAGATCGTTGGTTATTATAACAAGAATGTGAGTGAATAGATGTTTGTGAACAGTGTATCGTGTACGGCAATGTCTGTGGCGAATGTGATATGTCTCAACTTTGCTTCCACTATTCGTCAAGCAAAGAGAGTCCTCACCGTGCCAGTGTTTTGTGTTTGACGTCGCTCACGGCTTCAACAGTGAGCAATGAGAAGTATGAATATGAACACAGTGTTAAAAAAATAAAAGTAAGTAAGAATTAAAACCGTTGATGGTTGACAGGCGCTGTTACAAGCGGCCTCTTTTTACTGTTATGTAATGATTATGTGTATAATTCGCTGTTATAATGCCACGAAAACACTGTTTGATGTCAAACTAAAGGTTAATAGGTCAAATTACTATATTTTTAGAATAAAATACTTTTTTTTTATGGCTTTCACATCTTTTGTAACAAGATGTATTTCGCCAATGACAACTTGACATTAGACACGCTGGGAAAATGTTCGGTGGAGAAATTTTAAAATCATGTGAAAGGATCCGGACTTCAGGAAACCTAAAACAAATAACATGAGTTGAGGACGACACAGACATAAATAAACAACAAAACGTTTGACGGACAAATACGGTTGTGTTAGGTGAGTGAAAAAAGAGTTAATAAAAGTAGGGTAGGAAAAATGACACAGAATGATACGTTACTATAATACAAAATTGCAAACATTTTGACACTAAAGGTTAATTTTGTGCGATTATATAATTTTTTTAAGTAATTTGAGTGAATTAGGGCAGGCGAGAAGAGAGTGGAAGTTAGTTGGACGCGGGATATCCCGAGGCAAAATGTCATATATTGAATACCTAACTAAATCTAGGACAGTTGAAAAAAATATCGATGGGTCCTACGAATAAGGGCCTAAGTTTAAAATCGTAATTTTACAGGACGGGCCTTTAAAGTCGGAAAAGGTCATAACTCAGAGGTTTTTCATCCATTTGTGCTGAAACTTGGCATATCAGTTTTAAGCCCTATGAGGTTCAATCATATAACACATTTTTTTATTTAAATATATTTAATAAAAAACTAGCTCACTTAAGCCTTTGTACGTGAATTTATCACAATTTATTTTAATTAAAAGACTAGTAAAAAGGCTAATGTGTATTTTGGGACATTTACGTGTATGACTTCAAAACCTTAAATATTACAATGTTGGTTATCAAACTCACCTAAAACAACTTAACTTGCAAAATAAAGACAAATAATACCTTAAATATGATAAACGATGAAAATTTACGTAAAATAAACCAGTTTGGTCTATATACGTTAATTAATTTCAAAATTTGCGACGTTATAGTACTTACGACCCTAAACTACCTAGGTAAGGTTGTATTATAATAACACTTAAAACTTGTAAAATTCAGGTAAAAGTCTTTAGCATGAATGACAATTCGGACAAATAACGATTAGGGATTCCATAGGGGAACCATATTGATACAACGGTGTCATTATGGTTCTGAGCATAATCGTGATTATTAGGGCATGCCGGCGTTAAAACTTGGGAGTGTCGTCGATACGTGTATTCTTCGTACTACCCCCAGAGGTTGGCAAAGCACCACCATCTTTAATAGTCACTATAGACTAGCACATTTTAATGCAAGTGTGGAAAGTATTTCATTTGACAGGTGTCCCGACTGTCCCGAGGTGTCTTGGCCCGAGCTTTAAACGAGGGTCTAGACTCAGGACGACTGAAAATTACAGTTCCGCACGTGTATCAAACGACGTTTGTTAACACATTTGCGAAAAAATGACAATGAAACAAAAATATTTTTGTAATCAAAAGAGTCAATATTACTTAAAGTGGTTTGAACTTGCGAACTCTTTGTTTGGTTAAATGCTTGGCATCAACACTAAATTAAAAAAATTGAAAAGTAAAAACACTAGTGCGAAAAATCCAACTTCCCGCAAGATATACTACAAAAAGTACCACTTTTTGAGCAACTGTATTAAAAACTACTTCATTTTCATTATCAGACGCAATCAAAATTTGTATTGGTTTGAACCCCACACCCAGATGGAACAGGAAAGGTTCTCCCTAAATTACACGTTGAAAGTAGTACCCGATGATCATCATCATCATCATATCAGCCGAAAGACGTCCACTGCTGGACATAGGCCTTCCCCAAGGATCTCCACGACGGCCGGTTATGTGCTGCTCGCTATCTGAAAAAAATACGGACGTAACCTCGTCTAATCATGCAGAATGGAAACTGCGAAGTACCACTGCTACAGGAACCGTACGTGGGCGGAAAGGGAGAGATGACGCCGCAACGAGTTTTCAAGGTGATTCAGTGTACCCAAAATCGCGCGAAACCAGTCAAGTCAGCAATAGTAGTGCTAGGTGATCGAGTCCAGGTGCAACACGACCCACAACTGGTCACGGAGAACATCACGGCGGCACTCCTGAAGTTTGGTAACGTATCAGTCGGAGTAATCTCGGTTTATTTCGAGGGAGACCAAGACTTAGAAGGATACATGGCCAAAACAAAGGAGATCATGCTTAAGCTGGGTGCAGACAGCTACATAGTGGGAGGTGATGTGAATGCCTGGAGTTACTGGTGGGGAAGCAGATTGGAGAACCACAGGGGGGCAGCTTACCATAGCTTCCTCAATGAGGTAGATCTGAATGTTTTGAATGTTGGACACACTCCGACATTCGAGACATACCGGGGAGGCAAGCTATACACTAGCATTGTTGATGTGACGGCGTGCAGTACCAATATTCTGTCCAGGATACAAGACTGGGAAGTAGACAGGAATGTTGTCACGTCCGATCACAACACCATAAAATTTGCAGTGTGTAGTGAAGCAGCCCCGAAGCCAGTACCAAGACCAACAACCAGGATTTACAACACAAAGAAAGCTGACTGGATCAAGTTTAAGATAGCTCTGTCAGGGGAGCTTCTGGAAAGAGACTTGACAGTTCATTCTTTAAATAACATTGGAGACACCGAAGCACTGGAGCAGGCGACCAACGCCTATATCGGTGCGGTGTCGAAAGCATGTGAAGAATGCATCCCGAAACCGGGAGCCCCCAAGACAAACTCAAAGCCGCCGTGGTGGTCCAAAGATTTGGATCGACTGAAAAAAGAGGTGTTAAGAAGGAAAAGGCGAATAAGAAACGCAGCCCCAAACCGAAGGCAGTACGTACTCGACCAATACCTCCAGGTAAAGGAAGAGTACGCCGTGAAAGCAACAGAGGCTCAGACGGCTAGCTGGAAAGATTTTTGTACCACACAGGATAGGGAGTCTATGTGGGACAAAATCTACCGAGTAATCAGGAAAACGGCTAGACGTCAGGAAGACACGTTGCTCAGAGACGAACAGGGGCTCACCTTAACACCGAAACAGTCGGCTCAAAGACTGGCAGAATGCTTTTACCCGGATGACCGTCAGGACGGTGAGTTGGACCATCACAGGAGCATCAGGGACGATACGGAGGGAGACAACCCAGCAGTGGAGTCACACCTCACTGGCGATGATCCACCCTTCACACAAGTGGAAATGGATACAGTAGTCAGAAGTATGAACCCGAAAAAGGCACCTGGGTCGGACGGATTCACTGCAGACATATGCGCAGCAGCTATCCAGTGCAATGAAGAAGTATTTTTGTGCTTAGCGAATTCCTGCCTTAAGCTAGCCTACTTCCCCAAAGCCTGGAAGTCAGCACACGTCTGCATCCTACGGAAACCCGGTAAGGAGGACTATACCCACCCCAAGTCATACCGACCGATTGGTCTATTGTCGATACTAGGGAAAATCCTGGAAAAAATGTTAGTAAACAAGATCAAGTGGCATATCCTCCCGGCCCTGAACAAACGTCAGTACGGGTTCATGCCCCAAAAGTCAACGGAAGACGCCCTCTATGACCTGATGAGACACATAAGAACAGAAGCAGAAACGAAGAAACGCATCGTGCTACTTGTCTCGCTAAACATAGAGAGAGCTTTCGATAACGCCTGGTGGCCGAAGCTCAGAGCCCAACTGGCCAAGAAAGGCTGCCCGAGAAATCTTTATCATACGGTCTGCTCCTACGCGGGCGAAATCAGCGAAAAGCCCACCACAAAGGGATGTGTCCAAGGCTCTATAGGAGGTCCAATCTTCTGGAATGTAATTCTAGACGATCTCCTACAGATGCTCAACGACACGGACGCCCACTGTCAGGCCTTCCCTGACGACGTCACTCTGGTGTTCTCTGGCAACGACTCAGGTGCAGTAAAAGCAAAAGCCGAACGGACTCTCCAAAAAGTTGTCGAATGGGGTACCCAAAATAAGCTAAACTTCGCCGCTAACAAAACGGGAGCCATGGTGATAACGAAGAAGCTGAAATGGGACCCCATCCGAATCTCAATGGCTGGAACCGCAGTAGAGCTTGTCGACGAAATCAAACTACTGGGACTTACCATAGACCGTAAGTTGACCTTCAACGCACACGTAGAAAAAACGTGCCGAAAGGTAACGAATATCTACAGACAGTTGTCACGTGCGGCGAGGGTGTCATGGGGTCTCAATAGCGAGATAGTGAAAACCATCTACGTGGCGGTGATAGAGCCGATCGTCCTGTACGCAGCAAGCGCATGGCACGAGTCTGCCAACAAGTTGATGGTGCGAAACCAGCTAGATTCAATACAGCGTGGTTTCGCCCGGAAGATTTGCAAAGCGTACAGGACGGTCTCTCTGACATCGGCGCTGATCCTGTCGGGAACCCTCCCACTGGATTTGCGCATTCACAAAGCGGCAAGCCTCTACGAGGTCAAAAAGGGCTACAGTGAGGACCACATTCCACCAGGAAGAGAAATTGAAGAAAAAACTGACGCCCTGAAGAGACCGCACCCGACAAGGGTTGTGTCCATCGACTACGACTGCTTGGAGGAATTCAATCAAGACGTGGTCGATAGATACGAACTCGAAGGCCCTCAAATTTACACCGATGGGAGTAAAATTGAGGGCCAAACGGGAGCGGCACTCACATGGTGGGAGAATGGCAGAGAAATCCGCCACTCAACCTTCAAGCTAGCGCCCTATAGCACAGTGTTCCAAACCGAACTGTACGCTCTACTTAGGGCAGTGCAGATCGCAGGGAAACACAAGGCGCGGAGCGTCAGCATCCTCAGTGACTCAAGATCCTCACTGGAGCTCCTCAAATCACCGGACACGACACACCCCTTGGTTCAAGAGCTCAAAAACGCCACAACCCAAACAAGAGCAATGGGGACCGATCTCAGGTTCTATTGGCTGCGAGCTCACGTTGGAACGCCAGGAAACGAGAGAGCAGATGAATTGGCAAAGCAAGCAGCCCTTAGGAAGAAGACCGCCCCCCAATACGACATGGTCCCGGTGTCCTACGCCAAGAGGTCGATAAGACAAAACACGGTCGAACAGTGGCTACGGGGCATCCGGGACAGGTGCGACAACCAAGAAGTTTTTTACAACTGTGAGAGATGCGAACAGCATATTAAAGAAACTCAAACTCACAAACTTCCTGGTTCAAGCATTTACTGGTCACGGAGGCTTCGCTGCCTATCTCCACCGTTTTAAGATCAAAGACTCACCCTCGTGTGTCTTTGACCCGACCCTTGACGAGGACATCTGGCACATTGTCTGCGAGTGCCCGCGTTTCGGCGTGGAAAGGCTTGACCTTGAGCAAAAGACCGGAGTCAAAGTTTCTCCGGATAGCTCAAGCTGGAAAGCCCTACTGGGAACAGAAGCCAACCGCGAAAGCACGAACGGTTTTATAGAAAAGGTGGTACGCATAGCGTGTTTAAGGAACAAATAGTTCGGTACCCTGACTATTCTGTTAAACGCTACGCTGAAATCTGACACCACGCAAACCCCTCGGCCACAAGACCCCGGCAGGATCCCACGCCGAAACCACCCCCCAAACATCTCCCAACCTTCCCCAAAAACCCTCGTACTCGTACCCCCCCCAACTTCAACCCCCTCCCCTATCCTGTTCCCTCAACCCAAACTTTCTTCTTCCACATAAAAACTCCGCCCCCCCCCAGCCCAACCCAAACTAATTCCCAACGAACCCCTAATCTTGTAGGATGATGCAATA
This sequence comes from Acleris cristana, assembly GCA_948252455.1. Taxonomy (NCBI): domain Eukaryota; kingdom Metazoa; phylum Arthropoda; class Insecta; order Lepidoptera; family Tortricidae; genus Acleris; species Acleris cristana. The sequence continues at coordinate 47,398,896 of OX411771.1, read as the reverse complement.
AATACTTATTGCTTATTTCTTTTTTTAAATTGGACGATCTCTTACTTAACCCAGAACTAAACTAGCTTTAAGTTTTATATTAACAGCAACCCCTGACGCACGCATCTCCCGAACACCTAACGGGTGTCGGTAGGACAGGGGATGGAGAATCCTGCGGACACCTAAACGGGAGAATGATTTTCTCTCCCGGCCTTTCAGCACTGGCTGGGGTAAGGCTCCGCGCGCGATTCTCTTGTCCCTCGTCAAACTGACACCTGCTCCCCCCTTTTCATTATAGCAGATGTATAGGCTAGGTTGCAATGGAAGAGGTCATAAAAAAGAGGGCAGCGCAAGGAGACACGCGCAAAGAAAACATTATCTCCAGGCAAAAGAGTAAGCCTCAAAAAAGGGTAGCCCCACCCATAAAGATGGTGTCCACAGCCACACAAGCGGTCCAAAAAGATCTCCGACCCAATCCTTCCATTGTCGGGCAAAAGAAAGGAAGCCCGTAGTCTGTAAGCATGCATGCGTCAGGATTCCCACTCCGCGACTCACCTAAGTTAAGCAACCCCCTTCCCATTCCCCATTCCCCATTCCCACCCCCTTTTTTCTAACCCCGCGGATAAATAAACGGAGGAATGAACTTCTCCTCCGGCCTTTCAGCACTGGCTGGGGTAGTATCCGCGGGAGTTTATAACTTCATTCACAACAAGGGGCATTGGTTTTTTTAGCCGGTGCGAGCCCGGCAGTACCTGGGCCCTCCATTCCCAGGTCTCCGGAAGGGATTTTCATCTCTGCCCCTTTTAAATGTTAATTTCAATATCCTGCTAACAAAAGCAAGGACTTAAGTCTTTGGCCCTTCAGGCGACAACCCAAAAAAAAAAAAACATGAGTGAAGCATGCAAAATGGCTGTCTGTGTGCGTGCACACGTACATACGTAAACTGTCACTCGTGCTGAGGCTCGGCGCGTTGTCTTACCTAATGTATCTGTGTGCGTGTGGTAAGTCATGCCCTGACACCAGGCGATATAATGAGTGCGTCAAACGAGTTCGTGCAAGCTGATTCCAGAAATTTACCTAATATGAACATGACGGTGGTTTACACAACGACACCGTATTTTAAAGCAGCGGTGTGGAGGGCTGCGATAAAAACGGTACGGATACGATGCGTCACTGCGATTCCGTACCGTAGCCGTATTTTAAGCAGCGGTGGGGTCGAACCTTTAAGTGGCGGAGGACGCCGCCGTGTCGTGTGTGGTTAAAAAACCGGTCAAGTGCGAGTCGGACTCGCGCACCGAGGGTTCCGTATTGAAGATAATACGCTTGGTAACCGCAAAAGAAAATACTCATTTTGTAATAAGGTCGATTTTGACTAGCCTAAACTTTAATACAGATTTTCTTAGTTTTTTTGTTATTTCTCAAAAACTGTAAATAATGAACACTTTATTTTATTTTTCCCAGAAAATATAAGTAATTATCTATACGTCAAGATTTTTTTCAGAATTTTTGATTAATAAACTTCGGAGATAGGGGGGGGGAACGGTCATTTTTTGTACATTTTTGACTATAAATCAAAAAGTACATCACAAAAATTTTTCAAAAAAATAGTTTTGATATGTGCAGATTAAGACCTTTCATATGACATCCCATTTGCTATAATCGAACCACTTTCATTTTTGAACCCCCCATTCTAGACCCCTTTACAATTATTATTAAAATTAATTTCATATTTTTTTTACTACAAATAGATGCGGGCAAGCAAGTTGTACAACTATGTCAAATTTCAAGTTGATAGCATTTGTAGTTGCTGAGAAAACCTGCTGTGACATACAGACAGACAGACAGACAGACAACGAAGTCCCACCATAAGGGTTCCTTTTGTACCATTTTGGTACGGAACCCTAAAAAAAGGCCAAACTGTGCAATCTCACGACACACCACGAGCTCGAGTCAATGTGACCGATAGACCCATAGACTAAAAAGAACCGCGGGTTTTTCCCGGCGTAAAAGTATCAAACTTTCTTTTGGCTCTTTTACGTTTAAATTGACTAGACATTGACCTTTATACTGCAGAAAAAACTCGGTTAATTGGTAAGATATTGGCGTTTTTTTTAGATGATGTTATTAAGCGTTGTCTTGTGGTGCTTTTAACACAAAAAACTCAAAATTGGCAAAATGATGCTTTGGGCCTTATTCGTAGGACCCATCGATATGGTCAGTAGTGCCTTCGTCGAGCCCACATTCACACAGAGAGCTATCTCGAACCCTGATCTTGGCAAGGAAGACTGGGGTACAAACATGTCCTAAACGTAGACGACAGATAGTAGACGTAGTTTGTTTGGTGGCCGACCTAAACCGAAAGAACCAGGGCTTTGTTGGAATGTTAGGTTGGATCGATCCATAGTGTCTACCTTTGCTAAACCTAGAGAGGTTCCATTCTTCCTGCCATGAATCCTTCGCGTCCGAATGAGCCATCGCTAAGAGGTCTGACGAGAAGAGAGTGTAATGATTCTTCAAACCGGTATCAATAGCATTTTTGGCCCATGTATCCGCAGATTCATTGCCTTCAATGCCGCAATGACTTGGAACCCACGATATAATACTTTAATAAAATACGGAGATGAAAATTTGACGTCTATCAGCTGTCAGTGCTACCACAGACATATTGAGAGGACATGATACTCGAGTCAAAATTATCAAATAATAGGTAGCGAAAACTAATTGGTGGGCTACATTACAATGAGCATTGAGCCGCAGTGATGTTGAAATTAAGTACTAAGTAAATAAATAAAAATACTTTTTGAATTTTGATATAATAATTAGGGACAATAAGGGTTAATAATAAATTATTAAATTAGTAAAAAAGCCTGCCCCACGCCACCCCCGGCAGAAAGGTGCCCATCACGCTCGCCGCGTTGCCACGCTGAATCGCGATGGACAGACATTGCACCAGGAATGACCTGGACCGGATTTCATGACCCCTCTCCGCCAGACGGCGCCCAATCTCCTTGGCAAATTTTCTGGCCTCAGAAACTCAACAACCGGTCGTTTCTACCACGAGCGAGACAAATAAATAATTCTCCAGTGCAGAATATTTGTCTCGCTTCCTAAGAGCCGCCGACTCAGCAGCTGCTCCAACCTTGCAAATGGTGCGACCGAGGTGCGAAGCCGCGAAAGTGCTGACGCACGTAGCGTCTCAGAAAAAGCACCTCCTCTATGCCAAGGTACCAGGGTCAAACCATCAGGTCTTTTACCGTCCGTGCGACTAAGACCCCACGGCTCCAGCACACATGGAACATTTGCCGAAACTAGCGCTCTCCGGACAATATCATTGAGAGCGTGGTGACGCGGGAAACGGCAGGCACATCGCTTACAACACAACACAAGGCATGATGACCATTACTCTCCACCATGGTGCCGCAGATGCATAAATGACGTTCACAAACATCGCAACCCAGGCGAAGAGCCACAGCCACCCGCATCGAATCATCGTCGAGAAGAGTGCCCAGGTGCGGAGAGGGCAGCGCCCGTAACCACGCATCGGCTTCTGGTCTCGACACCGCCACCAGCTTAGCTCTGTCCACACCTACCGTTCCCCCGCCATGCCCTCAAACACCCTCTTAATTCCCACGTAATCCCATACGCGCTGTCGGTTCGGTCTCTCAGGCAACTGCACACCCGGGTTGAGGGCCAACCAGGCCGCTGCGGCATCAGACGCGTAGGGGATAGTTGCCCTGTCGCCATTGTTACAGAGAATGTCAGTAACCAGGCCCAAGACCCCCCCCGCCGACGCCAAGAAGGCCGGCAGTCCCACGTCCCGCGCGCACCGTAAACCCAAGCCCCCACTCCGAATGGGTAGAAAAGCCAGACTCCATTGATCCGAGCTATGCGAGACATTCAACAAACACTCAACGGACTCCCTCAGCCCGAGGTCAAACGAGTCGACGTGATCGGGATACAGCCACGTCCGGAACGGTGCGCATAAAATATGTTATTTTGGGGACCGCAAAACATATCCGCAGTAAAACCAGAGCAATCTGAGCCGGAAGGCCTTTAAACCTGTCCCTAGCAGCCAGGAGAAGCTGCCTTCTCATCTCAAAAGCCTCCGGAATAGCGGCTGGAAAAATAGGAGACCCCAATAGATTAAAGGGATGGGGAGACTCTCTCTTTAACTTTAACTCTTTGAGACCAGGGAGCAGATAACAGAAAGAGGGAAAGGAAGCCCGGGACTTGGCGCTGCAGGGGAAATATTCGCACTTACTGGTATTGACCTCTAGTCCCAGATCCTTAAAACGTGGAAGGAGACTACGCAAGTCTTGCTCCACCATCTCCGGCTTTCCCCCAAGAGTACCGTCATCCAGGTGCCATACATTAAGTGGGGAGAGAAGCCCTGAAATAGTTTTATGAATGACCAGACTGAACGCCAGAGGTCCAAGCGGATCCCACTGCTGCGCACCAATTTGGGAAAGGATGTTGAAAAAGAGGTTAGAGGGAGACGAGTAAACTTCAAAAAGAAAGGGATAAAGGGAAGGCACCCTCTCCTTGACTTCAACAATAGGCGAGTAAAATTAGCTTAACCTGGACATAATTCGATAACTCTTTGTTTTTATTATTTTATCGGATATTATTATTAAGTATCAAATATTAATTTAGGTATATTAATTAGAAATCCGCGGTCGTTACCGTATCTTATAAAAATCATGAAATATCGTACACTACCTGACTTTTTCCTAAAAGCAATAGTACATTACTTAACAAGGGCTGTAAAAGAAAGAAAGCCCGAAATCGCAGGTATTTGAGACCCGAGCCGTAGGCGAGGGTTGTAAATATGCGATAGAGGGCTTTCTTTTTTACTGCCCGTGATGAGTACACAATTTTACGTCTTCACCTGGCCACAATGCGAGTTTTACCGTGCGCGCAGCGTGCGATAAAACTCACATTATGGCCAGGTGTTACGTAAAATAGATAACCAAATACCTTGTTAGTATAATTTTGAGGTGCATTCAAATGCGATCACTCATTAGCAAAATTAAACTGATACCAAATTCGCGTGTACGTTTTTTTACAGCTTTCATCTGATCTCAATATCTAGAAAAGCAAAAATGGTAACTTCGATGTTTATATCTGATTAAGCTATATTACGTCTTTTTAGACATTTAAGACAAAAAATAAACATAAATTTTTAACGCTTAAAAAATAATATATTTCTCAGTACCTAAAAATCATAACTGTAAAATTGTTGTTTAATAATACGTTTTTGTGTACTATAATCATGCTTCCATCAAAATTAAACATGTTATTTCCACGCTTAAGAAATTAAAATTTTCACTGAAAATACGCGCGGCCTTGCCGTCGAGCGCGATGCATGCGGTGGGTGCGGAGCGGGGAGAGATAGGGGCCGGCCGGGAGCACTTTGCGCGGCTAATAATATAATCAGTCGAGTCGAGTGTCACGCACGCGCTCGTCTTTACGCGCGCCGTACGCTGCCAATGTAATTCGAGTTTTTGTTTGAGTAGCTATGGGCACTCGAAAAGCGAAAAGGTACTGCACAGCATACAGGTGATTAATCCTTTATAAGGCAGAGGGAACCCACCATAATAAATGAATTTTAAGAATTGACAGTTTGGTTCTATTTACGAATACTATGACAGTTGTCAATAACCGGTAAAGGGTTAAATAATGACAGGAATGTCGACTTGTCATTATTTAGGCTTCCTAAGGATATCGGGAGGTAAGATTATTATTAATAGGTATTATTTATAACTTCGATCTAGGAAGGTAGTTACGAGTAGGTACTTAATTACTGACACCATTACCATACCATTACAATTACCTACTTACCTTAAAGAGCGTTCAGTGTTAGTAGATCTCCCAATACTGGTGACTGCCTACTAAAGCAAGGTCAGCATATACTGGATATTAGTTAAACATTAATGACTTGGTCGACAAACAAGAAGTCGCGGACATTTGCTAGCCCTCCAGGAAAGTCCATTTTTTTTCTCGTCATTTAACTTAAGCGAATTACTTAAGAAAATTACTTAATAAATTCAATTAATAATACATTCTTGTTTTCTTACAACTGCCTGTGGCCTGTTTTATAAAGCTACAAATTACAATTTACAGGTATCAATTTTCCATTTGACACAACCTTGACCAATGACGACCAGCCATTTGAGCAGTGTTGCCAGTTTAGACCTGTAAAATTGTTACTTGTAGCTTTATAAAACGTGCCCCTGCCCTACGAAGTGGACGGAGTCAATAAAGCTCATGACGGGCGAAATAAAATAATACAGACTCTCGCGACGCAGATTTACGGTACATTTTGCCTCGTTACGAGCGCCCCCACTATCGATTGGAAAAATGTAACTAAGGTCGTTTCTGTGCCGTGCAAGGTATTATTATCGTTAACGCATTCTGAGTAGGTTTAAATTCCCATGTTTGCTGTCTCAGAGTGTTCCTTCTGTACTTTTACCTACTACTACTTAATCTGTGGCGGGGCGCTAGCTGCGAGCGAGATGCGGCGGCCCTGTGGCAGCATGACCACTTTCACTAATTTCTACTTTTTTGGTACCTAACTTAACTTTTGGTAGGTCAAAATAAGTTAGTAGTATTAGTATTTTAAGCCAATAATCGCTTTTAATCTGAATCATCAAATATTTTTTTCTTAAAATGCGGCTACATTAGAAAATAACACCGAAGTTTCCAAAAGTGATACATATCTTGTGATATAACTATGATGAAAGTAATGTAAAATAAGAAAAAAATGTACAATGACTTAAAAAAATTCGACAGTGATGACGATGTGGACGATGCGGGTGATTAGGTAGGTAGTAAATAAAATAATTTCGTTTACTTACTCGTTTTAATAGTTCAAGTACCGAAGCGACTCCCTGTGACAGCAAACATGCGAACACGTACTAAGTACTAACGTACTAGAACCGACATCACGGACGTTATCTGTGCGCCGCCGGCAGCGCGGGGCGCATGCGGGGTAGGGTAACTTGTCATAGAATATGACTTGACCAATTAGACGCGACACTATCTTACTCTGCCTTATCCTTAAAGAAAGGAAGTTAAATAAAAATATATTGTTACAATTTTGTCACAAACTATAATTATCTTTTAATAAAATTGGTTTAGTAAGTTTCTGGCGCTCAGACAAATAATAATCATTTGAAAGTTTTGTTTCATGATATAAACGAATAGTTGTATGCGTATTTATTTATAATCGCTCGAATTAGATTAAGTGTAAAATGCCGTGTGGTTGCCGGCTTAGAATTGTGCCACTCCATGTCTTCCCGTGGTATTCTAAGGCGATGGGCTTGCAACCTGTCACTAGAGTCTGTCTAATGAATGATGAACCGGGCTTTTATTTGACTGGCAGGTCTGCCAACACTATTAAAATGACGTTTTGACATTGACAAACAAGCCGTTGTTGGTTCGAGTCTGTCAAATAAAAGTTTTCTTCTCGAAATTTACGGACTAAACATGCGTAAAACTATCAAAAGTGGTGTGCGACAGAGCCTTTGTACCATTATAAACAAATATAAAGAAAAACAAGAGAAGAGGGAAGCATTGTTGAAACAAAAAATAGAGTGTTTACATACGGTGACCGAATTCATAGGTTATAACAAGGTTAGTATGGCATGTTAATTTTGATACTTATTATTGCTATATCTTCAATCCAAAGTTGCATAGAATATATACCTTTTCTGTTCTACCTATCTTTTGAAATTGAATAGAATAGAAATAGAATAGAATAGAATATAAATTTATTTGACACCAAACAATAAAAATAAACAGTAAAGAAAAATACACGGAATGCACGAGTTGTGGTGCCAAAAAGGTTCCAACTCAGCATAATGCTGTGGTCGGGGACCGCAGCGCTGGTTTTCGGATGGCACCTTTTGTTGAACCACCGCTACAATTGCAATATACATACCTAAGTACTTATTAAAATAAATTATTTAACAGTTTTTTTTCTGTAAAATAAAAAACGAAAACAAAATACTTACATCTCTAACAAGTACATTAATTAAATCTATGTGAATACAACTAGGTATACATTTACTACCTAAAAAGATATTTTAATATTATATAAAACAGGACAGTTAACAATACAACACAAAACAAAACAAATAAAATTAAAATTAAAGCTAATCTTGTCTTTGTATAAGAATTCTTTTTAAAGCCAATCTAAAAGTAGGAATGGTCTTAAGAAGTTTAACGCGAGGGGGCAAATCGTTCCAACATTTAGAGGCAGCAAACCGAAAACTACCACGAAATGCCGTCGTTCTGTGATGAGATGTTGACAGGCGGCAAGTGGACGCCCTGGTCGGATATCGGCTTTGATCTGACACCCATGCTAACCTTTCATAGAGATAATCAGGGGAGTTATTTTTAATTATGCCGAAAAGCATTGTGGCAAAATGCAATTGTCGCCTGGCTTTCATTTTAAGTAGGTTTGAGTTATTCAAGTAAGCGGTGACGTGAGAGCGAGGCGGTATGAAGAAGCAGTATCGAGCTCACGCATTTTGTACTCGCTGGACCAGTCGTTCCGTTCTGCCTAGTAAACAGGAACTATAAACTGTATCGGCATAATTTAGTTTGGACAAAACTAGTGATTCGCACAGTTTGATACGGAGCTCTTCACTAAGATATGGCCGAATTCTGTAGAGAATTTTTAGGCGGTAAAAACAGTTCCTGATAACATCTAGCATGTGGCTTTCAAACCGAAGAGTGCTATCAAATATCAGACCCAGATTTTTAGCTTCCTTTACTCTATCTATGCGAACACCGTCAATTTTCAATTTAAGGTCTATATTTCCTATTTTTACAATTTGTGTTTTCGAACCGAGGACCATGTATTTAGACTTAAGTGGGTTTAATACCAAAGAATTTTTTTTAGACCATTCAAATATCCGATTGAGGTCTTCGTTCATTTTGCTAGCACATGTTTGTATGTCATTAGGATGAGTGGACATGTAAATCTGGATATCATCAGCATATAGGTGATATTTACAGTGCCTAATACAGTTTATGATGTCCGCGCTGTATAAAATAAATAGGATGGGACCTAATATGGAACCCTGCGGCACGCCACGTGTCACGGGTTTGAGATCGGACATAATTTTCACTCCATCTGTTCTTCGTATTACTACTTGTTGTGAACGATTACTTAAATAGCTATTGAACCAGGCTATGGTAGATCTTTCAAAACCATAGTACGAGAATTTTGACAAAAGAACCGTAACGTTTATGGTATTTCTAATTGGTATTTCTTTTCCATTAAGAAATTAAACGATGTATTCTTTTCAGATAAGCTGGACGTGGATGGTGAAAAACAAACGGTTTTGAAAAATTTTTCAGCAGCAAAACGATTTACTATGCCGGAGTCAAACGAAGTATTTAGAAGAATTATCATCAATGACCGGTAAATACTAAGATTAATTAAATCATTGTCTTTCCCTATACATAGGTGTATTGTCTGTACCTATACCATGTTGAATCTCTTAACAATCGCAATTTTATTAAATTAATTAAATAGACGAATGATTAATATAACTGACACTCATACCTAGTTTCAGTAAAACACTAAGGAGGTGTTTATATACATTTAGTTAAAAGATATCATAAACATATTAATATGTACCTACGTACACTACATGAGCTCTTGGAAAAGATGTTCGGGTTATACCTGTCTTCCTTGTTCTTAAACCGTTGCGATTTGAACCTCACCGATGCAATTTGATTTCACCTAAACCCAAATGTTCTTAGAGCTGTCGGACTGTAAAATGGGGCTGTACTGCGTGTCACAATATATTTGTAAATGGTGTTCTTTTTAATTCATTCCTTCTTTCTTCTTACAGATATCAGTGTTTCGACATTGAAGAGAATGAAGGCAAAGTAAACCATGGTGTCTTCAGTACTCCAGGAAAGAAGCGAACTCACAAGGCCACCGTATCCAATTTAGATAGTTTTGACATCCATGCCATCAGAAATAAAGTGAACGAATTTTATATTGTAAAGAAGCAAGTGCCTACACTCAGATGCCTATTAGCAGAGTTGAGAGAAAGCATCGGTTGTACCCTAATAATAAATAAAATATTTTTACTTAATGACTTGTTATTGGTGATTTTATTTACTAAAAGAGCTCACAAATGAGAAAGCATGCTGATGCAATCATTATTATGGTGGTCTACATTTTTTTTTCATAGATAGTTTCAAAGCATCAAATACTTCGTAATACCCAAAGTTGCTAAATAGTTCGGTACACGTTTGGCGACTTTGGGTGTCACTATCTATTTATTTAATGCTGACTATACGGGTCAATCAACTTTTCTTTGTAGTTCCTTGCCAGGGTGACGTTTCCTGGGTCACTCATTAAAACTATGATTTCAAAGGATATAAGTCCACTACCATTCTTTTATGGCTTTTCTCCTGAGTGTGATAGAAGTATACATTATAACATTTTTTCTAAGAAACTATCACTGTTGTCTCCTGGCTTACGGGACACTTAACAACAACAAAAAAGTTGATCCACCCATACGTATTAAGTAGTAAGACTCTCGGCTTCTACTAATAAACTGTACTTAAATATGATACCGTGTGTGGTCTTAATATGGATAAACGGACACTGAGTGTGGTATTAGTAGACTTGAGTACCTATAGTTTATTAATACGGGCCTTAGTATTGTGAAAAAGTACGCGTTTCCTCTTCCTTTGTGCCCACCAAAATAAACAAAATAAGAAAAGTATCAAAATCGTTTATTCCTACATTGATCGGTAATACCATATGAAGATTTTTTGCCGCTTTTTCTCAGGTTCATCTTTCATTAGACAGACTCTATTGTACACTGGTAAACATTTAGCCTTAGCCTGTTTGTGCAAAATGTGGTTATGTATTGTTAGCGGTATGTCAGCAATGGCATTACAATTTTGCATGCTGCGGTAGGACGTGAGGGGCCGGGAGCGTGTTTGCGACGTCATCGGGTGACGTCACACGCAGAGGCCTACCAGGAGAGCACCAGCCAGTCTGAACCAGACCCTTGCACCTCGCTGTGGTGTGTTTCCTTGTGAGCACCCTATTAAATATTGTGAAGACAATCCTCTTTTTATTAACACAGCGGTGGGATATTTCCCAAAAAAATCTCCGAAGTGTAAAGTGAGATAAGGACCTAATTGAAATAAAAATAAAATAAAGACAATGCCGCGAAGTTCTCGGAATCGTAGTGCTCACAGTGATTGCAGTGTTCGTAGAACTACATCGGACCGGTCAAGCTCCACGTCGTCCAGTAATACGTCGCCGCCTAGATTGCGAAAACGTTATCGTTCGCCAACTCCGGAACTGGGGTCAGTTCCTAGTTTTGACCCGAGCAAAGATGGGAGATATGTAAAGGAATGGCTGCGGCAAGTTGAGGACATCGGAGCTGCATGTGACTGGAGCAAGAGCCGCTGCTTGTTCAAGGCTACTCAGGCTTTACAAGGTGAAGGGAAAGCTTGGTTTGATCTGTGGAGCCCTAAGAAAAGAACTTGGAAACGATTTAAGAAAGACTTGTTTATTGCTTATCCAAGGGAAGCGCTGGCCGCATGACTGCTATGATTAAGCGACTAGGACTAGATTTAATCGAAAGGCAGCAAATGGACATTATGCTGGGTGGTATAACAGACAGAAGTATTGGGGTAGTTTTTGAAAGCTGTGAAACTATGAATGCTATGGTAACCCAGAGTAAGTTCTCAGAGTAATTTAACACAAAGTGGGCCTGATTATAAACAACTACAATGTAAGCGACTACGCTTTAACAAGAGCGATTTCATCAAAAGAGTCGATAACAAGGGACCTTGTTATAAGTGTGGCAAGCCGGGCCATCGACGCTATGAGTGTTAAAGTAAACAAACTAAAGCGGATGTAGCTCAAGAAGAACAACGCAAGCCCTCAAATACTTTTGCGGCTATAAACAAGAGGTTACAATGTAAGCATTGCCATCGGCATGGCCATACGGTTGAAAATTGCTTCCGAAAACTAAACCCAACAAACTTGTGCGCTGATAAATTGGTACGCATGACTACTACGTGCTACATAAATGATTATCCAGTGAGAGCTATTATTGATACTGGCAGTTCGGTAACACTTATACGCCAAAGAATATCACAAAAAATTGGATTGCACTCAAATCCGAGCACAGCACTTATGAGTGGGCTCAAAGGGAGTATTGCAGCCGCCGTTGGTCAGACGGCGTGTAGATTAAGCAGCGATGGAGTGGGAATCGATATAACTCCATTGATTATGAACGATGATGACCTACCTGTGGACTTGTTAGTGGGACGAGACATACTAGAGTATCCTGAAATACAAGTAGTAGCTAACAAGGAAGGTGTTCATATCAACTATGAAGAAAACCATCAAAGGAATCATATCGTTGCCTTTGAGATGAATCCTATTCAAACTGGAGCTTTGTCTGATGAGAGACAGATACAATTTAAAGAATTGATGGCGCAATATTCAGACTGTGTGTCGTCATCTCTTAACGATATTGGCTGTTCTCGAGCTTCCGAATTAACCATTAAACTGACGACCGACGAACCGGTTTATTTTAGATCTCGAAGGTTGGCTCAAACTGAAAGAGAAGTTGTAAAGAAGATGATCAACGAACTAAAAGAAGCTGAAATAATACGACCAAGTGACTCTCCGTATGCCAGCCCAATGTTACTCGTGAAAAAGAAAGGAGGTGAAAGTCGACTGTGCGTGGACTACCGCGAATTGAATCGCATTACTGTAAAGGACCGCTATCCTCTTCCTCGGATAGAAGATCACATTGATACTTTGAGTAAAGGGGTTTACTTCACGATGTTGGACTTGAAGTCTGGGTTTTATCAAATCCCGGTAGCAGAAGAATCGATCAAGAAGACCGCATTCGTTACACCCGACGGTCAATACGAATTCTTAAGAACTCCATTTGGATTAGCGAATGCACCATCTGTATTCCAGCGAGCGCTAAACAATGTATTGAAAGACCTGGATGGGATTTAGAGGAGGTGTTATGCCGGCTGCGTGAAACTGGATTAACATTGAACATAGCCAAGTGTCGTTTCTTTCAAAGGAACATTGAATATCTTGGAAGGGAAATTTCTGCAGGTACAGTGAGGCCTAGTCATCATAACATAGACTGTGTGGCAAAAGCTTTGCCACCGAAGACTGTGAAACAACTGCGGCAGTTTCTGGGCTTAGCTGGGTACTTTAGAAGGTTTGTAGCCAATTTTGCTTCTAAAGTAAGCCTGATGTACGAATTGCTCAAGAAAGATGTTGACTTTGACTGGAACTCCGATTGCGAAAGTGCTTTTCGGCATATCAAACATACGAGGGTGGTTTGAGAAGTAACTTGTTTCGCCTACGGATAGATGGAGTTAGTGTCATATCTGTACTTATTGATAAAGATTAACAACTCAAGATAATTTACCTGTGGCGTCATGTCATTTTCGGCGGGAATTTTAGATTTGACAGTAGTTGAAACAAAAGTAATCGGAGTAACGCGGCTAAATGGAGAAAATTGGGATTCGAGGTGTAAATCAGTTCTTTTTTTTGGACGGTAAAACTGCAAAAGAAATTCATGTAAGGATTTTACCTACGTTCGGTAGCTCGTGTCCTTCCTACGAAACAGTTCGACTTTAGGTAAATGAGTTTATTCGAGCCAGGACGAGCATTGAAGATGCACCTCGCCCTGGAGCCCCAAAAACGGCGGTTTTACCCGAAATCGTCGATAATGTTCACGATTTGGTTTTAACCGACAGAAGATTGAAGATACGCGAATTAGCTGGAGCCACAACCATCTCCTCTGAGCGGGTGCATTTTATTTTGCACAACGAATTGCACATAAAAAAGCTATGTGCAAGATGGGTGCCGCGGTTACTCACTCCAGAACAAATGCGTATTCGCATGCGAACACCTACTGACAATCTCCAGGTGTTTAAAAGAAATCCAATGGAGTTCATTCGCCGTTTTGTTACAATGGATGAAACCTGGATCCATCACTATATCCCGGAGACGAAACAACAGTCCAGACAATGGATAAGTAGTGGTGAACCAGCCCTAGAGGAAGCCAAGGTCATTCCTTCTGCTGGAAAGGAGATGGCGTCTGTCTTTTGGGACGCAAAGGGAATTCTCTTAATTGAAACCTTGCGAAGGGAAAAATCATCACTGGGGCATACTATGCAACACTTTTGGACCAATTACAGGCGGCGATAGCCGAAAAACGGTAAGGTATGGCAAAGAAAAAAGTGATGTTTCACCATGACAATGCTCCGGTGCATTGAAGTCGTGTTGCTGTACAAAAATTGTCGGAGTTACGATTTGAACTGCTTCCGCAACCTGCTTATTCGCCGGATTTAACTCCTTCGGACTACCACCTATTCCCGAAACTCGAAAATTTCCTGTCAAGATCAAAATTTCATTCGTTTGAGGAGGTGGTAGAGGAAGTTAAGGCGTATTTTGAAGACCTGGAAAAAACCCATTTTCGTGAAGGCATCGAGAAGCTGCAGAAAAGTTGGAGCAAGTGCGTTGAGCTTCGAGGAGATTACGTCGAAAAATAAAACACACAAAAACACAAAAAAAAAATTTTTTCATATCGAACCAAGTTACTTCTCAAACCACCCTCGTATACTAACTCAAAGGCCGGTTCTGAAAATTTATAATCCTGATGCAGAAACAGAGCTTCACACAGACGCGTCAAGCATAGGTTTGGGCACGAACTTGATGCAAAAAGATGAAGATGAGGCGTTACACCCTGTCGCCTACTACAGCAGGCGTACTTCACCAGATGAATCAAAATATCACTCATTTGATTTAGAAACTCTGGCTGTGATGCAAGCTCTTAAGCACTTTCGTGTCTACTTGATTTCGTGTCTACTTCATTTTAAAGTTGTGACTGATTGCAACGCTGTTAGAGCAACTATGACGAAGAAAGAGATAAATCCTCGGGTCGCCCGTTGGTGGATTTATATGCAGGATTTCAACTTTGAAATCGAATATCGGCCGGGAAAGAGAGTTGCTCATGTCGATTACCTAAGTCGTAATCCAGTCTTTCTCAATTACGAGTTTAAGACGGCGGAAAACCTATTAGAATGTCAGCAGGCTGATGAGAGCGTAGCTAATATAATGAGTACGCTGAAAGATGGCAACAACGAGGGTGACAGAGAACCATATTTCAATGATTATGAACTATTGGATGGCCATCTTTACAGGAAAACCCCGGAGGGGTTAAGATGGGTGGTACCGCGTAACGCCAGGTTGGGTGTGTTGAAAATTATGCATGACGAGAGCGGACATCAAGGTGTTGAGAGAACACTGGCTGCTATACAAAGGAAATATTAGTTCCCTAAGTTGAGGAAGGTTGTTTCGAAATACGTGGAACAGCGTTTACGTCAAGAGCCATGCGTGCTTTCTGTAATGAGCACTCTATACAGTTGGTAATAAATTCTGTTTTGTTGCCCAGAGCAAACGGCCAAGTGGAGCGCCTGAACAGAACAATCTTAAATACGATGAACTGTATAGTCAGGGATGAACCAGAGGAAAACTGGTGTGAGGCCCTGGTAGTCACACAGCAGGTGTTAAATAATTCAGTGAACAGAACCACTGGCAGAACTCCGAATGAGTTATTGTTGGGCTATACGCCAACAACGCTGTGTGAAGCGCTTTTAGCGAATAATCTCACGTCGGCTGGTGAGAGGCTGGACCTGAGGGTCATACGTGCAAAGGCACGGGAGCTTTTGAATGCAGATCAAAAGCGGCAGATGAAGAGATTTAATGCCAAAAGGTTTGTTAAACCCCCATACCAGATTGGCGATATGGTACTAATTCGAATTAGTAAAGGGAATCCGGGCTATAAAAAACTCCGAGGCAGATTCCTTAGCATTCCTTATAAGGTGATTAAGGTACTACGGAATGATAGATTTGAAGTTGTTAGCCAATATGGCATCAATTAACTGTTATTTAGCCTGTAAGATTGTTATGGGATGATCAATTGACTATTGAACCTTAGTGGCGCCACCTAGTGGAGTTTGCGGTAGTAGTAAAAGAGAACTGGTCAAATGATGATGTCAATATAAACCCTTAACAGGGGTAGAAGGCGGCATTACTAAGAGTGCAGTTGAAAAGTGAACACGATTCTTTGAAGTAAATATAAATTTGTGAAATCAAGCGCAGTTTAATTAAACCTGCTTATATCTCAGAAGTGGAAAGAAACGAGATTGGATATATCTCCCTTCGCCCAATAAAAACGTAAGTACTGTGTTCTTTCCTGATATTACTTTTATTAAAAAGTATTTTGATAACTAAGTTTCGAAATACCTGCATATTGTTCATTTTTAACGGAAAATCGGTATATGTATTTGCATTTCTTTCGATTTAAACTTGAGGTTTGAGGTATTTTTTTGACCCGATTAGGCTAATAGATAGCTTCTGTAAGTACCTACATTTGAATTTAACGAAAACTTAAAACCGAATTAAAAGTGGTTATAACGCCTAAATAAGCCCGTAAGGTATTTATAGCCGGACCGGTGTCTGTTTAAAGTAATTTAAAAATTAAAATTAGTTTACCTTTCACAGTGCCGGTTCTTGATTAAACGGATAGTATGTTATGTGAATTAGAATGTGTTTTATTTTTTTAATAAACCATATTACAATGAAAAGATGGGTAGTGAGAACGTGCATTAGTCATAGACTGCGTGACAGTTATTTACACCTACAAGTATATAGTTTTTTTTTATTATATTACTTTATTTGTTCATCGTGTGTTTTAAGGATATGCATATTATAATGAATTTTAACGAGCTTACATCTAATAGATAAAAGTTTCTGTTGTTGAAATCTAATAACTATGACTGTTTAACATTACCCATTCTTCAAGTAGTCTATTTAGAAGTGTGCTCGTGTAAGTTTGTATACGAGGGAAGATTTTCAATCCATTGTGTTATACCCATTACCTATTGCCTAAATTAGTTTATTATTGAAAAAAAAATGATTTATTTTATTTTATTGAACAACAAAGCGCAAATTCTAACCACGACATGGGATGCCAAACGGCACCACTACACTATAACGGGTCAGAAAAAATTTATACTTCATCGTATTCCTCTCTCGTATTTATCAAGTATGAAGCCAAGCAAAACAAATAATGTTGATGCGACCAGTTAGGAATACAATTCTCACACACGTTTTATAAGTTTCAGATGGATGAATCAGAGGGTCGTGCCCTATCGCCAACTCTAGGCAACCATGTGCGTTCAATGCCTAGGCGACTCGACGAGAACGTGCGATTGGATGAGGCACGAGAAAGAAGATCAAGGAGCCGAAGTATCGTCCGATCGGGACGGTCGCGTCGCGAAGAGCGGTCGAGGAGCAGGAGTATCGACCGGAGCACGCGGCAGCGGCGCGCGGGCCGCTCGAGGAGCAGGAGCAGCTACCGCGATGCAGGCAGGATGCGCGAACGTAGGGGTGAGCAAGATCAACGCATATACTATTATGATAATAGACAGCCGACGTACATCTTGACTGAGGAGCATGAGCGACAGTCAAGGGTACGGCGTGACAACCACCTTCGTAACCCGAGCGAGGAGCAGGAGCAACGCTCGCGTAACCAAGGTCGAGTGCCGGCATCTAGCGGTAGTCACCGGGGTGAGGAGCATGAGCAGCGCCCTATGACTACGGCTAGATGTCGTGATGAACGGTTGAGCGGTGAGCAAGAGCAACGCTCAGCTGTTTTACCATGTAACCCTAATAAACGGAAAAAGGATTTTACCGGGGACGAGAAACGTGCTCGTACGGTTCAACGTTTATCCACGAATGTTTGTAATCATCGTGACAACCATGAGCAACATTCCGAGCCTTTGCTTCAGGGTAGAATCCCCAATAACAACGATGGACCTTATGACAATAGTGTTATGTTAAGTCAATTTGTAGATGCTCTTAAATGTATTACTAAGTCAGGGACCCATAGACTGCCTTCTCTCACTAACGTCATTCCAGAATTTGACCCGCTATCAAAAACTCAAACTATTTTAAACTGGCTTACCAAAGTTGAGGAATGTGCCGAGATATATGACTGGGATGAACGGGAAACAATCCATTATGCGTTACCTAAACTTACTGGTTTGGCAAAATCTTGGTACCAGAGCTTACCTAGTTTACGCTATACGTGGACCGAGTGGAAGACCAAACTAGTTGAGTCCTTTCCTTGTAGGGAAAACTTCGCAGAGCTTTTATTTGAAATGCTATCTTTAAAGGTTAAGTACGGTGAACCCCTGGAAAAATATTTCTATTCCAAACTTAATTTACTAAACCGATGTGAGTTATCAGGACGTAAAGCTGTCGATTGCATACTTTACGGTATAGAAGACAGGGCCATTAGGCTAGGTGCTCAAGGAGCTGAGTTCAAAACTCCTGAACAGGTGTTAAAATACCTTAAGACCGTTAAAATAGGTCAGGCGCGAGAAAATACCGGTACAGGAGCCTCAAGCAAACATGATAGGAAGCCTCAGCAATTTATATCGAGTAAAACTAGCACTGGCACCATCTATAAACCTAATATTAGATGTTTTAATTGCGGAGTAGAGGGACATCCGAGTTTTAAGTGTCCAAAACCAATTGAAAAATGTAGCAATTGTTATAAAATAGGTCACAAAATTTCTAACTGTCCTGTAATGCATGCAGTTCATACTTCTGAAAAAAATAAAAATATTGGTAATACTGAAAAACAAGTCTTAAAATTAGACGTAAATAACTGTGTATCTCAAAACGTTCACTGTAAATCTAGTAATATTAACTTTGAGAGTGATAGTAACGATAAATATGAAATTATCATTTCAGTTAACGGTAACCCTCTTTCGTGCTACGTTGATCTTGGGAGCGAATGTTCAATCATTCAACAATCTGTAGCTACAAGATTAGGCTTGAAACCCTTAACTGAAGGATTGCCGCTTATGAGGGGTATAGGTAATAACCTAGTTCAACCTTTGGCGAGATCTAGAGTAAATATCGAAGTTCAAGGTATTAATGAGTCCGTAGAAGTTTTTATAGTAGATGATGCTGTCATCAAATACCCGGTCTTATTAGGACATTCATTCACAGAAAGACCAGAAATCATTATAACGAAAACTCCAACACGACTAATATTCGAAAGGTCAACTAAAACTCCTAAACTATTTTTATTAGTAAAAAATGACGTGAAACTTGGCGCTAATGAAATTTTACCCATTCCTGTTACTTCAGATAGTAATTATAATGGTAGAGTCTATGTTCACGGTTCAGTCCGAGGAAAGCCTGGTAGAGAATTCCTTCTTCTCCCAGGGGAATATGTCGTTAATAATGGCTGTACTAGTCTATTAGTACAGAACTTATCTCATAGTGACGTTTTATTTTTTAAAGAATCTTTGGCAACTCGAGCCTCTCCCATAAACGTATTTGATACCGCTAATGTTTTTAACTTTAAAATTCAGAGTGAAGAAGAAGACAAAATTAATTCAGGCGAAAAAATCACCAACGAGCAACTTGAGAGTCTAACTAAGTTACTGTCTGAATTTAGCGACTGTTTTTCCAAAAGCCTTAAAGATTTAGGGTTCACATCCGCAACAGAAATGACAATTAACCTTAAAGATTCAGAACCCGTTGTATATCGTCCTTATAGAATGTCTCATTCTGAAAGGGGCCTAGTACGTAGTATGGTACAAGATATGATAGATT
Source organism: Acleris cristana (assembly GCA_948252455.1). NCBI lineage: Eukaryota > Metazoa > Arthropoda > Insecta > Lepidoptera > Tortricidae > Acleris > Acleris cristana. Next base: position 47,379,185 of record OX411771.1, on the reverse strand, counting down.
CTAATATAGTCCAAGAGTCATCATCGCCTTTTGCTAGCCCTATTGTCTTAGTCAAAAAGAAGACAGGAGAAAAGCGACTCTGTGTCGATTATAGGGCGCTTAACCGAAAGACCGTCAAGGATCATTACCCTTTACCTAGAGTAGATGATCAATTAGATCTACTAGCCGGGCATGCCTATTTCATATCGTTAGACCTCGCTTCGGGATATTACCAAATACCCATTGCGGAGGAATCAATTCCAAAAACTGCCTTTGTTACGCCTGATGGGCAGTTCGAGTACCTGCGTATGCCTTTTGGTCTTGTTAACGCGCCGTCAGTGTTTCAGAGAACTATTAATAAAATATTAGCTGAAGCGAAAATAAAATTTGCTGTTGTTTACATGGACGATATACTTATTCCGGCCCATAATTTTGATGAAGGCATGAGTCGTCTCAGGGAAGTGCTGCAATTGATTAGAAAGGGGGGCCTCACACTAAAACTCAGTAAATGTCATTTCTTTTACGACCAAATCGACTTTTTGGGATTTGAGATAGGTCCTGATGGTATCCGTCCTGGTAAACGTAAGACAGACGCTGTAGCTCAATTTCCTATCCCTAAAAATCAACATGAAGTTCGACAATTCATGGGACTAGCTAGCTTTTTCAGGCGTTTCGTGAAAGACTTTGCTATAATTGCTAGACCTTTGACGGATTTGTTGCGTAAGAGTGTTGATTTTAAGTGGACATCAGAACAGCAATCGGCTTTCGAAATTCTAAGAAATACATTATGCAAACGCCCAGTTATTGCACTTTATCACCCTAATGCCGAAACGGAATTGCACACAGATGCCTGTAAATTAGGAATAGCTGGAATATTATTTCAAAAAAGCAGTGATGGACACCTTCGGCCTGTGTCATTTTTTAGTCGTAAAACAACGGTTGATGAACAAAAATTTCACTCTTACGAGTTAGAAACTCTTGCAGTTGTAGCATCCATTAATAGATTTCGAGTTTACCTAGCCGGTACATCTTTTAAAATCTATACCGATTGTAACGCGCTTCGTACCACCTTGACTAAACGAGATCTTATCCCACGAATTGCGCGTTGGTGGATACAGCTGCAAGAGTTCGATTGTGACATAGAGTACAGGGCAGGCAGTCGAATGGCACACGTAGACGCACTCAGTAGACATCCCGTAGAACCCGCAGTTTCGGAAATGCATATTCTAGATGTGCTTAATATTGAGACGGATAATTGGCTAAGCACTGCTCAATCTATCGATGATGAAATCGTATCAATTAAAGACATTTTGAGTAGTCCGAACGCACAAAAGGCCGTTGACATACAAAAAAATTATAAACTCAAAAATGGTCGGGTGTATCGTTTACTGGAGGAGGGATTAAGGTGGGTCGTTCCTAAAGCTATTCGTTGGCAAGTGTTAAAAAGAAACCATGATGACATCGGTCACTTTGGTTATGACAAAACTTTGGCTAGAGTAAAGGAATTATATTGGTTCCCCAAAATGACGCGATTTGTAAAAAAATACGTAGGTGCGTGTTTGGAATGTGCTCATCACAAGGTCTCCGGGGGCCCCCGCGAGGGCCAATTACATCCTATACCTAAGGTGGAGAAGCCGTTTCACACCATACATATGCTCCGTACAAACGGCCCTAAGTGGTCTTAGGGCCGTTTGTACGGAGCAAGCGTGGTAACTGTTATTTATTGGTAATTGTGGATGGCTTCACCAAGTTCGTAAATATAAATGCAGTAAGAAACACTAAAACCTCAACTGCTATTAGGGCTTTAAAGGAACATATCGGTTACTTTGGGTCCCCATGTAGACTTATTTCTGATCAGGGCTCGTGCTTCACAAGTCAAGCTTTTAGAAAATTTGTTCAGGAATTAGGGATAAAACATATCCTTAATGCCGTTGCGACACCGAGAGCAAATGGCCAAGTCGAGAGATTTAATAGAACAATCTTGACTTCTTTATCCACTAAAACGCATGGCAAAGATGATAGGTCTTGGGACGAGCACATACCGGACATTCAAATTGGCCTTAACACTACTATACATAGAACTACCCAGAAAAGTCCTTCAGAGCTCCTTTTTGGTTTTAGGTTAACAAATAGTTCAGAGGGTATTTTAAACGAAATCATAGACGACACGGCAAAGGTTTTACCACCTAAAAGATTAGCTGAGGTACGGCATGAATCTGGAAAACTAATTGAACTTCAACAAGAGAAAGATAGAGCTCGATTTAACTCCAAAAGAGTAACTAGAAACATTTACAAGACGGGAGATTTAGTTAGAGTTGCTAGGGAAGTCAGTTCAAACGACGGGAAATCTAAAAAGTTATTACCTAAATTTCAAGGCCCTTACAGAGTCATTAAGATTTTGCCAAACGATAGGTTTGTCATTGAAGATACGCCGCTTACTAGGAAAAATAATCGCCGTTATGAAGCTGTGTTTGCAAAGGACAAACTAGAGCCTTGGTTAAATTTAAATACTAATCTTGGGGATAGTTCAGATGACTGCGACCAAGACGGTGATGAGGGTAGAGTAATGACCGTAGTCTGAGAAAGGTAAACAATTGTAATAAGCTGTGTTAACCTGTAATCACTTGGTAATTGTATTAGAATAAAATAAATTAGTGAGTAATTATAATAATAATTTTAATACACTTTTCAGCATGACCTATTTTTATTATAGGTACTTATTAAGTTCTGTATGAAACTAACTAGTTTAGTGTTAATCCTACTTTTAATGATTTTAGGAGAGTCTCTTCTCATTAGATTATTAATAAGATAAGACCTATTTAAATGTTTGAGTTTGTTTTAAATTAAATCTTGAGTCAATTGTAAATTTTAAACTTATGTAGTTGTTTTTGTGTACGAGGACGTACTATACGTCAGATGGCCGAGCTGTTAGCCAATATGGCATCAATTAACTGTTATTTAGCCTGTAAGATTGTTATGGGATGATCAATTGACTATTGAACCTTAGTGGCGCCACCTAGTGGAGTTTGCGGTAGTAGTAAAAGAGAACTGGTCAAATGATGATGTCAATATAAACCCTTAACAGGGGTAGAAGGCGGCATTACTAAGAGTGCAGTTGAAAAGTGAACACGATTCTTTGAAGTAAATATAAATTTGTGAAATCAAGCGCAGTTTAATTAAACCTGCTTATAAAGTGTTGGGAACAAGACCCAACAACGGCAGCACTCATAGAGTGACGGTCACTTTTGAGAATATGAGAAAGTGGCCGGCTGAACAAATATCTGATTAATTCAGATGGCTGAACAAATATCTGATTAATTCAGATGGCTGAAAGAAATTTGGGCAAGGGATTGTAACCCTTCTTGTCCACTGTTTTTGTGTTTTATTTTTAGGTCAAGCTTTGAGGGCAAAGCTGCCGTCAGTATGGCCGTGTTAGCGGTATGTCAGCAATGGCATTACAATGTTGCATGCTGCGGTGGGACGTGAGGGGCCGGGAGCGTGTTTGCGACGTCATCGGGTGACGTCACACGCAGAGGCCTACCAGGAGAGCACCAACCAGTCTGAACCAGACCCTTGCACCTCGCTCTAGTGTGTTTCCTTGTGAGCACCCTATTAAATATTGTGAAGACAATCCTCTTTTTATTAACAGTATTTAACAACAAGTTTTTAGAGTTGTTGGTGACCCTGTAGCTCTGCCTACCCCACTCTGGGAATGAAGGCGTGAGTGTATGTATGTATGTATGTAATATTCGCGTTACTTACTCGGTACTCATGTCTTCTAGTGTTATTAATTTATGGTGCGACATTTCGTCGTTGTGCCAAAGAAACCTTAAAAAATTCAACAAATATATAATTTATTTATTTATTTGTACGTGTTTTGTATTTATTTGTACCTAGCAAACAGTGAAACAAACTCACTTTCACATTTATAATATTAATAAGGAATATTTACTTCTAATGAATATTTGCCATACTTGTGTGTGTAGAAGTAACATTCTTAAATAAATACACACACTATAATACTTTCTGCCTAGAACGCTCATTATTTGAGCTCTTAACGCTTGACTCAGGCCTTCGAGGTTTGGAGGCTAGGGCTTTCAATAGGCCCGAGTTTTTAAAGCTTGAGCTCTCTATGAAGCCCGAGTCTTAAAGACTGTTTCTTAAGAGCTCGTAAAAAGCTTGAGTCGTTAGAGTTTGGAACCGTTTTTGAGCTCAAAGTTTCAACCCTTAAGGCTTCAAAGCTTGAACCTTCAAGGTTTGCGAGTCTTTAAGGTTTGAAAGTCTTCAAGACTAGTCTTTTAACAACACTATATACATTGCGTGTAAAATTATTTTGTATGGTTATTTTTTTTACAAAAGCTGCCTAAATGTGCTCATAAGGGGCTATTCTAACCGTTAAAAGTAACAGTTAAAAGTAGCGCCCGTATACCATTTACACACTGTAGGCCAAAATTTGAATGAAATCGAGTGAAGTTATGGGTAATTTGGAATGAAGGCTTCTATTTCAACATAAAGGCTAAATGTAGTGTAGGAATTTCTTAATTACACGGATACCTGCTAACAATTTCGTACATAGTGTTTTACCTATGAAACTAGCACAGTCCAGGTTCCATTCCCGGTAAGAACACATATTGGATGAGTCAAGGATATTTAATTTTCATTTTGGTACACACCTATTTCTCTATAAAGTATATAAAATTATCGTGTCACAGTGTTTGTAACAAAACTCCTCTGAAACGGCTTGACCAATTCTTATGAAATTTTGTGTGTATATTCAATAGGTCTGAGAATAGGACTTAAAGTATAGTTCTTAAGTTTTGGATGAAAAAAAAATACTCACGGGCGGCGCCGCGCCGGCCGCGGACAGCTAGTTTAAATATAATATTAATATAAATACGTATAATGTTGTCTAGTAGCCATAGTACAAACAAACCTAAAGATTATTTTGTGACTACAATCAATTTGTATAAGATTGTCATATTGTTATTTCAGCCACTTATTAACATAAATTTCCTTACCACCAAGAATAACCAGAGATTTCACAGGCGATAGGTACATTTTAATTCTTCTGACGTGTGGTATGTATGAGATTCATAATTTGGAATGTAATAGCTTGTCATCCTATTTACCCTTTTTTTATCAATAACAACAACAATAACAATTATAACATTTTATACTAGTTAAAGAGTTCTTACAATAAAATTTAGTAAGTACGCATAATGCAAATTCAATTACAACCCAATAATAACATGTGGGAGAGATCATCTGATGATGGTCGAATTGGTAAAATAAATATCAAATAAATAATGTAAGCTTTAGGTATGTTTTTTTCGTAACAATTACGTTTAAGAAAAAAGTAGAAACATCAATTGGTTAACTTGTTAGATTAGCCTCGCAAAACAGTTAAAGGCTAGGTACGAAAGCAACAAGCAATCGGTAAACCAACTCGTGACAAAATTATGTTGTTTTAACCCTTTTCTTGACAACGTATCTTGTAAGATACAGTTAACTTGAAAAAATAATTTTGTGTAATTGTTTTTATTAAAACAGAATGCTTCCATAAATTTCTAATTTGTACATATTTCTGAACGTGTAGACTGTAATTTGCGTGAAGTAGGCAACACTGTTGAGACGTCAAAACGGATAAATTTACCGGCTCCGATATGATCACGAGCAAAAAGGTAAGAAAATTGGATTTTTACTCTGTTTGCTATAAAAACTTAACAAAATGTGGATGTTTCTATTAGCATAAGAATATGATTGTTATGCGGGAGTAAACTATAAAGAAGATAATTGGTATCTTATTTGACTAATGACCCATCAAATTGTATGTATCTCAAAATGCACATTGCCTGGTTCGTGTTGCATTGTCGTTTTTATACTGTGTATCCTGTGGTATACATTGCCTGCTTCATGGTGATTTATGGTTTTCTTGTAGCGTATCTTGCAGTTTACAATACACGGTTCATGGGGTTTATGGGTAATCAGATTTATGTATCTTATGGTGCACATTGCCTAAATGGGACTTCAAAATAATTCTAATTTTGTACGTGGATTTGGTCGCTAGTTTGCATGCTATGTGTGTTTTTTATTCTTTTTATAGGGAGGTGCACGGCCAACTTTTTATCGAGCCAAAAAAATACTGGCTTTGGTGCCAAAATCTGCATTAAATCAGATATTGAAGAATCAAGTGATTCTGAGCCAGAAATAACACCGTTTTTGTCGCGATTAGATGTGCACGACGACCTTAACGATGACAGTTCTTCAGCACCTTCATTGCCATCTTCATTTGAAAACTTACACATTTTATCAGACGATGAGGTGTCAGAATTTCAAGAAATTGCTACTGCTTCCCCCATTGCACCACAGCAGTCTCCACTAACTCCTGTTGCACCACCGTATTCTCCGCTTACTCCACTTGCACTAATACCGTCATCACCGCTTACACCAATTGCACCGATGCCATCACCGCTTACTCCTAGAGAAATTGTTCAACCAGCACGAAGACTGCGTTCGAAAATCGTTCATAGTTTTGAACTGCCCGTACCTTCACCTGCAGTACGATCAATTTCTTCTTCAGCGGGAATACCATCTCCACAGCCTTCCTCTATACGACCCAGGCGGACTAGAGTGCTTGCTAATAGATTACGAAGACCTATAGCTATTAAGAGAAAAGTGTTAAATTACAAATGGGCCAACAAAAAAATTTTGCACCGTGACGAAATTGTAAATAAAATATTACCTGTCACCGAATCCATTCAAACTCCATTACATTATTTTACAATGTTTTGGTCCGATGACATCGTATTGATAGTGAATGAGTCAAATTTATATTCCACTCAGATGACCGGCAAGTCCTTAAATATTACTTCAGGTGATATAAAAGATTTCTTCGCTATGAATTTACTAATGGGCATTGTAAAATTACCAGCATATACCGATTATTGGTCACATGATACCCCGCCATCGCCAATGTCATGCCACTAAAAAAAAATCAGTCGATCCGCCGTTTCATTCACTTAAATAACAACCTACTTGATGATGGAGACCGATACTTTAAAATAAGACCGTTGATTGAGATGGTACGACAAAACTGTCTCAAAATTCCCCATGAAACACGGTTTAGCATAGACGAAATGATGGTGCCGTATAAAGGAAAGAAAGCGGGCAATCGTAAACAATATGTGAAGAACAAACCGAAAAAGTGGGGATTTAAGATATTTGTACGTGCTGGCATAACTGGATTTGTTTATGACTTTATCGTATACGCTGGTGATGATACATTTCGTTACAATGAACTGTCACCAGTGGAGTCAAGTTTGGGATTAGGTGCCAAGGTCGTAATTGCTCTCTGCAAAAGTATTCCAGACCCAGCCTGCTCAGTGGTTTATTTTGACAACTTTTTCACAAGTCTGGAACTTATGTCATTTGCGGAAGGAAATGGGAATATTTTCTCTAGGGACCATTCAGTCAAATAGATTGCGTGGTGCAGAGAAAAAATTAACAACGGATAAGGTATTAAAAAAAAACCGGTCAAGTGCGAGTCGGACTCGCGCACCGAGAGTTCCGTATTGAAGATAATATGCTTGGTAACTGCAAAAGAAAATACTCATTTTGTTATAAGCTTTATTTTCCAGGCAATAAGGTCGATTTTGACTAGCCTAAATTTTAATACAGATTTTCTTAGTTTTTTTGTTATTTCTCAAAAACTGTAAATAATGAACACTTTATTTTATTTTTCCCAGAAAATATAAGTAATTATCTATACGTCAAGATTTTTTTCAGAATTTTTGATTAATAAACTTCGGAGATAAGTGGGCGGGAACGGTCATTTTTCGTACATTTTTGGCTATAAATCAGAAAGTACAAAACAGAATTTTTAAAAAAAAATAGTTTTAAATTGTGCAGATTAAGACGTTTCATATGACACCCCATTTGTTATAATCGAACCACTTTCATTTTTGAACCCCCCATTCTAGACCCCTTTTCAATTATTAATAAAATTAATTTCATATTTTTTTACTACAAATAGATGCGTGCAAGCAAGTTGTACAACTATGCCAAATTTCAGGTTGATAGCATTTGTAGTTGCTGAGAAAACCTGCTGTGACATACAGACAGACAGACAGACAGACAGACAGACAGACAACGAAGTCTCACCATAAGGGTTCCTTTTGTACCATTTTGGTACGGAACCCTAAAAAGACAAGAGGTTCACACTCACAAGTAGTCTGCAACTCAAACAAGGTGTGCGTTGTCAAGTGGCTTGACAGTAAATGTGTGACTACTGCCAGTAGCTTTATCGATGCACACCCATTAGGTACGATACTGCGATATAACAAGCAAGCGAAGAAAAAAACTGCAGTGCCGTGTCCCGAAATTATAAAGTAGTATAATGCGCATATGAGTGAGGTCGACCTCGCCGACATGTTTATCGCACTTAACAGGACAGAAATCAAAAGGCATCGCTGGTACTTACCTTTAGTATCTCAAATGCTGGATCTGTGTTTAATCAACAGCTGGATTTTGTATCGCAGGCAGAGCGTTGATAAAAATATCCGTACATTATCATTAAAACAGTTTCGATATAGCATTGTGCAAGGCCTTTTAAAATGCGATCGACAAGTGTCGACATCCATAAAAGACGTTGCGGGTCCCATCCCTTCAAAAGTAATAAAAGCACCGGTAGTTCCCAGGCCCGCTGTAGATGTAAGGCTAGATCAGTTTGGACATTTCCCAATCTTTAGTACAAAAGGGAGATGTAAGTTATGTAAGAAAGGGCAAACAACTATACATTGCTCCAAATGTATGTTAAACTTATATGCCTTACGCCGAAGCGTAATTGTTTTGTTATTTTTTACACCAAGTAAGTAGGCTGAGGCTGAGAAGACAAATAAATTCAATGCGTCTCTTAAGCATTTTTTAATAAAAAAAATGTATTTCTTTTTTTGTGTTTTATTTCCACATTATTGGCAATGTATCTTGTGAGATACAATGAATCCCGTACAAAAATTACCTTGTTCCCAGCAACGTATCTTATAAGATACATATCATATTTCCATAAAACCAAAAGCCATAATTTCTTTTCTATTTTTTTCTAGTCATAGTTTCCATTATTTATCAAAATGTATAAATGAATTAACAATTATTTACTTTTTTTATTTTGCCAAGAAAAGGGTTAAGGTTAGCTCAGTCAAATAATGAATGAGTTTATTACCCAAATAAGAAAAAAATTACCTGCTATAATATTTCTCAACTATGTCCCTTCTTTCAGTAGCAACTGTAAACAAACGTAAATACACAAAAATAAATAATATTTCACCACCACCACACAACCACTTTCCTCATAGGTAAGGTCAATAAATTCACTTCACTCACATTTACACAGCCATTATTTTAGATGGCTGGATGGATTTTAGAAGTCAGGGTACGTTTCCACTCAAACAATGCTGAGTGAAAGAGTGAAAACGACACGTAACGCAGGTTCTGATTTGTTCATTTCTCTCTTCACCTTTGCTTCGGTTTAGGGAAACCGCACCCTAAACCAACTCACCTCTAAAATAGGAGCTTTTCAATTTGACACTAATGACAAGCAAAAGTGATCTCGTTGTCCAACGAGTGAACGAATTGAGAAAGTTAAGAATTGCGTGATAGTAGGGACAAAAAGTTCCGCTTACGTCTGTGAGCGCTAGTATCGCTATTACCGTGTTCGGTGTAGATAGAATGCGCAATAATTAGATGGAAATTAAAACATGATTAGGTACTGCTGTCGGTAAAATCGTTATGTATTAGGTCATTTTATTACTAAAGTACCGTAAAATGCTACATACTTACGTAATTTTAAAACTCTTTAGTAAGTATATAAATAAGGGCTAGTTTAGGGCATTTGCGATAATCCTTAGGTGTCAAACGTCATTTTACTAATATGACAGCAAAAGTCAAATGTCAATGTCATGAAATGTCAGCAAAGGTGGTGGTGAGGTGATCCTGTTCACCTCTGCCTTCGATCACCTTTGCTTTTGAAAGAAACGCACCCCTGACGGGTGGGGGTGAAGCTAATAGGTGGGGAGGGGTTGTAAAGTTCCCTTTTTTAGTTTTTCTTAAATAACTCGTAAACGGTGGCCCATAGCAAAAATTTTCCATTACATAATTAATCTGCATACAATTCTGTACAAAAAAGATTTTTTGCACATTTTTGCTGGGATCAATATTTATTTAATGAGATATGGAGGGAAAAAGATAGACAATAAAAAACAAACTTACATTTCTTTAAGTATGGCACGTAGATATATTCTTAAAAATATAAATCTTTATCCTACTAATATTATAAATGCGAAAGTTTGTGTGTGTGTGTATGTGTTTGTTATTTCTTCACACTGCAACCGCTGGATGGATTTGGATGAAATGTGGAAACCTACACCACAACACCACCACCGAGTTTTTTTTTATAACACTATACTACTAATATAAAAACCTACCTATTCTATCTTAAGGCAGGTTTTAATATCTTATAACACGTCATATCACTAGTACTTATATTGTAACAATGCAGTTGTTACGCTCCTTACCTGTGTGCATTTTATAGACAAACTAGCCTTAATATCACTTCATTTTTACTTAAATTCACTATAATACAAAATTTTTTTTTTTACTTAATTAATGGCTTTCACTCCTTGTTTTAACAAGGTGTATTTCGCCAGTATCGAGTTTTAGATAATCGCCATGGACTTATTAGAGAAACAAGTCGTTCGGTTAAAGAGATTTACTCTGGTGGACAAGTCAACCAAGACGACTTTTCGACCAGATCTTATATTTTTTGTTTACTAATAACTGATAACTGTCAAACAGACAGCCACAGCCTTAGAGAATTTAACCAACCGGAGTGGCTACTGACAGGCGGCGTCCCCCTCTGCCAAAGGTATGAGAGCATCGGTCTAGCGGTTATATAAAACTAGTTACGGCGCGTTCCGCGCCATTGACAACTGCAGTGTATTTTCGTGTAAGAAGAGGTCAGAAACTTCTAGTGTACAAAAAGATAGTGTTATTTTCCATCTGTAATTATTATTTTCTCTAAATATTATGAAATAATGCACGAAATTTTCAAAGAACAAAAAAATATTGTTGATCAAAAGTGTTGCCACTAAATCGTAAAAGATCGAATTTAGCGTAATTTTTTAAGTTTAAGGTTGAGTTTGTTGTTGAAGTTTTGTAACATTTAATTGAAACTTCTAATTCACGTTCGTTATTGTTCGGTATAGTTTATTATTATAAGATATTTACGGTCGTCACTTAATGCGAAAATAATAGGCAATTCTAATTTTAATACACTGGCCACACTGCACAAATTTATTGCTGCGATAGCACAAAAACAGATATCAATATCGACTCTATGAGTGTTCTAGTCTAGTTCTAGTCCAGACGGTTAGTCATTTAACCTTGCATTAATGAGGGACCGCAATTTTATTATTCTAAACTTTAGGGGGACGTCAATAGTAGTGTAAATTCAGAATCGCGACTGAATTCCGTTCCTGCGTCAGCCGCCATCTTGAATTTTAAGGGGAAACCGTTTCAACTTTACAACAAAAATAGTAGGGACTTAAGTTGTTGCAAATGCGATTTCCTACAACTTCTTCCTTGCAAATGTCATCGTGCGATCGATATTTTTCAAGTTAAGGGGGAGAAGACTTTGTCACTATTTTCCCTATGACCAGTCAGTATAGTTCAGTTTTTCTAGTTTTATGTTTTTTCCAGTATGAAATCTCGTCTTCGATTTAAGAGATGAGAAAACCTGCATTCAGATATTCTCGGACAAATCAAATGTGGAAAACAGAAAAATCTTGTATTCCATTTTCGTAGTGTTCCTTAAAGATTTTAAGTTATCTACATAAAAATAATTGATCTGCATGAACTCAACAAGTAGGCATCGTGAAAATACATGTTGTTCAGTTTTTGGTTTTCTGCTGGTTCGGCGAGTCAGCCAGCCAAGCAATTTTTTCATAATATAAGAATAGTAATGCAGCTTTTCCTAACTTTAAAATCGACTAGGCTTCATAAATCCAAATTATGTAGGTAGGTATTTCATGCGCTTTCAGACTAAACCATACTGACTTATCATAGTTATCATTCCTGTAGTTTTTGACAACCCAAGGTTCTGTGTTATCCTTATCGCAGAGCCTAAATCAAAGAAAAAAGAATATTTAACTTTTGTCATAATTATTGGCAGAACTCATCGACAGCAAAATATCGACAGAGTCAAGTACTGTCTTCGTTTACTTCAAATTGACTTTATCTCGTGCACTGACACATACTATGCTGACACGTTGTCCCTATGTGTGGATGCACTCGTGTGTGTAATTTATGCTAGTGTTTGATAATTTTGGCGTGTGCGTGCGTAACGATGTGATTGAAAATTGCATTAGTATTAACACTGTTTGTGTGCGTTTCCTCGTCCCCCGCGCAGAAAGCGACAGACTTTTTTACATAGAAATAGATGCGCGTAGCCACTCCGGTTGGTTAAATGCTCTAAGGCCATAGCTTATTAAAGACGATTGTCATAAATCGACTTTGTCAAATGTTAGCCGACAGATGGCGTTACTAGCCATTCTTTGTTAGCTTTACTAATGTTTTAATATTTTAATTATTAACAGTCAACTTTAATGTAAATAATCTTTTAATAGTTAAATCATTATAATTGTAAATACATATTATATTAAATTCTTTTCATTCAGCGCATGAGAAAATAATTGAGGGTAAGATGGTGTCTTACGTACACGGCCAGTTGTTTTCCACTCGTCACGCGAGTTGCTTTCTAGCATTTCTTTGTTCGCTTTACTCATATTCAAAATTAACTGAAAGGGGCGAAAGGTTATAAATAGGCCACGCTCATTTCATTCGGCCTCTTTGCCGCCTCAACTACTACTGTGAAACAACTTGTGTTAAAGTATTAGGTACTAAATACCTATCTATTAAAATCGGTGCAATTCCCCAAATCAGGTAAGTTCAGTGCAACGAACTAATTAACTATCCTGTTTCTATTTTGCTGTATACTGTATTTGTATTTTATACTTTCTTATTGTGTGTTCTTCTAGATTCTTCCAAATTGTTATTTTAACCTTTTTATTTCTAATAATCGACCGTTACTTCATAACGATCGTCTTTAAATTGTTCTTTTGGTTTAGCTTATTACTTATAATTGTAACTCTGTTCCGGTAGTTTTTGCCACCGCCAATAATTAATTAAAGCGCTATTCCCTCGGGCCTTCACCCCTCAACGGCGGCTGGCATGAACTATCCCAATGCTGGACACCAGGCTCACACAGCCAATGCTTGGGTTTTCCAGGGTTCACCGCACCGTTAGAAGTACAGTCAGCTCCATAAGCGCATGGACAGATGGCAAACAAATTCCTATGAGGCAAAACATTACGCCATCTATCTGCTCATACTGTAAGATCAGTTATGTATAATCTGCACTAGTTCAGTAATATTCTACTAGATGGCGTTGAACTACCTGAAACATAAACGCTTAATTTCTGCTTACACCAGATTAGATTACTAAGCACGACACGTTCCTATACTTTATTATTATTTAGAGACAGTCAATGTTCCGATTGTTTCGAATGTCCATTCCCCAATCCTATTACAAATTTCAAATACAAAAACATTCTTCACGGATGTAATGCATCGATTGGGTTCGAACCATTGATTTAAACAACTAGATAGGGTCTTCCGAACAAAAATGTCACATATGTTTGGCCAAGAAACAGTAGCGACATCTATCAGATTGCTTATAAACTACGTCAAACTACATAGAACTACTAAACGTGGCCGGGTAACCAAACAACAGGGGCCCGTTTGTCGTAAAGTATTAGTCTAATAATATTAGTGTTTTGTCTCATTTTTTAGTGTTATTTACGAGACAAAACACTAATATTATTAGACTAATACGCTTTGAGAAACGGGCCCCAGCTGTATTTATTACAATAATATTAAGAATGCTTGAAAAAATGGTTTAACTCGAGTAATACATTACTTAATATGCTTACCGGAAGAAAGAAACTCCATCCTTGATTTTCGATACTTTTGAGGTACAATTATTGCACTTGCTTATGACGCAACATGGCATTTTTGATTTTTACTAGTACGTACGACTTGGTGCTAGATTCTTAGATTTAGCACCAATTTAATCGCCCGTTTTTTTGTACTAGAGGCCAGTCCATACGAAGTAATATATTAAGTCTATGGTTCGAACCCGAGAACACGGGGACTGCGAGTGAATCCTTACGCCATTCGACCATCGAATGATTACCTATACCTTCGAAATTCAGTATAGCTTTTTTATGCTTGGCTTATTTTCCAACAAATATATTTATACTAGCTTTCCGCCCGCGACTTCGTCTGCGGAGAGTCAGAACTTCTGTTAAAAGTACAGTTATAGTTTACATTTGAAGGCTTTTAAAAAAAAAGTCTAGAACGTGAATTTTAAGTAAGCGGTTCACATACACAACTTTAATTTCATGGCACTAACCTTTAAAACAACAAAATTGACATACAAAATAAATTCACTGCCTATCTTTCACCATTACGCTTTTTTAATACGATTTTAGATAAATTTGCCATATTTCTATACAAATAATTAACCCACTAAGCAGAAGATTTCCGAAAAACACCGAAGCTGAATATTTTCTGTATGTAATATAGTAATTTGAATATTACATAATTTCGATACAAACTTTACAGTCAGTAGTCTTAGATCCCAAGTTTTTCCCCTTTAGTTATTTTTTATTGATAATGGATTTGCTCTTAACTAAGTATTCCTTTAAGGTGCCAATGTTGAAAAAACACTGAAGATTGCAATGTTTTAGATTCATGTACCTGGCAAAAAAAAAAACTCCTATTCAAAATTTCACCCGCTTTTCCACTGTCCAGGGATTGTTTTAAAAAATGGTTATTATTTAATTTATATTGGTGTTGATACCGAGTTTCATGTAGGTATCTAACTTCAGTCATAATTTTATTTTGTAGGTAGGTTTTTTTATAGGAAGGTAAACATTAGGTACTAATTTCCACATTTCTCACTTCAAAAATGACCAAATTTCTACCAAACTTGTGGGATAGTTTTTTCTAAATCGCCGAAGGTAACTTTTTTTGTTTATAAAAACAGTAGCGTAAATATACATTTCCACATTTTTTTCCTTCAAAAATTATCATAATCCCTTACAAACTTCTACTGCCAATTTACCCCTAAGTGTTTTCAAAATCGCCGAAAGCAATATTTTCAATTTATAACTACAGTAGCCGTTACAACATTTTCCACGTTTCTCACTTCAAAAATATACCATAAAATTTTCTACCCCCCGTTTTACCTCCTCAGAGGTATTTTTTCCTGAATCGAGCATTTCTACCAAGTTTCAAGTAAATCAGAACATAAAAGTATTCGTTCCTATGGAAACTTTGCAACCCCCTTTCATCCCCCAAGGTGTCGAATTTTAGTTATCACGTGACTCATTATTTTAATTGCAGAGCAAGCATTTCTACCCAGTTTAAAGTAAATTTAAGCATAACATTGTTTTTTTCCTAAACAAACTTTGCAACCCCGTTTTATCCCTCTAGGGGTTGAATTTTGGTAATCGCTGAAATACGTCTCTCATTATTTGCATTGAAAAGCATTTCTACCAAGTTTCAAGTTAATTTGATCATAAAAATATTTTATCTAAGTATACACATTATGCAACCCCGTTTCATTCATCTAGGGGTTGAATTTTAGTGATCGCTGGAATACGTGTCTCATTATTTGCATTGAAGAGCGTTTCTACCAAGTTTAAAGTAAATTTGACCATAAAAGTACTTTTTCCATTCAAACTTTGCAACCCCTTTCATCCCTCTGGGGGGTGACTTAGTAATCGCTGAATTACGTGTCTCATTATTTGCATTGAAGAGTATTTCTACCAAGTTTCAAGTAAATTTGAGCATATCAAATATTTTTTCCTGAACAAACTTTGCAGCCCCCTTTTATCCCTTTAGGGGTTGTATTTTAGAAATCAATGAAATACGTGTTTCATTATTTGCATTGAAGAGTACTTCTACTAAGTTTCAAGTAAATTTGAAAATGAAAAATGAAAAACGTTTATTCTTTAGCACAATAAATATTACAATAACTGTGGTTGATGCCCCTTTTTAAGTAATCAAGTTACCTGTGCTAAGAGGCACCGCTCTTCGTGAGTTAAAACATATCTGACTTATGCTTAAAAGTTGATATTACTTATAAAATTTTAAACATTAAGGTAAGAAAAGGTACAATGACATAAAACTTAAGAAATTTAGTTTACATTTTCAAGATATTCAATTTAAAAACAAAAACAATGCTTCCTAAGAAAATTGTAAGTAAATGTGTGTATGTGCGTGTGTGTGTGCGTGTGTGCGTGTGTGCGTGTGTGCGTATGTGCGTGTGTGCGTGTGTGCGTGTGTGCGTGTGTAGTGTGTGCGTGTGTGCGTGTGTGCGTGTGTGCGTGTGTGCGTGTGTGCGTGTGTGCGTGTGTGCGTGTGTGCGTGTGTGCGTGTGTGCGTGTGTGCGTGTGTGCGTGTGTGCGTGTGTGCGTGTGTGCGTGTGCGCGTGCGCGTGCGCGTGCGCGTGCGCGTGCGCGTGCGTACGTGCGTGCGTGCGTGCGTGCGTGCGTGCGTGCGTGCGTGCGTGCGTGCGTGCGTGCGTGCGTGCGTGCGTGCGTGCGTGCGTGCGTGCGTGCGTGCGTGCGTGCGTGCGTGCGTGCGTGCGTGCGTGCGTGCGTGCGTGCGTGCGTGCGTGCGTGCGTGTGTAGTAAGTTTTCTATTTTAGAATAGCTTTGGCATTTAAGCCAACTTGTAAGAAGGAGCTTACAGTTATGCCGTGACATACTATGAAAATTAAATATATTATTGATGTGGTTATATAATTTTGCTGAGTTCACGGCGTACTGTCTCCTGGCATAGGTAGTGTTAAATGAGTTTATTTGGATTACATCCCGTTTCCTCCTTCTATTAAGTTTAGTGATAGGTTCATATTTTGTAAATCTATGTCTTCTTAAGATTACGAGTAATACATACAATTTCCTTACAGTAAGGAGTGAGCATAATTCATATAATTCAGAGGTAGGAGTTCGGTATGGCTTAGAGTACATAACTTTAATTACGGATCTCTTGGCTCTCTCTAATTCCAGAAACTTTAACTTAGTAGCACCACCCCAAACAGGAATGCAGTATGCAAGGACAGCTTGTGCTAACGATAGGTAAATTTGATTAAGTACTTTCCTAGTGGCGACATGTCTTAAGTTCCTAAAAATCCAAACGAGTTTCCTGATTCTGACCATAAGCAAATCCAAGTGTTTATGCCACGTAAGACGTTGGTCAACCGTTACGCCTAAGTACTTGGTACTCTCCACCTTAGTAATAGTCGCACAAGAACAGTTAAAGTTTGCAATATCTCCACACGTGTGTATTTTGATGTTAAAATCCGGGACAGGCTGAGTACGAATGTAGTTAGTATAACAAATGTAGTTTGTCTTGGCGAAGTTTAGAGTGAGCAGACTAGTATTCAGCCACCCGGCAATCCTAGCTAGACCTCTTTCTGCATGTTCACGTACAGACTCCCAGGTATTCCCCGTGAAGACCACAGCAGTATCGTCTGCATAAGTAAATATGTTTCCGTGATCAATTTTCATATTACAAAGGTTGTTTATGTAGACGAGGAAAAGCGTTGGCCCCAGTACACTGCCCTGCGGGACACCAT
Source organism: Acleris cristana (assembly GCA_948252455.1). Classification (NCBI taxonomy): domain Eukaryota; kingdom Metazoa; phylum Arthropoda; class Insecta; order Lepidoptera; family Tortricidae; genus Acleris; species Acleris cristana. Next base: position 47,361,449 of record OX411771.1, on the reverse strand, counting down.
AAGTTATAGAGCAATCTTGACTTATGTGGTCTCCTATTTTAACCCTTTGCTTCCTATGTTTGAGATAATCACTAATCAGGGCCAGTGGTATACCCCTTATGCCAATGGTTTCCAAAGTGTTCACAAGAATGGGAACAGATACCGTGTCGAATGCCTTCCTAAGGTCTAAGAAGACACTCAGACACTTTTTCCTCTTATCTACATTGTCAACTATTAGAGATGTAAGCTTTATCACTGCGTCCTCAGTTGAGAGACCCTGGCGAAATCCATACTGAGAGTCTGAAATAATGTTAAATTTTTGTAAGTATTTAATTAGTCGACAGTTTATTAATTTTTCCAGAATCTTTGAAATAACCGGCAGTACCGATATAGGTCGATAATCAGACACATTTTCTCTGTCTCCACCCTTGAACACCGGAGTAATAATTGCCTGTTTCAATACACGTGGAAATACCCCTTGACTGAAACAGGTTAACTAGAGGAGTAATGATAGGTACTACTGTCCCACTGGCCATTTTTAAGAAATTAGTGGTTATACCGTCCCAACCATGGGCGCTAGTGGATTTCAGAGACATAAGGGTAGTCAACACTTCTTCAGGGTTAGTTTCAAAGAGAACAAAGGAGGACACCAGAGCGTTAGGACATGTGTCGGTATTATTTAGTTGTGTAGACCTCGGCTGTATATTTTCGGCTAGCGTTTTTCCAATAGCAGAGAAATAACTATTTACAGCGTCGACCGATTCACTTGGAGACCTTTCAAGATCTAGCAATTCCAAACATTCTGTTTTATTTGATTTTCGATTGGTTATTTTATTTATCACTTTACACAAAGTTTTAGGATTTCTACTGTTTTTAGATAGCTGATCCCTATCATATTTACGTCTTAAACTTATAATTGGGTTGTTACAGTAATTACGATATCGCCTATATGTAATTTTCAATGTTATATTTTCAGGGTCGTAGCGTAACTTGCGTTGCATGTCATTTCTGTTTTTTATACAACGGAGGATACCCAGGGTTATCCACGGCTTGATTAATCGTTGATTCCTCGGAATTAGGGTGATTATGGTGTGTTTAAGCTGGCAATTTCTAATTTTATCTATAAAAAGTTCAGTAATAATATTTGGGTCGTATAATGAGAGTAATTCCGATATATTATCTTTTGAAAGGCTGTCGAGTGCTTTTACATGGTCAAACCTTGATCTTGTTTTTTGGCAAATAGTGTTTTTATTCAAGTTACCAATTTTTAAGAATATCAAAGAATGATCAGAGATAGTAGTGTCTATAACTGAGATAGTTGCATTTTTAGAGTTAATTTTTAGTTTTAACATAACATGATCGAGGCATGTTCTATCTCTCGTGGGCAGAAGATGTCCCGGTAGAAGCCCATGCATCGCTAGCATGTTAAGATAATTAAGCCTGTTAGATTGTTCATAGTTTTGTTCATTAATTTTATGTATGATATTAATATTTAAGTCGCCAGTTAAAATTATGTTTTTGAATGCATTGATAGTTTCTATATGAGAGTTTAGGGATAGTATGAAGTTTTCAGCGTTAGTAATTGAGGGGGATCTATATATGCCCAGTATCTTTATGTCAAGAATGGTTACTTCGAGACAAGATGCGTGAGTTAATAATATCTCTTTGACTTTGACTTTATGCGTATTTTTAACAAATATCACTACACCATCGTTTTGATTAAGATGGTTTGTTGTGAAAAACGTCATGTAATTATCAAGAATTGGAACAGGTTTATTCGGATTTAGTCTGCACTCACTCAAAACAATAAGGTCTATACCAAAATTAAATTGAGTTATAGGTCATCCATGTTACTGTATACGCTGCGAATATTTTGGGAAACTATTGTTAGGTCAGATTGATTTACGTGGATGGATTGTATTTCTTCAGGTTTACATTTACAAGAGTTAGCTATATTTAAATCATCTAGGTAATTTAAAGTCGTAAGCGTACTATCCATTATTAAAATTGCAGGTGGGTGCGTAATTAAAAGGGTTTATCGTGGATTCCCGGATTTTTAAATTTATGTGATTAAAATGACAAGGTACTAGGGCCAGACTAGGAGTCAGCAAAGGTACATGTGTTGAAAGCTTTAATTTAAGTTGTTTGTGTGTAGGTTGCAAATGATTGCATGTAAGTGTTAGTGTGTGAATGTAGAAGGAAGATGGCTATTGATCGTATGAGGGAGCGTGTGTGAGTTTTAAACAGGTATGTATTTGGTATATTCAAGTTTAAATATTTATATGTGACTATTTTTTGTATAATGAAGTTTATATGACCTATGTAGGACTCGTGTACGGGGATAAAGATAAGAAGTAACAATAATATTACAAGACTTACAAGGGAACGGTTTGCGTATTTATCAACATTTATAGGTAGTCACGCCTCCTGTAGCAACCGGAGCACTTGAGCTTCGTTGGTAATGTTGATCACACGAGAGGTGTCGCTTTTCCGTACGTAGACTCTTCCGAACGAGGTCCAGCAGTATGTATAGTTCTTGGATTTAGCTAGATCCCTCGCCAGGAAGCGGAGGCGGGCTGCTTTTGCAGTCAGCTGCTCGGAGACATACACCGGGGTGTTCTCGTGTCTATTAAAGCCAAGGTGCTTGGCACAAAGCTTATCACTCGGAGTCTTTAAGTTGTGCTCCTTACATTTTTTTACAATATCGACTTTCAATATGGCAGAAGACATCTCGACAATTATGGGTGTGTTAGGCTTGTCGTCACGCTTACCACGCACCCTATATATATCGCTAATGTCTCTAGTTTCAACCTTGCAATTAATCGATGCAGAGAGTTGTGTGACTATGTTTATAAGATCTTCCCTTTTTTCGTTATCCACCTTAGGGACATTTTTTATTTCCAGATTATTTTTGCGTGCTTCACGGTGCAAGTCCTCTATCTTCTCTTCAAGTATATTGATATAGTCTCTATCCTCTCTCACATCACTTTCTAACTTTACCACCTTCTTTTTGAGTTCTTCGTTTTGAGCGGCAAGGAATGCCATGGAGTTCTCAATATTCGTGTTTGTCTCCTTAATTTGTAGTAATGTTGGTGTGATTAATTTAAGTTCCTTTTCCTGTTTTTCCATGAGATTCTGTATCATGTTTTTTATATCCTCCTTAAATATTTCCAAATCCGTCCCTGGGCTCTGCCGGACTCGTTTGCTGTTACGCTGAGTAGTGAAGTTTGGAGGTGTGCGATCCACAGTATGCTGTCCTAGTAAATCCTTTTCCGAGAACGAGCGTTCCATTATATTTCGTCTCCAAGTACTAGGGAATAATATAATAGAGGAGGCAAGGTAATTATCGCTAATGACGCTTTCTTGGCGACGTAAAGTACAAGGTCGCGTCAGGCGCAGCCGGCCAATCACGGCAGGTAACAAGGCTACATGCTCACCGATAGGTTGTGAGCTTATCTTTGGATGTATTTTAATGAATGGACTAAGTACCTCAGTGTGCGTGTGCGTCCGCTGCGTGTAAAAATGTACCAGGCGAGCAGAACGATGCGCAGTGTCGAACAATTAAATGCTTCTCTTACACGTACCTTCTTTCACTCCTGCGCTCCTATTTTTGTGGTAGGATTTAATTTTCAAAATTGCTTTTAATTACGAGATTAAAAATGTAATACAGTTATACGTGCACGTCTAAACCAAGGGGCGGTCCGAGGGGAAGAGGAAATTTGATCATAAAAATATTTTATCCATACACACTTTGCAACCCCCTTTTATCCCTCTAGAGGTTGAATTTTAGTAATGGCTCAAATACATAATAATATGACATTATTTGCATTGAAAAGCATTTTTACCAAGTTTCAAGTAAATTTTACTACAAAAGATTTTTTTCCATTCAAATTTTGCAATCCCCTTTCATCCCTCTAGGGGTTGAATTTTAGTTATCACTGATATACGTGACTCATTATTTTCATTTCAGAGAATTTATACCAAGTTTCAAGTAAATTTGACCAGAAAAGTATTTTTTCCCATACAAACTTTGCAACCCCTTTCATCCCTCTAGGGGTTGAATTTTAGTAATTGCTGAAATACAGGTCAAACTTTTTGCATTGAAGAGCTTTTCTACCAAGTTTCAAGTAAATTTGACCATAAAAGTATTTTTTCCCATACAAACTTTGCAACCCCCTTTCATCCCTCTAGGGGTTGAAATTTAGTAATCGCTGAAATACGTGTCTCATTATTTGCATTGAAGAGCATTTCTACCAAGTTTCAAGTAAATTGGACCATAAAAATGTTTTTTCCCATACAAACTTTGCAACCCCCTTTCATACCTTTAGGGGTTGATTTTCGAAAAATCCCTTCTTAAACGACGCCTTCTTTAAAAAACCAACTTCCCCTCAAAATTCCAACTTTTTATCTTTATCGGTTTGGGCTGGGCGTTGATATGTCACCCGGGACATTGCTTTTTATATATATAGATTAACACTTAGGGTAGTCTGAAGATATTTAAATACCTTTGGATTTCACAAAGACTTCTGCTCGTCCTTTCGTTCGCTGCTTCTTTGTTTCCTTTTTGCTAAATATTCACATTGTTAGATCATTCGATTATAATGAGTTCTCGTTGTAATATTGACATGGTCAAGAGAGCACAAATAATTTCTTTCTATAATGAAGGCAAAAATGTGTCGGATATTGCTCGAGATATCGGTGTAAACGCATTGAGATAAATAGACTAGAGAAGCAAACCTCATTATCAAGCGGTATAAAAAGTATGACCACTTCTTAGCCGCGACGACGTAGCTTTGAAACCACTACACATTTTAAAATAAACACATAGTAAAAATATATCGGTCTCACTTACACAAGTTGCAAGAACAATGATGTCACTGACATTAGATAAGGACAGACACAAAAATATGCCATGGTAGCTTGGTGTTGCCGACCATATGAAAATTTGCCTAATATAACAAATAAATAGGGATTTTTTAAAATAATACTTACTTTGTAATTAATTAATGCATGAAATTATTTTAAATGCGTGTTTCTGATTAGATTACTAGAAATAGGCAAAGGTAATAAAATAAGTACGTAATTTTTTGTTTCAATGTTTTTTATTACCTATATGTATAATTATTATAAGATATCTAAGATATGTACAAAGGATAAAATTTGTTTGCATGTATAGTGAATGGAAGATATAAAGTCAATCCTGACATCTGTCATCGCACTACAATTTATAATCGTCATGGACTTATTAGAGAAACAAGTCCATGGATATCACACGCGAGGACAATTGTTCGGTTAAAGAGATTTACTCTGGTGGACTAAACAGAAGCACATGGGGTTAGCTCCACGCGCTTCTGTCAAGTCCTTTGAGGTTATTGTAATTTGTACTGGAAGGACAGCTGTCAGGATTACCTGCTTATCTGCCTTTTACTATCAGTGGCTTGTTTTATAAAGCTACAAATTACAATTTACAGGTTACAAGTTTCCATTTGACACAACCTCGACCAATGACGACCAGAGGCCCGTCACGAAGCTACAAGTTACAAATTACAAGCGAAAGTCTCTTTCTAACTCCTTTTGCTAGAAAGAAAGTTCCGCTTGTAATTTGTAACTTGTAGCTTCGTGAAACGGGCCACAGCCATTTGAGCAGTGTTGCCAGTTTAGACCTGTAAAATTGTAACTTGTAGCTTTATAAAACGTGCCCCAGGATATGCAGGCCTGTGCAGTGCAGTCTTAATTTGTCTTTAGCCCTGAAGTGCTTAGAACATAATAATATTACAGTTGATTTAGTAGGCAGCCAGTCGGTCTCTTTTCTCAACAATCGAATGATTTCCACCGACTTCTTTTGACGTAGGAAGGATGGATAAGGATGTAGCCTTAGGCACCCTGAAAATGTATCAATATAAAATAGGTAACTAAATGAAAATACTAGATTCTTCTATTATCATTAATCTGTATTTTTTATTACTTCTACTTCCAATATATTAGAACTCAAACATAAAATTTTAAACCTCCCGTCAATGTGGGAAAACCAAAACGATATTTTAATGGCAACACTGCACCTAAATTGCAATATTTGGTATTTTAAATCGATTTCTGGGTTTTTTACGTTAATTTGAATACATAAACAATAAACTAATGTGTGGAAAGTAATTCCGCTGGATTTGTTTTCTTTTTGTGATCTCGAATTACATTCTTTCACTACGCATTTTCCCATTTTGTACTTCGGTGCAACTCTGTCGGCATCCCAATGAGCACTGAGTTGACGTTTGCTGACATATGGCTGTGGCCTTATGTGAAGTGGCAACGCTTTGTTGCGGTAATTGCTAATCTAGTGTAACATATATATCAATGTGTAAACGTAAGTAACTAGTTTTTTTTGTATTGTCATGTTTATTTCTCAAAAGATTTACAAAATCACTTCATTAGCCTCGGCGCACACTCGCCAGTACCTAGAATGTCGCGCCTCTACAACGCTCTTGCTAGGCGATCGGAAAACCTAGACATTTACCACGACAGCTTCTATACGTTTAAGAGAAAACTTGTAGATAACTGTTGATGCACCTTCTAGACCTTTAAACCCATTTAATTAGTTGTGTATTGTTTGTTATTTTTATTTTTATTTTTATTTTTGTTCTTTTTAAATTCTAAATTGTTTTAATTGTAGATAAAACTTTTATTTTTAATTTTAATTCTAATAGTATTATAGGTAGCTAAACTGCCTGTTACTTGATACCAACGCATGCTGTGTTCACCTGTAATTAGTGGTACAATTATTATATTAACTAATTTGTTACATTTTAACTAGCTTTAAGAAAATTGTATCTGCTGTTGGTGATCCTATTAAATAAATAAATAAATAAATAATTAGAAAACAATATTGTTATCTTTAGGAGTAGAGGCCATTTATACTAATCTTTGTTTAATTAATTTGTTATCGATAGGATTATTGTTCAAGATAAAATCTCTCTAATTAGACCGCAGCGTCAAGCCATGGTACGCGAGTATGAAGAAAATGGTTTTATACCGACAAACAATTACGCCGGCTTATTCGGTACGAGTGCGGGCACTGTTCGTCGTGCTCTTCATAGCGAGGGTTTGCATTATCGGAGGCATGCTGTAACACCTTTACTTACGGAGAATCATAGAAGAGCACGGTTGTACTTCGCTACACAGTACTTGGATTTCGACTGGAGTGGTGTAATCTTTACGGATTTGAATCCCATAGAAAATGTATGGGGGGTTATTGTCCAACGCTGGTAAAACCAGAACGAGCGAACTCCAGAAGCGTTAGAGACTCACTCCTAAGCCTCATCATCATACCTTTATGGTATAATGATGATGATGATGATGATGATGATGATGATGATGGTGATGATGATGATGATGATGATGATGATGATGATGATGATGATGATGATGATGGTGATGGTGATGGTGATGGTGATGCTTAGGAGTGAGTCTCTAACGCTTCTGGAGTTCGCTCGTTCTGGTTTTCCCAGCGTTGGACAATAACCCCCCATACATTTTCTATGGGATTCAAATCCGTAAAGATTACACCACTCCAGTCGAAATCCAAGTACTGTGTAGCGAAGTACAACCGTGCTCTTCTATGATTCTCCGTAAGTGGTCTTAGTCCCCATCTTCTTCCTATGGCTCTCCTACATTGCCACAGCGCTATTGTTGCCTTTCTGCACTGCTCCTTAACGTGTGTTTTGTATAGCAGTTTGCTGTCTAGTATAACCCCCAGGTATTTTATTTCCTTGAGTGTTTCTTTCTCTTCACCTTTGATTTTAATGGGTGTCAGAGTCGGCAGCTTCCTTTTATTGGTGAAGAGTACTATTTTCGTCTTAGTCGGGTTCAGGTCTAGCCCTCTGCTTTGACACCAGTTTAGTACCTGTTTTATCCCTCTTATCAAGACTTCTCTCATTACGCTGAGGGTTTTGCCCCTTATTAAGAGTACCCCGTCATCTGAGTACGCTTGCATATGTATACCCCCTCTATTTGTTTCTCTAATCAGCGAGTCTAGTAGGAGACACCACAGGAGTGGTGACAGACAGCCCCCTTGCGGGAAGCGCCTGCTCGTCCTTATCCTTATCGCGTCTCCCCCTAGGTGTGCTTGGATCGCTCTACCTGTTAACATTGCCATTACCCACTTTCTGACTGCTGGGTCTATGTCGTCCCTCTTTAGGCAATTCTCTATTGCACCGAAGGTAGCTCTATCGAAGGCGCCCTCCACGTCGAAAAAGCATCCTAGTGCCAGCTCTTTATCTTCTATAGCTCTTTCTATTCTTGTGGTCAGATTATGAAGGGCTGTTTCTGTTGATTTTCCTTCCATGTAAGCATGCTGATGCCCGTGTAGGGGCAATCTCCCTGTTTGCATGCTTGTTCTTATTTGTACATCTATGATCTTCTCCAGTGCCTTCAGTGCAAATGATGACAGACTGATGCTTCTGAACGATTTTGCGTCTTTGTAGTTCTTCTTTCCTGGTTTCGGTAGGAATATTAACTTTACCTCATTCCAGATGGTCGGGATGTGCCCTAGTTCCAGACTCTTTTCATAGATTTCCCTTAGGCTGTTCCAGATGTGTTTCAGTCCCTTTTGTAGTAATATGGGTATTACTCCATCTGGGCCTGCTGCTTTGTAAGGGGCGAAGGAATTTATGGCCCATTCCCCTAATTCATTGCTAATTCTTAGGTTTTGTGTTACCCCTGCTCCTGTTGTTACACTGCTGTTCTCTTTCGCAGCCTCTTGTATGCAGTATTCCCTGCAATCTGGGAAATGTGTGCTCACCATGCTGTAGTACTTTTTTGGGATCTGTTAGTTCGGTTGAGCCTACCATTAGGCTTCCTAATTGGCAGGATCTTTCGTTCGCCAGTATCCTTACTATTCTTGCCGCCTCCGAGTAGCGTTGTATTTCTCCCGTAAAGGTCTTCCAACCTTGTGCTCTTAGCCTCTCCCTTATATATGTGTATATGTTCCTAATACTTCTATATTCGTTCCAGCCTTGGTCATTGCCCTTTTTTAGAGCTAGTCTAAGCGCCTTACGAGTTCTTTTCCTTAGTTTCTGTATCTCTTTATTCCACCATGGCTGTCCTTTATCTCCGTTGCACGTTCTCTCTGGACATGCTGTCTGATAGGCTTCCGCTATGGCCCTGTTCAGGTCCTCAGTGGCTCTGTCCAGTTCTTCGCTAGTTCTTGTGTTCCTGTGGCTCGGTGTCCACTCGCTCAATTTGCTGTTGTATTTCTCCCAGTCCGTTTTCCTTGGGTTTCTTATCTTTGTTCTTTCCGTGTAGTAGTCCAGTCCGTACAATAGTCTCCTGTGGTCCGACATGCTGTCTTCCTGATCTACTCTCCAGTCTTTTAAATGTTTGCCTATCTCCCCTGAGGTTAACGTTATATCTAGTACTTCCTCTCTTGCCCTGGTTATAAAGGTTGGGGTTGTACCTGTATTATGTATGTCAAGGTCATTACTTACAATAAATTCTAGTAGTGCTTCCCCCTTCTTGTTGGTGTCGCTGCTCCCCCACACCTCATGGTGTGAGTTCGCATCGCAACCTACAAGAATGGGTGTTCTCTTACCTTTATATCTTCTGATTGCTTCCTCCAGTTCTCTGGTTGGCGCGTTGCTTTCACCTGGGATGTAGCAGGATGCCATCGCTACCTTAACTCGCACTCCGGTCCTGGTCACGAGGCTGAATTCTACCACCACTAGGTCTCTGAAACATATGGTCATTATGCATCCCATATTTCTTAGGTCTCTACTTGCGTATATACATGCCCTAGGAGGCAGTTCCCCATTTCTTACAAAGTGGAGGTCGCCCCCTAGGCTACCCAGTCCTGTTACCTGGTTTTTCCATGCGTACGGCTCTTGCATCAGGACAATGTCAATTTTCTCCCTCACTATGTAACAGTTCGGACATAGCATCCTTACAGTGCTGGAGGTTTACTTGACATATTCTTATTTTTTTGTAACTGTCTGTGTTGCTGTGTAGTGTGTGTTGTTTGTCTGTGTTGTCCATTGCTGGTTGTGTATTTGTTTTGTGTAGACTGCCTCCCGTCTCCCTAGTCTGCGGAGCCCCCTTCGGTTTCCATCCGTGGTGGATGGTTGCCGACCTGGGCTGCCTCAGCCTGGTTCCCGGGCTGCAGCGCTGGGTCACCACAGCTGCACCTGCAGCTGCTGTTCCCCTTCTCTACCGTGGTCTCCGTCGCCTCTTTCATTCTATGAGGAGAAGACCTCGTCAACCGCGCCCGGATGCGCGTGGCTTGGAAGAACAGCCACTGGCTGGCCTCCTCACCCCACGCATCCTCCACGCTCTTGGGCACCGAGTAGCACACCCGGATACCCGTGACGAGATCCACCCTGCTCACCTGCATCCATTCTTGGATTTTCAGCTCCTCTTCCCTATCCCAGTTTTGGGCCCTAAGGTAGAGGAGCGGATCCTCCGTCAATTCATCCGGCGAGCCAGGGATCCAGATGTTGACCCTCGAGCTGTTAAGCATTCGGGCCTTCAGTCTGTGTCCCTGTGGCTCCCCCAGGTCCTTCCCGAGAAGCCACTCCCTCGTTTCTGCCGTGGATGGTGTCACAAGGAAGAATCCTTCCGACACCAGCCCTGACATTGCGAATTGAAGCAGCTTCCCGCAAATGCCCTGCTCTTTTATGGCCTCCGTAATGAACCGGCTAACAATTCTCCTGACTTCGGTTCCTAGCGACTCATCCAGCGGTACACCATCCTCGCGGCTAATCGCCACTGCGAACTCCCGTGCTTGCCTTGCGGTCGCACGGTTGCCCGTCAGCGAGTCGCCGCGGTTCGGTCGCTTAGCTGGAGGCCGTGTCGAGGTTCCTTCGTCCGGGTCAGTTGCTTGCCGTTTCGTTTTCGGTGCCCTCTCTGGCGGCGGGGGCCTCCCCATCGCCTGGCTACGGCTAGGGTTCTCTCCCGCCGCTCTCTCTTTCATCATCTTTAATTTCCTCCTTTCAGCCCTTCCTCTCTTTTTCTCTGCCTTGGTGAGCCTTCTGCTGAAACCGTCGCCCTCAGTCGTGGTTGCCGCCGTGGCGGTTTCCTCCTTCGAGTCTGTGTCGGGTTTAGCAGAAGTTCCTCGTCCTCTAAGGACAGATTCTCTAAGTCGATATGCGGCATCCGCGGTGGTCCTCCTCGCACCGTCTTGTTGGTGCTCGGTCTTCCACTCACTTCTGCCCCACCTTCTTCTCTCCTCTCCACTTCTCCCTCCGGCATCCGTGGAGGTCCCCCTTGCACCGTCTTATTGGTGCTCGGCCTTCCTCCTACTTCTGCCCCCCTCTCTATCTCTTTTTTGTTGTTGGTTAGTTTTTGATTCTCCATAACAAGCTTTTATCTATTTCGTCCGACCCGCTCCCCACCCACCACGGAGCCCCACCTGGGGATGCTATGACGCACCAGGGATACGGGTCGGATGTAGGTTTCCAGGGTGAGCTGCTGAGTGAGTCCGCACGATGTCAAGCCCTCCGTCACCACTACGGCGACTCGGGGCCGTACTCCGCCGACTACCAGCCTCATCACCCCAGAACCCTCGCCCGCGGCCAGCCTACTGTAGACGCGACAGCCGATTGATTATGGCTGGCTGGGCCAGAACCTCCCGTGTGAGATGAATCCCGAGCCAAAGCGGCGTGTTGTTATCAGAGGGTAACTACTGTCCGACCCCTTCTAACTCAGCCTACCAGGATCTCGTTCTCCATCCGTACGGGTCCCCGCGCACGGCACAAACACGCGGGTGGCATTTTACTGCTACTCATCCCTATATTTGGGATAGGTGGCCCGCTGCGACATGCCACATCATCGCTTGCAGCTGATTGGGTAGGAGTCTAGGATGTGTGGGAGGGTGTTGTAGGACGTCAGGAGTTCGACTGGTTGTTTTGGTTCTACTCGTTTAATCCGGGGAAACCGAGTAGTTGACAGGCAGCAACCTCGGGAAGGAACACAACCAGTCTTGCCTAGGGTATCTGCGCAACTGTGAGCTCCACCCTCGGCCGTTAGCCATGCCAACTACTGGCCAAGTAGATTGACATAGGGACGAACCCATATCACCTGGCGACCGGTCGCAAACTATCGCTGATTTGGACCCGCCCCCACCCAACCTTTATGGTAACCCGGTCTCTAGTTTCACATTATACTAAGCACTATATGTTACTTTGGTACAGCTTCAAACCTCTTTCCAATTTCGGAAACGAATACTTAAGTTATTACCTCAATAATAAGGTTGGTAGTTTTATTGTTAAAAACGTACGGTGTTATTAACAAAAACTTAAACAGTCGTTTAACATGTTTCTATCAAATGTCAATTCATAGAAATCTGTCATTTAAGACGTTTCTAAGAAGTGTCTAACTTTTTTGTAATAAGTAATAGTTAACACCGTTAATATCATTAACAGAATATTGAGTTTGTCAATTTATCTTAATAAGTAAATTAAAAATGTATTAAATGTAAAGTAACCACAATTATATGTATAACCACCAACCATTATTCAATGCGATTACTGGTTTATTGTGAAAGAAAGAAATGTATTTTTATCTTGAAATCAAGTTTCATTATTTCTGGTTAAAAATAATTATTTTTAAAATAAACAAATCGTTAAATCAAACTCGAATTAATAATTTTATCCCGTAATATTATAATTGTAATATCTCGTTCTTTTTTTGTGAACGTGATCTCAATCGCGCACACGATTATCGTCGTTAAGGTGTCCATGCACTTATGGAGGTCACTGTACATCTCCGCTAGGAGCACTGCACCGCTAGGGGCACAGCACGGCTTGGAGCATTCCACCGGTAGGAGCATTCCGCCGCTAGGAGCACTGCACTGCTAGGCGTACCGCACCGCTATACGTATAGCACACTACCTGCTTGAAGCACAACGGATCGGGTTCTACACCCTGTCTACTCCTCTTCTTGGCCGGAGCGGCCTCTACCTACGGTGACCAGGATCGTCGAGTGGGTTCCGGACCCGGTGCTACACACCGGGTGCTACCCCCGACGCCAGAATCCTGTCATCGCACACTGCCGGGCTGCCGACGGTTTCTTCACTGCTGTTCCACGTCAATAACTGCGTGGGAAGTGCTTACTCGCTTCGCGGAACCAGACCACACCCTACGAACCTACCTACCCTCTTCTGATCACCTACCGGCGTTCTTTATAATAAATTATTTTTCTCAAACATGCTATGGAATGTTGACGTTGTGCTCCTCATAATAGGCTTCAAAGTATCACGTTTCGGGCGGAACAACTCGAGAGAACTGTAAAGGAATTTCATACAAAATTGAAGGCCTAGGCCAGAAAGTGTTTTTTTTTTAATTTAATGTAAACATGGCGGCTGTGTTTATGAACAGGCTAAACAGCTGTTATTTTTTAATATACTAAGCCGTGCATCCAACCAAAGCGTTTGCATGTTTAAATAAAGGCACCAGGTACCAGGAGCGCAGAGGTAATTAGGAGGCTAGCACGGTGCGGCGCAGGCGGGCGGGCGGGCGCGCCCGACACAGCGCGGATGACTGTAGGTTAGGTAAATACTTCTAATGTTCAAGCACTCCTAGTATTTGACGTTGAAATTTTTGTTATTTTTTTTTAATGAATTATATGTTTGAGAAAAGCACTATACATACCTCGCCGTGAAAAGGGGTTGCCAGCCTCGTAACTATCCGGCCTCGCTTCGCTCGGCCTATCGGTCTATATTTACTCGGCCGGCAACCCCCTACTTCCCGGCCTCTGTAGTAATGTACTTTAACCCTTAACCAGGCAAGGGATCCATGTGGACCACATAAAATCTAGTTAAGGGATAAACTTCTCTTAAGTTTTTACTTGCCACCCGGTAGGACGTGACAATATCATACGTTCATTATATTAGGTAAACATTATATCGAACATCTTTTATACTTATTGAATACACCATGAAAATATCTACTTTTTTGTTATATCAAAAGTTTATTATGCCCCTTGAGTGATTATATTCTATGAAATTATGTCAAATATTGTTACATTTAGTGAAAATATATCAAAAATTGTTATACCGATCATTACACACCCCTTGATAGTTGGAGGCAATATTTCTGAGGTACTCTAGGAGTCCATTAGGAAGGGATTTTTGGAAATTCATCCCGTAAGGGGTTAAAACAGGTTGTAGTAGTATGAATGGAATTATTGTATTTTTTGTAGTTAGAAATTTGGAAATTGGTTTTTAAGCTACTGATCTATATCTATACATATAGTAAAGTTGTAGAAGGGAAAAAATCTGTACATTCAAGATATGACCTTAAATAGTTATTTATGTAACTGGTACATAATGCAGCTTCTTAAGGTACGAGCGCCGAGGTTAGAGCGCGAGCTTGCGAGCGCTCTAATTATAGGCACGAGTACCTTAAGAGCTAATTATGTACCGTTGCATACATAATTTTTTCTACAAGCTTAGAATGATAATGACAAAAATAAACAATCGCTAACTTTTCTCTCGTCTTCACTCGATTTTTCTGCTAACAAATTACTTGTTAGCAAAGTCATTTTCATTATTCCGATTGGCGTTAATAGTTTGTAAATTTTATTGCTAAATGTTTATAAATTTCATGCAATCTTTAATAGTTAGGTACTAAAACAGTTCTGACAATTTATCATAAAAGTTGGAATGCCAAACAAAACGCCATTTTGTTGATATCCATATTGAACGTAACCATGGTAACCAAATAACAAATCGATGGATATTACTCATCTATTTTTAGTAACATGATAAAAATGTAATTCTAAACACATATTTAGTCTCAAAAATAATTTAATTTTTAATATAGATAATTTTAATTGGTGTTAACATTTTTTTACGGTTTATTATACAAATTATTAGGATGTCAAGTGTTAACTAAACGCCAAGACTGATGTCCGGAATGACCGTTACCATGGTAATAACAATGCTATAACAAATTATAGAACTGTTATTACCATGGCAACGCTAATTATAGAATTGTTTTTACTCTTCGGTTACGCTATAGGTGGTATTCTGACACCATTAACGATATCAATATTAGCGGTTTATAGTACGCGAGTAGAAAAAATACTATAGGGGTCCTCAGAATGAGCAG
Organism: Acleris cristana; assembly: GCA_948252455.1. NCBI lineage: Eukaryota > Metazoa > Arthropoda > Insecta > Lepidoptera > Tortricidae > Acleris > Acleris cristana. The sequence goes on along the minus strand of OX411771.1, from coordinate 47,346,378 downwards.
CAGAACCCGTTTCTACAATTTTTAGAGTTGGTGTCTGTTTGTCTGTTTAATTTTGTTTCTCCTCGCTTCAATTGAAAACCAATGAACCAATGTTGATGCGGTTTTCACTAAAACGTTTTAACAAACGGTGACCAGGTATACATATAATAAAAAAATAAGATATGATAATTTAAGGGGGGAAAAGAGGGGTCAAAGTTTGTATGGAAAAAAGTTACCGGATTGAGCTGGTCACTTGAAACTTTGTATTTTATTCTTCGTAACAAATTAAACTACACCTATTTCAGGATTTCTCGATTAAAGTTAAAACAACTAAGAAGTTATCAAATTATGCCAATTATAAGTATTTCTTTTAAACCCTTTTCGCGGGCTGTCGATTACTTAACGTGTTTACAAATATCAACATTTTATTCTCCGTTTATTACATACAAACTATATTCAAGGATTTTTAAAAATTCAGTGTACAAAATGTTATAAAGAAGCAAAATAAATTACTTATTCCAGTTTGTTGTTGTAACAAATGTGACGCCATGATGATATGACATCAAGGAAAGGGACAGCCATATTCCTCCTATAACGGGAGCGATCAAGACAAAAAACACGCGATCATAGATTAACGTTAGATTTAGATAGAGATTAGCGACGTTGTGATTGAAACTAACGATGTCAAATTGTTGCAAAAACATTGTATTAATTGCGTAATATCGAGAGTTCGAATACATATTTAAGGTAATGTTTGGACAACCAAACTCCTATTATTAACACAGCTGGGGTTTTACAATTTTGATTACAGTGAAAAGAGAAACCTTACAATTTCATCATGTCCATCTATAACATATGTAACAAATACCTACATTGTTTTGGGTGTTAGTTGTTTATCGATTATCAATCAGATTATGAAATTTTTCCATTTACCTAGGATTTTCCACACTCACAAAATTTCCCATTGTAATTAAGTCGAAAAAATATTGCCTGGCACACAGGTATGTGCCTAGACGGTGGAGGGAGGTCAAAGTAATATTTATACCAAAACCAGGTAAAAGTGACTACTCAGACCCCAGATCCTACAGACCCATCAGCCTAACCTCGTTTCTATTAAAGACCTTGGAAAGGCTATGCGACAGGAATCTACGGGAGAGCAGCCTGGTTAGCGTACCAATGCACCCAAACCAACAAGCCTACAGCCAAGGTAAATCTACAGACTCAGCCCTACATGCAGTAGTAAGCAAGGTAGAGGAAGCCATAAAGAACAGATCAATGTGCCTGGGCGTCTTCATAGACATTGAGGGGGCCTTCGACAAGACCAACTTCAACAGCATAACAACTGCGCTAGTCAGGCACGGGGTGAACCCGACGCTGGTCGAGTGGATAGGTAAGATGCTTAGCAAAAGGGTCATCAGACTCAATGCAAACAACAACCAACTAGCACTGGTGGCAAAGGGCAGTCCTCAGGGCAGCGTTCTCTCTCCGCTACTATGGAACATAGTTGTGAACGAGCTGATCGCCAAACTAAACGACAGTCACTACTACGCGGTAGGCTACGCGGACGACATAGCGATACTCACAAGCGGCAGCGTCACCGGCACGGTATGTGACGTCACCCGCTCAGCCCTAGGTATCGTGGAACGCTGGTGCTCAACCAACGAAATATCTGTCAACCCGAAGAAAACGGAGATGGTATTGTTCACTAACAAACGCAACCTGGGCAACTACAAACTCCCCAAGTTGTTTGGAACAGAACTCCAGTTATCAAATGAGGTAAAGTATCTAGGTGTCATACTCGACTGCAAATTGAACTGGAGCAATCACCTGAACAACAAGATAGACAAAGCAACAATCGCTTTCTGGCAGTGTCGCAGGATGGTAGGTAAAACCTGGGGACTACACCCCAAGATCATCCTGTGGCTCTACACGTCAGTGATACGACCAATCATAGCCTATGGTGCGGTAGTCTGGTGGCCACGCACCAAACTGTCCACTGTGGAAGCGAAACTACAACGACTCCAGAGACTAGCCGGTATGGCAGCCGCATGCATCCGGTGCATGCGGACTACGCCCACAGCATCCCTGGAAGCCCTACTCGACCTCCCGCCACTGCATCTCTTCATCCAGCAGGAGGCGGCGGCGACAGCGGTACGTCTTAGGAATTTGCACCTGTGGAAACCCGCCAGGGTACCACACACCGAAATACTCTATGAAGCGATTAGCGAGGAACCGCTCATAGAGGCAGCTACTGACACAATACCAAAACAGTTTATCTTCGACAAGAAGTACAAAATACAACTGCACGAAGATCCGTGGGAAGGCCTCAACCCCAGGGAAGTAAGGATCTTCACAGATAGATCCAAGACTAAGTCGCAGTAACCTATAACCTATATAAGTCGAAATAGGTAGATAGGTTTCGACAACATGGGACAGGCTTTGTCACCATCACCATCACCATCACCATCACCATCACCATCACCATCACCATCACCATCACCATCACCATCACCATCACCATCACCATCACCATCACCATCACCATCACCATCACCATCACCATCACCATCACCATCACCATCACCATCACCATCACCATCACCATCACCATCACCATCACCATCACCATCACCATCACCATCATCATCATCATCATCATCATCATCATCATCATCATCATCAAAAGGTTTTCCAACCCATTTATAATTTAAGGGCCTTATAGAATATTTATGTTATTAAAAATTTAGACTTGTTCACCAAAAAATCTGATATACATAATTTAAATACTAGAAAATTCCGTGACCGTAAAGTATATAAGTAATTTGTTGATCAATGCATTCATTTCTATAACAAATTTATTACCTGACGTAGTTTTAAAGTTACCCTTTTCGGCACTTAAAAATTACTTGAAAAAGTCGTTAATGTCTAAAGCGTATTATAGGGTCGACGATTATCTAACAGACAAAAATGCATGACCTAAACTCGAAACTTAGTCAATAATCATTTGTTCAAATGTAAAAGGGTGATTCTTCAAAGCCCGGATTTTCGATGTCCGGGGATTTATTTCTAATAGCTAGTTATTCAAGAAGTTGGCTCTAATTTTTTTTCAGTAGTTGAACCTCTTATCTAATTGGGTCATTAGTTGATTGTCGTATAATTGTACTCTATAATTATATAATAAACGTCTATTGTGTAGATTAGGTTAGGTTAGGTAAGGTTATTTTTTTTAAATAATTAAAATAAAACCCTTTCTATTGTAAAAACTGTTTTATGACAATTGATTTTTATGCGTAATGATTATTATGCGTAAAAATATGTATGCAAGTAGACCCCTACCCGATAAGAATATATGTTGATTTGCTATAGTTTATCTTTGATTAATTAAACTTCTTTGCACACTGTACTACCATTTTGCATTTAACTACAATAACTTTGATCAATTTCTGATTCCTCTGTCATCTATTTCTGATTCCTATGGACATGAAAATTTAATGGCATATAACTTTTGAATGGCTTTGTTAAAAAGAGGGCCTAAGTTATATTTATGTTTGTGAAAATGCCTACTTCCAGTAAAGTGTGTACTTATTAGTCAATTAAGAAAAAAAAAATGTGCTAGAGGAATCACACAAATAACGCGATCTCGAAGAATCACCCAAAACTTTTATCTAGTCTAGGGGACACCGTTGATGTAGGAAAACATATCGAAACTTTTATGTGGTCGTCTTGCACCGTCTTATATACACATAAGTAGGTGTTTTTTTCCTTTTCTTCTTCTATCTCTCTCGCAAGATTTTTGGCATGTTTCTGGTAGATTCTTGACGTGTAAAAGTACTTACGTACTCTTACTGAATAAATGTCTTTTTATCTTATCTTTATCTTTATTTACAATCAAACTAAAATATTTGTAAAGATTATTTTTGAGCGTTTTTATTAACCTTAAAACAATAGATGCTTTTTTAATTGAAAACGTGGAATGATTTTTTTTTATTTTTTTTACATAACAATTAAATTTATTATTATAAATCTCTGTCCCTAAGTCTGTTTGTAAGTTTATCGGTACTAGTTTTGATGGTTTAATAATTTGTTCGAAATTATATTTTTTAATTCTATTTTCTTTTTAGATTTTGTTAGAATACAGCACGCGTACTTTGAAAAGGTGTCAATTACTACCAAAATGTATTGATATCCTCTATTTATCTTATGTAAATTTTGTAAGTCAATCAAATCCGCTTGCCACAAATCATCAATTCCTTTTATAAAACTGGTCGTCACTTAAAGTTTTTTCGGGCTGATCTGTGTATCTCGTTAACAACTTGCTGCTTTGCCATTGTTTGATTTGTAGAAAATATCGTCTATTTCCTTTTTTGTATAGAAGTTAAATTTCAACTAATTTGCCAACTGATGAATTTGAGAATTTATAGTAAATCAATGTATCAAACATAGAATCTAGATACTTCTTCTGATCCTGAACGAGCTGATCGACGTACTGCTTATTAACGGCATCATCAGGTGACAATGGATGCGCAAGCCCCTTTAATCTTAATGATTTTAAATCAAAATGTTCATCATCTGATCGGAGCAAAGCATTATTTTTAAGTTCAGAACAAGAAGATACACGCAGGCGTTTATCAAGATGATGTCCGAATGTCTTTATTCATTTTATGATATTGTTAAATACGTGAGGGTAGTAACTGATAGAAATGCACGACTACATCGATAATCAGAAGAAGATTTTAATAACGCACTCACTTAAACCGTTACAAACATTGATATATATGTTACACTAGATTAGCAATTACCGCAACAAAGCGTTGCCACTTCACATAAGGCCACAGCCATATGGCAGCAAACGTCAACTCAGTGCTCATTGGGATGCCGACAGAGTTGCACCGAGCTACGAAATGGGAAAATGCGTAGTGAAAGAATGTAATTCGAGATCACAAAAAGATAACAAATCCAGCGGAATTACTTTCCACACGTTAGTTGATTGTTTATGTATTCAAATTAACATAAAAAACCCAGAAATCGATTTAAAATACCAAATATTGCAATTTAGGGTGCAGTGTTGCCATTAAAATATCGTTTTGGTTTTCCCACATTGACGGGAGGCTTTAAATTTTGTTTGAGTTCTAATATATTGGAAGTAGATTTAATAAAAAATACAGATTAATGATAATAGAAGAATCTAGTATTTTCATTTAGTTACCTATTTTATATTGATACATTTTCAGGGTGCCTAAGGCTACATCCTTATCCATCCTTCCTACGTCAAAAGAAGTCGGTGGAAATCATTCGATTGTTGAGAAAAGAGACCGACTGGCTGCCTACTAAATCAACTGTAATATTATTATGTTCTAAGCACTTCAGGGATAAAGACAAATTAAGACTGCACTGCACAGGCCTGCATATCCTGGGGCGCGTTTTATAAAGCTACAAGTTAAAATTTTACAGGTCTAAACTGGGAACACTGCTCAAATGGCTGTGGCCCGTTTCACGAAGCTACAAGTTACAAATTACAAGCGGAACTTTCTTTCTAGCAAAAGGAGTTGGAAAGAGACTTTCGCTTGTAATTTGTAACTTGTAGCTTCGTGAAACGGGCCTCAGGGGCGTATTGCATAAAAAATAATAGCTTATATTATAAGCGGAACTCTCTTTCCAACAGTATGTATTAAAAAGAGACTTCCACTTGTATTACAAGTTAGAAGCTTTTATGAAACGGGCCCCTGGTCATCATTGGTCGAGGTTGTGTCAAATGGAAACTTGTAACCTGTAAATTGTAATTTGTAGCTTTATAAAACAAGCCACTGATAGTAAAAGGCAGATAAGCAGGTAATCCTGACAGCTGTCCTTCTAGTACAAACTACAATAACCTCAAAGGACTTGACAGAAGCGCGTGGAGCTAACCCCATGTGCTTCTGTTTAGTCCACCAGAGTAAATCTCTTTAACCGAACAATTGTCCTCGCGTGTGATATCCATGGACTTGTTTCTCTAATAAGTCCATGACGATTATAAATTGTAGTGCGATGACAGATGTCAGGATCGACTTTATATCTTCCATTCACTATACATGCAAACAAATTTTATCCTTTGTACATAGTAATAATCTTATAATATTATACATATACGTAATAAAAAACATTGAAACAAAAAATGACGTACTTATTTTCTTACCTTTGCCTATTTCTAGTAATCTAATAAGAAATACGCATTTAAAATAATTTCATGCATTAATTAATTACAAAGTACCTAAGTATTATTTTAAAAAATCCCTATTTATTTGTTATATTGGGCAAATTTTCATATGGTCGGCAACACCAACCTATTATGGCATATTTTTGTGTCTGTCCTTATCTAATGTCAGTGACATCATTGTTCTTGCAACTTGTGTAAGTGAGACCGATATATTTTTACTGTGTTTATTTTAAAATGTGTAGTGGTTTCAAAGCTACGTCGTCGCGGCTAAGAAGTGGTCATACTTTTTTTACCGCTTGATAATGAGGTTGCGCATGGTTTGCTTCTCTAGTCTATTTATCTCAATGGTTACAAACAATTATCGCACAATAAACTTCGAATACCTTCTGTAACGTTGTATATCTTGCGCGAAACGGAACCTAAAGACTGGGGAAATATTTAAGGTATTAATGGCATTACTGTTCATTACTTTTGTTTTTTTTTTTATAATTCGTCCGTTTGGACAGGCTGAGATCAAAGACCATATCGCCTCGTCATAAGTTGAAATCATTTAATATATTTTTTTGCTATTTTGAACGTCTAAATTATTCTTTCAATGTTGTCTCATCCGATAAAACTTCTTCAGTGTTAATTTTTTTCCCTTTAAATGTCGTCAAATCCGATAAAACTTCTGTAGTTGTAATCCATTCCAGTAAATGTATAGTCCGAGAAGAATTCGTCATATCCGAGTAACAATATTCGTCATATTCATATCATTTTGTCATATCTGAGTAATAGAATAGTATAATTTTCTGAAAATAATAATTATTTTGCCACGCACGTCTTCTGTAACGTGCGCAAAATATCCTGAAAATGACACCTGTCAGTTGTTTTGTTAACAACTTTCTTGTAACTTAACTTAAATTATACTGACTGAAACGAATAAAAATAAAATATAAACACAAAGAATCAATATATACACCTTTTTACAAGCATGAAAAAAATTAAATTTCTTTTATCGTTGACTTAATGAAGTTGTAAGTTGGCACATAAGTAGAATGATCTTTCAACAATTCTTGAACAGATCGCGGGACCAGATGTGATTCTCCGTAAATACGGATTAATTCGTCCACCAGCACAAGGCGCTGAATGCCAAAGGACGAGCAATGAAATAGTATGTGATCTATTGTTTGATCCTCATTTGATTGACACAGGTCACAAAGAGGATCATTTACAATTTTCATACGATACAAGTGATGGTTTAGACGACAATGACCGAACCTTAGGCGACATATAATGTTATAAAAGCTTCTCTTATGATAGATATTTCCTTTACGTAACCAAGGTACAGATTGTAAGTTTATATCCAAGGCAGCATACCAAGAACTCTTGTTTTCTTTTTGCACAAAATAATCCCAATATTTTTCCCAATGATCGTACATTCTTTGCTTCAATATTGCGATAACATCAGTATATGGGAGTGGGAGATTAAAACTAACATCAATAGATTGAGGAGAATCTGAAATAGAACGAGCCAAGAAATCCACATTTTCATTACCAGAGACCCCTATGTGAGATGGAGTCCACATGAAATCAACAACAGTTTGATGTTTTAAATAGAGATCGGACCAAAGATCTTTAATCAAAAAAAAAATTTAATTAGTATTAGAATTGATTTTATTATTTTGGATAGCCTTTAATACACTCATACTATCACTGACAATTACCCACTTATGTGACCCATTGTTTTGCCTCAATATGTGCTTTAACGCACAAAGGATAGCAACTGCCTCTGCGGTGAAAATACTAGCCTGTCTGTCTATTTTAAAACCAAGACCCATTTTGATTTCAGGATCATATATTGCAGAAGATACACTGGTCTCATTCTTTGATCCATCTGTATAAATAAATTTATAACCATTCCATGAAGCTAATTTCTCATATACCTGTTCCTTTCTGGAAAGATCATTATCAATTGAAATATTAATAGGACTGAATTTGCTATCATAAGACCCATCAAAATAAGGTAAGTGATTATTGCTTTTAAATATACTAAACTGATTTAGATAATCAATAAATTCAGATAAACCCTGTAAAATGTAAAAAGATTTTGAATTACATAACATACGAGTATTACTATTAGAAAACTGATTTAAAAGAAGGTTGTTGATTTGAGAATGAAGCTTTAAAACAAATCTTTCTTTTAAATAAGCAAGTCTTATTGCAACTGGAGGAAGATTGCACTCCACTTGTAGATAAACAATTGGAGTGGTTCTAAAAGCTCCAGTAACTATACGCATACACTTGCTTTGAATCTTTTCCAAAATATCTAATTTTTTTAAGTCGGAAGCGAAACACATAAACCCATATTCAAAATGGCTGCGAACTAAAGATTTATATAGCATAAGTAATATTTTGGGGTCGGCCCCCCAATTAGTACCACACAAAGACTTAAGGATATTGAAAGCTTTGTTAGCTTTGCTTACTAAATGATCTGTGTATTTTTTCCAGGACAAATTGTGACAGAATATAACACCCAAGAACTTGTTATGTAAGACAACTGGCAAAGGGGTATTGTTATAAAATAAAGATGGCAACATAGCAGAATAATTTTGACCAAAGACTACAACTTTCGATTTTGATGGATTAACTTCAAGATTTAAATATGAAAAGTAATTGTGCAATTTAATTAATGCTAAATTAATGTTATTTATAATAAGACTAGAATTATTACCTGACCAATAAACAACAAGGTCATCAGCATATTGCAAATTTTTGATACTAGGTCCCAATATCAAATTTATACGTCGTATATATAAAATGAACATCAAAGGCGATAAAATTCCACCCTGACACACACCTACAGATGACAGTCGAGATCCAAACAAACCACCATTAAGCTTAACATAAACTTTTCTACTAGATAAAAACAATTGAATCCTAAAAGTTCTGTACATAAAATATTAATATTTACATTATTAAAAGCGCCGGTAATATCAAAAAACACCAAATGAGTTTGTTGTTACTACTGATGCTTTTATATATATCAAAATGAAACAAAGAAATACTTTCACGAGCTGAACGACCTCTACGAAAACCAAACTGATTAACTGGAAGTAGTCCATTAAGTTCTACATAATACTCAAGGCGCTGTTTTAGTAGCTGTTCAAAGACTTTTCCTGCACACGACGTCAATGTTATAGGACGATACGAGTCTGGATTAAACCTAGGTTTGTCTGGTTTCAATATAGGAATAATGCAATCAGTTTTCCATTCAGGCGGTATGTCATTTCTTATCCAAAGTGCATTATAAATATTTAATAAAATAATAAGACAACTATCTGGCATTTTCTTGAACATCATATATGGTATTCCATCCAAATCAAACGAAGTGTCCCTGCGCGAAAAAATTGCAGATTTTAATTCTTCAAGAGTGAAAGGTTTTGTAAGGAAATTATTATGCATGTTAGAAGAAGAGTCACTAGAAAAATTATTTTCACTTTCCACCGTATCAGGAGTATATTTTTGTAGAAAGTCTAAAATCCATTCATTATTATCAACAGAGTGTTGACGAACATAGGTTTTATTAAATTTGCGCATAAAGCGCCAGATAACAGACAATGGGGTGAAGCGATTAAAAGAATTGCACAAATCAGCCCAAGACTTTTGTCTTTCTGTTTTAAGAACAAGTTTCTTTATAGCTTGCAGTCTCTTAAACTCCAAATAATTTTCTAGACTAAAGTTTTGTTTAAATGCAATATACGCCTGTTTGCAATTTATAACAGCTAAAGAACATTTACTATTCCACCATGGGAGATTATGTTTTTTTTTAGAAGCTTTTTTATTATTAGAACACAAATGATTAGAACTTTTTATTGAAGTTCCTCTACGATTGGGTATGGATTGAAAGACAGCACCCAATATTTTTTTTGAAAACAAACTGTACGCCTCGAGTGGCGAATACGACTCTATTTGAAAATCATTTAACAAATGTTTTACCTTTTCAGCGTACACTTTCCAACCTACATTCCTAAAATTTAGGCACGGGTAGATGGGCAAATGTACACTGTTAACAAGATTATTTACATTATTACTATTATTTTGAACATTATTATTAAGAACCAAATTAATTATTACAGGTAGATGATAACTACCAAGAGGATCATCGTAAACCGACCAACTACAACAGGGGGCTAACGAAGGAGAAACTATAGACAAATCTAACGCATTTGGACGCCATGTCATGGAACCGACAGTGGTGGGCGTTCCATCATTTAATAATACCAGATAATTATCATCGACAACATCTAAGACAGCACGTCCACGTGGCGAAGTGGAACAACAACCCCATGAAGTGTGATGAGCATTGAAATCCCCGCAGATTATCATAGGTTCGGGTATAGATTGAACGAAATTTTCAAATTTTGTTTTGTTAAAAGCTGGGTTACAATTAGTAGGACTATAAAAACTCACTAGACTAATCTGTTTGCCATTAATAGTTATTTGAATACATATATTTTGAAGAGAGTCATCAAAAAATGTGTTAATTTTACTACAAGCAATACTATTATAATCATAATACATACACCGTTATGTTTGTTACCACAATCATTGCGCTCTATATTAAACCCTCGAACCTTTAGCCTCATATGAGGCTTCAACCAGGTTTCACAGATGATTGCGATATGTATGTCATTATCATATAAAAAAATTGTAAATGAGTGCCTATTGTGCAAAATACTCTGAGCATTCCACTGAACGACATTGAGAGTATCCATTATGTTTTAGGATGGGTACTCCCACTAATCGTATTTTGGAATGCCGCTCGTATCGATTCCGTGTTAATATGCGCTTCATTTTGGTTGGCTACCAATTTAATTATGACTTGTGTAATCATATTCAAAAATGACTGACTTTTTAGCATGTTTTGCAAATAAGTTTCCGCGGACCTTGCAGCCAATTGCGGAAAAGACTTCTCATTAAATAAATCAGAATATGCAACAGAACGAGTTTTGATTTTATTTTCCTCAATTTTGTTTTTTTTCACAGGACAAGACACAGAAATGGCAATATGTTTACCCTTGCAATTAGCACAAACTGGATTTTCCTTATCGGCTGTACAAACTTTAAAATTGTGATTCTCGGAACAAATGGAGCAGACTTCGTTATTTTTATATACAGAAACTGGCGATATGTCCAAACTGCTGGCATTTTAAACATTGCTTAACAGGAGGAACATATTGCGTTACCTCATGTCTCCACGAGTCCAGGAATACGTGTTGAGGCAACTGAGTGGAAGCAAACGTTACCGCTACAGTCTGCGTAGGAACATACGAGACCTCGCCCCCATCTGCCCTCACTCTGCGCATGAACCGCCGGACCTGGATCACATTGCGCGAGCTGCCGATCAGAGAAAATATTTGTTTATTGGATATACCAACCGGAACTGACTTGCCAACCCCTGTCACTACAGTATCTGCTGCAGGAATGCATCTAGCATAGAGTCCCAGTTCACCTAATAGTTTGCTATTTGCCAAGAAAGTATTTGCGTTATTAGACAAATCAAAAGTAATTGCAACTTTATATTTGTTCATTGGCCTTAGATGCGAAACACCTGACACGGCATACTTTCGAATGGCCTGCGATAGAGAAACCTTGTCGATATCTGAAAAAGGCGTATTTGCGGTCTGGTGAGCAAGGAATACTACGAAGTCCTTTCTTTGCGATGTTTCGGGATATTTCCTGGAATAATTGGTTACCTTGAAAGGCCGATACTTATTAACTTCGGTATCCTGATCGGAGTCTTCCGAGGCAGACACATTTTCCTCATCTTTTTTTCGTTTTTTGGTTCTCCCGCCTCCCATCTTACCTCTAAATAATTATATTTACAACCTTATCTGTAAAAATTATATGAAACGAGAGAATAAACAATATTTACAAGATTAAAAGATTTTACAAATTATTTTCCCTCAAAAACGCGCCTTTCCTATTCGAAGGTTCCCGCCTTTTTTTTCTCATTACTTTTGATTGTCAAACGTCAACACCATAGATTTGTAGGTTCGTGTTGCCGCGTTAGGGTAAATTACCTTGAATTAGGGAAATAATAAATTTATGTAATTAATCAATAAATGGAGTCAATAGTTAATTACATTTATTAAGTAAACAAAACAATACAAAGATTTCTTTTGGCAGTAATTGTACATACAAGAATTAAACAAACACATTTCAGTCAAAAGTTAATTTAATGTAGTACTTTCATGTAGGTAATAAATTAATTGGGTACCTAATTACCCAGACTACCTAATTTGTATAGCTACATTCTATGCATTTTGTTGCATCTATGTTTTGACTAAGTATCTTTCATCAAGATGTCCAAGATGATAGGCCATTACAAAATCAGACTTAAGCTGAATGACAGCAGAGGAGCTATCCTCAATAAAGTAACCAAGCACCTGCTGTGGAGATATAGTACATACTTTCAGTCATATTTCGGTGAAAGGAACTTGTAAGTAATAATTAATAACATCTTTCTGATGGAGGCATTTGTTGCAATTTGATATGCAATTCTCTGACCAAATGGTGAATTTTCAGTTATTGTTTCTCACACGTGGAGAGGAGGGAATGTCTTAGCGTCGAGATTACCAGGGGTTTTCCTTGAAATTTTCCGGTAAGATTCATAATTTTGTTAACCATTAAATGTCAGGCCTCATGTCTCATACATTTCTTAACCGTAGTGCTAATCAGAGCAATTTCTGTCTGTCTTTACAGCTGGACTGGGTTTTCTAGTTTTGTCAGGAGGTTTTCTTTAGTTTCTGGATATTTTCAGTATGTACTGATTTAAGTTTCCGTCTACATAGTTTCTGTTTTCTGTTATTCTGTTTAGATACTTTCAGAATAATTTAGCTTATTGATTTGACGTTATGGTTGGATGATTTATTTTGCATTCCGTTATTCCGATTCAGGCTCCAACTATATTCAGGTTCAGTAAAGCTATGAAGTAGCTTATAATAGACATTCAGTATTTGGCAGGAACTCTCATTAGATCTGTAAGTAATAAATTCATGTTTAGGTTCCTGATCATTAAAAAAAAAAAGTAATGAAGTAGGATATAAAGGGTTAAACCAACCTTAGTAGGCGTGCACTAGGCACGAGGATTCAGAAGAGCTTCACAAGCTGCTGTGAGCTGACCGAGGATACTGTGGCTTGCGACACAGTGCTGGGACCGCTCCACCAGTCTGCCGACCTGGGACTACATCGAGTTGATCGTCCAGGAAGGAAGGTTTTCTTCAAATCAAGGTCTGTGGAAATAATATTAATAATTAGGGAATTAGGATATCAATAATAGTTATTTGAACTCAAATTGGAATTGGTGGCAACTCTATAAGTAGCGACTAACAATTGTGAATTATAACATAAGAACCTTTACTTGTGTAAAACAACCAGCCTTCCGCTGAGCTAAACATATTTTCTGGTAGAGTAAGAATTATGAGCAAAGTTATGTTCACAATTGATTAACATCATGTATAGAGCTGGATAGGAATAAAGACTGTGATATTTACTAACCTGTTTCATTGAGCTCCTCATCATACGTCCTAGAACACTCCATATCTTCAACTTATTCTACAAACTTTCTGTTTACGTTATTCCGTCTATTTCGTTTTGTCACTGTAGTGTATTAGAATAAACGCCCTGCCGTTGGCAACACTTCCTGCCTGTCAACTGGATGTGACATTGATCTGTCATGGCGGTCGGTCGGTGGGTCGCGGTGTGACCATGTGGGGCAAACGCAATACTGTGGTTTTATTACCTATCCAATAACCTACTTAATCCTAAACCTTAGGACGTTACATTGGCGACGAGGTAAAGAACGTGAGTAAATGCATAAATTGGTTATACCTGCAAGAGAAAAAAAATCAAAGAATGGAGGTTGGATCCATGGTTCAAATTATGAGTTCATGTTTGTCGTAAGTCGTAGCTCTATTAGCTTATAACATAACGTAAACAAACTGACACACGCTTAGTCTAACTACTTAGTCCAAAATAAGGTTTCAGCTACACTAAAAACAATCGGTTGCTTCTAACAAGATTGTGATTGTTGTGCATAGGCGTCTTGATTCCATACGAGCCTAATAAAGACGTTGGATGCATCAACTAAGATGTTATTTCAATCACTAATGAACTTGCTGTTGTTACTGTCAGCTTTGTTTAATGTGACCGGTATCATTGAAGTTGTATTCATTTTATGTCAACTGAGAGAAAATCTTTCTTGGTTGGCTCACATTTTGAGTACCCGCCAAAACAAAATGTGCTCATTGTTGTGTAGTTGGTATCGATTTAAACTAAGAACTACATATTTGCGATGTTACGACTACATCGAGATGTACTAAGTACCTATGTCGGAAAAAATTGAACAAAGGTTACAGATTAAATAAATATTACATCGTTAATTTTAATGCTACACATCAATAAAATATTTAGTGCTTGTTATTATAGTCAAATGTAACAACAAAAACGGAGGAGGAAAACTCCTTGAGTTTCTCATAAACTTTTAACTGTGCCAGGTTTTGCAATAAACAATAAACAATTTAATCGAACGTCCAATGGATAAAAGGTATATCGATAACAATACTAAGGTGTGATACTTCCCCTTAAAGAAGTTTATAAGGGTGAATGTTTCAATCATAAATAAATGTGTACTGGTTCTTTTGTTACATTTTGTCGTGGCTGTAAACAAATATATAGAAATATAGTTATTCACCTGTCTATACGTGTACTATATTACAATAAAATAATAACCACCATAGCATTTATTATCCACCAGCTAGCCTGACACCATGGCGGTAAGTTATGTCCATTAAAAACTATTAATTTCTGACACAAGTACGATGCACATGACCTTATGCTATGGCGATAACAGAATAACTTAGGGAATAATCTCCTCGACTAGCTGGAAAATAAGTAAATAATAAAAATAAAAAATAAAAAACAACTCATAATCATGTAGGTACTATGATTCTGAAGTCACTGTTTAAAACCGTGTAACAATGCAGTTGTTACGCTCCTTACCTGTGTGCATTTTATAGACGAAATAGCCTTAATATCACTTCATTTTCACTTAAATTCACTGTAATACAACAGATCTTATATTTGTTGTTTACTAATAACCTATAACTGTCAAACAGACAGCCATAGATTAACGAAGACGTTTTTCATAAGTCGAATTTTGTCAAATGTTAGCGGCAGTAAGCCGACAGATGGCGTTACTAGTCATTCTTTATTAACTTCACTAATATTTAAATCTTTTATTAATTAACAGTCAACCGTAATGTAAATAATCTTCTAATAATTAATTCATTGTAATTGTAAATAAATATCGTATTTTATTATTTTCATTCAGCGCATGAGGAAATAATTGAGGGTATGTTGGTGTCTCACGTACACGACTCCAGTTATTTTCCACTCGTGACGCGAGTTGCTATGTGCATTTCTTTGTTCGCCCTACTCATATTCGAAATTAACAGTAAGGGGTGAAAGCTTATATATAGGCCACGCACCCTTCATTCGGCCTCTTTGCCGCCTCAACTACTTACTACTTTGGAACAACTTGACGTGTTGTTTTTAATAGGTACTAAATACCTAAGTCTTATTATATTCGGTGCATTTCCCCAAATCGGGTAAGTTCAGTGCAACGAACTAATTATCTATCCTATCTCTATTTTGCTGTGTACTGTATTTGTGTTTTATACTTATTGTGTTCTTCTAGATTATTCCAAATTGTTCTTTTAACCTTTTTATTTCGAATAACCGACCGATACTTCATAACGGTCGTTAGTAACTATTAATTGTTCTTTTGATTTAGCTTCTTCTTGTTTTAATTGTAACTCTGTTCCGGTAGTTCTTGCCACCGCCAATAATTAAACCTTGCGCTATTCCCTCGGAGCTTCACCCCTTAACGGTGGCTGGCATGGACTATCCCAATGCTGGACACCAGGCTCACACAGCCAATGCTTGGGTTTTCCAGGGTCCACCGCTGGGAGCATTCCACGGCTTGGAGCATTCCACCGCTAGGAGAATTCCACGGCTTGGAGCATTTCACTGCACCGCTAGGAGCACTACCGCTTGGACAACACTTCTTGCGTCTTGGGATCGGGCTCTAAACCCTGTCCACTTCTCTTCTTGGCCGGAGCGGCCTCTAACCACGGTGACCAGGATCGTCGAGTGGGTTCCGGTGCTACACACCGGGTGCTGCCCCCGACGCCAGGATCCTGTCACCGCACACCGTCGGGCTGCCGTCGGTTTCTTCACTGCCGCTCCACGTCACCTACTGCGAGGGAAGTGCTAGCTCGCTTCGCAGAACCAGACCACACCCTACGAACCTACCTACCCTGTTCTGATCACACTACCGGCGTTCTTTTAAAATAAACTATTTAAACTTCTCCTGAGTTTTCTCACTCAGGAGAAGTTTAAATAGTTTAAACTCAAAAAAACATTTTTTTCAGGAGAGCCATTTAAAAAAAAAAAAACATTTTGAAATAACTTTTGACCTTCATAAGATAAAAAGATACTTGTTTTTGTCGTAATATTATCACCTCCCAGTTAATTTATAAAACCAAAAATCAAATGCAAGAGACGCAAGTCTAATTTAATACCTTTACAAATTGTAGATCTATTCGACATGCTTCTCAAAACCTTCGTCGTGATTATGTGCAATAAGGACACAAGTAGTGAAACTACAAAATTATACGTGTAATCTTTTGGACAACAACGATGCTTTTGTGTTAAACCCTAGTATTTTTTTCTTTTTTTGATGACTAATGATGCATATCGTTTTATACCTAAAAGAAAAACAATAAATCATGGACAAAACCGAAGAAATACGAATTATGTCTATAAAAATATTAATTCTTTGTCATAAATAAGGGCATATTTTGTGATCGCACACCTCTTTTTTTACATTACAAAGTAATGATTTATAGCTCATGCAATTCACGATGGCGAGTGGGCTTTATTAGTGGTTGAACGTGTACATGCATATTGCGGTAGTGTGCGTGTCTGACGGAGCGATCAGTCGCGAGCGCGCCGTCGCCATGTATATAGTAGTCTTTGGCCGTCGCTCGAGTTACTTGTGCATATTGTTTCTACGACGCTTACTGCCACGAACTACCGTCAGCATGTCCAATATCCGGAAAAAACGCAAAGTTATTCATAGCGAGGTATAACGGATTTTTATTTTGAAGTATCCTAAAATAAAAATAGTAAATTTATTTAGAACTGTGGGCCTATCCGTGTTTATCGCTTGACAAAACGGTAATAAAACATTCGACACTTTCTGACAAGTACATACATATAAGTGTGAGAGTGACGGATGTTTGATCCACGTTTAGTCACCCAAGAAACACGGCAATAATAAGCCCTCTAAAATAAAGACAAACCTACAGATAGGTTTAAATTTTAAGTAACATAAAATTGTACGTAATTTTAAGACAGAAAATACGGAGACATTTGAAATGTCATCTTCGCGACAAGATAGAGTTAGGTACATCAATTTCGTAGAAGATGCAATCATGAAGGTCGCTAGTGTCGCTACTACGACATGTAGTATGACTAAGTAGTTCGCATATCACATCAAGAACATAAATAAGTAGTTTTTTGTTTTATAATATTTAAGGTCAAACAAAAAAGAATTTTTGAAATCGGACCATAATTGATGGAGAAATCAAATCGGTCAAACTGAGAACCTCCTTTTTTGAAGTCGGTTTAAAAATACTTAATTGCATTATTTATTATCATTATTTGCTAGAGGGTTTGCGACAGTATAATAAGTATAATGGGTCCAATACTTCTCTTTATTTTTTATGCTTACCATACCCGCTCTCGCTGTCACGCACACTTTGACACGTATACAGATATGTGTTTACCACAAGTAAAGCCCACTCGCCATCATAAATTGCATGAGCTATACCTTATTTGACGTGTGAGACCTTAGAAAACGCATTGGTCGAACATAATAAACCCTGAATTGTTTTGCTAACATAATATCTAAGACAAACTGGAATAAAACAGCGATCAGGGGTTCAACGACGAGATCAGCCTAGTTGGTAGTGACCCTGCCTACGAGGCTAGCGGTCCAGGGCTCGATTCCCGGTAAGGAAAAATATTTGTGAGCTGAGCGCAAGTATTTTTTCCTAGTCTTTGAAATTTCCCATGTATTTAAGCATTTATTTCTCTATTTAAGTATGTTTATCGTTGTCCAGTACCCATAGTACCAAGCCTAGGACATAGTTTGGGACTAGGTCAATTTGTGTGAGATTGTCCCATCGATCGATCCTGACCGATTTCGGCCACAGCGACTGGGATCCGACTATTTAGAGCGTCGCTCGTGAGCTCTATGATGATTGATATAGCTGATTCTTGCATCAAAAGTTCGACCACATTCGATGCAAGTCATCCCTCCAATATAATAGGGTATTTTCCTAATGTTTTATTAGTATTTAAATTGAAGCTTTTTTACCTTCCGAATAGCCTAATTTAAATAGTTTTTAATATCTTTAAAAATACAAAAGATATAAATGTTTAAAACTTGCTTTTAGAAAAAGGGGAAAATACAGTAATATGAAGTCATATTACTCAACCGCCATATGAATTACACGCACAACATCGTTTTGTGAGAAAGAAATAGACAAAAAACTTTATCAGGATATATATTTTTTTAATTACCTATTTCAAATTTGATTTTGAGTTATTTTATCATACTACGTATGTTGATATATTATCCAAATTAATATATGAAATGTAATATCAGGCAAATAAATACCCTATTGTAGTGAATAACCGCAGGTGTACGGGCCTTGAGCTCGTCTCGCTTAACATCGAGCACCACACGTCTCTTCCTTTCGAACTCGGAAACCTTAGTGCTCACTGTATTTCTCCAAGACGGCCGGTCTGCTGCCATTGCCTCCCATGATGACGGGTCCACGTCACACCGCTTCATATGTCGCTCAAGCACATGTTTGTACCGCAGGAATTGGCCGCCTTGTTTCCGCTTGCCATCCTGTAGTTCTGAGTAGAAGATGCGCTTTGCCTCTCTGTCACCTGACATGCGGGAAACATGGCCGCCCCACCGCAGCTGTCGTCGCATTAGATAGGCCTCTATTCCATCGACATTAGCTCTTCGTAGGACTTCCGTGTTACGAACACCAGTGCCAGATTAGCCACGTAGCAAGAGCAGCAAATGCTGGGCCCCGCGCATTGAGAGGCCCCGCGCACCCACATCTCCCTGACATGGATTTCTACCAGTTCTTTTTTATTTAGCACTTAAGAAATAACCTAAAATAAACCAAGGGTCTCTTTATATATAGAACTTACTACGGGCCCCGCGCTGACTTAATCCGGCACTGACGAACACGGTCAGACCAACGAATGTTCATAATGTCGCGTAGGCATTCTAGGTGAGATTCCACCTAGAATGCCTCTTATGTCCGAATATGCTTGCGGTAGAACTATCGCCATGTAAACAGCTATTTTCTTAGAGCTTTTATGTAGTGTGAGCGAAACACCTTGGAAGGAAGTTTGCCGAAGGCTGCGGCAGCTGCTCCAATTCTGCCGTTGACTTCGTTCTCAAGAAGGCACCGCGATATTATGGTGCTACCCAGATATTTGAACTTGTCTTATTTGAATCTCCTTAAGCGATTTATCACCTAGTTTGATGTCAACCTGGGCCCCATTCAGCGTGTCAAGAACCAATACTTCGGCCTTTATCACACTGATTTTCAGGCCAAATTTGCGACATCACTCAACGCTTACTCGAGGCTTACTCGTCATAAGCCTTTGTAGATCCTCTGGGGATTCCGCCACAAAACCTCATAAATAGCATAGATCAACTCCGTAATAGTTCCGTGAGACACCTTGGTGCCAGCTTTTAGTATTTCAAGGTTGAAGACTCCGCCACCAGCGGTACGGAAAGGAATACGAATGCCCCCTAGTTATTCTACCTAGATAGGATACTGACATATTTTTTAACTTTAATTTTATTTTTCGAACGTTCTAAATTGAAATGATTTTTTTGCCACAAAACATCGAATTGCTGAATATGCAATGGTAAGATGTGACACAAAACGCAATATAAGCCTCACAAGTACACACTGTATCCACATGCAAAAAATAAGCGACTTTAGAGTTTTTGTAACTTATGACCTCAAAACATGCCAGCGCCCCGCCGGACTAATTCGCTACCTATATTATAAACTAGTTTTTGCCCGACTCCACCCGTGTAGAAGTCGTCTATCGCTGCTCCCGCAATTAAACAGTATCCTATGTCGAGACTCAAGCAATCTCCATACCAAATTTCATCGAAATCGGTTTAGCGGTTTGGCCTTAATGTAAGCGGTTTTGAAAGCGTATCAAACAGACACACTTTCGCATTTATAATATTAGTAGGTATAGATAATTCATCAGCATAATTGACGGTAATTTGTATTTAATCCCATTTAATAACGGAAACTGGTTAAAAAATGCCTAGCAATGTTGCTAGGCATTTTACAATAATATACTTAAATACTAACATACAAGTTAACTAAATAAAGGGCCTTTAAAAATTAGTTTCATGCGCAATTAATCTTTTTGAAATACTTTTAATCTACTTCTTATTTCGATTTTTTCACTAACAAGGTAACATTTGGTTTCCGATCAAATTATTTTTCATAAAATGTATCGAAATGTATCGTGCATAAAGATTTTTTAAGTTATAGGTCACAATTTTATTTACATATAAATATTGAATATAGGCATATACCGAAAATATTATGTACCTTAACGACTATTTTTTCATGACTAAGAGCTTATTTTGACATGTTACAAAAAAAAATTACTTACTTTCTGGATGATAAAGTTGCAACTAAAAATTAATCACTATTGCACAAACTATTTTGTAATGTATCAATGTTACAAATATAATCAGCATTTTTTTCTGAATTATTTTGGGGTGTGCCTGTAGTCATGATAAAAATTTAGCTTCTTTGTTGGTAGTTGCGGCTCAACTGGCTTACCTACGCTGTTGCCCACAATATGGCGTCACAATAGGACCAATGGCATAAGGGCACAGTGCTGCCACGTGGCTGTTTTTGGAGATAATGCAATGGGTGTCTTAGTCATCATAAACTTTTGAATATTTCACGCTTCGTGTTATACTTATCTCAAAAACGTAGTATTTCGTGTTATGACACTATCATCGATAAGCAGCGATTTCTGTTGCAGTAATTAAAAAAAAAGCTTGTGACATAATTTTTCAGCCAAAGAGGTCTGTTTCCCTGTCACCACATATTATTTTAAGATGACTTGTGCCACACACTAGTAAGTATGTTACTCTGCCCTATCAACTTTGTACAGTCAACGTCAAAAGTAAGCGATTAAAATGTCAAAACATGTTCTCGCATGATGCCCCAGATATAACAGATACCAAATATACCAAATATACCAAAGTGTCATTTTCCACTGAATATTTAATTAGTTAAAAGAAAATGATCATAATAAAGTAACTCGGAAACAAAATGACAAATCAATATATCAATGCGAAATACAAGATGTCATAACTGTCTCCGTACAGGAAACTTGAATAAAGAATGATGAAATTAAATTTGTACCTAAGGGTCCACAAGAAGACAATTTACTTTTATGGTAACGGCTGAATACCCACTTCTGTTTTCTTTAAAATATTTATTGAAGTTATTTGTCTAGCCTGATGACCAAAATGATGATTCAACGACGCCTCACCCTCATTTTCAGTTTAATTCGACAGGGTTTCTTGCTATTCTATCTCGGTCGGTAATCTTACCTGAGTCAAACGTCACACATATACGACCATGAGTTTACAAACATAAATAAGATTGCCGACTGTATTTCAACATTGCATTGCAAAAATCTTAAATGAAAGCACATATAACGAATTAAAAAGAAAACTATCACGAATAAGTAGACTTGATTGGTTTGGAGATACGGCGAATAAAATATTTATATCTACTAAGAATTATTTAAGACAGTCAAATTTCATCAGTTCCTTTTGCTGATGACTGTACTTTACTATACATTGGTCATGAGATCAATAAATAAAAATACGCTATTAAAAACGGCCAAGTACGATATGGGCGCGTTTATGTAGCGAAATATTGCCTTGGTGTTGTCTAAATAACCATTCAAGTGTTGTAAGTACCTAGAACAAAATAGGTTACGCACCTACGTAGGAATGGATAGGTTCCTTAAGGCCATGCTATCCGAGTTATAAAATGAAACAAAGGGCCGTGCAAAATTGCGCTACAGTAGGTACATCATGAAGTAGGTATACAAAAGTGTTTACCTAATTATGTGAACAAAAAAGTGTCAAATGCTAACAAACACTAAACCGGTGTCTATTTAATTTGTGAACGTTTTATGTTATCTCAGTCGTAACACTCGCTCAATTAGTTGAAATGGAAGTTGCAGAAAAATAAAACCTAGCTTAAGTTACTCGGGGACAATGTAGAATTCAAATAATAAAATGATTTTAAAATCGATCCATTGGTTTTGAGTTCATTCGTTACAAACATACAAAAATACAAATCTTTCCTCTTTATGTTATTATTAGTTTAGGTATACACGCAAGTCAATGACAGTTGTCGGGAAGACTTTGAGAGTTCACGACTTTGAGAGTCCTTCCGCGCCCCGGCGCGGTGGCACCGTAAGGTTGTTCATGTAAAGGTGGATTCACATTGGATGGCCATCAGGAGTGCAGGTGTTATTATATTCATATCATAGAAACCTTAAAATTGTTTGAAAAAAAAAATTTTTCCATTATAGCACACTATAATATGGTCACGCCAATACACATTAAAAGCTATACTGACCACGCAATGCTTGCTAAAGCACGAAAATTAAATAGAGCTTATTGAGAGCAAGCAAATATTTCTTAATACTACAAGGCTATTGCAGTTATTATACTGTTACCTAATAAGTAAAAAGCCATGCAATACTGACACTAAACTATGGTCACGCCAATACTCTTAAAAAGCTATAATGACCACTTAATGCTTGTTTAAGCACGCAAATTAAATAAAGCTTATCGAGAGCACGCAAATATTTCTTAATACTACAAGGCTATTGCAGTTATTATACTGTTACTTAATAAGTAAAAAGCCATGCAATACTGACACTAAACTATGGTCACGCCAATACGCTTTAAAAGCTATAATGACCACGCAATGCTTGTTAAAGCACGCAAATTAAATAAAGCTTATCGAGAGCACGCAAATATTTCTTAATACTACAAGGCTATTGCAGTTATTATACTGTTACTTAATAAGTAAAAAGCCATGCAATACTGACACTAAACTATGGTCACGCCAATGCTTGTTAAAGCACGCAAATTAAATAAAGCTCATAGAGAGCACGCAAATATTTACAATGCTCGTTAAAGAACGCAAATTAAATAAAGCTTATAGAGAGTACGCAAATATTTATAAATATCACAATGCTATGTCAATTGTTATACTGTTACTTAACAAGTAAAAGCCATGCAAAGTACATCTACGAGTCTTAAGCCCCAATATGACTCATGCAATGTCTTTGCTTCCATCGCAACAGAATACGCTAACGAGCAGGGGCGCGCTATGTACTGGCGTGCACAAATGGATAACTATCGGCCGGTGCTAAAGATAAACGTTACTTATTTTCCTTCTCAGTTCATTAAGATTTAATATTACATATGTAAGTGACACTGAAAAGAACAAATTGGTAGGCAAACGACGTTCATACTTGCACTACCTAACACACGAGCGTACATTATATTCTACAACTTGCAATCAATAAATAATTAATTAATATATAGAAATATCTTGCAGTCATAAATATAATACGGGAAAAAAAAACGTTTTAGAAGCTGAAGCGTTCTTGAATGTGTCAAAAAGCTAGAGTTGACTGATGATCTAAAAACCAAGAACTAAAATACCACCTGTATGCATCAGGTGTGGTAAACCGAATCAAAAAGCTGATAGCCAAAATAGTCACAGATAAACTCTGCAAAAAAAATATGCGGGTACATTCGGCTCAGTGTAAACGCAAGGTTTAGCGGACAAATGAGAGTAATCTCTTAATTTTAATTTAATTTATTAATTGTAACGTATTTTCGAAATGTTACTGCAAAGATTATTTGAGATGCCTATTCCTCGAAATGATTTTTAAATGTTCAAATATCGTTAAAAACAGGTGTTGCCATGTATTGAAGAAAAAGTGTGTGGTGTTTATTAAGACATTTAATTTTTAACACTAATCCAGCAAACAAACATCGAAGAAAGTTTTATATACCGGCTAAAGATGTGATAGGTACTTATCTATTTATGGAATTATTTCATGAAGGTATCTAATTATGAATACCATCAGGTTTAAAAGCAAGTGAGCGATCCCTAGTCTTCTTTCAGATGATCAGAAAATAAATGAAATGAAGTATTTAGACACAGTTATCTGATAGCCTGTGTATTTAAAGATAAGTTGACGAAGAGAATAAATTGAGTATCCAAGTGGATATTGCTCTGATTCTTTCCATCTGAAATTACCTACTATTTGAAATCGGGATTTTTTTATTTGCCACGTAATTTGTAGATGTTTTATTGTGTATTAACACAAAATAAATCTGTGTGTTAATTTATATTAATTACTACAGATAAAAGTCTTGAAGTTACGTAACACATTGCAATACTTATCCTAATAGGGTTATACTTAGGTTTTTTGTTGGGTTTTTTTGTATAAATGCAATAAAATAAATAAATAACTTAATTAATAATTGATCAGTGCTATAGCTGCATTGATATAATAGTAAGAATATGAATGTTTAGAGTTTGTCTCAGGCATATACAATATTAGGTACCTACCCAAACTGTTTAAGTACAATAAATCAAAGATTAAGTAATATAAACTAACAGGCGTATCTGCTCTCTGTATCATCATAATATTATTTACTTATTCTAATTTGTTATTAATGTTATGTAAGATAAGATCAAGACCAATATTTTAAGATGAACGTTGTAAAGAAAATAAAACATAAAAGGGACCGACTGTTGAGTTTCTTGCGGCGCTTCTTCTCAACAAGGTCTTCTCTTTGGAAGCGCTGGTAGACTCATGTAATAAAACTAATTATTATTCAAAGGAAGAGATGTAGTGTATTAGAATAAACGCCCTGCTGTTGGCAACACTTCCTGCCTGTCAACTGGATGTGACATTGATCTGTCATGGCGGTCGGTCGGTGGGTCCCGGTGTGAGCGTGTGGGGCAAACGCAATACTGTGGTTTTATTACCTATCCAATAACCTACTTGATCCTAAACCTTAGGACGTTACAGTCACTTGGTAAAACCAACCGGGCATTTAACAATGTGACAAATGGCGCCCATTTCAGTGTAACTTTGAAGATTTTGAGACCTTTTTTGATCATTTTTATGGAGTTTTCTACGATTTTTGTGGATTGCCACCAACTGTCCAAATAGCTTGACATTTCTAGTTTATAGACCATATTTAGCTTTTGTCTTATACTATCTCGCTATTTTGCACTGTATTTCTTGATAATTTCAGCATATTTTGATCATTTACAATGTGTAAAACTGTTGAAATTTTGAGGTTAAAACACTTGTCAAACTAGATAATTTTGAATACTAGGTCATATACTGTGTTCAATTTTTTTTTTGCGTAAGGGTTGCTGTGTTTTTTCATGGTATTGCTGAAAGCACGATATTTTTATCTGTGGTTTTGGAAATACTGTTGAAATACTTTTAATAAATTAATAAAGTTTAAAGCCAATTTGCATAATTTCAAAATACAAATTTATAAATATAATTATAGAACTAATATGCTTTTATAAATTAAGAAAAGTTAAATTTGTAATAAAAGTTTTCTTATTTTTAAACTTACATTAATTGAGTACTTATGTCAAATTGGACAATTGAAGGCCATATACCTACCTTTTGTATTGAAACTTTTGTTTGGCCTTAGTAGATTTTGAAAAACAATTGATAATTTCACTTTAGTTTTGTTTTCATAACTGTTTTTAAGGAAAGAAAAGAACACATAGTAATTGCGAAATATTTATTAAGATATATAATAATTTTAGTGTACAGAAATTGTAATAACATTTAGCTTTTGCCAACTG
Source organism: Acleris cristana (assembly GCA_948252455.1). Taxonomy (NCBI): domain Eukaryota; kingdom Metazoa; phylum Arthropoda; class Insecta; order Lepidoptera; family Tortricidae; genus Acleris; species Acleris cristana. The sequence goes on along the minus strand of OX411771.1, from coordinate 47,320,065 downwards.
TCACGCGATTATTTAAACTCGCGCGACATGCGATGCGATTTGAATATTTCTTGTTTTATAGTGCTCTATGACGTCTTAGACTCACGTTCGTTTTGACAGATGATTGTTCGGATCGGGACAATGGCGTCTTGTTTTTGTATGTCGCGAACAGTTTTTCAATTTTGGGTTGGCACCACTTGGATTGTGCTGTCAAACTCTTTGGTCTATTCTTTTTTTCTCTCTAAAGCCTCCGTGACGAGCGGGGTGCGTTTTTTTGAAGCGAGTTTAATCTCGTAAATCCCAGAGTTTTTACGAGGGATAATGCTATCATATGGCGGGGATGTGGTGCCGTGGCATAATATGACCGGTTGCTGAGGAACCATCGGTAAATATCTTTCGATTTCAATGAATATTTCCCGACCTCTTATGCCTTGGGCCTCGTTATTTTCACGAATTGTTTTATTTCAGTCGGGATGCTACTGTAAGCTTTACCGTAGGTTAACAGGAGGGAGATAAATAATATCACTTTTGCAGTTGATTATAAAATCTAATTAGAATGTTCACATAATGCAGTATATATACTTAAACCATGCTCCATCTGCCTAACTGATAATCCGTGTGCCGATAACATATCGGCACGCTCTGCCTACCTAATCGAACTAATGCGCGTGACGTTAGGAAATTAAACATACAACGCTTTACATGTGGGTTCCGCCACACAGGCCCCCCCTTAATAAAAACATCAATTTAAAAAAAAAAAAAAAACATAAACCAAAATCTCATAAACTTAACTTAACTTCACACCTTAAAATGAAAAACAGCACAGTTGACTGCAACATCCTGTTAAACTGGATTCTGATTGTTCCGTTTGTCGATCACGGCCTTCATCCGCTTGTCCAACAGCTTGACTGCCACAAATATTACAGCAATCACGACTGTCACGGCCAGTTGGACAACCACCATGTCTTTCAGGGCGCGGATCTCCATTAGCAGTAACTCCTTGATTTGGTCTGCCTCATGCTGCTCCAGGGCAGGATTGTTGTTATAGTTGATCTGATCTTTAGAACTCTGTATTCCCATTGTACTGCTTGATGTGATCTGACACTTATCGATGCCCGAGTGCCGTTTTTATACTCGTCAGCGTTGGAACTTTACTAAACGCCCAGACTTCGTGACGTACGTGCGCGAATTCACTTGCTCATCGTCGCAGACTTCTGAATCATCAATTAAAAATGCTGGCTTGACACGATCAATTGACACCACTGACTCTTTATTTCCGCGCAAAATTCTGTATATCTTGTTCGTGCGCTCTATTACCGGAAACGGACCCTCATATGGTGGTGTCAACCCTGGACGCATTGTATCGCATCTAATGAAAACGTGGGAACAATGCTCTAAATGTGGGTGGACGAAAACCGTTTGCCGCTCCCTGTGGCGTTTGGGAGTCGCTGTAATCTTCGATATGCTTTCCCTTAACTTGTCCATATAATCGCTGAAGGTCTCCGCCTGCGCCTGATGTTCGAAAAAATGACCAGGGAGCTTGATAGGTACCCCATATACCACTTCGGCTGCACTGAACCCAGTGTCATCTCTTAAACAACTTCTTAACCCAAGTAGCACCGCCGGCAACTCGTTGACCCAGTGCGCTCCGGCGCCCCTGGCCATCAATGATGACTTAAGCGACCTGTGGAATCTTTCCACTTTCGCGTTTGCTTGAGGATGATACGGGGTGGTTCTAATTCTTTGTACTCCCAAAAATTTTGTTAGGAAATCAAAAGTCCTAGACTCGAACTGCCGCCCCTCCTGATCGGTGGTCATCCGTAATAGACACCCAAATCTCGATATCCATCCCTCAAACACTACACGAGCGACGCTTTCGGCGGTAATGCTGTCGACTGGAAAAGCCTCTGGCCACGAAGTGCATCGATCAATAACCGTCACCAAATATCTCTTGCCCTGGGATATAGGCAATGGCCCAACTATGTCTATATGTATATGCTCGAAACGCTGAGATGGCAAATATTTGCCCACCGGTGAATTAGTGTGCTTCCATACTTTGGCTTTCTGACAAGTAATGCAACCTTCACACCATCTGTTAATATCCTTATTCATATCAGTCCAGATAAATCCTTGTGTTACCATCTTCCTTGTGGTGCGTTTGCCAGGATGACTCATGCCATGAAACGCATCAAAAACCACCCTTCTAAATTTCTCCGGCAAATATGGGCGAGCACTCCCAGTGGATGTATCACAGGCTACGGCAATCCCCGAGTTCGACAACCTAACAATCTCCATTTTTAATCTCCTGTTGGATTTTAACTTCTCTAATCCAGGGTCATCTTGTTGACATCTTGCTACTTCATCGTAGTCGACAGGCGATGGCGTTGATATTTCCTCGATAGTACGTGATAAAGCGTCAGCCACAACATTGTCACGACCGTTGATATGTCGAATATCCGTGCTATATTGCGATATGTAATCCAACTGACGCACGCGCCTCGGGGTATCCGTAACGGACGGTTTCTTGGTAAATGCAAAGGTTAAAGGCTTATGATCAGTAAAAATCGTAAACTGCTTCCCTTCAATAAGTCGATTAAAATGCCTAATAGCCATAAAAATTCCCAGTAGCTCCCTGTCAAACGTCGAATACTTCTTTTGAGTTTCACTGAGTCCCTTTGAAAAATACCCTAAAGGCTGCCATTCACCACCATTTTTTTGTTTCAATACTGCACCAACACACGCTGAGCTGGCATCAGTCATAAGGGCGAGAGCAGCATTCCTCGAAGGGTGCGCTACGGTAACCGCATCCATCATGTTCTGCTTGCAACTCTTAAATGCTTCTTCCGAGTCTGGTGTCCACTCTATCGGAGAATTGTCGTTTTTCTTGGAATCACGGAAAAACTGGCTTAATAAAGCCTGGTGACGTGCTGCCCGTGGAAGGTTACTTCGGTAAAAATTTACCATTCCTAAAAATCTTCTTAACTCCTTTACGGTGCGGGGTTTCGGAAAATCTACGATAGCCAAAAACTTCTCGTCTGTTGGGCGGATTCCCTGGCTCGTTATATGATAACCTAAGAAATCTACTTCGCCTTTGCAAAACTCGCTTTTCTCAAGATTGACCGTTATTCCATTCTTATTTAGGCGTGAAAATACTGTTTCCAAATGCTCGTAATGGGTTTTCTCGTCGTTTGAGGCAATTAAACAATCATCTACGTAAATAAACACGTAATCCAGATCCCTGAATATTGCATCCATAAACCTTTGGAAAGTCTGCCCTGCGTTACGCAATCCAAAAGGCATTCTTGGAAATTCGAAAAGCCCAAACGGGGTAATGATGGCCGTCTTCTCTACATCAGCTACTGGAATACAATGATAGGCCTTCCGAATGTCGATCTTGCTGAAAATTCGCTTGTTCTCTGTAATATATGTAAAATCGAGCACCCTTGGCAGAGTATACTTATCAGGAACGGTCACTTTATTCAGCATCCGATAGTCGCCACAAGGCCTCCATTCTCCGTTTTTCTTCTTAACCATGTGCAGCGGGCTTGCCCAAGGACTATCTGAAGGACGACAAATTCCCAACTCTATCATGCTCTGAAATTCTCGTTTCGCAATATGATATTTGTCGGGTGGCAAAGGCCTAGCCCTCGACGAAATGGGAGGACCCGAAGTTAATATATGATGCTCGACGTTGTGTTTTGGTATCTCCTTAAATGCCGACGGTCGCGTTATATCGCTGTACTTTAACAACATCTGTTTAATGCGGGGCTCTAATTCATCATCTATGGTTCGCACTGATTGTTGACTTGTCTTGACGACCGTTGCAGGCGTTGTAAGCTCTGTAACTTCATCTATCAATCTACGCCCATGAATGTCAACTAATATCCTATGGCGCTCCAAAAAATCTGCCCCCAAAATGGCGTGATTTACATCTGCAACCACGAATGTCCATGTAAACGGACGTCGCAAACCAATATTCAAAGTTAAATCTTTCTCGCCATACGTGTTGATTTTTGTGCCGTTAGCGGCATACAACTTATACTTGCCATCTACTGGCGATTTAAAAACTCTCTTGCCGATGACTGAAATCGTTGCTCCCGTATCCACCAAAAACTTAATACCACTTTTCCGGTCGGTAATTGTAAGGCGGTTTGAGGGATAAATAGCGCAGAGTTCCGCCTCTCTCTGTGCTAATATTCGTTTCCCTGCTGCTGACCGTGGTTATAATTTACCCAAGCACAGGGTTTTTTACATTTCCATGCCCTTTCACGGAACCTTTCGTGGAATATGCACAGGCGATTGACGCGCTCTCTTGACCTTGCATTCGATGAAGAACGCCTACTGGCCACATTCCGCATATCGCTGCGGCGGCGATAATCAGTCCGCTCGTGCCGTAGTTCATTTATGTCGACTTGCATTCTTGCGAGTTGCGACGCGACGCTAGCCAAGCAGTTTGTAAAATCATCTGTTTTGTTTTGTTGACTGTTTACAGCTGATATCTCTGTTCTTCTGGTGTTCTCATAAATTTTATCAGCGACTTGACACATTTTGTCCATTGATAATGAATCTGTTACTGCCAACACTGCACTAACAGATGACGGAAGGAGTCTCAACCACATAAACCGAACAGTTTCATCATTGATTGTTCTACCGGCTAAATTCCGCATCCTGTGCCATAATTGCGATGGCTTTTGATCGCCTAATTCCATAGTTGACAGCAGTTTCTCAAACTTGACCTGATCAGACTCGTCGTAGCATCCGATCAGCCGGTTTTTAATAGCATCGTACTTCCCTGTCACGGGAGGCTTCGCAATAACGTCACTAATTTGCTGAATTTCTTCCTTGGCCAACTTTGAAATCACCAAATTAAACTTGTAGTCGTCACCCTGCTTCTGTGGCGCAACTATCGCTTCAAACTGAGTGAACCATAAGCCTGGAAGATCCCTCCAGAATTCAGGAATCCGGGCTACCACAGAAGTTGACGCAATCTCCAACGAATCTGTACTCGTACCTGCGACAGGCTTCTGGGGTGACATTGCAGTAAATTAACAATTTGCGCTTCTTGATACCTTCTTGCTGGCTTAATTTTCCTCCTGTTTCTTGTATTGATTACTTCTTCTTGCGGCAGAAACAACGGCGTTATGTCGCTTGTCGGGGTCACCACTTTACCGTAGGTTAACAGGAGGGAGATAAATAATATCACTTTTGCAGTTGATTATAAAATCTAATTAGAATGTTCACATAATGCAGTATATATACTTAAACCATGCTCCATCTGCCTAACTGATAATCCGTGTGCCGATAACATATCGGCACGCTCTGCCTACCTAATCGAACTAATGCGCGTGACGTTAGGAAATTAAACATACAACGCTTTACATGTGGGTTCCGCCACATAAGCCTTTAAAACCAAGCGCCAGAGGGTAACCGACGATGGGAAAACCCGGCTCATTTGGATTAAATGGGTGGTACGTATTTTCATATTTATTAAGTGAAAACTTTCTCACGCCGCCATGTTGCGAACGCGGGCAACTTGTTGCTGCATAAGCAAGGGTTATAATTTTGGTTCTTTTTCTTGTTTCAGCGATCTCGCACCCATTTTTTTACCTCCATTTTTGCCAGTTTAATACCCATTTAACTTCCATTTTTACGTCTATTTGACTACCCTTTTACCAACTTAGCTTCTTTCTCACCCACTATGTGGATTTAAACTTTCACTTTCCATTATATATGGACCCTCTTTAGGTGCATTTGATGCATTTACTTTTAGGGAATCAGGACTTCACGCCTTTGTGCAATTTATTTTATAGGAAAACGCTCGACCTAGGGAAGTATGATTTCACGCCCATGTGCATTTGACTTTGTGCAACCTTATTTATTTTATCTACACTCATATCATAAGTTCTCTATAATGCGTTCAGAATCCGTAGACAATGACCAGCATTACTTGATACAATTTTACTATGATATGTTTTCTTATCTGTAGCTGTAATGAAAAGTTAAAATTACGATACAACTTTTGATAAAGTAATGTTGTTCAAATTTGGAACATCTTCCACAACCAACAAAATTCAAACAGGGGGCCAATTCTAGTATCAATTGAACGTCGACTCGGTATATTTGAAGTAAAGTGTCGTACGCCATTTTGATTTCGAATGACATTAGAATAGGGACTTTGTTAGTTTGTCTATGATTTAAAAAAAACATTCATATTCGTGACACAGCATAGCTTTGCCGCCATGTTTGTTCTGCCGCCTACTGAACGCATCTTAGAGTACTTATAATATGTGTGTAGATAAAGTAATGTATGTAACTGTACATAATTAGGCCTTAAAACACTCGGGTGATCTTATTATGAAACTCGCCTTCAGCTCGTTTCATAAAACCACACTCGTATTTTAAGGACCCTCTTTATGTATCAGTTACATAAAATACTATTACAAAAACGCTCGACCTAGGGAAGTATGATTTCACGCCCATGTGCATTCGCCTTTGTGCAACTTTATTTATTTTATATAAAACGCTCGACCTAGGGAAGTATGATTTAACGCCCATGTGCATTTTTCCTCCTCTTATAATTTTCTATTTTGAGTCCCCATCTCTCTACTTTCTCCTCATCTAACGTCTCCCCAGTTTAGTACTTTGTCCGGACCCTTCTGGTCCTAATTTCTTTGATTTCCCCCTCTACGTTGCCCTACACCGATGGTGCCGGATCTGCGAAGCAGGAGTTCTGCAGCCAGGACGTGGTTGGCGTGAAACGGCCCCGTTCTACATTGAGACTCAGGTGCAGTTGGTGGACATAAGTAACCTTATCTTCGTTAAATTGTAAGTTTTCTTTCTTATCTAATTTCAACCTGTCCAGGTGAACGACCAAATCTATCCGACCAAACCTAACTTCTAATTAAAAACCTAAGACCTAATCACTTTGTAACCTATAGACCTAAGCTCTAGCTAGGATACCACCTAAGTATATAGGTTATTTGCTACTGTGTAACCGCCTGAACATAATTTATTAGTAAATAAACAGCCTGTAAACAATTTAGTGTTAATTATTTAACTCCTGACTATAGCCACGCCCGCCTTGAGATTAAAAGTATCCAGTACTCTACCATTTCTGTTTTTTAGCTATCCGTTTTCTTTTTTTGCCTGGCATAGGACCCTGGCGCCCGATAGATTTCTTTTCTTATTCTGTGCTATATTGCACTTTTATATTTTTGGGTTCTAGCCTTGGGTACATTTAACTACTTCTGTTGCGCTGCAAACAGACATAGCCCTGAAGCGCGCAGGTAATACGACACAACAATTCTGATTTAGAGTACATTGTTAAAACATAACAAAATGGATAGAACTATTCAGTTTCATTCACTGCATAAGGATGAGTTAATCTATGAAGTTGAGATAAGATCAGAAACACCACTTAGTACTGTTGATGGTCTTCGGAAACAATTAAGATCTTTAAGTATAGAATGTCCATCTGAGGCAGTTCTTGAAACAAGTTTAGATGCAAAGGTTGAGTTAAGGATAGTTTCAGAGAAGTTAAAGCAGTTAACAAGTTTAGTAGACAAGTATATTAAAGACAAGGACAGTTTTTCACTAAATAGAGCTCGAGCATTAGGTGCACATCTGTATTACAGACTTTTAAGAATTCAAGTTGACTTTGATGCAGGTAACTTACAATTAAAATCAGAACTTAGTAACAAATTAGAATCACTTTTGGTTAGGATTGAATCACTTGTGCCGACTTCAGACCAAAGTGTAGTTACACCTTCGGAGGTCACTGAGATGCATGTTGAATGCACCGGTGACAAGAATGTTTCAAAATGGGGAGTCAAGTTCAATGGATGCACTGACCCCAGATCATTTTTAGACCGTATTGAAGAACTTAAGTTAGCTTTTGGTGTATCAGACATCAAATTGTTTCATTCAGCGGCACAACTGTTTACAGATTAAGCCATATACAGAGGTATAAGACAACCGGTTTTTAGCTGGAAGAATATTAGGGAGTTGTTGTTAGAAGAGTTTGATCCTGTTGATTATGACTACAGGTTATTAGGGGAAATTAGGTTAAGAACACAAGGTATAATCTTCGTAGGTCTTTTTATTTTTCCTGTATTTCTGTTACTTGGTGTATGTGGTGTTTCAATAAAGTGTTTTGTATTGTATTGTATTGTATTGTATAATTGAACCTATACACATTTATTTTTCGGTTATGGCGTGTTTGTTTTCCCGTCTTAAGGTTGCGTTGTCTGAGGAGATAAAATTGGAGATCCTTTTGCACAATATTAGGCCAACATTAGCACAACATTTGGCTTTAGTGCACATAACATCGGTGTCACAGCTGAAGGATCATTGTCGCAGATTGGAAGGTGCTAAACAGCTTGCAGAGTTATTCACGGAGCCTTCCAAGACCGCCACAAACATTTTGTTGGACGAATTTGTTTACGAGAGCAAGTCCAAGCCGGTTCATTTGGTAAATTCAGGTTCATCGCCGTCTCCTAGCAACTGCAAGAAAACAACTTGTGCGTTTGCGCAGCATAGTACTGCAGCATCTCGGGGTAAACAACAAGCGCAGTTTCGATCCACACATGTACAGCTACCGGTTTGTTACAAGTGCGGACGTACAAATCATAATTTTAGACTTTGCAGGGCAAGGGCCCGTGATGGTAAAATCAGATGTTTTGGTTGTGGTTTGACAGATGTTGTTATTGCCAACTGTCCGAATTGTACTAAACGTATAAAGCCGACACTACACGTTCCGACTTCAAAAAACTAGATTGTTTTGATCGTAGCAAATTTAAAAACAGTATCTCTATTTCTAAAATTTGTAATTATAATTCGATTGCTACGATCATGTTTAAACCAAATAAAGATGATATTCGGCCTTATTTAAAGTTTAAAGTTTATGACTTTGAGATTTTCGGTTAATTAGATTCGGGAGCTTCGGTATCGATTTTAGGCAATAATGCACATCTGGATTTTGAGAAATTTGGATTTAGGGTACAATCATGTGAGCCGACGACATGTAATGTTGCAAATGGCGTCGAGGTCCAAACAATTGGGTGTATTTTTGTTCCGTTGACATTTAAGGACGTCACACACGTCATTAAATTTTATGTTATACCCAGCATTGTTTCGGACGTCATTTTAGGTATAGACTTTTTTTTTTTTCTTCTGACTTTCACCTCTTGCTGATTTAGCAGGAGGTATTTCGCCAATGTCAAAGTGTAGAGACAGAGAGAGAAGGATAATTAATGATCGTAGATAATTTTGAAATTGGTGGAAGGATGTGACCTGAAGGAAAGAAATAAACATATAACATTTATGTTATGAACGGCACAAACAATACAAGACATTTGTACAGATATTAATAAAAAAGACCGGGAAGAGGATGACAGTAAGTAGAGTTTGCCAACATAAAAGAGAGTCAGGATGGGAGAGACAGACGGGTATATACTTTTGGACATCGTTTCGATTGGCGCCAGAGATATTTGACAACATCGATTACATGATAACGCCGGACTCATATTTTAAGAACATTAACGGTATTACCGTGTGGTGCCAGGTTTAGAATGTTGCCACTCCATGTCTTCCCGTGGATGTCGTAAGAGACGACTAAGGGACTAAAGGCTGTGTAGTGCTGTTAGGCGATGGGCTTGCAACCTGTCACTAATACACTGGATAACATCTTAGCCTGGTTGTGCAAAATGTTTGTTTGTTTTTGGAGTTTTTGGTGAGTCTGTGTATCTGCCTACCCCACTCTGGGAATGAAGGCGTGAGTTTATGTTTATGTTTGTGTGTTTGTAACGGTATTACTGAGCAAGTCAATACTATTCAGTCTTACGACCATTTAAGTACGCCGCAGAAGGAACTTGCCGATGCAGTAGTAGGGAAGTTTAAGGAGATTTCGTTCGAGGAGAAAGGGTTAGGTAGGACCGCCTTAATTGAGCATACTATCGAGACCGGAGACGCTATGCCGATTAGGACCCGCCACTGTCGCCGGAAAAGCGTGCAGCGTTAAGTTCGGAACTCGATAGGATGCTGCAATTAGACGTTGTCACTCCGTGTGAAAGCCCTTGGAATAACCCTGCTCTTTTAGTAAGCAAGGCAAACGGCGATTGGCGTTTCTGCCTAGATTGTAGGAAATTAAATTCAGTCACGAAAGGGGATTCGTATTCCATTCCGTATATTCCGCAAATTCTGGACAGTTTAAAGGAAGCGAAATACCTGACGTCGATTTATTTAAGTTCCTCATTCTGGCAGATACCGTTAATTAAGGAGTCACAAGAGAAGACGAGTTTCACTGTCCCTGGTCGTGGTTTGTTTAAGTTCAAGGTTATGCCATTCGGGTTGTGCGGAGCGCCTGCTAGACAGCAGCGCCTTATGGATAGGCTAATCGACCACAACTTGACCAGTGACATTGAAAATGGTCTTGCCTTCTGCTATATTGATGACATTGTGATATGTACTTCCAATTTTCAGACACATTTAGTTCTTTTGAATAGGGTTTTGGAGAAATTAAAGATGGCGAATTTGACCGTTGCTTTTGCAAAGTCCAATTTTTTCAGGCAGTCTCTTAGATATGTCGGTTACGTCGTAGACGAGTTCGGGTTGCGGAATGATCCTGAAAAGGTTGCGGCCATCTTAAATTTCCCCATTCCTACTACTCCCAAGGAGGTAAAGATATTTTTAGGAACGTGCTCATGGTACCGGCGATTTATTCGCAACTTTTCGACCATAGCCGCTTCTTTAAATAGACTTACCGCGAAGGGAAAGAACGTTCCGGCTTTTCAATGGTCTGAAGAGGCTGAAGTCGCCTTCAATTCGTTGAAGAACGCGTTGGTGTCAGCACCTATTTTGGCAGTGCCGGATTTTGATAAGCCTTTCGTTGTGCACTGCGACACTTCTTCTTACGGATTGGGCGGAATGGTCTCACAGACCATTGATGACCACGAGCACCCCATCGCATACGTAAGCCGTTCCTTAAATAAGGCGGAACGAAATTATAGCGCTACCGAAAGGGAGGCTCTGGCCGTTCTGTTCTCAGTGGAGAAATTTCAATCTTATTTAGGATCTCGTCGTTTTAAGGTGGTCACGGATCACGCGTCTCTGAAGTGGTTCATGAACCTAGAGAACCCATCAGGAAGATTGGCTCGTTGGGGGTGTCGACTGTCTCAATATAATTTTGATATTGAGCACAGGAAAGGCACCGACAACGTTGTCCCTGATGCGTTGTCTAGGCTCATGAAGGTAGACGCCCTAAATATTTTGGATGGTGATGCCGAGAAAGACGTATGACAAGGTTTTGAGTGGATGTAGAACTTTTCCCGCTAACTTTCCGAATTTTTGTGTTAAGCAGGGAAAGCTTTTTCGTTTTTGTAAAAGTAAGTATAACTTACTTAGTGAGTTTGATTGGAGGGAGGTTGTGAAGAAGGGTGACCGAAGGAGGGTGATAGAAGAGAACCATTGCGAGTCCACAGCCGTGCATTTTGGCGTGTTTAAGACACACCGGTGGCTATCTCTGACATACTTTTGGCCTGGCATGCACAAGGATGTTGTCGATTTTCTTAAGGCTTGCGACGTGTGTTGTGCTTACAAACACTCGCAGCGACAAACTCCAGGGTTGATGGGCCAGCCAAAAGTATGTCAGACCGCTTCAGGTGGTCTCAATAGATTTAGTGGGTCCTCTTCCTCGCTCTCGTTCAGGTTTCACATTTTTGTTTGTGGTGACATGTTGCTTTTCGAAGTTCACGTTACTTTTTCCGCTTCGTCGTGCAACTAGCGCTCTAGTTGCTGAACATTTCGAGAATAACGTTATTCTAGCACATGGTGTGCCTGAAACCGTGATTGTAGATAATGGAGTGCAATTCACGGGATCAGAATTTAAGCTTCTTTTGAAACGTTATAATATTCCGAAAATTCATTATGGGCCTCGCTATACACCCCAGGTAAATTTAGTAGAGCGGTATAACAAGACAGTTATGACTGCCGTAGCGTCGTACGTAGAGGAGAACCACCGTTCTTGGGACGAACAACTGCACCGAATACAGTTCGCTTTGAACAGTGCAGTGAACGAGTCCACTGGGTTCTCTCCTTTTTTCCTAGTACACGCACGGGAGCCAGTCATAAATGGTTTGTTTTACAAGGACTCTGAGGAGGAGTATAGCGCAGCCATTCCTCGTGAAGAATATGCCGGTGAATTTGGTACCTTGAAGGGTATTTTCGGACAAGTACGTGCACAACTTCTAAAAACACATGCAAATAATGCTAGGCATTATAATTTAAGACGTCGTTCTGCTTAATTTTCAGTAGGTGATACTGTTTGGAAACGTTGCTTTGTACAAAGCGATGCTTCGAAATTTAAAATGGCAAAGCTCGCGCCTAAGTACGAGAAATGTGGAGTTAAGACAGTATTATCGCCTTTAGTTTACGAGTTAGAGCGGATGGATGGACATCCGATAGGTTCTTGGCACATTAAGGACTTGAAAGTTTAACAGAGATTCTGTACGTTATAAGATTGTAGTTAGCATTTAGTGTTGAATATTGAGTTAAATATTTAATCACAAATTGTAAGGCGTGATGAACAGTTATTACTGTATCACTACCGATTATGAGCGAGATGTATGAAAGTTAAAGTATGTTAGTATAATATTTAGGGCGGCTCAATCTTAACTCAATAACATCTTGAGTATTCAGTCTTTAATATGTGTTTAAGTTTACCGTGTTAGGAGGTATTTACCTTATCATTATTAAGTTATGTTTTCTGTATTCGCATTCAACACTGACTGGTTGCGGTACATGTGTGGATGCGATTTCGGTGTATTTCGGTACTTTTCGTTATTCCGGGACGTACGCTCGGGATATTATTTTGTCTCCTCAGACGCGCGCTGAGATGTTTTGTATTTTCGAATTGCTCAGATACAGCTTCGGTTAAGTCTGAGTAATATTGAGTTTTTTGATATTTTGGTAAGGGTCGTATAGTTTTCGGTGTTTAGATTTTTTTTCGAGTTTCAGACAGTAGTCTTAGACTACTTATTAGGGTTTCGCCCGGACAAGAAGAGAATAGATTGTAGAATGCTGAACATAGGTCCTGGCTGTTGGAAATTAGCCTCTATAACACAACATTGCCGCTGTGTTGGAGAAGCTAATATAGTTGGAAATATGAAGATCAAAAAATTACTCTTTTGTCATTCTTAATACTTTATTGTAGGAATAAAGAGTATTCAATAAATATTTTAAACTTGAATTCCTTACGTTTACATTACGTAACACTGAATGTAATATTATAAAAGAATAATTCTACTAATATTATAAATATGAAAGTTTGTGTGTTAGTTTGTTACTCTTTCACGGTGCAACGGCTAAACGGATTTGGATGAAAATGAAATTGGGATGGAGATAGCTTATACCTTGGATTAACACTAACCTACTTTACATCCCAGAAAACTTACATCTACACGGACAAAGTCGCGGGCTGAATCTAGTGTAGGTACAATAATAATAATAATAGTAGTAATAATAATAAGCCTTTATTATTTCTTAAACATTTTTGTTGTTAGTATTCATGATTTATATTAAGGACCCCTGTCGGGTATAGGCCTCCTCCATGTCTTTCCATATCTCTCTATTTTTGGCGCTGTTAGTCCAGTTTTCCCCGGCTATATTAGAGATATCGTCTGACCATCTTGCCTTGGGTTTTCCCACTTTTCTGACTCCTTGGGGTCCCGGCCACATTGTGATTCGGTTGGTCCACCTCTCGTCTGACATCCTGGCTATGTGACCGGCCCATCTCCATTTCTGTTTTAGTATAAAATCTAATGCATCGCTTGGGATCTGATTTATATGCTGTTGATCCTGTCTTTCTTTCTAATTTTTAGCATGCTCCTCTATTTTGTATGGGCCCAGGTTTGACAGCCGTATGAGAGGCATGGTAAGATGCAAGTATCCACTACAATTTTCTTTAAGTTTAAGGAACAATAAACCCTTCTTTAATAGTTGACTTCGGAATGAATGTGATGTGTCAAGAACTAAATTGAGAGAAATAAAAATTAAATGGACATAACTCCGTTTAAACTGATCTATTAAATGGTGTAAAAAAGTTCAATGGATTTTTTTTGGTGAAATAATAAACGGAAACAAATATAATTGTGTGTATTTATTAGAGTATTGAACACTTTAAGAGATCAATTATGGCACAGGTACATACATAATCATATGTAAGTAACCAATAACGAGTAACAAAATAAAATTTAATACGCTATCTATTTTGTGTAAAAGCGAATACAAATATCGAAATATAAACATAATTGTAAAAGTATCAATACTGATTGATCACAGAACATACTGAATAAATCAAAGGCCAGTTTTTAGTTTCGCCACTGCTCTTAGTAGGAGATCCGAAGAGGAGACGACCTTCACCGAGCTGCTTATTCAATCAAAAGTATTTTTTGTACTCGTCGATTATAATCTGTGTATTAAGATTTCACAGAGAATACTGCAACGTCACTCTTTTCATCGTTGCATAGTCTATGTTACTTCCGAAACAACCGAAATAACTATTTCGATACGCTCTAGACAACCGAAAAAAAAATGAAAATAGAACTTCGTATTTCAATAATATGTGTCCTTGTTTAAGGAGACTCGATCCGATAAAAAATTGCCAATCTATGGCGTTTCGGAACGTAACAGCGTCGCATCATCTGTCAAAACTCTAGTTAAACTTGCTGCTGTATCCAGGGCATAAAAAAAATAAAAAATCTACGCTTTGTGATTGGCTAGTATTTAGTCTAGTACTGCAACATTACGGACGCCGGTGGTGTGATAGTACTTACGATATTTAGTTTTCTTATATACTCGTATTAATGACTTAAATTATTAATTTTAATGAACTCGTACAAAAAGTATTGTTCACAATAGTGTCATAATCAAGCTTTTTAATCTCGTACCTTACTTAGGCCACTCAGCAAGCTTCGTGGCCTAAACACGGTACTCGACTAAAAAGCTCTCTATTATAACACGATTATGAAAAATACTATTATATCAAATTTAATATGTTATGTAATATGTAGCGAATGGGTTGAATGAAAAAAATCAGTCCAGTATACATTTTATAAAAAAATAAAAAATGTTTTTTTTTTAAATTCCTCCGGCTTTCTTATTAGACAAATTACATACCAATTGAAAGTATGAAGCCTATAGAATATGCAAACGTTAAGTTGACTACTTTTTTCCCGTCATAACTATTGGGTAGGCAGGTATAAACAGGAAGTCGGTAGTAATAAATTGCACCGGTCTGCTTATTGAATAAAATTTATACCAAAATGAAAAACATTTCTTTGCGAACACGGTGATATAGGGTTGCCTACGAAAAATCAGTCCCGAGTCCGGGTTGCCGACTTTTAAAAACCGGTCAAGTGCGAGTCGGACTCGCGCACCGAGGGTTCCGTATTGAAGATAATATGCTTGGTAACCGCAAAAGAAAATACTCATTTTGTTATAAGCTTTATTTTCCCATTTTCCTTAATTTTAATACAGATTTTCTTAGTTTTTTTGTTATTTCTCAAAAACTATAAATAATGAACACTTTATTTTATTTTTCCCAGAAAATATAAGTAATTATCTATACGTCAGGATTTTTTTCAGAATTTTTGATTAATAAACTTCGGAATTAAGGGGGGGGGGGGGGAACGGTCATTTTTTGTACATTTTTGGCTATAAATCAAAAAAATAGTTTTGAAATGTGCAGATTAAGACCTTTCATATGACACCTCATTTGCTATAATCGAACCACTTTAATTTTTGAACCCCCCATTCTAGACCCCTTTTCAATTATTAATAAAATTAATTTCATTTTTTTTTACTACAAATAGATATGGCAAGCAAGTTGTACAACTATGCCAAATTTCAAGTTGATAGCATTTGTAGTTGCTGAGAAAACCTGCTGTGACATACAGACAGACAGACAGACAGACAGACAGACAGACAGACAACGAAGTCTCACCATAAGGGTTCCTTTTGTACTATTTTGGTACGGAACCCTAAAAACGAAATATTGATGCAAATGAATACGTGCGGCAGAGAGATCCCAGCGAAAAATCCAGTGCGATACAAGAGGACGCAGTATTGCAGCTGCTTTTTGTTAAAATCAAATAATGTGAATGTGTACAGTCAACAGCATAAATAAGTGATCATTTATGTACTTTGTCGCTTTCAATCGTTTCCCAATTTTGTATAACATTTCAAACACGACGTTAAAGTGACAAGGTACATAAATGATCACTTATTTATGCTGTTGACTGTACAAAAGTAATAGCAATAATGAAACAAAATAAAAATAGTTCAAAAAAACAAAATAACCTCCTTCTGACGCAGTCGGGTAATAAATATAGTTAAATTATTACAGTTATTATTGTTACAGTCATAAAATGTCAAGAATACATTAATATTTAGAAATGTCAAAATGCGGAATTTAAATAAAAGTGATAAAAATAACAATTCAATATAGATAGGTACTATAGGCCCATTGGAACCTTGACCCACCATAGAACTGTGTCAAAGTGACGTTATGAGTCAAGTCGTAAGAAGTGTCAAACAAATTGTGTTATAATGTCACTGTGACACCGTTCTATGGAGGGTCAAGGTTCCAATGGGCCTATAGTACCTACCTATATTTAATTATTATTTTTATAATACAAATACTAACAAATAATTTATTCAAAAGACACAAACATTAAACAGATGAATAATAAAAACATAACTAAAACTAAATACTTAAATAAATTAACTTATTCTAAGTAACTATAATATGTACAAATGTCCCCTAGGCCACTGGGAATGGTGCCCATAATGCTGCCTGCATTTCCTCGTTGGATAGCTATTGCTAGCCGATGGCCGACGAAATAATTACTTTTATTTAAATTCCGCATTTTGACATTTCTAAATATTATTGTTTTCTTGACATTTTATGAGTGTAACATAATAATTGAACTATATTTATTACCCGACTGCGTCAGAAGAAGGGTTATTTTGTTTTTTTGAACTATTTTTATTTCGTTTCATTATTTTTATTACTTTTGTACAGTCAACAACATATAAGTGATCATTTATGTACCTTGTCACTTTAAAATTGTGAAACGATTGAAAGCGACAATGTACATAAATGATCACTTCATTTATGCTGTTGACTGTACACATTGTACTGACCCCCCACAAAATTATTCAATTTAAAATTATATATTTTTATATTAATCTTTAAGTTGGCCTCACGATCGTCTAATGTCTAAGAACCCTACATTGTGAACCGAATAGTAAACCAAAGAATTTTAATGAGCGAGAGATTATTATTTCTAGTCTATTATGAAGTTCGTAATTACTCCTTCCTACTGATTACTATTAAACTTGCCAGCTAACATCTATATGTTGTTAAATCAAACCTAAAAGTATTAACTATTCAGTAAAGAATTATATTAATAAAATTCCTAATTGAAATAAGATTCAATTTATTATAATAGTCTACTGGAAAGGATTAATTAACCTAACATTGTATTATTAACTAAGGAACAGAGTTATAGCTAGCATAAATATAGAAGTCTTATCATAAACCATAATCATTCTTCTGTTGAAACATAATATCTATTAAGCGACTTAGAATATTACTTGAAGCTTCAGATATTAACTATATAACTAAGAACAAACTCTTGATTCAATTCAAATATCTTAAGTAGTATAATATTGGGCATTCTGGCCCACCTCGTTCGATCGAAATTTCGCCCTCCTCACTCGTGTGATCCAAATGCCCAATATTATTTTGTGGATTTCAAAATTTGGGTTTGCGCAGAATAAAATTCATGCATGCATTCTGTCCCACCTTTTTCGATATCGAGCGATATTTGTGGATTTCAAAATTTGGGTTTGCGCAAAATTAAATAATCGCGCTAACGTGCGCGTTTCGCGACATGTAACGGAAATTGGGTTTGTGCTTAAAATAAAAAGATTATCTCTCGCATGCGTATTGAACAAATAACAAGTCGTAACGTAAATTGGGTTTGCGCAAAATGAAATTCATGCATGCATTCTGTCCCACCTTTTTCGATATCGAGCGAATTCGTCCTCCCCACTCGTATGATCCAAATGCCTGACATTATTTGTGGATTTCAAAATTTGGGTTTGCGTAAAATGGAGGTATAGATTTTATACATTCTTAAAGTCCAAGTTAAACTAAGAATATTAGTTGATTTCGTAAAATGCAAAAGCTTAAACACCTCGCACTTGGCCGGAGCGCAGAGGCGTTTGTACAACTTGTCGTGAAGGTGATCAGGCTCCACAGACAAGATCGGGTCACCCAGGACGCTTAGTTCCCGGTGGTCGTATGACCGCTTTTGTGTACATGGTGAGTTTGCATCCTTCACCAGGGACGAGTTCATCCGTTATCTACCACCGCATAGTAACAGAATCCCTCCCAAATATTCGAGATAGTTCAGCAATACTCAGTGCAAGGGTGATCAAATCGAGCATCGAGATTGACAAGCTGGGACTTAGCACAACCAAGCCGGTAGGTCACAAGGAGTACTAAGACACTTATGCATTTGGTAAAGTTCTTACTATATATATCAACCTGAGTATAAAAACTTCAATAGCGTGATGTAGGTTTTAACTGGTTTTCGGATGTATAAAACCAGTCTTATCATCATTTAAATTACGAAACTATAAGATGTTTTATAAACAATTCGTTAGTTCAACTGATTTTTGGTTTGTAAAACCAAAACGCAAGAAAACAACGCATAAATGTGCTCCAGTTAATTTTAATGCTATTGTAATGCCATCTATAGGAACGTTATATATTAATACATTTCTAAAAAAACATATCTCACTTTAACATATTGATATAAAATCAGTTTTATTGTGTGCAAAATTAAGCTTAGCTAAAAATATAATCGCATGCGACATACAATGTTTTGCGTAATTGTAATTAGAACTCGAAGACCGGGCGGTATGAGATCCGCGATCACATTTCAACCATGGACGCTCGCTATTATTGTGATGATTTCACGCAAATGAACATAGGTGGCGTAGAATAACGAATATTTTGCTTAATCTATCGGAATTAATCGAAACCATTTGCAACTTATATGAAAGTGTAATGCATTCATTAAGCTATTATATTAGTTCAGTACTTAGCCTATAGAGGGCGCTTATGATGAAACCATTGTTAAATTCTTTATATTGGTAATATTTAATTTTTGTATTCAATGTTGGAATTACAATAAATTTACAATTACAGGTGTTTTCTGGATTAAGAAATCGATTTGTCAAGTTCGCTTGTTCGGGAAAATACTTTTTCTGTTTCCAGTACATTTGCGTAAATAATTTAAATTAATATATATATTTTTTTTCATTTGTTGATTTAACAAATATTCCTGCATTTTATTAATTAGGCATTGGTCAATTACGCAACATGTTTTTTTCAATCGATGTGAAGGAAATTGCACAACGCCGGTGGCCCCATTAAAAATATGCAAGAATATACATTTTGAGGGCTGGCACTATCGTAAATGTATCAAATAATGTTATAATTGGTAACAATACTTTTAATTGTGTCGAACATTTTGAATACATTTCGTTCATTAAACTTGATATAATTATTTTACCAGTGAGAAACCCTAGTTAAATGTTAACAGTTACTGGAATAAACATTCAAACTATCACAACATGTAAGCTTAAAGAAAAAAAACAATTTACACTACTTATAATAAAAATAATGTTAATTACCACAATATGGATGTGAAGATGGAATCTTCTCTCACTGGTTCTTCCAGTGCAATAAAAATAGCAATAATATTAAATGAATAACAGCGATATTAACTGCTTTATGCAAAATTACTCAAGTGACACCCCTGGCGCATGTAACAAAGTCATCAAGAATTCGCTATTTATTTGTCAACTTCCACAACTGCGTTCTTTTTGTGCTCCGAGACTTCCAGCTACCGCCACCGCTGCCCTACACCTCGTCCGCCAGCTTACCGCCCAGTGCATTACCACCTCCTGCTGTTTCATCTCGCTACTGTTAAAATGTGAGTAAGTACACTTTTTTCCCAAATAACTATAAAATGTTTCAGTGATTTAATTATATCAATTATTTATTATTTATAGGTCTGATACCGAATTTGAAAGTATCGTTGCTGCTAACGTGACCCCCGTCACCTCAAAATTTGGAAAACAAAAAAGAAGTGCAGCAAATAGGTATATTTCCCGTTGACTTGTTTTCACTGTTAATGTATGTTTTTAAACAAAAACGATTAATAATTATCCATATATCCTGTTTTAGATCCGATTCAGAGGACAGCGTAAGCCAAGATAATCTCCAATCGAAAAAAACCATTTAGAAACGAAAACGCATTATCAACCAGGTATTTGTTTTTACTATCTTATTCATTATCTTTTTAAAAGGTAATTCTAGTAAACCTTCTAACATCAAGGTGGATGTACTGATTTAATTGTTTTTTACAGTTCTGCCGCATCGAAGATAAAAGGAAACCAAAACCCTCATGATTTGTTTGGTATATTCCCGGAAGATTTTAATATTACGCCGAAACCCTCTGTTTCTTCAAATGCGCTCGACTCGTCTATAATCAACCGACTGCCGACAGGAGCAACGAAACGAGCATGCGTTCTGAAGGGAGACTTCTTCGTGGAGCTGAAGGTGTCTCACACCGAAGACATTCGCGGTGAGTTGCCCGATCAGCGTTGGAAGAAAGCCCTTCTTGCAGTTAAGGCTCAAATCAACAGTGAAACACCACAGTGGAACTCGTTGCAAAAATTTGTTCAACGACTTCAAGAACTTTTTGTAGAGGCTGACGTTAAATTTTACTCTAACAACAAGTAATTCAGTATTATTTTAACGTTTGCGTAAAATGTCTGTTTGCTCTTATTATTTTTTATTGTGTTGTAATCTGAATAAACTTACATAAATATGCCGTTTTGCTCAGAGTGCTCCATCAGAGTAGAAAGAAAACAGTGGGTGGGTCACTTAAAAAGTAATAAACATAAAAATAATTCCGTTGTAGAACTTAACGATGAGGTTTATCAAATTTCCTCAGCTTTTAAAGGTCGCATATCGTCATATAGGATAATTGCTACTGATGATTTTAAAACTTGTTTACCTGACGTATTTTTGAACTCTTTGAAATGCAAATTTTTAAGAATTTTACAAAATGCGCTTCAAAAACAAGTGAGCCTTAAAGTTAATTTCGAATACTTTTGCAATTTTCTTTTATTCAAAGATGACAGGCAAGAAATTAAGTCTTTCGCAACAAAAAATTTTTCTGTGCATCAAAATTATGATATGGAGAAGCTCTTTCAAAAATTCTTTATAACTATAAGAAAAAAGGTAGAGGAATTTGAAGACCGCGATTCTGGTTGGACATTTTTATCAAATTTGTATTTAGAAATAAATGTCAATAAATTTGATCCATTAAAAGCGTCATCTTACGTGGATTTGCCTAAATTAATAAAAAATAAAAAGGCTTGCATAAATATTCGCAATAACGATGACTATTGTTTTCTCTGGTGCATTGTTGCCGCCATTTACCCGTCCTCACATCATAGTGAGCGTACATCGTCGTATCCCTATTTTAAGACTGTTTTAAAAACTGATAATATGAGTTTCCCTGTCACCTTTGCTGATATTAAGACATTTGAATCCGATAATATTGATATCAGTATTAATGTGTATACTTTAAAAAACAATCGAACTGTTGTAGGACCTCTTTACAGGTCCGAGTACAAAAGGAAACATAGGATCAATTTACTTTTAATCGAGCGCGGTAATAACTCACATTATGTTTTGATTCGTGACTTGTCGCGTCTTGTACGTTCTCAAATTACTAAGCATCATGGTAAACTTTATTTTTGCGAAGACTGTCTCATATTTTTTGTATTGGAATACAAATATGATATGCATGTTTGTAGTGGAATTGCTACTGTACTTCCAGATAAAGGTACATATCTGCAATTTAAAAATTTCGATCGTAAACAAGACGTACCATTTGTAGTGTACGCTGACTTTGAAACTATTCTTGAACCTTACCAGGGTTGCGAGCAAGCACCGTCGATTAGCTTCACCTCAAATAAACAAATTCATAAGTCTGCAGCTTTTGCGTATTACATAGTTTGTTCTTATGACGGAAGTCTGAATCGTTTTATTCAGTATCGCGGACCCGATTGCGTATCCAAGTTTTTAGAGTACTTGTACAGACATGTAAATGAAATACATGAGATCTTAAATAAAGAGGTTCCTATGATTTTTGACGATGAAGATGCTTTAGCATACAAAAATGCAAAAAAATGTCACATTTGCAAAACCCCTTTGTTTGGTGATAAAGTTAGAGATCACTGTCATTTAACAGGGTTTTATCGCGGAGCGGCCTATCAATACTGTAACTTACGTTTTCGAGTGCCTAAACTTATTCCTATATTTTTCCACAATTTGTCTGGATACGACTGTCATTTATTTATCAAAGAACTGGGTAAATGTTCTGGATCTATAAAAGTAATACCTAAAAATAAAGAAAACTATATTTCATTTACAAAATTTTTAAGGTTATCTAATGATCAGTATGTGCAAATACGGTTTGTAGACTCATTTAAATTTGTAGGTGCTAGTTTAGAAGAGTTAGCTAAGGGTTTATGTAGATCAGAGTTTTTCCACTTAAGTAACTTTTATCCTCGATTAGAAGAGTTTAATTTATTACTACGCAAAGGAGTATATCCTTACGATTATATGACCGGCTGGGATAAATTTACAGAAATTGAGCTACCTGAAAAGAGTTCGTTTTATAACTCGCTTTCTGCGGAACAAATTACAGACTCTAACTATGAGCACGCTCAACGTGTATGGGAGAAATTTCAAATAAGAAACATGGGTGAATATACAGATCTCTATATTAAAACTGACGTTTTGCTTTTGTCAGACATATTTGAAAATTTTCGAAAAATTTGTAAGATTCATTATGAATTAGATCCTGCATTCTATTTAACCGTGCCGAGTTTGTCATTTGACGCGATGTTATTGAAAACTGGCGTAAAATTAGAGTTGATATCTGATTTAGAAATCATTCGTCTTATTCAAAAAGGCATTCGAGGCGGAATTTGCATGTGCTCTACCAGACATGCTCTTGCTAATAATAAATATATGAAAACTTATGATGACAGTAAACCCGACTCGTTTCTTGTATACATTGATTGTAACAACTTATACGGATATAGTATGAGTCATTCATTACCCATATCTGATTTTCGCTTTCTAGATTCTGAGGAAATAGAGCAATTAGACTTTATGTCAATTTCAGACGATGCAGAATTTGGATTTATTCTTGAGGTCGACTTAGTTTACCCTAAAGAGTTACATCATTTGCATAACGATTATCCCTTCTGTGCACAAAAATTTGTACCTCCAGGAGGGAAAAATTCGAAATTAATCCCAAATTTGTATGATAAATATGAGTACGTCATTCATTATGTACATTTAAAAACGTGCTTGCGTAATGGTTTGACTCTTAATAAAATTCATCGGGTAATCACCTTCCGACAAAGCCCCTTTTTGAAAAAATATATAGATTTAAATACAGAACTAAGAAAAAATGCAAAAACTCAATTTCAACAGAATCTTTTTAAATTAAAAAATAACGCTGTTTTTGGCAAGACTCTCGAGGATAGTGAACGACGTGTAGATGTTAAGTTAGTAAATCAGTGGAGTGATGAGAGAAACTCTACAAAGAAGTTTGTAACAGCAAGTAAATTAATAGCACGACCAAATTTTCACAGCGCCACGATATTTTCGGATAATTTAGTCGCTGTTCAAATGAAACCGGAGAGAGTTGTCTTAGATAAACCGATATACATAGGATTCGCGATACTCGAGCTTTCAAAGAGTCACATGTATCAATTCCACTACTCTGTAATAAAACCTTATTATAATGAAAGTGTTTCTCTCTGTTATACAGATACTGACAGTTTCATTTATAATATTAAAACCACTGACTTTTACGACGATTTGAAAAATCAGTTTATACATTATTTTGATACAAGTAATTATAACAAATCAAATGAGTTTCAGATACCCTTGATAAATAAAAAGGTTCCGGGATTATTTAAAGACGAGTTAGGGGGCGAGCTTATCACTGAGTTTGTAGGGCTACGTTCCAAGTTGTATTGTATCAAAAGCGAAAATTCATTACTCAAAAAAGCAAAAGGAGTAAAAAAGCCTGGTGTCCGAGAATTAACATTAGATGACTATAAGGATGTTCTGTTCAAGAATACGGTTATTAGGAAAAAAAATATATTATTTAAATCTATTAAACATGAAATCTTTACGCAAACTGTTAACAAAATTGCGTTATCCAGTAAAGACGATAAGCGACTTACATTAAAAGACAAAATTTCAACTAAAGCATGGGGTCATAGATCGATATTGTAGTTTTTATAAATTATAAGCGAAAGTATTCAAATCTCGTTAAATAAATTGAATTGTAAATCTACAACTTTACCAGAAATGTATACCGTTAAAATAAGTAATATGTTAGTATTAAGAAACAATTTATGATTATATGTTATGTAAATACCTATTAGTACTGCTATTTGAATAAACGTACATATGCCTAGTGCAATTTGTGTTTGGATTTTTAATTTCCTAATTACTCATAAATAATTGGTTCTCCATTTCACAAGAGGTGTATGTTTATTTTTATTTTTTTATTTAACTCCAAACTAATTAGTGAGCTATTTGTGAAATGAATGAACTTTAATTTATATGAGTAAAATACAAACCTATTCATTAAAATGATTTATGTTTATTTTTTTAATTAAGTGAATTTATTAGCTAAAGAAAGAAAGACAGTTAAATGTTAAAAATAGATTTTCTTCAATGATACTCAAAGTTTGCGTGAAAATTAAAAATACCGGTATTCTAAAATTTATTGTCTTTCTAACTAGCCGATAAAAATACTTACTTAAAATGATATATTAAAATTAGCATGTTTCTCAATCAGCAGGTTAGCTGCTGACGCCTTGTCGAGTCAGCTATGACCGCGTTATACGATACTGACTGAAATTGTTCGTCAATTGTTGTGTAATTTTGTCGATTCATGAATTCTAATCGTTATAAATAAAGGCTCATATAATACTCAGCCAAACATCAGTCTATCTTCAGAACGAAGTTACAAGTTTTTACAAGTTGTTACGAGCTTCATATCCTCAGCCCCGGTGTGGTAAGCAAACATTTGATATATTTATATATTAACAATTTATTCAAGTTAGACTCGATCTATTTATGTAAATGTTATCGTCTTGCATTTTTATTTTTATTTTTTTGTCTACAAATAGCAACCATATGCTAAAAATATTTATTTTGATTTACCTATCTTGTTTCAGAATATGGAAGGAACACAAGACACTTTCCTATTTTCGCAATATGCTCAGGATCCATTGGAGGAATTCCTAGTGGAAGAAGAAGAAGACAGCGAGCTGGTGAAGAAACTTAAAAGCGGAATCCAGAAAAAAAATAAAGAAAAAAGATCAAAACGAAACTTTTCCAATAAAGTTTTTAAAAGAAGTGGTCACGACCGTCTGCCATCATTTATAATAAATAATAAAGCAGGGAAAGGTACGAGACTACTAAAAATACAGATAATTGACCTGAACAAAGACAGTGATGATGAAGACAAAGTGATGTTGAGTGCTCAATATTTGGCGGACGATAATTACGATGAAGTTATAGATCATGCCGAAAGTGTGATACATAAGATTTCAAAAAAACTGAGTGGATACAGTGCTAGTTTGTAGTTTTAGTTTAATTTTCTTGTAATTAACATAGTAAGTAAATAAATATAATGAAAATAACTTGTTGTTTCATTTTGCAGTTATTAATGGCCCCTTGCATCTTTTTTAAATTTCGATATAACTTTTAAACTAGATTTAACAATAATAGTACCTATCATATATTTTAACATTACTGGACTAAGAAAAAGCTGCAAGTGACCTTAAGAGTTTTTTTTTTACCGTCACGTTTTTCTTCATCTCGACTGACAGCGATATTAATTCAATTTAGTGGAAATAAAAAATATGTTTGTAAATAATATCATTTATTTTGAAATCAGATATGAGAATACAGTTCTAAATTATTTTCAAAGTACCATTTTTTAATGCATAATACATTTTTAACGCACAAGTTTTTTTATGAATTAAACAATTATATGTGCCGCTGTTTTTACAATATTTTTGATGCATTGATTGAAAATTAGGAAGGCCTTTTTCACCCAAGTCTATTACAGTACAATTATCACACAAATCTTTAACCCATTTAATTTTTTCTAACCCTTTTACAAATATTTTCTTATTTTCTAAGTGAACATAAATCATTCTTTTAAACTCTCTATAATCAATGAATCCTTCACGCCATAAGATACCGAGGTTTTTCTCTATCCATATAACATTACTTTTTTCTTTTTCCGATAAAGTAAAAAATGCATACGGAGGTTTTATTAAAAATACTTGCGTGTATTCATTTGTACTATACGCAAATTCTTTAAGAATAAATTCATTTGTAAATGATTTAAACCCCTGGAGATCTACAAACAAGCAGTCTGAGCTCATGATATCCTTCGGGTAATATTGGTCAACGGTTTGTATTCTACAATGCTATCATTCAAAATAAGACAGTAAGCCGCAGTATTACCGGGTATGTCCTGTTCACACTCTAATTCAACTCTCACATCTATTGAACCCGTTTTTAAGGTTTCGTTTTGCCGAGAGCAGTCGATAACAAACAGAGGTGCTTTATCCTTAAATTCTTGCGGACTTAGCAACGGCGCTTGACTGCGGTTATAATACGACTGTTGGAATTTAGCATACTGATCGTATAATATAGCGAATTTTTCAGCTGCGAAACTAACATTAGAACTTTCATACGGAAAATAGGTTGAATTTAAAAAAACTTTTACATTTCTTAAATGACAATGATCAAAGTGTGTCATATCTTTGTTAGTCATATTTTTTCTATCTGTTTTTAATCCGATAACAACATATCGTGGCTTTTCAATTTGAGATGAAGTTTTGATTGCCCAGGAATGTTTTGATGTTTTCGGTAAAAGTGGATACTCATAAAGATCCCAGTTTCTAAATGCTACCTGAATAGCACGATCTTTTTCCAAGCACTTCATTAAATTTAACCTTTCCCGATCAGAAACTTTTATATGTGGCATACGCCATACTATTTTAGATATCGTAATGTTATCTATATATTCATTTGTATTTAATGTTACGCTATTTAAATTAGTATTGGATCTCAAAAGAATAAGTTCATGCTTACAGTTTATAACTATTTTATTGTAATCCTCTGCAAAGCCAAGAATCTTGTTTAAAGGAATGCATACAGAAAACGACCCATGCGTAACTTTTGTACCGTTAACATCCCAACCCCATGACTTTGACATTCTCGATTCATGTTCATTTAGAGATAAGAGAGATTTCATAGTAGTTGTAACTCCAGCATTTTTAATTTTGTCTATTTCGATTCCATTAAGCTCATATCGAATATCTTGAAACAAATGAAGTATAGGGTTATTAGTAAACTGAACACTGGCCACCGGTAGTTTTGTTTCTCTGTTGACTACTACCATGTTTCCCTCTATGTATAAGGCACTCTCAGAAGGTAACACGTATAGATCTTGTTGGTTTATTGGTATACGGATTTCATCATTAAAATTGAAACTTGTTACGTAAGGTTTGTAGGAATGGAATTCAAAACTTTCTATTGTGTTATCGTAGCCGAAAGTTTCTGTTAAGTTTAGAATACTCATTTTAATAAACCAATAGTTTTAAGAAATTCTTTATTTTCCTTGGAAAGCCTCGTAATCTGATTTTTAGGTGTTCTTTTCTTGACAGCACAATGCGTACTAATAATTGTACTGCGTGAAACTAATCTTTTATTGAAATCTATCATCTTTTCCTGAGATGCAAATATACCTGGATCTCTTCACCGCGTAAATTGATTAAGTTATCGTTTATATCCAATATTCTTAACTTTAAAGAGCTTAAACTGTTTTGATTAAGAGGAAAATAAATAACGTTTTTAGGTGTTTCTATAATCCGATAGCCTGGTGGTACATTAGGCACAAACTCGTGAATAATATGACTTGGTTTTCCGTTAATAAATGAACCACTCACAATGTCACATTCAACTCGCACTATAGTTGTAGAGAGAATGGACACAGGAAAAGGAGACTCTGTTAATATATTAGCTTGAATAGTTTCTTGACCGAAACCTAGTAAGTTACCAATCGAATTTTCTTTATTAAAATACACATTTTTAGAACACAATATAGACGTCTTTAACGTATTATTATTACATGTCAGTGAAAATGAACATCCTTTCAGATGTCTTTTCAGGTAATCGTCGAGGTCTTGAAGTTCGTATGACCCTTCAGGAATTTCAACTACTTCATTTTGGCCATAATAAAACATATTATTTCTATAGTCTATATTAGGTATAGAGTTAAAAGTCGAAAAATATAGTAACCCGCATTCATATTCTCCATTTAGTTGAAAAGCTGGTGAATGATTTGTGATCAGGGTAGAAGAGGTTCCAGTTATGGACAAAGTGAAAGACATCGTGTGAATGATATGGTTTTTATTGAACAGAGATATTTAAACGGTTACTCGGTTACGGTTACTCGTTGAAATATTTAAAACAATTTTGTTTTAAATATTTCAAACATAAATGACCGCAATTTACAGTATTAAACTTTTGATAAGTGACATAGTTGTATGAAATAATTTTATTTTTTAAATACTTTATTAATTCTATTGGAGGCTGAAGATCACCGTAACTATCGAAATATTCACAGTAATTATTATCTTTGACATAGGCTACCCAGTGAGTCCCTTGGTTTTCAGAACTATCTAAATTAATAATTGCGCACTCTACTCTATTCGAACGCTTTGGCAAATTATCTCTCATATAAACGCCACGGAAATGAGGAATATCTGAAGAGTGTTTTAAAATATCTATATTAGTGAGAGCACGTCTGGGAAGCCTGTCGACTAGTTTTTTGAATATTCTAAACACAATCCCTTTCCATTTCTGTACGGTTTAATGTGCAATCCTTTTCCTAATGCAATAGATTCCATCATTTTGTTGTGACGTTGTGATTCGGTTAAGTTTTTCTTTGCAGCTTTGTAATCACCAACAGCTTTAGCTATCCCAGCAGCTCCTCCAGCCAATGATCCCAACGCAGAAAGTCCCGCAAAAATAGGTATCAGTGGTAATATACCGCCAGTTTTCGGAATCGGTATTAAACGCGGAATATGAATTTTACTGTTTCTAGTAAATACTTTCTTTGCGAGCGCAAGAGCTCGGGTGATTGTAGTGCCTTTATCTTTTGATTTGTTTTTTTTCAGTTCCTTCCGCATCTTTGTAACCAAACCTTTAAATGATTTTATGCCTGCACCAGCTTTCATTTTAGATTTCATCACTTTGCTAACTAACCATGAAGCAAGTTTTTCTCCTTTTCCAGCACTTTTCGACTTCAACCTCTGTTTAGCCATTTTATAAAGTTCTAAATCTGCGAGGTGTTGATCTGTTAGGTTAGAATGTTTATCATAAGCTATATCGTGTTTCATGCACGCGTTATCCAATTCATTAACTCCTTTATCACCTCTTAATAACCGTTTATGCAATTTAGTGCCTGGTCCGCAATAATTGTAACCAGGTAAGTGTAATTCAAAAGGCAAGTGATTAATTACACTGTTTAAAAGTCCTCTTCCTTTCATATCCTATATGTTAATGACATTTTTTGTGCGAGTAACTATATAAATATATTCATACAATGGCACTTCTATTAATCCAGCTGTTCTCACTATCATTAAGTCCTAACCACTTAACGTATAATTTCTTCCCTTTTTTTTTGACCACCTTTTCAATGAGATAAACGTCCGGGTACTTAGTTTTTTGAAGTTCTTGTTCGTAAGATGTGCCCAGAATAGTGTTTCCTCGCTGATCTTCTATATGGTACGTAAACGGTTGAGTGTTACTGACTTGTTTAATAGTAAATAGCTCTGTTGACCAATTAGGCGTATAACTTTTATGGAAAGCGCTTTTATACTTGCTTATACGTACACGATCTCCCACATTGAATTTATTTAATTTATGATGTAGATTTTGTTGACGTTTCTTAATATTGTTCTTTACTTCCGATTCATTCTCAAAATTAACATCATTTGGTCGAAATTTTGTTGTACTATGAAAAGTTTCATTATAAGATTTGACTATATCATCTAAAGGTTTTCCAACCCATTTATAATTATTTATAAGCCACATCATCAAATATCATGATTGAGTTATAGTTGGCTTCGTTTGGGCTAAGTATTTCTTCATTTTCACAATATTTTTGAAATTTAACCGTTGGAACTAACGCTAATACTTCTTCTAGAAATCGATACATAGGTTGGAAAAGGGTTTTTGAGTAAACATAAACATTTTGGTACCGTAACCCTTGTTCATGAAGTAAAAGACCAACCATTAAATTAGTTTTTCCGCAATTAGAAGGACCGCAAATTATACTGCGAATATTGTAAGGTAAAAGTTCACCATGACGTACACAAGGCTTATTGCGAGCTGAAAAAACAAGATCCAACTGCAAGCTCTGATTTTGTTTTACAAACTTCATATTTCTTCAAAATTTCTCAAGCGATGCATAGGTACGTTTTACTTGCATGAAAGACTTATTCCAATTAAGGGAAATCACGACTACGTTTTCACATATATATAACAATTTTGATGCGACTGTTTTTAGCTAATAATTCCCGTTGCAAACGCGCACGTTAACGCGATCATTTCATTTTGGGCAAACCCAATTTACGTTACGACGTGTTATTTGTTAAATACGTATGTTAACGCGAGAGATAATCGTTTTATTTTAAGCACAAACCCGATTTCCGTTACATGTTGCGAAACGCGCACGTTAGCGCGATTATTTCATTTTGCGCAAACCCAAATTTTGAAATCCACAAAATAATATTGGGCATTTGGATCACACGAGTGAGGAGGGCGAAATTTTCGCCCGATCGAACGAGGTGGGCCAGAATGCCCAATATTATACTACTATCTTACTAGATATACCTATATAAAATGGCAATAATATATTAGCGGTTAAAGGAAAGGCTCCATCTCTCGCCATTCCGCTGCTCTTCAACCATAACCTCAGAGCCCGCCCACTAATATATCTTTTATTATTTAGTATAACACATTATTCTATTAGTGTTAAATTTAGTAGACTAATTCTAGTCAATTAGGTAAACTTGATTCTACTAGTCTCTCCAAAAGGATCCTTTGAGAAGAGAGACCGAGACAAACTCAAAGGATTAAACTCTTTAATTTAGTTATTCATTTTACTTTTCAACACAAAATAATATATTAGAACAATATAATATCAATGCTTTATTTTAGGCTTTATTCTTATTTCTTAGCCTGTTACTTCTTACTTATAGAATTAAACTCAATATGCCTATGACAAACTTTGTGTGTCTTTCTCTATAATTGGTAGTCATAACTACCAAACTATTTAGTAGTATACCTACTGTGATTATCATGTAACCCTACTAAGCGGGTTCTACTACCTTTATACTCTGGATTGTAGTATGAATTATTGAATCACTCAGATTACTATAATTCAATTTCAGTACTATATCCCTAGTACATTCATAACTTAGTCTGAAACACTATAGTGTGAATTTTACATTATACCATCTACTTCATTGAAATTGCCAACACTAAATTATATCTAAAATTAATTAGTCCTAGTAAGTAGCCCTATAATTGATTTAGTGCGCTTTCAGATATCCTGTTTCAACACTTAATTTAACTAAATTAGTAGCCCTTTGGTTTTATCACTAAATAACTTTTTTAATAACCTTAATATTCTCACAAAGGTGGTGTGTTCTTGAACCACATAGTGTATACTCAACACTAAGGTTCCTTCAGACAACAACTAAGCATATGTGTAAGTACAGTGACCACTGATTGTCCTTGGACAGAGTCAGTAAGCCGTAGCTAGGTATGTACCGCACATCTATAGCTGTTAAAGGTGTATTGAAAGGACAGACCAACTCATAAGTACCACTTTGAATTTACATATACAAAAGGACTACGTTAACCTAGATTTATTTGCTTTACCTGATGTTTAAAGATAATCTATAGCTTATAATGATGACGATTTAATTCTTACAACTAGAACCTCTTCGGAATAATATCTAAATATGATAAGCCTAGCTTTTCTTTTAGCAGGTATGTAACCGTACTTATTTACCCTTACTATCTTAGAAAGTTAATAATAATATCATAGACTCTCGTTGTGCTTAGTTGACTTCTATGACAACAACCTGGTGTAAATACACATAGCTAACTAATTACTTTTATTCGTTTGAGACAGTTTTAACGTGAACTCTTTAATTTACCCTTACTATCCTAGAAAGTTAATAATAATACCGTAGACTAATAAGTTTCGTTACATGCTTAGATGACTTCTATGACAACAACCTTGTGTAAATACACATAGCTAACTAATTACTTTTATTCGTTTGAGACAGTTTTAACGTGAACTCTTTATACACACTAACTGATAAAACATGTTTGCGGGCGTCTCCCTAGTTAGACGCCTAGGTTTATCACTAAGGTTAGACGCGAATGCTTCTTAAACTTAGATCTCTACCTATCTGCTAATTATAACCACTACAATACCTTTCATGTTAAACGAACTCCCTAATCATACCAACACGGGTTTATCGGACAACATACATACTCCGCAGCCTAGCGCTTTATTTATTTTCTAACTAGACGGACGGTCTTAGAATTTGACGTTTCTGACAGGTTTAGATAGACCTAACCACAGACTTCTTATATACATATATATATATATAGATAGACCTAATCAAGAATGCTTTCAATAAGTAAGTTTCGATACCCTAGATTGAATATTTGCCTAATATGAATTTAATTTAAAAGGATTACTTTTCTAATATGAATTAATTATTATTAGTTCCTAATTTTCCTATTGGTTTTAGAAGGCTAATTTAAGTCTTCTTGGTTCAATAATTATTAGTTCTTACGTCGACAGAGCTTTTTCTACTATGCCAGTAGTAGAACAAACTTTGTCTACATATACCTAGCTAGTCACATTACGTGTTTAAAAGCTTACCACGGTGTAATGGAAAAGCTACTAACTACCTAAGACCCCTAAACACCTATTAATCTATTGTTTTAGAGCAATTAAAAGTCCAAAATGACTTTTACAGTTACGTTAAACGTGTGAGTAGTGTAAAGGAATTCCGGTGTAAGAAAACCTTTGCTAGACCAACTAAGACCTAACATAACCTCGATTTCGGAAGTAAAACTTCCTGTGTGTAGTCCTAAGACCCTTCAACCGGCTATTTCTAGCCTTTAGTTGGCTTCCAGGTGGGGAAAATACCTACGGTGGTCTATAAATACATATATAAATAAGGGGATCAACGTCAAGAGTAATTCATATGTCCACACAACAATCGCAAACTGATTTCGGATCCACTTCTACGGTTCCTGAAGAGGAGACATAATGAGTTACAAACGACGAAGCCTGGCATACAGAATAAAGGTGTCAGGAAACCTTGTACGCGTACCTTCCAAACTCACTCAGTTAATGAGTTAAAACCGTTCATTTCCTGATTGTGGAAATCTTCAGGTCTCAACTCACAACCAAAATGTGAGTGTAGGTATTCATTTTCGTAAACTACAACTGCCTGGAGCTCTGCGTAACCGACTACCATTTGTGGCGTCGTTACAGAGTTCTGGAAAACAAAAGAAGGTTAATAAACATGTTAAAACCAGTTATTAAAACATTCTCACAATCCTAGCAAAAGAAAGTCGACTACAACATTCCTGTGTAGCGATAATCGTTAACTTGTAGCGTTACTCGAACGCAACGTGAAGCGACGAACAAAATAATATCACCTATAATAATACGAGCACAACACAAATAAATAAAACCAACAAGGCAAAAATGGACGATACATGCCACCTCTCAGCAAAATAACAACTCACCCCTTCGACGACCGGAATAAAAAAGCCCCGCTCAGACCCTCGCCAGACTTTATATAGAAAACCCTGAGCATGCGTAGAAACCCCTAATTTTCGGACCCGCTGTATGAAACCTGCGTATAAGATCGCTTGGATGCGTAAACTTTTCCCGCAAAAGAAATTTCAATTATTCAACTTTAGTGTCTATTTCATCATTTCAAGTAACAAATAAAGCTCACTTTCGTTTGAACTCATCTCTACTCATATTAGCGTCTCTCTAGCGTGCCCTGCGTATAACGTAGCTGGGATGCGTAGAAGTTTTCCCGCAATAATGCATTTACTTTTCTAATGACAATGATTATTCTAACATAACATGTAACAAACAAAGTTCATTATCCTTTGAATTTGACCCCTACTCATTTTAGCATCATAGCGGTCATAATTCTTCTTTTTTTTTTTTTTCAACTTCCAGCAATAGGCTGGATCCTTATTTATTAGGTTTTACAACTATAATGTTACCTCATTACAAAATAATTTATTTTACTACCATAACGAAATAAATCTATTTATTTCCTAAATTCTAATTAGAATGATCTGTTTTTTTATTTAATTTCAACCATTTCCTTCGCTTGCTCCACAGCGCCATCTAGGTAATTCAAAGTGAACCCATTTCTTTGCTAGTCGCTCAGAATTAACCTGCCAATTTTAAATGTCTAATCGTTTAGTTCATTATCCTTTGAACCTGTCTCCTACTCTCCTTAGCATTATAGCCGTCATTTCTTTTTTTATTCAACTTCCAGCCAATTCGATCTTTCTTTATTAGGTTACACAACTATAATGTTACTTCACTACAAAATAATTTGTGTAAACCTTCCCTCTTTAATTTAATTTACTAACATAACGAAATAAATCTATTTATTACCTAAATTCTAATTAGAATGATCTGTTTTATTTCATATTATTAATTTCTTTTATTTCACACCTCAGCGCCATCTAGGTAACTCCAAGTGAACCTATTTTTCCGCTAGTCGCTCAGAATTAATCTGTCAAATTTTAATGTCTAATAGTTTAAATAGTTGTCAATGTTTTCCAGAGAGAGCGCTGTTTTCAGTTTGTTTTAGAAAATCTAATGACTAATTTCTAGCTGTCTGATGGCGAAGATTAACCCGAGTTTTTAAAATGGATTTTAAAAAGGACACTACACTCGTGTACCAGTACAACATTCTCATTATTTGATTTTGACAAATAGCAGCTGCAATGCTGCGTTCTCTTGTATCGCACGTATTCATTCGCATGAATATTTCGTTTTTTAAAAGTCGGCAACCGTACCGTTTCATCAGGATGAAAGGGTAACGTAGCATCCGCGTCATCATTGCCGAGCTCATCGGGCGGGGGTAGACGCGCATCCAAAGCCATGTTATGGAGCACACTGCACGCAACCGTGATATGATCGGCGACATGAGGCTCGTACGTATCCGTAGGGTGCATATCCTCAGCAAGCACCTCCACCGCGACTTCAGCAGGCCGAAACACCGCTCAACGCAGTTTCTTGCCTGCACACGCGTCCTCGCGTAGATTTCGTCGCAAGAACCTCAACCAAGGTCTCTGAGGATATCTTGAGTCGCCTTAATTAAATACATAATCATTTTAATTCTTTTTTGACGGCAAGAACTAGTTTTATTATCTTTACCTATTATCATGAATAGTCTCAATATATATATACCTATATCTAACAAGTTCAGTTAATCATCAGTTACATTTCAAATTATTAGTATTTAATTTTTAATAAATTAAAGGCTAACATCAGTGGGCTTAGCATGCGAGGCGAGGAGAATACGTCAAATCCCATCAAACGCGATTTAGTGTCAAATATGTCTATTCCATATTCTAACGTAAGGGTAAACGTTTAAGGTTTTAAATAAAAGTGTATTTTGTGTGACTTGAGTTCTTTTATTACTAAGCATCTTAAACGGTGATTTAATGTCATGATTTTATGTCATTTTTCAGTATTGCTAGAATAATGAAATAAATCAAGCAAAGCAATCAAGCTTGCATGATCAAGCACGTGACAAACCTATAGAATATAAATATAGCATAGAAGCCGGGCTATAAAATGAACTTTGCACTAGGTGTATTTCTCTACTGTTTTCAGATTGCGCATTATGTAAGAGAAAATAAATCGTAAAATAGGCTGTTTTTTTCTTCTTTAACTGACATTTTGACAAGGTTTTAAGACGCCAAATTTTAATGGATCTCGATATGTGTACGGTCTTAGTATTACAAACCGCACAATCGCCAACGCATCAGTTTGTATTTCATATAAATCATGTGCCATTTAAAATAATAAATAAATACTAAAAAGACAAGTTAGGTAGAGCTCCACAAGGAAGATCGCCGTTATAAATCGTTCAAATCTATCAAGCCGGTCAAGCAACTTGTGGGATTGAAAGTGGATAGAATAGAATAGAATAGAATAATTTATTCAACGCATACACACATTTGAAAAAAACAGATGACAAACAGAACAAAAACTTTGTTTAACATGGCGTTGAAAAGGGCCCAATAGAAACCATAGATAACAAACACATGGCTATTGTAATGTGGTGAGGCCTTAATACAGAACCAGTACGAAAGACCAGTATATAGTATAAATATCGTTAATAAGGAATTCTGAGGCCCTACTTTGAAAATCGGAGTTCGAAGTTACATTAACTCCATCCTTCTCTCTCGATTTAGGCTCGAATGACGAGTGACAGGGATGGAGCTTACGCAACTTCGAACTTTCATTTTCAAAGTTGGGCCTCTGGTTAAGTAAGTGCACTGCAAATATTTGGTACCTAATTATGGTTTTTTGTAGTGTTATTTTTCTGATCGTCTTCGGTCATCAAGAAATAACAGTTTTTATTATAACTTACCTATATTCTGTAAAAAAAAACCACTGACATAACATCACATATATCTGAACTTACCACACTATAGGTATCTTAGGTTTAGGGTGGGGTAAAGAGAAAATTTGAAAAATACCCTTTAATTTGTGATCATAATTACTAGCGTTTATGGACAGAAGCTTTTCCGAGAAAAATTTTATGGAATTAATTACCGAGCGATACTGAGCGTTTCTTTTTTTTTGCCACTAGCACATTTTGCAGTGTCCCATGACTTTGCATTTAAAAATGAAATACTTAATGTATATAAGTTAAGAAGTTTGTATTTTTTACTTATTCGTACTTTTATTTGCACACTAAAATGATTTTACAATACATAAAAAGCTTGCCATTTATTAAAAATTTATTAAAAAACGAAACCTCTACTTTTTTTAAGTATGAAAAAACGACTGTCCCATCTTAAAATCCATAACTTTACATTCAAATATTTTCATGATGGTCAATAAACCTATATGAACTTTTGAATTTTAATCTATGCTTAGTAGTATTAAGATTCATTTTTCATCTACTTTGTTGAGTTAACACCAGTATTATGGTAGAATTTAATTTTTAACTCTTGTCCCAGGAAATGTTCCAAAAGTAATTTCCTATTGTGTTCCCCATTTTACTAGCTTATATTAAACTAAAAACTACTAAGACTTATTATTTGCGACGGGCAACACAGACAGCTGTCACTTCCCACGCGGCCATGTTGTTGCGGTTAGTTGTCATGCAGAAAAACTGAAGAGAGCACGTGCGTAGGTGTTGTGACCAATATATTTTCCTATTGTGTACATGTGATTTTACGAGGTAAGTTGAATGATTTACTTATATTTGGTTACTTATTAGGATAGTTAATATTATTACGAACAGTTTGATATAAAGTCAAAGAACATTTTCCATAAAACAAGCCCAGAATAAAAAAATTAAAACATTGATCACGTGTTGTGTAACTTCTTTTTGTGTTACTTTTGTGTGGTAACATAATCAAAGGAAAGAGGAAAATAATAAAGGCTAGTTTTCATTGTTGTACAGGGCTAAAAAAATGTCAGAGCAACCTACTAAGATTTCTGGGGCTGAAAAGATGCGACGCTACAGAGAACGGTTAAAAATAAAAAATCCAGAAAAGCTTGAAGAACAAAAGAAAAAAAATCTTGAGAGGATGAAGTCAAAATACAAATATAAAAAAATAAGTGAAATGACAGAAAAAGAGAAAACTATTATACAAAATAATTGGAAAGAACAAAAACAACTACAGAAAAAAAAATTAGTAAACAAAGTGCGAATATTGATCAAGCTCTCCGACGAAAACTTTTGAAACTTCTTCAGTACGAAAGTCGTCTGAAAAGTCACCGAGACCATCGACAGAGATAACTTTATCTCAAACAAAATTGAAAAAACTGATAAGATATACGAGACTTTTACGAAACTCGAGAAATAAATTGAGGGTAGAGTTGGATCAATCACAAAAACGTACAAAATATTTTGAACGAGCATACAAAGCAACGAGAAAAAAGTTATACAGGTTCCGAAAATCTATGACAGAAGAGAAGGAGAAAGTAGGGACAGAATTGGATAAACTGAAAGTTAGAAATGAAGTTCTGGAAGCTTCTTTAAAAGTAGCATATAAAAGCTGTAAAAAAATCAAGAAAGAAGAGTAATAAAGAACATTGCAACAAATTAAGATGTTATTAATAATCAGGCACAGACATGGATTTCAGGAAAAATGGGTGTACGAATAAGAAAAAGGAAATCAATGAAAACTTTGTCAAGAATCCGAAAATCTATCATAGATTTTTTCCACCGCGATAATGTAGGCAGGGCCACAGCGGGAAAACAAGAATGTAGAACACTCCAAAAAAATAAACAACAAATAAGATATTTAAATCACTCTCTGAAAGTATTATATAACAAGTTTAAAACTGAAGGTGGCGTTGCTGCATTTTCAACATTTTGCCGATTCAAACCGTTTTATATTTTAACACCAAGCATCAACAACCGAAACACGTGTCTTTGCACCAAACACTCAAACATGATTTTCAAAATAAATGCACTTAGACGTCACAAAGTCATAGATTTTTGTAATACCCAAGATCTTTTGAATAAAGTTACTTGTAACGTAGAATCAATGGTCCGCATGCATGGCACATGTAATAACTGCAGCAATATTACATTAAAATATTATTTAAACAACATTTTACCGGATCAAAATATTACGTGGCAAATGTGGGAAACTGTAAACCATTAATACTGCAGATCTTCTCACTGAAATAAAAGTTAATATAGACAAGAAAAACATCGCACTTGGTATCTTTATTGATCTAAAAAAGGCATTTGATACAGTGAGCCATAAACTTTTACTGTCAAAGCTGAATTCCATAGGTATTGCTGGAAATGCGTATAAAGTTTTAGAATCATACCTAAACAACCGGATGCAAATTACAAAGCTGGGCCAAATGAAAAGCAATCCTCATGAAATTAGGTACGGGATACCACAGGGATCTATTTTGGGACCACTATTATTCTTAATTTATGTAAATGACATGCATAATATTGGTCTTAAGGCACTCCTAACTTTGTACGCGGATGATACCTGCCTGTTCTACTTTGGTCCGAAAATAGAAACCCTGATAGAGCAAGCGCAAAACGATCTACATCTACTACACAGATGGCTTCTCCGTAACCTGTTAACGATTAATGAGTCCAAAACTAAGTATATCATACTTGCCGCAAAAAATAAAATTATTCAAAATCATGATCCCCTAGTGATAAATGGTGTAACACTACAAACCGTACAACATGAGAAATACCTCGGCCTTATTTTGGACAATAAACTATCATGGAAACCACATATTGACTCGCTACGCTCCAAAATCACGTCACTGACGGGCGCATTGCGACGTATCATTCGATGTCTGCCAAAAAAGGTACCTTACAACATCTATAACTCACTCATTAAACCTAATCTAGAATATTTAATAGAAATATGGGGATCTGCCTCAAAATCTATCTTAAAACCCCTGCAAACCTCGCAAAATAAAATAATAAAACTATTATTTAACTATAAACGCCTCACACCAACAAACACGTTGTATAGGGAGACAAAAATACTAAATATATCTCAAACATATATATACAACACGTGCATCCTAATAAGAAAAATCATAAATAAAGATATCCATAGCCATATAACATTCACTAAAAGATCAGAAGTGCAAAAAAGATTGACGCGACAAGCAAATAATATACTCCTTCGACCACCTAGAACACTATATGGAAAAAAGATTATAATATACGAAGGTGCTGAATTATACAACAAACTACCAAAAGATGTCAAAGATGCCAAATCAATGATAATTTTCAAAAGAGCACTAAAACAATACGTATTAAATAATAAATAAACATAATAATAAAATATATAAATAAAATAAAATATATAATATATGTAGTTACAAAATCATGCACATCTTTTAAGGCTTTTCCAATTTACTTTATAATAGATAATATTATCCACACATAATTTATAAATCCCATCGTATAACTAATATGCAATTAACCAGTGGTCACACGCGTAGTTCGGTTTAACTGGCCCTACGCTCAGCATTACATTGTTGCATAGCGCTTGCTGTTGCCAAGCGCCTTTTGTACTTGAGTCGTCGACCGTTTTTGCATGCTACCCTCTCCTAATTATATTTTAGTAAAATTATTGTTTTCTCAGTAAGTGATTTATGTAATCTTTTGAGAAATAAATGTCTTAAACCATATATTAATACAAAAAAATACACAAGATGGTGAGCAAGACATTAAAACTAAAAAAACGGTAAAAACAACCAAGAACTGCACAGTTCAAGAATTAATAAAACTTTTTGAATCTGACATTGCAGGTTTTAAAATACATAGTTTTAATATGTGCCATCAATCGCGTTGCTACAAAACATGCATTGAAAACTTATATGATGACGAACTAGCTATTCACTGTGATTTTTCGCAGAACTATGAATGCAAAATGAATGAAGGAGTGCAATCCATGCATTTTGGGGCGTCAAAATCGCAAGTAACTTTGCACACTGGCGTCATCTTTTTTAAAGGAGGGCAAAAATCATTCTGTTCCGTCTCACCCTCCAATGTGCATCAGCCACATGCCATATGGGCTCACCTGAAACCAGTTATAGACATAGGTAAGACATTAATTCCCGGTCAGACGCTTAAGAGAGTTCACATATTTTCAGACGGACCCAGTTCCCAGTACCGACAAAAAAAAATATTATTTAATAAATTATTTCTCCACGCATTACAATGTCGATATCACGTGGTCGTTTTTTGAGAGTGGTCACGGAAAGGGTGTGGCTGATGCTATTGGAGGGGTTGTAAAAAGGGCTCTTGACAGACAAGTTTCTTACGGACGGGACATTATATCTACAACAGATGTGAATTTGGTTTTAAAATCAATATATCTATCGATATATTCTACATACATGAAACTGAAATTGAAACAATCAAAAAACTTGTGCCTAAAAATGAAAAGACTGTAAATGGGACGATGAAAATCCATCAGGTTATTTCATTACCAAACGATAACTACATACACCATCGTATTCTGAGTTGTTTCTGCACTAAAAATAAAATACCTTGTAATTGTTACGACCCACTCAAGCACACATTTGGAAATTCTATACAAATCAAACAGAATCCCAAAAATAACCGTAACCAAACAGAAATTATAGACATTCCGGAATCTAGAACAGTTAGTATAATTGGCGATTGCTTGTTAACCTTTTGAACGCCT
Source organism: Acleris cristana (assembly GCA_948252455.1). Classification (NCBI taxonomy): domain Eukaryota; kingdom Metazoa; phylum Arthropoda; class Insecta; order Lepidoptera; family Tortricidae; genus Acleris; species Acleris cristana. The sequence continues at coordinate 47,278,280 of OX411771.1, read as the reverse complement.
TACGTCGAATTCAAAATGCGTCACTCACACGCAAAACATATTTGCTATGCTATGCAAATTACAACTTATTTCATACGAAGCAAAGTCTCTTTTAATCTTGGACTTGTGACGGCTGTAGCCGGCGTGGCGTCAGGGGTACAACTTTCAGATGTCAGCCACAGCCGTCTGTGGCGTTCAAAAGGTTAACTCACATTGACTTGACATCCAATTTGCCAGTATTATGTCTTGAGGATATCGATCTCCCTCAACCAATTGACAAAAATAAAATGGAAAATATTGACTCGCTTGGCTACAACATAACAAAGAACGAAAAAAATAAAGAAAATAAGAATAACATTGATAATTTGATATCTGCTCCAATAAAACCAAACACAACCGTGTCAAAGACTTCATTGGATTTTGGCCACACACCTAAATTACAAATAAATAAGCCTAAATAAATCGAAATTATCAAGTAAAGGCGGATTCTAAAATATTGATGAGCATGAAAAATGTTACTGCAAAGCAACCATCGCGAAACAAATCCTTAACTTGTATTGTAAAAAGACAAATAACATGCAATAAATGCAAAAATCCTTCATCATTAAATGATTTAGTGAAGTGTATGGTATGTAAAAAATACTACTGCACAACATGTACAGAAGGTTCCAAATTTTTCGATTACATTTGTAATGTTTGTTTTGGGGAGGATTAACATTATTGTTATAATATATCATGGCTAAGCCTCATCATTTAATCAATGAATCTTTATAATATTATTATTGCCTCTGTCCGTTCTCATAATAATTTATGCAGAATTTATGGTGTTGTACTACATAAGAGTATTGCTTTTGATTTCAGATTAGCTACTGGCTCAAATAGAAAATGGTGGTATATTTTGATATTGATAAAGTTTTTGTAAAGAAGGACTTCCACATATGCCTCAAGGACGATATGGTTTGGCCGTGGTGGTCAACACATTATATTTTGAGAGAGACTTGTTTCGGTTGTGGTGCTAAGCCAAATTCACTTATTCCATCTCATTTTATGATGGAAATTAATAAAAAAGATTTAGATTTTTAATTAAAAGTTCATTTTTTTGGTGCCAGACATGCAAATATTACACAGTCTACGATCACTATCCCATAGATCAGGGACGGCGAACCCATGGCACTCGTGCCATTAATGGCACGCAACACAATATTTTGGGCACGTCACTGATCACAAAATTTATTATGCATTACGAAAAAAAAGTGTGAAGTAGGAATTATATGACGAGCGAACGCTACGGAATGTTCGGTCGCGGTGCGCGGGCAGCGATACGCGGGGTAAGGTGCGCGGGGTGGTGGCTTAGGTGGGAAGCGCGGCGCTCGCTCGCTCGTTTGTTTTCCTACCTACAATCTACATTGCGAGTTTCAATTGCTATGACGCATAGTTTGTTTACGCACAACTTTATAGTGAATTTCGTTGATATAATTGTATTTTAAAGTTTATTCTATCTACGATTTTAACTGTTATTTAATATGGCTAGTTCAGCAAAAAAACGAAAAGCGCAAGATAGTAAGGGTATCAGAGAATTTCAAACTTGGTGGACAGAAAAATATGGCATGATTACTAAAGGTGATAAAGCGTTGTGTGTTTTATGTTCTGGAATAGTGGTATGTAGAACATCGTCTGTGAAACGGCATTTTGAAACAAATCACAAATCCGTTAATCAGAAAAGCTAACCAGAGCAAAAAGAATTAATTGCAAGTGCATTAAAAGAGAGAAATAAAAAGTCAACATCTATGATTAAATATGTTGGCAAAAATTGTCATACGAGCGCGGCAAGTTACGCGGCTGCAAATGCCATTGCTCGGCATAGTAAACCTTTTCAAGAAGGAGAGTTTTTGAACGAAGCCTGGTTAGCATGCGCGCCCTCTCTTTTTGATGATTTCGATAATAAAGGTAAGATAATTCAGCGCATCAAAGATATTCCTCTTTCCAGAAACACAATAAAAGAAAGAATTTTAAAACTGGCGGAAAATGTAACAGATCAACAAAAAATTGACATTAACTCTGCTTCTTTTATATCGCTATGTCTTGACGAAAGCACTGATGTTACTAAATCTGCACGTTTAGCTGTTTTTGCTCGATATTGTGTTGGAAACGTCATTAAGGAAGAATTAATTGCGATAAAATCGTTGCTAACAACTACAAAGGGCACTGATATTTGTATGATGGTTAAAAATTCGCTTGCTGATAAAGAAATTGATTTGATAAAAATTGTTTCCCTAACAACTGATGGTGCTCCAAGTATGGTGGGTAAAAAAAATGGTTTCATAAGTTTATTTCAAACAGACGTAGGAAATTCGATTCTTGAATTCCACTGCATCATTCACCAACAAGCCTTGTGTGCTAAAAGTGGTTTAACATCTCTTGATAATGTAATGGCGGTAGTCACAAAAATAGTCAACCTCATATCGTCACAGGCTTTAAACAAGCGAAAGTTCGATGCTTTGTTGGATGAAGTCAACTCGGTGTACAATGGCTTACTGATGTACAATAATGTTCGCTGGTTGAGTCGCGGGAACGTACTTCAAAGATTTGTTGATTGCTTGGAAGAAATCAGACTGTTTCTGCAAAATGAGGGAAAAATTGAACAATTCCCCACAGTTGTTGGATGTTATGTGGCTTTCAAAATTTATGTTTTTTACAGATATATGCCAACATTTAAATGAGTTAAACATGAAGCTTCAAGGCACAAATAAAACAATTATCGTCATTATATGTAGATCTCATTCGCGCTTTTGAGGCGAAACTGCAAGTTTTCAGGAACGATATTATTACAAGAATCTACAAGTATTTTCCAAACTTGAAAAAATATATCAACGATTTAGAAATACATGAGAAACCAGATGAAGAACAAGTTACTGAAGAATTTATTTCTGTGATTGATTCTTTAATCAAGGAATTTTCAGCGAGGTTTTCTCAGTTTAAAGAATTATCGGAAATACTCCAGTTTATTATGTACACTGATAAGACGTCATTTGATAAACTGAACTTGACCCAATTCGATTGGTTGGAAATTGAAGAATTTGAAATGCAGCTGATTGATTTCCAGTGTAGTTCAATATGGATTCAAAAATTTATTGAAACAAGGAAAGAGTTAGAAATAATTGAAACAGAAAGATTGATAAGTAATATAAGTGAAAATGCTAATAACAAAATTTTGGTTACATGGAATGCGTTACCAGACACATTTAACTGTTTGAAGAAGGTGGCTCATGCTATTTTATTTAACAATATTTTCATCTACCTATGCCTGCGAGTCATTATTTTCAGAGATGAATAACATTAAAGACTCGATTAGAAACCGTTTGACAGATGACTCCAGTTCAGCATGCATTCTGCTAAAAGTGACATCTTACAACCCTAACATATGTTATTTGTCATCTTATCTGCAACAACAGAGGTCACACTAATTTTACTTTAATTTAAATTACGCGTATATTTGAAACATGGCAAAAAAGAGATTATTAGTAAATAAAGAGTTTTGAGTTTTGAGTATTTATTATTTTTATTTTCCCAATAATCACAAAGTTTAAACATGGTATTTGATGGCACGTCTGTGACCTCAATAAACATTTCTTTAGAAAAATGGCACGTTAATACGTAAAGGTTCGCCGTCCCTGCCATAGATGATGCTATAATTAAAAACTTGTGTTGAATAAAAAAATATGTTGAAATGCGATTATACCTATAGCTTCTATTTAGAAGTGTTATTTTTTTATTATTGTGACTTGAGAGAGTTGAGACTTGTTTATTATTAAGTTTTTAATAGATAACAACAATGTTTATTAATGTTTAAAAAACTTTAATCGACGCGTGTCCAAATTGAAATGGCTGTGTTTTATGTAGTATTTACAATTAGGTACTGCGTAGTTTCTTAAAAGTTATAACTAGGACTGCGTTATAGAACTATTTAAGTACACTTATAACTTACACGATCGGTAAAAAGGTATTAAAGCCATTTAATGAAAATGATTGAGAGTTGTAGAATAATTTGTGTTTAGAACACGATTGAGGTTTATTTGATTTATCTTTGCAATCACTATTTTTTGAGACATTTAGTGTAGAAAGAGGTAAGAAATGTTAAATTACCTCGGTATTTGTTTTAATAGTATTATTTGTTTTAAGACATGTTTAATTGACGATCTACAGTAATGGTAAGATTACCATCTTTTGTTTTGTAACAGTTATATTTATGTTATGATGTCTTAAGAGAGTAAGACTGATTAATTGTTTTTCGAGAGCCGTTTATAAAATTGTTGATTATACAATACTTAAGTAAAGTTAAGATTACTATCTTACGTTTTTTAGGAGTTATATTTTTTACTCAAAAATGCTATGTAATCTTGCCATAACACCAGTAAAAAGGAGCCAGTAGGTTGACGTTCCTGGACAACTGCAAAAGTGTCCAGTAAAGTTGAGGAATTTCGAATTTGGAATCAAAAAGTGTCCAGTAAGTAAGTATGGAAATTCCATAACATATCATATTATTTGAATTTGGAACTATCTGTAAAGACTGTGACAGCGTTCAAAAAGGCTACTTATACTAAATGAAAAGCTGATCATTCAGCTCCAAAAGTGCCAGGACATCATAAACCAAAAGCATTATCTCGTTCAGACCAGACATCGCGCGATTTCTCTTCATTTCAGCATCGCTTGCTCCGCACTATCTCAGTTTTATGTGCGCCTAGTACATCTCGGCCGGTATGACGAGTTGTGAATCGTTAAAAAAAAAAAAAACCGGGTAAGCGACCGGCTAAGAGTCAGACTAGCGCCCTGAGGGTTGTGCACATGTGGTCATCAATATTTTAACATATTTTTTTTTAAATCATTCTACTTGTTCTATTTTTTGAATAAAGCTCTATACATGCTTCGACCATTAAGAGCCATCCTGGACTCGTATGTATAAAAGCCCTGGCCTGGCGGCTCGGGCTTTTACCTCATACTCGTCCAGGAAGGCTCACTTACTGGTCTTTGCAGTAATGTACTATGTTACATATGTTTTGAGAGAGTAAGACTGGTTATTTGAGTATTATCAACTTATATTGCCTTTGTAGTAAGCTACATCACCTATCTGTGTAGTCGACTGTGCCTACAAAGTTCTTTTTCGTATGAGTCGTGAAAAAGAGCCTAAAGGTTGACTTCCATGGATAGCGGCTGATGCGACAGACGCGTGCGGCTGACGTGCGCGACTGTCGCGCGCGTCTCGCGACAGTAGTAAACACTATGAAAACGTATGGCACCGCTTCCGTGGTTAACGGCTGACGAATCTGCAAGCCGTGCGCGGCTGAGCCGCTTACTACGGAAGCGGTGCCATACGTTTTCATAGTGTTTACTACTGTCGCGAGACGCGCGCGACAGTCGCGCACGTCAGCCGCACGCGTCTGTCGCATCAGCCGCTATCCATGGAAGTCAACCTTTAGTAGGTAGCTCCTTTTACACCTTCACATTACCTCCTTCACATTTACAAACTCTGAATTAAATATATTTATAAATATAAATGGTGAAACCTAAGTCGTGATACAAATGATCGCCTCTGTGTTCTACCCACGAATATGAACAACTTTCACTATGGGACCAACTGTGAAATCACGAAAAAATATATCAGCTGTTTCATAGAAAAGTTCAATACGTACTCGACCAAAATGTAGGTATGAAGCAGCTGATTTTTTTTCCTGATTTCAGTGTTGGTCCCATAGTAAAAATTGTTCATATTCGTGGGTAGAACAACACAGAGGTGATCATTTGTATCACGACTTAGATTTCATCCCATATACAGGGTGTTTTTTTGGTCGACAACTTCCAAAACAGGAGAGATAGTTTATTTAATGCTGAATCCGAATATCACATTAAAAAATTAAAAATCCTTAGGAGCTCAGAGAAATAGCATTTTCAGTTTATCCCATTATTTCATGTCATGATTTCTCATATTAATTGATAATTTAAAACTGATTTGACTAAACAGATGGCAGCACCGGTATTGTGTTTCCGTTTTCCTGAATGTCTTTATGGCGGAGGGTGGGTATAAAAAGGGACTACACGGTAGAAGGTGGTTGATTCGTGGACAGTTCGTAGAAGTGTTTAGACCTAATAATTTGTAAGTGCAAAGTTATAGTTTAAATAATACACAGTTATAACTCAGTGGTGAAGTTTCATTTTATCTCAGAAAGCGGGAGTGAACCAAAAAGGATAAAAGATAAGAAGTTACGTATGTATTTTATTTGAAACGGCCGTTGGGTCGGAGCTACTCTCCGATAACGTTACCGCCCTAATGTGATACATACGTTATGGTGAACGATACACAACCGAAGCTACCCTTCGGTGGTATCCTTTACTTAATTATTTGCTGTACAATTTTTCCGTTACACATGCATTTTATTTGAACGGTCGTTTGGTCGGAGCTACCCTCCGATAACGTCACCGCCCTTATATGATGCATGCGTGATAGTGAGAGATACACGACCGAAGCTACTCTTCGGTTGTATCCTTTTCTTTAATATCGCTACTTATTATTTCGGTTACGCATGTGTTATGTTTGAGCGGCCGTTTGGTCGGAGCTACTCTCCGATAACGACACCGCTTTAATATGATACATGAGTGATAGTGAAAGATACACGGCCGAGGCTACTCTTCGGTGGTATCCTTTACTTAATTATTTGCTGTGCTATTTTTACGTTACGCATATATTTTATTTTGAACGGTCGTTTGGTCGGAGCTACCCTCCGATAGCGAAAACGCCCTTATATAATGCATGCGTGATAGCGAGAGATACACGGCCAAAGCTACTCTTCGGTGGTATCCTTTGCTTTAATATTGCTACTTGTTATTTCTGTTACGCATTGTTTTATGTTTGAGCGGCCGTTTGGTCGGAGCTACTCTCTGATAACGACACCGCTCTGATATGATACATGCGCGATAGTGAAAGATACACGGCCAAGGCTACTCTTCGGTGGTATTCTTTACTTACTGTATTTAATTTTCTTGGTTCGATTACGTCATCATCTTTATATGATGCATGCACGGTAAATTAGGCTAGGGGTACACGGCCGAGGCTACCTCGGTGGTACGATATTGTTGTGCGTGTTTTTTATTTATTAATTATTTGGATGTATTTATTGTAATACTAGTGATGGGCTTGTAAAACATTTGCTTAATGTTTGTGTCACTGAGCTTTAATAAAATTAGAAAACTAGAATTGAGTTGAGCTAATTATCGTCATCATCATCTTGATGGTAACGATGATTAGTTCTTTGGACGAGATTATGAGTTCGCTTGGTTACTAAGTAGGTAAGTGTCCTATTAGTTGCCGAGTGAATCGCAAATCTACGTCGGATACTCTTTAATGCTTATCACGGGACAGTTCTCCCCGGATTTGAGGTGAACTAATCATCATACACAATGATGGTGATTAGTTCTTTGGACAGGATTGGGGGTTTACTAAGTAATTAGTGGGTAAGTGTCCTATTGATTGCTGGGTAAGCCGCAAATCTATGTCGGATACTCATATTATGGTTATGGCTTACTCTGAGTAAGAGATGGTTCTTATTTAATATGAGTAGATTGTGTATTTATTATGTAAATAAAACTAGGTATAATAGTATGTTTTATTACTTTTATGTTCTTTATTTATAACACAACGATTACTGTATACTTTATTACTTGGAGGAAATTTATAACCATTTCAGCCGGGAGCGCACGATGGCGGATTGTGGAGATGGTGGCACTCCACCTGGTACTCCTCCCAAGCGGAAGCGGTCCAAGAAAAAATCAAGACGACGAAGGAGGAGCCCGTCCTCATCGTCGACAAGTTCTTCAACGAGTGAAGTCATGCCGCGGAAACAACGGAAGACTTCAAGCAGGCTGTCAACAAGGGACGTGCTTAACCTGCTGCTGACTTGGAAGGGTGAAAACATTAAGCCATCTAGCTTTAGTAACAACAATATAAATAATGTAGTGCCGGAATTCAATCCTTCCAACAGGGCCCAGACCATCGATTGCTGGCTGCGGAAAGTTAACGAATGCGCTGTAATATATAATTGGGACGAAAAACAAATAGTTCATTTCTCACTACAAAAACTTGCAGGCCTAGCAAAGAGATGGTTTGAAGCCCTACCAACGGTCGTATTTAGTTGGGAGGATTGGCAAACAAAACTTAAAAAAGCTTTTCCTAGCGAAGAGAATTATGGGCGGCTCTTAGAGGAAATGTTGAGCCGTACCTCGCGTTATGAAGAAAGCTTGCGCGATTATTTTTATGATAAGTTAAATCTACTCACTCGTTGTGAAATCCAGGGCAAAAATTCAGTAGACTGTATTCCCAAGCAGCACACTGAGTGGCATATAAGTTCGATATGAGTTCTGGTTGTTACCCAAGGTGAAAATTGCAGCCAACCTCAAGTGGCATATGAGTGTATAGAACCCATATGGAACCCATTAGGAACTAAGTGGAGAAACAGTAGCACCTATTTTTATATTCTGGTGGAGTGGTAAATGAGTTCCAATTGTACCCGCGGGTGCTAATAAGAGCTTGGGGTGCAAATTGTGCGTAGTGAACGAACGAGTGAATGAAAACTCGTTCAGTTCGTTCAACTGGTCGCTAAATAGCTCAGTGCTCATGCGTAAAATAAATATTGTGTTAAATTGTGAAGCCCATAGTGAAGTGATCAACGGACATTTTGGAAAACCTGTTTGGGTTAGTATACCTAATTATACTTCAATATTGGCAAGAGTCTTACTCAAATATTTAAGCATCCCGTTAGCAAAAATACTTGCAAAATTAATGGCATTGTGAAATGTATATCATATTCCTTACTAGATTTTCACGCGCCTTCAATTAGATAATGATTGACTGTAAAATAATAGAAAAAAACAAAAATATTAAAGTGGGGTTATGAAACCACTTTTATATTTTCGTCACAAATGTGTAAATTGATGTCTGGGATTGATTAAACTTTAGTTGAATTGTATCAGACGACTATCAAAAGTCTTTAAAATTGCGTCAATGTTGTAAAATAGTATTAAAATATTTTCAACTTTGAAACTTATTTTTAAATCATGGCGTCGGCCATATGGGTCTCCGAGTTCCAATTATCACTTTTTTACGCTTCATTTAGAACCGCGAAGTCTAAATATCTCCCGTTTGCATCTGTAAGTTACAAATCAGTGAATTTAAGATCTCTCGGTGTTCGCGAAATAGGGATCCGTGAGAAAATAGTAAAACCAGGATTTACTGTTGCCTGTGGCCAGTTTCACGAAGCTGCAAGCTAAAAATTACAAGCGGATGTCTCTTTCTAATTCCTTTTGCTAGAAAGAGAGTTTCGCTAGTAATTTGTAAGTTGTTGCTTCGTGAGACGGGCCATAAATATTTAACTATATTGTACCTAATTACTAAAAACTGTTTAAAAATATTTTTGATTTTAGTTGTAACGCCGAACGTGCGCTATTATTCGGTCGTTTTCGTAAAACTTCGTGCCGTAACGTATTCTCCTTCCCTTTCGCGCAGAATATAACATCAATCAACCTATTCGTTTCGTTCAATCTCGACCAATGACGACCAGAGGCCCGTTTCACGAAGCTACAAGTTACAAATTACAAGCGGAACTCTCTTTCTAGCAGGAGGAGTTAGAAAGAGACTTCCGCTTGTAATTTGTAACTTGTAGCTTCGTGACACGGGCCTCAGGGGCCCGTTTTATAAAGCTACAAATTACAATTTACAGGGTACAAGTTTCCATTTGACACAACCTCGACCAATGACGACCAGCCATTTGAGCAGTGTTGCTAGTTTACACCTGTAAAATTGTAACTTGTAGCTTTATAAAACGTGCCCCAGCCATTTGAGCAGTGTTGCCAGTTTAGACTTGTAAATTTGTAACTTGTATCTTTATAAAACGCGCCCCTGCTAGAATAAACGCGTGCGGAACCCTTCATTTCACAATCAAAAATAAGTTCGGCATCATAATGGTCATAGTAAGTAAAACATTTGCCACATGATTTAAAAAAAAAACTTTTTTGTATTTTTAGAACTCGAAGGTCCTTTGTAGTTCGAAATAAGTGTAAATAGCTTCCTTTGGTTCTTAATTTTCCCAATATAAACACATTTATGCGTTAAAGTGGCATATCAGTTAACATTAGAACTTGAGGTTTCCACATATTACGGGTTCCAAAAGAGCTGCAAAATGAACTGATTTGCTTTCGAAGGTAATATAATTCTCTGATATGCTACTTATTTGGAACTAAAGGTGCCAAATCAGGGGTTCCTATTACTTATAACTTATAGTTGCTTATGAGTGACTTTAAGACCCTATTTGCGAGTTTTGGTTCGATATCAGTGTCAAATATTCCTGATTTGCAGCTTAAAGGTTTAATTTCGACTGTTTGCCACCATAAGTAATATAATAGAAGCAAAATACAATCATATACAACTGCAAGTGAAATGCAATCCTCATATGCAACTTCTAGATTTATTTGCAGCTGGAGGGTTTATCTAACCCTGATATATCACTGATTTGGAACTGTAGGTGATAATATAAGTTCCAAAAATCACTAATGTGCTGCTTGGGTTGTATACGGTATTTTAGATAAATCAGTAAGGAATGGAGCACAGGCAATAAATTGTACCGAACCTGAGGATTTACTGAGTTTTCTAGGGTCGCAAAAACCACAGTCTTCTGTCACTAATAAGACAAGGGACCGTACATTACCTAAAGACACAACAACCTTTAACGCAAGTTCTAGTTCCAACTTTGTCTCCGGCTTGAAGAGTTCCATTACGTGCTATAATTGTCGAGCCAGGGGACATCCCTACCATAAATGCACCAAACCGTTGGTAAAATGCATGCGATGTAACCGAGTAGGACATAATAATGACGGTTGTAGGTTAGAACCCTTAGGCTCAACCAATCTCAACTCAAGAAATATTGAGATCAATTCAGAGAAGAAAACTCTAAAAATCGATGTCACTGCTAGCAGTTACAATAATAAATTTTACAAAACTGTTACAGTTGACGATCATAACTTTGTAGGGTACGTAGATTTTGGTAGTGAGTGCACCTTATTACGCAAAACTGATGCAGAGACGTTGAATCTGCCAATAAATACTGAAGGAGTTCCAATAGTAAAAGGATTTGGTTTATCGACTGTTGCTCCTCTTTATAAGTCGCAGGTTAATATAAAGATAGACGAGGTTGAGTCTAGCATTGAGGTGTTGGTTGTAGATGACGAGTTCATGCAAACACCATTGATCGTAGGTCAAAACTTTACAGAACTTCCATTTGTCACGGTTCTCAAAGACAGTCATAAACTGATGTTCTATAAAAGTCCCAACGAGAATCCGTTTGGTAACAGGGAAGCTAACATGAAACTTTTCGTAACCGATTCTATTGAAGTTTCTAAAACCCTTTCTATTCCCGTGCACGTGGAAAGTAACTTTACCGGAGACGTCCTTATTGAAGGTTATACAGCTTTAGATCCCGGGAAGGAGTATTGTTTATTGCAGGGCGCGTTCCACCTTGAAAATGGAAAAGGCGAAGTAATAGTTACAAACCTATCACAAAATATGTTAAAATTCGAGCCTAAAACAGTTATAGCCAGATCTATTCCTTTCGTTGAACAAAACACCTGTCAAGTAAATAGAATTATTACAGATGCATCCACGTTGGAACCGCTCAAGCGGGCCGACATAAAGATAGGTTCAGGGTTAACCGAGGCACAGGCTGATAGACTATATTCACTGCTACAGCAATACCGTGATTGTTTTGCTACGACCTTGGGTGAGATAGGCTGTATTACCGATGCAGAAATGAAGATAGAGTTAAGCGATGATAAGCCAATAGTATATCGGCCATACCGCCTATCTCACTCAGAACGTCAGCAAGTTAGGGAAACCATACAAGAATTATTGCAGAACGACATTATTCAGGAAGCGAGTTCAGACTATGCGAGCCCAATATTAATGGTAAAGAAAAAAACTGGCGAGCAAAGACTCTGTGTCGACTTCAGGGCTTTAAATAATAAAACAGTCAAAGATCGTTTTCCCCTACCCGTTATTGATGACCAATTGTCCAACCTCAGCGGTAATAGCTTCTTTACGACTCTTGACTTAGCGTCCGGTTATTACCAGATACCGATGGCTGACGACAGTCGTCATCTTACTGGTTTTGTCACGCCAGACGGCCACTTCCAGTTTAAGAGGATGCCTTTTGGTCTGGCCAATGCACTGGCCGTTTTTCAGAGGATGATTAATAAAATCCTCGGGAATAGGCGCTTCGAAAATGCATTGGCTTACCTCGATGATGTTCAAATACCATCAAAAAGTGTCGATGAAATGTTTCTCCGTTTAGAGGATATACTTATGCTCTTCAGGCAAAATGGCCTTACTTTAAAACTATCAAAGTGCAGTTTCTTTGACTCTTGTGTACATTATCTTGGCTACGAAGTTTCCGCCCAAGGTATCCAGCCTAATGAGACTAAAGTTTTGGCCGTCAAGGAATTCCCTATTCCCCGAAATGTGCATGAGGTTAGGCAATTTCTTGGGTTAACCGGATATTTTCGCAAGTTTATCAAGGGTTACGGAGAAATAGCTCGCCCTTTAACTACCTTGTCATGGTGCTGGTCAGATGAACAAGAAAACGCTTTTTGCCTTTTGAAGGAAATGCTTGTTAGTCGCCCTGTTCTAGCACTCTACAACCCTAACCTTGAGACAGAGCTGCATACGGACGTCAGTTCACTGGGCATAGGAGGGAATACTTATGCAGTGGCAAAGCGATACGCGTGTCTTAAAACCTGTCGCATATTTTAGCAGGGAAACTACGCAAGAAGAAAAACATTTGCACTCCTATGAGCTAGAGACGCTGGCGGTCGTGTGTTCGCTCAAAAAGTTTAGAGTCTACCTTCTAGGCATTCATTTCAAAGTTTATACTGATTGCGCGGCATTAAGAACTACTTTGACAAAGAGGGACCTAATTCCGCGCATAGCAAGGTGGTGGTTGCAAATCAGCGAATACACGTTCGACATTGAATACCGTTCAGGCGTTCAGATGTCGCACGTTGATGCGTTGAGCCGCAACACCAGCCAATTAGCAGAACCCGAAGATAATCCATCTGTTAATGTATACAACACTACGGAAAATTGGCTCTTGTCTTTACAAATAGCGGACCCTGATATTTCCCGTATCTTCAAAGTTCTAAAACCAGTGGATGACCAGGAATGCAAAGATGTACGTAAAAATAACATAGTTAAAAACCATACGGTATATAGGAAAGTAGACGATAAATTATTGCTGGTCGTTCCACGAAGTGCCAGAGAGAAGTGGCAAGTGTGCCGCGCCAATCACGACGATATTGGTCACTTGGGTTATAATAAAACATTAGAAAAAATACAAGATCAGTTTTGGTTCCCAAAATTACGCAAGTTTGTTAAGAAATACGTTTCAGCTTGTTTAGAATGCGCGTACAATAAAGATTCATCATCAAAACGTAAATCTGGACATTTATATCCGATCGAAAAAGTTTCCATTCCATTCCATACGCTTCATATGGATCATCTTGGGCCATTTGTGAGGAGTAAGGATGGAAACTCGCACATACTCACCGTAGTCGATGCTTTCACTAAATATGTTTTTATTAGGACAGTAAAGGACCTTAAATCAAAGACCACAACCAAAACGCTAGACAAAATATGTTGTGACTTCGGAGTCCCATCTAGAATTGTATCTGATCGTGGTTCTTCTTTTACGTCTACTGCATTCCAAACGTTTTGCGAGGGAAACGGCATTAAGCATGTATTAAACGCCGTTGCTTGTCCCAGAGCAAACGGACAGGCCGAAAGATTCAACCAGACCATTCTTAATTCTCTAGCTGCACAGAATTCTTTCGGCCACGAACGCGACTGGGACAAGTGCGTTGGTAAAATTCAATGGGGTATAAATAATACAGTCAATGCAACCACACAGAAATCTGCGACAGAAGCAATGTTTGGCTTAAAAATGCGTGATGAGTTGACTAATAAACTTAACATTACGAACGATACACATACCAACTTAGAATCGGTGCGTCAGAGTATTAGCCATAATATAGAAAAGGAACAAAGTAAAATGAAACTCAGGCACGATAAAAATAGAGTCCCGGCAGCCAAGTACGAAGTAGGTGACTTAGTAAAAATTTCACGAAATAATTTTGACAACCATGGCCAAAGCACAAAACTTCTATCGAAGTTTATCGGGCCGTACAAGATTACCGAAGTCTTGGGGAATGACCGCTATAGGATAACGGATGTCCCAGGTTTTAACAAAAAAGTTAGACCTTATACAACTGTAATTGCCTTTGATAGGATTAAGCCCTGGATTCATGTTAAAAGCCTTAAATTGTATGACAGTGATACGAGTAGCAATACGAGTAACAATGACACTGAATAGAAATTTTACTGATTTGTGTACATACGTTTAGATAATAGTTAAGTCGGTTAGTTGTTAATACTCTATTTTAAGTATCCATAGGTTACGTAGCATAAGTAACAGGGTAACGTACTAAAATTATTTATTGGCTGACCCATTATTTTTGCTCGCTGTTGTGAAATACATGTCCATAATATTATTTTTTTGACACTATTGATATTTAAATTATTAGGTTAAGTGAAAACGTTAAGAAGTATGTCATATAATAAGTACTCGTAGATAAGAATCAGAATAAGTATTAGTAAGCTATGTGCCGAATGTCATGATGCTGTATCACTTATTATGGTTAATTATGTTATTAAATGTTTAATTGTTTACATTAGTTAGAGATGCGCTATACTTCAAGTACCTATCATTTATTATGATTTATTAATATTATAAAGTTTTTAATTGTTTACATTAGAGAGGTGCTATACTTTAAGTTTAACCTACTTGTATATAAAGTATTTAATTGTTTACATTAGAGATGCGCTATATGTATTTTAAGTTTAGTCTACTTGTATTATTAACTTAATGGAACCGTGTGTCAGGAGGCTACACGATGCCGGATGGCCGAATGTCATGATTTCTCATATCAATTGATAATTTAAAAATGATTTGACTAAAAAGATGGCAGCACCGGTATCGTGTTTCCGTTTTCCGGAACGTCTTTATGGCGGAGGGTGGGTATAAAAAGGGACTACACGGTAGAAGGTGGTTGATTCGTGGACAGTTCGTAGAAGTGTTTAGACCTAATAATTTGTAAGTGCAAAGTTATAGTTTAAATAATCCACAGTTATAACTCAGTGGTGAAGTTTCATTTTATTCACTTAATTGTGGTTACCATGCGACGTGTTTACCGAAGACTAATGACGTAATCACCGTGCACAATATTATGATTCATCTTTCCCTTCATACTTGTTGCAGTCTTAGGACCGTCAAAGATTTAAACAATGTTTAGGTTAAAAAAATGTAGATTATTGTTGTAAAAATCGTTCTGAAATAGCATTTAACTACAGAATAACGATATGGATTAAAAAACCGCAAAAGTTGTCTTAGGCGTATTTAAAAAGGGGAATCAGCTTTGTGCAACGATTGTTAAAAAGTTACAAAATTTAAATTTTTATTTTAGGTTACTTTTAATAAATGTTCGAAGTGACGGCCGCCTTCGACTCGCCAGTGTTTAAACTGTTTAAGACTAAGAGAGTACTCGCCCGTGGATGTTCTTCGAAGTAATCGAGAATAGCCTGCTTAACATCCACTGCAAGCCCACTTTGGGCTCT
The DNA here is from genome assembly GCA_948252455.1 of Acleris cristana. NCBI lineage: Eukaryota > Metazoa > Arthropoda > Insecta > Lepidoptera > Tortricidae > Acleris > Acleris cristana. Next base: position 47,262,541 of record OX411771.1, on the reverse strand, counting down.
TCCTTGAGCATGGCGTGGCGTTTCAAAAGTGCCCCACTCGTAAATGTTGCTAGCGATAGACCTTACTGTAGTGTAACACGTAATGGCATGCCGATTAGGAAATCGTTCAGTCCAAATTCTCAAACATGTCCCGATTGTCAAGAAGTATTTTTTTTTGCCGAGACATTTTTTTATCAATAAAATGATTTACTTAACACTTCACTTAACAAGCACTCGCTTCGAAACAAACACGGTACTGACGTCGCTTGCGCATAGTTTTGTGAGGGTAGTATCAAACAATAACAATCGTGACGATAAGCGGCCTACCCCCTTCGTAGCTACAGAAACGAGAGACCATGATTTGTAATGTAGCGAGGATATTGTTTGGAAATTTCATGAAAAAAAAGGATATTTTTTTTGAGCTCAGAATCATGAATATAGTGACCCCTATTGTGGAAGTTGCTGACCAAAAAAACACCCTGTATTTTAATAAACATTACAAGCAACGAAGTGAATCTTATGTAATACTTAAGTATGACTTCCAAAAGAAATGTTCCTAACCAAAATTTAGTAGGGTCTATTAGTTGCCTAATAATTCGTATGATTTTACAAAGTTTCTTAATAACTCATTTTAGGTACATATATTGATACCTTTAGACTCAATTGGCGTAAACGCCATTTTGGCCAAAATGAGTTTTTAATGCAGTTATACTCAATTTTTCATTCTTTATCGATGTGTGTAGTTTAAGTTGAGAAATTCCCAAAAAAAAAGTCGAATACGACCCAGAATTTTTGACCCAAAAAACATGCTTTTTGTAATTTTTTGGGCGTATTTGCTGATTTATTTTATTTTCTACATTTCAAGGTCGTGAATGATATTATTTTTATAGTTAAAGGATGTATAAGGATGTGTGTAAGGATGGGTAAGTCTTACGTGGCTTATACGCCCATATTGCTTCTGCAAAAAAAAATAGGTGGCTTTTACGACCCGATATAAAAGAGCCTAAAATAATGAAATTGAAGGTCGTATTTTATATTATTCGTATAAAATGGATACATCTTGGCCTTTTATAACCTGACAAAATCGAAAGCAGACTCAATATTTAAAGTAAACCCTGTATTTAAGAAAATGGAAGGCTTATACGCCCTAGAACAAAATACTGTTTCTGTGATAGGTTTGGGGTGTAAAAGCCAAGTGGACTATTTTTTAACTGTAATAGGGTGTACCTATAAGAGAAATGTAATGTATTTCCGCGTACGCTCAGGTTGTGCAATAAGCTCCCAGTGGTTGTTTTTCCAAGAGTTTACATTATGGGGCTCTACAAAAAGGAACTAAGGGTTTTTGCAGGGTTGGCGACCTAGAAATGATGGTTCAGTGATGTTAACTTTCATAGGCTACGGTGGCCACCTTCTTTCTAGCGGGCCGTATGCATGTTTGCTATACTTGTGTTAGAGAATAATACCAATATTTTGTACAAAGTAACACATACCTTACATTTAACTTAAGTGTTTATAAATACATATATTATAATATTTTAGGAATATTATTATTCATTTAAATGAATAGGATGTTGAAATAAACAAACGAAATATGAGTAACGTAACAAAAATCTTTATTTCTGTTGATATAATGTTGAAGGTGCAAACAAATGTTGTAGTACTATCAGTTGACACTCATCTGTTACCTCTGTCGATATAAGGTTGAAGGTGCCAACAACTGTTGAAGCACTATCAAACACTGTGACCCTTACCGTAATCACATGTAAATACAAGTGCTCATAAATACAAGTGCTTAACTAATTATTCAATAAATGAAGATTACTTGACTATAATATCATTGAAATAAAGATTTTTGTTACGTTACTCATATTTCGTGTGTTTATTTCAACATCCTATTCATTTAAATGAATAATAATATTCCTAAAATATTATAATATATTATGTATTTATAAACACTTAAGATAAATGTATGGTATGTGTTACTTTGTACAAAATATTGGTATTATTCTCTACCACAAGAATAGTAAACATGCATACGGCCAGCTAGAAAGAAGGTGGCCACCGTAGCCTATGAAAGTTAACATCACTGAACCATCATTTCTAGGTCGCCAACACTGCAAAAACCTTTAGTTCCTTTTTGAAGAGCCCCATATTGTAAACTCTTCGAAAAACAACCGCTGGGAGCTCATTCCACAACCTTAGCGTACGCTGAAATACATAAAATTTCTCTTATACACCCTATTACAGTTAAAAAATAGTCCACCTGACTTTTACACCCCAAACTTATCACAGAAACAGTATTTTTTTGGGGCGTAAGTAACATTTTTAGTATTTTTCTAGGGCGTATAAGCCTTCCATTTTCTTAAATACTGCGTTTACTTTAAATATTACTTAAACATATTCTTTATCTCGATAACTATATTAATTATGTGCAAAATTGACTTTGTAACTCAAAAAACAAAAAAGTTATGACAAAAATATTTTAGAAAAAAATGTTTTTTAGTTCTCCTGAAAAGTTGAGTTTTGGCCGTTTACGCCAATTGAGTCTAAAGGTATCGATATTATTATGGGTTACTAGGTACTATGTGCTCGATTTTTGTTGTAATTTAAAAAAACACTACCAATCAATCGTTGTTTTATTTCATCAATTTCACCTCTTGATAAAATGATTGTTTAAAACTTAATATTGAGGTATAATAGGAGTTATACATTATACACATACCCTTAGATTTCTTCCTTTGTTACCAATGGTTTTCTTTGTTACTGTCCCAACATTTTTACCGTCGTTATTTTCGTTTTATTTCATTAATATTATATAAAAAGAAATAATTCGGCTACTAATAAAACACATGAAAACGCAATTGTAATACAATACACAAAAACTTATTCAGATATGCTTACTTTACATAGAAACATAACTATAAGGGCAATTTTAGGTCAAGGTAACACAGAAAAAAGAATCTGTACCAAATTTTCAAAGATTATTTATAATTTGATAGATTATTTTCACACGATTACATTACTTTTATAGTATTTTTTTATAACGCACCAACATTAAGGGATAAATTGTGCACCTTTTTATGATATTAATCAAAGAAAAAGTAACACAATAAGAACCAATATTCTCCTTACCCTCGATATTTTGCGATTTTTCATCATTTAAACCTATTAAAAAGCTGTCACTTGCACAAAATCTAAAACTTTATGAAATATTCTATCGAATTTCGTTCATAAACTATATGATTAGTGATATTTTGGTTTTTTGTCAATTTTGAAAACTAGTGGCAAAAAAAAAGAGAAACGCTCTACTGTCTTTTTCAATGACATTTTATACTGAAATGCACAATAACTTAATTGTCCATTGCTGTGGCTATTCTAATAAAAGCCACTGAGTGCTTTTACCCTGGACACACAACACAATGGCACTTCATACTCATCTGCTTTGCTTTTCTTTCTGTGAGAGTGTCAGTATGTGTCGCTATTTACATAACCTTTAAATTTGAGCAAGCCTAACAAATATTTTTCATGATGATGAAGGTAGATTTTTACCCGACTGCGTCAGAAAGAGGGTTATTATTAAAAATTAACATGTTAAAGACTTATAAAGTTACAAATACCCGGCGTTTCACGTTTCTGATCTTGCAGAACAAAAATCGTGATTTGCCTCCCGCGTCAGCTAAACAAACGTGTTTTAGGTACCATAATGAGCAAATTCAAATAGTTACATACAGTTTTTTTTGGTACTTATTCAGATTTATTTCCTGAAGTAATATGTATATTATGTAAGTTTTACAGCAAAAAACGCAATATGATTCAAGTTAAATGTATTTGTTTACTTTCTTGATTTGATAGCAATGTCTAATGTCACTTACATTAGTTCTCTATCTATGGTTATCCTGCGCACAGATTATAATGGTATATCCTGCGTGCTCTAAGCAAGGTGCTTGAGCTTGACTGTCTTGTTTCGTGACACCTTAATAAGTTTGAAGAAAATAATATTTAATATTACTAGCAACTTTTTATTTGACACTAATTCATGGATGACGTAAAATCTGACACTAAATCTCGCGTAGCATACTAAGCTCACTGGGGATTTTCTTTGGGTTTTTGACAAGATGGCGTCGCTTTCTTAATTGTTTTTAATATTTTGCATATTTTGTTGTTTAATGGATAGTAATGATGTATTAATATGCAGTAAATTAACATTCAAATGTGCAGTATAACGAAGAATTCAAGTTTGAACACGTTTCACCTTCGGAAGGATTGCTCCAAGAAAATCCCATCTGGTCTTCGTAAAGTTCTACCTACATCGCTCACGGAGGCTAGAGGATCACCGTACAACGTCGAATTATGTTTTTTTTTATACGTATATGTAACTCCTAACCTTGACACTGGCAGAATTGTCCCAATGGACAGAAGCCATTTAATAAAGAATTGAATTGAATTTTCTAAGCTCACAGAGGGTTTATAGTCTTTTTTCTTTTTAAAGATAAAAATGTATTGCTGTTTGTTAGTCTGGCTCAACCAATATGTTTTTTTTTGTTTTCACTTTAATACACGGGTAAGATGAGCTATTATATTAAGTACCAATTTCACCAAACAATGTTAACCACTTAACAGACGATTAGAGCGTTAACAGCTGTCAAAATGTATAACCAACAGTCGATTAACATTGATTAAATTTAACATCGTATGGTGAAATTGGTACTAAGTAACATACATACAGCTAAATGAGGTTTCTAGATAATCTATGCAATACTTGAAACCAGTGTTGCCAGTACTTGCGTCGAGTTTCGGACGATTGGCTATCTGAAATAGGACGGTTTTTGGAAAAAAAGGACGGCTGGAGAAATATCTATTAAAGTTGAATAAAAAAAACATATTATGTAAATGGGCATGAATACGGTTACATTATTAGGTAGGTATATGACTAGACTAGGTACCTAGTTGTTGTTTTCATGTTATGAATGCTGGCAAAAACTTGATCCACCGACCCATGCACTTCAAAAATCATAGATGTAGGAAAGCATAGAGGGAGTATAAAAACGGCTAATACTTTTCGCACCTATTACAAATGCCCTTCGTTAAAAAGAGTCGTCTATATATGACCGCTTTCGATTGAATTTCAAAAGCGTACCACTGTTTAGGCGTGTTCATGTGTGTAACTCTGCATTAGTGTGCGTAAGTTTGCAGTCAGTGATGTGCGGCTTATTATTATAAATTAGGTTGACCTATTAAAGGCCTACAGTATTTTCAATAATAATTGTGATTGATTACCAATTGAAAATTGACCTTATTTCGGAAAGTAAATTGAGAAATTGTGTTTTTTGTCGTGTAATAAAAATAAAGACAGATTTTACAGTTTTTATTTGGAAACAAAATGTTTATCTTTTATAATGATGAATAAGCCTTACAAAAAGTAATTGGAAGACAGTTGACCCTTTTTTGATGCCGGATTGCATTGCAGTTTCTGAAACCACGATGAACCATTTCTGTTAGAGCATCTCCAACCATTCCTGTTTAAAAATGTTTCGAACATAGTCGGTGACTCGGTCGGGGTGTCCTATTCCAATCACGCAGACCGCTCCAAACAGATTTCAGCCATTCCTCTCTGATTGGCGAGGCTTTTGGAAATCTGAAACAATACAATTAATTAATATCAAACATAGTAGGCTCTTTTACCGATCAATAGATAAGTAGGTACGTAAAAAATACATATTAACTTAAAACAGCGATGTTAAAATATTGAACATGAATAACGAAGGATCCAAATATCTACAATAATTATGCCATGCCTATGTCCAAAAGGCACACAACGCAAAAAACCGAACGTTTAGAATAACAAACTTTAAATGTTGTAACTTTCGATATTCAAATACATGCCCAACAAATACTTTCGACATTTAAAACATTGGCCTTTTAACTGTTTGGCATCGCTTTTTAACTCAAAATGTATTCAGTTTTGGATATTCAAACACATACCTACCCATGGACATATTTACTCATGTACTCAATCAAAATATCGAAAGATTACTTGTCGATATATTAATTTTGGAAGCACTATTGCTTACTTCCGAAAGAAAATAAAAAAAAAACCGGTCAAGTGCGAGTCGGACTCGCGCACCGAGGGTTCCGTATGCAATATAATATGGTTGGAAAACGCAATAGTATTTTCTTCATTTTCTTATGTACTTTATTATCTATGCAATAAGTTCCATTTTGACTAGCCTAAATTTCAACACAAATTTTTAACCCTCTGCGACTGATGAAACGTCTATCAGACACCGCCAAAAAAAATCTCTGTTTAGCGTGTTATAGCTCTGTATCGCTCAGTACCTTCTTCTAACGACTCGCGGAATTATACTCGTAAGTTAACCTAATTTAAAAAAATCCTGTTTTTTTTACCTTATTCATGTTAGTTCCATATTTTTATTTGAAAGCCCATTTAAATGTTAATTATAAATTCCAGTTTAAAATTGAAGTAATCATGCTATACATTTTTGCTCGGCGCGCATGTAGGTACCCAGGCTGTATTTTTTTTCAATGATAGCTTCATTAATACGCTTTATATTAATGCATATTAGAAACCTCGAGCTGATTCGTGTTTTTGACTTTTTTGAAGAAAATGAAGCGTCGATACCGAGGAGGGAGTTTTATGAAGAATGGTTAAAGTACAGCAAAAAAGATAAATGAAGGGCTTTATTTTACTACTTTTCATGATTATCGCTCGGACTTCCAAAAAAATTTATGAAAAATGGGCTGAATGTGGAAAAATACAGAACCATTTCGGGACATTATCGCAAAAGGTATTAATTGGCAGAATGGTGAAGACCTTAAATTTACTATACAACTTAAAATAATACAAATTCGAAAATTAGAGCAAATAACGCCCTTTTTATAACGTCATATAAAAACCAGTTTAAGCTGACCTAACATTTCATGGGAAATCAGCGTACAGGGAGATCAAATTATACTGGATATTAAGTTTTTTCGTTAAAAATAGCTTGTTTTTCAACTTTTTATAAATATTGTTATTTCTAGCTTCAATGTGTTGAGTTTTGATCTTATATTTAGCGTCAAATAATATTGTCTACCTAGATCGGGCTCTTGTCGCACTGTACGCCGTTCCTTGCATAAAGACCCTGTTTTTTTGTGATTTGATTAAAAATGTACAGATTTCAGATTTTTCCTATACCTGCAGTAAAAGACGGTGTTACTTGCCAAATTTCATAGTTCTAGGTCAACGGGAAATACCCTATACATTTTTATTCCCGACATAAACGGCCGTATCTTTTTTTTACGTTAATGTAGAAATTTGATTTTTTCCCAGCTTCAAAAGACTGTAGATTTGAGTATATGGTTTAAATTTCAACTCGATACCTCCACGCGTTCCCGAGATAAAGGGTCTTGACAGACGGACAGACAGACGGACGGACGGACGGACGGACGGACAACAAAGTGATCTTATAAGGGTTCCGTTTTTCCCTATTGAGGTACGGAACCCTAAAAATGCGTAAAAAATGCACATTTGCTGCACGTAATGCCTTTGTATTCATTACAAGATGTAATACCATAATAATGTTTCTAGTTATACTTGCAAAACGGCCGCATGATGGCCGAAAATCAACAGATTTATTGTAAAACATCACTCACCTGTGAAAACTTATATTTTAAGCGTCTATTTCTTTGTTCCCCATTCGGGATTTGCACCCACGAAACATACAGGCTATTGCACTTGAACTATATTTTAATATTACACTATTAACTATTCCAATTAATGTATTTTCTGCTTATTATTTTGATATTCCGACTGATGGGCGAACAGACAGCGAACAACAACAGTAATCCGACTAAATTAAGTGACATTTTTTCTTAATACTTTATCCGACTAGCCGCCTATTCTATCCATTCGTCTTTAATTTAGTAGGGTTCACATGTCCGGCATTGACCAATAAGCGTTGGCTCCAAAGCTGTGTTGTACCACAGAATAAGTAATAGTACATTGTACACAGAAGAAAAAGGTAGTACGCTTGAAAGTTGGCTGCACGGAATCTAGTGTTATCATATATATCTATGTTAAAAATATTCTCTTGACCGGTGCGGTTGTAACTGGGGCTCTACTTTGAAATCAGTAATTCGAACTTCAGATCGCCCCGTCAATTTCTTGCGAATTAGTGACGCGTCGAGAGCAAAAGGGATAGCAATAGACGAAGTTCGAATTACGGATTTCAAAGTAGAGCCTCTGTGTGCGTGGAACGTTTAGGCAAGCGATACGGGATCACTGCGTGTGGAACAAGGATGGTTGGCGATATTCGTCAGCGGTCTGAAGTTATCGCATTCACACCCCGCGCCTCTAGTGGCGTTTGGTTTCACTCATCTACTTAGTTGAATTAATTAATGAAATGAAACGCATTTTTGTTATAAATTAAATTATTGTAGCTGGCTATTTGAAAAGGGACTGAAAAAGGACGGAATATATGAACGGACAAAGAAAGGACGTTGCGATGCCTCAAAGGACAAAAATCGTCCCTTTGGGACGTTCTGGCAGAACTGCTTGAAACTGTCTAAGAAGTGTTCTAGATAATGTGAGGATCAGGAATTTTGCTATTAAACAACTGTGTAAAAACTGAACAATTTATAGTTTAAAATTTATTATTAAACACAAAAAGTTACATATAGCGAAGTCAATATGTATATTACTAAATGTTCATTGTTAACACTTACCATTTGGACATTTAGGGTATGGTACCCTTTCCTATTAAAAAATAGGTGTTCATCCACACAAATGCACCCAATTACACAGGGTTGGTAGAAGTTCCGTTAAAACCTAAAATAATTTTGATTGTTACAAAGATTCACAGCTTTTAATGCTTTTAAGGTTTAGCTTAGCCTTAGTCATATTGAATAGTAGGCATATAACTATACTTTCCCTAAGGATAACTTAATGTGTGAATTTGCGAATTTAAATGAGAGCAGTATTTAACTATACAACTTATTGCAAAGGGTTCAACAAATAGGTCCAAGTTTTTTTTATATATACTTTTGTGTTAATTTTCACTTTTAACCACAATAATCATCATCATGTTTTAAAAGGGCTCCGTCAAGTGCTTAGAAACCCCCACCACCCTTTGGTCGGACCCTCCTCGGTCGGTTCCTCTTAACGGGGTGCGTTGTTTTAGCTCGTCGGACAGCCCCTTAAAAGTCCCCTTAACCAAGCGGAGGTGCTGACAAAATAAACCATCGGGCATGGCATGTATCTGCTCCAGATTAGCGCGTGAATAATTTCGTTGTTGGCGCCTCCGAACTTTGTTGTGAGAGGCCGACAAGTCTTAATATTCATTAAATTACTGTGATACTTAACGAAACTTGTCCGTAACGAGCATGTATTCTCTAAATTAATACTGCCAGAGGCCCGTTTCAAATCAAATCAAATTCATTTATTTGTCAGAATACAGTAATACACGGTCTTAGTTATAAAATTTAAGCACTTGTATTCAGCATGCAAGCAAGTGTACAAATATTGTAGATATTCTATTTTCATTTATTTTTTCCAATTTTATAAATTCTAGTCAATAATAATACAAATTCAAACGTCTAAATATTCCTTGACACTGTAAAAACATCTCTCCATTAGCCATTTTGTCAAGTTACGTTTAAACATTTTTCCCGACAACTTTCTTAATTCATCCGGTAAATGATTGAAAACTACAATGCTCATGTTATAGTACATTACTGCAAAGACCAGTAAGTGAGCCTTCCTGGACGAGTATGAGGTGAGGCTTTTATACATACGAGTCCAGGATGGCTCTTAATGGTCGAAGCATGTATAGTGCTTTACTCAAAAATAGAACAAGTAGAATGATTTAAAAAAAAAAATGTTAAAATATTGATGACCACATGTGCACAACCCTCAGGGAGCTAGTCCGACTCTTAGCCGGTCGCTTACCCGGTTTTTTTATTTTTTTTTAACGATTCACAACTCGTCATACCGGCCGAGATGTACTAGGCGCACATAAAACTGAGATGGTGCGGAGCAAGCGATGCTGAAATGAAGAGAAATCGCGCGATGTCTGGTCTGAACGAGATAACGCTTTTGGTTTATGATGCCCTGGTACTTTTGGAGCTGAATGATCAGCTTTTCATGTAGTATAAGTAGCCTTTTTGAAGGCTGTCACAGTCTTTACAGATAGTTCCAAATTCAAATAATATGATATGTTATGGAATTTCCATACTTACTTACTGGACACTTTTTGATTCCAAATTCGAAATTTCTCAACTTTACTGGACACTTTTCCAGTTGTCCAGGAACGTCAACCTACTGGCTCCTTTTTACTGGTGTTATGGCAAGATTACATAGCATTTTTGAGTAAAATATATTTCTTTTGTACATATCCTTGCGACAGGGAGGTTTGTACAAAAGAGACATAATACGTGCTCTTGTCTGCCTTTTAATGACTTGACTCCGTTTCATAAAATATTCTGGGTGGGAGTTGACGAAAACACATACATCTCTTATGTACACGCACGGTAGTGGTAAAATATTAAGTTTTCTAAACAATGGGACACAGCTGTCGTCTAACCGAGCATTACTCATCACCCTTATGCACTTTTTTTGAATTTTAAATACTCTATGAAACTCCACTGAGTTTCCCCACAGAATCAAGCCATAACTTAGTACTGAAGACACATGTCATTACCATGGTAAGCCATTAGCGCCGCTTCTATAGAAACCGTATCTCTTAACCTTTTAAGCGCAAACACAAAACGGTTTAATTTATTACATATTTGATTAATTTGGTCTTTCCAATTGAGGTGCTTGTCAATCATTATGCCCAGAAATGTAATTGAATCTACTGCGTCTATTGTCTCATTTTTATATTTAATTTTAAGAGGTATAGAATTAGAATTATATGAATTATATTGTATTAATTTAGTCTTATCAATATTAATATGCAAATTGTTATTATTCATCCATTTGATAGTGTCAAACAGTCCTTTATTAATATTAAACTCAAATGTATCCATCTTTTCATATTTCACAAAGCTACAAGTTACAATTTACAAGCGGAAGTCTCTTTCTAACTCGTACTGCTAGAAAGAGAGTTCCGCTTGTAATTTGTAACTTGTAGCTTCGTGAAACGGGCCACAGGTATACAAATACAAAGTTTCGTGGTAGGTACTGATCCAAAACGGACCGCTTGTGCGATTCCATCACTAATCCATCACAATGTGTGAGCCAAGACCATTTAGAGAATCGAATCGCCTTTTCTTTCAATTTTTTCGTTTATGTTGGCATTTTATCTATTAATGTCTATGCTTTGCTCTAATTGAAACGTCAATCAATGTACCTACCTAATGAATGACATTGACATCAACTGTCAATGCACAAACAACATAATGAAGTTTAATGAATAGATGAAAGGTAATACAACCCTATAGGATTGGAAGCCCTATCCCAAATCTTGGAGATGCAGTTGAAAAGCCCTATCAAACCGAAATCTAAGGCTATAAGTATAGATTTCATGACGTCTTTCATCGAAACTTCAGGACCGTGGGGATCAGGACCACGCCGTATTTTAAAAGACTCTAAATTTTAACTGATTTTGATCAATTTAGCAACAACTTGGTCCGTATGAGTTGTGACGGATTGTGCTAAAGATTGCTTGTATGAATAGAACAGAGTTAAATAATTCGAATATTTGCTAATTTAATGGGGAAAACGCAAGCATTCCTAATCTGGCAACCCACTGTATATAACAATAATATTATTATTTTATAAAAACATTGATAGATGGACATAGTATATAATATGAGTTAAAGAATAATGTATTTTGGAATTAAAGTCAATCTTTAGATTTTTTTTACTATAATTTAATTTTCATTTGCTATTGTTATACAGTGCTCCTGTAAACGTCCCGATCCCATCTGCCAACATTGTGGAGCTGGAGCGCGCAGGGCTTCGCCTAGAGCTGGACTACTGCATCGCGTCACCGATCCCTAAGTGAACCCTGACACATCTCGATTACCTACAAGTTTATGAGCGCTACGCTCTTTATGTTGTTAAGCTTGTGTTGTGTACAAACGTTAAAACACTTGTTAATTAATTTAATTGTTTAAAAAGTAAATGTTTTTATAACATGAATTGTAGTTAGACGTTTTAGTGCATTATACTAACTTATTGTACGTTTAATAATTAAAGGTAAATAAATTAATAAATGCTGGAATATGTCCTTATATGTTAAATTAGCGTCTCCCAAGCGTATCCTGCGTATCTCGTAGCTGGGATGCGTAAAAATTTTCCCGCAATAATGCATTTACTTTTCTAACGACAATGATTATTCTAACTTAACATGTAACAAACAAAGTTCATTATCCTTTGAATTTGTCCCCTACTCATTTTAGCATCATAGCGGTCATAGTTCTTTTTTTTTATTATTCAACTTCCAGCCGATTCGATCCTTATTTATTAGGTTTTACAACTATAATGTTACCTCATTACAAAATAATTTGTGCAATCCTTTCATCTTTAATTTATTTTACTAACATAACGAAATAAATCGATTTATTTCCTAAATTCTAATTAGAATGATCTGTTTTATTTCATATTATTAATTTCTTTTACTTCACACCTCAGCGCCATCTAGGTTACTCAAAGTGAACCCATTTTTCCGCTAGTCGCTTAGAATTAATCTTTCAAATTTTAATGTCTAATCGTTTAAATACTAAAGTTGTCAATGTTTTCCAGAGAGGGCGCTGTTTTCAGTTTGTTTAGAAAATCTAATGATTAATTTCTAGCTGTCTGATGGCGAAGATTAACCTGAGTTTTTAAAATGGATTTTAAAAAGGACACTACACTCGTGTACCAGTACAAACTCTTGGCGTTAGCCTTGCTTGATCTTTTCTTCGCCGGCGGTGATGGACTGCGTGAACGGAGAGAATATTCGGAGTCTGACCTTAAAACACACTAACGATTAATATTCTTAGTTAATGCGCTGCATGATAATTTAAAAACGATATTTACAAAAACTAAATAATAAATTGTATACTTAAATTTAAAAAAATGTAAATTTAACACTACTTTAAATAGTTAAAATGAAATGAATGGTAGCACGGTCGAACACAAAATTATGTAAGTATAATTTTATTTCGTGTAAGTAATGGCCGGGAATAGCAAGTCGACACTTTTACTTATCACTCTAAAAGAATGTTTGCTAATTTGTGTCTACGATGCTTAACACTTTACATATTTTTTTTTTTTTTAAATTATTTCTAAGATAGTTACAGTACATTTCAAATTATCAAAATTTCGCCAAACTGCGGAACAGTTTGTTGGCGAAGCATGTGCACTCTTATATTAAAAACTGGTACAGTGTAGTTAATATTAGACTAAATCTAAAACGGTACTTTCGAGTAGGTATAACATATTAAAACTTATAAATATAATATAATAGCAACCTTAAATATTTTCTGAGTGGAAGGTGTTTATTAACCAAGATTTCAATTTACGTTTAAAAACGTTCTTATTTTTGCATTCGTCCTCTGAGAAAAGACTGTTGAAAATCCGTGGTATCATATAGCTTCTCGTTCTCTGTCCATAATAATTACAAGCTCTGGGTTCTACAAACTTCTTTCGTGATGCTACTCTTAGACAACGGTGTGTCATAGTGTATGGTTTAAGGAAAATAAAGTTGTCTTTGATCTGAATCTGAACTGGTTTCATTACGCTCTTCGATTTAATTAAAATATTAGAGAATCCCGACATCGCCTAGCATCCTAAACAGCCATCCAATACATGGTGTCAGAAGATTAAATAGGAAAAGAAGAAAGAAGAGAAGAAAAATGCCAAACGAAACCGAAAACACTCGAAATGTGATTCTCGCTAATGGTCTGAAACCATTGAACTTGAGCGTTCAAAATGGCGTCGGCATGGAATGTGCCAACTCGGAGAAATGGAAAAGGTGGAAACAGAAGTTTGAAATATACTGTGATGCTAACGATATTGACAAGATACCTGAAAAGAAACAAATAGCAATACTCCTCAACGCAATCGGAGACGAAGGGCTCGAAATTTACAACTCGTTCAATGTCCAAAGGTCAAGTGAAACACTTAAATCTATCATCGAAAAATTCGACAATAAATTCAATGCTTGCAAAAACACAACGGTCGAGAGGTATAACTTTTTTACAAGATATCAAAAAGATGAAACACTAGATGATTACGTCACCATATTAAATAACCTAGCTGCAAGTTGTAAATTTGAAACACTAAAAGAGTCTATTGTTAAGGACATGTTTATAATTGGTATTAGAAACGAATATATAAAAGAAAAACTATTACAAAATGATAAAATTCAAGAAGTCAACGAAGCCGTCACCATAGCAAAAACAATCGAACTATCAGGAAAGCGATCGAAGCACATAGGGAAAGGAGAAACAAGTCAAACAAGTCAAGTCCAGGCACTGTCAAGTCATATCATCAAAAATCAAAACATAAGAAGAAACACGTCAAGACCAAGGTTCAGAAGCACTTCAAGATCAAGACCAAACCAGTCAGTCAGCAGTCGAGAGCGCAGCAGCGGTCCGGGTTCAGCTAAATTCAACAACGCCACCAACACTGCATGCAGGCGATGTGGGCAAGTTCACAGAGTCAGGTGTCCAGCGCAAGGAAAAATTTGTACTGTATGCAAGAAGCCTAACCATTTTGCACAGTACTGCTATTTTAAAAACAAAAAAGTAAGTGTAGTCTCTAGTCATAATACCTACTCTCAATCAGACAATGCTAAGCAAAGTCATGATCAGTCAGATTTTATCATAGGATCTATTAATAATGAAATTAAGTCTAGTCATAATAATAATAATAATTGGAAAATTGAACTAAAATGTCACAATCATATAATAACATGTCAAATTGACACAGGCGCTGACATAAATGTAATTTCATTAAGTACTATTAAATATTTAGAGAATATAAATGACATTAAAATTCCAATTAGTAATTCGCATAATAAAATTTTTACCTTTTCAGGACAATTAATTGATAATTTAGGTAGTGTCATGTTAACATGTATTTTTGAGAATGGAAGACAAGCTGATATTCAGTTTATGGTCGTTAAATGTGAATGTTCAACTATACTGGGTTGGAAAACATGCGAAGACTGTGGCATTGTCAAAAGGTTATTTGAATTGACAAATCAAGATCAAAGGTCAGTAAAGTCACTTTTAGATACTTACTCTGATACTTTTGAAGGTTTAGGTTGTCTGCCAAATAAGGCACACTTACATATAGATACAAGTGTAACACCTAAGGTATGTCCTGTTCGTAGAATTCCTTATGCCTTACATCAGAAACTTAAAGATGAATTAGACAGAATGGAAAAGTTACAAGTCATTGAAAAAGTAACAATTCCTACAGACTGGGTGAACTCTATAGTCCCTATAGAGAAACCAAATGGTCAATTACGCATATGTCTAGATCCAAGAAGCCTTAATAAAGCTATAAAAAGACCTCATTTTCCCTACTCAACATTAGAAGACTTACGTTCTAAAGTAGCAGTTGCATCAGTATTTTCTAAATTAGATGCTAATTCAGGTTATTGGATGATACAATTAGATGAACAGAGCAGCCAACTCTGTACATTTAACACTCAATTTGGTAGATACAAATTTCTTAGGCTCCCATATGGTATTAACTCCAGTGGCGAAATATTTCATAAAGTAATGACAGATTTATTTGGAGACTTACCAGGAGTACTTATATTTGTGGACGACATCTTAGTATACGGGTCAAACCAAGCCGAGCACAACCAAAGGTTAGAAAATGTTCTTAGAAAAGCCCGTGAAGTCAATTTAAAGTTCAATAAGTCGAAATGTATGTTTGACAAGTCACAAATAACTTATGTAGGTCATGTTTTTAATAAGGACGGTATTTCAGCAGATGCATCAAAGGTAGAAGCTATTATAGATATGCCAAGACCAGAAAATGTGAAAGACTTGCAAAGATTCTTAGGAATGGTGAATTACCTAGGTTCATACATACCAAATTTAGCCCATGAGACTAGTTTACTTAGAAGCCTTCTTAAGAAACAAAACATTTGGCAGTGGACACAAAATCATAATAAAGAATTCATTAGATTAAAAGAACTCATTAGTCAATCACCTGTTCTAGTTCATTATGATGTTAATAAACCAATCAGAATGTCAGTAGATTCATCAAAAAATGCTGTAGGCGCAGTCATATTTCATGAAAAAGATCCTATTGCTTATTCATCAAAGTCTCTAACAAGTACACAACAAAACTATGCACAAATTGAAAAAGAATTATATGCAATTCTTTATGGATGTAAAAAATTCCATCAGTATATCTATGGCAAAACAGTACAGGTAGAAACTGATCATCAACCCTTAGTCACTTTATTTAAGAAACCTCTGTCAGACGTTCCAGCTCGTCTGCAAAGAATGATGATTGCATTACAATCATATGACCTAATAGTTTCATACACAAAAGGTACAGAAATGTATGTGTCTGACACTCTTTCAAGGGCACCCATATTGCATAATACAAGTATAGAAAAATTCGATTTTAATGAATTAGACAGTAACATTGTGTGTCAAGTAAAATTACTAACTTCAAATTTGGCAATAACTCAGAATAAATTACAACAAATTAAAGAGCATGCCAAATCAGATATGACATTACTAAAGTTACAGGAATATTATTTAAAGGGATGGCCCAATACTAAAACTCAATGTGACCCTATAACTTTACCGTCTTGGAATATTCGCGATGAAATTCATGCTATTGATGAAATTGTATTCAAAAATCAGTCAGTAATCATTCCAAAGTCCATGCGTTCAGAAATATTAAATATCTTGCATGAAGGTCATATGGGCATGGAAAAAACAAAAAACCTAGCTCGTGGTTTAGTTTTTTGGCCTAACATATACCATGACATAGAAATGAAAGTTAGACAATGCGAGACATGTATGAAATATAGTCCAAATAAACCAAAAGAAACTTTATTGTCACATGAACAACCTTGTCTACCATGGCAAAGGTTGGCAACTGATTTATTTGATTATAATAACAAAAAATATCTATTGGTAGCAGACTATTATTCAAATTACATAGAAATAGCATATTTGAACACAGATCACAGAAGTCAAACTGTCATTCAACATTTGAAATCTATTTTTGCCAGGCATGGGATCCCATTGCAACTAGTCAGCGATGGAGGTCCACCATACAATTCCCAGGAATTTCATAAATTCTTAAAAGACTGGGATATAGAACACATAATGTCTAGTCCTCACTTCCCAAGATCAAACGGTCTGGCGGAAGTATCTGTCAAAATAGTGAAAAATATATTAAGAAAGTGTCAAGAGTCAGGTACAGATTTTCACTTAGGTTTGTTACAGTATAGAACAACACCTAGAGGAAATTTAAAGTCACCATCAGAATTACTGATGTCAAGAAAGTTAAGAACTAGATTACCCACAAATCTAGATAGTCTAAAACCTAAAGTTGTCAAATTCACTGAACATTCAAAAAATAAGTCTGAAATAATTCAAAAAAGAGAGGCATACTACAATAAAAGTGCTAAGTCCCCAGAGGAGGAGGAAAGAGGCGAGTAGCAGTAGGCGAATCACAGTACCGACGCAAAAACTAAGTGGCGACTTAGTACTGTGGCGAGTAGCAGTAGGCGAATCACAGTACCAACGCAGTGAGATCCATTACTATAGCGCTCGATAGTATTTGGAGATCCCAACACCTCTTCACTTCAATGTTCGTAGCTAGGTCATTGATATGTGAGGCGTCAACACGACGTGTCTGGTTTCGACCTGTGACGCGTTGTGTACATCTTTTGATTCAACTGCTGTTTGTGCGCCTGACAATTGAAAATCAAAATATTAACTGACCACAATTGTCAGGTGTACAAGCAACAGTTTTGCTCAACTTAACTGTGAAATAATCTAGTAAAAAAATTATATGCAAAGAATTAAATATTGAAAAAGTCGAACGCATGCTATCATAACGTATCAACACCGCAAACGTTGTCTTTGGACTTAAATAATGGGTTGCGTCAACGGCTACCATTTAGAGAAATGCGTTATGTTAACGGTATCGTTTTTTGAAATAGTTTTCAAATAAGTGGATTGGGCATTCTGTCCCACTGGAACGAGTTCGGACGAGATTTCAAATAAGTGGATTGGGCATTTTGTCCCACTGGAACGAGTTCGCCCTCGAACGAGTGGAAGTGGGAAAGAATGCCCAATACATAACTACTTACGATAACAGATCAAAGACGATATGGTTTTCAAGGCCTAGAATACCGGCCCTCGTAGGTACTTTATTTAAACATGCAAACTCTTCTTAGACTATAGAAACTAAAGGATCCGAAAAAAACGTGCCAGTTTTTGACGTTTATGTTACATAAAATGGCGGTTATAGTGATGCATGTTTATCGATAAACCAGATTACGCACTGCATAGAGAATGATTTTGACGTTCTAGTAACAGTCATGATTTTAATTACGAATATCTGAATTTCGGTTTAAGGCTTAATATTTTTATTAATAATAATATTAATAAAAATCATTTATTTCGGACAAGATCGTCGTTACATAATAATAATAATAATAGGCAGGCGTCGTAGTTTCATCGGGTTAGTATCGTCTTATCTAAAACGCAGCTGGTCTAAGCAGCAAGTGTTCTAAAACGCAGCTGGTCTAAGTAGCAAGTGGTTTAGAACACAGTTGGTCTTATGTAGCAAGTGGTCTAAGTTCGCAACTGCCCTATTTATTTACTCAATTCCATTCTTATCCGACAAGTTGGCGGAGCTCCGCTCGGCGGGGCTCTTATTTCTGGGCAGTTTACCCTTCGGGCATTAGAAGCTACCTAACAAACCTAAACTACCTACTTTGTGTGTGTCTGTGTTTTGAACTGCACATCTAAAAAAAACCTAAAGATATAAAAAAAAACAAAAGACAAAGGGATATAGCTCAATCAATGTAATTTATACGATGGTCAAACTGAAAGTTCTTAGAATATCAAAAAGTGATTAAACTAGCAAGTTATTAGTTTTATTATATTTTTTGAAAATAGTGTCCATTCACATAAATAAATCGCAGCATCCGATGGAACCACTGAGAAAAGCACTTTGCCCATGCGTCCTTAGGGGTGTCTTCGACGGCCTTGTCAAACGCAGCCACTGCTTTCTCAGCGTCCATAAAACGTAATAAACATAAAGGAGTAAGATCTGGCCTATTTTCAGTCAATGTAGCAGAATTATCTTGAGTGGCATGTGGCTGAAAAGAAAATTACAGAATTATCCTCAATAATATAATTATTATCTGTATGTATGTCCCCTATGGACTCCAAAACGTCTGGACCGATTTTGATGAAGTTTACAGGCAATAATTGGATACCCCTTGCTGGGGTATCCGAAGTGATCCTTTGAATTATGGTAGCGATCGGATATTAATATTATTAATTTAGTCAGGCAGTTGACACTGATATGTCTAAATCACTGTTCACCAAACAGAAAACAAAAAAAAAGTATTGGCAGCAACGCGCTGGGTACTAACTAGTTATTTAATAAAAACTGACGAATAGGCCAAAGTATCCATTGTATCTTATTTATCGATATTTCAATCACGAGCAACCCTATCTGTCAAAAATACTGTTTAATTAAGTACGAACATATCTAAAATAAAACACAATCCTAATAATAATATAATGCATGATTAATCCTGGTCTATACAGGGTTGGGCAGATAAATTATCATAGTTTAAAATAGTCATACAATAAAATAAAAATAAACATATGTCAATATTGAACATGTTTTTATTTTAAGCATACTCTAAATTTACAAAATTAATTCATCAGCTCCAATCGCTCTCCTTTAGCTTGTATAACTTTACGCATTCTACTTGCGTAATTAATTGCAGGTGGCACGCACTACCTTATCGGGTATGTCATCCCATATTTTGACCAACCGATCCTTGAATGAATTAAAATTCATGCCCTGTGTGCTTCTAATCTTGCTAAGCATAAATCCCCATATCGAAAAGTCCAATGCATTCAAGTCTGGAGAAGAAGTGGCAAATCTTGCCAAGGTATAAAATCCATCAAATTTGTTTGACACCAGTCTTGAGTACGTTTAGATTTGTGAGATGGGGTACTGTCTTGTTGAAAGCTATAATAGTCGTTTCCATACAATTTTCGTACATTTTCTAGCATATAACCCTGCAACACATTCTGAATATAGTAGTCTTGATTGATTTTGACTCCCGATCAATGAACAGCAGTGGTAGCTTGCCTCTAGGCGATACTATGACAGCTGACGCACTTTGAAACCGTTGTACGGCTAATCTGTCCACTGGAATGTCCCTGAATGAAGCACCATAAAGACGATCGTTTTGATGATTGTGACTTTCTTTCACCTTTGGAACATCTTTTCATCGGAAAAAAATAATTTCATCGCTCACATGCCAAGCTAGCAAGTTCCTGCTTGACCAGGTTTAGGCCTGATTAGTGAATTTTCCGTTTCTTTAAATCGCTTAATGGCCCGCGATATGATGCTTACATTGATATCTAAATGTTATAGCTTCTTAAATATCTCGCACGGTCGGAATTTTTGCTTGAATAAATTTACAACGATTGTCGCATCCATTGTTAAAAACAATTTAAAAACATAAGATATCAAGCTGAGGTCTAGAAATCATAAAGACGAATAGATTTTCAATGAAAATAAACATAATGTGAAAAAAATGCCGTTATATTTGGGTATTTCTCCACTAATTGGAAAATCGCTGTCCGTCGCTTTTTTGGAATAATATATCTTTAGATTAATGTGAAATAAAAAAGGTCTTCGCGTCAAATAATAACAATATTTTTAAACGTGTCTGATATCATACCAAAAATAATGCGGACTATTTAGTTATCATTATTTGAACATGTGAAAAAACAGTACCCTGGTATATGCCAAACCCAGAATTTGATAAGTATGATAAAATATTACCAATGTGCTAAAATATAACAAGATCTCTCTATTGTGTCTAAGAAGATGAATACCTAAACAATTATAATAAAGTAGTATTTCAATTAATATGTAAGTCATTTTATAAGCACTTTTAATTAAATTTTGTCCCAAGACTACAAAAACAGTCCCTGTCGCCTAATTGTGATAAAAATAAAAATAATAGATGAGATTAACTTTTGTACATACATTGATCTTGGTATGAACGACATTGGAGTTGTGATGCAAAACCATTTTTACTGTTGAATTCACTATTATTTGAAGAGATAGTTGGCAGGGGACTGTTCAAATTTTCCAATTAGTGGAGAATGGCCCATTTAAGTAAAATGACGATACAAAACTAGGACACTTAATCTGCCCAACCCTGTAGTTTAATAATAATATGTGACATACTGAAAACATGAAATATTGTTAAAACTGACCGATATTTCAATAAAAACTTGAAACTTTCCGGTGCAATGTTAAACTTTTTGGATTTCCACTTTTCCTTGCTCCACATCCTATACACTGCATCTCCTCATTATAACAAAAATGTTCCTTATACTTGAGTGTATTTTAATGTTGTAATGTCGTAACGAAACTCCACTTATTTAATAATTTAAGACACAAACACGACGCATTGACAACTCAAGTACTGTCGAACAGTCTTACATAAAATGGCTGCCTGTCAAAGCCCTTGGCCCATTAGGAATGTTTTGGGTTCCGATAAAAGTATAGTGATCCTTTACTAGAATACAATTTAGTTAGAAAGAGTAGAGTATATTTGATACGTATTTTTATGCCCGATCCTTTAGTTTCTTTAATCATTAATGCGAAGTTTAAAATTCAATAGGGAAACTATTTGACGTATCATAAAGTTTTTTTTTAAATTAAGAATAGGGTAAGCCAAAGAAGCCTTATGTTAACTGGCTGACATTGACTGTGAAACACGTGAAACGAAACGCAGTAATGCCAGCAGACAGCAATCGAAAACGTCATTTACGTCATCTGCCTCTGCACTGTCAGTCAGTCATTGTTTTGTTTGAGCTTTTTTCGTATTCGTGTTGATAGGTACTCGGCGACTACAATGGTGTTACTGAAGCCCCAGGCCTCGTCTTCCACCGCCTCGTCGTCTGAAGCCGTTGAGTGTAGTGCAAGTCTGTAGTGACCCGCTTGTTACGAAATCCTCTTCGGCGTCTCCGTGTGTGCTAGTGTTGGAGTCCGCTTGTGCCAACGTCTTCTGTGTGTCCGTCTGTGCAAGTGCTGGACGCCCCTTGAACGCGCAACCCCGTCTACGTCGAGTGTCCATAACGCTTTTGGAGCGCCCCAGGAGCCAGCCTCTCCAACTTACACCAGATTCAGTGGCATTTACCTACTATGTCACCATCTCCTGTGCCTGGCTATTGTAGTGCTGCTGAGGATAATGCTGATGTAAGTACTTACTTCAAGGATGTAATTTATGTAGGTTTCTTAAAGTTAGGTTAGGTTTAATAAAGTTAGGTTATACTTATAAGCTTAGGTTAATTTAAGTTAGGTTCGATTTTCAATTAGGTAGCTTGTTGATTGATTAGGTTAATGTGCTAATTTTTACATACCACACTTCAAGATTTAATTAGTATCAACTCAAAAAAGTTGCTGGTTTTATTTCAAGATCATTGAAGTTATTTTAAAGTTGATTTTGAAATAAAGTTTTATTTTGAGTTAATACTGTTTTAATCTAGGAGTGCTTTACTCTATTCTGATTATTTGTTTGTTTGAAATCCCATAACACGACATGTAACCTTTTACCTACGGGGACTTGAATCACCCAGTTACCGCTCAATACGGGCATGTCTTAAGCCGGATCCGCTGCGCCATGTTATTCGTGTTTTCCTAACATGTTTGCCGCGAGGGATGGATAACATCCCCCGCGTTCGCCTGCGGGGGGGTGGACCTAACATGTTAGGTGTTAGAAAAACACGCATGACATGGCGCAGCGGACCCGGCTTTAACGAGAGGCGATTCGATCAACTATAGTTGACACCCGTACTGCAGTGGTGTTGCCTTACTGGCAACTCTGGTTGACACCCGTAGGTAAAGGGTTAAAATGTTGATGTGTTAGGCTTCTATACAAATAAAAGTAATATACAGGAGTCGCAGGCAACAGCTGGTCTTTCCTTGTGTATTTTGCTGTTTGTATGTAGTTGATTTTTTTAATATCATGGGTTGATTTCAATGTCATTAAAAGAATATTGTATAACAAATAATTTTAGTATTATACTCGAAAATGTAATTGAAGATCAAAATCTGACTGTTCCCATCTTAATTATTTAGTTATTTTAACATTATTTCATAAAATATGAATGAGAACTTGTGTAACCAGTAACATTATGGTAAGTTTTATTGATAAAAATACTGATACTTAAACCAAAATGCAAAAATCACAGCGAATGTGAGCCCATTGAGGTAAAGATATTGGTCTTGAATTAGATTTTCGAGTATAGTAGTAGTATTATTTAGTGAACATTTTATGAAAACGAGATGATAGTCATATTAAAGTAACAGAAATGTATTTCTACCCCGATTCTTTGCGGAGAAGCCTGGAGGTGCGAAGGTAGAGCAGCCCCTGCCTGCTGTAACACAATCAGGCACTCCTAAAGTGCTTGATGGCTTACGCTAGGGCAGAGGGACTGGTCTTACCAAAGTTCCGGAGCAGTTGCTAACCACTTTCTGCCCCGAAGCCTGACTGCTGAGGTCGAAGGTTTGCGTAGGAGGTCTTGAGGCCAGAAAACTAGCGAGGGTCTTGTGTGTAAGCAGCAGAAAGGTCAACGAAGCAAGCCTTCGGGTGAAGCCTGTCACGGGATGACTGGAACAGGATCAGGAACGGGAAGTGGTATGGGTTAGAAATAGCAAGAGTCCAGGGCAGGATTATTTATTAAAAGTCTTCAATTAATTTAAATTATAAAATAAGGCACCTGGGAACGATACAAAAGGGGAAACTTAGAATATATATATATATATAAATAAAATTAGGAATAGATGAAGGGATGGTCTTAGACACAGAACTATATCGAGATAGAAGGAAAGAGTGTATGTACCTCGCGTGCCGAAAAGGGGTACTGAGCGCCCCAATGCTCGCCGCAATGCTCAGTCCGCTCTCGACCGGTTTCCGCGTGTGACGTTCGAATATAAAAACAAAATGCCCTCTTGCTCGATAATCAACTGTCCAAACACCACCAACAAATTTGGAGCTGTAAATCAAGATATTTCCTTTCATCGGTAAGTACTCTTTGCCCTAAAATCTCTGTTATTATTTATAAAACAATTTATTTTGTTGCTCCGTATTAATTTCATATAAACAGTAGCGGGCGACTGTGTCTAATGCTACTTTTTCATTGCGGCTTAAATTTTACGCGCCAGACTTGGCATGCATTGAAAACCAGCAACGAAAATAAAACAATCCAAACTGTCGAGCACTTGCCGAGATGTTCAAGGTTGAATTCTCATTTTTCTGTCAAAAGTAAGGAATAGTGTTGTACCCTGCGATTTTCAATGCCGATTTCTTAGTCGATTAAAATCGAGTTTGAAGACAGAAAAAAATATAATTCTTTTTACAAGCTTTTATTTAACTTGCAATGTATGTATATCTGTATGTAAGTTTGTATGTATGTGCGGGTTAAATCTTGCAAATTAAATTTGACCCACTTCTCGCTAACCGAATGCGCTGAAATTTCGACCACATTTCGATGACAATGCAATATTATGCTACCTAAGAGGTGATCTGATGATGGATTCGGAAGTTGGCGACAGGATCTCCGCTATTCTTAACGTAAACCCACCGTGTTAGAACTCAATAGTTTGGTCTCGATAATCAGATAAAGATTTTGCAAAAAAATGTACAGTCGGCAACAAAAGCTTATTAAGACCTACCTACTATTATGTAGCCGTGTGATGAAGTAGTAGTCAAAATGAAATATGATTACCAAAAGGATAATACTTATAGTTATATCGATAATTAAAAAATATAGTTTCTATATTGCAATTTTGTTTTACTATAGTCCTCTTATAAAAAACAATTGGGTAGACGCAACGGGTCGCGCGTCCTCTTCCGTCGAAGTTTGTTGGCTCACTGACACTTCGCCGTTGTCCGTTCGTTGCGATCTGTGGTTGCGATCGATGACACGATTGGAAACGACTTAAAGAGTCGCGTGACGTCGACGTCGACGCAAAATGTTACACGCTCGGTTCTCATATAAATCGACGAACTCTTTCCTTCTATCTCGATATAGTTCTGTGGTCTTAGATATAAAAGGTATAAACTTAAAATTAGTGTTATAAACAGGGTTAACAGGGTTATTTAGATGAAGGGTTATACTTTATATGATTCACTTCACAGTTTTAAAATAATTATATTATATTGACTTGATTTATAAAAATGTATTATGATTGGAACTTGTTCATAGTTTGGAAGCTTGTGAGCGACTGAACTTATCGTCATACGCAAGCGAAAAATTTAGAATGAACTCAAATTTAGAATTAAAAATAGAAATAGCTAGATAGAAAATGCCAATACGATTTTAGTTGAACAAGGTGTAACACATAGGTGAATACACCTCGTTACAAGCCCACCCCCTTCCTCCCCCTTATGACTAATCACGTGTAAAAGTAATTGTTTTTCTTCTTGTTTCAGTTAGCAGCCATCACACACTTTTTATGGCCTCTGTCACAAACATTCACAACGCAAGAGTAGTCTTTGCCATCTTGCTCAAAAGTGTCTGGTTCCAAATACAGGCACAAGAACCATTATAAAGAAAAAAAAAAAATTCAAAGGAAATTCAAGAAAAAATCGACTTCTTTGGGAACCGCTGATCAGTGTTTACATACATAACCGAACTTATTATGTTAGTGTTGTATTTTATATAGTAAAATGTTAAAAAGTTATATTTTTGTTTAATTTATCCCTGTCTTTAGTGTACTGGTATTGGTTATTGAATTGGTATCAATACAATGTTTATTGTATATTATAAGTATTCTGTTTTATTAAGATATATGATATACCTATACATTGATTCGCTCCGACTAGACTAAATATCATAAAACTAATTTCATTATTCATTAATTCATATTCATATTCAATTTCATTGTTGCTTAAATAGAAAAGAAACACAAATCAAAATGTGTTTGTTGCATTTAAATTCGGAATGCTATTTATTTTAACTTTGAAATCATATTATGTTTATTTTTGATTTGTGGTGCTTCTGTATATAAAGAGCGTTTTGATGTAATTTTCACTAGCGGTAATGTCATGACAGCTAATTTTGTATGTTGTAATTGAATAGTAGACCTATATAGTTATATACCCTAATGTTTATTTGTACTAAACATCAAATGATCTAATATTACTAAAACTAATAATGCTTATTCCTAATGATAAAAAGACCTAATAGTTACAAGTCCTAATGACTTTGAACTAATCATTGTTTGAACAAATACTCTATTAGGTTAATTTTACTTACATAGGTTAGGTTGGGTTAAAGTTGCGATAATTTGAACCCAGGACCGCTAGCTTTGTAGGCAGGGTCACAACCAACTAGGCTAACGCGTCTACTTTAGAGCTCTTAAAGTAAAGAAATGCATGTGATGAATAATTTCACAAAAGATCTTTCAGAACTAAAGTGTGTCTGACAGTAGGTGTAGGTATGAGGAAAAATATTGTGTTTTTTTTATAGTAGGCAGTTTACTATAAAATATGATTTCAGATAATATTTTTCCTCATTGTTCCCTATTCTAAGGGAATAGGTATAATATAACTATGTTTATCTCTTCTGTGCTCAATATAATAGAAAATAAATTAACACATTTAGGCACAAAAGGCAACTGCCAATACTTTTTTATTTGAACACACTCATTTTATCTTTACATCAACTGAAACAGGCGAGTCCCGTGCTACTAACATTCCGTTGTTGCCCACAACTTTTCCTTCCAGTATGTGGTTGCCAGTTGCCACTTCAGACCGTGACTTTCTACTAGGGGTAATATTTATATGGAGCGAATTATTGCGCTATGCTCATGTAAGATTTCTCTAAGCTATTTAACAGACTGTAAAACCGCTATTAATATTAAATCTTTTCGTTCTTCAATATGTACTATATGTACTACTAATGAGATGAATATGAAAATTGTAATGCTGTGTGAAAGGTAGCGGGTTGCAAAGATCACTATCTTATTGATGGTTTAAGAAAATATCAATGCCAAAGTCCTGAAGGTGAGATTAAACAGATGAAAGAGACTAAAACTAAGCACCTAAGGACACTGAGCTCGGCCTAGGTTGGATGTTGCTTTAATAAATAATAAAGTAAGAGATTAAGACTTGATAGGGAAAATATTCTTGTTAATGATGATTTATTTTATAAAGATATATGTAAAAAATAACAATTCTTTAAAACTTTAGGATGGGAAATGGAAAAGACAATATATTATTTAATATTATTTTAAGAATGTTTTATCCTACTCACTTGAATGTTTAACTTTGAATACTTGGGTAGGTTAAAACATTCTTAAAATACAATACCTAACCATTTAAGTAATTGTGATAAGTGAATTAAATGCATGATAAGGGAGAATGATATTTATAACAATTCAATGAACTTAGGTACTTTTACAAAATTATTTTCATAAAATAATTAGCAGAAGCTACCTATTTTATAAGTTGTTTAAAAAACCTCAGAAATCTATGTTACCTAGTTAGACTATAATCTTAAAAATGTTTTTATACCAGACCTAACAGAGATTTCAACTCAGTAAGTATGTCCAGGGATATTATTAGTAAGAGGATTTCGTCTTTGGCAATCATAGAAGATAAATATCTTCTACCCATCTCTCATCAAAACCACATTCGCAGTTGTCCTTAATCCGTATATTCACCAATTCCACTCCCGTTCACGTATGGCCAAGCGTATTATGTCGACATTACATAAGTATGTACTTAATTCCAAGGATAATAAACTTGTCCGCCAAACACCAGCTATTCTGCACGTCACTCGAGACTTGAATTCGGAGTTCTAGTATAGGGTACAGAACCCTCCTACTGCTGCTTTCTTCTGCCCGATGGCTCAATTTTGCCAAGTAAAAGTAGCTATTGTATACAGACCGTCATTAGACGGCGTCGGAGTCCGACGGTCGGACCCAGATTTAGGTGCCGTAATCATGGAGAGTACCTATATTGGATCTGTAATTTGGCGCACCGCGTCTCCGTCTCGCATGTAATGTAATGTAAACAAAACAAACAAATCGAAACTCATAATGCCGGCACCACACTTCGCTATTCGCTATTCGTTATGTAGCTGCGCCGTATTTGTTAAAATATTTGTTATATGCGCGAACAACAAACATGCCCACCACACTTCGTGGCGGTACGGCGAATATGCCAAATATGTGTGTTGTTTGCGCAGCGATATCTACCCTTATCTGTGGTAGGGATGGACGTGTTGACAGGACAGCAGCTTACTGTTAGTACCGAAATTACTTTTTCGTTCGTCCACTCGATTTTCTTATTAATATTAACCCGCTGAACAAACTTCAATCAGATTCAAATACGACGGATAAAACTTGGAAAAATCACGTAGAAACACCACAGAGGGAGCGAATGAATGAGTGAACGAAGTGTGGGCAGACGATGCGCTATTCGACTTATTCGTTTCCTTTGATGTGTGCCAAAAAACCGACAAGTCGACGGATACGCGTATTCGCTATTCGCGCTTATGCGTTATGCGTGCGAATAAAGCAAATATAGACGTTATTCGTCTACCTACCCTCCACACTTCGTCGAATGCAGGCGCATAAGCCGAATAACGAATAGCGAATAGCGAAGTGTGGTGCCGGCATAACATAAAAAACTTCACAAGTGTCAAGACATAACAGACTATGTGATCTGGCAATTTTTGCAATATACCTATACCTACCTAAAACAAACAAAATGAAGTATAATACAAATTCATAAGCTTAATTATTTTTAATTATAATATGTATCCTTTTATTTAGTTAATTATACAAATTGGTATGAAAAAATATAAACAATTTATTTTATACCATTCCGACATCAAGCAATTGTGAACCAGCTTTAAGAAATTCAATCAACTTCACTGTATAATCTATGGCTTCACCGTTCACAGCGCTTTCACCTTAGCTGACATTACTAGCGAATTGAGTGTTAAAGCTAAGGTGAGCGAGCAGAAGAAACGTGTAAGCATAGTATAAATAGACAAGTAGCTCGCCTCCGGCCCTTTAGGAGATTCTGATACCTATTGCCGCTCGGGCGTCAGGGTTGTCCGAACATGTTCTTCAATTTTTGTCACCTACTTGACCATACCTAATTTGATCTATGATTTATAATCATAGTAGTTTTCATAAATTA
Organism: Acleris cristana; assembly: GCA_948252455.1. Taxonomy (NCBI): domain Eukaryota; kingdom Metazoa; phylum Arthropoda; class Insecta; order Lepidoptera; family Tortricidae; genus Acleris; species Acleris cristana. The sequence continues at coordinate 47,233,154 of OX411771.1, read as the reverse complement.
CACAAACCTAAAGTAGGTAAGTATAAATATTGTTAGGTACCCAAGTACCAAATTTAAATAATTTTCCTTACGTACCTACTTTTTGTCTGTTGACCCTTAATAATATGTTTATAAGTATGTGATGTGATTTGTAAATTCCTTTTTGACCTTGATAATGCCGCTTTCGCGCAAGGCGGCTTCCTTTGACTACATACTTGTCTGTTATTGGTGGTTTAGGCTTTGGGTACTAGGCAATGATACATAATTACTTAGGTAGTGAAAAATACATACTTAATATTACTATATAGGTACATATAAAACACCTAAGACTCAGAAACAAATACCTACTCGCACTCATCACACGAATATTTGCCCTGACCGGGAATCGAACCCAGGACCGCTAGCTTCGTAAGCAGTACGTAGTCACTAGGTCACTACCAACTACCTAGGCCATCCACGTCGTCACATGTTAACTGACACGTCACACTCAATAACTTAAATTACCTACTTAATACGTATTTATTTCACCTAAGTAGGTATCTATTCTATAGGAATGCCACAACTAGATCTCATTAATTGAGTAGGTATTTACATTAATCACTTGCAGTTGCAGCTTTTATTAAATCTGGATAGTTGTAAGTACCTACCTAAACTAGTGTTAGGGCACAGTTTAGGCGTTTTGAAACGAAAGAAAATGTCACGCTGACAATAAAATAGATTTAACAAAAGCTGCAAGTGGGCTATAAGCTATAGGTAAATATCAAAAAATAAACAGCATTCTTCACAACACAAACTCTAAATAGGTATGTAGGTACTTAACTTTCCGACTCAAAAGGTTCCGTCTAATCACCATTCCCGCACCTCTGCTTGTAGTTTCGTGTGGGAGGTTCGCCCCGCGCACAGCCGTACGGTCGGCGTAACGCACACGTGCAAGCCGCGCGATGTACCTTTGTTTGAAGACGAGCTACATCTCTATTTATACTATGGTATAAGGCTGCCTAATTGAGAATACACGCGCTAAAATGTGTTTTGTTCGCTTTGACGGGACTACTTAAACTCGCCGGTTGGACATTCACTCCTGCGTTCGCTCACTTTTGCTTTTGAAAGAATCACTACCCAGGTAATCTTTAGTTTGTTTGTCTTGGATAGCCCATTTTTGGGCAAAGGCCTCCTCCATATCCTTCCAAATCTGTTTATATTTGGCCAATCGCGTCCATGTCGCTCCAGCTACTTGCACGATGTCGTCGCTCGAGCGCTTGGGGGTAATTCTGTCAAAAGCAGGAGTGATCGAACGCAGAGGCGATCGCACATCACATCGCCACCACATTGCCTGTCATTTCTGACATTGACAATTGACTTTTGCTGTCATATTAGTAAAATGACGTTTGAAACCTAAGGCTTGTCGCAAATGCCCTAAACTAGCCCTTATTTATATACTTACTAAAGAGTTTTAAAATTACGTATGTAGCATTTTCCGGTACTTTAGTAATAAAATGACCTAATACATAACGATTTTACCGACGGCAGTACCTAATCATGTTTTAATTTCCAACTAATTATTGCGTATTCTACACCGAACACGGTAATAGCGATACTAGCGCTCACAGACGTAAGCGGAACTTTTTGTCCCTACTATCACGCAATTCTTAACTTTCTCAATTCGTTCACTCGTTCGACAATGAGATCACATTAAATGTCAAATTGAAAGGCTCCTATTTTAGAGGTGAGTTGATTTAGGGTGCGTTTTCCCTAAACAGAAGCAAAGGTGAAGAGAGAAATCAACCAATCAGAACCTGCGTTACGTGTTGCTTTCACTCTTTCACTCAGCATTGTTTGAGTGGAAACGTACCCTGACTTCTCAGACGAAAGATGGCCGCCATCTAAAATAATGGCTGTGTAAATGTGAGTGAAGTGAATTTATTGATTTTGCCTATGAGGAAAGTGTGAAAGATGTGTTACAAGTAATGGTGATAAAATAATATTTTTGTGTAAGGGACATAGTTGAGAAATATTATAGCAGGTAATTTTTTTCTTATTTGGGTAATAAACTCATTCATTATTTGACTGAGCTAACCTTAGTAGAGGTTTAAAACAATATAATTTTGTCACGAGTTGGTTTACCGATTGCTTGTTGCTTTCGTACCTAGCCTTTAACTGTTTTGCGAGGCTAATCTAACAAGTTCACAAATTGATGTTTCTACTTTTTTATTAAACGTAATTGTTACGAAAAAAACATACCTGAAGCTTACATTATTTATTTGGTATTTATTTTACCAGTAGGACCATCATCAGATGATCTCCCCCACATGATATTACTGGGTTGTAATTGAATTTGCATTATGCGTCCTTACTAAATTTTATTGTAACAACTCTTCATTCATTCACTTCATTGTTACAATGAATACCTTATTGATAAATACAAGGGTAAATAGGATGACAAGCTATTACATTCCAAATTATGAATCTCATACATACCACACGTCAGAAGAATTAAAATGAACCTATTGCCTGTGAAATCTCTGGTTATTCTTGGTGGTATGGAAATGTATGTTAGTAAGTGGCTGAAATAAAAATATGACAATCTTATACAAATTAATTGTAGTCACAAAATAATCTTTAGGTTTGTTTGTACTCTGGCTACTAGACAACATACGTATTTATATTAATATTATATTTATACTAGCTGTCCGCGCCCGGCGCCGCCCGGGAGTATTTTTTTTCATCCAATACTTAAGAAATATACTTTTTAGTCCTATTCTCAGACCTACTGAATATACAGACAAAATTTCATAAGAATTGGTCAAGCCGTTTCAGAGTAGTTTTGTTACAAACACTGTGACACGATAATTTTATATACTTATTAGAGAGATAGGTATGTACCAAAATGAAAATTAAATATCCAAGACTCAAAATAGGTCATTCATACAATATGTGTTCTTACCGGGAATGGAACCTGGACTGCTAGTTTCATAGGTAAAACACTATTTACAAAATAGTTAGTAGGTATCCGTGTAATTAAGAAATTCCTACACTATATTTAGCCTTAATGTTGAAATAGAAGCCTTCATTCCAAATTACCCATAACTTCACCCGATTTCACTCAAATTTTGGCATACAGTGTGTAAATGGTATACGGGCGTTCCTTTTAACTGTGGTAAGAATAGCCCCTAATGAGCAAATTTAGGCAGCTTTTGTTAAAAGTAAATAAAAAAAATTAACCATACAAAATAATTTAACACGCAATGTATAACAAAAAAAGCAATTAATTAAAAACGCAATTAATGATGTTTCAAAGTTATGACAAATGGAATAAGATGTACATTGCGGGTCGATGGTATGTTCAAAAATTAATAACGGTGTATATGTTAGCGTAATCAAAATTATTCTTTCTGTTTATGATTATTAGAGTCTTAATCTATGTCCATTTTTAATAAATGCCCGTATACCATTTACACACTGTATAAAGACTCACTTGCTACTTTTAAAAACAACTACTTATGTAAATAAAAATATTACACATGGAGGTACCATAGAAGTAGTATGAGGGGTGATCAATAAGTTTTTAGAATCGGTATAAAAAATGGGAGATATGTAAATCATTATATTTTAATTGGAATATGCACACTTTCTATATTTGCAAACATTTATTAAAATAATTTAAATGTTTTATTTTACCTCTATAAAAATATTTTTTTCTTTTGGAGGTCAAATTTTGTACCTTCACTAGATCATCATCAGCATGTGATTTTTATGTAGTGGTTTTTGTTTCATCAGTTTTTTTTCTTTTAAATCCATAATTATATGGCAGAATAATGTTACATAATTCTCCTAGGTTATTTGATAATTGCTAAAAGCTAATATCACAGTATTTATTTGTAGGCCTCAATCATCCCGGAAAAAGCCGAAAAAGCCACCTTACATTTTGGTGACCGAGCTGGAAATAAAAAAGTCCAGTGCAAACAACTTGTTTATCCTTTAAATCATGAGGGCATCAGGACTTTCTCCACACCGCTCCAAATAGGTAATTACAAAACTAACTCTTATTTTTACCGTCTTATAAAGTTATTTATACAGATGTTTTTTGTTTAGCTATCACAGAAAAACAAATTAATAATGTAAATTATTGTTTTCTCTTATTTAACGTTTGTTAGTGCCATGGTATAATCCACATTAAAATAATATTATTATGGTTCATAACAATTCTAAAAACTTATTGATCACATAATTTAATCATTATGATTTTGGTAACAATGCATTTCCCTATAGTCACTAATGATAATACCATGTACAATTATATCATTATAGCGTGGTTAGCAGAATAAGTACACATAAGCAAGCTACAATTTTTTATAAGATTGTATGTTAACTTCATATATAATTTTACTTCATAAATAGCTATTAAATAAGGCCCTCATTTTAAACTGCCATCTTTGCAAAAGTGTAGTATAATTATAGACTTATTAGTTATTAATCATTTCATTAGACAAAATGATCCATAAAATAATCAGATATTGTTAATAAATGCCTCATAAGTATGCCCAGATATCCCATTGATATGAATATATTCTAATAGCTCATAGAACAAGTGCAAGTGATATCGACATCTTCAGTAACTTGTTGCAAGTCTTTAGGACCAAGTAGGGAGCTATCTAATATAATTGAATAATTTGTTACCTAGCTACCTTAATTTAATTGTACAAAGGTTAGTTAGCTTAATAGCGCTAATTAAATTGTATAAATAGTAGGAGTGCTGAATACATTTGCTCCGGTATCGCACACAGAATTAAAATGATTAATTGTTAATTGTGTAATTTTAACAAATAATCAGATATAACTATACTAGAAAATCTAATTTAAGACTCAAACATTGTTGGTGTCGCAAAGCCCAATTGAACATTTCAGATATACCTAGCCAACCTTTTTGCATTGATAATCAAATTGTTGAAAATATTATGTAGACTAACAATTTCAATATCAAAACTTACCTATATAACAATAGGGAATATGCATTCAATGTTTTTTCTACCCGATATTCAAAAACATTAAAATATCTCAAAACAAATATTTTCTGATATAGTGTGTGTTTAATCATTAAATGGCGGGTGTGTGTGTTAAGTGGCGATTTTTTATCAGCTAAAACAAAATGACTGGCCAAATTCGGATTCCTTATACTTAATTTATTCTTGATTCAAACTTTACCAAGTGTTAGTGCGAAGTTCATACATTTGCTACTTGCGACTTAACAGCAAATGTATGAACTTCGCACTTGCACTTGGTAAAAAGAAGAATGTAACTAAGTTTCTTTTCTCGAACCGGTAGTAGCTTCTGACACACACACACACTTTTGGTCTTTTATTTTGTCGAATAGCTAAACACATGTACTATTTAAATTGCTAACGTTGTTTACAACTATTGTTTATTTAGTTTATCGTACCAAATGTTATTAAAACCTGAAGTATTACAAGTGCAATAACAGTTTTGCTACCAAAAATCTTCTATGGTTAAATATTTAACATGGCATCGTGTATTTGTGTAAGCAACTTGAATTAACTTGTTTATTAAAATCGAAGGTTTAAAACTACCAATAAATAAACAGTCTTGTGCGGTCTTTGAAAAGTGGAAATATACTTTTTTATTTTATAGTGGCAACCCACGTTGGTCTTTAATTAGATTTTCGAGTATAATTGTGTTATCATTTCAGAGCAAATTTTTTAAATGTAGACACATGTAAGTAAATGGATATTGGAAGACAATTTCACTCAAATTGAATTATTATAATCCCAAAATTAGCTTTAGTACTAGAGAAACTAAATTCTGATACTCACTCATAAAAATCCACATGCGGTGGTCCCGGGACTGCTAACCTTTTTAGGCAAGGATTTTAAATTATAGCTTAAACAATATTTTGATATTTGATGTTGACATGTCACATACAGACATTATATGTATAGTTACCAGGGTGGATACTGGATCACTCAATGTATGAATACATTTTTTTTTGCTTCAACCGTATTCAGCTACTTAGAAAAAGTTTTTAAACCTACTTTACAATCATAACAATATATAAAATATAAAAGAGGTACAGTCAAGTTCATAAATATGTGTACACATTAGTACCTTGTCACTTTAATTGATGTGACAATTCATATTATGGCAGTTTTAAGATGCCATTAAATAGACAAGGTACTAAAGTGTACAAATATTTATGAACTCGACTGTACATGAATATTTTGTACTGCCCCAAACTCACGGAACTTTAAACAAATGGCCTAATTCCCTATTTTGTAAAAGTTCCGTTAGCTTGATGTAGTACTAAATATTTCTGTATCTCTTTTATATTTTATATATTATTATGGATGTAAGGTAGGTGTAACAAGTTTCTCATATTAGCAAAAGAGGATTAAAGCAAAAAAATACGTTTTCATACCTTAAAGGTTGACTTCCATGGGTAGCGGCTGATGCGACAGACGCGTGCGGCTGACGTGCGCGATTGTAGCGCGCGTCTCGCGACAGTAGTAAGCACTATGAAAAGGGATCCCCTTGGATCGCATAATTTGTTTTAGACTATTATTGTTTCGCATAATTGTTTTGGCATAATTTGTATTGGCATAATAGTACTGTCGCATAATCATACTTTTGCATACTACTTTTTAGGCATATTACGCTATTAGAATAATTTCAGTTGACCTAATTTGTATTAGACTAATACACATTATGCATATTATTGTTTGGGCTAATAATTATTTGTTATATCTGTCATTAACCATAATTTTAGTTTTCTAAACAGTTTCGTTGTTACATATTAGGTAATGTAAAATTAGGTCACGTTAGGTACATTAGGTTGGGTTAGGATAGTATGATATCCAGGTGCGAAGCGCCCAAGCAACCCAGAATAGGAGTTCCGCGAAGCGGACCTCCGTCGACCTCGCCTTAGTTCCTAAATATATAATATAAACACTAAACTAACCTTTTCACGTAGTATTTCTAAGACTTTCGCTATAGCAATTTTATTACTATGTGCCATTTTTGTACATGACTTTTTTTAGGACAATATTGTTATGCATTTTATAATGATGCCAATTTATTATTATGACTTTTTGTATTTATGCTATTTGATGTTAGTCTTCATGACGATTATGCTTTCTGTATTTATGCTTTTTAATTTTATGCGTAAAAAATTATGCGTAAAGATGAGTATGCCCATCGCTAATTCGGCTAAAAGTAATTATGCGTAACAATAATATTACAAATAATAGAGAATGTCAGCCAGTTTAGATTTTTGGCTTATCGTATTCTTCATTAAAAACAAAAAATTGCTTTAAAAAAATCATGTCGATACGTCAAATACTTTTCGAGATATTGAATTTTAAACTTCGTATGCGGCGTTCGAAACTCGGCGGCTAGCGCTCACGGATGATGACGTCATCGTTCAACTGCGGTACGCGCCCTTATATGAACGAGTAAGTTTACAGGGCTATATATTTTTAACCGTAATAAGTAGCCAGTTGAAATTTTCACAGAATACGTGTTATTATAAAATCTATCGTTTAAAACTATAAAATGAACAATAAATCAAATCCCAAGAGGGGTCCCCATACAAGAAGCATGAAAAAAAATCTTTTGTTTTAGTATCTTTATACGGATTGTATTTTTATAATGACTTCTTATTTTGATGCTATTTTAAGCTTAAATTGTGGTCTAATTTTCATTGTTTACGACTAAGTAGCAATCTTGAGTAAAACTTCTACAAATATGTGACAAAACTGATTTTATCAACACGATGGTTTAGGCGGTCACCCATCCTGTTTTAGACTACGCTTGTAGTTGCTTAACTTTGTAAGTCGTAATACTCGTAATTATTTTTACGAATTCGTTTTGATGTTACTATGGTAGTTATGGTTAGGTATCTATTGTTTTGTATTACATACAGTTTAACTAAACAAACTTTCTGTCACTGACCGGCTTTTCTGTTTGTAATGTTTGTCGAGTAAGTTGGTTAAATAAAATTAGAATAATAAATAGGCACTTTTAATTTTGGGTTCACCGTTTTTTACATAAAAATACCAATAAAGTATGTTGATAGCTAAGGTGAAACATGCCAAAAATTAAAAATCAAGTGCGAGACGCGGGACACAGGCGGCCGAGCCTGCAGCGGTAGGTACTGTAGAGTACAAAGATATGTACATTTGTGGCCCTTATTTCAATGGAATAAGGTGAAAAAGTGTATACATATCTTTGCACTCGACTGTACTATTCAACAATATTATGATTCACGCAGTTCGCTATATACGCGGTCTCGTACAGCGTACCCGTAGTTTTAAGTGATCTTACTCGTTTAAAATATCGGAGCCGTAGAAGTCAAGATTGTCCTCTATTGTACCAAAGTGTAACAAAGGGCGTTGGTCCCACAAAAAAAAACCAACACACACTACCTTGAGTGAGGAACCTGGTAGCGCCCGCGCGCGAAATTTGAAATCAATGTAATTAATACACGAAGTATCAGAACTACTACTAGGTCAATCAAAAAATCATGTTTTATAGTTCGTTCTTTTATACGGTAGCGATATTAATTCTACATTACTTAACACGAAATTTGTAAAGAAAGGCCTACCACCAAAGTTAAGCAACCACCGCTTACCTAAACATCGTGTTGATTTAAACTAGGCACTTTTAAACATATTTGTAAGAGATTTACTACAGTTTACTGTTTGGTCGTAAACTATATATGTTAGTATGGAGTTTAGATTATCATTTAAGCTTAATGTGACACCGAAATAAAAAGCTATCATACAAATACAACCCGTATTTCGTCTTCCAAAGTTAAGCAACTACACGCGTAGTCTAAAACAGGATGGGTGACCGCCTAAACCATCGTGTTGATAAAATCAGTTTTGTCACATATTTGCCGAAGTTTTACTTAAGATTGCTATTTAGTCGTAAACAATGAAAATGAGACTACAATTTAAGTTTAAAATAGCATCAAAATAGGAAGCCATTATAAAAATACAATCCGTATAAAAATGCTAAAAATAAAGATTTTTTTTCATGTTTCTTGTATGGGGACCCCTCTTGGGATTTGATTTATTGTTCATTTTATAGTTTTAAACGATAGATTTTATAGTAACACGTATTCTGTGAAAATTTCAACTGGCTACTTATTACGGTTAAAAATATATAGCCCTGTAAACTTACTCGTTCATATAAGGGCGCGTACCGCAGTTGAACGATGACGTCACTCAAGCAAGATGGCGTCCACGCGCTTTAATATTATTGACCCAAATTTCAAACGTTTGTAGAATCAAAACTACTGGGTCTATTTGAATGAAATAAAAAGTATTATGTTTGTTTATTTATAAACATTACTGTTACAAAGTTTCAAGCGATTTGGCGTACCTACTGACATTCTTCATTTTATGCCATCCAATAGGGAACCCTATGAAAACGTATGGCACCGCTTTCTCTTTTCGTGATTTTCGTGATTCTAGTCGCCTGAAAGAAAACAAGTCAAATTGCGAATATCAAACGGGACAAATAGTGAATGTGTCCAATAAAGAATGAGATCAATTTCTAAAGAGGCCAAATAAGAAAAAAAAAACGAACTTAGAACAAGACCAAAGACGATAGCACGAATAACGAATGAGACTAAAAAAGAGATAGACTAACACCGATCATGACCAAAAAATATGAAGACTAATAACGGAATGACCCGGAATAAGAAAAAGACAAACAACGAATATGACCAAAGATGACAAAGACTTCCACCGAAAGTGACGAATGAAGAATGGATGACGAAAGCAGAATTTGACGAATTAAGAACTTGACAAAAAACGAATGGGACGACCCAAGACGATACCGATTATTTATTCCATATTTTTCATACGACAGTCGGCAGGTATTATGTCATAAGTTGTGTTGTCTTGTCTTGCTTGTCTTGTCATGTCATGTCAGAGTAAGTAATTCGAACTTCGTCTATTGCTATCCCTTTTGCTCTCGACGCGTCACTAATTCGCAAGAAAGTGACGGGGCGATCCAAAGTTCGAATTACTGAGGCTCTACTTTAAAATCCGTAATTCGAACTTCGTCTATTGCTATCCCTTTTGCTCTCGACGTGTCACTAATTCGCAAGAAAGTGATGGGGCGATCCAAAGTTCGAATTACTGAGGCTCTACTTTAAAATCCGTAATTCGAACTTCGTCTATTGCTATCCCTTTTGCTCTCGACGTGTCACTAATTCGCAAGAAAGTGATGGGGCGATACGAAGTTCGAATTACTGATTTCAAAGTAGAGCCCCTGATTTCAAAGTAGAGCCCCAGCTTGTGTGACATATGGACACAAGGCAATTTTTCATTTTACGCAATCGTGCAAGCTGTCAACCTTAGTTTAAAAGTATATGTAATTAGTATATTTAAATTAAAATATAGTTCTGTAAAATTATCTTTTTTTATTTTATTAATTTCAATAATTAAGTACACTAAAACACTCAATACGTGAAGCACACCATAGACCCGTTTCATGAAGCTACAAGTTACAAATTACAAGCGGAAGTCTCTTTCTAACTCATTTTTCTAGAAAGAGACTTCCGTTTGTAATTTGTAACTTGTAGGCTTGTAGCTTCATGAAACGGGCTACAGGTTGGTAGAAATTGACTGTCTATGTAAGTTGGTTATAATCTGTGGACTCTGTGGTACGGTCGGCCTTATAAGAAGCTGTAGGTACACTTTAGTGTTTTGTCACTTTAACGTCATGTTTGAACGGCTGCACTAATCTGTCAAAGGCGTTAAAGCGACAAGGTACAAAAGTGTGCAGCTTCTTATAAGGCTGACTGTACTGTGGTTAGTATAGTGAGTGACTAAGTGCCGCACTCAGAGACGTCAATTAAATTTAATGCTTGTTTAGTGACGTGTTGTCTTATTCTATTGCTGTAGTAAAGAAAGTGACAGCATCCACTTTAATCAAGCATTAAATTAAATTGACGTCTCTGAGTGCGGCAGTTAGCAAGAAAGAAAAACTAGAGTGTAATATTTTTTGCAGGACACGTGCAGTCTTAATTTCAAGAATATGCCTGTACAAGCGCCGGCGCGCGCGCTCCCGGGACCTGCCGCGAAGTTTGTATGGAACTATGGTACATTTTTATAGTCGGAAACGTGATAATTGGTTTTTAACACTTTAACTGCCAAGAGCTCTGATTTTCATACAAAATGGACTGGCCTAGCAGGTTGGCGGCAGTTAAAGTGGCTACTGTTTATAAGCAAATAAAAAAAAATACAACTTTCATTGACTTTGGAAACAATGTCCACAAGGCAATAAATGGGGGGTAGAACTTTGTATGGGAGATTAATTATTTTTGAAGTAAGCAACCACCAAGGGTGTCATTTTCTTAGATTACGGTGACGCAGATTTCAAAAATGATAACGAATTTGAAATTCAAAATGGTGGCCTTGATATTTTTTTAAAGTCGTCATGGGTATCATTTTCTTAGATTTTGGGGACGCAGATTTTGAAAATAACATCAAATTTGGAATTCAAGATGGCGGCAATGACTTTTTTTGAAAAAGTGTACATGGGTGTCATTTTCTTAGATTTTGGGGACGCAGATTTCGAAAATGATGTCAATTATAGGTAGAAATTCACGATGTTTTTTTTTAAATTTTTCATATGTATCATTGCCATCGTAATCGCCATTGCCATCGCCATCGTCATCGTCATCGTCATCATTATCATCATCATATCATGTCTTTTACACTTTTGGTCAAAAACATTCAAAGTCTTTTTTCAGTGGTTACCCTCTGCTACACCCTAACCGGCATATCATGTGCGTTGCCGCCCCCCCCCCCCCCCCTTTGCCCCCTTTTTTTTGCTGGACAAAATGAAATATTTTGCTTACCTACTGATTGTTTACCAAAATTTGATTAATTGTGGGTCGCTCAATGCAGCTCAAATATTTAATTTGCTGACCAAAATAATTTAGAGCAGTTCAGTATATTATCATTAATTGCAGACAGATTTATAAATGTTTGCTAACCATAAGTTGCTTACCAACTATATAGCTATTTTCGCTGACCAAATACATTTTTCTTTTCACCAAAATAAGAATATCTTGCTGATCGGTTAAATGATACCCGTTTTAATCTAGGAGTGCTTTACTCTATTCTGATTATTTCTTTGTTTGAAATCCCATAACACGACATTTAAAATGTTGATTTGTTAGGCTTCTATACAAATGAAAGTAATATACAGGAGTCGCAGGCAAGAGCTTGTCTTTCCTTGTGTATTTTATTGTTTGTATGTATTTGTATTTTTTAATGTCATGGGTTGATTTCAATGTCATTAAAAGAATTTTGTATAACAAATAATTTTAGTATTATACTCGAAAATCTTAATTATTTAGTTGTTTAACATTATTTCATAAAAACATGAATTAGAACTTGTGTAACCAGTAACATTAGGGTAAGTTTTATTGATAAAAATACCTATACTTAAACCAAAATGCAATAATCACAGCGAATGTGAGCCCATTACCTAAGGTAAAGATTTTGGTCTTGAATTAGATTTTCGAGTATAGTAGTAGTATTATTTAGTGAACATTTAATGAAAACGAGATGATAGTCATATTAAAGTAACAGACCCAAATGTATTTCTACCCCGATTCTTTGCGGTACTTGTTTGCCCTACCCCTAGATTGTAAATAGAAGCCTGGAGGTGCGAAGGTAGAGCAGCCCCTGCCTGCTGTAACACAATCAGGCACTCCTAAAGTGCTTGATGGGTTACGCTAGGGCAGAGGGACTGGTCTTAACAAAGGTCCGGAGCAGTTGCTAACCACTTTCTGCCCCGAAGCCTGACTGCTGAGGTCGAAGGTTTGCGTAGGAGGTCTTGAGGCCAGAAAACTAGCGAGGGTCTTATGTGTAAGCAGCAGAAAGGCCGACGAAGCAAGCCTTCGGGTGAAGTCACGGGATGACTGGAACAGGATCAGGAACAGGAAGTGGTATGGGTAAGAAATAGCAAGAGTCCAGGGCAGGATTATTCATTAAAAGTCTTCAATTAATTTAAACTATAAAATAAGGCACCTGGAAACAATACAAAAGGGGAAACTTATATATATATATATATATATAAAATTAGGAATAGATGAAGGGATGGTCTTAGATATAAAAGGTATAAACTTACAATTAGTGTTATAAACAGGGTTATTTAGATGAAGGGTTATACTTTATATGATTCACTTCACAGTTTTATAGTACATTGTGCATCAAGGGCGGTAAGAAAGGGATTGCTAACGAGAGACTATTAGAAGCCCGACGCCGTAGGCGGAGGGCTTTTAATGACTCGAGTTGGTAATCCCCTTACTGCCCGTGATACACACAATGTTTTTCATCACATTTGCGAGAAAGTAAAAAAAATAGGGAGAAAAAACAACAATTAAACAAATTAACTCGACTCGCTAAAAGAGTTTGTTAACTATTTTCATCAATTATAGTCTTCAACAGATAATGCTTAAAACTGATAAACTTATAATTATTATACTTATACTATACTGCCAGATAGTATTGATTTTCAAAATGAAATTTGTTTAATTATACAGTAAAATTGGTTTGTAGCCAAGTTTCGTATATAGGATATAAACCTTGGCTGAATTTACACCTCCTTAGTCTGAAATGATGTACGAGTGGATTCTATATTTTAAAACTAAACTCATAACTCCCTAGGTAGTTATAAAAAACCATAACTCATAACTCACTAGGGAGTTATAAAAATACATAACTCCCGCGGGAGCTAAATCGGCTATAACTGTATAGACATCTGCGTGTTATAACACCCTTTCCGAGCAAGTGTGATGAAAAAATAATTATATTATATTGACTTGAATTATAATAGTTATTTATGTGACTGGTGCATAATGAGAGGCATTATACACGAGTGTTTTAATGCCTAATTATGCGTACAGTCGCATACATAACTTTATCTACATACATATCATAAGTTTTCTACAATATGTGAGAAACCTGTATCCGTCGTTACCCTGCATCTTAATGTACCTGCATCTTAATGTTCACATTAAAGTGCAGGTCACTTATACTGTAAAGTGAACATTAAGATTCAACTACAGCGATAACCGATACTTTATTGACATGTTATACTTTAATGTTAACATTACAGTGCAACCACAGATACAGGTAACATAATGTAGGGCATTTGCTTATCGCTTCTGAACATATTATATTGAAATTATGATATGGATGTAGATAAAAATGTATTATGATTGGAACTTGTTCATAGTTTGGAAGCATGTGAGCGACTGAACTTGTCGTCATGCGCAGGCGATCGTAAAATTAAGAATGAACTCAAATTTAGAATTAAAAATAGATATAGCCTGATATAAAATGCCAGAACGATTTTAGTTGAACAAGGTGTAACACATAGGTGAATACACCTCGTTACAAGCCCACCCCCTTCCTCCCCCTTATGACTAATCACATGTAAAAGTAATTGTTTTTCTTCTTGTTTCAGTTAGCAGCCATCACAGACTTTTTATGGCCTCCGTCACAAACATTCACGACGCAAGAGCAGTCTTTGCCGTCTTGCTCTAGTGTCTGGTTCCAAATACAGGTACAAGAACCATTATAAAGAAAAAAATAAAATCCAAAGGAAATTCAAGAAAAAATCGATGGGAACCGCTGATCAGTGTTTACATACATAACCGAACTTATTATGTTAGTGTTGTATTTTATATAGTAAAATGTTAAAAAGTTATACAGTTGTTTAATTTATCTCTGTCTTTAGTGTACTGGTATTGGTAATTGAATTAAATAAAAATACAACAAAATGTTAATATAATTCAATTATCTTATCTTGGATTTAATTCACCAATCACAATTACTTAAATGGTAAGGTATTGTGTTTTAAGAATGTTTTATCCTACCCAAGTATTCATAGTTACTACTGGTTGTGACTGCAGCAATGAGAATAATTGCTGGACCCTTATTCTCGTGACTTCGAGATGATTTTTCATGCGATATGCACTGTCAACTGCGTAAATTTTTTTGACATATCTCGCATGAAAAATCATCTCAAACTCACGAGAATTGGGTCCCTGCAGTCACAACCAGTAACTTTGAATACTTGTGTAGGATAAAACATTCTTAAAACACAATACCTTACCATTTAAGTAATTGTGATTGGTGAATTAAATCCAAGATAAGGGAGAATGATATTTATAACAATTGGGTACTAAGTAAAGTTTTTTGAAGGGGTGTATATTTTTTTTTTCTGATAGTGTTTGGTCTATAAACCAATAATCTACAGTTATTTTATTTTTAAACATTATAGTTCTTCTAAGGTCCGGTTTTATAAAGGTCCGTTAGTAAATATGTCAGATCAAATTTTAGTAACTTCATACAAGTTTTGACATTCCTGACCGAAATTTGATCTAACGGATCTTTATAAAACCCAGCCTAAAATACCTTTTTTTTAAGTCCGTTATGACAGTTCTCTGAGCGTTACGGAACTACAGTGCCCGGCCGTTGGGAAGTCAATCCTGACAGCTGTCATTTCAGTACAATTTATAACCTATTCTTGGGTTTGAGGTTATAAATTGTACTGAAATGACAGCTGTCAGGATTGACTTCCCAACGGCCGGGCACTATATACGCGTTACCTTAGCCTAAATGATAATTAAAAAAAAAACCGTATTATGACAGTACTTTGTCTGTCTGTTGTCAAAATTGTCAAACGAATAAAATAAATAAATAATGGTTTCGCTTTCGTTTGTTTACCTCCGTGTTATTTACCAATTATTTCCTTGAATTTTACGATGACTTCTGGTCAGACCCTTGGATTTGGATATTACCGCATTTCTCGACAACCACCGCAACGCTTTTTTGGACTTGAATTGGAACTACTCTACTCTTGACGGCGTATTTTGGCTGACGATTCTTACTATCCCTGACGACCTCTGCATTAGTTTTTGGACTACGATACAAGTTGTTTGCATCATCTTCATCCTTATATAATGGATACATCAAATATAAGTCCTGCAAACGCTGCTTATGATAGAGTATATTACAAGGATGAAGGAAGATGTTTCGTACCGTCGTGTAAAAAATTTAGAAGAGACCATCCCAATGCCACTTATTCTTGTCCATACCAAAAGGTCTAAAAGCCTAATAAGTGCCTAACCATGGAAAGGAATTGCCCAAAACGACTCTTGTATGTCTGTGAAGAGCATGTCAATGTGATTCAGCAAGTCAGTATGAATTTCAAAAAGTACATAAGGCAGCCAGGATAAAATCCATAGTAAGCACAGCGAATATTAAAGCAGTATCTTTAACCAAATTTTCTTTCATCAAGTGGCTTTGCGACACCAACAATGTTTGAGCCCTCGAGCCCTTCAAACTCAACATCATCAAGCAACAAGGAATATGTGTCTGCAAAGCACAGACATTTTTCTGGACAGCAGCACATAATGAGCCTTATAAAAGAAAAACCCAATATGTATATTGAAGTGCCGAAACAGTATTATTGGGTTATAGATTTTTTGGCAAAGCAACTATGTATAAAAATAAAACAAAATGATACTCTACAAAGAAGACCCATTTTAACTTGAGCAAAGTTACCGTTCAAAAAATATTAAGAGTATGCCGCATCTGGAAAAATACTTGAAAAATATAATTTTTTAACTGCCAGAACCTATAGAAATAAAAAAGACGTTACCTCCAGTATTTAAGGCCAGATATGCAAATGTCCAATGTATTATCGATTGTTTTGAAATTCAAATAGAGACCCCTTCAGACCCTGTAACTCAAGCATGGTGACAATACAAGTACTGTAACACATTAAAATATCTTATAGCTTGCTGCCCAAACGGTTTTATCTGTTTTATTTCAAAAGGCTATGGAGTAAGGATATTAGACAAAGCCATTACAGAATGTAGTGGCTTTGTTGATATTGTTCCTCCAGGGGCTGTGGTATTAGCCGATCGAGGCTTCAACGGGATAGAGATTCTTCTTAAAGACAAACATGTAAAACTCCTTCACCCTCCGAATGTATCATCAACTGAAACGCCAACATAAAAAGAAGTCATTCAAAGCAAAATCATCGCAAGTCTAAGGATACATGTGGAGCGCGTGATATGGAGGGTGAGGGAGTTCACTTTCCTGAAACCTCACTCAGTAATTAATCACATTTATACAAGATACATTGATGAGAGTTTGACCATTGCCTGTGCTCTAGCAAATTTACAGGGTAATATAATAAAAATACAGTTGATATTTAAAAACTTTGTTTTATTTTATTAAAGCACTTCATAACATTAACACTTCTGGCTTTGATTAAAATGGGTTCACTAAGGGCCGCTTGCTAGAAGCAAAAGGATAACCTGGTTTTAGATTTCAATCTAGATTTGACATAATTATAGTTCCATACTTAGTTTGACTAAAACTAGATATTTCCTGCTGGAACAAGTGGCCCTAAGTTAAGAAAGAATGCAGTAGTATAGCTTTTTCAAACCACACACGACACGGCGCCGTACGCCACTTAAAGGTTCGACCCCACCGCTGCTTAAAATACGGCTACGGTACGGAATCGCAGTGACGCATCGTATCCGTACCGTTTTTATCGCATGCCCTCCACACCGCTGCTTTAAAATAAGGTGTCGTTGTGTAAACCACCGTCATGTTCATATTAGGTAAATTTCTGGAATCAGCTTGCACGAACTCGTTTGACGCACTCATTATATCGCCTGGTGTCAGGGCAAAAAAAGTGTAATCCAAAGGCAGAGCAGGGGTCGTCAGGGATAGTAAGAATCGTCAGCCAAAATACTCGCGGGAATCGTCGTCAAGAGTAGATCCAATCCAAGTCCAAAAAAGCGTGGCGGTGGTCGTCGAGAAATGCGATAATATCCAAATTCAAGGGTCTGAGCAGAAGTCGTCGTAAAATTCAAGGAAACAATTAGTAAATAACACGGAGGTAAACAAACGAAAGCCAAACCATTATTAGTTTGTCAATTTTGACAACAGACAACTCAGACAAGGTACTGTCATAATACGTCTTTTTTTAAATTATCATTTAGGCTAAGGTAACGCGTATAGTTCCGTAACGCTCAGAGAACTGTTATAACGGACTTAAAAAAAAGGTATTTTAGAAGAACTATAATGATTAAAAATAAAATAACTGTAGATTATTGGTTTATAGACAAAACACTATCAGAAAAAAATATAATATACACCCCTTCAAAAAGCTTTACTTACCCAATTCAAGGAACTTAGGTACTTTTACAAAAATATTTCATAAAATATTTAGCAGAAGTTATTTTTTAAGTTGTTTAAAAAAACCTCAGAAATCTATGTTACCTGTTAGACTGTCATGTTAAAAATGTTTTTATACCAGAGGCCCGTTTCACGAAGCTACAAGTTACAAATTACAAGCGGAAGTCTCTTTCTAACTCCTTTTGCGAGAAGGAGAGTTCCGCTTGTAATTTGTTACTTGTAGCTTCATGAAACGGGCCTCAGACCTAACAGAGATTTAAACTCAGTAAGTATGTTCAGGGATATTATTAGCAAGAGGATTTCGTCTTAGGCAATCATAGAAGATAAATATCTTCTACCGATCTCTCATCAAAACCACATTCCACCCCCGTTCACGTATAATAAACTTCAAGGATACAATATACCTAAATACAATTCCAAGGATAATAAACTTGTCCGCCAAACTCCAGCTATTCTGCACATCACTCGAGACTTGAATTCGGAGTTCTAGTATAGGGTACAGAACCCTCCTACTTCTGCTTGCTTCTGCCCGATGGCTCAATTTTGCCAAGTAAAAGTAGCTATTGTATACAGAACGTCACTGGGGCTCTACTTTGAAATCAATAATTCGAACTTCGGATCGCCCCGTCACTTTCTTGCGAATTAGAGACGCGTCGAGAGCAAAAGGGATAGCAATAGACGAAGTTCGAATTACGGATTTCAAAGTAGAGCCTCTGGACTGCGTCGGAGTCCGACGGTCGGACCCAGATTTAAGTGCCGTAGTACTTCATGGAGAGCATATGGGATCTTTAATTTGGCGCGCCGCGTCTCTGTCTCGCATGAAATGTAATGTAAACAAAACAAACAAATCGTAAAACCGAACTCATAACATAAAAAACTTCACTACTGTCAAGACATAACAGACTATGTGATCTGGCAATTTTTGCAATATACCTATACCTACCTATAACAAACAAAATGAAGTATAATACAAATGCATAAGCTTAATTATTTTTAAATATAATATGTATCCTTTTACTTAGTTAATTATACAAATTGGTATGGAAAAATATAAACAATTTATTTTATACCATTCCGACATCAAGCAATTGTGAACCAGCTTTAAGAAATTCAATAAACTTCTCTGTATAACCTGTGTTATCTGTGTTATCACACAGATTTACAAAATTCCTATCTGGCAACACTGCATTCGCACGGCGTTCGCCTTATCTGACGTTTGTAGAGAATACCGTGATATAAGTTGAGGTGAACGAACAGACGGACGTATAAGGCTGCCTAATTGAGAATACACGCGCTAAATGTGTTTTGTTCGCTTTGACGGGACTACTTAAATTCGACGCTTGAACGTTCACTCCTGCGTTCGCTCGTCGTCGCTGTTGAAAGAATCACTACCCTTGTCTTCGCGCGGCCACCAGTGCAGGTTAGTGATTCTTTCAAAAGCAAAGGTGAGCGAACATTCTCAATTAGGCAGCCTTATACGTTCGGGAAGCCATGCTGCCAAATTGAATACACGCGCTGAAATGTGTTTTGGTCGCTTTGACAGGACTACATAAACTCGCCGCTGGGACATTCACTTCTGCGTTCGCTCACCTTTGCTTTAGCTAAAGTGAACGTAGGCAAAGGTGAAGAGGCAACAGCTCTCTTCACTTTGCTAACATTTCAATTCAATTCAATTTTTTTGATTTATGGCAATCGGTCGCTATTGGTTGCAACCATTCTTTGCTAACATTGACATTTCACTTTTGCTGACATATTAGTAAGATGACGTTTGACACCTAAGGCTTGTCGCACATGCCCTAAACTAGCCCTTATTTATATACTTACTAAAGAGTTTTAAAATTATGTATGTAGCATTTTACGGTACTTTACGAATAAAATGACCTAATACATAATAATTTTACCGACGGCATTACCGTAATTTTTTTTAAAATTTTTTAAAATTAAAAATTATGTTTTAATTTTCATGTTTTATTCTACGCCGAAAACTTTAATAGCGATACTAGCGCTCACAGACGTAAGCGGAACTATTTGTCCCTACTATTAGAAGAAGAAGAAGACGAAGAAATACATTTATTCACTACACAGAAAACACACAAATAATAATAAAAAAAAAAAAAGAATTTAACATACAGCACGGAGTGTGTGTCCTCGCGGTAGTGAAACGGACACTGGCTCAGCATTATGCTGAGGTGTCAGACACCTACAGCGCTGATTTTCAGCCAGTACCGCCTTAGTGACTCACGGAGCGCTGTGCAAAAATACTATACTATACTATATGCAATATACGCTTAAACATAATAATATACGTGTAAACTACCTATATAATTTAGTGACAGAAGTTAAAAATAATAAAATGTATACATAAAATACTGATATACAGCCTTAATAAAAATATCAAAGAAAAATATGAATAAAAGGTAATTTTAAAACCAGCAGGTTGGCATATTACGAAGTGTGTAAGTGCTGGATGAGGATTAGGATTTTTGGAGCGTCAACAAATAATCCTTAAGCTTGCGCTTGAAGGTGTACCTGCTAGACGCCCCTTGGATAGGAGGAGGGATATCGTTCCAGCACTTGGACGCCGCAAACTTGAAACTTCCTCTGAATGCCGCAGTGCGGTGCACCGGCACGATAGCGACTGCTTTGAACCTTCGTGCACTTTTTGACCATTTAATTTTTTCAAAAAGGTATGGCGGGGTTTCGCGCCTAATCACACCGAACAGCAGGGAGGCGAGGTGGAGGCGCCTGCGTGCAGGCATGTTCAACAGGTTAGCGGCGTTCAAATACGGAGTGATGTGGGAGCGGGGAGGGACGCGGAAACAAAAACGAGCGCATGCGTTTTGCACTCGTTGTATCAACCTCTTTGAACGACCAAATATGCAGCCATCATAGACAACATCACAATAGTTTAATCTAGACAGTATGAGCGATTCACAAAGGTCAACACGCAAATCGACACTTAGGTAATCACGCATATTATATAGAACTTTAAGGCGATAGAAACAATTGCTCACTACTTTAAGTATGTGACTCTCAAAGTGTAACTCGCTGTCCATTAGTAGGCCAAGGTTATTTGCTTCTACCACCCTTTCTATCGGTTTACCCATGACGGCAACATCCCCGGCAGACAGAGCATCAAGAGTATTACGGATTTGAAGTTTTGACCCAAAAACCACATATTTCGACTTGTTAGGATTAAGGACCAAACAGTTCTTTTCCGACCAAGAGGAAATACGATGGAGGTCCGCGTTGATAGCTTCTACTGCGGTGGAAGTGTCCGACGGTGCACTGGAGAAGTAAAGTTGTAAATCGTCCGCATAAAGATGGTACCTACTGTTCTCTATACTGCTGATAATATCAGCACTATACAGAACAAAGAGCAGAGGCCCCAGGATCGAACCCTGCGGTACTCCCCTTGTCACGGGACAAAGAGAGGATCGCAGAGCTCCGCCATCCATCCTACGCAACGCAACTGCCTGTGCACGGTCGGTCAGATAACTGTTAAACCATTTTATCGCCGTTACATCAAATCCGTAATAGGACATCTTAGATAATAGCAAGGGTATGCTAATGCAGTCAAAGGCCCTAGAGAAATCTAAAAGTACCAGTATGGTACTTTTACCAGCATCCCGAGCCTGTAAAATGTTATCGACTACATCGAGTAGTGCAGTAACTGTCGATCGACCCTTGCGAAAACCCGACTGTAGTTCAGGTAGGATACCATTTTTCTCCAGGTATTCAGACAGCTGATCGCAAACTACCCTTTCTATAATCTTCGACGTACAAGGAAGGATACTTATAGGACGGAGGTCGGATAGGTCTAGAGGATTTGGTTTTTTGGGTAACGGGGTCACTTGAGCGATTTTCCAGTCTGTTGGGAAAGTCATAGTCTCAATACTTTTGTTGATAATGTACGTCAGTACGTCTAAGGTCCTCGGAAGAGTCATAAGTAGCATGTCGATAGTAATCGAGTCGAGTCCTTTCGCGGTAGTTTTAATTTTGGTCACAATCTTCGCAACAGTTTCAATAGTCGTAGGTAAAAGAGTAAAAGTTTTGTCACCGTGCCTATCGAATTCGTAAAAAGTCAGGTCAGATATAGTAACAGTCGATTTTCCAGGTGTGTTAAGGAAATGGCGATTCATTAAATCAGGGTCGTCAAAGTGAGTCGGTAGGTCAGTCTGCGTCTGTGAGTCTGGAATAACTGTGCGTTTTAAGTTTCTCCAGAGCTTCTTAGAGTCAATAATGTTGTTGATGTGGAACGCAAAGAAGGCACGTTTTTCACTATGGATGGCCTCAATCACCAGGTGTTTCAGATCTAAGTAATATTGCTTATGAACATCAGACTTAGTTCGCTTGTATTTAGCATGGACATCGTTCCTGAGACGCATCATAAGCTTTACATTAGTCGTGAGCCACGGTTTAAGTGCCTCCTTTACCACTATCGTCGTTTCCGGTGCGTGTCTATCAAACAATTCCAGTAAAAGTACGTTAAAAAGTCGAGTCATGGCGTTCACGTCGTCGAGTAAAATAATTTGATCCCAATTTATGGCGTCAAGGTCATCGTTGAAGTCATTTAAGTTAATGTCTTTAAGAGGTCTGTAAGTAATACGTTTCGGTGTCAGTTTACGTTTTTTAATGTCAAACTCGGCGGTGATGAATGCGTGTCGACCAAGATCTGGAATGTGCTTCACGTCTACAGTCACAACGCGAGCGTCAGTGCAAACCAGGTCTATTGTCGTCTCGCTGTGTTCCGTGAAGTGCGTCGGGTCCGTTACATGTTGAGTCAAGTTAACTGACGTCAGAAATTGCGTTAAGCATTTGAATTTTGTGTCGTTTTTGTCGGAATAATTTATATTAAAGTCACCTAGCAGAATCAAGCGATCATAGTTTACAAAAGAAGAAATCGAGTCAGTTATTGCGTCAAAAAAAGTGTTAACGTCAAGCCATGGAGGACGGTATGCAGTCCCAATAATTCAATGCTTACAATTAATATTTATTCTTAGCCACATTTGTTCTACGAGGGCGGCGGGGGGGTGCGGCAGGGTGCGGGCGGTGAGGCCCCGGCACAGGTAGAATCCCACGCCACCTCCCCGTCCAGCGCGGACGTCGGCTGGCCGAGCGATATGACGTAGTCGGTAATTGGCCACCACGGGGGCGCGTCCTTCCTCGCCAGCGCGCAGCCAGGTCTCATTTATGGCCACAATGTCTGCGTCAGTCTCTGTCATTGTCGCAATCAACTCGTCATGTCCCGTACCAAGGGATCCAGCATTAAATAAACCAACTTTGAAGTGTTTAAAACGAATCATTACAACAATAAACAAAAACAAAGCTATTAGGATCGTAAACGGATAGCTGTATACTAGTAAGTGTAATGCAATAAACCAAAAACAATGTGATAAGTGTGACAATAAGATGAAATAAATGCATATAACATACTTTACGTAAATATAATAAAAACAAGTGAAAGTGAAAGGGGACGAAGGGGGAGAAGTTAATAATGATAAATATTGACGTTTTCCAGGCTGAATCACTAGACGGAACCAAGATAATGTGTCGATCCACTTCCGCGATGACACACCATTGCAAAAACAATAATAATAAACAGGCCGGATTGCTACGGTACGTACACGTCTGTTTGTTTACTACGTGCAAATTAAAATAAAAAGATAGTATACATTTTAAAAAAACTATTACTTCACAACACAGAACAATGCAACAATAAGCCCTAGGGCTTATTTTGAACAGTCTGGGCTGGCTTAAAAATATCCAACTCGGACAAACGGCGCAAACGGTGACTCGGCTGGCCGTCAGCCCGGCGAGCAAAGATCCTGCCGTCGCGGGTCCACACGTAGCGCCAGGCGGCGGCACGCGCGGCCTCGCGGGCCCTCTGGAACAGCTGCCGGTTGGCACTCGTTAGTCGCTCGTTTACATAAAACCTTTGCGGCGCGGCAGCCAGGCCCAGATCCGCTGTGGTGGCGCCGCGACGAACACGGGCGCCCTGCAGCACCTCGTCGCGAACGGCTCGGCGCGCCAGGCGCAGCACTAGAGGCCGCGGCCGGCCCGCCTCTCGCGGCCGTCCCACTCGGTGCACGGACACGATGTCACGCGAGTCTAACTCCACTCCCAGCTTGGCGCAGATCCGCGTTGCCAGGCCGGCCGGGCTCTCCCCGGGCTCCTCTGGCACGTTGGATACCTGCACGTCGTTCGACAGGAGCTCCTGGTCACGTTCATGCAGTTCCAATTGGAGGGCAGCGATGGTTTCCTCCAGCACCTTGGTGGCTGTCGACACGGTACTTTTAGCGACGGTTTGTTCAATGGCGTCGACGCGGCTCTCTAGAGTATTCACCTTGACACTAAAGTCAGCCATGCGCGCCCCGATGTCCCGAAATTCCTGGCGGAACTCCTTCAACTCTTGTCGCACGGCTTGGAGCTCCTCTCTAAACAGTTTAATCTCGCAGCCGAGTCTCAACTGCACGACATTCTCCCCGCTAGGGGACGTAGCCACAGTCGAGAGGAGCTTCGCGGGGGCGGCCTTCGCCGGAATGACAGGCTGAGCGCGGGCGGCCTTCGCCGGAATGACAGGCTGAGCGTGGGCGGGAATTGAAGTGGCGGGCTGAGGTGCAATCTGCCGTGTAGCCGAAGGTTTGGCGGTGGTGGACTGGTCAATCAAGCCCTTCACAGGCGTGTCAGCCTGATTATCCCTCGGCAGGGAACTCGTGCATGTCGGACAGCTCCAGTCGCAAGGCACGGCCGATCCTACAGGTATCCCCACACAGGCACAGTGGTACGAAAAACTGCATTTTGGGCACACCACATTTCCAACACGCTTCGGTGGTTTATTACATGCTGCACAGTTATTCACAAGGGACATTGTTTATTGTTTTTCTTTTTCTTTTGTGGGTACTTATCTGCCCGTGTGTCGTAGCTAAATGTATTTAGCTGCTATTGTTTTATCCACTGAACTTATAAACTCGCGCACAATAAATGTAAATATATAGGCCAATATCAATAATTATATTACACTGTTAGATGAAAGGAGCCAGTTGTTTTATTTTTAAAACTGAATGATGGTCGCTAGTGCGTACGCTGCACAACGTCCGTGACGTCACTCCTATTACGCAATTCTTAACTTTCTCAATTCGTTCACTCGTTCGACAACGAGATCACTTTTGCTTATCATTAGTGTCAAATTGAAAAGCTCCTATTTTAGAGGTGAGTTGGTTTAGGGTCCGGTTTCCCTAAACCGAAGCAAAGGTGAAGAGAGAAATGAACCAATCAGAACCTGCGTTACGTGTCGTTTTCACTCTTTCATTCAGCATTGTTTGAGTGGAAACGTACCCTGACTTTTCAGACGAAAGATGGCCGCCATCTAAAATAATGGCTGTGTAAATGTGAGTGAAGTGAATTTATTGCCCTTACCCATTAGGAAAGTGGTTGTGTTACAAGTGATGGTGGTGAAATATTATTTTTGTACTCGTCGATTATAATCTGTGTATTAAGATTTCACAGAGAATACTGCAACGTCACTCTTTTCATCGTTGTATAGTCTATGTTACTTCCGAAACAACCGAAATAACTTTTTCGATACGCTCTAGACAACTGAAAAAAAAATGAAAATAGAATTTCGTATTTCAATAATATGTGTCCTTGTTTACGGAGACTCGATCCGATACAAAATTGCCAATCTATGGCGTTTCGGAACGTAACAGCGTCGCGTCATCTGTCAAAAATCTACTTAAACTTGCTACTGTATCCAGGGCATAAAAAAATTAAAAATATACGCTTTGTGATTGGCTAGTATTTAGCCAATCACAGCACAGTACCGCAACATTACGGACGCCGGTGGTATGATAGTGCTCGCGATATTTCGTTTTCTTATATACTCGTATTTAGACTTAAATTATTAATTTTAATGAACTCGTACAAAAAGTATTGTTCACAATAGAGTCATAATCAAGCTTTTTAATCTCGTACCTTACTTAGGCCACTCAGCAAGCTTCGTGGCCTAAACACGGTACTCGACTAAAAAGCTCTCTATTATAAGACGATTGTGAAAAATACTATTTTGTGTATTTACGTTTGTTTACAGTTGCTAATGGAAGAAGGGACATAGTTGAGAAATATTATAGCAGGTATTTTTTTTCTTATTTGGGTAATAAACTCATTCATTATTTGACTGACTTAACCTTAGTAAAGGTTTAAAACAATATAGTTTTGTCTTGAGTTGGTTTACCAATTGCTTGTTGCTTTTGTACCTAGCCTGTTTTGCGAGGCTAATCTAACAAGTACACAAATTGATGTTTCTACTTTTTTCTAAAACGTAATTGTTACGAAAAAACCTACCTTTAGGTTACATTAGCTTTAGCTTACATTATTTATTTGGTATTTATTTTACCAATACGACCATCATCAGATGATCTTTCCCACATGTTATTATTGGGTTGTAATTGAATTTGCATTATGCGTACTTACTAAATTTTATTGTAAGAACTCTTCTACTAGAATAAAATGTTATAATGAATACCTTATTGATAAATACAAGGGTAAATAGGGTGACAAGCTATTACATTCCAAATTATGAATCTCATACATACCACACGTCAGAAGAATTAAAATGTACCTATTGCCTGTGAAGTCTCTGGTTATTCTTGGTGGTATGGAAATTTATGTTAATAAGTGACTGAAATAACAATATGACAATCTTATACAAATTGATTGTAGTCACAAAATAATATTTAGGTTTGTTTGTTTGGCTTTGTTTGACTTTGGCTACTAGACAACATTATACGTATTTATATTAATATTATATTTATACTAGCTGTCCGCGCCCGGCGCCGCCCGTGAGTATTTTTTTTTCATCCAAAACTTAAGAAATATTCTTTAAATCCTATTCTCAGACCTACTGAATATACTCACAAAATTTCATTAGCATTTGTCAAGCCGTTTTGGAGGAGTTTTGTTATAAACACTGTGACACGAGAATTTTATTATTAGAGAGATAGGTATGTACCAAAATGAAAATTAAATATCCATGACTCATAATCTTGGTCATTCATCCAATATGTGTTCATCTTACCGGGAATGGAACCTGGACTGCTAGTTTCATAGGTAAAACACTATTTACAAAATAGTTAGTAGATATCCGTGTAATTATGAAATTCCTACACTACATTTAGCCTTAATGTTGAAATAGAAGGCTTCATTCCAAATTACACATCAATTCACTCGATTTCACTCAAATTTTGGCATATAAAGACTCACTTGCTACTTTTAAAAACAATAATGTAAATAAAAATTTAAGAAAAGAAAGAAAAGAAAAGAAAAATACATTCATTCACTACACACATAAAACACACGGAAATAATAAAAATTTAAAAACAGAAAACAGCAATAAAAAAAGAGTAGTGAGTGTGTCTTCGCGGCAGTGAATTGGACACTGGCTCAGCATAATGATGAGGTGTCAAACATCTGCAGCGCTGATTTTCAGCCAGCTCTGTTTGTGACAGACGGACGGTACGTTAAACGAATAAATAGTGTAGGTAATACAAAAATATATATACTACTAAACAAATACGTATAGTTAGTGACTATTTAAAAAAAAAGTGCACCTGCCCGGAAAATTTTGAGTACGCCGAAAAATCATAAATAATTGGTACTAAATTCGTGCGGAAGGATATTACGGGAAATTGTGCACTTTTTGAGATATTCCGTTTTTCTTTATACGCTCCATACAAAATTTTCGTAAAAAAAATATTACTCGGCGGTGTTCCAGCCAAATTGACACATTTTCATTTTTACCTAATTATGAGGAGTAGATTCGATTTCAATTAAAAAAATAGGCACTTAGAAAATTAAGTCCGTATTTCTATGGAGAGGCCATTTTCGTTCCACAGTGCAGCAGCACAAACGCCCTAGGTTTATACCTGCGTACATTACTGGACCACTGCATCCTTTTAAAGAGGTACGACGGGGTCATGTGTTGCACCACACCGAACATAAGGGTCGCCACGTGCATGCGCCTCCGCGCAGCCATGTTTAGCAAGTTAGCGGCGTTCAAATACGGAGTGATGTGGGAGCGGGGAGGGACTCTAAAACAAAAACGAGCACATGCGTTCTGGACTCGTTGTATTAGCCTCTTGGACCGACCAAGTATACGATCATCATAAACGAGATCACAATAGTTTGCTCTAGATAATATAAGTGATTCACACAGGTGGACACGCATATCAACACTGAGGTAATCACGAATATTATAAAGAACCTTGAGACGGTAAAAGCAATTACTCACGACTTTAGCTACGTGGCTCTCAAAGCGCAGCTCGCTGTCCATGAGCAGGCCAAGGTTACTTGCTTCCACCACCCTTTCTATCGGTTCGCCCATGATAGCAATATCCCTGGACGCCAGGCTATCCAAAGTTCTACGGGTTTGATGCTTCGATCCAAATACCAAATATTTGGACTTTTTGGGATTGAAAACTAGGCAATTTCTCTCCGACCAAGAAGCAACACGGTCGAGGTCAGCGTTTATGTTCTCTACGGCGTTGACTGTATCTGAGAACGTGCTAGAAGTGTAAAGTTACAAGTCATCGGCGTAGAGATGGTACTTACTACTCCTTATACTAACAATGTCAGCACTGTACAATATAAAGAGTAGAGGACCCAGGATC
Organism: Acleris cristana; assembly: GCA_948252455.1. NCBI lineage: Eukaryota > Metazoa > Arthropoda > Insecta > Lepidoptera > Tortricidae > Acleris > Acleris cristana. The sequence continues at coordinate 47,204,248 of OX411771.1, read as the reverse complement.
GAACCCTGCGGCACTCCTCTAGTCACAGGACTAAGAGAGGACAGCAAAGCATCGCCTGACGCTTTTCGAAGCCTGACCGCCTGCAGACGACCGGAAAGGTAACTGTCAAACCATCTAAGCGCAGCGACATCAAACCCGTAAAAGGACATCTTAGATAATAGCAAAAGCAAACTAATGCAATCGAAAGCCCTAGAGAAATCTAAAAGAACTAAAATAGAACTTTTGCCAGCATCCCGAGCCTGTAAGATGTTATCGACTACATCGAGCAACGCAGTAGCAGTCGACCGACCCTTACGAAAACCCGACTGTAGTTCAGGTAGGATGCTGTTTTTCTCAAGGTATTTCGACAGTTGATCACAAATTACCCTTTCTATTATCTTAGATGTGCAGGGAAGGATGCTAATAGGACGAAGGTCAGACAGGTTCACTGGGTTCGGTATCTTAGGTAAAGGGGTCACTTGAGCGATTTTCCAGTCAGTCGGGAAAGTCATAGTTAAAATACTCGTGTTGATTATGTGTGTCAGGATGTCAGCAGTCCTCGAAAAAGTCAAATGCATCATGTCAATAGAAATCGAGTCAAGTCCTTTTGCAGTCGTTTTAATTGAGGTTATGATTTTACTGACAGCTATCGAAGTCGTGGGCATAAGAGTAAAAGTCGTGTCTCCATGTATACTAAATTCATAAAATGTCAAGTCAGATATAGTGACCTCTGGTTTCCCAGGTGTATTGAGGAAATAACAGTTTATTGAGTCAGGGTCGTTAAAATGCGTCGGTAGGTTGGGTTGCGAGTGTGGGTCGGGAATAACGGTATAGGTCTTTCCACAGCGTCTTTGTGTCAGTGGCGTTGTTGATATGGTGATCGAAGAAGGCTCGCCTCTCGCTGTGGATAGCTGCAATGACAAGGTGCTTCAAGTCGAGGTAGTACTGTTTATGCGCGTCAGACTTCGTTTGCTTTTACTTACTATGAGCTTCGTTTCTAAGACACATCATAAGCCTCACATTACCAGTCAGCCAAGGCTTGGGAGCCTCCTTCACCACGATCGTCTTCTCAGGTACATGTCTGTCGAAAAGTCCAAGTAAAAGGTCATTAAAGCACCGCACCATGTCGTTAACATCGCCAAGGTGGAGTATTTGGTCCCAGTCAATTGTGTCTAGGTCTTGGTAAAAGTGACAAAAGATGATATCTTTTAGAGGTCGGTACGTAATGGTCGTCGGCGTCGGCTTTCGTTTTTTTATGTCAAGCTCAGTAGTGACGAAAGCATGCGCCCCTAGGTCCGGGATATGCTTCACGTCCACAGTCACAACGCGAGCGTCGGTGCACACAAGGTCTATCATCGTTTCACTGTGGCTCGTGAAGTGAGTCGGGTCGCGTACGTGTTGAGTCAGGTTAACAGTCTCCAAAAAATGTGTCAAACATTTCAATTTAAAGTCATTTCGGTCATAGCAATTTATATTAAAGTCTCCAACTAAAATCAATCGGTCGTAGTGGTTAAACGAAGTTATCGAGTCAGTCAGTGCATCAAAAAACGTGTCAAAATTGAGCCATGGAGGACAGTATGCCGTGCCTACAATTAAGTGTTTGCAGTTAATTGTTACTTTAAGCCACATTTGTTCGACGAGTGCGGCAGGCGGGTGCGGCTGGGAGCGGGCGCTGAGGCCCCGGCGCAAGTACATCCCGACTCCGCCGCCTCTCGCGCGAACCCCGGCCGGGCGCAGCACATGTCTCAGTCGGTAGCCGGGCACAGCGGGCGCGCGCGCATCCTCCCCGGGCCGCAGCTAAGTCTCGTTGATCACAAAAATGTCTGCGTCAGTCTCAATAATAGTCCCAATCAACTCGTCGTGCCCCGTACCGAGGGAACCAGCATTAAATAAACTAACTTTAAAATTGTTACAATGGAACATTACAAGATTTAAGCATATTACAACGATAACAAATGGATGGCTGTATACATGTAAGTAAAGTGAGATTACTCGTAAAGAAAAAATTATAACCTTATAGAGTGAAGTGATTGTTATATACATAGTTAAGTTTATAAATATAATATTGTTCCAGAATGAATAATGTAGCAAGACGTGGGTGAAAGGTCGATTCACTCCCGCGATGACACACCAAAAACAACACAATACAAACAAGAAGGCCACAACAATAAGGCAAGTTTTTCAACTAACAAATATTACTATGATTAACGCGGAACAAGGCAAAACATACAATAAAAATTCATCTCGTTTTAGGACAACATAGAAAGAAAGAAAAACAAACAACTAAGTGACGTTTTGGATCGCTACTACGGGCCCAAAAATATCCAGATCGGACAGGCGACGTAAACGGTGGCTCGGCTTGTCGTCGGCCTGCCGCGTGAAAATCTTGCCGTCGCGAGTCCAAACGTGCCGCCAGGAGGCGGCGCGCGCGGCCTCGCGGGCTCGCTGGAAAAGCCGCCAGTTTTCTGTCGTGAGCCGCTCGTTGACGTAGACCGGTGCACGGAAACCACGTCACGCGCGTCCAGCTCCACTCCAACCACCGAGCAGATACGCTTGGCCAGGCCTGCAGAGCTCTCACCAGGCTCCTCCGGCACGTTGGAGATCTGCACATCATTGGCGAGAAGCTCCTGGTCACGATCACGCAGCTCCATCTGAAGGGTCGCGATGGCTTCCTCCATGTATTGTGTGCTACCGACACGGTGCCATTCGCGACTTGTCGCTCCAAAGCGTCGACGCGCCCATCCAATGCCTCGAGCCTCCCGTTGAACACCGTCAGGCTCGCCCTGATGTCGAGGAACTCCTGCCGGAAGTCCCGGAATTCCTGCTGGACGACCTGCAGCTCGTCTCTAAACAACCGAATCTCGTGACCCAGTGCCGACTGTCCCTCCTCCGCTTCGCCGCCGGGCGAGGGCGCAGGCGAGGTCCGCGCGCCCACGCGCGCTGGTTCCGCGGCAGCCGAGACTGCGGCGGGCTTCGCGGCGGGCTTTACGGCGGCGGACTGGGCAGGGGCGGTCTCGGTAAGGAGACCCTTGACCGGCGTTTCGGCTCGGTTGTCTGTCGGTTGGGACCTTTTGCACGTCGGGCACTTCCAATCTCGAGGAACCGCCGCCGTAGAAACTCCCACACATGCCAGGTGGTACTGGCAGCTGCATTTGTAGCACACGGCACCATCATTGCGCGTCATAAATTTTGCACAGGCCGAGCACTTAAACATTGTTATTGTTTTTAGTTTTATTTTAACGAGGGTAGTTTTCTACACTGCAGTGTCTATTTTCAGAGCTACGTTTAATATAACGCCACCAATTAACACGCGCACAATAAATGTTTGGATTTAGACTATAATAAACAATAATAAATCAATCGGTATAAAAAATGATATGTAAATCATTATATTTTAATTGGAATATGTAGATTTTTTATATTTGCAAACATTTATTTACTCAAAAATGCTATGTAATCTTGCCATAACACTAGTAAAAAGGAGCCAGTAGGTTGACGTTCCTGGACAACTGGAAAAGTGTCCAGTAAAGTTGAGGAATTTCGAATTTGGAATCAAAAAGTGTCCAGTAAGTAAGTATGGAAATTCCATAACATATCATATTATTTGAATTTGGAACTATCTGTAAAGACTGTGACAGCCTTCAAAAAGGCTACTTATACTACATGAAAAGCTGATCATTCAGCTCCGAAAGTACCAGGGCATCATAAACCAAAAGCATTATCTCGTTCAGACCAGACATCGCGCGATTTCTCTTCGTTTCAGCATCGCTTGCTCCGCACCATCTCAGTTTTATGTGCGCCTAGTACATCTCGGCCGGTATGACGAGTTGTGAATCGTTAAAAAAAATTAAAAAAACCAGGTAAGCGACCGGCTAAGAGTCGCACTAGCGCCCTGAGGGTTGTGCACATGTGGTCATCAATATTTTAACTTTTTTTTTTTAAATCATTCTTCTTGTTCTATTTTTTGAGTAAAGTACTATACATGCTTCGACCATTAAGAGCCATCCTGGACTCGTATGTATAAAAGCCCTCGCCTAGCGGCTCGGGATTTTACCTCATACTCGTCCAGGAAGGCTCACTTACTGGTCTTTGCAGTAATGTACTATAACATCATTTAAATGTTTTATTTTGTATCTTAACTAAGTCATCATCAGCTTGTGATTTTTATGTAGTTGTTTTTGAACATTGGTTAATGACAGGTAGTAGTCAAAAGTTATAGCTAAATAACAGGGGGAGCGGTTATCATTTCTGAACTTATTTCGGAGAGCAGCAGCCTTGTGAATTAGATGTCTCTGAAGCGTAATTCCTGCCGGAAATTCGTTAACTTTTTTCATCAGTTTTTTTTAAATCCATAATTATATGGCAGAATAATGTTATATAATTCTCCTAGGTTATTTGATAATTGCTAAAAGCTAATATCACAGTATTTATTCGTAGGCCTTAATAATCCCGGAAAAAGCCACCCTAAATTTTGGTGACCGAGCTGGAAATAAAAAAGTCCAGTGCAAACATAACTTGTTTATCCTTTAAATCATACGGGCATCAGGACTTTTCCACACCGCTCTAAATAATTACAAAACTAACTCTTATTTTTGCCGTCTTGTAATAGTTATTTATGTAACTGGTACATAATGATGCTTCTTAAGGTACGAGCGCCGAGGTTAGAGCGCGAGCTTGCGAGCGCTCTAATTATAGGCACGAGTACCTTAAGAGCTAATTATGTACCGTTGCATACATAACTTTTTCTACAAGCTTAGAATGATAATGACATAAATAAACAATCGCTAACTTTTCTCGTATACTTCACTCGATTTTTCTGCTAACAAATTACTTGTTAGCAAAGTCATTTTCATTATTCCGATTGGCGTTAACAGTTTGTAAATTTTATTGCTAAATGTTTACAAATTTCATGCAGTTTTTAATAGTTAGGTACTAAAACAGTTCTGACAATTTATCATAAAGGTTGGAATGCCAAACACAACGCCAATTTGTTGATATCCATATTGAACGTAACCATGGTAACCAAATAACAAATCGATGGATATTACTCATCTCTTTTTAGTAACTTAATAAAAATGTAATTCTAAACACATATTTAGTCTCAAAATTAATTTTGTTTTTAATATACGCAATTTTAATTGGTGTTAAAATGTTTTTAACGGTTTTTAAACAAATTATTAGGATGTCAAGTGTTAACTAAACGCAAAGACTGATATCCGGAATGACCGTTACCATGGTAATAACAATGCTATAATAAATTGTAGAACTGTTATTACCATGGCAACGCTCATTATACAATTGTTTTTACTCTTCGGTTACGCTATAGGTGGTATTCTGACACCATTAACGATATCAATATTAGCGGTTTATAGTACGCGAGTAGAAAAAATTGTTTATACAGTTGTTTTTGTTTAGCAATCACAGAATAACAAATGAATAATGTAAATTATTCTGCCCTCCTTATGCAAAGTGCAATAACTAGGTTCCAGCTACTTTCGAGAAAAACGCGGTAAAAGATTTTATATTTGTTTTGGTTGTATCTCCGTTATTACGCATGCTATCGTCTTGAAACTTTTACTAGAATATAGGTAACCTTTTGTAGTTTATTACAACGTACCTAATTTTAGTTTATTTGTTTATTAATGCTATAAAAAACAAGCTAATCTACTTATGCTTAGGATTATTTAAAACTAAATGAGATATTTACTAGACATAACCGCAATAAGTAGTCTACTTATTGCATTAATCGTAAGTAAAACAAGTTATTGCAATTATGTGTAGCAAGTATAGTATGTAAGCTGAACCGTATGTTCTAACCATAAGTGCAATAAGTAGTCTACTTATTGCATTTATCGTAAGTAAAACAAGTTATTGCAATTAAGTGTAGCAAGTATAGTATGTAAGCTGAACCGCATGTTTGAACCATAAGTGCAATAATTACCTTACTTATTGCAGTTTTAATTAGTAAAGTTGTTATTGTTTGCGAAATATATGTAGAAAATATAATGCAAATAAAAACAAACTGGTGATAGAAACATATTTATTTCTTTCTTACATCTTAATATCGCATCACAAAAGTCTTCATTTAAAAAATCCTATAAATCTTAACAAACTAAATTATAAGTCTTGAAAACTTTTATAGCAAAAGTATCTTCAAAATCACAATTATTATCAGTCTGACGAAAAAAATACTTAAGTATTTACCTATTAGATAACTCACAATACGGTCATAACAACAAAATTTTCTTCTCAATCACATAATTCTTTGACGAGTAAAGTTTATCTAAATATTGTTTACCTACTAATTTGAGGCACAGCCATGAAACAAAAATATCTTCTAAAGATCTTAGGAGCAAATTTACTATTCTTATAGCTAGTTAGGCACACAATGAGATCAGTTTTACCTACTTATTTGAGGCACAGCCATAAAACAAAATTATTTTCTAAAGATCAATATCTTAGGAGCAAATGTACTATTCTTATAGCTAGTAAGGCACACGATGAGATCAGTTTTTATCAGTCTGACTACAAGAACTGTATAAGTAAAAGATTTAATCCATTTTCGAAGCTTGGGTAGTTTCAGGTACATTTATCCAAAAATGTCTTCTAGTTTCAGGCATCAAGGGCACCAAGGTTGCTATTATTTTTTGTTTCCGTTCACTTGTTATTCCTCTTGGTGAACTCCTAGCTATAGTATTTGGAAAAGTTTTTTTTTTTTATTATTTTCACCTGAAGGAAATCAAGTTCTTTCCAATCACCCACGTGACTATCTTTGTATTTTATAATGAATTCTCCTTTTTGAGCCTTAACTGCCATGATGTCTTTTAAATATACTCTTGTTGCCATATTTTTGATTTTATGCTGAGACGAATGGTCTTCATAAATTGTAAAAATCAGGTACTGTCATTTTTTTTACAATGTTCTTTTTTGAGTTGGACATTATTACGGCATCCACGAAATCATCAAAGTCGTAAACCTTTTTTTTCTTTTTTAAGGACGCTTCCACTTGGTGGTGAAAATGGTCAGCTGACATGAATGTATGGCAGTAGTATATTATTGGGAGTTTCAAAACACATTTTACATGTTTTGTGTTTTGAAACTCCCAAGGCGTTTTTTGATGAAACGCTCATTTCGAGTTGATCGTTTTTTTAAACGCTAAAATAGGTGTTTTGAAACTCCCAATCGGTTTTGAGGTGTTTTGAAACTCCCAAGGCGTTTTTTGACGAAACGCTCATTTCCATTCAGACGTTTTTTTAAACGCTCATTATTTAAGAAGTTCATACGGTTTCAAAAACACATTCTTGTTCTGAAACTCCATATTCACATATAACTACTTAATATCTTGAAGGTGTAGGCGCATTGGGTACAAAGCATTCAAGCTTACAACACGTAGTACTTGATATAACGTTTATTTTTAGAAAATATGAAGTTTGTGAGACAACCTCAAAACTTACAATTGGAAGTCGTTTGTCCAGTTCGCAACGATTGCAATTCACGTCATGGAGAACTTTTACCGAACACAATTCGAAGTATAATTTGTGGTCCTTCTAACTGTGGAAAAACCAATTTAATTGTTGGTCTTTTACTGCATGAACGGGGGCTACGTTTTGAAAACCTTTATGTTTACTCAAAAACTCTTTTCCAACCCATGTATCGATTTTTGGAAACAGTATTAGCGTTAGTTCCCACAGTTAAATTTCAAAAATATCAACAAAATGAAGAAATACTCAGTCCACATGAAGCTAAGATTAACTCAATTATTATATTTGATGATGTTGCATGTGAAAATCAAAACAACATAAGGGATTACTTTGCAATGGGACGTCATAAAAATATTGATAGCTTCTACCTTAATCAAACTTATAGTAAAATTCCTAAACAATTAATAAGAGACAATGCTAACTTAATAATTCTATTTAAACAGGATGATATGAATTTACGTCATGTTTATGATGAACACGTTGGAAGCGATATGTCTTGGTCACAGTTTCGAGAAATGTGTGCTAAAGTATGGAAACTACCATATAATTACTTGGTTATAAATAAAGATTGTAGGCGTAATTCAGGATGTTATAGAATGGGCTTTGACACATTTATCATTATGGATTAACTATAATACGTAATGCAATGTTACGAAACATTTATTGCTTCATAGGAAACCATCATGATCAGACATGAACCTTGAAATGAATGACGAGAAAACTTTGAAAGAAAAAGTAATTAAATCTGTCGAAGCCGTTAAAAAGAAGGTTAGACTGATTCGTAATATGAAAACTGATAATGATATGATGTTGGAATCAGTATTGAAACCAATAACAGATCCGCTTAATGAAATAGCAAAAAATGACGACAGTAATTACATAAACACTTACGATACGAACGTAGATAATAATGTTCCACAATGGAGAAAGTTGGCAAAAAGATTTAAATTTAGTCCTAGTGAAGAGAAGAAGCAAACTATTAATGATCTTACTGTTGTGAGGAACTCTTCTCAATCTAGTCTTTATAATGAAGATGATGGGAATGAGACATCAAACGACGATGAAAGTGATGTAAGTGATGGTGTGGATAGTGAAAATATGATTGATCAGGATTCAGCAAATGATATTTCATTTAAGACATCTGATTCTTATGCATCTCCTCGCGAAGATCCTGCATTTCAAAAGCAATATACCACGAACATAAACATTCCATTTGGTATACGAACGGAACGGGACAAGCTAATGCTAGGAACTTATCCAGTATACACCAGTAACAATAAAATCAAAGTAAATGGTCGTACTTACAATTTAACACCAGGTTTAAACGAATTGCTATATAAGAAAATACCGGATTTAGATATTGTAACTGAGGACGATAAACGTAATTACAAAATCTTATTATTAGAGACTAATGCACATAGAAGAGATTTTAATGCTAATAAACCAATAAAAAGCAACAAAGGTATAAAATATTTACATGTAATAAGACCGCTTTTTAAATTAGCTAAAGAACGAACAGTAAGTGGTGATGGATTACCAACAATGAAAAGAGTTAAAAATAAAGTGTCTTATGTATATTGGGATGACCCAAACGAATTAGTAGATAGATTAAAATTACTTATAGCTTCCCGTGAAGCTGGTAATACAGGATTAGATAATGAAATCATATCTATTATTGAAGAATTGCAAGAAGCGGGATTAGTTAACAATGCTAATATATAAATCAGTTACTGTACTATTATCGTTAGTCGAGGCAGAACTTTTGACGTACAAATATATCATAAAATGAATATAGATAAATTTGGTCATCATCTTCATAAACGCCTGCGTGTATCTGAAGTTTCTGAACTTAAAAATAATGCTTTACTCAGATCAGATGATGGGCATTTCGATTTACAGTCATTGAGATTAAAGGGGCTTGCGCATCCATTGTCGCCTAATGATGCCGTTAATAAGCAGTATGTTGATCAGCTCGTTCAGAACCTTTATGAGAAGAAGTATCTAGATTCTTTGTTTGACACTATAAATTCACAAATTCATCAGCTTGCAAATCAGTTGAAATTGAACTTTTATACAAAAAAGGAAACAGACGACATTTTCACCAAATTAAACGATGGCAAAGCAGCAAGTCGTGAACGAGATACACAGATCAGCTCGAAAAAACTTTAAGCGACGAGCAGTTTTATTAAAAGGAATTGATGATTTGTGGCAAGCGGATTTGATTGACTTACAAAATTTGCATAAGATAAATAGAGGATATAAATACATTTTGGTTGTAATTGACGCCTTTTCAAAGTACGCGTGGTGTATTCCAACAAAATCTAAAACGAAAACAGAAATTAAAAATGCTTTCGAACAAATTATTAAAGCATCTAAACGAGTACCGATAAACTTACAGACAGACTTAGGGAAAGAGTTTTATAATAATGAATTCGATTGCTATGTAAAAAAATTAAAAATAAATCATTATTCTACGTATTCAATTAAAAAAGCATCTATTGTTGAAAGGTTAATAAAAACGCTCAAAACTAAACTTTACAAACATTTTAGTTTAATAGGAAATTATAAATGGGTTGGAAAACCTTTAAATGATATAGTTAAATCCTACAATCAAACTATGCATCGTACAACAAAATTTCAACCAATTGATGTAAATTTTGATAATGAGTCGCAAGTAAAGAAAAACATCCAAAACGTGCAATCCAATCTAGGTAATCAATCAAATAAATTTAACATAGGAGATTGCGTACGCATAAGCAAGTATAAAAGCGCCTTTCATAAAGGTTATACACCGAATTGGTCAACTGAAATATTTACTATTAAACATGTAAATCGCACTCGCCCAGTTACTTACCTTATTGAAGATCAACGAAAAAATACAATACTTGGGTCATTTTACGAACAAGAACTTCAGAAAACGAAATATCCTGATGTTTACCTCATAGAAAAGGTGATCAAAAAGAAGGGGGAAAAATTGTATGTAAAGTGGTTAGGGCTTAATGATAGCGAAAATAGCTGGATTGGTAGAAATGCCATTGTATGAGCATATTTATTAACTTTATTGTATTAAAAATCGTCATTAATATTTTGGATATGAAAGGGAGAGGACTTTTAAACAGTGCTATTAATCACTTACCAATTGAACTACACTTACCCGGCTACAATTATTGTGGACCAGGCACAAAGTTGCATAAACGTTTGCTAAGAGGTGATAAGGGAATTAATGAGCTAGACAACGCATGTATGCAACACGACATAGCCTATGATAAATATTCTAACCTGGCAGATCGTCAACATGCAGATTTAGAACTTTATAAAATGGCTAAACAAAGACTGAAAGCGAATGATGCTGGTAAAGGGGAAAAACTTGCTTCATGGCTAGTTAGCAAACTAATGAAATCTAAAATAAAAATCGGCGCGGGGATAAAAACATTTAAACAGTTTGTATCTAAGATACGTGCTGAATTAAAGAAAAACAAATCTAAAAATAAAGGCACTGCAATTAATCAAGCTTTTGCAGCTGCAATTAAAGTATTCCGTAATAACAATACGAGTAAATTACGAGTTCCTCGTTTAATACCGATCCCAAAAACTGGAGGTATTTTACCACTGATACCTATTTTTGCTGGACTTTCTGCATTAGGATCTTTGGCAGGAGGAGCTGCTGGGATTGCTAAAGCTGTTGGAGATTACAAAGCTGCGAAGAAAAACTTAGCCGAATCAGAACGCCATAACAAAATGATGGAATCTATAGCATTAGGAAAAGGTTTACATATAAAACCGTATAAGAACGGTAAAGGATTGTGTTTAAAAAGTTCAAAAAACTAAATAAAAGGTTACCTAGACGAGCTCTTACAAATATTGATATTTTAAAGTATTCAAAAGATATACCTTATTTTCGCGGTGTTTATATGAGAGATAGTTTGCCAAAACGACCAAAAAGAGTAGAATGTGCAATCATAAATTTAGATAGTTCTGAAAACCGCGGGACTCACTGGGTAGCCTATGTCAAGGACAACAATTACTGTGAATATTTTAATAGTTTTGGTGATCTGAAACCACCGTTAGAATTAATAAATTATTTAAAGAATCATGTTATTTCATACAATTACCTCACTTATCAAAAGTTTAACACTGTAAATTGCGGACATTTATGTTTGAAATATTTAAAACAGTTTTGGAGTAAACGTTTAAATATCTCTGTACAATAAAAACCATATCATTTTCATGATGTCTTTCACTTTGTCTATAACCGGAACCTCTTCTGCCTTGATCACTAATTATTCACCAGCTTTTCAACTCGATGGTGAATATGAATGTGGGTTGCTGTACATGTCAACTTTTAACTCGATACCGAATATAGATTACAGAAATAATACATTTTATTATGGTAAAAATGAAGAAGTAGAAATTCCAGAGGGGTCATATGAACTTCAAGACCTTGATGATTACCTTAAACGACACCTGCAAGGATGTACATTTTCACTGACATGTAACAATAACACATTGAAGACGTCTATATTGTGTTCTAAAAACATCTACTTCAATAAAGAAAATTCGATTGGAAAGTTGTTAGGTTTTGGAGAAGAAACTATTCAAGCTAATATATTAACAGATTCCCCTTTTCCTGTTTCCATTCTATCAACAACTATAGTGCGGGTTGAATGTGACATAGTGAGTGGATCATTTGTTAACGGTAAACCGAGCCATATAATTCACGAGTTTGTACCTAATGTTCCACCTGGTTATCGAATTATAGAAATACCTAAAAACGTAATCTACTTTCCTGTTACACAAAACAGCTTAAGCTCTCTCAAAATAAGAATATTGGATGTAAACGATAATTTAGTTAATTTGCGAGGTGAAGAGATTCAAATTTATTTACATCTTCGAAAAAAATGATAAATTTCAATAAAAGTGTAGTCTCGCGCGACAAACGTACTAGTACTCATTGTACTATCAAGAAAAGAAGACCTAAAGAACCAATTACAAAGCTAACAGAAGAAAATAAACAATTTTTAAAAAACATTGGATTGTTAAAATGAGTATATTAAATTTAACAGATTCTTTAAGCTTTGATAACACGATTGAAAGTTTTGAATATCATTCATATAAACCATACATAACAAGTTTTAATTTGAACGATGAAATTCGTATACCTATTAACCAACAAGATCTTTACGTATTGCCATCGGCGAGTACTCTCTATGTAGAAGGCGATGTTGCAGTATTCAATAGAGAGACAAAGACGCCGGTGAACAGTGTACAATTTACGAATAACCCTATACTTCACTTGTTTCAAGATATTCGATATGAACTGAACGGGATCGAAATAGATAAAATTAAAAACGCTGGAGTTACAACAACGATGAAATCTCTTGTATCCATGAATGAAATCGAATCGTCTATGTCACAGTTATGGGGATGGAATGTTAATGGTACTAAAATTACACATGGATCATTTTCTGTATCTATTCCTTTAGATAAGATTCTTGGTTTCGCAGAGGATTATAAGAAAATAATTATTAACTGTAGGCATGAACTTATTCTTCTACGATCCAATAGTAATATAAATAGTGTTAAATTGAACACCAATGAATACATAGATAACATTACTATATCTAAAATAGTATGGCGTATGCCACATATTAAAGTTTCTGATAGGGAAAGATTAAATTTACTCAAATGCTTAGAAAAAGATCGCGCTATTCAAATGGCATTTAGGAACTGGGATCTTTATGAGTATCCACTTTTACCTAAAACATCAAAACATTCTTGGTCAATCAAAACTTCATCTCAAATTGAAAAACCGCGATTCGTTATAATTGGATTGAAAACGGATAGAAAGAATATGGCTAACAAAGATATAACACGGTTTGATCACTGTCATTTGAGAGACGTCAAAGTTTTTTTAAATTCAAACTATTTTCCGTATGAAAGTTTAAATGTTAGTTTTGCAGCTGAAAAGTATGCTTTATTATACGAACAGTACGCTAAATTCCAGCAGTCTTATTATAACCGTGGTCAAACACCATTGTTGAGTCCGCAAGAATTTAAAGAGAAAGCTGCTCTGTTTGTAATCGATTGTTCCCGTCAAAACGAAACCTTAAAAACAGGCGCCATAGACGTACGAGTAGAATTAGAGTGTGAACAGGATATACCTGATAATACTGCAGCGTACTGTTTAATTCTGAATGATAGTATTGTAGAATACAAACCGTTAAGCAACATTACACGAAAAATATCATGAATTCAGATTGTTTGTTCGTGGATCTTCAGGGATTTAAATCGTATAAGAATGAATTTATTATTAAGGAATTTGCATACAGTACAAATGAATACACACAGGTATTTTCAATAAAACCTCCATATAAGTTTTCGACGTTAATGGAAAGCGAAAAAAGACAAGTAAGATGGATAGAGAAAAACCTAGGTATTTCATGGCATGAGGGCTTTGTTGATTATAGAGAATTTAAAAGAATGATACGCTGTTTTTTGGAAAACAAGAAAATATATGTAAAAGGGTTAGAAAAAGTTAAATGGATTAAAGATTTGTGTAGTAACTGTACCGTAATTGACTTGGGTTGTAACGGTTTGCCTAAATTTGAATCTATGTATCAAAAATATTGTAAGGACCAGAGTAGTTATAGTTGTTCAACGCATAAAAAATCTTGTGCGTTAAAAAATGTTTTATGTATTAAAAAATGGTATTCTGAAAATAAAGTACAATAAATATTATAACTGTAAAGCATATTTTTATTTCATAATTATTTCCCTTTATATACCTACCTACATATGATAAGATAGAGTGTCCGATCCGAAAACTACAAATTTAAGTGCCTGTAAAAGTTTAAAATAACAATGATAATGACAACTATTTGTTATTTCATGGGCACTTAAATTTTAAAGTTCGAATTGGACCCAATGGGGTTACAAAAGGTTTAGAAGTAAAATAAAACCAGATTCATAGGAAATAACATTTATTTATTAATTACCACACCTTTGTTTATAACATAGCATCTTAAATCTAATTTTAACTTTAATATTAAAACAAAGATTGATGACCCCAAGACAACGTCGAGACTTGATTATCTAGTATAACGCGTTTGTCATCATTTGACGACAGTGCTACTTTATTCAAGGACTGAGTAAAAATAACATGTTTTAAAGATTTAAATACAATATTGCGTTTTCTTATCCGCTCCTTATTTAATAGTACTTTTTTATATTCCTCAAAATCCACACCGCGCAATACATGTCTCTTTGTGCCTTTAGCCTTTTTCAGTTGTTTGTTTTCTGTTTTTATACAATATAATTTAGACCTAAGGCCAACGAACTCGTTTATTATTTCTCCACCAAGTTCATTTAAGTTCATCTACTATTCTTAAAAAACAAATATGAGTTGTAAATCAATATTTTGTTCTGTTTGCGAAACATCTGTTCCTAGTCGAGCTTTTTCTGCTCATTTACGAAGTATTGTGCATAAAAATAATATTTCTATTGATAACGGTGAAGGCGTTGAAAAAATAGCTTCAGCTTTTAGAAGTAGGATAGCATCTTACCGTGTGCGGGGGCGTGAAGGCGGGCCAGACCAGGTTTGTGCACCAGCCGAGTTTATACGTAGCCTTCGCGACAGTGTTCGTAAAATTTTGGAAGCAAGACAATCAGTGTTTAATACTATCAAAGTCAATTTTGAATTATTTGCTGAATTTTCTTTACTTAAAAACGATACTTGCGACGTAAAATCTTTTGCAACGAAAAATATAGTTATACATCAGAACTATGATTTTAATGAAATATTTTTAAATCTTTTACAATGTATTTGTGGAAAAATTGATGAGTTTCAAGACAGGGATAGTGGTTGGGCTTTTATGCGTAATTTATACCTAGAGGTAAACATCAGTAAATATAACCCACTGAGAGCATCAGGATTCATTGATTTGCCTAAAAATATAAAACTAAAACGGGCGTGCATCAATATACAAAATAAAGATGTTTTTTGCTTTTTGTGGTGTGTGATGGCTGCTTTATTTCCAGCTAAAAATAATGTGCATAGGGTATCTTCATATCCCCATTATGAAGGTGTTCTTAATAGCAAGGACATGACTTTTCCTGTGGGATTATCTGACATAAAAATATTCGAAAAAAACAATCAACGTATTAGTATTAATGTGTACGCACTCAAAAATAAATCTGAAATCGTAGGTCCACTTTACAAAACCACATGTCGGAAGCAACATCATATTAACCTTTTAATGTTAGAAAACGGTCGTCAAACACATTACTGTCTTATAAAAGATTTAAGTCGCCTGCTTAAACTTCAATTTACAAAACATAACGGGAAAATATTTTTTTGCGATGAATGTATGATATTTTTTAATAGTCAAGACAAATTTAATGCTCACGTATGCGGGGGCGTAAAGACAATTTTACCTAATCGGGGTGCGCATATTGAATTTAAAAATTTTGAGCGGATGCAAAATATGCCTTTTATAATTTATGCAGACTTTGAATCCTTATTGCAACCAAATACGGATGAAAAACTTAGTTCGAAATGTACTACAACATTGCAGGAACACATACCAGCTGCATTTGCGTACTACATTGTTAGTTCATACGACAGCTCCCTAAACAAATTTGTGTCTTATCGTGGAAAAGACTGCGTAGAAAAATTTCTCGAATATCTGCAAAAAGATGTACATAGAATAAATAAAATATATTCTGACCCGAAGCCAATAACTATTACAGAGACAGAAGAAAATGATTTTTTGAACTCTCAATATTGTTTTCTTTGTCGCAAGTTATTACTCGGCGATTCCGTGAGAGATCATTGCCATTTGACAGGACGCTATAGAGGGGCAGCCCATTCTTATTGTAATATTCGGTACCGCCTACCAACATTTGTGCCAGTATTTTTTCACAACTTATCAGGGTACGACAGTCATTTGTTTATACGTCAATTGGGTGAACTTCCTGGTCAAGTCAAAGTTATTGCAAAAAACAAAGAAAATTACATATCATTTACGAAATTTTTCATTACAAGTCGAAATGAATATATGCCCGTTCGTTTTGTAGATTCATTCAAATTTTTAGGAGCAAGTTTGGAAGAACTTGTTAGCACCTTAAATGAAGAAGACTTTATTCATCTCTCACATTTTTTTCCTTTAAAAGAGCATTTCGATTTATTGAAACGAAAGGGCGTCTATCCATACGAGTATATGTCTAGTTGGAGTCGATATGAAGAGCAATGTTTACCTCAGCCACATTATTTTTACAACTCATTAACAAATGAGATTATATCCAAATATGATTATGAACATGCCGAGCTTGTATGGAAATCATTCAATATTAATACTTTAGGAGAATACACCGATCTTTACCTTAAATCAGATGTATTATTACTAACTGACATATTTGAAAAGTTTCGTCAAACTTGTAAAGTCAATTATAGATTAGACCCTGCTTTTTATCTAACTGCCCCAAGTTTAAGTTTTGATGCCATGTTACTTATAACTGGTGTGAAGTTGCAACTCATTGATGACCTTGAAATAATTAGAATGATTCAAAAAGGTATTCGTGGGGGTGTATGTTTATGTTCTACTCGATATGCAAAGGCAAATAATAAATACATGCCAAACTTTGATTCCAGTAATCCAAGCAGTTTCTTATTCTACATAGACTGTAATAATCTATACGGTTATGCAATGTGTGGCAATTTACCTTATGATGATTTCAAATTATTACCACGGGATAAAATTAATGTACTCGATATCCTACAAACACCTGATGATTCGGATTATGGTTATATTTTGGAAGTGGATTTAGAATATCCAGAACATTTGCATGACTTGCATAATGACATTCCATTCTGTCCTCAAAAATTCACACCGCCTGGTTCAAAGCAACCTAAACTTATCCCAAATTTATATGATAAATACGAGTATGTCATCCATTATGTGCATTTAAAAACATGTATAAAGCATGGCTTGGTATTGAAAAACGTACATAGAGTAATCAAATTTAAACAAGGTCCATTTTTAAAACAATACATAGACTTAAATACAAAGTTAAGACAAAAAGCTAAATCCGTGTTTGAGCAAAATTCGTGCAAACTTGCAAACAATGCTATATTTGGAAAAACGTTGGAAGACGCTGAAAAAAGGTTAAATGTTCTGTTAGTTAATGCGTGGAGTGATAATAGAAATAAAACAAAAAAGAAATACACAGCAGAGCATCTAACAGGTAGACCTAATTTTCATAGTTCTACCGTTTTTAGTGAAAATTTTGTCGCCATACAAATGAAACCGGAATCGGTAACTCTTGACCGGCCAATTTACATTGGATTTACTGTTTTGGAAATATCGAAAACTCATATGTACGATTTTCACTATTCTGTCATGAAACCTTTTTATGGATCTAATTTAAGTTTATGTTATACCGATACAGATTCTTTTTTGTATTCCATAAATACAGAAGATTTGTATGTAGATATAAAACGAAATTTTCAACATTATTTTGATACAAGTAATTATTCTGTCAGTAACGCATACGGTATAACTCTTAAACATAAAAAAGTACCCGGTTTATTTAAAGATGAACTTGGTGGAGAAATAATAAACGAGTTCGTTGGCCTTAGGTCTAAATTATATTGTATAAAAACAGAAAACAAACAACTGAAAAAGGCTAAAGGCACAAAGAGACATGTATTGCGCGGTGTGGATTTTGAGGAATATAAAAAAGTACTATTAAATAAGGAGCGGATAAGAAAACGCAATATTGTATTTAAATCTTTAAAACATGTTATTTTTACTCAGTCCTTGAATAAAGTAGCACTGTCGTCAAATGATGACAAACGCGTTATACTAGATAATCAAGTCTCGACGTTGTCTTGGGGTCATCAATCTTTGTTTTAATATTAAAGTTAAAATTAGATTTAAGATGCTATGTTATAAACAAAGGTGTGGTAATTAATAAATAAATGTTATTTCCTATGAATCTGGTTTTATTTTACTTCTAAACCTTTTGTAACCCCATTGGGTCCAATTCGAACTTTAAAATTTAAGTGCCCATGAAATAACAAATAGTTGTCATTATCATTGTTATTTTAAACTTTTACAGGCACTTAAATTTGTAGTTTTCGGATCGGACACTCTATCTTATCATATGTAGGTAGGTATATAAAGGGAAATAATTATGAAATAAAAATATGCTTTACAGTTATAATATTTATTGTACTTTATTTTCAGAATACCATTTTTTAATACATAAAACATTTTTTAACGCACAAGATTTTTTATGCGTTGAACAACTATAACTACTCTGGTCCTTACAATATTTTTGATACATAGATTCAAATTTAGGCAAACCGTTACAACCCAAGTCAATTACGGTACAGTTACTACACAAATCTTTAATCCATTTAACTTTTTCTAACCCTTTTACATATATTTTCTTGTTTTCCAAAAAACAGCGTATCATTCTTTTAAATTCTCTATAATCAACAAAGCCCTCATGCCATGAAATACCTAGGTTTTTCTCTATCCATCTTACTTGTCTTTTTTCGCTTTCCATTAACGTCGAAAACTTATATGGAGGTTTTATTGAAAATACCTGTGTGTATTCATTTGTACTGTATGCAAATTCCTTAATAATAAATTCATTCTTATACGATTTAAATCCCTGAAGATCCACGAACAAACAATCTGAATTCATGATATTTTTCGTGTAATGTTGCTTAACGGTTTGTATTCTACAATACTATCATTCAGAATTAAACAGTACGCTGCAGTATTATCAGGTATATCCTGTTCACACTCTAATTCTACTCGTACGTCTATGGCGCCTGTTTTTAAGGTTTCGTTTTGACGGGAACAATCGATTACAAACAGAGCAGCTTTCTCTTTAAATTCTTGCGGACTCAACAATGGTGTTTGACCACGGTTATAATAAGACTGCTGGAATTTAGCGTACTGTTCGTATAATAAAGCATACTTTTCAGCTGCAAAACTAACATTTAAACTTTCATACGGAAAATAGTTTGAATTTAAAAAAACTTTGACGTCTCTCAAATGACAGTGATCAAACCGTGTTATATCTTTGTTAGCCATATTCTTTCTATCCGTTTTCAATCCAATTATAACGAATCGCGGTTTTTCAATTTGAGATGAAGTTTTGATTGACCAAGAATGTTTTGATGTTTTAGGTAAAAGTGGATACTCATAAAGATCCCAGTTCCTAAATGCCATTTGAATAGCGCGATCTTTTTCTAAGCATTTGAGTAAATTTAATCTTTCCCTATCAGAAACTTTAATATGTGGCATACGCCATACTATTTTAGATATAGTAATGTTATCTATGTATTCATTGGTGTTCAATTTAACACTATTTATATTACTATTGGATCGTAGAAGAATAAGTTCATGCCTACAGTTAATAATTATTTTCTTATAATCCTCTGCGAAACCAAGAATCTTATCTAAAGGAATAGATACAGAAAATGATCCATGTGTAATTTTAGTACCATTAACATTCCATCCCCATAACTGTGACATAGACGATTCGATTTCATTCATGGATACAAGAGATTTCATCGTTGTTGTAACTCCAGCGTTTTTAATTTTATCTATTTCGATCCCGTTCAGTTCATATCGAATATCTTGAAACAAGTGAAGTATAGGGTTATTCGTAAATTGTACACTGTTCACCGGCGTCTTTGTCTCTCTATTGAATACTGCAACATCGCCTTCTACATAGAGAGTACTCGCCGATGGCAATACGTAAAGATCTTGTTGGTTAATAGGTATACGAATTTCATCGTTCAAATTAAAACTTGTTATGTATGGTTTATATGAATGATATTCAAAACTTTCAATCGTGTTATCAAAGCTTAAAGAATCTGTTAAATTTAATATACTCATTTTAACAATCCAATGTTTTTTAAAAATTGTTTATTTTCTTCTGTTAGCTTTGTAATTGGTTCTTTAGGTCTTCTTTTCTTGATAGTACAATGAGTACTAGTACGTTTGTCGCGCGAGACTACACTTTTATTGAAATTTATCATTTTTTTCGAAGATGTAAATAAATTTGAATCTCTTCACCTCGCAAATTAACTAAATTATCGTTTACATCCAATATTCTTATTTTGAGAGAGCTTAAGCTGTTTTGTGTAACAGGAAAGTAGATTACGTTTTTAGGTATTTCTATAATTCGATAACCAGGTGGAACATTAGGTACAAACTCGTGAATTATATGGCTCGGTTTACCGTTAACAAATGATCCACTCACTATGTCACATTCAACCCGCACTATAGTTGTTGATAGAATGGAAACAGGAAAAGGGGAATCTGTTAATATATTAGCTTGAATAGTTTCTTCTCCAAAACCTAACAACTTTCCAATCGAATTTTCTTTATTGAAGTAGATGTTTTTAGAACACAATATAGACGTCTTCAATGTGTTATTGTTACATGTCAGTGAAAATGTACATCCTTGCAGGTGTCGTTTAAGGTAATCATCAAGGTCTTGAAGTTCATATGACCCCTCTGGAATTTCTACTTCTTCATTTTTACCATAATAAAATGTATTATTTCTGTAATCTATATTCGGTATCGAGTTAAAAGTTGACATGTACAGCAACCCACATTCATATTCACCATCGAGTTGAAAAGCTGGTGAATAATTAGTGATCAAGGCAGAAGAGGTTCCGGTTATAGACAAAGTGAAAGACATCATGAAAATGATATGGTTTTTATTGTACAGAGATATTTAAACGTTTACTCCAAAACTGTTTTAAATATTTCAAACATAAATGTCCGCAATTTACAGTGTTAAACTTTTGATAAGTGAGGTAATTGTATGAAATAACATGATTCTTTAAATAATTTATTAATTCTAACGGTGGTTTCAGATCACCAAAACTATTAAAATATTCACAGTAATTGTTGTCCTTGACATAGGCTACCCAGTGAGTCCCGCGGTTTTCAGAACTATCTAAATTTATGATTGCACATTCTACTCTTTTTGGTCGTTTTGGCAAACTATCTCTCATATAAACACCGCGAAAATAAGGTATATCTTTTGAATACTTTAAAATATCAATATTTGTAAGAGCTCGTCTAGGTAACCTTTTATTTAGTTTTTTGAACTTTTTAAACACAATCCTTTACCGTTCTTATACGGTTTTATATGTAAACCTTTTCCTAATGCTATAGATTCCATCATTTTGTTATGGCGTTCTGATTCGGCTAAGTTTTTCTTCGCAGCTTTGTAATCTCCAACAGCTTTAGCAATCCCAGCAGCTCCTCCTGCCAAAGATCCTAATGCAGAAAGTCCAGCAAAAATAGGTATCAGTGGTAAAATACCTCCAGTTTTTGGGATCGGTATTAAACGAGGAACTCGTAATTTACTCGTATTGTTATTACGGAATACTTTAATTGCAGCTGCAAAAGCTTGATTAATTGCAGTGCCTTTATTTTTAGATTTGTTTTTCTTTAATTCAGCACGTATCTTAGATACAAACTGTTTAAATGTTTTTATCCCCGCGCCGATTTTTATTTTAGATTTCATTAGTTTGCTAACTAGCCATGAAGCAAGTTTTTCCCCTTTACCAGCATCATTCGCTTTCAGTCTTTGTTTAGCCATTTTATAAAGTTCTAAATCTGCATGTTGACGATCTGCCAGGTTAGAATATTTATCATAGGCTATGTCGTGTTGCATACATGCGTTGTCTAGCTCATTAATTCCCTTATCACCTCTTAGCAAACGTTTATGCAACTTTGTGCCTGGTCCACAATAATTGTAGCCGGGTAAGTGTAGTTCAATTGGTAAGTGATTAATAGCACTGTTTAAAAGTCCTCTCCCTTTCATATCCAAAATATTAATGACGATTTTTAATACAATAAAGTTAATAAATATGCTCATACAATGGCATTTCTACCAATCCAGCTATTTTCGCTATCATTAAGCCCTAACCACTTTACATACAATTTTTCCCCCTTCTTTTTGATCACCTTTTCTATGAGGTAAACATCAGGATATTTCGTTTTCTGAAGTTCTTGTTCGTAAAATGACCCAAGTATTGTATTTTTTCGTTGATCTTCAATAAGGTAAGTAACTGGGCGAGTGCGATTTACATGTTTAATAGTAAATATTTCAGTTGACCAATTCGGTGTATAACCTTTATGAAAGGCGCTTTTATACTTGCTTATGCGTACGCAATCTCCTATGTTAAATTTATTTGATTGATTACCTAGATTGGATTGCACGTTTTGGATGTTTTTCTTTACTTGCGACTCATTATCAAAATTTACATCAATTGGTTGAAATTTTGTTGTACGATGCATAGTTTGATTGTAGGATTTAACTATATCATTTAAAGGTTTTCCAACCCATTTATAATTTCCTATTAAACTAAAATGTTTGTAAAGTTTAGTTTTGAGCGTTTTTATTAACCTTTCAACAATAGATGCTTTTTTAATTGAATACGTAGAATAATGATTTATTTTTAATTTTTTTACATAGCAATCGAATTCATTATTATAAAACTCTTTCCCTAAGTCTGTCTGTAAGTTTATCGGTACTCGTTTAGATGCTTTAATAATTTGTTCGAAAGCATTTTTAATTTCTGTTTTCGTTTTAGATTTTGTTGGAATACACCACGCGTACTTTGAAAAGGCGTCAATTACAACCAAAATGTATTTATATCCTCTATTTATCTTATGCAAATTTTGTAAGTCAATCAAATCCGCTTGCCACAAATCATCAATTCCTTTTAATAAAACTGCTCGTCGCTTAAAGTTTTTTCGAGCTGATCTGTGTATCTCGTTCACGACTTGCTGCTTTGCCATCGTTTAATTTGGTGAAAATGTCGTCTGTTTCCTTTTTTGTATAAAAGTTCAATTTCAACTGATTTGCAAGCTGATGAATTTGTGAATTTATAGTGTCAAACAAAGAATCTAGATACTTCTTCTCATAAAGGTTCTGAACGAGCTGATCAACATACTGCTTATTAACGGCATCATTAGGCGACAATGGATGCGCAAGCCCCTTTAATCTCAATGACTGTAAATCGAAATGCCCATCATCTGATCTGAGTAAAGCATTATTTTTAAGTTCAGAAACTTCAGATACACGCAGGCGTTTATGAAGATGATGACCAAATTTATCTATATTCATTTTATGATATATTTGTACGTCAAAAGTTCTGCCTCGACTAACGATAATAGTACAGTAACTGATTTATATATTAGCATTGTTAACTAATCCCGCTTCTTGCAATTCTTCAATAATAGATATGATTTCATTATCTAATCCTGTATTACCAGCTTCACGGGAAGCTATAAGTAATTTTAATCTATCTACTAATTCGTTTGGGTCATCCCAATATACATAAGACACTTTATTTTTAACTCTTTTCATTGTTGGTAATCCATCACCACTTACTGTTCGTTCTTTAGCTAATTTAAAAAGCGGTCTTATTACATGTAAATATTTTATACCTTTGTTGCTTTTTATTGGTTTATTAGCATTAAAATCTCTTCTATGTGCATTAGTCTCTAATAATAAGATTTTGTAATTACGTTTATCGTCCTCAGTTACAATATCTAAATCCGGTATTTTCTTATATAGCAATTCGTTTAAACCTGGTGTTAAATTGTAAGTACGACCATTTACTTTGATTTTATTGTTACTGGTGTATACTGGATAAGTTCCTAGCATTAGCTTGTCCCGTTCCGTTCGTATACCAAATGGAATGTTTATGTTCGTGGTATATTGCTTTTGAAATGCAGGATCTTCGCGAGGAGATGCATAAGAATCAGATGTCTTAAATGAAATATCATTTGCTGAATCCTGATCAATCATATTTTCACTATCCACACCATCACTTACATCACTTTCATCGTCGTTTGATGTCTCATTCCCATCATCTTCATTATAAAGACTAGATTGAGAAGAGTTCCTCACAACAGTAAGATCATTAATAGTTTGCTTCTTCTCTTCACTAGGACTAAATTTAAATCTTTTTGCCAACTTTCTCCATTGTGGAACATTATTATCTACGTTCGTATCGTAAGTGTTTATGTAATTACTGTCGTCATTTTTTGCTATTTCATTAAGCGGATCTGTTATTGGTTTCAATACTGATTCCAACATCATATCATTATCAGTTTTCATATTACGAATCAGTCTAACCTTCTTTTTAACGGCTTCGACAGATTTAATTACTTTTTCTTTCAAAGTTTTCTCGTCATTCATTTCAAGATTCATGTCTGATCATGATGGTTTCCTATGAAGCAATAAATGTTTCGTAACATTGCATTACGTATTATAGTTAATCCATAATGATAAATGTGTCAAAGCCCATTCTATAACATCCTGAATTACGCCTACAATCTTTATTTATAACCAAGTAATTATATGGTAGTTTCCATACTTTAGCACACATTTCTCGAAACTGTGACCAAGACATATCGCTTCCAACGTGTTCATCATAAACATGACGTAAATTCATATCATCCTGTTTAAATAGAATTATTAAGTTAGCATTGTCTCTTATTAATTGTTTAGGAATTTTACTATAAGTTTGATTAAGGTAGAAGCTATCAATATTTTTATGACGTCCCATTGCAAAGTAATCCCTTATGTTGTTTTGATTTTCACATGCAACATCATCAAATATAATAATTGAGTTAATCTTAGCTTCATGTGGACTGAGTATTTCTTCATTTTGTTGATATTTTTGAAATTTAACTGTGGGAACTAACGCTAATACTGTTTCCAAAAATCGATACATGGGTTGGAAAAGAGTTTTTGAGTAAACATAAAGGTTTTCAAAACGTAGCCCCCGTTCATGCAGTAAAAGACCAACAATTAAATTGGTTTTTCCACAGTTAGAAGGACCACAAATTATACTTCGAATTGTGTTCGGTAAAAGTTCTCCATGACGTGAATTGCAATCGTTGCGAACTGGACAAACGACTTCCAATTGTAAGTTTTGAGGTTGTCTCACAAACTTCATATTTTCTAAAAATAAACGTTATATCAAGTACTACGTGTTGTAAGCTTGAATGCTTTGTACCCAATGCGCCTACACCTTCAAGATATTAAGTAGTTATATGTGAATATGGAGTTTCAGAACAAGAATGTGTTTTTGAAACCGTATGAACTTCTTAAATAATGAGCGTTTAAAAAAACGTCTGAATGGAAATGAGCGTTTCGTCAAAAAACGCCTTGGGAGTTTCAAAACACCTCAAAACCGATTGGGAGTTTCAAAACACCTATTTTAGCGTTTAAAAAAACGATCAACTCGAAATGAGCGTTTCATCAAAAAACGCCTTGGGAGTTTCAAAACACATTTTACATGTTTTGTGTTTTGAAACTCCCAAGGCGTTTTTTGATGAAACGCTCATTTCGAGTTGATCGTTTTTTTAAACGCTAAAATAGGTGTTTTGAAACTCCCAAGGCGTTTTTTGATGAAACGCTCATTTCGAGTTGATCGTTTTTTTAAACGCTAAAATAGGTGTTTTGAAACTCCCAATCGGTTTTGAGGTGTTTTGAAACTCCCAAGGCGTTTTTTGACGAAACGCTCATTTCGAGTTGATCGTTTTTTTAAACGCTTAAATAGGTGTTTTGAAACTCCCAATCGGTTTTGAGGTGTTTTGAAACTCCCAATCGGTTTTGAGGTGTTTTGAAACTCTCAATCGGTTGTATGGTGTTCTGAAACTCCCAATCGGTTTTATGGTTGTAATTTATATCTTTGTGCATTCCTATTTGTAATACTTACTATATTAGAATTATTGTGTTTAGTACTCTATCTTCCAACTGCGCTTCCGTATACGCCCTGTCGAACTCCACTGATGTGGGTTCGAACTCCAACAGGGTTATGTCGGCCAACTCACCATTAATTTATTTTAACTTATCGCAACGTACTCGAGTTATATTCTTCGCATGTAGATTTTGTTACTTGATTATTTCACAGTTCATTTGAGCAAAACTGTTGCTTGTACACCCGACAATTGTCAGTTAATATTTGGTTTTTAATTTGTCAGGTGCACAAGCAACAGAACAAAAGATGTTTTTTGATAATTTCATGTACACAACGCGTCACAGGTCGTCACCAGACACGCTATCGTCGCACAAGCGCCCCACACCGCTACATACGGACTTGGTTTGCTAAAGCGAGTCACATAGCGCACCACACCGTTCGACGGACTTGGTTTGCTATGGTGTTTTCACAACTTGCTGCGAGGTTGATCAAGCCCCACATCAAGAACGGGTCACCTGGGATGCGTTAAGTTCCCAGTGGTCTTATGACCGCATTTTACGTGTTGGTGATTTTAGTCCTCTCACCGAGGTGTGGATCATCCATGCCCACCACCGCATAGGCATAGAATCTCCCTATACATTTTGAGTTGATTTCAGCGGTTAGTAACAAGGGTGATCAGGCCGAGCCACAGGTTGCTGGTGAACCCTACCATTCCGCCGGTCGTTCACGGAAGGTGGGAGCACGTCGGTTACATATTTTATGTTGTATATGTATGAACAAATCTTAAAAACTTCGTTAGCGCGATGTAGACCTGAGCCTGTGATTGGATGGTTTCTGTGACGTGCTCGTAACGCGTTGCAAGAAATTATAAATATAAACTAGTTGCAAGTCAATAAATACGCTGGTCTGATTTGTATTTTCACTAGCACAAATAAAGTCTGCAATTCGTTAAAGTTTAACTTCACATGCTACCTTATTAATATATGTGCATATGTACAATTAGCTGTCCCATCAGAATTAGACACGGCTATTAAGCAGGAATCATGACTACTACTGTAAGGGTTACATTATGTTAAAGATATACGATCAAGCGATTAATAAAATATAAAGCGCACGTAAATCCAACAGCGGCACTAAACTTCAGAGGAATTTACTTTAGTTTCTAAACTTGTTTTGCATAGTAACACTATTGGATTTAACATGGGTAGGGAATTGAATAATTATTGAGAAACAAAGTTGCAAAAACACAAAATTTTATTAAAAAATACAATAATGTAAAATAACGTATACTGTAAAATCTAATAGCTAACGTTACTGAGTCTTCTCACGATTCGGTCAACTAATGATTCCGTAGCACTTAACAATTCATCGTAGTTATCTTCGATGACAAATTGCACTGCCATGAGGTCATCAGCGTCCTGCTGCGATTCAAGGTTTGCAATACTGATCTTAATTAATCGCTTCCCTTTTTTCGCTTTTTTAATTACATGCGAGTTTAATCCAATATCAGTTTTTATTTGCACTGCTCTCTTCTTTATCTTGGGTTTTTTCGGTGAATTTTCTAAAGATGGATTTTGAATTTGATTTATACATCTATTCTGGTATTGCAAATAAGCATCCATATCTTGGGAGTAGCCAAATGGTTCGTCGAATGCCGCAAGGGTTTGAGACGAAAAAGACGGGAACTGTTCGTTGGTATCTTTCACGGAGTCAATGTGTTGAGAAGTCATCATACTCTGCACAATAAGAGAATATAATTAGATTTATATCTACTAGGAAAAAAAACAGTATCAGTATATTAGTAAATAAGTTAGGTACTCACCGTTTAATTCAAGAACTTCAGTCAGTATTATTGTAGGTACGGGATACGAAATAAAACTGCGACTTTCTGAATTGGCGACTAAAGAAGAACTGCGATATTAAACGTATGTATTTATATTTTTCCTTTGCTAAACACGTGCACAGCTCTAATACAGGTTTAAACATGTATTATTGAGCCCTACAAAATATAATATGCTAAACACGAACTTAACTCCAGTACAGGTTTATTCAAGTATTGTTGACAAGTCCTATAAAATAAATCAATCATCGCATTCAGTGTAAATTGAACCTAAATGAAGTCGGCTTCTTTGTTAAACGCCGGTTCCTTTCATTGATGCACCGATTACGACATATTTAACATGATACTTTTGTTTGTACCACAAATGCTTACTTTGCAAATCGACGTCTGAGGTATTAAACCTTTATAAAAACTTTGTTTTGTTCGCATTCCGTAGTACTGTTATTACAAATAGAATGTTATAAATATCTAAATGTTGAGAACTTCTGTGAGTGTTGTAAAGTGCTGAGCGGAAACTTTTTACGTTGTAACGCGTAATTACATTTATTTCTACAAGAAAGCCAGTGTCAATCAGTCGCAAGCTACAACTGCATTAAAATAATGTTCGTAAGTTTTTAATATTTATGTGTTCTGATATGGTTTTATTGATTATTAATTAAATAAATCGTATACAATATTCCATGTTCTTTTTTTTACAGGTCTGATACGGAATACTCTGAAGTGAAAGTCTCCAAGAAGACTCGTCCATATTCGGAGCTTCAAGATCCTGCTCCAATTTCAAGGTAATTAATTAATATCTAAGGTGCTGTGTGTTAGGAGTGCATTGTCGCGGTGTAATTATTATGTTTTGTGTTTTAAAGGTCTACGAAGCCGAAGGTGGTAAAAAAGAAAACCCCGCTGCCCGAATCAGGAGACGAAGCCTCAATACCTCGGTAATTCAATTTTAAACAAGTATTACCTGAATACTTTTTAAAGTGCTTTATTATATTATGGAACTTCTGTTTTATAGGTCAAAGAAGTCGAAGCTGTCAAAAAGAAAATTTCCGCCGACTGAATCTGAAGACGAAGCACCGACTCCACGGTAAGTAAGATATGTATTTATTTCAGTAAATGGTAATTTTAAAAATAAATTTAAATAGGTACTTAGCTCTGCACATGTTTGTTCCGTTTATTATTATTTATTTATTTTGATCGATTTACAGCTCAAAAAAGTTGGCGCAGACAAGTCTGCTAGAGCAGCTCAACGGTCCTGCAGGCGGCTGGATAATCGACTCCGACAGTGAAGATGGTGACTGGCGTGCTCGCAAACCCGAACCAGTGCTGCTGCCGTCAGTATTGATAAGGCAAGTTCCCGGGGGCAGGGTGCGTCGAACTGCACAATTATCAGGCGACCTTTTTCTTGAGTTAAAGTTATACAATGTGGCTGACATAAAAAGCATTTCGCCAAAAGATCGATGGGAGAAAGCTCTAGTTAATTTAAAAATACAGTTAGATGTTAATTCGTCAGAGGTGTCAGATATTAATAAAGTGCTTAAATTATGTAAGGACTATTTCGCTGAAGATGGAACGTTCTATCGCGATTTAAAATAATATTTCTAGTATTACTTACCTATGTTTGTAATATTTGCCAGTACTTTTAATCTACTATTCTTAAAAGTTAGTTGTAATTCTATGTCTTGTTGAGTTGAAATTAAATAATGCGGCTTACATAAAAAGCATTTCGCCAAAAGATTGATGAGAGAGATCTCTAGTTAATTTAAAAATACAGTTAGATGTTAATTCGTCAGAGGTGTCAGATATTAATAAAGTGCTAAAATTATGTACAAGGACTATTTCGCTGAAGATGGAACGTTCTATCGCGATTTAAAATAATAATTCTAGTATTAGTTACCTCTGTTTGTAATATTTGCCAGCACTTTTAAAATAGTATTCTTAAAAATAAAAAAATAAAATGAGTTGTAATTCTATGTTTTGTTGAGTTGAAATTAAATAATGTGGCTGACTTAAAACTATTGTGACAAAAGATCTATAGGAGAAAGCTGTAGTTAATTTAAAATTTCACCGAGCGTTATATTGTTACTAAAAAAATTAAATCTCGCGATACCTTTGTTTATCTTAATTTCTAGCACTTTTCATCTACTATTCTTAAAAAACAAATATGAGTTGTAAATCAATATTTTGTTCTGTTTGCGAAACATCTGTTCCTAGTCGAGCTTTTTCTGCTCATTTACGAAGTATTGTGCATAAAAATAATATTTCTATTGATAACGGTGAAGGCGTTGAAAAAATAGCTTCAGCTTTTAGAAGTAGGATAGCATCTTACCGTGTGCGGGGGCGTGAAGGCGGGCCAGACCAGGTTTGTGCACCAGCCGAGTTTATACGTAGCCTTCGCGACAGTGTTCGTAAAATTTTGGAAGCAAGACAATCAGTGTTTAATACTATCAAAGTCAATTTTGAATTATTTGCTGAATTTTCTTTACTTAAAAACGATACTTGCGACGTAAAATCTTTTGCAACGAAAAATATAGTTATACATCAGAACTATGATTTTAATGAAATATTTTTAAATCTTTTACAATGTATTTGTGGAAAAATTGATGAGTTTCAAGACAGGGATAGTGGTTGGGCTTTTATGCGTAATTTATACCTAGAGGTAAACATCAGTAAATATAACCCACTGAGAGCATCAGGATTCATTGATTTGCCTAAAAATATAAAACTAAAACGGGCGTGCATCAATATACAAAATAAAGATGTTTTTTGCTTTTTGTGGTGTGTGATGGCTGCTTTATTTCCAGCTAAAAATAATGTGCATAGGGTATCTTCATATCCCCATTATGAAGGTGTTCTTAATAGCAAGGACATGACTTTTCCTGTGGGATTATCTGACATAAAAATATTCGAAAAAAACAATCAACGTATTAGTATTAATGTGTACGCACTCAAAAATAAATCTGAAATCGTAGGTCCACTTTACAAAACCACATGTCGGAAGCAACATCATATTAACCTTTTAATGTTAGAAAACGGTCGTCAAACACATTACTGTCTTATAAAAGATTTAAGTCGCCTGCTTAAACTTCAATTTACAAAACATAACGGGAAAATATTTTTTTGCGATGAATGTATGATATTTTTTAATAGTCAAGACAAATTTAATGCTCACGTATGCGGGGGCGTAAAGACAATTTTACCTAATCGGGGTGCGCATATTGAATTTAAAAATTTTGAGCGGATGCAAAATATGCCTTTTATAATTTATGCAGACTTTGAATCCTTATTGCAACCAAATACGGATGAAAAACTTAGTTCGAAATGTACTACAACATTGCAGGAACACATACCAGCTGCATTTGCGTACTACATTGTTAGTTCATACGACAGCTCCCTAAACAAATTTGTGTCTTATCGTGGAAAAGACTGCGTAGAAAAATTTCTCGAATATCTGCAAAAAGATGTACATAGAATAAATAAAATATATTCTGACCCGAAGCCAATAACTATTACAGAGACAGAAGAAAATGATTTTTTGAACTCTCAATATTGTTTTCTTTGTCGCAAGTTATTACTCGGCGATTCCGTGAGAGATCATTGCCATTTGACAGGACGCTATAGAGGGGCAGCCCATTCTTATTGTAATATTCGGTACCGCCTACCAACATTTGTGCCAGTATTTTTTCACAACTTATCAGGGTACGACAGTCATTTGTTTATACGTCAATTGGGTGAACTTCCTGGTCAAGTCAAAGTTATTGCAAAAAACAAAGAAAATTACATATCATTTACGAAATTTTTCATTACAAGTCGAAATGAATATATGCCCGTTCGTTTTGTAGATTCATTCAAATTTTTAGGAGCAAGTTTGGAAGAACTTGTTAGCACCTTAAATGAAGAAGACTTTATTCATCTCTCACATTTTTTTCCTTTAAAAGAGCATTTCGATTTATTGAAACGAAAGGGCGTCTATCCATACGAGTATATGTCTAGTTGGAGTCGATATGAAGAGCAATGTTTACCTCAGCCACATTATTTTTACAACTCATTAACAAATGAGATTATATCCAAATATGATTATGAACATGCCGAGCTTGTATGGAAATCATTCAATATTAATACTTTAGGAGAATACACCGATCTTTACCTTAAATCAGATGTATTATTACTAACTGACATATTTGAAAAGTTTCGTCAAACTTGTAAAGTCAATTATAGATTAGACCCTGCTTTTTATCTAACTGCCCCAAGTTTAAGTTTTGATGCCATGTTACTTATAACTGGTGTGAAGTTGCAACTCATTGATGACCTTGAAATAATTAGAATGATTCAAAAAGGTATTCGTGGGGGTGTATGTTTATGTTCTACTCGATATGCAAAGGCAAATAATAAATACATGCCAAACTTTGATTCCAGTAATCCAAGCAGTTTCTTATTCTACATAGACTGTAATAATCTATACGGTTATGCAATGTGTGGCAATTTACCTTATGATGATTTCAAATTATTACCACGGGATAAAATTAATGTACTCGATATCCTACAAACACCTGATGATTCGGATTATGGTTATATTTTGGAAGTGGATTTAGAATATCCAGAACATTTGCATGACTTGCATAATGACATTCCATTCTGTCCTCAAAAATTCACACCGCCTGGTTCAAAGCAACCTAAACTTATCCCAAATTTATATGATAAATACGAGTATGTCATCCATTATGTGCATTTAAAAACATGTATAAAGCATGGCTTGGTATTGAAAAACGTACATAGAGTAATCAAATTTAAACAAGGTCCATTTTTAAAACAATACATAGACTTAAATACAAAGTTAAGACAAAAAGCTAAATCCGTGTTTGAGCAAAATTCGTGCAAACTTGCAAACAATGCTATATTTGGAAAAACGTTGGAAGACGCTGAAAAAAGGTTAAATGTTCTGTTAGTTAATGCGTGGAGTGATAATAGAAATAAAACAAAAAAGAAATACACAGCAGAGCATCTAACAGGTAGACCTAATTTTCATAGTTCTACCGTTTTTAGTGAAAATTTTGTCGCCATACAAATGAAACCGGAATCGGTAACTCTTGACCGGCCAATTTACATTGGATTTACTGTTTTGGAAATATCGAAAACTCATATGTACGATTTTCACTATTCTGTCATGAAACCTTTTTATGGATCTAATTTAAGTTTATGTTATACCGATACAGATTCTTTTTTGTATTCCATAAATACAGAAGATTTGTATGTAGATATAAAACGAAATTTTCAACATTATTTTGATACAAGTAATTATTCTGTCAGTAACGCATACGGTATAACTCTTAAACATAAAAAAGTACCCGGTTTATTTAAAGATGAACTTGGTGGAGAAATAATAAACGAGTTCGTTGGCCTTAGGTCTAAATTATATTGTATAAAAACAGAAAACAAACAACTGAAAAAGGCTAAAGGCACAAAGAGACATGTATTGCGCGGTGTGGATTTTGAGGAATATAAAAAAGTACTATTAAATAAGGAGCGGATAAGAAAACGCAATATTGTATTTAAATCTTTAAAACATGTTATTTTTACTCAGTCCTTGAATAAAGTAGCACTGTCGTCAAATGATGACAAACGCGTTATACTAGATAATCAAGTCTCGACGTTGTCTTGGGGTCATCAATCTTTGTTTTAATATTAAAGTTAAAATTAGATTTAAGATGCTATGTTATAAACAAAGGTGTGGTAATTAATAAATAAATGTTATTTCCTATGAATCTGGTTTTATTTTACTTCTAAACCTTTTGTAACCCCATTGGGTCCAATTCGAACTTTAAAATTTAAGTGCCCATGAAATAACAAATAGTTGTCATTATCATTGTTATTTTAAACTTTTACAGGCACTTAAATTTGTAGTTTTCGGATCGGACACTCTATCTTATCATATGTAGGTAGGTATATAAAGGGAAATAATTATGAAATAAAAATATGCTTTACAGTTATAATATTTATTGTACTTTATTTTCAGAATACCATTTTTTAATACATAAAACATTTTTTAACGCACAAGATTTTTTATGCGTTGAACAACTATAACTACTCTGGTCCTTACAATATTTTTGATACATAGATTCAAATTTAGGCAAACCGTTACAACCCAAGTCAATTACGGTACAGTTACTACACAAATCTTTAATCCATTTAACTTTTTCTAACCCTTTTACATATATTTTCTTGTTTTCCAAAAAACAGCGTATCATTCTTTTAAATTCTCTATAATCAACAAAGCCCTCATGCCATGAAATACCTAGGTTTTTCTCTATCCATCTTACTTGTCTTTTTTCGCTTTCCATTAACGTCGAAAACTTATATGGAGGTTTTATTGAAAATACCTGTGTGTATTCATTTGTACTGTATGCAAATTCCTTAATAATAAATTCATTCTTATACGATTTAAATCCATGAAGATCCACGAACAAACAATCTGAATTCATGATATTTTTCGTGTAATGTTGCTTAACGGTTTGTATTCTACAATACTATCATTCAGAATTAAACAGTACGCTGCAGTATTATCAGGTATATCCTGTTCACACTCTAATTCTACTCGTACGTCTATGGCGCCTGTTTTTAAGGTTTCGTTTTGACGGGAACAATCGATTACAAACAGAGCAGCTTTCTCTTTAAATTCTTGCGGACTCAACAATGGTGTTTGACCACGGTTATAATAAGACTGCTGGAATTTAGCGTACTGTTCGTATAATAAAGCATACTTTTCAGCTGCAAAACTAACATTTAAACTTTCATACGGAAAATAGTTTGAATTTAAAAAAACTTTGACGTCTCTCAAATGACAGTGATCAAACCGTGTTATATCTTTGTTAGCCATATTCTTTCTATCCGTTTTCAATCCAATTATAACGAATCGCGGTTTTTCAATTTGAGATGAAGTTTTGATTGACCAAGAATGTTTTGATGTTTTAGGTAAAAGTGGATACTCATAAAGATCCCAGTTCCTAAATGCCATTTGAATAGCGCGATCTTTTTCTAAGCATTTGAGTAAATTTAATCTTTCCCTATCAGAAACTTTAATATGTGGCATACGCCATACTATTTTAGATATAGTAATGTTATCTATGTATTCATTGGTGTTCAATTTAACACTATTTATATTACTATTGGATCGTAGAAGAATAAGTTCATGCCTACAGTTAATAATTATTTTCTTATAATCCTCTGCGAAACCAAGAATCTTATCTAAAGGAATAGATACAGAAAATGATCCATGTGTAATTTTAGTACCATTAACATTCCATCCCCATAACTGTGACATAGACGATTCGATTTCATTCATGGATACAAGAGATTTCATCGTTGTTGTAACTCCAGCGTTTTTAATTTTATCTATTTCGATCCCGTTCAGTTCATATCGAATATCTTGAAACAAGTGAAGTATAGGGTTATTCGTAAATTGTACACTGTTCACCGGCGTCTTTGTCTCTCTATTGAATACTGCAACATCGCCTTCTACATAGAGAGTACTCGCCGATGGCAATACGTAAAGATCTTGTTGGTTAATAGGTATACGAATTTCATCGTTCAAATTAAAACTTGTTATGTATGGTTTATATGAATGATATTCAAAACTTTCAATCGTGTTATCAAAGCTTAAAGAATCTGTTAAATTTAATATACTCATTTTAACAATCCAATGTTTTTTAAAAATTGTTTATTTTCTTCTGTTAGCTTTGTAATTGGTTCTTTAGGTCTTCTTTTCTTGATAGTACAATGAGTACTAGTACGTTTGTCGCGCGAGACTACACTTTTATTGAAATTTATCATTTTTTTCGAAGATGTAAATAAATTTGAATCTCTTCACCTCGCAAATTAACTAAATTATCGTTTACATCCAATATTCTTATTTTGAGAGAGCTTAAGCTGTTTTGTGTAACAGGAAAGTAGATTACGTTTTTAGGTATTTCTATAATTCGATAACCAGGTGGAACATTAGGTACAAACTCGTGAATTATATGGCTCGGTTTACCGTTAACAAATGATCCACTCACTATGTCACATTCAACCCGCACTATAGTTGTTGATAGAATGGAAACAGGAAAAGGGGAATCTGTTAATATATTAGCTTGAATAGTTTCTTCTCCAAAACCTAACAACTTTCCAATCGAATTTTCTTTATTGAAGTAGATGTTTTTAGAACACAATATAGACGTCTTCAATGTGTTATTGTTACATGTCAGTGAAAATGTACATCCTTGCAGGTGTCGTTTAAGGTAATCATCAAGGTCTTGAAGTTCATATGACCCCTCTGGAATTTCTACTTCTTCATTTTTACCATAATAAAATGTATTATTTCTGTAATCTATATTCGGTATCGAGTTAAAAGTTGACATGTACAGCAACCCACATTCATATTCACCATCGAGTTGAAAAGCTGGTGAATAATTAGTGATCAAGGCAGAAGAGGTTCCGGTTATAGACAAAGTGAAAGACATCATGAAAATGATATGGTTTTTATTGTACAGAGATATTTAAACGTTTACTCCAAAACTGTTTTAAATATTTCAAACATAAATGTCCGCAATTTACAGTGTTAAACTTTTGATAAGTGAGGTAATTGTATGAAATAACATGATTCTTTAAATAATTTATTAATTCTAACGGTGGTTTCAGATCACCAAAACTATTAAAATATTCACAGTAATTGTTGTCCTTGACATAGGCTACCCAGTGAGTCCCGCGGTTTTCAGAACTATCTAAATTTATGATTGCACATTCTACTCTTTTTGGTCGTTTTGGCAAACTATCTCTCATATAAACACCGCGAAAATAAGGTATATCTTTTGAATACTTTAAAATATCAATATTTGTAAGAGCTCGTCTAGGTAACCTTTTATTTAGTTTTTTGAACTTTTTAAACACAATCCTTTACCGTTCTTATACGGTTTTATATGTAAACCTTTTCCTAATGCTATAGATTCCATCATTTTGTTATGGCGTTCTGATTCGGCTAAGTTTTTCTTCGCAGCTTTGTAATCTCCAACAGCTTTAGCAATCCCAGCAGCTCCTCCTGCCAAAGATCCTAATGCAGAAAGTCCAGCAAAAATAGGTATCAGTGGTAAAATACCTCCAGTTTTTGGGATCGGTATTAAACGAGGAACTCGTAATTTACTCGTATTGTTATTACGGAATACTTTAATTGCAGCTGCAAAAGCTTGATTAATTGCAGTGCCTTTATTTTTAGATTTGTTTTTCTTTAATTCAGCACGTATCTTAGATACAAACTGTTTAAATGTTTTTATCCCCGCGCCGATTTTTATTTTAGATTTCATTAGTTTGCTAACTAGCCATGAAGCAAGTTTTTCCCCTTTACCAGCATCATTCGCTTTCAGTCTTTGTTTAGCCATTTTATAAAGTTCTAAATCTGCATGTTGACGATCTGCCAGGTTAGAATATTTATCATAGGCTATGTCGTGTTGCATACATGCGTTGTCTAGCTCATTAATTCCCTTATCACCTCTTAGCAAACGTTTATGCAACTTTGTGCCTGGTCCACAATAATTGTAGCCGGGTAAGTGTAGTTCAATTGGTAAGTGATTAATAGCACTGTTTAAAAGTCCTCTCCCTTTCATATCCAAAATATTAATGACGATTTTTAATACAATAAAGTTAATAAATATGCTCATACAATGGCATTTCTACCAATCCAGCTATTTTCGCTATCATTAAGCCCTAACCACTTTACATACAATTTTTCCCCCTTCTTTTTGATCACCTTTTCTATGAGGTAAACATCAGGATATTTCGTTTTCTGAAGTTCTTGTTCGTAAAATGACCCAAGTATTGTATTTTTTCGTTGATCTTCAATAAGGTAAGTAACTGGGCGAGTGCGATTTACATGTTTAATAGTAAATATTTCAGTTGACCAATTCGGTGTATAACCTTTATGAAAGGCGCTTTTATACTTGCTTATGCGTACGCAATCTCCTATGTTAAATTTATTTGATTGATTACCTAGATTGGATTGCACGTTTTGGATGTTTTTCTTTACTTGCGACTCATTATCAAAATTTACATCAATTGGTTGAAATTTTGTTGTACGATGCATAGTTTGATTGTAGGATTTAACTATATCATTTAAAGGTTTTCCAACCCATTTATAATTTCCTATTAAACTAAAATGTTTGTAAAGTTTAGTTTTGAGCGTTTTTATTAACCTTTCAACAATAGATGCTTTTTTAATTGAATACGTAGAATAATGATTTATTTTTAATTTTTTTACATAGCAATCGAATTCATTATTATAAAACTCTTTCCCTAAGTCTGTCTGTAAGTTTATCGGTACTCGTTTAGATGCTTTAATAATTTGTTCGAAAGCATTTTTAATTTCTGTTTTCGTTTTAGATTTTGTTGGAATACACCACGCGTACTTTGAAAAGGCGTCAATTACAACCAAAATGTATTTATATCCTCTATTTATCTTATGCAAATTTTGTAAGTCAATCAAATCCGCTTGCCACAAATCATCAATTCCTTTTAATAAAACTGCTCGTCGCTTAAAGTTTTTTCGAGCTGATCTGTGTATCTCGTTCACGACTTGCTGCTTTGCCATCGTTTAATTTGGTGAAAATGTCGTCTGTTTCCTTTTTTGTATAAAAGTTCAATTTCAACTGATTTGCAAGCTGATGAATTTGTGAATTTATAGTGTCAAACAAAGAATCTAGATACTTCTTCTCATAAAGGTTCTGAACGAGCTGATCAACATACTGCTTATTAACGGCATCATTAGGCGACAATGGATGCGCAAGCCCCTTTAATCTCAATGACTGTAAATCGAAATGCCCATCATCTGATCTGAGTAAAGCATTATTTTTAAGTTCAGAAACTTCAGATACACGCAGGCGTTTATGAAGATGATGACCAAATTTATCTATATTCATTTTATGATATATTTGTACGTCAAAAGTTCTGCCTCGACTAACGATAATAGTACAGTAACTGATTTATATATTAGCATTGTTAACTAATCCCGCTTCTTGCAATTCTTCAATAATAGATATGATTTCATTATCTAATCCTGTATTACCAGCTTCACGGGAAGCTATAAGTAATTTTAATCTATCTACTAATTCGTTTGGGTCATCCCAATATACATAAGACACTTTATTTTTAACTCTTTTCATTGTTGGTAATCCATCACCACTTACTGTTCGTTCTTTAGCTAATTTAAAAAGCGGTCTTATTACATGTAAATATTTTATACCTTTGTTGCTTTTTATTGGTTTATTAGCATTAAAATCTCTTCTATGTGCATTAGTCTCTAATAATAAGATTTTGTAATTACGTTTATCGTCCTCAGTTACAATATCTAAATCCGGTATTTTCTTATATAGCAATTCGTTTAAACCTGGTGTTAAATTGTAAGTACGACCATTTACTTTGATTTTATTGTTACTGGTGTATACTGGATAAGTTCCTAGCATTAGCTTGTCCCGTTCCGTTCGTATACCAAATGGAATGTTTATGTTCGTGGTATATTGCTTTTGAAATGCAGGATCTTCGCGAGGAGATGCATAAGAATCAGATGTCTTAAATGAAATATCATTTGCTGAATCCTGATCAATCATATTTTCACTATCCACACCATCACTTACATCACTTTCATCGTCGTTTGATGTCTCATTCCCATCATCTTCATTATAAAGACTAGATTGAGAAGAGTTCCTCACAACAGTAAGATCATTAATAGTTTGCTTCTTCTCTTCACTAGGACTAAATTTAAATCTTTTTGCCAACTTTCTCCATTGTGGAACATTATTATCTACGTTCGTATCGTAAGTGTTTATGTAATTACTGTCGTCATTTTTTGCTATTTCATTAAGCGGATCTGTTATTGGTTTCAATACTGATTCCAACATCATATCATTATCAGTTTTCATATTACGAATCAGTCTAACCTTCTTTTTAACGGCTTCGACAGATTTAATTACTTTTTCTTTCAAAGTTTTCTCGTCATTCATTTCAAGGTTCATGTCTGATCATGATGGTTTCCTATGAAGCAATAAATGTTTCGTAACATTGCATTACGTATTATAGTTAATCCATA
The DNA here is from genome assembly GCA_948252455.1 of Acleris cristana. Classification (NCBI taxonomy): domain Eukaryota; kingdom Metazoa; phylum Arthropoda; class Insecta; order Lepidoptera; family Tortricidae; genus Acleris; species Acleris cristana. The sequence continues at coordinate 47,164,085 of OX411771.1, read as the reverse complement.
ATGATAAATGTGTCAAAGCCCATTCTATAACATCCTGAATTACGCCTACAATCTTTATTTATAACCAAGTAATTATATGGTAGTTTCCATACTTTAGCACACATTTCTCGAAACTGTGACCAAGACATATCGCTTCCAACGTGTTCATCATAAACATGACGTAAATTCATATCATCCTGTTTAAATAGAATTATTAAGTTAGCATTGTCTCTTATTAATTGTTTAGGAATTTTACTATAAGTTTGATTAAGGTAGAAGCTATCAATATTTTTATGACGTCCCATTGCAAAGTAATCCCTTATGTTGTTTTGATTTTCACATGCAACATCATCAAATATAATAATTGAGTTAATCTTAGCTTCATGTGGACTGAGTATTTCTTCATTTTGTTGATATTTTTGAAATTTAACTGTGGGAACTAACGCTAATACTGTTTCCAAAAATCGATACATGGGTTGGAAAAGAGTTTTTGAGTAAACATAAAGGTTTTCAAAACGTAGCCCCCGTTCATGCAGTAAAAGACCAACAATTAAATTGGTTTTTCCACAGTTAGAAGGACCACAAATTATACTTCGAATTGTGTTCGGTAAAAGTTCTCCATGACGTGAATTGCAATCGTTGCGAACTGGACAAACGACTTCCAATTGTAAGTTTTGAGGTTGTCTCACAAACTTCATATTTTCTAAAAATAAACGTTATATCAAGTACTACGTGTTGTAAGCTTGAATGCTTTGTACCCAATGCGCCTACACCTTCAAGATATTAAGTAGTTATATGTGAATATGGAGTTTCAGAACAAGAATGTGTTTTTGAAACCGTATGAACTTCTTAAATAATGAGCGTTTAAAAAAACGTCTGAATGGAAATGAGCGTTTCGTCAAAAAACGCCTTGGGAGTTTCAAAACACCTCAAAACCGATTGGGAGTTTCAAAACACCTATTTTAGCGTTTAAAAAAACGATCAACTCGAAATGAGCGTTTCATCAAAAAACGCCTTGGGAGTTTCAAAACACAAAACATGTAAAATGTGTTTTGAAACTCCCAATAATATACTACTAAAGGTATCGCGAGATTTAATTTTTTTAGTAACAATATAACGCTCGGTGAAATTTTAAATTAACTACAGCTTTCTCCTATAGATCTTTTGTCACAATAGTTTTAAGTCAGCCACATTATTTAATTTCAACTCAACAAAACATAGAATTACAACTCATTTTATTTTTTTATTTTTAAGAATACTATTTTAAAAGTGCTGGCAAATATTACAAACAGAGGTAACTAATACTAGAATTATTATTTTAAATCGCGATAGAACGTTCCATCTTCAGCGAAATAGTCCTTGTACATAATTTTAGCACTTTATTAATATCTGACACCTCTGACGAATTAACATCTAACTGTATTTTTAAATTAACTAGAGATCTCTCTCATCAATCTTTTGGCGAAATGCTTTTTATGTAAGCCGCATTATTTAATTTCAACTCAACAAGACATAGAATTACAACTAACTTTTAAGAATAGTAGATTAAAAGTACTGGCAAATATTACAAACATAGGTAAGTAATACTAGAAATATTATTTTAAATCGCGATAGAACGTTCCATCTTCAGCGAAATAGTCCTTACATAATTTAAGCACTTTATTAATATCTGACACCTCTGACGAATTAACATCTAACTGTATTTTTAAATTAACTAGAGCTTTCTCCCATCGATCTTTTGGCGAAATGCTTTTTATGTCAGCCACATTGTATAACTTTAACTCAAGAAAAAGGTCGCCTGATAATTGTGCAGTTCGACGCACCCTGCCCCCGGGAACTTGCCTTATCAATACTGACGGCAGCAGCACTGGTTCGGGTTTGCGAGCACGCCAGTCACCATCTTCACTGTCGGAGTCGATTATCCAGCCGCCTGCAGGACCGTTGAGCTGCTCTAGCAGACTTGTCTGCGCCAACTTTTTTGAGCTGTAAATCGATCAAAATAAATAAATAATAATAAACGGAACAAACATGTGCAGAGCTAAGTACCTATTTAAATTTATTTTTAAAATTACCATTTACTGAAATAAATACATATCTTACTTACCGTGGAGTCGGTGCTTCGTCTTCAGATTCAGTCGGCGGAAATTTTCTTTTTGACAGCTTCGACTTCTTTGACCTAAGTAGTATATTATTGGGAGTTTCAAAACACATTTTACATGTTTTGTGTTTTGAAACTCCCAAGGCGTTTTTTGATGAAACGCTCATTTCGAGTTGATCGTTTTTTTAAACGCTAAAATAGGTGTTTTGAAACTCCCAATCGGTTTTGAGGTGTTTTGAAACTCCCAAGGCGTTTTTTGACGAAACGCTCATTTCCATTCAGACGTTTTTTTAAACGCTCATTATTTAAGAAGTTCATACGGTTTCAAAAACACATTCTTGTTCTGAAACTCCATATTCACATATAACTACTTAATATCTTGAAGGTGTAGGCGCATTGGGTACAAAGCATTCAAGCTTACAACACGTAGTACTTGATATAACGTTTATTTTTAGAAAATATGAAGTTTGTGAGACAACCTCAAAACTTACAATTGGAAGTCGTTTGTCCAGTTCGCAACGATTGCAATTCACGTCATGGAGAACTTTTACCGAACACAATTCGAAGTATAATTTGTGGTCCTTCTAACTGTGGAAAAACCAATTTAATTGTTGGTCTTTTACTGCATGAACGGGGGCTACGTTTTGAAAACCTTTATGTTTACTCAAAAACTCTTTTCCAACCCATGTATCGATTTTTGGAAACAGTATTAGCGTTAGTTCCCACAGTTAAATTTCAAAAATATCAACAAAATGAAGAAATACTCAGTCCACATGAAGCTAAGATTAACTCAATTATTATATTTGATGATGTTGCATGTGAAAATCAAAACAACATAAGGGATTACTTTGCAATGGGACGTCATAAAAATATTGATAGCTTCTACCTTAATCAAACTTATAGTAAAATTCCTAAACAATTAATAAGAGACAATGCTAACTTAATAATTCTATTTAAACAGGATGATATGAATTTACGTCATGTTTATGATGAACACGTTGGAAGCGATATGTCTTGGTCACAGTTTCGAGAAATGTGTGCTAAAGTATGGAAACTACCATATAATTACTTGGTTATAAATAAAGATTGTAGGCGTAATTCAGGATGTTATAGAATGGGCTTTGACACATTTATCATTATGGATTAACTATAATACGTAATGCAATGTTACGAAACATTTATTGCTTCATAGGAAACCATCATGATCAGACATGAACCTTGAAATGAATGACGAGAAAACTTTGAAAGAAAAAGTAATTAAATCTGTCGAAGCCGTTAAAAAGAAGGTTAGACTGATTCGTAATATGAAAACTGATAATGATATGATGTTGGAATCAGTATTGAAACCAATAACAGATCCGCTTAATGAAATAGCAAAAAATGACGACAGTAATTACATAAACACTTACGATACGAACGTAGATAATAATGTTCCACAATGGAGAAAGTTGGCAAAAAGATTTAAATTTAGTCCTAGTGAAGAGAAGAAGCAAACTATTAATGATCTTACTGTTGTGAGGAACTCTTCTCAATCTAGTCTTTATAATGAAGATGATGGGAATGAGACATCAAACGACGATGAAAGTGATGTAAGTGATGGTGTGGATAGTGAAAATATGATTGATCAGGATTCAGCAAATGATATTTCATTTAAGACATCTGATTCTTATGCATCTCCTCGCGAAGATCCTGCATTTCAAAAGCAATATACCACGAACATAAACATTCCATTTGGTATACGAACGGAACGGGACAAGCTAATGCTAGGAACTTATCCAGTATACACCAGTAACAATAAAATCAAAGTAAATGGTCGTACTTACAATTTAACACCAGGTTTAAACGAATTGCTATATAAGAAAATACCGGATTTAGATATTGTAACTGAGGACGATAAACGTAATTACAAAATCTTATTATTAGAGACTAATGCACATAGAAGAGATTTTAATGCTAATAAACCAATAAAAAGCAACAAAGGTATAAAATATTTACATGTAATAAGACCGCTTTTTAAATTAGCTAAAGAACGAACAGTAAGTGGTGATGGATTACCAACAATGAAAAGAGTTAAAAATAAAGTGTCTTATGTATATTGGGATGACCCAAACGAATTAGTAGATAGATTAAAATTACTTATAGCTTCCCGTGAAGCTGGTAATACAGGATTAGATAATGAAATCATATCTATTATTGAAGAATTGCAAGAAGCGGGATTAGTTAACAATGCTAATATATAAATCAGTTACTGTACTATTATCGTTAGTCGAGGCAGAACTTTTGACGTACAAATATATCATAAAATGAATATAGATAAATTTGGTCATCATCTTCATAAACGCCTGCGTGTATCTGAAGTTTCTGAACTTAAAAATAATGCTTTACTCAGATCAGATGATGGGCATTTCGATTTACAGTCATTGAGATTAAAGGGGCTTGCGCATCCATTGTCGCCTAATGATGCCGTTAATAAGCAGTATGTTGATCAGCTCGTTCAGAACCTTTATGAGAAGAAGTATCTAGATTCTTTGTTTGACACTATAAATTCACAAATTCATCAGCTTGCAAATCAGTTGAAATTGAACTTTTATACAAAAAAGGAAACAGACGACATTTTCACCAAATTAAACGATGGCAAAGCAGCAAGTCGTGAACGAGATACACAGATCAGCTCGAAAAAACTTTAAGCGACGAGCAGTTTTATTAAAAGGAATTGATGATTTGTGGCAAGCGGATTTGATTGACTTACAAAATTTGCATAAGATAAATAGAGGATATAAATACATTTTGGTTGTAATTGACGCCTTTTCAAAGTACGCGTGGTGTATTCCAACAAAATCTAAAACGAAAACAGAAATTAAAAATGCTTTCGAACAAATTATTAAAGCATCTAAACGAGTACCGATAAACTTACAGACAGACTTAGGGAAAGAGTTTTATAATAATGAATTCGATTGCTATGTAAAAAAATTAAAAATAAATCATTATTCTACGTATTCAATTAAAAAAGCATCTATTGTTGAAAGGTTAATAAAAACGCTCAAAACTAAACTTTACAAACATTTTAGTTTAATAGGAAATTATAAATGGGTTGGAAAACCTTTAAATGATATAGTTAAATCCTACAATCAAACTATGCATCGTACAACAAAATTTCAACCAATTGATGTAAATTTTGATAATGAGTCGCAAGTAAAGAAAAACATCCAAAACGTGCAATCCAATCTAGGTAATCAATCAAATAAATTTAACATAGGAGATTGCGTACGCATAAGCAAGTATAAAAGCGCCTTTCATAAAGGTTATACACCGAATTGGTCAACTGAAATATTTACTATTAAACATGTAAATCGCACTCGCCCAGTTACTTACCTTATTGAAGATCAACGAAAAAATACAATACTTGGGTCATTTTACGAACAAGAACTTCAGAAAACGAAATATCCTGATGTTTACCTCATAGAAAAGGTGATCAAAAAGAAGGGGGAAAAATTGTATGTAAAGTGGTTAGGGCTTAATGATAGCGAAAATAGCTGGATTGGTAGAAATGCCATTGTATGAGCATATTTATTAACTTTATTGTATTAAAAATCGTCATTAATATTTTGGATATGAAAGGGAGAGGACTTTTAAACAGTGCTATTAATCACTTACCAATTGAACTACACTTACCCGGCTACAATTATTGTGGACCAGGCACAAAGTTGCATAAACGTTTGCTAAGAGGTGATAAGGGAATTAATGAGCTAGACAACGCATGTATGCAACACGACATAGCCTATGATAAATATTCTAACCTGGCAGATCGTCAACATGCAGATTTAGAACTTTATAAAATGGCTAAACAAAGACTGAAAGCGAATGATGCTGGTAAAGGGGAAAAACTTGCTTCATGGCTAGTTAGCAAACTAATGAAATCTAAAATAAAAATCGGCGCGGGGATAAAAACATTTAAACAGTTTGTATCTAAGATACGTGCTGAATTAAAGAAAAACAAATCTAAAAATAAAGGCACTGCAATTAATCAAGCTTTTGCAGCTGCAATTAAAGTATTCCGTAATAACAATACGAGTAAATTACGAGTTCCTCGTTTAATACCGATCCCAAAAACTGGAGGTATTTTACCACTGATACCTATTTTTGCTGGACTTTCTGCATTAGGATCTTTGGCAGGAGGAGCTGCTGGGATTGCTAAAGCTGTTGGAGATTACAAAGCTGCGAAGAAAAACTTAGCCGAATCAGAACGCCATAACAAAATGATGGAATCTATAGCATTAGGAAAAGGTTTACATATAAAACCGTATAAGAACGGTAAAGGATTGTGTTTAAAAAGTTCAAAAAACTAAATAAAAGGTTACCTAGACGAGCTCTTACAAATATTGATATTTTAAAGTATTCAAAAGATATACCTTATTTTCGCGGTGTTTATATGAGAGATAGTTTGCCAAAACGACCAAAAAGAGTAGAATGTGCAATCATAAATTTAGATAGTTCTGAAAACCGCGGGACTCACTGGGTAGCCTATGTCAAGGACAACAATTACTGTGAATATTTTAATAGTTTTGGTGATCTGAAACCACCGTTAGAATTAATAAATTATTTAAAGAATCATGTTATTTCATACAATTACCTCACTTATCAAAAGTTTAACACTGTAAATTGCGGACATTTATGTTTGAAATATTTAAAACAGTTTTGGAGTAAACGTTTAAATATCTCTGTACAATAAAAACCATATCATTTTCATGATGTCTTTCACTTTGTCTATAACCGGAACCTCTTCTGCCTTGATCACTAATTATTCACCAGCTTTTCAACTCGATGGTGAATATGAATGTGGGTTGCTGTACATGTCAACTTTTAACTCGATACCGAATATAGATTACAGAAATAATACATTTTATTATGGTAAAAATGAAGAAGTAGAAATTCCAGAGGGGTCATATGAACTTCAAGACCTTGATGATTACCTTAAACGACACCTGCAAGGATGTACATTTTCACTGACATGTAACAATAACACATTGAAGACGTCTATATTGTGTTCTAAAAACATCTACTTCAATAAAGAAAATTCGATTGGAAAGTTGTTAGGTTTTGGAGAAGAAACTATTCAAGCTAATATATTAACAGATTCCCCTTTTCCTGTTTCCATTCTATCAACAACTATAGTGCGGGTTGAATGTGACATAGTGAGTGGATCATTTGTTAACGGTAAACCGAGCCATATAATTCACGAGTTTGTACCTAATGTTCCACCTGGTTATCGAATTATAGAAATACCTAAAAACGTAATCTACTTTCCTGTTACACAAAACAGCTTAAGCTCTCTCAAAATAAGAATATTGGATGTAAACGATAATTTAGTTAATTTGCGAGGTGAAGAGATTCAAATTTATTTACATCTTCGAAAAAAATGATAAATTTCAATAAAAGTGTAGTCTCGCGCGACAAACGTACTAGTACTCATTGTACTATCAAGAAAAGAAGACCTAAAGAACCAATTACAAAGCTAACAGAAGAAAATAAACAATTTTTAAAAAACATTGGATTGTTAAAATGAGTATATTAAATTTAACAGATTCTTTAAGCTTTGATAACACGATTGAAAGTTTTGAATATCATTCATATAAACCATACATAACAAGTTTTAATTTGAACGATGAAATTCGTATACCTATTAACCAACAAGATCTTTACGTATTGCCATCGGCGAGTACTCTCTATGTAGAAGGCGATGTTGCAGTATTCAATAGAGAGACAAAGACGCCGGTGAACAGTGTACAATTTACGAATAACCCTATACTTCACTTGTTTCAAGATATTCGATATGAACTGAACGGGATCGAAATAGATAAAATTAAAAACGCTGGAGTTACAACAACGATGAAATCTCTTGTATCCATGAATGAAATCGAATCGTCTATGTCACAGTTATGGGGATGGAATGTTAATGGTACTAAAATTACACATGGATCATTTTCTGTATCTATTCCTTTAGATAAGATTCTTGGTTTCGCAGAGGATTATAAGAAAATAATTATTAACTGTAGGCATGAACTTATTCTTCTACGATCCAATAGTAATATAAATAGTGTTAAATTGAACACCAATGAATACATAGATAACATTACTATATCTAAAATAGTATGGCGTATGCCACATATTAAAGTTTCTGATAGGGAAAGATTAAATTTACTCAAATGCTTAGAAAAAGATCGCGCTATTCAAATGGCATTTAGGAACTGGGATCTTTATGAGTATCCACTTTTACCTAAAACATCAAAACATTCTTGGTCAATCAAAACTTCATCTCAAATTGAAAAACCGCGATTCGTTATAATTGGATTGAAAACGGATAGAAAGAATATGGCTAACAAAGATATAACACGGTTTGATCACTGTCATTTGAGAGACGTCAAAGTTTTTTTAAATTCAAACTATTTTCCGTATGAAAGTTTAAATGTTAGTTTTGCAGCTGAAAAGTATGCTTTATTATACGAACAGTACGCTAAATTCCAGCAGTCTTATTATAACCGTGGTCAAACACCATTGTTGAGTCCGCAAGAATTTAAAGAGAAAGCTGCTCTGTTTGTAATCGATTGTTCCCGTCAAAACGAAACCTTAAAAACAGGCGCCATAGACGTACGAGTAGAATTAGAGTGTGAACAGGATATACCTGATAATACTGCAGCGTACTGTTTAATTCTGAATGATAGTATTGTAGAATACAAACCGTTAAGCAACATTACACGAAAAATATCATGAATTCAGATTGTTTGTTCGTGGATCTTCAGGGATTTAAATCGTATAAGAATGAATTTATTATTAAGGAATTTGCATACAGTACAAATGAATACACACAGGTATTTTCAATAAAACCTCCATATAAGTTTTCGACGTTAATGGAAAGCGAAAAAAGACAAGTAAGATGGATAGAGAAAAACCTAGGTATTTCATGGCATGAGGGCTTTGTTGATTATAGAGAATTTAAAAGAATGATACGCTGTTTTTTGGAAAACAAGAAAATATATGTAAAAGGGTTAGAAAAAGTTAAATGGATTAAAGATTTGTGTAGTAACTGTACCGTAATTGACTTGGGTTGTAACGGTTTGCCTAAATTTGAATCTATGTATCAAAAATATTGTAAGGACCAGAGTAGTTATAGTTGTTCAACGCATAAAAAATCTTGTGCGTTAAAAAATGTTTTATGTATTAAAAAATGGTATTCTGAAAATAAAGTACAATAAATATTATAACTGTAAAGCATATTTTTATTTCATAATTATTTCCCTTTATATACCTACCTACATATGATAAGATAGAGTGTCCGATCCGAAAACTACAAATTTAAGTGCCTGTAAAAGTTTAAAATAACAATGATAATGACAACTATTTGTTATTTCATGGGCACTTAAATTTTAAAGTTCGAATTGGACCCAATGGGGTTACAAAAGGTTTAGAAGTAAAATAAAACCAGATTCATAGGAAATAACATTTATTTATTAATTACCACACCTTTGTTTATAACATAGCATCTTAAATCTAATTTTAACTTTAATATTAAAACAAAGATTGATGACCCCAAGACAACGTCGAGACTTGATTATCTAGTATAACGCGTTTGTCATCATTTGACGACAGTGCTACTTTATTCAAGGACTGAGTAAAAATAACATGTTTTAAAGATTTAAATACAATATTGCGTTTTCTTATCCGCTCCTTATTTAATAGTACTTTTTTATATTCCTCAAAATCCACACCGCGCAATACATGTCTCTTTGTGCCTTTAGCCTTTTTCAGTTGTTTGTTTTCTGTTTTTATACAATATAATTTAGACCTAAGGCCAACGAACTCGTTTATTATTTCTCCACCAAGTTCATCTTTAAATAAACCGGGTACTTTTTTATGTTTAAGAGTTATACCGTATGCGTTACTGACAGAATAATTACTTGTATCAAAATAATGTTGAAAATTTCGTTTTATATCTACATACAAATCTTCTGTATTTATGGAATACAAAAAAGAATCTGTATCGGTATAACATAAACTTAAATTAGATCCATAAAAAGGTTTCATGACAGAATAGTGAAAATCGTACATATGAGTTTTCGATATTTCCAAAACAGTAAATCCAATGTAAATTGGCCGGTCAAGAGTTACCGATTCCGGTTTCATTTGTATGGCGACAAAATTTTCACTAAAAACGGTAGAACTATGAAAATTAGGTCTACCTGTTAGATGCTCTGCTGTGTATTTCTTTTTTGTTTTATTTCTATTATCACTCCACGCATTAACTAACAGAACATTTAACCTTTTTTCAGCGTCTTCCAACGTTTTTCCAAATATAGCATTGTTTGCAAGTTTGCACGAATTTTGCTCAAACACGGATTTAGCTTTTTGTCTTAACTTTGTATTTAAGTCTATGTATTGTTTTAAAAATGGACCTTGTTTAAATTTGATTACTCTATGTACGTTTTTCAATACCAAGCCATGCTTTATACATGTTTTTAAATGCACATAATGGATGACATACTCGTATTTATCATATAAATTTGGGATAAGTTTAGGTTGCTTTGAACCAGGCGGTGTGAATTTTTGAGGACAGAATGGAATGTCATTATGCAAGTCATGCAAATGTTCTGGATATTCTAAATCCACTTCCAAAATATAACCATAATCCGAATCATCAGGTGTTTGTAGGATATCGAGTACATTAATTTTATCCCGTGGTAATAATTTGAAATCATCATAAGGTAAATTGCCACACATTGCATAACCGTATAGATTATTACAGTCTATGTAGAATAAGAAACTGCTTGGATTACTGGAATCAAAGTTTGGCATGTATTTATTATTTGCCTTTGCATATCGAGTAGAACATAAACATACACCCCCACGAATACCTTTTTGAATCATTCTAATTATTTCAAGGTCATCAATGAGTTGCAACTTCACACCAGTTATAAGTAACATGGCATCAAAACTTAAACTTGGGGCAGTTAGATAAAAAGCAGGGTCTAATCTATAATTGACTTTACAAGTTTGACGAAACTTTTCAAATATGTCAGTTAGTAATAATACATCTGATTTAAGGTAAAGATCGGTGTATTCTCCTAAAGTATTAATATTGAATGATTTCCATACAAGCTCGGCATGTTCATAATCATATTTGGATATAATCTCATTTGTTAATGAGTTGTAAAAATAATGTGGCTGAGGTAAACATTGCTCTTCATATCGACTCCAACTAGACATATACTCGTATGGATAGACGCCCTTTCGTTTCAATAAATCGAAATGCTCTTTTAAAGGAAAAAAATGTGAGAGATGAATAAAGTCTTCTTCATTTAAGGTGCTAACAAGTTCTTCCAAACTTGCTCCTAAAAATTTGAATGAATCTACAAAACGAACGGGCATATATTCATTTCGACTTGTAATGAAAAATTTCGTAAATGATATGTAATTTTCTTTGTTTTTTGCAATAACTTTGACTTGACCAGGAAGTTCACCCAATTGACGTATAAACAAATGACTGTCGTACCCTGATAAGTTGTGAAAAAATACTGGCACAAATGTTGGTAGGCGGTACCGAATATTACAATAAGAATGGGCTGCCCCTCTATAGCGTCCTGTCAAATGGCAATGATCTCTCACGGAATCGCCGAGTAATAACTTGCGACAAAGAAAACAATATTGAGAGTTCAAAAAATCATTTTCTTCTGTCTCTGTAATAGTTATTGGCTTCGGGTCAGAATATATTTTATTTATTCTATGTACATCTTTTTGCAGATATTCGAGAAATTTTTCTACGCAGTCTTTTCCACGATAAGACACAAATTTGTTTAGGGAGCTGTCGTATGAACTAACAATGTAGTACGCAAATGCAGCTGGTATGTGTTCCTGCAATGTTGTAGTACATTTCGAACTAAGTTTTTCATCCGTATTTGGTTGCAATAAGGATTCAAAGTCTGCATAAATTATAAAAGGCATATTTTGCATCCGCTCAAAATTTTTAAATTCAATATGCGCACCCCGATTAGGTAAAATTGTCTTTACGCCCCCGCATACGTGAGCATTAAATTTGTCTTGACTATTAAAAAATATCATACATTCATCGCAAAAAAATATTTTCCCGTTATGTTTTGTAAATTGAAGTTTAAGCAGGCGACTTAAATCTTTTATAAGACAGTAATGTGTTTGACGACCGTTTTCTAACATTAAAAGGTTAATATGATGTTGCTTCCGACATGTGGTTTTGTAAAGTGGACCTACGATTTCAGATTTATTTTTGAGTGCGTACACATTAATACTAATACGTTGATTGTTTTTTTCGAATATTTTTATGTCAGATAATCCCACAGGAAAAGTCATGTCCTTGCTATTAAGAACACCTTCATAATGGGGATATGAAGATACCCTATGCACATTATTTTTAGCTGGAAATAAAGCAGCCATCACACACCACAAAAAGCAAAAAACATCTTTATTTTGTATATTGATGCACGCCCGTTTTAGTTTTATATTTTTAGGCAAATCAATGAATCCTGATGCTCTCAGTGGGTTATATTTACTGATGTTTACCTCTAGGTATAAATTACGCATAAAAGCCCAACCACTATCCCTGTCTTGAAACTCATCAATTTTTCCACAAATACATTGTAAAAGATTTAAAAATATTTCATTAAAATCATAGTTCTGATGTATAACTATATTTTTCGTTGCAAAAGATTTTACGTCGCAAGTATCGTTTTTAAGTAAAGAAAATTCAGCAAATAATTCAAAATTGACTTTGATAGTATTAAACACTGATTGTCTTGCTTCCAAAATTTTACGAACACTGTCGCGAAGGCTACGTATAAACTCGGCTGGTGCACAAACCTGGTCTGGCCCGCCTTCACGCCCCCGCACACGGTAAGATGCTATCCTACTTCTAAAAGCTGAAGCTATTTTTTCAACGCCTTCACCGTTATCAATAGAAATATTATTTTTATGCACAATACTTCGTAAATGAGCAGAAAAAGCTCGACTAGGAACAGATGTTTCGCAAACAGAACAAAATATTGATTTACAACTCATATTTGTTTTTTAAGAATAGTAGATGAAAAGTGCTAGAAATTAAGATAAACAAAGGTATCGCGAGATTTAATTTTTTTAGTAACAATATAACGCTCGGTGAAATTTTAAATTAACTACAGCTTTCTCCTATAGATCTTTTGTCACAATAGTTTTAAGTCAGCCACATTATTTAATTTCAACTCAACAAAACATAGAATTACAACTCATTTTATTTTTTTATTTTTAAGAATACTATTTTAAAAGTGCTGGCAAATATTACAAACAGAGGTAACTAATACTAGAATTATTATTTTAAATCGCGATAGAACGTTCCATCTTCAGCGAAATAGTCCTTGTACATAATTTTAGCACTTTATTAATATCTGACACCTCTGACGAATTAACATCTAACTGTATTTTTAAATTAACTAGAGATCTCTCTCATCAATCTTTTGGCGAAATGCTTTTTATGTAAGCCGCATTATTTAATTTCAACTCAACAAGACATAGAATTACAACTAACTTTTAAGAATAGTAGATTAAAAGTACTGGCAAATATTACAAACATAGGTAAGTAATACTAGAAATATTATTTTAAATCGCGATAGAACGTTCCATCTTCAGCGAAATAGTCCTTACATAATTTAAGCACTTTATTAATATCTGACACCTCTGACGAATTAACATCTAACTGTATTTTTAAATTAACTAGAGCTTTCTCCCATCGATCTTTTGGCGAAATGCTTTTTATGTCAGCCACATTGTATAACTTTAAGTCAAGAAAAAGGTCGCCTGATAATTGTGCAGTTCGACGCACCCTGCCCCCGGGAACTTGCCTTATCAATACTGACGGCAGCAGCACTGGTTCGGGTTTGCGAGCACGCCAGTCACCATCTTCACTGTCGGAGTCGATTATCCAGCCGCCTGCAGGACCGTTGAGCTGCTCTAGCAGACTTGTCTGCGCCAACTTTTTTGAGCTGTAAATCGATCAAAATAAATAAATAATAATAAACGGAACAAACATGTGCAGAGCTAAGTACCTATTTAAATTTATTTTTAAAATTACCATTTACTGAAATAAATACATATCTTACTTACCGTGGAGTCGGTGCTTCGTCTTCAGATTCAGTCGGCGGAAATTTTCTTTTTGACAGCTTCGACTTCTTTGACCTATAAAACAGAAGTTCCATAATATAATAAAGCACTTTAAAAAGTATTCAGGTAATACTTGTTTAAAATTGAATTACCGAGGTATTGAGGCTTCGTCTCCTGATTCGGGCAGCGGGGTTTTCTTTTTTACCACCTTCGGCTTCGTAGACCTTTAAAACACAAAACATAATAATTACACCGCGACAATGCACTCCTAACACACAGCACCTTAGATATTAATTAATTACCTTGAAATTGGAGCAGGATCTTGAAGCTCCGAATATGGACGAGTCTTCTTGGAGACTTTCACTTCAGAGTATTCCGTATCAGACCTGTAAAAAAAAGAACATGGAATATTGTATACGATTTATTTAATTAATAATCAATAAAACCATATCAGAACACATAAATATTAAAAACTTACGAACATTATTTTAATGCAGTTGTAGCTTGCGACTGATTGACACTGGCTTTCTTGTAGAAATAAATGTAATTACGCGTTACAACGTAAAAAGTTTCCGCTCAGCACTTTACAACACTCACAGAAGTTCTCAACATTTAGATATTTATAACATTCTATTTGTAATAACAGTACTACGGAATGCGAACAAAACAAAGTTTTTATAAAGGTTTAATACCTCAGACGTCGATTTGCAAAGTAAGCATTTGTGGTACAAACAAAAGTATCATGTTAAATATGTCGTAATCGGTGCATCAATGAAAGGAACCGGCGTTTAACAAAGAAGCCGACTTCATTTAGGTTCAATTTACACTGAATGCGATGATTGATTTATTTTATAGGACTTGTCAACAATACTTGAATAAACCTGTACTGGAGTTAAGTTCGTGTTTAGCATATTATATTTTGTAGGGCTCAATAATACATGTTTAAACCTGTATTAGAGCTGTGCACGTGTTTAGCAAAGGAAAAATATAAATACATACGTTTAATATCGCAGTTCTTCTTTAGTCGCCAATTCAGAAAGTCGCAGTTTTATTTCGTATCCCGTACCTACAATAATACTGACTGAAGTTCTTGAATTAAACGGTGAGTACCTAACTTATTTACTAATATACTGATACTGTTTTTTTTTTCCTAGTAGATATAAATCTAATTATATTCTCTTATTGTGCAGAGTATGATGACTTCTCAACACATTGACTCCGTGAAAGATACCAACGAACAGTTCCCGTCTTTTTCGTCTCAAACCCTTGCGGCATTCGACGAACCATTTGGCTACTCCCAAGATATGGATGCTTATTTGCAATACCAGAATAGATGTATAAATCAAATTCAAAATCCATCTTTAGAAAATTCACCGAAAAAACCCAAGATAAAGAAGAGAGCAGTGCAAATAAAAACTGATATTGGATTAAACTCGCATGTAATTAAAAAAGCGAAAAAAGGGAAGCGATTAATTAAGATCAGTATTGCAAACCTTGAATCGCAGCAGGACGCTGATGACCTCATGGCAGTGCAATTTGTCATCGAAGATAACTACGATGAATTGTTAAGTGCTACGGAATCATTAGTTGACCGAATCGTGAGAAGACTCAGTAACGTTAGCTATTAGATTTTACAGTATACGTTATTTTACATTATTGTATTTTTTAATAAAATTTTGTGTTTTTGCAACTTTGTTTCTCAATAATTATTCAATTCCCTACCCATGTTAAATCCAATAGTGTTACTATGCAAAACAAGTTTAGAAACTAAAGTAAATTCCTCTGAAGTTTAGTGCCGCTGTTGGATTTACGTGCGCTTTATATTTTATTAATCGCTTGATCGTATATCTTTAACATAATGTAACCCTTACAGTAGTAGTCATGATTCCTGCTTAATAGCCGTGTCTAATTCTGATGGGACAGCTAATTGTACATATGCACATATATTAATAAGGTAGCATGTGAAGTTAAACTTTAACGAATTGCAGACTTTATTTGTGCTAGTGAAAATACAAATCAGACCAGCGTATTTATTGACTTGCAACTAGTTTATATTTATAATTTCTTGCAACGCGTTACGAGCACGTCACAGAAACCATCCAATCACAGGCTCAGGTCTACATCGCGCTAACGAAGTTTTTAAGATTTGTTCATACATATACAACATAAAATATGTAACCGACGTGCTCCCACCTTCCGTGAACGACCGGCGGAATGGTAGGGTTCACCAGCAACCTGTGGCTCGGCCTGATCACCCTTGTTACTAACCGCTGAAATCAACTCAAAATGTATAGGGAGATTCTATGCCTATGCGGTGGTGGGCATGGATGATCCACACCTCGGTGAGAGGACTAAAATCACCAACACGTAAAATGCGGTCATAAGACCACTGGGAACTTAACGCATCCCAGGTGACCCGTTCTTGATGTGGGGCTTGATCAACCTCGCAGCAAGTTGTGAAAACACCATAGCAAACCAAGTCCGTCGAACGGTGTGGTGCGCTATGTGACTCGCTTTAGCAAACCAAGTCCGTATGTAGCGGTGTGGGGCGCTTGTGCGACGATAGCGTGTCTGGTGACGACCTGTGACGCGTTGTGTACATGAAATTATCAAAAAACATCTTTTGTTCTGTTGCTTGTGCACCTGACAAATTAAAAACCAAATATTAACTGACAATTGTCGGGTGTACAAGCAACAGTTTTGCTCAAATGAACTGTGAAATAATCAAGTAACAAAATCTACATGCGAAGAATATAACTCGAGTACGTTGCGATAAGTTAAAATAAATTAATGGTGAGTTGGCCGACATAACCCTGTTGGAGTTCGAACCCACATCAGTGGAGTTCGACAGGGCGTATACGGAAGCGCAGTTGGAAGATAGAGTACTAAACACAATAATTCTAATATAGTAAGTATTACAAATAGGAATGCACAAAGATATAAATTACAACCATAAAACCGATTGGGAGTTTCAGAACACCATACAACCGATTGAGAGTTTCAAAACACCTCAAAACCGATTGGGAGTTTCAAAACACCTCAAAACCGATTGGGAGTTTCAAAACACCTATTTAAGCGTTTAAAAAAACGATCAACTCGAAATGAGCGTTTCGTCAAAAAACGCCTTGGGAGTTTCAAAACACCTCAAAACCGATTGGGAGTTTCAAAACACCTATTTTAGCGTTTAAAAAAACGATCAACTCGAAATGAGCGTTTCATCAAAAAACGCCTTGGGAGTTTCAAAACACCTATTTTAGCGTTTAAAAAAACGATCAACTCGAAATGAGCGTTTCATCAAAAAACGCCTTGGGAGTTTCAAAACACAAAACATGTAAAATGTGTTTTGAAACTCCCAAGGCGTTTTTTGATGAAACGCTCATTTCGAGTTGATCGTTTTTTTAAACGCTAAAATAGGTGTTTTGAAACTCCCAATCGGTTTTGAGGTGTTTTGAAACTCCCAAGGCGTTTTTTGACGAAACGCTCATTTCCATTCAGACGTTTTTTTAAACGCTCATTATTTAAGAAGTTCATACGGTTTCAAAAACACATTCTTGTTCTGAAACTCCATATTCACATATAACTACTTAATATCTTGAAGGTGTAGGCGCATTGGGTACAAAGCATTCAAGCTTACAACACGTAGTACTTGATATAACGTTTATTTTTAGAAAATATGAAGTTTGTGAGACAACCTCAAAACTTACAATTGGAAGTCGTTTGTCCAGTTCGCAACGATTGCAATTCACGTCATGGAGAACTTTTACCGAACACAATTCGAAGTATAATTTGTGGTCCTTCTAACTGTGGAAAAACCAATTTAATTGTTGGTCTTTTACTGCATGAACGGGGGCTACGTTTTGAAAACCTTTATGTTTACTCAAAAACTCTTTTCCAACCCATGTATCGATTTTTGGAAACAGTATTAGCGTTAGTTCCCACAGTTAAATTTCAAAAATATCAACAAAATGAAGAAATACTCAGTCCACATGAAGCTAAGATTAACTCAATTATTATATTTGATGATGTTGCATGTGAAAATCAAAACAACATAAGGGATTACTTTGCAATGGGACGTCATAAAAATATTGATAGCTTCTACCTTAATCAAACTTATAGTAAAATTCCTAAACAATTAATAAGAGACAATGCTAACTTAATAATTCTATTTAAACAGGATGATATGAATTTACGTCATGTTTATGATGAACACGTTGGAAGCGATATGTCTTGGTCACAGTTTCGAGAAATGTGTGCTAAAGTATGGAAACTACCATATAATTACTTGGTTATAAATAAAGATTGTAGGCGTAATTCAGGATGTTATAGAATGGGCTTTGACACATTTATCATTATGGATTAACTATAATACGTAATGCAATGTTACGAAACATTTATTGCTTCATAGGAAACCATCATGATCAGACATGAATCTTGAAATGAATGACGAGAAAACTTTGAAAGAAAAAGTAATTAAATCTGTCGAAGCCGTTAAAAAGAAGGTTAGACTGATTCGTAATATGAAAACTGATAATGATATGATGTTGGAATCAGTATTGAAACCAATAACAGATCCGCTTAATGAAATAGCAAAAAATGACGACAGTAATTACATAAACACTTACGATACGAACGTAGATAATAATGTTCCACAATGGAGAAAGTTGGCAAAAAGATTTAAATTTAGTCCTAGTGAAGAGAAGAAGCAAACTATTAATGATCTTACTGTTGTGAGGAACTCTTCTCAATCTAGTCTTTATAATGAAGATGATGGGAATGAGACATCAAACGACGATGAAAGTGATGTAAGTGATGGTGTGGATAGTGAAAATATGATTGATCAGGATTCAGCAAATGATATTTCATTTAAGACATCTGATTCTTATGCATCTCCTCGCGAAGATCCTGCATTTCAAAAGCAATATACCACGAACATAAACATTCCATTTGGTATACGAACGGAACGGGACAAGCTAATGCTAGGAACTTATCCAGTATACACCAGTAACAATAAAATCAAAGTAAATGGTCGTACTTACAATTTAACACCAGGTTTAAACGAATTGCTATATAAGAAAATACCGGATTTAGATATTGTAACTGAGGACGATAAACGTAATTACAAAATCTTATTATTAGAGACTAATGCACATAGAAGAGATTTTAATGCTAATAAACCAATAAAAAGCAACAAAGGTATAAAATATTTACATGTAATAAGACCGCTTTTTAAATTAGCTAAAGAACGAACAGTAAGTGGTGATGGATTACCAACAATGAAAAGAGTTAAAAATAAAGTGTCTTATGTATATTGGGATGACCCAAACGAATTAGTAGATAGATTAAAATTACTTATAGCTTCCCGTGAAGCTGGTAATACAGGATTAGATAATGAAATCATATCTATTATTGAAGAATTGCAAGAAGCGGGATTAGTTAACAATGCTAATATATAAATCAGTTACTGTACTATTATCGTTAGTCGAGGCAGAACTTTTGACGTACAAATATATCATAAAATGAATATAGATAAATTTGGTCATCATCTTCATAAACGCCTGCGTGTATCTGAAGTTTCTGAACTTAAAAATAATGCTTTACTCAGATCAGATGATGGGCATTTCGATTTACAGTCATTGAGATTAAAGGGGCTTGCGCATCCATTGTCGCCTAATGATGCCGTTAATAAGCAGTATGTTGATCAGCTCGTTCAGAACCTTTATGAGAAGAAGTATCTAGATTCTTTGTTTGACACTATAAATTCACAAATTCATCAGCTTGCAAATCAGTTGAAATTGAACTTTTATACAAAAAAGGAAACAGACGACATTTTCACCAAATTAAACGATGGCAAAGCAGCAAGTCGTGAACGAGATACACAGATCAGCTCGAAAAAACTTTAAGCGACGAGCAGTTTTATTAAAAGGAATTGATGATTTGTGGCAAGCGGATTTGATTGACTTACAAAATTTGCATAAGATAAATAGAGGATATAAATACATTTTGGTTGTAATTGACGCCTTTTCAAAGTACGCGTGGTGTATTCCAACAAAATCTAAAACGAAAACAGAAATTAAAAATGCTTTCGAACAAATTATTAAAGCATCTAAACGAGTACCGATAAACTTACAGACAGACTTAGGGAAAGAGTTTTATAATAATGAATTCGATTGCTATGTAAAAAAATTAAAAATAAATCATTATTCTACGTATTCAATTAAAAAAGCATCTATTGTTGAAAGGTTAATAAAAACGCTCAAAACTAAACTTTACAAACATTTTAGTTTAATAGGAAATTATAAATGGGTTGGAAAACCTTTAAATGATATAGTTAAATCCTACAATCAAACTATGCATCGTACAACAAAATTTCAACCAATTGATGTAAATTTTGATAATGAGTCGCAAGTAAAGAAAAACATCCAAAACGTGCAATCCAATCTAGGTAATCAATCAAATAAATTTAACATAGGAGATTGCGTACGCATAAGCAAGTATAAAAGCGCCTTTCATAAAGGTTATACACCGAATTGGTCAACTGAAATATTTACTATTAAACATGTAAATCGCACTCGCCCAGTTACTTACCTTATTGAAGATCAACGAAAAAATACAATACTTGGGTCATTTTACGAACAAGAACTTCAGAAAACGAAATATCCTGATGTTTACCTCATAGAAAAGGTGATCAAAAAGAAGGGGGAAAAATTGTATGTAAAGTGGTTAGGGCTTAATGATAGCGAAAATAGCTGGATTGGTAGAAATGCCATTGTATGAGCATATTTATTAACTTTATTGTATTAAAAATCGTCATTAATATTTTGGATATGAAAGGGAGAGGACTTTTAAACAGTGCTATTAATCACTTACCAATTGAACTACACTTACCCGGCTACAATTATTGTGGACCAGGCACAAAGTTGCATAAACGTTTGCTAAGAGGTGATAAGGGAATTAATGAGCTAGACAACGCATGTATGCAACACGACATAGCCTATGATAAATATTCTAACCTGGCAGATCGTCAACATGCAGATTTAGAACTTTATAAAATGGCTAAACAAAGACTGAAAGCGAATGATGCTGGTAAAGGGGAAAAACTTGCTTCATGGCTAGTTAGCAAACTAATGAAATCTAAAATAAAAATCGGCGCGGGGATAAAAACATTTAAACAGTTTGTATCTAAGATACGTGCTGAATTAAAGAAAAACAAATCTAAAAATAAAGGCACTGCAATTAATCAAGCTTTTGCAGCTGCAATTAAAGTATTCCGTAATAACAATACGAGTAAATTACGAGTTCCTCGTTTAATACCGATCCCAAAAACTGGAGGTATTTTACCACTGATACCTATTTTTGCTGGACTTTCTGCATTAGGATCTTTGGCAGGAGGAGCTGCTGGGATTGCTAAAGCTGTTGGAGATTACAAAGCTGCGAAGAAAAACTTAGCCGAATCAGAACGCCATAACAAAATGATGGAATCTATAGCATTAGGAAAAGGTTTACATATAAAACCGTATAAGAACGGTAAAGGATTGTGTTTAAAAAGTTCAAAAAACTAAATAAAAGGTTACCTAGACGAGCTCTTACAAATATTGATATTTTAAAGTATTCAAAAGATATACCTTATTTTCGCGGTGTTTATATGAGAGATAGTTTGCCAAAACGACCAAAAAGAGTAGAATGTGCAATCATAAATTTAGATAGTTCTGAAAACCGCGGGACTCACTGGGTAGCCTATGTCAAGGACAACAATTACTGTGAATATTTTAATAGTTTTGGTGATCTGAAACCACCGTTAGAATTAATAAATTATTTAAAGAATCATGTTATTTCATACAATTACCTCACTTATCAAAAGTTTAACACTGTAAATTGCGGACATTTATGTTTGAAATATTTAAAACAGTTTTGGAGTAAACGTTTAAATATCTCTGTACAATAAAAACCATATCATTTTCATGATGTCTTTCACTTTGTCTATAACCGGAACCTCTTCTGCCTTGATCACTAATTATTCACCAGCTTTTCAACTCGATGGTGAATATGAATGTGGGTTGCTGTACATGTCAACTTTTAACTCGATACCGAATATAGATTACAGAAATAATACATTTTATTATGGTAAAAATGAAGAAGTAGAAATTCCAGAGGGGTCATATGAACTTCAAGACCTTGATGATTACCTTAAACGACACCTGCAAGGATGTACATTTTCACTGACATGTAACAATAACACATTGAAGACGTCTATATTGTGTTCTAAAAACATCTACTTCAATAAAGAAAATTCGATTGGAAAGTTGTTAGGTTTTGGAGAAGAAACTATTCAAGCTAATATATTAACAGATTCCCCTTTTCCTGTTTCCATTCTATCAACAACTATAGTGCGGGTTGAATGTGACATAGTGAGTGGATCATTTGTTAACGGTAAACCGAGCCATATAATTCACGAGTTTGTACCTAATGTTCCACCTGGTTATCGAATTATAGAAATACCTAAAAACGTAATCTACTTTCCTGTTACACAAAACAGCTTAAGCTCTCTCAAAATAAGAATATTGGATGTAAACGATAATTTAGTTAATTTGCGAGGTGAAGAGATTCAAATTTATTTACATCTTCGAAAAAAATGATAAATTTCAATAAAAGTGTAGTCTCGCGCGACAAACGTACTAGTACTCATTGTACTATCAAGAAAAGAAGACCTAAAGAACCAATTACAAAGCTAACAGAAGAAAATAAACAATTTTTAAAAAACATTGGATTGTTAAAATGAGTATATTAAATTTAACAGATTCTTTAAGCTTTGATAACACGATTGAAAGTTTTGAATATCATTCATATAAACCATACATAACAAGTTTTAATTTGAACGATGAAATTCGTATACCTATTAACCAACAAGATCTTTACGTATTGCCATCGGCGAGTACTCTCTATGTAGAAGGCGATGTTGCAGTATTCAATAGAGAGACAAAGACGCCGGTGAACAGTGTACAATTTACGAATAACCCTATACTTCACTTGTTTCAAGATATTCGATATGAACTGAACGGGATCGAAATAGATAAAATTAAAAACGCTGGAGTTACAACAACGATGAAATCTCTTGTATCCATGAATGAAATCGAATCGTCTATGTCACAGTTATGGGGATGGAATGTTAATGGTACTAAAATTACACATGGATCATTTTCTGTATCTATTCCTTTAGATAAGATTCTTGGTTTCGCAGAGGATTATAAGAAAATAATTATTAACTGTAGGCATGAACTTATTCTTCTACGATCCAATAGTAATATAAATAGTGTTAAATTGAACACCAATGAATACATAGATAACATTACTATATCTAAAATAGTATGGCGTATGCCACATATTAAAGTTTCTGATAGGGAAAGATTAAATTTACTCAAATGCTTAGAAAAAGATCGCGCTATTCAAATGGCATTTAGGAACTGGGATCTTTATGAGTATCCACTTTTACCTAAAACATCAAAACATTCTTGGTCAATCAAAACTTCATCTCAAATTGAAAAACCGCGATTCGTTATAATTGGATTGAAAACGGATAGAAAGAATATGGCTAACAAAGATATAACACGGTTTGATCACTGTCATTTGAGAGACGTCAAAGTTTTTTTAAATTCAAACTATTTTCCGTATGAAAGTTTAAATGTTAGTTTTGCAGCTGAAAAGTATGCTTTATTATACGAACAGTACGCTAAATTCCAGCAGTCTTATTATAACCGTGGTCAAACACCATTGTTGAGTCCGCAAGAATTTAAAGAGAAAGCTGCTCTGTTTGTAATCGATTGTTCCCGTCAAAACGAAACCTTAAAAACAGGCGCCATAGACGTACGAGTAGAATTAGAGTGTGAACAGGATATACCTGATAATACTGCAGCGTACTGTTTAATTCTGAATGATAGTATTGTAGAATACAAACCGTTAAGCAACATTACACGAAAAATATCATGAATTCAGATTGTTTGTTCGTGGATCTTCAGGGATTTAAATCGTATAAGAATGAATTTATTATTAAGGAATTTGCATACAGTACAAATGAATACACACAGGTATTTTCAATAAAACCTCCATATAAGTTTTCGACGTTAATGGAAAGCGAAAAAAGACAAGTAAGATGGATAGAGAAA
This sequence comes from Acleris cristana, assembly GCA_948252455.1. NCBI lineage: Eukaryota > Metazoa > Arthropoda > Insecta > Lepidoptera > Tortricidae > Acleris > Acleris cristana. The sequence goes on along the minus strand of OX411771.1, from coordinate 47,139,698 downwards.
AACCTAGGTATTTCATGGCATGAGGGCTTTGTTGATTATAGAGAATTTAAAAGAATGATACGCTGTTTTTTGGAAAACAAGAAAATATATGTAAAAGGGTTAGAAAAAGTTAAATGGATTAAAGATTTGTGTAGTAACTGTACCGTAATTGACTTGGGTTGTAACGGTTTGCCTAAATTTGAATCTATGTATCAAAAATATTGTAAGGACCAGAGTAGTTATAGTTGTTCAACGCATAAAAAATCTTGTGCGTTAAAAAATGTTTTATGTATTAAAAAATGGTATTCTGAAAATAATTTATCATTGTATTCTCATTTGTAATAAAGTACAATAAATATTATAACTGTAAAGCATATTTTTATTTCATAATTATTTCCCTTTATATACCTACCTACATATGATAAGATAGAGTGTCCGATCCGAAAACTACAAATTTAAGTGCCTGTAAAAGTTTAAAATAACAATGATAATGACAACTATTTGTTATTTCATGGGCACTTAAATTTTAAAGTTCGAATTGGACCCAATGGGGTTACAAAAGGTTTAGAAGTAAAATAAAACCAGATTCATAGGAAATAACATTTATTTATTAATTACCACACCTTTGTTTATAACATAGCATCTTAAATCTAATTTTAACTTTAATATTAAAACAAAGATTGATGACCCCAAGACAACGTTGAGACTTGATTATCTAGTATAACGCGTTTGTCATCATTTGACGACAGTGCTACTTTATTCAAGGACTGAGTAAAAATAACATGTTTTAAAGATTTAAATACAATATTGCGTTTTCTTATCCGCTCCTTATTTAATAGTACTTTTTTATATTCCTCAAAATCCACACCGCGCAATACATGTCTCTTTGTGCCTTTAGCCTTTTTCAGTTGTTTGTTTTCTGTTTTTATACAATATAATTTAGACCTAAGGCCAACGAACTCGTTTATTATTTCTCCACCAAGTTCATCTTTAAATAAACCGGGTACTTTTTTATGTTTAAGAGTTATACCGTATGCGTTACTGACAGAATAATTACTTGTATCAAAATAATGTTGAAAATTTCGTTTTATATCTACATACAAATCTTCTGTATTTATGGAATACAAAAAAGAATCTGTATCGGTATAACATAAACTTAAATTAGATCCATAAAAAGGTTTCATGACAGAATAGTGAAAATCGTACATATGAGTTTTCGATATTTCCAAAACAGTAAATCCAATGTAAATTGGCCGGTCAAGAGTTACCGATTCCGGTTTCATTTGTATGGCGACAAAATTTTCACTAAAAACGGTAGAACTATGAAAATTAGGTCTACCTGTTAGATGCTCTGCTGTGTATTTCTTTTTTGTTTTATTTCTATTATCACTCCACGCATTAACTAACAGAACATTTAACCTTTTTTCAGCGTCTTCCAACGTTTTTCCAAATATAGCATTGTTTGCAAGTTTGCACGAATTTTGCTCAAACACGGATTTAGCTTTTTGTCTTAACTTTGTATTTAAGTCTATGTATTGTTTTAAAAATGGACCTTGTTTAAATTTGATTACTCTATGTACGTTTTTCAATACCAAGCCATGCTTTATACATGTTTTTAAATGCACATAATGGATGACATACTCGTATTTATCATATAAATTTGGGATAAGTTTAGGTTGCTTTGAACCAGGCGGTGTGAATTTTTGAGGACAGAATGGAATGTCATTATGCAAGTCATGCAAATGTTCTGGATATTCTAAATCCACTTCCAAAATATAACCATAATCCGAATCATCAGGTGTTTGTAGGATATCGAGTACATTAATTTTATCCCGTGGTAATAATTTGAAATCATCATAAGGTAAATTGCCACACATTGCATAACCGTATAGATTATTACAGTCTATGTAGAATAAGAAACTGCTTGGATTACTGGAATCAAAGTTTGGCATGTATTTATTATTTGCCTTTGCATATCGAGTAGAACATAAACATACACCCCCACGAATACCTTTTTGAATCATTCTAATTATTTCAAGGTCATCAATGAGTTGCAACTTCACACCAGTTATAAGTAACATGGCATCAAAACTTAAACTTGGGGCAGTTAGATAAAAAGCAGGGTCTAATCTATAATTGACTTTACAAGTTTGACGAAACTTTTCAAATATGTCAGTTAGTAATAATACATCTGATTTAAGGTAAAGATCGGTGTATTCTCCTAAAGTATTAATATTGAATGATTTCCATACAAGCTCGGCATGTTCATAATCATATTTGGATATAATCTCATTTGTTAATGAGTTGTAAAAATAATGTGGCTGAGGTAAACATTGCTCTTCATATCGACTCCAACTAGACATATACTCGTATGGATAGACGCCCTTTCGTTTCAATAAATCGAAATGCTCTTTTAAAGGAAAAAAATGTGAGAGATGAATAAAGTCTTCTTCATTTAAGGTGCTAACAAGTTCTTCCAAACTTGCTCCTAAAAATTTGAATGAATCTACAAAACGAACGGGCATATATTCATTTCGACTTGTAATGAAAAATTTCGTAAATGATATGTAATTTTCTTTGTTTTTTGCAATAACTTTGACTTGACCAGGAAGTTCACCCAATTGACGTATAAACAAATGACTGTCGTACCCTGATAAGTTGTGAAAAAATACTGGCACAAATGTTGGTAGGCGGTACCGAATATTACAATAAGAATGGGCTGCCCCTCTATAGCGTCCTGTCAAATGGCAATGATCTCTCACGGAATCGCCGAGTAATAACTTGCGACAAAGAAAACAATATTGAGAGTTCAAAAAATCATTTTCTTCTGTCTCTGTAATAGTTATTGGCTTCGGGTCAGAATATATTTTATTTATTCTATGTACATCTTTTTGCAGATATTCGAGAAATTTTTCTACGCAGTCTTTTCCACGATAAGACACAAATTTGTTTAGGGAGCTGTCGTATGAACTAACAATGTAGTACGCAAATGCAGCTGGTATGTGTTCCTGCAATGTTGTAGTACATTTCGAACTAAGTTTTTCATCCGTATTTGGTTGCAATAAGGATTCAAAGTCTGCATAAATTATAAAAGGCATATTTTGCATCCGCTCAAAATTTTTAAATTCAATATGCGCACCCCGATTAGGTAAAATTGTCTTTACGCCCCCGCATACGTGAGCATTAAATTTGTCTTGACTATTAAAAAATATCATACATTCATCGCAAAAAAATATTTTCCCGTTATGTTTTGTAAATTGAAGTTTAAGCAGGCGACTTAAATCTTTTATAAGACAGTAATGTGTTTGACGACCGTTTTCTAACATTAAAAGGTTAATATGATGTTGCTTCCGACATGTGGTTTTGTAAAGTGGACCTACGATTTCAGATTTATTTTTGAGTGCGTACACATTAATACTAATACGTTGATTGTTTTTTTCGAATATTTTTATGTCAGATAATCCCACAGGAAAAGTCATGTCCTTGCTATTAAGAACACCTTCATAATGGGGATATGAAGATACCCTATGCACATTATTTTTAGCTGGAAATAAAGCAGCCATCACACACCACAAAAAGCAAAAAACATCTTTATTTTGTATATTGATGCACGCCCGTTTTAGTTTTATATTTTTAGGCAAATCAATGAATCCTGATGCTCTCAGTGGGTTATATTTACTGATGTTTACCTCTAGGTATAAATTACGCATAAAAGCCCAACCACTATCCCTGTCTTGAAACTCATCAATTTTTCCACAAATACATTGTAAAAGATTTAAAAATATTTCATTAAAATCATAGTTCTGATGTATAACTATATTTTTCGTTGCAAAAGATTTTACGTCGCAAGTATCGTTTTTAAGTAAAGAAAATTCAGCAAATAATTCAAAATTGACTTTGATAGTATTAAACACTGATTGTCTTGCTTCCAAAATTTTACGAACACTGTCGCGAAGGCTACGTATAAACTCGGCTGGTGCACAAACCTGGTCTGGCCCGCCTTCACGCCCCCGCACACGGTAAGATGCTATCCTACTTCTAAAAGCTGAAGCTATTTTTTCAACGCCTTCACCGTTATCAATAGAAATATTATTTTTATGCACAATACTTCGTAAATGAGCAGAAAAAGCTCGACTAGGAACAGATGTTTCGCAAACAGAACAAAATATTGATTTACAACTCATATTTGTTTTTTAAGAATAGTAGATGAAAAGTGCTAGAAATTAAGATAAACAAAGGTATCGCGAGATTTAATTTTTTTAGTAACAATATAACGCTCGGTGAAATTTTAAATTAACTACAGCTTTCTCCTATAGATCTTTTGTCACAATAGTTTTAAGTCAGCCACATTATTTAATTTCAACTCAACAAAACATAGAATTACAACTCATTTTATTTTTTTATTTTTAAGAATACTATTTTAAAAGTGCTGGCAAATATTACAAACAGAGGTAACTAATACTAGAATTATTATTTTAAATCGCGATAGAACGTTCCATCTTCAGCGAAATAGTCCTTGTACATAATTTTAGCACTTTATTAATATCTGACACCTCTGACGAATTAACATCTAACTGTATTTTTAAATTAACTAGAGATCTCTCTCATCAATCTTTTGGCGAAATGCTTTTTATGTAAGCCGCATTATTTAATTTCAACTCAACAAGACATAGAATTACAACTAACTTTTAAGAATAGTAGATTAAAAGTACTGGCAAATATTACAAACATAGGTAAGTAATACTAGAAATATTATTTTAAATCGCGATAGAACGTTCCATCTTCAGCGAAATAGTCCTTACATAATTTAAGCACTTTATTAATATCTGACACCTCTGACGAATTAACATCTAACTGTATTTTTAAATTAACTAGAGCTTTCTCCCATCGATCTTTTGGCGAAATGCTTTTTATGTCAGCCACATTGTATAACTTTAACTCAAGAAAAAGGTCGCCTGATAATTGTGCAGTTCGACGCACCCTGCCCCCGGGAACTTGCCTTATCAATACTGACGGCAGCAGCACTGGTTCGGGTTTGCGAGCACGCCAGTCACCATCTTCACTGTCGGAGTCGATTATCCAGCCGCCTGCAGGACCGTTGAGCTGCTCTAGCAGACTTGTCTGCGCCAACTTTTTTGAGCTGTAAATCGATCAAAATAAATAAATAATAATAAACGGAACAAACATGTGCAGAGCTAAGTACCTATTTAAATTTATTTTTAAAATTACCATTTACTGAAATAAATACATATCTTACTTACCGTGGAGTCGGTGCTTCGTCTTCAGATTCAGTCGGCGGAAATTTTCTTTTTGACAGCTTCGACTTCTTTGACCTATAAAACAGAAGTTCCATAATATAATAAAGCACTTTAAAAAGTATTCAGGTAATACTTGTTTAAAATTGAATTACCGAGGTATTGAGGCTTCGTCTCCTGATTCGGGCAGCGGGGTTTTCTTTTTTACCACCTTCGGCTTCGTAGACCTTTAAAACACAAAACATAATAATTACACCGCGACAATGCACTCCTAACACACAGCACCTTAGATATTAATTAATTACCTTGAAATTGGAGCAGGATCTTGAAGCTCCGAATATGGACGAGTCTTCTTGGAGACTTTCACTTCAGAGTATTCCGTATCAGACCTGTAAAAAAAAGAACATGGAATATTGTATACGATTTATTTAATTAATAATCAATAAAACCATATCAGAACACATAAATATTAAAAACTTACGAACATTATTTTAATGCAGTTGTAGCTTGCGACTGATTGACACTGGCTTTCTTGTAGAAATAAATGTAATTACGCGTTACAACGTAAAAAGTTTCCGCTCAGCACTTTACAACACTCACAGAAGTTCTCAACATTTAGATATTTATAACATTCTATTTGTAATAACAGTACTACGGAATGCGAACAAAACAAAGTTTTTATAAAGGTTTAATACCTCAGACGTCGATTTGCAAAGTAAGCATTTGTGGTACAAACAAAAGTATCATGTTAAATATGTCGTAATCGGTGCATCAATGAAAGGAACCGGCGTTTAACAAAGAAGCCGACTTCATTTAGGTTCAATTTACACTGAATGCGATGATTGATTTATTTTATAGGACTTGTCAACAATACTTGAATAAACCTGTACTGGAGTTAAGTTCGTGTTTAGCATATTATATTTTGTAGGGCTCAATAATACATGTTTAAACCTGTATTAGAGCTGTGCACGTGTTTAGCAAAGGAAAAATATAAATACATACGTTTAATATCGCAGTTCTTCTTTAGTCGCCAATTCAGAAAGTCGCAGTTTTATTTCGTATCCCGTACCTACAATAATACTGACTGAAGTTCTTGAATTAAACGGTGAGTACCTAACTTATTTACTAATATACTGATACTGTTTTTTTTCCTAGTAGATATAAATCTAATTATATTCTCTTATTGTGCAGAGTATGATGACTTCTCAACACATTGACTCCGTGAAAGATACCAACGAACAGTTCCCGTCTTTTTCGTCTCAAACCCTTGCGGCATTCGACGAACCATTTGGCTACTCCCAAGATATGGATGCTTATTTGCAATACCAGAATAGATGTATAAATCAAATTCAAAATCCATCTTTAGAAAATTCACCGAAAAAACCCAAGATAAAGAAGAGAGCAGTGCAAATAAAAACTGATATTGGATTAAACTCGCATGTAATTAAAAAAGCGAAAAAAGGGAAGCGATTAATTAAGATCAGTATTGCAAACCTTGAATCGCAGCAGGACGCTGATGACCTCATGGCAGTGCAATTTGTCATCGAAGATAACTACGATGAATTGTTAAGTGCTACGGAATCATTAGTTGACCGAATCGTGAGAAGACTCAGTAACGTTAGCTATTAGATTTTACAGTATACGTTATTTTACATTATTGTATTTTTTAATAAAATTTTGTGTTTTTGCAACTTTGTTTCTCAATAATTATTCAATTCCCTACCCATGTTAAATCCAATAGTGTTACTATGCAAAACAAGTTTAGAAACTAAAGTAAATTCCTCTGAAGTTTAGTGCCGCTGTTGGATTTACGTGCGCTTTATATTTTATTAATCGCTTGATCGTATATCTTTAACATAATGTAACCCTTACAGTAGTAGTCATGATTCCTGCTTAATAGCCGTGTCTAATTCTGATGGGACAGCTAATTGTACATATGCACATATATTAATAAGGTAGCATGTGAAGTTAAACTTTAACGAATTGCAGACTTTATTTGTGCTAGTGAAAATACAAATCAGACCAGCGTATTTATTGACTTGCAACTAGTTTATATTTATAATTTCTTGCAACGCGTTACGAGCACGTCACAGAAACCATCCAATCACAGGCTCAGGTCTACATCGCGCTAACGAAGTTTTTAAGATTTGTTCATACATATACAACATAAAATATGTAACCGACGTGCTCCCACCTTCCGTGAACGACCGGCGGAATGGTAGGGTTCACCAGCAACCTGTGGCTCGGCCTGATCACCCTTGTTACTAACCGCTGAAATCAACTCAAAATGTATAGGGAGATTCTATGCCTATGCGGTGGTGGGCATGGATGATCCACACCTCGGTGAGAGGACTAAAATCACCAACACGTAAAATGCGGTCATAAGACCACTGGGAACTTAACGCATCCCAGGTGACCCGTTCTTGATGTGGGGCTTGATCAACCTCGCAGCAAGTTGTGAAAACACCATAGCAAACCAAGTCCGTCGAACGGTGTGGTGCGCTATGTGACTCGCTTTAGCAAACCAAGTCCGTATGTAGCGGTGTGGGGCGCTTGTGCGACGATAGCGTGTCTGGTGACGACCTGTGACGCGTTGTGTACATGAAATTATCAAAAAACATCTTTTGTTCTGTTGCTTGTGCACCTGACAAATTAAAAACCAAATATTAACTGACAATTGTCGGGTGTACAAGCAACAGTTTTGCTCAAATGAACTGTGAAATAATCAAGTAACAAAATCTACATGCGAAGAATATAACTCGAGTACGTTGCGATAAGTTAAAATAAATTAATGGTGAGTTGGCCGACATAACCCTGTTGGAGTTCGAACCCACATCAGTGGAGTTCGACAGGGCGTATACGGAAGCGCAGTTGGAAGATAGAGTACTAAACACAATAATTCTAATATAGTAAGTATTACAAATAGGAATGCACAAAGATATAAATTACAACCATAAAACCGATTGGGAGTTTCAGAACACCATACAACCGATTGAGAGTTTCAAAACACCTCAAAACCGATTGGGAGTTTCAAAACACCTCAAAACCGATTGGGAGTTTCAAAACACCTATTTAAGCGTTTAAAAAAACGATCAACTCGAAATGAGCGTTTCGTCAAAAAACGCCTTGGGAGTTTCAAAACACCTCAAAACCGATTGGGAGTTTCAAAACACCTCAAAACCGATTGGGAGTTTCAAAACACCTATTTAAGCGTTTAAAAAAACGATCAACTCGAAATGAGCGTTTCATCAAAAAACGCCTTGGGAGTTTCAAAACACCTATTTTAGCGTTTAAAAAAACGATCAACTCGAAATGAGCGTTTCATCAAAAAACGCCTTGGGAGTTTCAAAACACAAAACATGTAAAATGTGTTTTGAAACTCCCAATAATATACTACTCATACTTTCCAGTTTCAATCTAATAACCCTAACTAGTACCAAAGACTATGACTGACCTATACATATATTTCATAAGGACAAACAACAAGACTTTTATCTCTTAGTTATAAATTGTAATTTCATTACAATTAACTATTATATATTACATTAAACTAAATCATATAGGAATAGTTTATATCCATACATTTATACCAAATTTATATGCATGAAAAGTTCTTAGGTTACTATCTATAACGGTTCATAAAGTAGGTTCCTTGACACTAGACGATCATATGGCCATTTCAACAATATTAATCATTCTTACTCTATAGGTATATTCAAAGATAGGAAAGTTAATAGGTACTTTATAAGTAGACCCCGTTATCTTGTCGCATTGACGGCGCTCTGTTGTAGGGATCGAATGTTTATTTTATCGACCCTCTCTATATCGATGTTTGTGGTTTATTTTATAATGCAACAATGCGACTGATTTTTTGCCTTTTAAATCTCTGCTAAATCTCAATATGGCGTAGGTATTAAAACTTCTTGATTTAAAATTAGAATATAACCTCATTATTCTAACAAGATGCGATAAAATAATTTACCTATTTGCAACTATTTACCTATTATTTATTTATTATTGATCCCATTCTTTTTTATTACATTTTTAGTAGTGATTGTATTTGACTCATTGTCAGTGACAAGTCAAGTACAATACCATCGACATTTAAATAGTCGATAAAATAAACATTCAATCCCTATAAAAAATTGACGTCAGTGAGACAAGATAACGGGGTCTATTTATAAGCTTAATAATTTCACATAAAAGCTTTAGGTACTTAGGTTAAACTTAATACAAATTTTCATAGCTTACATTTCAGTGTTTCAGTATAGAGTGTTAGGATTTTCTTTAGACTTTTTAGGCTTTACATTAATGCAGGAGATAGTTAGAGTGTTATAGGGTATCGTTTTATAGGGGTTTTATTGGGGGGGGGGTTACAGTTTGAATAACATCGTTTTCAATAGGCACCTTTGCCCCCTTTTAACTTCTAAATATTTGACTTGTGTCGCTCCTCCCCATACCGATATACAATATGTCATGATAGATTGTGCTAAGGCTTTATAAATCTTTTTAAGTAAGGAAGTGTTTGTGATATGTCTTAGTATTTTAAATATCCAGGTTAGTTTACGTACTCTATTGTTTAAGTTTTCAATGTGTTGGTGCCAGGAAAGTCTATGGTCAATTATTGTATAAATACTTAGGTATCTAAGTATTTTGTTGAAAATACTTTTTTTAATTGTTTAAAACCGCATGATGTGTTAGTTGTTAGATTACAGTTATGTATTTTTAAGTCTAGTACAGTAGCCGGCTGACCACTGTTTGTTTTTGAAAAACAAATATAGTTTGTTTTTTCTACGTTTAGTGTTAGTAAGTTAGACATGAGCCATGCGGCGACATTTCGAAGTCCTTTTCCAGCATCGGTACAGACGAAATTCCAAGTTTTACCAGAGAACACAACCACAGTGTCATCGGCATACGCTATGACTTTTCCCGGGATGTTTATAGTATTAAGGTCGTTAATATAAACTATGAATAGGGTAGGCCCGAGGACACTCCCTTGTGGTACGCCAAATGACACTTGTGAGTCGCTGCTTACGTATTTACCAACCCTTACTCTTTGACTGCTATTGCTTAAGTAGTCGCTTAATAGATCAAGCGGGCTCCCTCTAATACCAATTCTTTCTAGTTTGTTTACAAGAGTGGGAAGGATACTGTGTCGAAGGCTTTTTTTAAGTCAAGGAAGACTGCAAGACATCTATTACCACTATCAACTTCTTTGGTAATTAAAGAAGTTAGATGTAAAACTGCGTCCTCCGTTGATTTGCCCTGCCTAAAGCCAAATTGAGTGGTAGATATAAATGTTAAATTTGTTCAGGTATCTCACTAGTGGGATATTAATTAGTTTTTCTATTATTTTAGAGATTCCTGTGAGCACCGAGATTGGTCGAAAATTGTTAGGGTCAGTTTTCTCTCCACTCTTGTAAACCGGGGTTATAAGGGATTTTTTTAGCAGGTGTGGGAAAACCCCTTTCGTGAAACATAGATTAGTCAGATGACTGATGATGGGGGCTAATTGGTCTTTGCAATATTTTAAGAAAGTAGTAGGTATGCCATCGACGCCCGCCGCACTGTCCGATTTTAGAGACATAAGCGTACTAGAGACTTCCTCTGGGTCTGTGTGAAGGAGCACAAAGGATGAGCAGGGAGTGTTGGACTGCAAGGATGGTTGTGTGTTAGGTGAGTTGTGTAAATGTGTGGATGTCATTTCAGCTGCTAAGTTCTTACCTATGTTAGAGAAAAAAAGATTTGTGCTGTTTACAGAGTCATGCGGAGTAATTTTTATGTTTAAGTAAGTCAAGGTTGCTTGTTTTATTACCTTTATAGTTAAATTTCGTTTAGGTAAATTCAACTAAGTGAAACTTAGGACTAAAGCTAGATTTAAATCAGCTCTTAGCTTAGGTTAAGCTCATGTTAAGTTAGGCGATCCTAAATAACAGTCGACCATGGGATGTTAAAATTTAAAACCACTCGTATTTTCTTTGGTGGTTGATTCATCTTTATTTTCTTGAAAGTATTAAAAACAGTAAGAATTTTAAGTTAGATTAGGTTAACTTCACCAAGCTAGGTTAGGAAAGTATTAAAAACAGTAGGTATGTTAAATTACATTAGTTTGTATAATTTTAGGTTAACTTCAGTAAGGTAGGTTAGGTAAGGTTAGAACTGTATCCCTTAAAAAACAGTAGGTACCTATGTTAAGCTAAGACAGGTTAGGTTAGAACTGTAACCCTTAAAAAACAGTAGGTATGTTAAGCTAGGACAGGTTTCACGATGTTAGGTTAACTTCAACAAGGTAGGTTAGGTTAGGTTAGAACTATGACCCTTAAAAACAGTATGTTAAGAAAACCACTATGGTTACTTAATTAAATGATATGAGAAACACGTAGGTAAAATTAAAAATCACATTACAATAGTTAATAGCGCAATCAGGTAATATGTAAAAAAAGGTAGGAACGCGCCCAATGCAAGACAATGGTGTTGGACGCCCCGAGAACAAAGGGGCTGGCGTTCGCGCAAACAATAGGCTGAGCAACCACGGGACAGAAAGATACCCAGGTAGTTGATAACCTTTTGTATTGAGTACATGGACTATTGCAAGCTATGGGAAGGAGTGATCTGGGAGTCTCGGGACCCGCCCCAAACGCTCTAAATGGGGGGATAAACACCGAAAAAATACTTTTTTTTTTTAGGAGCGAAACCCCGCCTCTCGCTTGTCAGAGCACCATTTTTTTCGGGGGAGTAGAGGCGGGGCCAGTACTGAGGATTCCCTACTACTATCCTACGACATTCATATCAATCATCTCTATTGGCAGAGAGAATACGATTTTTCTGTGTTAGTCGACATTTTCGTGACATTTACAATAGAGATATACAATACGAGATCGTCTCGAAATAGACCTTATCTTTAAGGAAGTGAGAATTGGGTCCCTGTCGTTACGGAAAAGGCTAGAAGAAAGTGTGGGTTTAAGCCATGACTCTGAGATAAGGATAGCGTGAATGATTTTACAAGTAAAGGAAGCAAGAAGGTCTGAATAGTGAGCCGGTACACTCTGTGCATTTATGTGGACCACATTGAAATTTTTCGTTAGAGACTTAAACGTAACGTTTAACCGCTCGCTGAGATCGGGCATATCTGAGACATCGCTGAAGGAATCATAAAGGTTGGATGAAGCCAAAGATAAAAAATCACTGTCAATACTATTGTTAAACAAATCGGACATAAATGAAAATAGTTAATATATATTTGGTTGTATATAAATAATAAAATAAAAACGAAATAATGTATATTATATGAGTATTTAAGTAATAAAATAAATATGTATGTGCAAATTTAGCAAGTTACTATTGTATTAAGTTTCCACCGCCACTCGCCAGCAGCTGGTTATATACGTTAACATAGTTAAAACAAAGTAATAAGAATAGCTTCATTCGCAAACTGACAACATTATTAAGAAAAAATAGTAAATGAAACGGAATGTGTAACCTTACAGAAAAATACACCGATGACCAAAAGATACCACTGCAAAACCTAAATGCACAAGACATTTATCTAACACACAGACTAATAAAAAAAATCGTCGATGATACCGCAATACTGCGTAACTAACAAATTAAATAAGATGCAAAATACACCTTAGCCAGCAAGTCAGTAAGGTACATTTTGGAACTTATTGAATTTGTTAGTTACGTAGTATTGGAGCATCACCAACGAAATACCTATCTGTCATCCGTCAGTAGTGAAAGTGACAGCTGACGTACGCTAAAAAACCAAAATAACAGAGGGTAAACTACTGAACATATACGGAATAATTAAAAGAAGAAGAGGGTATAACAGATAGCTTGTGAAGTGTAGGTAGATCATTGGAAAAGAAAATAGGTACATCAGTTTATCTGGACTATTTACACAATAAGAAATCACAATACCTAGATACAGTACTACTTCCGGAGTGCTACAGCAGGGCACTTCTTAGCGGCGGGTCGAGGTGCGCGAGCCCGTAGCGCAGGCACAGTGTAATGTATAATTTTCGGGCGTGAATTAACGTATCAGCGATACACAATTTATTCCATTTCTTGTCAACTTGTTATGTTGGTATCTTAAATTAATCTTATAATCTATGGTCAATTCAACTACCAGTGGACCTGTATCAAAAAACTACTGAATCTGTGGCATATGCACCCGGTGTTGCTAGGGGCATATTTCAATCTCCTCGTTTGTAAGTAAACCCAGGTCACTGTATTAGTATTATTTTCTATTATTATTTCCAAAATTGTTTTTGTAGTCCAGTTTTAGTCTTCTTTTTAATGCCTCCGTCGTTTCAGGGTTCCAGCATATTTTAATGACAGATGAAAACCCGAGTTTGCTGCCTTTAAGTAACTATCAATTAGTATCTGTACTCGTATTGACGTTTAGTTTTTACCCCGATATGTGGATATTTACAACATTAGAAAGTGGTATTGATCTAGATATCGATTTCGGCAGATCATCACCGGGGTCGTTCTTTTCTTATAAGCCAGCGAGCTAGCTACATGTAATTTTATTACATATTGGAGAATTACATACCATACCTCCATCCCTTGTGAGTGTTTCGACGTTTGGCTTGAGGTGTCTAGTGAATTATTATTGTGTATCGTATTGGTTTTGACCACGCATTCTTATATTCCAGTTACCGACAGTCCACGTAGTATTTCTACATATTATAACTTGAATATAAAAAACAAAAAAACCGCCTTCAAAAATGCAAAAAATAACTTCTACTACTAGGTACTTAGTAGTAGGTACCTATCCTATTAGGTTAGTCTAACTGTAGTCGGCTTTTTGTTGAAAATATTGTGGTCGCCGACTTCAGTTAGACTAACCTAATAGGATAGGTACCTACTACTAAGTACCTAGTAGTAGAAGTTATTTTTTGCATTTTTGAAGGCGGTTTTTTTGTTTTTTAAAACATTTATTTTATTTTACACTTTTTAGTGATCATAATAAGCTTATGTAGTCCCACTTCTTAGTTGATATATGAAACTTTAAGACATTTCAAGCTCGCCGCAAGCAACGCCGCGGGAAAATCATAGTCATTTTAAAACAATTAAATGTGCTTCTTTGTAGTCGCTCAACTATCTTAATCGAGATATCTTATCGCCACCCTTGAAATCGGTACCGTTGAGGAGTTCCGGTGGCCATCTGTGGTCTTCATCATCAGTTCCGCTTCACCAAGTGACACTTTCTGAATGCAAATGCTTCACTTGTTACTAAAAATACTAAAATCGCTATATGTTTGCATACAATATTTGAGGAGTTCCCTCAATTCCTCACTGATCCCTTCATCAGATTCAGATTTGCTGACAATGGGACCACCTCTGAAGTATACTCTATCAAACCAAAAAATAATTTTTAAAATCGGTTCACAATTGACGGAGTAATCGGTGAACATACATAAAAAAAAAAAAAAAAAAAAAAATACATACAGTGGAACGTATAACCTCCTCCTTTTTTGAAGTCGGTTAAAAATATAGCTGCTAAGTAAGGAGTGTCGCAATTAGTGTCCGCGATTTATAAAATTCTATACTGTAATTGCCGAGTGTTTCAATGACGGCGTGGAAACAAAATTGAAATACCTAGAAAAACTTGTGATTATAACCATAGTATAAATAGAGAAGTAGCTCGTCTTCAAACAAAGGTACATCGCGCGGCTTGCACATGTGCGTTACGCCGACCGTACGGCTGTGGGCGGGGCGAACCTCCCACACGAAACTAAAAGCAGAGGTGCGGGAATGGTGATTAGACGGGGTCGCGGCGTCATTGCGTTCGGTCACGTTTGGTTGTAGGTAGTGCGCGTTAAATTAAAACATCGAGCGACAATGTCTGTGTCGGAAACTAGAAAATATTGTTCAGTTCACGGGTGTTTAAATAATTGTGTAAGAAATCCGGAGCTATCGTTTTTCCACATACCTTTTGAGTCGGAAAGGTGAGTACCTACATACCTATTTAGAGTTTGTGTTGTGAAGAATGCTGTTTATTTTTTGATATTTACCTATAGCTTATAGCCCACTTGCAGCTTTTGTTAAATCTATTTTATTGTCAGCGTGACATTTTCTTTCGTTTCAAAACGCCTAAACTGTGCCCTAAACCTAGCTTAGGTAGGTACTTACAACTATCCAGATTTAATAAAAGCTGCAAGTGATTAATGTAAATACCTACTCAATTAATGAGGTATTTCGTACCGGCTTGCCTATACCTATAATAGATACCTAGTTAGGTGAAATAAATACGTATTAAGTAGGTAATTTAAGTTATTGAGTGTGACGTGTCAGTTAACATGTGAAGACGTGGATGGCCTAGGTAGTTGGTAGTGAGCTAGTGACTAAATACTGTTTACGAAGCTAGCGGTCCTGGGTTCGATTCCCGGTCAGGGCAAATATTCGTGTGATGAGTGCGAGTAGGTATTTGTTTCTGAGTCTTAGGTGTTTTATGTGTACCTATATAGTAATATTAAGTATGTATTTTTCACTACATAAGTAGTTATGTATCGTTGCCTAGTACCCAAAGCCTAAACCTAGTTTAGGACTACCTAGGTCAATTTGTGTGAGATTTTCCGGTGATGTTATTATTTAGATATTTATTCAATATTCGGTACATTAATATTATTATTGTTCACATCACATTGTATTTTTTCTGTATCCATGTTGAGTAGCTATAGACTGGGAGCTACTATGATTATAAATCATAGATCAAATTAGGTATAGTCAAGTAGGTGACAAAAATTGAAAAAGCATGTTCGGACAACCCTGACGTCCGAGCGGCAATAGGTATCAGAATCTCCTAAAGGGCCGGAGTCGAGCTACTTGTCTATTTATACTATGTTATAACTACAAAGTGCCTAAATAATAAGACAATGCTCTACTTGAAATTTTAAGTACCCACATTATCTACGAAAAAATAAACGGTAAAACCTGTGATTACCATTGACAGGTGTCAGTGTTGCTACAGTGGATAATATTATTGTGACTTGAACTACTCACTACAAAGGTTGCCAGCATAAAAGTGTAGCCAGTGCTAGAAAATTACTACCAAAGAGTAGTTTTTCATAAATTAATAAAAAATAATTAAATCCATACTAATATTATAAATGTGAAAGTGTGTCTGTCTGTTACCTCTTCACGCCTAAACCGCTGAACCGATGTAGATGAAATTTGGTATGGAAATAGCTTGAGACTCGGGGAAGGAACAGCGATAAACGACTTCTACGCGGACGGAGTCGCGGGCAAAAGCTAGTAAGAAATAAAAACAGAAAAAAAACCTTTAAAATGGATCAACAATTAAAATTGATATTAGAAACACTAAGGGAAGATATGCGAAAGCAAACTGTCACAATAACAGAAGCAGTCACAGAAAAAGTTACAGTGAAAATAATGGAACACATAGACAAGGCTATCGATGAAAAACTTAGACCACTTCTTGAAGAAAAGCAACAAATAAAAAATTAGGTATAAACACTAAAATTAAAAGTAAACCAGTTAGAAAGAGAAGTGAGAAAGAATAATTTAATAATATTCGGTATAGAGGAAACTGAAAATAATTTTACTGAACTTCTTGATTTAACCTTTAAAAACCTAAATGAGCTTAGCAAGAATGCTGCAATAGAGCCTTTTGATAAATGTGAAATTAGCAATGCCCGTCGACTGGGAAAAACAAACAGCGGGAAAACAAGACCAATGCTAATTTCACTAGCTTTAGCTTGGAGAAAAATAGAAATCCTTAAAAACAACAAGAAACTTGCACAGGGCGTCTATGTGGCTGAAGACTTCCCGAAAGAAGTGCTGAATAAAAGGAAGGAACTTATATCTCAACTAAAAGAAGAGCGAAACAAGGGAAAGATCGCTCATATTAAATATGATCGACTTGTAGTGAAAGAAAACACCAATGAAATCGCAAACGCTCACCAACCAAATCACCCACATCCCTAACCATTACCAGCCTTGGACATGAAACAACCAGCCAGAATCAACCCAAGAAAATTAATAAAACAGACGCTTTTTCCCATATGAGATCCAGGTCATTCACAAAAACAGAGAACAAGCAGTCATTGCAGCAAAAGAAAACACATGTACAGA
Source organism: Acleris cristana (assembly GCA_948252455.1). Lineage (NCBI taxonomy): Eukaryota > Metazoa > Arthropoda > Insecta > Lepidoptera > Tortricidae > Acleris > Acleris cristana. Next base: position 47,122,362 of record OX411771.1, on the reverse strand, counting down.
AACAAACTACTCGTATTGCTACAGTTACTAATACAATAATAACAACGGAATCTGGAACATCGCTAAAACCAAAACTTCAAACTGAAAACCAACAACCAATTCTCCCAATACGGCTGGTCCCCGCGGGAGAAAAAGACCAACACCCTCCAACTCAGCACCAACTCCAACCTCAACTTCATAAAACACAAAATCATGAAAAAGACGAACCAAACGGACACTTAGTTCGAAACGATACCAACATAAACCCAATTACCAATAATATAAACATAATCAAAAATATGCGCGGGAACATTAAACCAACACCCTCCAGTGAAATTAAAAGCAAATTTACAAAACATAAAATAAATATAGCAACCCTAAATACAAGAACACTCCGAACAGAAGAATCCCTGATGGAATTAGAAACTTCTCTTGAAGACTTAAAATGGGACGTAATTGGAATAAGTGAAATGAGAAGGGCAGGTGAAGTGATCGAGGAAAGAGAAAATTACATAATGTGCTACAAGGGCGAAGACACTGGGCAAAGAGGAGTAGAAAACATATAATTGAATTTGTAGGAATCTCAGACAGAATAGCCGTTCTCAACCTCAGATTACAGGGATATGAAAAACCTTGGACTATCATCCACATATACGCACCGACGGAACAAGCTGAATTGAGTGTCTTAGAGGCATTTTATGGCAATGACAATGATACTATCAACAAGAACAGATCAAACCACCTTATACTTATGGGTGATTTCAATGCTCAAGTTGGAACCAAACAAAACAATTACGAATATGTGATAGGAAAGTTCGGACATGGCAAAAGGAGTAAAAATGGCCAAAAACTTGTGGACTTTCTACTGGAACATAATTTACGGATCCTTAATACGATGTTCAATAAAAAGAAGTCTACAAAATGGACATGGGAATCCCCGGATGGGAAATATAAGATTGAAATTGATTATATTATAACAAATTTTTCGAAAGCGTTTACTGACACAGGAGTAATACAAAATTTAAACTTCAATACCAACCATCGCAAGGTACGAAGCACCTTAAGTCATAAAATGCCAAAAAGACCTAGAAAAAACATGGAAAACTATGAACAGTCATGGGATAAAGATAATCTCCAAAAAAGAACCGAATGCTTATTGGATGTCAAAAAGCCTATTAATTTGCTCGAGAAATACAAAGAATTCGAGAAAGCAATCGCTGTGGTGAATATTAACAGGAGAAAGTCCAAGGACAACAAACTTAGTACAAAAACACTAAACTTAACACAGGAAAGAAAGCTGCTAATCAATAACCACAATAGGAAAAAAACTTAAAGAAAATAACAGTACTTACTTAGTAAAAACATTAGAGAAAGTATTAGAAAGGACAGAGAACAAAAAAGGATTGAGATACTAGAAAAACATATAACCAGAGCAGGCGCCGTAAAAATAGAATTAAAAGAATTACAAGACAAAGGAAAAGAATGGATACCTAAAATGAGAAGAATAGGAAAAAACTACACCAAACGAAAAGACATTGAAACGATTGCTACCAACTTCTTTAAAGATCAGGTGAAAACAGAAACTCTCAAAAAAGCACACAATCTGAGTCAGTACATAATATAAGCGAAACTGAAAAAGAACCTCCAATATTGTGCTGTAAGGTAGAAAGAGCAATTGAAAGCCAAAAGATGGGTAAATCACCAGGGCCAGATAGGATAGGAAATGAGCTCATAAAGGGTACAATAAAAGAGATAACTCCTTTCTTGATCACTCTATTCAACGATATATTGATCACAGGCTGTGTCCCAATACAGTGGAGTAAATCACAAATAACCCTGATTCATAAAAATTTCCAATCCATGGAAGATATAGATACTTTTCCTTTAGATGATGAAGACATGGATAAGAATGAAGAAAAAGAAAATAAGGAAGAAGAAATTGATAGTGATATATTGGAAATCTTGGGTGTAATAGAACCTCAACCTAAAGGAGAACCGCTTTTAAAAGAAATAGCGGAGAGATGGTCAGACTTTCTGAAAAATGGTTTAAAAAAAGAAGCAAACGAAGAAATTGCGAAGGATAATCCTCTTTTTAGCAATATTGCTACAATTGTACCCAAATTAAACCCCGAAGTGAGCGCGGCGCTCAATGAGTCAGCCAAAAAAAGAGACTACATTATTGAGAGCAGACAGAAACAAATTGCGACAGCTCTGTCATGTCTGGGCTCAGCTCTCCAAATGACAATTAAAGATGGTATGATAATTGGGCATAAAATCAATATAATCAAAAAACTTAATGATGCATGCCGGTTATTATGTGACTCTGTGCACCTGGATACAAAGAGTCGACGGTCATTGGTGCTCATGACAATAAATAAGGAAATGAAAGATTCACTTCAACAGACCGAAGCCCATGAATTTCTATTTGGGGATAACCTAGTCGAAAAGATAAAGACTGCTCGCATAGTAAAGAAATCAGGACAAGACTTGAAGGCTCCGGAAATTAAAAAAATGAATACTCCCAAAATTCAACTAAATTCAACATACAGGAACCGCTCTTTAAACTGGCGGGCCCCTCCTCGTGCGGCATACAGGACGCAGAGGCCAACCGCAGGAGGGCAAGCATATTACCCAGCGAGAACTGCCAAGAGGGAAGAGAAGACGTCGCGTCGCCCCTTGTTACGCAAGTAACAGATGAGGTAGGTAGACTGCATTTTTTTTATGAACAATGGCTGTCTATAACCGATGATCCTACCATTCTTGAATGGGTAAAAGGATATAGAATACCTTTTCAACATTCACCACATCAGCAGTCAGTTCCACTCAATGATAAATTCAGTGAATCTGAACAAAACAGATTAAAACAGAAATCCACAAGCTATTAGCTAAAGGTGCCATAGAAATAAGTCATTATGAGACAAACCAGTTTTGCTCCCCAATTTTTTTAGTTAAGAAACCAAATGGTACTTTCAGATTTATTTTAAATTTAAAGAAGTTAAACATGTTTATAAATACAAGTCATTTTAAACTTGAAGACTATAGAACTGCTTGCAAATTAATTAATTTAAATGATTACATAGTGTCAATTGATCTTAAAGATGCTTATTATATGATACCAATCCATGATGACTGCAAAAAAATTCTTAAGTTTTATTATGAAGGTGAATATTATCAATTTAAAGTGCTACCATTTGGGTTGTGCACATCCCCCTTTACTTTTACAAAAATTATGAAGCCAGTAGTTGCTCATTTACGAGAAAATGGTTTTGTCTCAGTCATATACCTAGATGATATTCTATGTATAGGTACTTCTGTTAATGATTGTCGGGAAAATATGATGACCACTGTTAACTTGTTAACAAGGTTAGGATTTTGTTATTAATCCTGAAAAATCTGAGTTTGCCCCTGCTCAAACATGTAAATTCTTAGGATTTATTTTTGATTCAAAACTAATGACATTGAGTATTTCTGTTGAAAAAAGATTAAACTGTTTGAAACTTGTAAAAGAGCTTTTGTTGAAGAAAACTGTACAATTAAAATTTCTAGCTCAAGTTATAGGTACACTAGTATCAATATGTCCTGCTATAAAATATGGAATGCTATACACAAAAGATCTAGAACGTGTTAAATACCTAGCACTAAAATATAACAATGATAATTATGATGCCTGTATATCGTTAAATGATAACTGCAAACGGGATCTCCTGTGGTGGGCCAAAAATATTGAAACCTCTGTATGCCCTGTTAGGAAAAATAGATATAAGTTGGAAATTTATACAGATTCTTCATCTCGGGGTTGGGGTGTTTCATGTGGGTCTAGAACTGCTAGTGGACTTTGGAGTATGGAAGAAGCTAAGCTTCACATTAACACGCTTGAATTAAAAGCTGCCTTTTTCGGTTTAAGACGTTTTGCAAAAGACCTAAAGAAATGTGACATACTCTTACACATTGATAATGTCACGGCAATCTCTCATATTAATAGGCTTGGAGGAGTTCAATTTCGTCATTTACATAGCATTGCAAAGAAGATTTGGCAGTGGTGTGAGGTTAGGGATCTATGGATTTTTGCAACTTACATTAATACAGGGTGGGCCAAAAAATTTTGTACTTTCGAAACATCGATAAAAATTAAACTGTACATGTTTTTCTATATTTTATTTATTTAACCTAGTGACAGATAATTGCAATTTATTTTTTAAACATTACGTCATCCAGATGTCCTCCGTCTCGTCGTTGGCACTCCTGCAATCGACTACGCAAACTTTGGAAAACTCGCTGACACGTGCTGCGAGGGATCGCGGCTATCTCATTTTGAATGTTTTGTTTTAACTGGGGTATTGTCATCGGTTTATTAAGATACACTCGACTCTTTAAGTATCCCCACAGAAAAAAATCGCAAGGTGTTAGGTCCGGGCTCCTTGGCGGCCATGGGATGTCACCTCTGCGAGAAATCAACTTTTTCGGAAACATTTCTTTAACTACCGGTAAACTCATGTTTGACGTATGGCATGTTGCTCCATCTTGTTGCATCCATGTTCTGCTGTTATAACCTGAAGGTTGAAATTTTGGTAGGAATTTGAAAATTCATGCAACTTTGGTGCCAAAAATTCTCGCAGCATCTTCACGTATTCCACTGAATCCACCGTTACGTTATTTCCTCGGTTATTTTCAAAGAAATACGGACCAATTATGCCCTTTGCTGATATGGCAGCCCAAACTGTGGTTTTAGGTGAATGAAGTGGCTTTTGGTGTTTAAAGCGAGGGTTTTCTCTGCTCCAAAATCGACAATTGTGTTTATTAACGTGCCCATTGATATGAAAATGGGCCTCATCCGTAAACAATATATTCTCAAGGCTAGAGAATCGCTCCAGTATAGTGTCAGCCAATAACTTACGATGAATGTAATCGTTTGGTTTCATTTCCTGCACAATTTGAAGCTTGTATGGGTGCAGTTTCAGATCCAGATGTAAAATTCGCCGTAGACTAGTTCTTGGTATTGCTAGAGCTGCTGAACGTTTACGCGTAGATGATTCTGGATCGTTCCCTACAGAAACTTCAACCTGCCGTATGTTCTCAGCATTTCTTGTTGAACGTGGCCGCCCTGTTTGTTTGATATTCAGTGTCGAACCAGTTTGCTCGAACTTTTTGACCCAAGATTGAATTAAACTAACACTTGGACACTCACTTACTCGGCGTAATCCGTATTCAATTCTAAATAGGCGTCGTACAGAAACGTAAGAATCGTTGTTTTTATAAAACTGTTTAACACAAAAAGCCCGTTGTTTTCCCGTGAAACGCTCCATTATAAATAAAATTGCACGAAGTGACCTATAGTTTCCCGCCAATTTCCCGCCGCCCACTCTGACAGTTTCCGAAAAATTCAGTGTTGCTATTTGCAAAAATTTATGGCCCACCCTGTACTAAAGAAAATGTAATTGCCGATTTTCAGTCAAGGAAAGAGCTAGGGCACACAAAGTGGGAGTTAAACTCTCACTACTTTAACCATATTACATCTGTATTCGGTAAACCCACTATAGACTTGTTTGCATCCAGAACAAACACAAATTGTCAGAGTTATGTATCTTGGCATCCAGATCCATATTCCTTTGCAGTTGACGAGTTCAGAGTAAACTGGTGTGAATTATCTTTTTATGCTTTTCCCCCGTTTACAATGATTCTCAAGACTTTAGAAAAGATCATAGCAGACAGAGCAAATTCCAATTTTTAGAAAACTTTTAACTTGCAAAAATACTTGAACCATCTAAAAATATGCTCACTCTGTATAATTCCAGAATGATACATCCGCTTCACCAGAGTTTGTCATTGATGGTCGGGCTGTTATCAGGCAAGCATTCCTGAGCTCGGGAATTAATCAAGATGCCGTAGAAATTATGATACAGTCTGTCTCAAATAGTACTCTTAAACAATATTTGCCATGCATAGTTGGCTGGGCAAAGTACTGCACAGAAAAAGATATTATTATATTGAAGCCTACCATCTGTCAGGTAATTGATTACCTTACTGTTAAAATCCATGAAGGCTTGTCTTATGGCAGTCTAAATTCATTGCGGTCCGCTCTATCATTGATAATAGGACCACACTTAGGAAATAATGAGAAAATAAAACGGTTGTTCAAAGGTTTTTATAGATTGCGTCCAACTGCTCCCAAGTATACTGATACTTGGGATGTATCCATTTTACTTAATTTCATAGAAAGTAATTATATTGATGATAGTAATCTGGAAATGATGACCAAAAAGACTGTAGCATTATTAGTATTAGCAACGGGCCAAAGAGCTCAAACAATTTCCTTAATTAATACTCATAATATTAGTGTAAGAGATACCTGTATCGTATTTAAGATAGATAAGTTGATTAAGACATCTGCACCAAACCGGTGCCAGTCTATTCTTACCCTGCCTTTTTATAACGAAAGGGTTGGAATTTGTCCAGCAAGGGCTGTACTTAATTATATTAAGATTACTGAAAAAATTAGAAGAACTGATTACCTGTTTCTTAGTTATAAAAAACCCTTTAATAAGGTTTCTGCTAGTACAATCAACCGTTGGATAAAGAAAACATTGGAATTAAGTGGAATAGACATGACAGTTTTCAGTGCACATAGCACCCGACATGCTGCAACTTCTGCAGCATATAAAAAAGGAATAAATATAGATGTTATAAGATGAACGGCTGGTTGGACCGGTGAGTCAACTACTTTTGCTAGGTTCTAATAATAGACCAATTATAAATAATAATATTTTTGCTGAAACTGTCCTTGGAAGGACTGACTTGTAAACAAAATTCTGTACCTATATGGATAAGTACCTGATTATTTTTGTTTTTGAGATAATAAACGTCGTTTGATTTTACAACTTTTCTTTGAACATCTACACTTGTAATCATCATAGAGGACGAGACAACAACGAGCATAATTAAATAGTCAAACGAACTTACCTGTAAGTGAAGTTCGACGATAATTATGCGAAGTTGTTGTCTCGTCCGAAGATGATGAGTCCCACCCTACCCTAGACATTGTAAAACAATATTTCCCTAAGTTGTGAAATCAAAAAGCGTGAACTTTAAAATTAATGAAGCTAGTTACAGGTGGCAGCACTGTGCGGGGCATAAGGCTGCGTTCCGTTTTCTGTTATTATTTTTTCTTTAAAATTATGTGGCGCCAGTGAGTATATATAAGCCGTAACTACACTTGTAATCATCATCTTCGGACGAGACAACAACTTCGCATAATTATCGTCGAACTTCACTTACAGGTAAGTTCGTTTGACTGTTTAATTATTCTACTCGCGACATGATTCTTTTGAATGCGTTTTTATTTAATTATTGCTCATTAAGTTATTCATAAATTACCCCAAAACTTTTGCCATACTATGGAAAATTTTATAACATTTTTTATTCACATTGCAAAAATTTCATTGATTTCCGAACAAAATTTTAAATTTCTGAAGTTCGGGAAATCACGACGAAATTTATGTCAGTGCAGTGGGGTAAATGCGTTTTTGTTAGTAAAATCTCAATCAGATATACATTAACATTAACGTTATTTAATTTTAACATTAATTGAGAAGTACCGATTTCTATCGTGTACTAGACATAAAAATATGGTATTTGGTTTGTGAATAAAATCTATTAAACCAAAGACTGGGAAAATTGCGTTAATTTTATTTAATTTAAGACTAACGCATTTACCCCGTTAAAGAATGCAGAGGTCGCGTCGGCAACTTAGGGTAAGTTAAAGTTATAGTAGATATGTAAAAATATTTATTAACAAGATAACTTGGTTCAGTTGTAGTCTGTGATTGATACCTTCAACCAGTGCGCTTCTACCCATGAAGTGGCATTAAGGCGCAACACAAACCTGGAGGAAGAACTTGGCGCAGCTAATGAAGAATTAAATTATTTGAGGAAAGAACGCCAGTGTTATGATAGTTTAACAACGCAGAACCTGTACCAAGAGCTGGTAGGGAATAACGATAAGGACAGTAAGAAGTTAATATTTTTTAGTAGCAATAATAAATTGAACAAATATGTTCAATTAATCAGAAGCCAAAAATTTATAAAAAAATATTCTACAATGAAATTAGAATTATCAATAATGAAAGATAGGGTGCAGCATTGTAATGAAAAGTTAGATTCCAATAGAATAGCATATGATTTAAATATTCCAAAACTCGATGCGGAGATAAGTTAGTTAAAGGACCAGCTTGTAGTTACTTCTTTAAAGTATGTAACTGCTCAGAAGGAAGTCAAGGAGCATATCCTGGCTTTCACTCAATTGGTAGAAGAAAGAAGATTGAATGAAGAGCGTTTTAACTCTTTAATTAACTGTGGTTATGGTAATTCAGATAGATTACGAGATTCACCAACTGTTGTGATTCAGTCAGATATGGCTCTTGATACTTTGAAGGAGTCCCCTAGACAAATTATAAGTAGGAATAAAACTATTGTTTATTCTGACCAACTTGGATCTGGACTAGGTTTATTGTTAAATAAAAAATTGAAACAAAAGGTTACAAATTACTGTTAACATAATACAACTCTTTTATAATTAAGTGATCTACTTTTAAAAGGAAGTTTTGACAGGTCCATCACTAGTAATTTTGGTAGGAAATAGTCTTAGTGTGGATAGGTCCAGTGTAGATAAATTAATGTCAACACTAAACACTATTGAAGGTAGCGGCATAGGTAAAATTATACTGTGTGCGCTACCATACTCACAAAGTATGCCATTTAGTCATAATAATAGAATAGCACACTTTAATTCTATAATGTATAACGCTATTTGCTGTAATAAAAAATATAATTTCTTTGATTTAAACAAATTTATTAAGCGCCTCACCCTAACATAAGGAAAAATTCATTTGCCAAGGAAATATATCTTGACCTTGGTTGACCTATTAGCTTTTAATATAGAACCAAATAGATACAGTAGTACCCAGCCCCAGCAAGCCAATATTGGCAATAATGCCATGCCTTATGATTTAAACTAAAGTATAGGACAGCGGAAGCACCCTTGAGTATAAATTTAATCCACCAAAATATTCAAGGTTTTTCCAGCAAAGAACTAGAAATAGGGTTGTTCTTAGATAATGAAAACGTACAAATTATGTGCGTTACTGAACATTGGCTTCGACAAGACCGATTAATTTTTGATTTTCTAAATTTTAAATTACCTACTTCGTTAGTTATTTTGCCAGAAAATGTGCCATTCATGGTGGCACTTTTATAATTGTTAAAAGTGCTCTTAAATCTAAAGAAAGAAAGGATATTGTAAAGCTATCGATAGAAAGGATTGTAGAAATTTCATGTGTAGAACTAGAAAGTTATATGTGTATGTGTTTACAGACCACCATTGGCTGATTTTAGCACATTTGAATCAACAATGGAACATGTGTTAAAATTAGCATGTAATAGCCAGAAGCATATTATAGTTTGTGGAGATTTTAATATTACCTTACTCGAAACATCAAATAATACCACTAGGTTACTATTTTATTTAAATCTTTTAATTTAGGTAATCTGTTCTTTGAACCAACACGGATAGGTGTTAGTAGTGCAACCTGCTTAGATAATATTTTTTGTAATTGCGAATGTTTGGATAAAGAAATATTAAATTGTTTTAATTCGGACCATGGTGGTCAGAAGGCATCTTTCGTCAATGGTTTTTATCAAAAACCGCAGACAATATCATACCGACCTATAACTAGTAAACATTTGGAATTATTTAAAAATAAAGTTCAAAGTAACCATTCTGTGTTACCTTTCTTACAGAATGAGAGTAATAGTATTTATAAAGACTTGTTTGGCGTAATTCTAGATCAATTTAAAAATAATTTTAATATGAAAACTATTTCGAAGTCAAAAACCAAGTTTAGTGAATGGGCTACTGCAGGCATTCATAAGTGTAGAAATAGGCTCTATGACCTATATAGAGCAAGGGAGGACAATAAGGACGCTGACTTCCTAAATTATGTTAAAAATTATTCAAGGACCTTTAAGCAAGTTTGTTTAACTGCTAAGGCAAATTTTCTTAGTCTTAAACTCAAATCATCTAACAATAAAGTAAAAACTGTATGGAATATTATAAATAGAGAAACGGGAAAATCAAATACTCGTGATAATCAAATCACCCTAAACACAGGTAACAAACAAATCACGTCAAATAAAGACGTTGCCTTAGCAATCGAAGATTATTTTTCCAACATAGCCAGCAATACTACAAAACGTCTTAAATCATCCGCGGTTGAAGCTAAATCATTACTTTGCTCTAATGTCAGTAAATGTAATATAAACTTTGAATTCAGCCCTGTAAATTCAGATTCAATAGTCAAGGCATTTAAATCGCTTAGTTTAAAAAAGACTGAGGATTTGTGGGGCACATCAGTTAAAGTAGTTTTTCATATCATTAGTAGTAGTTTTTCGTAATTGCACCCCACCTAGCATTAATTTACAATAATTGCATATCAGAGGGGACCTTTCCAGATCTCATGAAATACAGGGTTATTGGTAAGTCGACCTATTCCCGTTAGGAGGTGATAGGGGTGACTATTTGCGATAATTTTGACCCTTATATGCATTATGCAAAAGTGAACCATTTTTGAGTTATCGCGTTTTTTAGTTTTTTGTTAAATTAGTCAGAAATTCAACTTGAAAAATTTATTACAAAAAAGTTTCAATTTAAATCTTATTTTTTTTCTGATTTACAAAAACGATTAAACACTGGTTATTTCTCAATATTAAAACAATAATTATCGGTCCAAATTTAAAAAAGCGAGACGTAAAACGAAATTTTTTCAATATTTTTTTGCGATCGCTTTCCACTAAAATGCCAAAAAACTTGACTTGCAGAATATTTAAAAACTTAACTATTTTCTTAGCTCTCCAAAAATGCATAACAACAAGGAACTTATTTAAAAAAAAACTGAAAAAAACTCATCACAAAGTTAGCGGGCGGAAACTAAAGTCAGAAATGCAACTTCAAAAATTTACTTAAACGAAAAAAAATACCAAATTTAAATCAACTTTTTTTATTTGCTTTTGTACAGTCGCCCACACACTTAACTGACCAGTAAAGACGGAGCTGAGAATACGTGACAATGCTTGAAAGGGATGTAAATATATTTAATATAAAAAAAATAACTACATCCCTGTCAAGCATTGATATTTTTTCTCTGCTCTGCCTCCAATGGTTAGTTAGGTGTGTTGCTGTGTGTACAAGATAAAATTGTTGTTCTTATGCAATATTAAAAAAATATTATCTGTAAGTAAACGTTTGAGAATGCGAGGCCGAAAACTAAAAAAATACATGTTTTTTTATCAAACTCCAACATAAATTACACGAAAACAGAAAAAATTACCAATACATTTGGCGTGCAGATTACACATAAAACATTGACGTTTTTCCAGCTTTCTAACGAGCTATTAAAACTAATATGAATTTTGTTAAAGATTGCTTGATAAAATTTATCACAAAGGAAGCAACAAGGAAGTCACGTCCGAACATAATGTAACAATGCAGTTGTTACGCTCCTTACCTGTGTGCATTTTATAGACAAAATAGCCTTAATATCACTTCATTTTCACTTAAATTCACTGTAACACAACAGATCTTATAATTGTTGTTTACTAATAACTGATAACTGTCAAACAGACAGGTTAAAGACGTTTTTCATCAATCTCGACGTCTGTCATATGTTAGCGGCAGTAAGCCGACAGATGGCGTTACTAGTCATTCTTTATTAACTTCACTAATATTTAAATCTTTTATTAATTAACAGTCAACCTTAATGTAAATAATCTTCTAATAATTAATTCATTGTAATTGTAAATAAATATCGTATTTAATTATTTTCATTCAGCGCATGAGGAAATAATTGAGGGTATGTTGGTTTCACACGTACACGACTCCAGTTATTTTCCACTCGTGACGCGAGTTGCTATGTGCATTTCTTTGTTCGCCCTACTCAGATTCGAAATTAACAGTAAGGGGTGAAAGCTTATATATAGGCCACGCACCCTTCATTCGGTCTCTTTGCCGCCTCAACTTCTACTTGTTAACAACTTGACGTGTTGTTTTTAATAGGTACTAAATACCTAAGTTTTATTATATTCGGTGCATTTCCCCAAATCGGGTAAGTTCAGTGCAACGAACTAATTATCTATCCTATTTCTATTTTGCTGTGTACTGTAGTTGTGTTTTATACTTATTGTGTTCTTCTAGATTATTCCAAATTGTTCTTTTAACCTTTTTATTTCAAATAACCGACCGTTACTTCATAACGGTCGTTAGTAACTATTAATTGTTCTTTTGATTTAGCTTCTTTCTTGTTTTAAATTGTAACTCTGTTCCGGTAGTTCTTGCCACCGCCAATAATTAAACCTTGCACTATTCCCTCGGGGCTTCACCCCTTAACGGCGGCTGGCATGAACTATCCCAATGCTGGACACCAGGCTCACACAGCCAATGCTTGGGTTTTCCAGGGTCCACGGCTTGGAGCATTCCACCGCTAGGAGCATATCACGGCTTGGAGCATTTCACCGCACCGCTAGGAGCACTGCACCGCTAGGAGCACTACCGCTTGGACAACACTACTCGCTCGTGGGATCGGGCTCTAAACCCTGTCCACCTCTCTTCTTGGCCGGAGCGGCCTCTAACCACGGTGACCAGGATCGTCGAGTGGGTTCCGGTGCTACACACCGGGTGCTGCCCCCGACGCCTGGATCCTGTCACCGCACACCGTCGGGCTGCCGTCGGTTTCTTCACCGCCGCTCCACGTCACCTACTGCGAGGGAAGTGCTAGTTCGCTTCGCAGAACCAGACCACACCCTACGGACCTACCTACCCTCTTCTGATTACACTACCGGCGTTCTTTTAATAAACTATTTAAACTTCTCCTGAGTTTTTACTTGCCACCCGGTAGGACGTGACAATAACTTAAAATTAACTTAATAAATTTATCAAAAATAACTGTTATACTCGCTAAATTAGTAAACACTTCCATTTTCAAATTATAAAAAAGTTAAATATTTGAAAATGGAACTCCTTACTATGACAATCTTATTAAGTTCGATGCACTTCGTTTATTCAAAAATTGGCGGCAGATTTTTATTTGTTTTTGTCTATTTTGTTATTGTTTTATTAAAAAGAAATTCTGTCGTGTTTAATTGGACTTTTCTCCGACTATCTTACTCCGGTGCAAGTAATTGAAGAAGGAGACCCAATAAGGAGGCTTGCTTTCTGTAGGTTTATGCCAAACGCTTCAGCCATGTTAAAGAATTGTTTTAATGAACATACTCGGAGAAAAGTCCAATTAAACACGATAGAATTTCTTTTTAATAAAACAATAACAAAATAGACAAAAACAAATAAAAAAAATCCGCCAATTTTTGAGTAAACGAAGACTAAGTGAGTAGGTAATAATTGGGAGTTTCAAATCAGTTTGATTCGAAACGCCCAATTGGTTTTCGGGTACCCTATGTTTGATTCGAAACGCACAATTGGTTTTCGGGTACCCTATGTTTGATTCGAAACGCTCAATCGGGTTTTCACATATATTTGATTCGAAACGCTCATTCAGGTTTTCACATATGTTTGATTCGAAACGCCCAATTGGTTTTCGGGTAAGTACCCTATGTTTGATTCGAAACGCACAATTGGTTTTCGGGTACCCTATGTTTGATTCGAAACGCTCAATCGGGTTTTCACATATATTTGATTCGAAACGCTCAATCGGGTTTTCACATATATTTGATTCGAAACGCCTAATCGGGTTTTTGGATATATTTTGATTCGAAACGCCAAATCACGTTGATGAGATGTAAATTAACACGTGGTCTTTAAATCGCTTCATTCGATTTTGGTAAAATATTGTAACGTGAGTCAAATGCACTTACGAGTAGTTACTTATGATTATTCGAAACCTATAGTGGTTCATTTACCGTTCGAACAACCTTCTTCGAAGTCATTCACTACTCGCGACTTACCTTAGTTGGAATAAGTCTTCCTTGCAAGTAGAACGTATGCGTTGCTTGATTAATTTTGAAGAAATATGAAGTTTGTGAAACAAAATCAGAGCCTGCAGTTTGATGTAGTTTGTTCAACTTGCAACACGCGTAGTTTACGTCATGGTAAACTTTTACCTGACACTATTCGCAGTATCATTTGCGGTCCTTCTAATTGCGGAAAAACGAATTTAATTGTTGGTATTTTACTTCATGAACAAGGGTTACGGTACCAAAATATTTATGTTTACTCAAAAACCCTTTTCCAACCTATGTATCAATTTTTAGAAAAAGTATTAATGATGGTCCCCGAAGTTAAATTTCAAAAATATAGTGGAAATGATGAAGTATTAAGTCCGAACGAAGCTGACTTTAACTCGATCATGATATTTGATGATGTGGCTTGTGAAAACCAAAACAACATAAGGGATTACTTTGCAATGGGAAGACATAAAAATATTGATAGTTTCTACTTGAATCAAACGTACAGTAAAGTACCAAAACAATTAATAAGGGATAACGCCAATTTAATAATTATTTTTAAACAAGATGATGTTAATTTACGTCATGTTTATGATGAGCACGTTGGAAGCGATATGTCTTGGTCTCAGTTTCGAGAAATGTGTGCTGAAGTATGGAAACTGCCATATAACTACTTGGTTATAAATAAAGATTGTAGTCGTAATTCTGGATGTTATAGAATGGGTTTTGACACATTTATCATTATGGATTAACTATAATACATATTGCATCATAATGAAACATTTATTGCTTCATAGGAAACCATTAAAATCAGACATGAACCTTAAAATCAGTGACGAGAAAACTTTGAAAGAAAAAGTACTTAAATCTATCAAAGCCGTTAAAAAGAAAGTTAGTTTGATTCGTAATATGAAAACTGATAATGAAATGATGATGGCATCAGTATTGAAACCAATAACAGAACCGCTTACTGAAATAGTTAAAGTTAAAAATGAGAATAATTATTTAAATACTAATGATAATGATTCTGATAACGGATTGCAATGGAGAAAGTCGGTAAAAAGATTTAAATTTAGATCAAACGGTTGTGAGGAATTCTTCACAATCTAGTCTTGATGGGGATGACATATCAAACGACGATCAAAGTGATGCAAGCGATGGAGTAGAAAGTGAACATATTAATGATCAGGATTCACCAAATAATATATCATTTAAGACGAGTGAATCTTATGCATCTCCTCGTGATGATCCTCAATTTCAAAAGCAATATATTACCAACTTAAATATACCTTTTGGTGTTCGAACGGAACGGGACAAGCAAATGTTGGGATCCTGTCCGGTATACACTACAAGTGACAAAAAACTTAAAGTAAATGGCCGTACTTACTATTTAACGCCAGGTTTATACGAATTGTTATATAAGAAAGTACCGGATTTAGATATTATAACTGAGGATGATAAACGCAATTATAAAATTTTATTATTAGAAACTAATGCACATAGAAGAGATTTTAATACTAATAAACCAATAAAAAGCAACAAAGGTATGAAATAATTGTACATAATAAGACCTCTTTTTAAATTAGCCAAGGAACGATTTGTAAGTGGTGATGGATTACCGACAATGAAAAGAGTTCAAAACAATGTGTCATATGTATATTGGGACAACCCAAACGAATTAGTAGAAAGATTAAAATTGCTTATAGCTTCTCGTGAAGCTGGTAATACAGGATTGGATAATGAAATCATGTCTGTTATTGAAGAACTGCAAGAAGCAGGATTAGTTAACAATGCTCATATATAAAACAGTTACTTTACTATTATTGTTAGTCAAGGCAGAACTTTTGATGTACAAATATATCATAAAATGAATATAGACAAATTCGGACATCATCTTCATAAACGCCTGCGTGTATCTGAAGTTTCTGAACTTAAAAATAATGCTTTGCTCCGATCAGATGAAGGACATTTCGATTTACAATCAATAAGATTAAAGGGACTTGCGGATCCATTGTCACCTGATGATGCCGTTAATAAGCTGTACGTCGATCAGCTTGTTCAGAACCTTTATCAAAAGAAGTATATAGATTCCATGTTTGATACTATAAATTCTCAAATTCATCAGTTGGCAAATCAGTTGAAATTAAACTTTTATACAAAAAAGGAAATAGACGACATTTTCAACAAATTAAACAATGGTAAAGCAGCAAGTCGTGAACGAGATACACAGATCAGCGCGAAAAAACTTTAAACGACGAGCAGTTTTATTAAAAGGAATTGATGATTTGTGGCAAGCGGATTTGATTGACTTACAAAATTTACATAAGATAAATAGAGGATATAAATACATTTTGGTTGTAATTGATGCCTTTTCAAAGTACGCATGGTGTATTCCAACAAAATCCAAAAAGAAATTAGAAATAAAAAAAATCTTTCGAAAATATTATTAAATCATCAAAACGAGTACCGATAAACTTACAGACAGACTTAGGAACAGAGTTTTATAATGATGAATTTGATGGTTATGTAAAAAAATTAAAAATAAATCATTATTCCACGTTTTCAATTAAAAAAGCATCGATTGTTGAAAGGTTAATAAAAACGCTCAAAAATAAACTTTACAAATATTTTAGTTTCATTGGAAATTATAAATGGGTTGGAAAACCTTTGGGTGATATAGTTAAATCCTATAATCTCACTATGCATCGTACAACGAAATTTAAACCTATTAATGTTAATTTTGATAATGAGTTAAAAGTAAAGAAAAACATAGAAAACGCACAATCCAATCTAAGTAATAGATCAAATAAATTTAATATAGGAGATCACGTACGCATAAGCAAGTATAAAAGTGCCTTTCATAAAGGTTATACACCGAATTAATTGACAGAAATATTTACTGTTAAACATGTAAATCACACTCGCCCAGTTACTTACCTTATTGAAGATCAACGAAAAAATACAATACTCGGTTCATTTTACGAACAATAACTTCAGAAAACGAAGCATCCTGATGTTTACCTCATAGAAAAGGTGATAAAAAAGAGAGGGGAAAAATTGTATGTAAAGTGGTTAGGGCTTAATGATAGCGAAAATAGCTGGATTGATAGAAATGCTATTGTATGAGTATATTTATTAACTTTACAGTATTAAAAATTGACATTATTATATTGGATATGAAAGGGAGAGGACTTTTAAACAGTGTTATTAATCACTTACCGTTTGAGCTGCACTTACCTGGCTATAATTATTGCGGACCAGGTACAAAATTGCATAATGATTTGGACAACGCATGTATGCAACACGACATTGCTTACGATAAACATTCTAATCTAACAGATCGTCACAGTGCAGATTTAGAACTTTATAAAATGGCTAAACAGAGATTAAAGTCTAAAAATACAGGAAAAGGAGAGAAACTAGCTTCATGGTTAGTTAGCAAAGTGATGAAGTCTAAAATAAAAGCTGGTGCTGGGATAAAATCATTCAAACAATTTGTTTCAAAGATACGCAAGGGATTGAAAAATAAAAAGTCCAAAAATAAAGGCACTGCGATCGAGCAGGCATTTCTTGTAGCGAAAAAGATATTTGTAAATAACAAAAAAGTAAGAGTTCCTCGTTTAATTCCGATTCCAAAATCTGGAGGTATATTACCACTAATACCTATCTTTGCTGGACTTTCTGCGTTAGGATCTTTGGCAGGAGGAGCTGCTGGGATTGCTAAAGCTGTCGGGGATTACAAATCTGCAAAGAAAAACTTAGTCGAATCAGAACGCCATAACAAAATGATGGAATCTATTGCAATAGGAAAAGGTTTTCATATTAAACCGTATAAGAACGGCAAAGGATTGTGTTTAAAACATACAAAAAACTAGATAAAAGGCTACCCAGACGTGCTCTCAATAATATATATATTTTAAAGTATTCTAAAGAAATACCTCATTTTCGTGGTGTTTATATGAGAGATAGTTTGCCAAAACAACCAAAAAGAGTAGAATGTCGAATCATAAATTTAGACAGTTCTGAAAACCAAGGGACTCACTGGGTAGCCTACGTCAAGGACAACAATGGGCAATGGATGATAATTTTAAAAGTGCTTGAATATTTTTATATCAGTAGGAATAACGTTCCTTATTAACAGGAAAAAATTACAGATTTTTAGGTATCGTATATCATTAATAAATAAATAATTCGTTTGAACTCGACCAATTTGTCTCCTATACGTAAGTATGGTTTAAACTGTGGTCCAATAATAATTAAAAAAAAAGAGCTGCCGTTGTTAGACTGTCAAAACGGTCAAGTGTCAATGTAATTCTAACCTCTCTCTTGGCTTATTATTATCGTTTGCGTTTGGATGTACCTATCTTATATTTTACGACTGCTTACTCACACCGGACCTTTGATATTGCCTTCTTAAACGACGACCTCAGCTTTGGACTTTCGGCTTTCGACGACCAGTGACTTTGAAAATGGCAAACATTGATTCTGCTGTGTTTGTTCGAGCAGACTCTTCCAATTTACCAAATGTAGATTCATTTATGTTGATGGAGTTCATGAAAAACAGTGACAAGTACAATGCCGCTGAAATAAGAGGCGTTAAAGCTTTACAGTAAGTAAGCACCCAAGAACGTTGCGTAGTTGTTCAAACTTTAACTATAGTCTGTAATGTATAGATTTAGTGAATAATCCTTTCCCGTCGTATTTTCTCGGAAGCGTCTGTAGTTTGTCGTGCTGGTGCCACTTTTTAACGCCGGTACCTAGTCTGCTTTTTTGTGATTTTTTTAATGCCACCCGACAACATGCTTGCTTAGCTGGTAGTATATTTGCCTACAAATGGGCACACATTTGTTTCTGAGATATTTTATTTTTCTTTCGATATATTCAATTTCTTTTCAATAGAAATACCTAAGTAAAGCATAGGCTATACATAAATATAGGAAAATGCCGCTCATTGCCCTGTGATGTTTATTTTATTACTTGTATTTATTTATTTTTAGCTCTTCTCGGGAATCTTATGTTGAAACTGCAGTTGGCTATGTGGAATTAAAAAGAGATGGTCGTCTATGTGTTGTCAGAGCTAAAATTGTACCAGAACATAAACTAGCCAGCAAGTATTATATTGTGACAGTTCTCCTCGACAATGATACCATTACAGATACTTCATGTGATGGTTGTTCAGCTGCAGCAGGTTTGTTGTTTTGTTATAACCAATTAAAAAAATATGATTCTCAATTCATAGAATATAATAACCTTCATTTAAATTTTGTAATGTTATTGTCTCAATGTTTCCCTTTGGTGAAAATAAACTTATTTGTATAAACCTGGATTCAAAGCCTTAACAGGTTTCCTGTCCCATGAGGCACATGTGCCTCATGGATGGTCTTACTGATATGTTCATGAGGCACATGTGCCTCATGCCCGGAGATAAAATTTAATGCATATTTCTTTATCTTTATCTATCTATCAATTACATTGACACAAATTATCATAAAATACTTGAATGCAACAACGTGTCTTATACGAAAAAAGACTAAATTAAATTTTATTATTTCTATGGGGCATGTCGAAAGCACGCTGCACATTGCTTCGGGACAGGGAACCTGTTAAAACTTGGACATCTGAACCACAGCTTCATATTATTGTTTTTCAGGTGGTTGTAAACACACAATCTTAATGCTGTATTGGTTACAAAAACGAAGTAGTGAACCATCACCCACCAGTGTAAAGTGCTATTGGGTAAAACCAAGTTTAAAAGGTGCCCAAAATGAGGTTCTACAGTGCAGTGAAATTTTCACATGCAAAAAAAAACCGATGGGGCCTAAGGACACATATGTACTAGCAAATTTTCGAGCCGAAGCAAAAAGTCATGCTTGCAGCAAATCATTAATAATGGCTCATGGTTGCAGTAATGACACAGAAAAACAATTAAACTCTTACTGTTTATTTAACCTGATGATTGATTTTATTGCTGAGGAAGATGATAACAGTTTTGAAAATTTTAAGGAATATTCGGAAGCAAAAGTGGTAATAACTAGGGATAAAATTTATAATGACACAATTAGCCAGGTGAATTCTAAATTGTGGCATGCAATGAGGCAAGGTCGAATTACAGGTTCCAAAATATACGAGATGGCCCACTGTGGCACGCCTGATGGTAGCCTTGTGCAAGAAATATTAGGTGGCTACAAATATCATGAAACCAAAGCCATGAAAAGGGGAAAACATTTAGAAAAAAAAATAATAGGAAAAATAGAGAAGGAGTTAAATAAAAGAATTGATGAATCAGGTTTCATGCTGATAAATGGAATCTTTGGGGCATCTCCTGATGGAGTATGTGAAGATTTTGTTGTGGAGGTGAAATGTCCCATATCAGATAAAACAAAAAAAAATTATATAAAGGATGGAAAAGTTACAGATAAATGCATGGGTCAAATCCAGTTGGAAATGCTTGCGACTAAGAAACTAAAATGTTTATTTTGTGTCGCAAGCCCAAATTTTGAAGTAAATGAACAAGTGGTGAAAGTGTGGGTGGACTATGACGAACAGTACCTTGAAAGTTTAATGAAGAATGCTGAAGAGTTTTGGAAAATTAATATATTTCCTAAAATATTAAATAGTGCACGCATGTAAATAATTATAAATATGAATAAAGTAAACAAATTTCACTTTTAATCATAAACTTGTATTATTTCTTCTAACTTCTGGGATCAGCAATGAAGTGTAAGTAAAGTAAGTAAAGTAAAGTAAAATTATTTATTCACAAGAACATGGGTACATAACATGATGGTACAAGATATAAGGAGTTCCAACATATTCTGCCATTAGACGGTGTGTAAATATCAAGTACAAAAATACTAATACTAACTAATGCGGCTTAATTAATATGTCAAAGAAATAATGTCAATTAATTTACAATTAAATACGATTATATAGCTATTAAAGTATCACAGAAGTAAATATATTTTTAAATTAAAGATACAAAGCACTACGTGTAATTATAACAGATCCTTATCACTGAGGTAATCATTCACCGAGTAGTAACATTTCTTAAGAAGTAAATGAAATAGCCTACTTTTGAAAGAATTTAGAATCATGTCTTTAAATGAATCTGGTAAATGGGTAAAAATCCGAATAGCCATACAATAAGAGTTTATTCTGCATACTTTTAGCTTTTGGTAGGGCACATATAACTTATTACTATATCTTCCTATTCTAGAAAATACATCACAATTTTTTCTAAACAGGTAAGGATGTTTCATTACAAATAAACACATCTCAAATATGTAAAGGCTTGGAAGTGATAAAACTTTACAGTCTTTAAAGAGTGGTTTGCAGCTTTCAAGATATTTAGCTCCACAAACAGCCCGAATGCATTTTTTTTGAACTCTAAACACCATTCCAGCGTCTACCGAGTTGCCCCATAGTATGATGCCTATATATAGTGTTACCTATTACAAGTATATCTGTAATAATAATATAACTATTTTCATTAAATTTTGCTTAAACTTAATTCAACTCAACTATACTGCTTATAATGTTGGTACTTTGGACAGATTGTCAACCAGTTGAGACCAGTTCAGTTCAGTTATAGTGATCCTATTAATGAAGCACAGACTTGGATGTAAAATAATAATGTATTAAATTTATTTTATTATGGGTTCCTGTAGATTAATAAGACCACATGCAATTATAACTATTTCATCTAAATATTGGACATGCTTATTATTGACCACAGAGTGGAGTTTAAGCATGTGAAACTCTCTTACTCTTCTAATAACTCTTTCTACATGTACTCTTAGACTTGCTATTACTTTTGTCTCCATTACTTCTTTTTTACTCATGCCTTTATTTTGATAAACACTTGGAGGACGAAGAAGCTTTATATTTTTGGCACTTAATAAAGCTTCTATTTCTTTAAATCCTCTATCTGCCATAATGACAGCATTTACTGGTAAAATATCAATGAAACCAGACTTTACAGTAATATTTTTATCAGATATCCTTCCTCCAAAACCTCTTGACACAAAACAAATTAAGCCAGCTGGCGTACATCCTAATAAATATTTGACAGTATTACATGATTTATATTGAGACCATGTTTGAGCTTGTTTTACTGGATTACTTGGTTTTTCAATTTGTATTTCGAAGCAATCTATTATACATTGAACACTGGAGTATCTTATTTTAAAAGCAAGAGGTAAGTTCTTTTTTATCTCAATAGCCGGAGGTAAATATATGAAATTCTGAAAGTATGTAGCCAAAATAATAACATTTTTTTCAAATAATAATCGAATGGTGAACCTTGTTATTTCAAATGTATCTCTCATCCTGGTAAAGGAATCATTGTTTTTTATTTTAAATAGCGTAATTATTATGTGCAGTGCCAGGGATGAGTATTTTTGAGCAATAAAATTTGCCACCAGTAGTTTTTAGGCAAACCTAAATACATTTTTGGTTTATCTTTTATTACTTTCATTATATGTTTTCTTCCCTCCAGTTTTTTATCATAACATTGTGCTGCTGATGATGACGTGGAATCAAAGTTTGATGTCCCAAATAATGAAGGTGATTGTGAAACCACATCCTCCTCAATGTCAGAATGTATTTTCAGTGATGGCATTATTTTTTGCTTGACAGTACGTGCCTGAAAGTTAGTACTCTTGTCTTTGGTACTTGGTTTGACCAGAATAGCTAAGTTTTTGTGTTCTATTCTTTCACATTGTATGGCCACATGAGTCTGAAACAAAAATTCAAGGGTTAGACATAACTATTAGGTTTACAAAAAAAAGGTATGCAATGTATCAAGTTAGTGGTAAAAAATCCACTACATACATCAATTCCAAGTAAATGGTAACAATAAATAAAAAAAATGGTCAAGTGCTAGGCAGTCTGCAAACCATGTAAATAAATACTTTTGTATAATTTTATACTCACATTTGCACATTACCTCATCAAATACCACAGAATCTACATGCTATTTAATTAATGTACACAAATAAAACTATATATTACTACTAAAAAACTAATAAAAAAACTGAATATTTCGTAAAATATTAAAAATTATTCTGCTATTCAGGTTTACAATTTTTATTGGCATAGAGTTCACTAAAGTCTGTTCCAATAGACTTGTCTTAATAAGCAAACAACTTGCTAACCTCAGAATGCATGATTTTTGACTGAAACAGCTCTTTTATCATAAATAATGCAAATTGAGAAAACATTTTGAAAGTTAGAAAGTTGTTAACTAAATAAGACAAGTCTATTGGAACAGACCTTATATTATAATACTAACATTAGAGGGCTTCAATATATCAGCTGTTCTTGGTATCGTTGTATCTATATTTGAGGTATGTCTTTCCACATTAGCCAAATTCTGTAAAAAAAGAATAGGTTATTGTATTGACTATTATAAGACTACCTAGGTCAAAAAAATTATCTCTAATCCACTTTGATATACAAGGTGTAACAGAACCCCTGATTAAAAAAAACCTGAGTAACTATGATAAAATTGATAAAAGTGCAACAAAATTGCTCATTTTGTGTGGAGTTAAGCTAACCAGGAAAGTGCAAGCATTTCTAAAATTTGAAAACTAAATTTTTCACTTTGTATGGAGTTAGCTAATCAGTAATGCACTTTCCCCATTGTCCCCGGGTGCCATACTCGGGGTATTGACCCTATCATACTCATTTTGAAGTAGGTGATGATTTTTAAGTTCAAAGATATTAAGCTGACTCCCTTACTTTTTACTTGTGCATACCAACCTATAAATATGGTAATCTAAAAGATCTACTTATACTTACAATATTTTTCAGGGTTGTATTCAACTTAAGTCTTGGTTTAGCACCAGACATCCATTGCTCGTAATTTTCTATATCTTCTTCAACCTGCAAAAAAAAAACATTTGTTTGGTATTTTAAAAATATGTGAATATTGTAGTCCGAAAATTGTAAGAGTGAACATTTAGTTTGATGGTAGATACTGAATAAAATGACATAGGCATGAGGTTAAGGTGCATTGGTTTTAGTGGTGCAGCAGAGTACCCACACAGACATACAAATACACAAATTTTGTAAGTATACAAACATACAAATTTTGTAACATTAGTTACAAATCTTAGACAGTAATGACCGCTATAAAGGTTAAGGGCTTCAACAAATTATCAAAACTTTTGGACACCTATCTATTACTACAAATTCCTTCGGTAGAACAAGGGCACAATGTCCAATATGATTATAGGGCAATTGTGCCCTTGTCCTACCGAAGGTGCGATATGTATATATATATTTACGACTTACGTTTATATGGTCTTCACAACAAAAAAGAGGACGCTTCGGACAGTTTCTACCGATCATGAGGCACCAGCTCTCTTTTAGTTCTTTTCTTATGGTAAAGAATCTCATGCCTGGATTTTTCACGTCGTTATGAGAACATATCTGCAGAAAACATTTCTTAACTGGTTCTCTGTAGTCAGTAGAATCCATGGTAATCAACCAAAAATAATTTAATACGCAAATACAAGTTCCGGTCCTGTTTACGTGTGTAGTGGTCGTCGTAAAGGCTAACAATATCAAATCCGGAGTCCAAAGCTGAGGTCGTCGTTTAAGAAGGCAATATCAAAGGTCCGGTGTGAGTAAGCAGTCGTAAAATACAAGATAGGTACATCCAAACGCAAACGATAATAATAAGCCAAGAGAGAGGTTAGAATTACATTGACACTTGACCGTTTTGACAGTCTAACAACGGCAGCTCTTTTTTTTTAATTATTATTGGACCACAGTTTAAACCATACTTACGTATAGGAGACAAATTGGTCGAGTTCAAACGAATTATTTATTTATTAATGATATACGATACCTAAAAATCTGTAATTTTTTCCTGTTAATAAGGAACGTTATTCCTACTGATATAAAAATATTCAAGCACTTTTAAAATTATCATCCATTGCCCATTATTGTGATTATTTTTATAGTTATGGTGATCTTCAACCACCGATAGAATTAATAAGGTATTTAAAACATCATGATATTTTTTATAACTATAACACTTACCAAAAGTTTAACACTGTAAATTGCGGGCATTTATGTTTAAAATATTTAAAAAAGTTTTGGAGTGTCCGTTTAAATATCTCTGTACAATAAAAACCTTACCATTCTCACGATGTCTTTCACTTTATCTATAACCGGGACCTCTTCTACCCTGATCACTAATTATTCACCAGCTTTTCAACTGAATGGTGAATATGAATGCGGATTGTTACATATGTCGACTTTTAACTCTATACCTAATATAGACTATAGAAACAATAAATTTTATTATGGTAAAAACGAAGTAATAGAAATTCCTGAAGGGTCATACGAACTCCAAGACCTTGACGATTACCTCAAAAGACACCTGCAAGGATGCACATTTTCACTGACATGTAATAATAATACGTTAAAAACGTCAATATTGTGTTCTAAAAATGTGTATTTTAATAAAGAAAACTCGATCGGTAACTTATTAGGTTTCGGTAAAGAAACAATTCAAGCTAATATATTAACAGAGTCACCTTTTCCTGTATCCATTCTGTCTACAACTATAGTGCGAGTTGAATGTGATAAAGTGAGCGGATCATTTGTAAACGGGAAACCAAGTCATATTATTCACGAGTTTGTGCCTAATGTACCACCAGGCTATCGGATTATAGAAACACCGAAAAACGTAATTTATTTCCCTGTTACACAAATAAACTTGAGCTCTCTTAAAATAAGAATATTGGACGGAAATGATAATTTAGTTAATTTACGAGGTGAAGAGATTCAAATATATTTACATCTTTTAAAAAAATGATATATTTCAATAAAAGCGAAGTCTTGCACGACAAACATATTAGTAATCTTTGTGCTATCAAGAAAAGAACACCTAAACCGCAATTTACAAAGCTTACAAAGGAAAATAAACAATTTTTAAGAAACATTGTATTGTTAAAATGAGTATACTTAACTTAACAGATCCTTATAGCTTTGATGAGACGATTGAAAGTTACGAATATCATTCATATAAACCCTACGTAACTAGTTTTAACTTGAACGATGAAATCCGTATACCTATTAACCAACAAGATCTTTATGTATTGCCTTCGGCGAGTACTCTCTATGTGGAAGGCACCGTTACAGTATTCAATAGAGAGACAAAAGCAAAGGTGAACAGTGTTCTTTTAACTAATAACCCTATACTACATATGTTTCAAGATATTCGATATGAACTGAATGGGATTGAAATAGATAAAATTAAAAACGCCGGAGTTACGACAACTATGAAGTCTCTTGTATCCATGAATGAACATGAATCGTTTATGTCACAGTTATGGGGTTGGAACGTTGATGGTACTAAAATTACACATGGCTCATTTTCTATATCTGTTCCTTTAAATAAGATTCTTGGTTTTGCAGAGGATTATAAGAAAATAATTATTAATTGCAACCATGAACTTATTCTTCTAAGATCGAATAGTAATTTAAATAGCGTAAAATTGAATACAAATGAATACATAGAAAATATTACTATATCTAAAATAGTATGGCGTATGCCGCATATTAAAGTTTCTGATCGGGAAAGATTAAATTTACTCAAACATTTAGAAAAAGATCGTGCTATTCAGATAGCTTTCAGAAATTGGGATCTGTATGAGTATCCGCTTTTACCTAAAACCTCTAAACATTCTTGGTCAATCAAAACCTCATCTCAAATTGAAAAACCACGATACGTTATAATTGGATTAAAAACGGATAGAAAAAATATGGCCAACAAAGATGTAACATGGTTTGATTATTGTCATTTGAGAGACGTCAAAGTTTTTTTAAATTCATACTATTTTCCGTATGAAAGTTTAAATGTTAGTTTTGGAGCTGAAAGGTATGCTTTATTATACGAACAGTACGCTAAATTTCAGCAGTCTTATTATAACCGTGGTCAAACTCCGCTGTTGAGTCCGCAAGATTTTAAAGATAAAGGTCCTCTTTTTGTAATCGATTGTTCACGTCAAAACGAAACCTTGAAAACAGGTTCAGTAGATGTCAGAGTTGAACTAGAGTGTGAACAGGATATTCCTGATAATACTGCGGCGTACTGTCTAATTCTGAATGATAGTATTGTAGAATACAAACCCTTAAGCAACATTACACGAAAAATATCATGATGACTGACCGTTTGTTCGTGGATCTTCAGGGATTTAAATCGTATAAAAATGAATTTATTGTTAAAGAATTTGCATACAGTACAGATGAATATACACAAGTATTTTCAATAAAACCTCCATACCCATTTTCTACTTTAACGGAAAACGAAAAAAGACAAGTGAGATGGGTAGAGAAAAACCTCAGAATTTTATGGCGTGAAGGATATGTTGATTATAGAGAATTTAAAAGAATGATTCCCAGCTACTTGGAAAACAAGAAAATATATGTAAAAGGATTAGAAAAAGTTAAATGGGTTAGGTTAGGTTAGGTTAGGTTAGGTTAGGTTAGACTTGTGTGCCGACGGCGGAGTGCCACGATTGTGGCGAGACCGAGGACACTGCTCAGCACACCTTAGAGCAGTGTCCGGCTTGGGCGGAACCGCGCGCAGAACTTGCCTCGGTTATTGGGTTCGACCTCTCGTTGCCCAGTATAGTGAGGGCCATGGTCGAGAGTGACGAGGCGTGGCAGGTGGCGCGCTCTTTCTGTGAGGTCGTGTTGTCGCAGAAGGAGAGCGCCGAGCGAGCGAGAGAGGACGCAGAAGGGGCGTCCCAACAACGCCGTAAGAGGGTGGGCCGCAGGCGACTGGCTCACGACCGTCGCCTGCCGCCATAGTGAGGACTTCCGGGCGATAGAAACGGGGACTTTCTATCGCCGACCGGACTAGGGTCTTCGAGTTGGGTGGCGTGCCAAGTGTTCCCGGCACGCCACTTATGAAGGAAGGGGACAGGTTTGTCTCCCGTGAGGGGTCTGGAGTGCAGACGACCGCTTGGCAGGGTAGCGAACGTAGGCGAAAGCGCTACTCACACCCTGCCACATGGCGGAGAGAGGAACACCCGGGGGTTTTTAGTGAGTAGGAGTCTCACATAACCACCACGTCTCCCCGTGGCGTGGTGGTATCCATGAGGATTTTCCCCCGGCAACAAAAAAAAAAAAGGTTAGACTTGTGTGCTAACTGTACTGTATTAGATTTAGGTGAAAAAGGTCTGCCTAATTTTCAATCTATGCATCAAAAATATTGTAAAGACCACATTACATATAATTGTTTAATTCATAAAAGCTCTTGTGCGTTAAAAAATGTTATGTGTATACAAAAGTGGTACTCTGAAAATAATTTATTATTATATTCTCATAATTTGTAAATTCGCTCTCTGTACAACAACATAAATTATTTTATTTTGAAATAAAATCGTAATTAAGAATTTTTGGAAGTTTGATTTACAAATATTATGCCTATTTACCATTTCAATACGTTCATTAAGGTTCGGTTCTATGGGTCCGTTAGTAAATATGTGAGATTCAATTTTAGTAACTTTATTAAAAATTTAACATTTGAGGTTTAATCTAACGGATGTTTATAAAACACAACCTAAATAAATAAGTGAGCATTGGGAAACAGAAAAAGAGGATTAAAATAAAAGAAGAACATATACGATAAGTATTTATTCCTGAACATATATAACTAGGTATACATAGTTTGACACATAAAAGCTAAGCCCAGTCTATTTAAGAACAATAGTAAAAACTATAAAGTATATCTAGATAATTAATTTATGTCTGATGATTATGATTTATGAATGTTGTCCTTTAATATAACCCGTTTATCATCATTCGACGATAAGGCTACTTTATTAAGAGACTGTGTGAAAATTTCATGTTTTAACGACTTAAATACAGTGTTCCTTTTCTTTACATTTATTTTATTAAATAGTACATTTTCATAGTCCTGAAATGCAAGATCCCTTATTGCATGTTCCTTCGTACCTTTAGCTTTCTTTAACTGTTTCTCTTCTGTTTTAATGCAGTATAATTTTGACCTCAGACCTACAAAGTGGGTGATTAATTCACCACCCATTTCATCTTTAAATAACCCCGGTACCTTCTTATTTCGTTGACGTATGCCGTACACATTGTTCTCATGGTAATTGCTTGTATCTAAATGTTGTTGAAAATGCAATTTTAGGTCTCTATATAAATCATTGGTTTTTATGAAATACAAATAAGAGTCTGTATCGGTATAACATATACTCAGATTTTGACCATAAAAAGGTTTCATTTGAGAATAGTGAAAGTCATACATGTGAGACTTAGATATTTCTAAAACAGAAAATCCAATATAAATCGGTTTATCAAGTGTAATAATTTCTGGTTTCATTTGAATAGCTACTAAATTATCAGTAAAAACACTTGCACTATGAAAATTAGGTCGTGCTACTAACACTTCACCACTAGTTTTTTTCTTAGTTTTGTTTGCAGTATCATTCCACTGATTAACTAATAGTACTTTTGTCCTATTTTCTATAGCTTCTAAGGTTTTCCCAAAAAGACTGTTATTGAAGAGTTTATATAAATTCATTAGAAATTCTGATTTTGTGTTTTTTCTCAACTTTGTGTTTAATTCAATATACTCTTGTATAAACGGACTTTGTTTGAATCTTATAACTCTATGTATTTTTCTTAACTTTAAACCATGTTTCAAGCACGTTTTCAGGTGTACGTAATGAATAACATATTCATATTTATCAAAAAGGTTTGGAATAAGTTTAGAGTTTTTTGATCCGGGAGGTGTATACTTTTGAGGGCAAAATGGAATGTCATTGTGTAAATTGTGTAGGTATTCTGGATACTCTAAATCTACTTCTAATATATAACCGTAAATAGAATCATGGGGCACTTCGCAGAAATTAATTTTTTCTATTTCTTCTTTATTTAATAATTTAAAATCAGCATAGGGTAAATAACTACACATAGCAAAACCATACAAATTGTTACAGTCTATATAAAACAAAAACGAATCTGGAACTGAAGTGTCATAATTCGACATGTATTTGTTATTAGCATGCGCGTATCTAGAAGAACAAAGGCACACACCCCCTCGAATACCTTTTTGAATCATTCGGATTATTTCAAGATCATTTATGAGTTCTAATTTTATATTGGTAATCAGTAACATTGCATCAAAGCTTAAGCTCGGAGCTGTCATGTAAAAAGCAGGATCTAGTTTGTAGTTCAACATAGACATCTTGCGAAAATTTTCGAATATATCAGCTAATATTAGCACATCGGACTTAAGGTATAAGTCTGTATAATCCCCCAAATTCTTTAAATTAAATAGTTTCCATACACGCTTCGCATGCTCATACTCCAAGTCAGATATAATACAATCGGTTATTGAGCTATAAAAACATTGTTGAGGAGGTAGTGCTTCCTCTTCATAAGTTTTCCAACAAGTAATATATTCGTATGGATATACTCCCTTGCCTCTTAATAATAGAAAGTGGTCTTCGATTGGAAAAAAACTATGTAAATGTACGAAGTCTTCATTATTTAAATCAGCCGCAAGTTTTTCTAAACTACTTCCAAGAAATTTGAAGGAATCTACAAACCGAACAGCTACGAATTCGTCTATGCCTGTTTGGAAATATTTTGTAAATGAAATACAATTTTCTTTATTTTTTGCTATAACTTTTAACCTACCATTCATTTCTCCTAACTGTTTAATGAACAAATGGCAGTCGTATCCAGACAAATTATGAAAGAATATGGGTATAAATTTCGGTAAACGAAATTGAAGATTACAAAACGAGTGAGCAGCACCCCTGAATCGTCCCGATAAATGACAATGATCTCTGACAGCATCATCTAATAGCAGTTTGCTGCAAAGAAAACAATATTTCTCTTCTAAAAACCGCTTTTCTTCATCCTCTGTGAGTTTCAAAGGAGCGGGGTTCTTATAAATTTCATTTATTCTAGCTATATCAATTTTCAAATAATCGAGAAATTTGGTAACACAATCACGCCCACGATAACTAACATATCTGTTGAGAGAACTATCATAGGAACATACAATATAATATGCAAACGCGGCTGGCACGTGTTTCTGTAATGATGTTGTACATTTTGAATCGAATTCATTATTTGTAATTGGTTGTAATATAGATTCAAAGTCCGCATAGATAACATAGGGCATAGTTTGCATTCTTTCAAAAAATTTTAAATTGTAAAAAGATTAGCAAATGTTAGTTATTAATACAACTAGATATGTGAAATACATATTTAGAAATATTTTATTATGCACATAAAATAGATATCGTGAAAATAAATTGCATGTAAAAATAATCAATCATTTGTTTTATTAGTCCATAACATATTATTTATTATTATTATTAATAAGTTAACTTTAATTTTACTTATATCAAACGCGTGCATACGGAACTCTAAATGACATGTATGCAAATAAACTATTAGCTTGATGAGCGCATGACCGCCCGACCAATTAAACAATATCATATTTCAAGTTCGAAACAGCGTGCATCGCTTCGATTATGAAATGATATAATATAGTTACAGACGCATTTAAATTTGAAACTTGAACGAACATTAATAAGGAGTAAATTTGAACTTAGCTTCGGTTTATAATTTAATTATTACGCTATGTAGTTGTCACAACTACGTCACACAAATTGCACATATGCCATATATTTTAATAAGGTAATCAATGAAATGAAATTTTATCGCATTGTAGACTTTACTTGGCCTGTTAAAGAAACAAATCACCCTGACTGATTTATTGAGTTGCAGGTAATTTACATTTCAAATAACTTTTTAACTTGCATCGCGTGCTATAGATGGCGTAAATATCAAATAAAAGAATATTTTCGTGTGTTTTGGATAACTTTATTGTAAGCCATATTTTGGTAGGGGTCAAAATTAAAGTCAATGTTTGAATGTTACAATTCTAATAAAAATGCTAATAATTTTCATGTTGTTACAGGCAAAATAGACAAAAACAGGTTCAGTTCTGCATCGCGCTATCGAAGTTTTTTAGATTCGATCATATATATAGAACACAAAATAAGTAACCGACGTGCTCCCACCTTCTGCGACCGACCGGCGGAATGGTAGGGATGCACCAGCAACCTGTGGCTCGGCCTGATCACCCTTGCTACTAACCGCTGAATTTGTTATCTTGGAAGTCCCGGTGATTCTGTGCCTATGCGGTGGTGGGCATGGATGATCCACGCCTCGGTGGGAGGCTCTAAAACCACCAACACCTTCACGTAAAATGCGGCCATAAGACCACTGGGAACTTAACGCATCCCGGGTGGCCCGTCCTTGTTGTGGTGCTTGATCACCTCCGCAGCAAGTTGTGAAAACACCATAGTCGTCCTAAGTCGTTGCGACTGGGGCGCTATGAGGGTCCTGGACCCACAAACATGCTGAGCCTGATCAACTTAGTGTGTATGTGTGTTAAGCTTTTGTTTTTTAACATTAACTTATCATATAAAGTAAAGTAAGTTCTATGTGTTAATTTGATGAAAAATCAGTTGAATGAATCAAACATACGTGAAAACCCGATTGAGCGTTTCGAATCAAATATATGTGAAAACCCGATTGAGCGTTTCGAATCAAAATATATCCAAAAACCCGATTAGGCGTTTCGAATCAAATATATGTGAAAACCTGAATGAGCGTTTCGAATCAAATATATGTGAAAACCCGATTGAGCGTTTCGAATCAAATATATGTGAAAACCTGAATGAGCGTTTCGAATCAAATATATGTGAAAACCCGATTGAGCGTTTCGAATCAAACATAGGGTACCCGAAAACCAATTGTGCGTTTCGAATCTAACATAGGGTACCCGAAAACCAATTGGGCGTTTCGAATCAAACTGATTTGAAACGCCCAATTATTACCTACTTAAGTGCATCGAACTTAATAAGATTGTCATAGTAAGGAGTTCCATTTTCAAATATTTAACTTTTTTATAACTTGAAAATGGAAGTGTTTACTAATTTCGTAGTCAGCCAGTGCAGCAAGTAAAGAACATTTATGAACGAGTATTTTTATCTAAATAAAATAAAACATCGTAGAATTTAAAACTAAATTGATTTTTAGTTTTAATTTTGTTACTTTTTACATAAGTTATTGTTGTTATTTGTGTTTACGAGTATAACAGTTATTTTTGATAAATTTATTAAGTTAATTTTAAGTTATGTTCGGACGTGACTTCCTTGTTGCTTCCTTTGTGATAATTTTTTTCAAGCAATCTTTAACAAAATTCATATTAGTTTTAATAGCTCGTTAGAAAGCTGGAAAAACGTCAATGTTTTATGTGTAATCTGCACGCCAAATGTATTGGTAATTTTTTTCTGTTTTCGTGTAATTTATGTTGGAGCTTGATAAAAAAACATGTATTTTTTAGTTTTCGGCCTCGCATTCTCAAACGTTTACTTACAGATAATATTTTTTTAATATTGCATAAGAACAACAATTTTATCTTGTACAAAAGCAAATAAAAAAAGTTGATTTAAATTTGGTATTTTTTTCGTTTAAGTAAATTTTTGAAGTTGCATTTCTGACTTTAGTTTCCGCCCGCTAACTTTGTGATGATTTTTTTTCAGTTTTTTTTTTTATAAGTTCCTTGTTGTTATGCATTTTTGGAGAGCTAAGAAAACAGTTAAGTTTTTAAAATAATCTGCAAGTCAAGTTTCATAACGTTTTTTTTGTTTTTAAGGCATTTTAGTGGAAAGCGATCGCAAAAAAATATTGAATAAATTTCGTTTTACGTCTCGCTTTTTTAAATTTGGACCGATAGTTATTGTTTTAATATTGAGAAATAACCAGTGTTTAATCGTTTTTGTAAATCAGAAAAAAAATAAGATTTAAATTGAAACTTTTTTTGTAATAAATTTTTCAAGTTGAATTTCTGACTAATTTAACAAAAAACTAAAAAACGCGATAACTCAAAAATGGTTCACTTTTGCATAATGCATATAAGGGTCAAAATTATCGCAAATAGTCACCCCTATCACCTCCTAACGGGAATAGGTCGACTTACCAATAACCCTGTATAGTAAAGTCATACCTCTTTTTAAATCGGGCGACATGAGTGATATAACGAACTTCCGTCCCATTTCCATAGTACCGGTTTTAAGTTAAGTCTTTGAGAAACTAATGCTGAATGATATGTTAGATCACTTTAATAGAAATAAACTACTTAATAGTAACCGGTTTGGGTTTACCAGAGGTCGATCAACAATTGATGCGGCATCTGTTCTCATAAAATATATATATAACAGTTGGGAGAAATCTTGTGATGCGGTAGGAATATTTTGTGATCTTTCCAAAGCTTTTGATTACGTGGATCATTCGACCGTTATTTTAAAATTAAAACATAATGGATTTTCCAATAAAGCTTTAAGTCTTATGTCTTCTTATCTAAGTGACAGAACTCAAACAGTGGTTGTAAACAAAACCCAATCAATTGGAGCTACAGTGAAACTAGTTGTGCCTCAAGGCTCCATTTTAGGTCCTTTTCTATTTCTGGTTTATATAAATGATTACCACCAACAGTAGATAAACTTTGTGATATTGTACTTTTTGCTGATGATACTTCATTAATTTTTAAGGTAGATAGAAAGACTACAGTATGATAAACGCCATACTAGTTAAAGTACTTAATTGGTTTACTAGTAACAATTTACTTCTAAATGCTAAGAGAAAACTAAATATGTTAGGTTCGCTTTGCCTAATTTAAAACCGGTAGATTCTAGTATTTTTCTAAATGACGAGTGTCTGCAAATGGTAGATAAGGCAGTTTTTATAGGCATAACAATAGATAAAAATTTGCAATTGGGTCCCCATATAGCTGTACTGGCAAGTAAACTAAGTTCGGCAGCTTACGCCGTTAGGAAAATTAGACAACTAACTAATGTTGAAATAGCTCGCTTAGTTTATTATAGTTATTTCCATAGTGTCATATCGTACGGTATTCTGGTTTGGGGTAAGGCAGCCGAAATCTATATATACAAGGCAATGTCCCGGTTGACATATCAGCGCCCAGCCCAAACCGCTAAAGATAAAAAATTGAAATTTTGAGGGGAAGTTGGTTTTGTAACGGAGGCGTCGTTTAAGAAGGGATTTTTTTAAATTCAACCCCTAAAGGGGGTTGCAAAGTTTGTATGGGAAAAAATATTTTTATGGTCAAATTTCCTTGAAACTTAGTAGAAATGCTCTTCAATGCAAATAATGAGACACGTATTTCAGCGATTACTAAAATTCAACCCCGAGAGGGATGAAAGGGGGTTGCAAAGTTTGTATCAGAAAAAATACTTTTATGGTCAAATTTAATTGAAACTCGGCAGAAATGCTCTTCAATGCAAATAATGAGACACGTATTTCAGCGATTACAATAATTCAACCCCTAGAGGGATGAAAGGGGTTGCAAAATGTGTATAGATAAAATATTTTTATGATCAAATTTACTTGAAACTTGGTAGGAATACTCTTAAATGCAAATAATGAGACATGTATTTCAGCGATTACTAAAATTTAACCCCTATAGGGATGAAAGGGGGTTGTAAAGTTTGTATGGGAAAAAATACTTTTATGGTCAAATTTACTTGAAACTCTGTAGAAATGCTCTTCAATGCAAATAATGAGACACCTATTTCAGCGATTACTAAAATTCAACCCCTAGAGGGATGAAAGGGGGTTGCAAAGTGTGTATAGATAAAATATTTTTATGATCAAATTTACTTGAAACTTCGTAGGAATACTCTTAAATGCAAATAATGAGACACATATTTCAGCGATTACTAAAATTCAACCCCTAGAGGGATAAAAGGCAAATTTGTTTAGGGCAAAATATTTGGTATGCTCAAATTTACTTGAAACATGGTAAAAATACTGTTCAATGCAAATAATAAGACAAGTATTTCGCGATTACTAAAAGTCACCCCCCAGAGGTATGAAAGGGGGTTGCAAAGTTTGAATGGAAAAAATACTTTTATGTTCAAATTTATTGAAAACTTGGTAGGAATACTCTTAAATACAAATAATGCGACACGTATTTCAGCGATTACTAAAATTCAAGCCCTAGAGGGATAAAAGGCAAGTTTGTTTAGGAAAAAATGTTTGGTATGCTCAAATTTACTTGAAACTTGGTAAAAATACTCTTCAATGCAAATAATAAGACAAGTATTTCAGCGATTACTAAAAGTCACCCCCCAGAGGTATGAAAAGGGGTTGCAAAGTTTGAATGGAAAAAATACTTTTATTTATTTATTTATTAAGGAAATCCAACAGCTATACAATTAGAACAAAAGACCGAATAGGAAACCGTAAGCCAATTATAGGATCTCACTACTAGATATAGAACAAATGCTAAATGCGTACAATACACAGAATGACACAAACATAATTATATTAATTAACAAAATTTGACAGCTATGATACAATTGGCAAATACATGCTAGTTTCACTCACTCAAAGCACCTCGCCGACAATTTTTGTCTCACGGATTGAGCCTTGCAGTTAAATATATCAAGGTCCAGCTCTCTTGCCAGGTTGTTCAAGCTCTTACCTGCACGTATTAGGAAACTATTGGCCCTATACCTGGACGATGCGGACCTAATGGACAGGGGAGAATAATATCTCTTAGATCGAGTGGGAGTATTGAATGAGAGACAACCAAGCAACTCCGGACTATCAATACCACCACTAGTGATGTTAACCATATAAGTAATGTCAGCTATTTCACGACGCCTATACAATGGGATGAGATGATGTTTCTTGCACGAGTTAATATAATCAGATGATTTATAAGGACATTTAAGTTTCATGCACAAGTGTTTCATGAATTTTTGCTGAATACGCTCGATTCTATCAATATACGTTTTATATAGGGGGTTCCATACTTGAGATGCATATTCAAGCTTATTACGTACATAGGAGCAGAAGAGCACTTTCATTGTTTTAGCTTGCTTGAAATAAAAGGAATTTCGCATGATAAAGCCTAAAGTTCTAAGGGCACTCTTCACGATGGAATCAATATGCTTGTCGAAAAGAAGCCCCGTATCGTGAATAACTCCTAAACCTTTCATATACGGAACTTTAACTAAGACTTGGCCTTTGAGGAAATATGAAGAACAAATTAGTTTACGTTGGCGTGAAAAGGTCATAGAAAAACACTTGGATGGGTTCAAATCTAAACCATTGCACTTGCAATATTCATCAAGGCGCACTAAATCAGACTGTAATAACATAGAGTCCTCGATGGATCGTATCCTACAAAAAATCTTCATGTCATCGGTAAAGCAAAGAATCTTAGAGTGCTTAAAACATGAACCAATGTCATTGACGAATATATTTAAAAGTAAAGGCCCAAGCAGGGATCCCTGGGGAACCCCGCTTGGAACCGTAACCCAACCGGACATGTTATTATTTACTACAACGGCTTGGGACCTCTTATCAATATAGGATGAGAACCATCTGAACAAGTCACCATTGATTCCTATAGCAAGTAGCTTCGATAATAATACGCCGTGATCAATCCTATCAAATGCCTTGCAACAATCCGTGTATATCACATCCACCTGATCACCACCGTCCATCACCTCAGTCACGTACTCATTGAATAGCACTAAATTAGAAACTGTTGATCTGCGTTGAAGAAAACCGTGCTGATTTAGAATAAAAGAATGTTTTAAGGAGTTATAGGTTTGATTAAAAATAATCTTTTCTAGTACCTTGGACAAAATGCATAGCTTGGAAATAGGTCTGTAGTTGGTAATCTCAGTTTTGCTACCTTTCTTAAAAACTGGGGTTATAAAAGCTGACTTCCAAATCAATGGCACATAGCATTCAAATAAGGATCTTCTAAATAAGATGAAAACAGGTGTTGCCAAAGACTCAGCACAGTTAATCAAGAACCGAAAAAATTTTATATTCAAATTTACTTGAAACTTGGTAGAAACGCCCTTCAATGCAAATAATGGGACACGTATTTCAGCGATCACTGAAATTCAACCCCTAGAGGGATGAAAGGGGGTTGCAAAGTGTTTATAGATAAAATATTTTTATGATCAAATTAACTTGAAACTTGGTAGAAATGCTCTTCAATGCAAATAAAACGTATTTCAGCGATTACTAAAATTCAACCCCTAGAGGGATAAAAGGAGGTTGCAAAGTTTGTTTAAGAAAAAATATTTGGTATGCTTAAATTTGCGGGTGAAAGTTTGAATAGGAGTTTTTTTTTGCCAGGTACATGAATTATAGCGTCTAAAACAGTGCAATCTTCAGTGTTTTTTAAACATTTGCACCTTAACCCTTTATAAGGCCCCAGTTATACAGTTATGCTACGTAAAATTCAAATACAGTTTTATGATTGACACTTCCTAGGGAATCGTTTAAAAGCAAGTCATTTTTTGTGCAAAAACAACAGCATATGTATCATATTCTGTAGTACGTAAGGTTGAAATTATAAATAAGTATATGTGGTCGCTAAATCGCCTCTGCCTTATAAAGGGTTAAAGGAATAGTTAGTTAAGAGCAAATCCATTATCAATAAATAATAAATAAAGGGAAAAATGGGATCTAAGACTACTGACTGTAAAGTTTGTATCGATATTATGTAATATTCAAAGTTACATACATTCACGTTCTAAAATATTTTTTAAAAAGCTTTTGAAGGTGATGCAAACTATAACTGTACTTTTAACAGAAGTTCTGACTCTCCGCAGACGAAGTCGCGGGCGGAAAGCTAGTACAAACTATATTTGTTTTACAAAAAAGGGCCATTCGTTCTATTTATAACTTAAATTCCCGTGACTCCTTAAGAGAACTTTTAAAGAAATTAATATCTGAAAACGTTCACGGACACAGCACCATCTTTGAAATTGCATGATATGGCACTAAAAAATCTCATACAACATTTTCTACGGCCATGGACGCACTGCCACATTTAACGTATGTCAAACATTGTGCCACTTTATGACGGAAACTACATGTATGTAATTTCGTACAACAAAAATCTTACCTACTGTGGCAGCTCGTCCACGGCCGTTACGTCCACAGCCGTTATGTGCCACAACACGCGTCGCTCCCCTTTTAGGGTAGAGCATGAGGTTTATTTATGTTTTTAAAAATTTAGATTCTTTCACCAATAATTCTGATATACATAATTTAAATACAAGAAATAAAAATAAAATTGCTATTCGAAAATTCCGCGTCCGTAAAGTATATAAATCATTTGTTGGTCAATGCATTCATTTCTATAATAAATTACCTGACGTAGTTTTAAAGCTATCGTTTCCAGCACTTAAAAATTACTTAAAAAAAGTCGTTAATGTCTAAAGCGTACTATAGGGTCGAGGACTACCTAACAGACAAAAATGCTTGGCCTAAAAACCCGAAACTTAGTCATTCATTAATCATTTGTGCAAATGCAAAAGTTGTATCTTGTCTAGGGGACACCGTTAGTAGTATAATATTGGGCATTCTGGCCCACCTCGTTCGATCGGGCGGGGGAAAATTTCGCCCTCCTCACTCGTGTGATCCAAATGCCCAATATTATTTTGTGGATTTCAAAATTTGGGTTTGCGCAAAATGAAATTCATGCATGCATTCTGTCCCACCTTTTTCGATATCGAGCGAATTCGTCCTCCCCACTCATATGATCCAAATGCCTGGCATTATTTGTGGATTTCAAAATTTGGGTTTGCGCAACATGAAATAATCGCGCTAACGTGCGCGTTTCGCGACATGTAACGGAAATTGGGTTTGTGCTTAAAATAAAACGATTATCTCTGGCGTTAACATGCGTATTTAACAATTAACACGTCGTAACGTAAATGGGGTTTGCGCAAAATGGAATTCATGCATGCATTCTGTTCCACCTTTTTCGATATCCAGCGAATTCGCCCTCCCCACTCGTATGATCCAAATGCCTGACATTATTTGTGGATTTCAAAATTTGGGTTTGCGTAAAATGGTGGTATAGATTTTATACATTCTTAAAGTCCAAGTTAAACTAAGAATATTAGTTGATTGGTGGTATAGATTTTATACATTCT
Organism: Acleris cristana; assembly: GCA_948252455.1. Lineage (NCBI taxonomy): Eukaryota > Metazoa > Arthropoda > Insecta > Lepidoptera > Tortricidae > Acleris > Acleris cristana. The sequence goes on along the minus strand of OX411771.1, from coordinate 47,082,304 downwards.
TAAAGTCCAAGTTAAACTAAGAATATTAGTTGATTTCGTAAAATGCAAAAGCTTAAACACCTCGCACTTGGCCGGAGCGCAGAGGCGTTTGTACAACTTGTCGTGAAGGTGATCAGGCTCCACAGACAACATCGGGTCACCCAGGACGCTTAGTTCCCGGTGGTCGTATGACCGCTTTTGTGTACATGGTGAGTTTGCATCCTTCACCAGGGACGAGTTCATCCGTTATCTACCACCGCATAGTAACAGAATCCCTCCCAAATATTCGAGATAAGTTCAGCAATACTCAGTGCAAGGGTGATCAAATCGAGCATCGAGATTGATAAGCTGGGGATTTAGCACTACCAAGCCTAGTCACTAGGTCACAAGGAGTACTAAGACACTTATGCATTTGGTAAAGTTCTTACTATATATATCAACTGAGTATAAAAACTTCAATAGCGTGATGTAGGTTTTAACTGGTTTTCGGATGTATAAAACCAGTCTTATCATCATTTAAATTACGAAACTATAAGATGTTTTATAAACAATTCGTTAGTTCAACTGATTTTTGGTTTGTAAAACCAAAACGCAAGAAAACTACGCATAAATGTGCTCCAGTTAATGTTAATGCTATTGTAATGCCATCTATAGGAACGTTATATATTAATACATTTCTAAAAAAACATATCTCACTTTAACATATTGATGTAAAATCAGTTTTATTGTGTGCAAAATTAAGCTTAGCTAAAAATATAATCGAATGCGACATACAATGTGTTGCGTAATTGTAATTAGAACTTGAAGACCGTGCGGTATGAGATCCGCGATCACATTTCAGCCATGGACGCTCGCTATTATTGTGATGATTTCACGCAAATTAACATAGGTGGCGTAGAATAACGAATATTTTGCTTAATCTATCGGAATTAATCGAAACCATTTGCAACCTATATGGAAGTGTAATGCATTCATTAAGCTTATAAATTAGTTCAGTACTTAGCCTGCAGAGGGCGCTTATGATGAAACCATTGTTAAATTCTTTATATTGGTAATATTTAATTTTTGTATTCAATGTTGGAATTACTAAAAATTTACAATTATAGTTGTTTTCTGGATTAAGAAATCGATTTGTCAAGTTCGCATGTTCGGGAAAATACTTTTTCTGTCTCCAGTACATTTGCGTAAATAATTTAAATTAATATATATATATATATATATATTTATAACATGGGTGAACATACAGATCTCTATATTAAAACTGACGTTTTGCTTTTGTCAGACATATTTGAAAATTTTCGAAAAAATTGTAAGATTCATTATGAATTAGATCCCGCATTCTATTTAACCGTGCCGAGTTTGTCATTTGACGCGATGTTATTGAAAACTGGTGTAAAATTAGAGTTGATATCTGATTTAGAAATCATTCGTCTTATTCAAAAAGGCATTCGAGGCGGAATTTCCATGTGCTCTACCAGACATGCTCTTGCTAATAATAAATATATGAAAACTTATTATGACAGTAAACCCGACTCGTTTCTTGTATACATTGATTGTAACAACTTATACGGATATAGTATGAGTCATTCATTACCCATATCTGATTTTCGCTTTCAAGATTGAAGGATTTTGGTTACTTTAGTAAAATAAAAGATAAACTATTACGTTGCACAGTGACGGTTAAAAATTACACAGACTATATAGAACATTATTCGTTTAAAATTCAAATAAAGATAATGTTGCGTTCATTATTTAACACCCCCTCTAGAATGCAACCCCATTTTCTTTAATCAATACAAATGTTTATCTAATGTAGTCCCTTTTGTCAAAATATCAGCTACCATTTCACTGCCCTTACAATATACAAAATTAACATTTTTGTTATTAACATTGTCTCTTAAGAAATGAAATCTTATATCTATGTGTTTTGTCTTTGGCTTATAACAATCAAGAGAAGCTAAACTAATTGCACTTTGATTATCACTATGAATAAGAAGTGGACAGTCATCTTGAAGACCAAGTTCTTGTTGGAGTTGGCTGAGCCACAGTGCCTCCTGTGTCGCAGTTGCCATTGCCATATACTCCGCTTCAGCGGTGGACAAGGCTACTGTAGTTTGCTTACAGCTGTTCCAAGCTATGGCACCATTCTGAAAAATAAAGATATAGCCAGTGCAGGACCTTCTGTCTTCTTGACTGCTGGCCCAATCTGAATCACAAAAACCTCTTATCTTATTCGTCACTTCTTTGTTGAAGCATAACTTGAAATCTTTAGTGCCTTGTAGGTATCTCATTATTCTCTTGACACCAAGTCAGTGTTGATGACTGGGATTACTGACATATCGACTGAGTTTATTGACTGCAAACCCAATGTCCGGTCTAGTTGCTTGTGCTAGATATAATAAACATCCAATCGCCTGCCGATATGGAATGTTATCATTGTAGTCAGTATCATCAGACTCAAATTTAGCATTAACTTCTATTGGAGTTTTCACAGGTTTCGATTCTGACATGCCAAAACGATCCAATATTTCCTTTACATAACATTCTTGATCGAGCATTATTTTTCCTGCCTTCTGATTTCTACTAATATTCAATCCTATAAATTGTTTCGTTTTTCCAAGATCTTTCATATGAAATTCTCCCTTTAATTTTTCTTTTATCTCAGATTTCATATTACAATCATTTGAAAAAATGATTAGGTCATCAACCCATACAGCTACAAACATCATTGTACTTTCCTTAATTAGGTAATAAATGCAGAGATCTATTTTTGATCTGGTTAGGCCAATTTTCTGAAGCACACTGTCTAGTTTAACATTCCATTGCCGGCTGGCCTGCTTTAAACCATAAATGGATTTTTGTAATAAGCATACTTTTGTTCCTTCTTCATAAGACTCTGGTTGTATCATATAGATCTCATTTTCCAAGTCTCCTTGTAAAAATGCTGTTATTGTATCCATCTGCTCTATTTCTAGGTCATATCTTGCGGCCAATGCAATTAAATATCTTACTGATGTGTGTCTTACTACAGGTGAGTATATTTGATCATAATCAATGCCTCTTTTCTGAGCATAGCCTTTTACCACTAGTCTGGCTTTATATCTGTTCACAGCCCCAGTTTCATCGGTTTTTGTTTTAAAAATCCATTTGCAAGGAAGAGCTTTCTTTCCCGGTGGTAAGTTGGTGAGCTTCCAAGTGTTGTTCCTTAACAGTGATTGAAATTCTTCACCCATTGCAATTTTCCATTTTTCAGCATTTTCAGAGGATAGAGCTTCCTTTACTGATTCTGGATCTCCGAGTTTTTTAACTGGACAAAAATAACTGGGTTTTGAACTTTGATCAGTCTTTTTAGGCTTGTTTCTTGGACGTAAGGTGATGGTGCTCTGTGGCAATTTGTTTATTGTTTTTCCTGGAACATAAGTTTCATCCTGATCTATGGCTGCTTCATACTCATCAGAGCTCTCACTAGCATTTGTATCTTCAGATTCTAATAGTTTCTTTGTGTCAGGTTCAGGTGCTGTTATTGATGTTGCAAATTGTTCTTCTACGGTGGAGTTGTTAACATCACAAGGTAAGTATATATCATTATTTTTCTTAATATTCTCCAAAAATTCTACATCTCTGCTTTTTATTATTCTGTTTGTTTTAGGTTCAGCAAGGCGGTATCCTTTGGTATTATCACAATATCCTACAAATAACATCTTTTGTGATTTCTGGTCCCATTTCTTACGTTTTTCTTTGGGAACTTGCATCATGACTTCGGAACCAAAGATTCTCATATTGGATAGATTAGGTTGTTTACCTGACCATAGCTCATATGGGGTTATTTTGTTGATAGCTGAAGTAGGTGAGCGGTTGATAACATAGGCCGCAGTAGCAGTCGCCTCAGCCCAGAATGGTTTAGGTAAGTCTGCATCTAATAACATACACCTTGCTCTCTCCACAAGAGTGCGATTCATACGCTCGGCAAGACCATTTTGCTGTGGAGTGTATGGTGTGCTTGTTTGGTGTTTTATGCCATGCTGAATTAAGTAGCTATCAAAGTCTTTGTTACAATATTCTAAACCTCCATCTGTACGAACTATTTTTATTTTCTTATTACACTAATTTTTTACTTTCTTGTGAAAATCTTTAAATGCATTTAGGACAGTGAGCTTGTCTTTGAGAAAATAGACATAGACTGATCTGGAGTAATCATCCACAAAAGTAAGAAAATATCTCATACCTCCCAGGGACGGTGTCTCCATCGGACCACACAAATCAGAATGTATCACCTCTAGCAATTCTGAAGCTCTGAATCCGGAATGGTTGAAGGGTAGTCTAGACTGTTTTCCCTTTAGGCAGGTGATGCAGGTCACAGGTAATTTCTTCTTATCTGAAGTCAAGCTCACACCCTCTGTACATTCTTGTAGCCGGTTCACATCTGGAAAGTTTAAATGTCCCATGCGTCGATGCCACAGGACAACATCATTTGAAATATCAGAAATGCTCAGGTTAGCTTTTATTTCGCTGTCAACTTTTAATGTATATAAGTTATTTTCTAATATTGCTTTACAGACAAAATCTCCTTTACTGTTTGAAATTGTACAATTATTCTTAACAAAGTTTACTTTGAATCCATTTTTGACCATTGCACTGACAGAAAGTAAGTTTCCAGCAAGTTTAGGTATATATAAAACATTGCATACCTGTATTCTGTTCTTGTTATTACCATCTAACACTAAATTAACTTTACCCATTCCTTCAACAGGTAGGTTTGTATTATTTGCAACAGTAATTGTAGATATCGGTGGATTCTTCATATCATACATCCAGTCGTTGCGGTTTGTCATGTGCATTGAGGCACAAGAGTCCACATACCATTTGTCATTGCCAATTTTTACAGAAGTAGCAGAAAAAGCCGCCACAAAGCCTTTATCTTCACTTTTGCTTGAAGGTTTCTTCTGTATCCGACAATATTTACTTAGATGACCATATTGGTTGCAGTTGAAACATCTTGGGCCTTTAGGTTTCACATTGTTCTGCTTCTCATTAGTCTTCTTCTTAAATGAATAGAAAGCAGTAGTCTCTGAACTCGGAACTTCTTGTAGAAGTTTAGTTTTAATAATATCTGCACTGATTTTTACCCTGGAGCTCTCAATTGCCATAATCATAGGTTTGTACATATCCGGCAAACCTGCTAACATCAATGTCCCCAACCACTCATCATCCACAGAAAAACCTATATTTCTCAACTTGTGAGCCGACATCATAATCTTATTAACATATTCGTCGACATTTTTGGAGGAATCTAAAGTTGTTGTTATCAGATCTTTCAACAATGAAACTTTTCGTGATAAACCGTTATCGTCAAATGCTCGCTCCAAGTTCAACCAGACTTCTCTACATGTTTTCGCATCTTGAATGTGAACATAATTAATAGCATCCACTAATAAAATTAGCTTCGCCTTCGCTTTGACGTCTTTCGCGGTGTCAACTTTTTCATCAGATACACAAGTCCAAAGGCCCTCATGTTCGAGATATGCCCTCACTGCGAACTTCCAATTTGCATAATTATCCCGTCCAGTGAGTTTCTCTATGCTGAATATACTGTTTGTAGACATTTTTCACTTTTTCAATTGCATTCATAACCTCCAAAATGTATGACGCCAATTCAGTAGATATTTTTCCGTTGTTGTTTTTATGTTTCGGTCTTTTCAGTTTACTATTCCGAGTAACCATTAGTTATTGCGTGTAAACATGTAACCACGCTCTGCTACCATGAAGGATTTTGGTTACTTTAGTAAAATAAAAGATAAACTATTACGTTGCACAGTGACGGTTTAATACGAGGGAAAAAAAAGAACGGCCAAAAATTACACAGACTATATAGAACATTATTCATATGGAACCACAGACTAAAATAAAGATAATGTTGCGTTCATTATTTAACATAGATTCTGAGGAATTAGAGCAATTAGACTTTATGTCAATTTCAGACGATGCAGAATTTGGATTTATTCTTGAGGTCGACTTAGTTTACCCTAAAGAGTTACATCATTTGCATAACGATTATCCGTTCTGTGCACAAAAATTTGTACCACCAGGAGGGAAAAATTCGAAATTAATCCCAAATTTGTATGATAAATATGAGTACGTCATTCATTATGTACATTTAAAAACGTGCTTGCGTAATGGTTTGACTCTTAATAAAATTCATCGGGTAATCACCTTCCGACAAAGCCCCTTTTTGAAAAAATATATAGATTTAAATAATGCAAAAACTCCATTTCAACAGAATCTTTTTAAATTAAAAAATAACGCTGTTTTTGGCAAGACTCTCGAGGATAGTGAACGACGTGTAGATGTTAAGTTAGTAAATCAGTGGTGTGATGAGAGAAACTCTACAAAGAAGTTTGTAACAGCAAGTAAATTAATAGCACGACCAAATTTTCACAGCGCCACGATATTTTCGGATAATTTAGTCGCTGTTCAAATGAAACCGGAGAGAGTTGTCTTAGATAAACCGATATACATAGGATTCGCGATACTCGAGCTGTCTAAGAGTCACATGTATCAATTCCACTACTCTGCGAAAAAGCGAAAATTCATTACTCAAAAAAGCAAAAGGAGTAAAAAAGCCTGGTGTCCGAGAATTAACATGAGATGACTATAAGGATGTTCTGTTCAAGAATACGGTTATTAGGAAAAAATATATATTATTTAAATCTATTAAACATGAAATCTTTACGCAAACTGTTAACAAAATTGCGTTATCCAGTAAAGACAATAAGCGACTTACATTAAAAGACAAAATTTCAACTAAAGCATGGGGTCATATATCGATATTGTAGTTTTTATAAATTATAAGCGAATGTATTCAAATCTCGTTAAATAAATTGAATTGTAAATCTACAACTTTACCAGAAATGTATACCGTTAAAATAAGTAATATGTTAGTATTAAAAAACAATTTATAATTATATGTTATGTAAATACCTATTAGTACTGCTATTTGAATAAACGTACATATGCCTAGTGCAATTTGTGTTTGGATTTTTTATTTCCTAATTACTCATAAATAATTGTTTCTCCATTTCACAAGAGGTGTATGTTTATTTTTATTTTTTTATTTAAGTCCAAACTAATTAGTGAGCTATTTGTGAAATGAATGAACTTTAATTCATATGAGTAAAATACAAACCTATTCATTAAAATGAATTATATTTCTTTTTTTAATTAAGTGAATTTATTAGCTAAAGAAAGAAAGACAGTTAAATGTTAAAAATAGATTTTCTTCAATGATACTCAAAGTTTGCGTGAAAATTAAAAATACCGGTATTCTAAAATTTATTGTCTTTCTAACTAGCCGATAAAAATACTTACCAAAAATGAAATGTTAAAATAAGCATGTTAGCTGCTGACGCCTTGTCGAGTCAGCTATGACCGCGTTATACGATACTGACTGAAATTGTTCGTCAATTGTTGTGTAATTTTGTCGATTCATGAATTCTAATTGTTATAAATAAAGGCTCATATAATACTCAGCCAAACATCAGTCTATCTTCAGAACGAAGTTACAAGTTTTTACAAGTTGTTACGATATTTATTTTGTTTTATCTTGTTTCAGAATATGGAAGGAACACGAGACACTTTCCTATTTTCGCAATATGCTCAGGATCCATTGGAGGAATTCCTAGTGGAAGAAAAAGAAAACAGCGAGCTGGTGAAGAAACTTAAAAGCGGAATCCAGAAAAAAAATAAAGAAAAAAGATCAAAACGAATTTTTTCCAATAAAGTTTTTAAAAGAAGTGGTCACGACCGTCTGCCATCATTTATAATAAATAATAAAGCAGGGAAAGGAACGAGACTACTAAAAATACAGATAATTGACCTGAACAAAGACAGTGATCATGAAGACAAAGTGATGTTGAGTGCTCAATATTTGGCGGACGATAATTACGATGAAGTTTCAGATCATGCCGAAAGTGTGATACATAAGATTTCAAAAAAACTGAGTGGATACAGTGCTAGTTTGTAGTTTTAGTTTAATTTTGTTGTAATTAACATAGTAAGTAAATAAATATAATGAAAATAACTTGTTGTTTCATTTTGCAGTTATTAATGGCCCCTTGCAGCTTTTTAAAATTTCGATATAACTTTTAAACTAGATTTAACAGTAGGTAGTACCTATCATATATTTTAACATTACTGGACTAAGAAAAAGCTGCAAGTGACCTTAAGAGTTTTTTTTTTTACCGACACGTTTTTCTTTATATCGACTGACAGCGATATTAATTGAATTTAGTGGAAAAACTTTTCGGTAATTGATAATTTATTTTTGAATAGGTGAAATAAAAAATATGTTTGTCAATAATATCATTTATTTTGAAATCAGATATGAGAATACAATTCTAAATTATTTTCAAAGTACCATTTTTTAATGCATAATACATTTTTTAACGCACAAGTTTTTTTATGAATTAAACAATTATATGTGCCGCTGTTTTTACAATATTTTTGATGCATTGATTGAAAATTAGGAAGGCCTTTTTCACCCAAGTCTATTACAGTACAATTATCACACAAATCTTTAACCCATTTAATTTTTTCTAACCCTTTTACAAAAATTTTCTTATTTTCTAAGTGAACATAAATCATTCTTTTAAACTCTCTATAATCAATGAATCCTTCACGCCATAAGATACCGAGGTTTTTCTCTATCCATATAACATTACTTTTTTCTTTTTCCGATGAAGTAAAAAATGCATACGGGGGTTTTATTAAAAATACTTGCGTGTATTCATTTGTACTATACGCAAATTCTTTAAGAATAAATTCATTTGTATAAATGATTTAAACCCCTGGAGATCTACAAACAAGCAGTCTGAGCTCATGATATCCTTCGGGTAATATTGGTCAACGGTTTGCATTCTACAATGCTATCATTCAAAATAAGACAGTAAGCCGCAGTATTACCGGGTATATCCTGTTCACACTCTAATTCAACTCTCACATCTATTGAACCCGTTTTTAAGGTTTCGTTTTGCCGAGAGCAGTCGATAACAAACAGAGGTGCTTTATCCTTAAATTCTTGCGGACTTAGCAACGGCGCTTGACTGCGGTTATAATACGACTGTTGGAATTTAGCATACTGTTCGTATAATATAGCGAATTTTTCAGCTGCGAAACTAACATTAGAACTTTCATACGGAAAATAGGTTGAATTTAAAAAAACTTTTACATCTCTTAAATGACAATGATCAAAGTGTGTCATATCTTTGTTAGTCATATTTTTTCTATCTGTTTTTAATCCGATAACAACATATCGTGGCTTTTCAATTTGAGATGAAGTTTTGATTGCCCAGGAATGTTTTGATGTTTTCGGTAAAAGTGGATACTCATAAAGATCCCAGTTTCTAAATGCTACCTGAATAGCACGATCTTTTTCCAAGCACTTCATTAAATTTAACCTTTCCCGATCAGAAACTTTTATATGTGGCATACGCCATACTATTTTAGATATCGTAATGTTATCTATATATTCATTTGTATTTAATGTTACGCTATTTAAATTAGTATTGGATCTCAAAAGAATAAGTTCATGCTTACAGTTTATAACTATTTTATTGTAATCCTCTGCAAAGCCAAGAATCTTGTTTAAAGGAATGCATACAGAAAACGACCCATGCGTAACTTATGTACCGTTAACATCCCAACCCCATGACTTTGACATTCTCGATTCATGTTCATTTAGAGATAAGAGAGATTTCATAGTAGTTGTAACTCCAGCATTTTTAATTTTGTCTATTTCGATTCCATTAAGCTCATATCGAATATCTTGAAACAAATGAAGTATAGGGTTATTAGTAAACTGAACATTGGCCCCCGGTAGTTTTGTTTCTCTGTGGACTACTACCATGTTTCCCTCTATGTATAAGGCACTCTCAGAAGGTAACACGTATAGATCTTGTTGGTTTATTGGTATACGGATTTCATCATTAAAATTGAAACTTGTTACGTAAGGTTTGTAGGAATGGATTTCAAAACTTTCTATTGTGTTATCGTAGCCGAAAGTTTCTGTTAAGTTTAGAATACTCATTTTAATAAACCAATAGTTTTAAGAAATTCTTTATTTTCCTTGGAAAGCCTCGTAAGCTGATTTTTAGGTGTTCTTTTCTTGACAGCACAATGCGTACTAATAATTGTACTGCGCGAAACTAATCTTTTATTGAAATCTATCATCTTTTCCTGAGATGCAAATATATCTGGATCTCTTCACCGCGTAAATTGATTAAGTTATCGTTTATATCCAATATTCTTAACTTTAAAGAGCTTAAACTGTTTTGATTAAGGGGGAAATAAATAGCCTGGTGGTACATTAGGCACAAACTCGTGAATAATATGACTTGGGTTTCCGTTAATAAATGAACCACTCACAATGTCACATTCAACTCGCACTATAGTTGTAGAGAGAATGGACACAGGAAAAGGAGACTCTGTTAATATATTAGCTTGAATAGTTTCTTGACCGAAACCTAGTAAGTTACCAATCGAATTTTCTTTATTAAAATACACATTTTTAGAACACAATATAGATGTCTTTAACGTATTATTATTACATGTCAGTGAAAATGAACATCCTTTCAGATGTCTTTTCAGGTAATCGTCGAGGTCTTGAAGTTCGTATTACCCTTCAGGAATTTCAACTACTTCATTTTGGCCATAATAAAACATATTATTTCTATAGTCTATATTAGGTATAGAGTTAAAAGTCGAAAAATATAGTAACCCGCATTCATATTCACCATTTAGTTGAAAAGCTGGTGAATGATTTGTGATCAGGGTAGAAGAGGTTCCAGTTATGGACAAAGTGAAAGACATCGTGTGAATGATATGGTTTTTATTGAACAGAGATATTTAAACGGTTACTCCAAAATTGTTTTAAATATTTCAAACATAAATGACCGCAATTTACAGTATTAAACTTTTGATAAGTGACATAGTTGTATGAAATAATTTTATTTTTTTAATACTTTATTAATTCTATTGGAGGCTGAAGATTGCCGTATCTATCGAAATATTCACAGTAATTATTATCTTTGACATAGGCTACCCAGTGAGTCCCTTGGTTTTCAGAACTATCTAAATTAATAATTGCGCACTCTACTCTATTCGAACGCTTTGGCAAATTATCTCTCATATAAACGCCACGGAAATGAGGAATATCTGAAGAGTGTTTTAAAATATCTATATTAGTGAGAGCACGTCCGGGAAGCCTGTCGACTAGTTTTTTGAGTATTCTAAACACAATCCCTTTCCATTTCTTTACGGTTTAATGTGCAATCCTTTACCTAATGCAATAGACTCCATCATTTTGTTGTGACGTTGTGATTCGGTTAAGTTTTTCTTTGCAGCTTTGTAATCACCAACAGCTTTAGCTATCCCAGCAGCTCCTGCAGCCAATGATCCCAACGCAGAAAGTCCCGCAAAAATAGGTATCAGTGGTAATATACCGCCAGTTTTCGGAATCGGTATTAAACGCGGAATATGAATTTTACTGTTTCTAGTAAATACTTTCTTTGCGAGCGCAAGAGCTCGGGTGATTGTAGTGCCTTTATCTTTTGATTTGTTTCTTTTCAGTTCCTTCCGCATCTTTGTAACCAAACTTTTAAATGATTTTATGCCTGCACCAGCTTTCATTTTAGATTTCATCACTTTGCTAACTAACCACGAAGCTAGTTTTTCTCCTTTTCCAGCACTTTTCGACTTCAACCTCTGTTTAGCCATTTTATAAAGTTCTAAATCTGCGCGGTATCGATCTGTTAGGTTAGAATGTTTATCATAAGCTATATCGTGTTTCATGCACGCGTCATCCAATTCATTAACTCCTTTATCACCTCTTAATAACCGTTTATGCAATTTAGTGCCTGGTCCGCAATAATTGTAACCAGGTAAGTGTAATTCAAAAGGCTAGTGATTAATTACACTGTTTAAAAGTCCTCTTCCTTCATATCCTATATGTTAATGACATTTTTTGTGCGAGTAACTATATAAATATATTCATACAATGGCACTTCTATTAATCCAGCTGTTCTCACTATTATTAAGTCCTAACCACTTAACGTATAATTTCTTCCCTTTTTTTTTGACCACCTTTTCAATGAGATAAACGTCCGGGTACTTAGTTTTTTGAAGTTCTTGTTCGTAAAATGTGCCCAGAATAGTGTTTCCTCGCTGATCTTCTATATGATACGTAAGCGGTTGAGTGTTACTGACTTGTTTAATAGTAAATACCTATGTTGACCAATTAGGCGTATAACTTTTATGGAAAGCGCTTTTATACTTGCTTATACGTACACGATCTCCCACATTGAATTTATTTAATTTATGATGTAGATTTTGTTGACGTTTCTTAATATTGTTCTTTACTTCCGATTCATTCTCAAAATTAACATCATTTGGTCAAAATTTTGTTGTACTATGAAAAGTTTCATTATAAGATTTGACTATATCATCTAAAGGTTTTCCAACCCATTTATAATTTCCAATTAAACTAAAATATTTGTACAGTTTGTTTTTAAGCGTCTTTATTAACCTTTCAACAATTGATGCCTTTTTAATTGAATAAGTTGAATAATGATTTATTCCTAAAGATTTTAAATAACAATCAAATTCACTATTGTAAAATTCTTTTCCAAAGTCCGTCTGCAAGTTTCTAGGAATTTGGATTGCTGACTTTATAATTTGTTGAAATGCATTTTTAACTTCTTGTCTAGTTTTCGATTTTGTTGGAATACACCACGCATACTTTGAAAATGCATCAATGACAACTAAAATATATTTATTTCCTTTATTTATTTTATGGAATTTTTGTTAGTCAATCAAATCTGCTTGCCACAAATCATGAATGCCTTTTAAAACAACTGCTCGTCGCTTAAAGTTTTTACAAGCTGATCTGTGGATCTCGTTCACTACTTGTTCTTTTGCCATTGCTTAATTGTTTTACAATGTTATCTACCTCGTTTTTTGTATAAAAGTTCAATTTCAACTGAGTTGCAAGCTGATGAATTTGAGAATTTATAACTTTGATTAAAGAATCTAGATACTTCTTGTCATAAATGTTCTGAACGAGCTGATCGACGTACTCCTAATTTAATGCATCATCAGCCGACAAAGGATGAGCAACACCTTTTAATCTCAGTGATTGTAAATCAAAATCTCCGTCTTCTGAACGAAGCAAAGCCTGACTTTTAAGTTCGTTGACTTCAGATACACCTGCTACACGTAAACGTTTATGAACATGGTGACCAAATTTATCTATGTTCATTTTTACGCCAAAAGTTCTGCTTCGACTAACGATAATAGAAAAGTAACTGCTTTATATATTAACATTGTTCACTAATCCCGCTTCTTGTAGTTCTTCGATAATAGATATGATTTCATTATCCAATCCTGTATTACCAGCATCACGAGAAGCTATAAGTAATTTTAACCTTTCTACTAATTCGTTCGGGTTATCCCAATATACATATGACACATCGTTTTTAACATTTTTCACCGTCGGTAATCCTTCACCATTTACTGAACGTTCTTTTGCTAATTAAAAAAGAGGTCTTATTACATATAAATATTTCATGCCTTTGTTGTTTTTTATTGGTTTATTAGGATTAAACTCTCTTCTATGTGCATTAGTTTCTAATAATAAGGTTATATAATTACATCTATCATCCTCAGTTACAATATCTAAATCCGGTACTTTCTTATATAGCAGTTCGAATAAACCTGGCGTTAAATAGTAAGTATGACCATTTACTTTCAGTTTTTTGTCATTTGTAGTGTATACCGGACAGGTTCCCAACATTATCTTGTTCCGTTCCGTTCGAATACCAAAAGGTATATTTAAGTTGGTAATATATTGATTTTGAAATTTAGGATCGTCACGAGAAAAAGCGTAAGAATCAGTCGTCTTAAATGAAATATTATTTGAAGAATCCTGATCATTAAAATGTTCACTTTCCACTTCATCGCTTACATCACTTTCATTATCTTTTGATGTCTCATCCTCATCATTTTTATTAACAAGTCTAGATTGAGAAAAAATCCTCACAACCGTTTGATCAGTTATAGATTCCTTCTTTTTTTCACTTGGGCTATATTTAATTCTTTTTACTAACTTTCCCCATTGAAATCCGTCATCAAAATCATCATCATTAGTATTGAAGTAATTATTCTCATTTTTACATACATACATACATAAACTCACGCCTTCATTCCCAGAGTGGGGTAGGCAGAGCCACAAATTCACCAACAACTCCAAAAACTTGTTGATAATTCTGTGACCACATTTTGCACAACCAGGCTAAGATGTTATCCAGTGTATTAGTGACAGGTTGTAAACCCATCGCCTAACAGCACTACACAGCCTTAAGTCCCTTAGTCGTCTCTTACGACATCCAATGGAAGACATGGAGTGGCAACATTCTAAACCCGACACCACACGGGCTCATTTTTAACTTTAACTATTTCATTAAGCGGTTCTGTAATTGGTTTTAAAACAGATTCCAGAATCATATCATTGTTTGTTTTTACATCGCGAATAAGTTTAACCTTCTTTTTAACTGCTTCGGCTGACCGGAGTATCTTTTCCTTTAGCACTTTATCTTCATTAACTTTCTCGACGTTCGAGCTCATGTCCGTTCTCTTTGGATTCATTTAATATAATAAACGATTATTCGAATACTATTCAATAAGTATGTACTAAGTATATTAATCTACAATAATGAATGTATCAAACCCCATTCTATAACATCCAGATTTTTTGTTACAATTCTTGTTTATGACCAAGTAGCTGAAAGGTGCGCTCCATATTTTAGCACAAATTTCACGAAACTGCGACCATGACATATCGGTTCCAACTTGCTTATCATAAACATGATGTAAATTAACATCATCTTGCTTAAAAAGAATTATTAAATTAGCATTATCCCTTATTAATTGTTTTGGTACTTTAGGGTGAAGACACATTTATCAGCACCGATTCGCATTTCGTCTATAGAAAATGGCTGTTTTGTATGAAGATGCGTACGCATCAGTTCTGCTTTCGCATGCGTACGCATCTTCATACAAAACAGCCATTTTCTATAGACGAAATGCGAATCGGTGCTGATAAATGTGTCTTCACCCTTACTGTACGTTTGATTTAAATAAAAGCTATCAATATTTTTATGTCTTCCCATTGCAAAGTAATCCCTTATGTTGTTTTGGTTTTCACAAGCCACATCATCAAATATCATGATTGAGTTATAATTAGCTTCGTTTGGGCTAAGTATTTCTTCACTTTCACAATATTTTTGAAATTTAACCGTGGGAACTAACGCTAATACTTCTTCTAAAAATCGATACATAGGTTGGAAAAGCGTTTTCGAGTAAACATAAACATTTTGGTACCGTAACCCTTGTTCATGAAGTAAAAGACCAACCATTAAATTAGTTTTTCCGCAATTAAAAGGACCGCAAATTATACTGCGAATATTGTAAGGTAAAAGTTCACCATGACGTACACAAGGCTTATTGCGAGCTGAGGGGTAATTACACAAAAGATCCCATAGGGTCGAAGTGTATCCGTAAGGACCCCACCAACAAGATAAGATAAGATAAGATATTGCGAGCTGAAAAAACCAAAATGTGGGACAGAATGCATGCATGAATTTCATTTTGCGCAAACCCAATTTACGTTACGACGTATTATTTGTTAAATACGCATGTTAACGCGAGAGATAATCGTTTTATTTTAAGCACAAACCCAATTTTCGGTACATGTTGTGAAACGCGCACGTTAGCGCGATTATTTCATTTTGCGCAAACCCAAATTTTGAAATCCACAAAATAATATTGGGCATTTGGATCACACGAGCACAGTATAATAAAGAGTACTAACGTACAGTATGGTCACTCTCTGCCTCCCGTTGAAAGTGCCGCCCACCCGCTCTCGGTTACCTCACAGTTACCGGCTGGCAAGGACGCGACGACGCGGTGCGCAGAGCGGAGGCCACGTAAAATATTTAAATATCAAACAAATATTTAAAAAAAATATTTTCCTTAGACTACTTATCCCTTTATTTAGTATAAGAGGCTATTCGCAAAGATTCAATTTTCCGTTGGCTATACAACTCATAATACTTTCTGTTATTAAAACTGATTCATTTTTCTTTCTTTCTAGTTACTATTATAATAAGGGAATGTTAAAGTCAAACCAACAGGTTTATTTAGGCCTTTCATTTTTTAAGCAACGGGAAAATGAGAAAGCCTTGTAATAAACGGATTCGTCTTTTTCTCACACATCCTTACGTACTCACAAACTTTCACGTTTATAATATTAGTAGGATATATAGGTAAATAATGCTACTAATTCAAAATAAGATAGTTTAATAAGCACCCTTATAACTAGTGGCTCTGTGAGCTGTACACCTCGCGTTAAGTTTATAAAACGGAGAACATCCGGACATACAAAAGCAAATTGCTCGAGTCAAAACATAGACCTTCGCTAACGCTTCGGGCAATAATAATCTCAGAAAATAGAGTTAAAAATGTTTTTGTTTATAATTAATTACAAGCACACAAAATAATTCGACGCCGCTATTACAAGGTCATCTCATCTCATATTGCGTTCCCGATTCGCGAACGCACTAAAATGGCGGCAACCCTAGCATGTCTTATCTCACTCACACAAGCATGGTACGCGTTCACCTACACGAGCTTAGACTGTGTGCGTAGGAACGCATTTGTTTCATACATTTGATCGCCATTGTCCGAGGTGTGACACGAGTGAGGAGAGTAAAATTTTCGCCCGATCGAACGAGGTGGGCCAGAATGCCCAATATTATACTACTAACGGTGTCCCCTAGACAAGATACAACTTTTGCATTTGCACAAATGATTAATGAATGACTAAGTTTCGGGTTTAGGCCAAGCATTTTTGTCTGTTAGGTAGTCCTCGACCCTATAGTACGCTTTAGACATTAACGACTTTTTTTAAGTAATTTTTAAGTGCTGGAAACGATAGCTTTAAAACTACGTCAGGTAATTTATTATAGAAATGAATGCATTGACCAACAAATAATTTATATACTTTACGGACGCGGAATTTTCGAATAGCAATTTTATTTTTATTTCTTGTATTTAAATTATGTATATCAGAATTATTGGTGAAAGAATCTAAATTTTTAATGTTTGGAAAACATATCGAAACTTTTATGTGGTCATCTTGTTTTTTTTTCCTTTTTCTCCCTCTAACTCTCTCTCCTAATATTTTGTCACGTTTTCCTGCTGAACTATGCATGATATTTGATATTATATTTAATTTAATATTAATAGCTTTATATAATTCTAGACTAAGTAGTATCATTGTAGTAAAAAATATGGTTAAAAAATTACTGACTGCTGAGTTTCTAGCGGCGTTTCTTCTCGGCAGTGGTCTCCTCTTGGGAAGCGCTGGTAGACTCCTGACGTGTAAAAGTGCCCGTGCGGCCTACTTACTGAATAAATGTCTTTTATCTTTTTTATCTTTTAACAAAAAATATAACTTCTAAAATACACCACTTTCGGGCATGTAAAGCTTTCATAGTTTTTTTGTACTAACGCCATGTACCTACATAAAAATAATCAAAGATACATTATTCTAATCTTTGATAGAAAACAATAATGAGAGCCATTATACACTTAACTAGGTTTACATTGTACTGGCAAAATTAAAAATATATATTAGGACAAGTCAAAATGTAATTCATGAAAACAATTTTTGTGATCACTAACTTAATTTTTACCGCTTAATTAGAAATAAAATATCAAATCACCCTTTTATCTTAATACTTATTAGGTAATTAAAATCCACAACATTATTGAGAACTATATTGAGATCCCTAACTCATTTCTTACAAAATAAACATTTTTTTAATCAATCCTTTAAAACTTTAACAGTCATTAGGTAATTCATATGCCTACCTAACAACTGAGATCACGAAGTAAATTCTTACTCACCCTTTTATATTATTATGAAATAAACTATTCAAAAAATTACCTTTTAAAAGATTTAAACAGCCACTAACTAGTAGTAATTGAAATAACTTGAGTGTAAGATTCAATTAAGAAAAATATCACATACTTACTTATTCCTATAAACCGTTACATTAATCAGTCTGCAAGAATAAAAAAAAAATGAACTCTTATTGGATGTTTAACTCCTGAAAATTCTCTTTTAATGTCACATGACCTCTCCTGGATAGTTCAGGCTTCTCCAGAAACATAACAATATCTTCGTATGTTTTACCTCCGACACATCTTAAAAATCCGGGTAGTGAAATGATACAGTACGACTGTTCTTTATTTTTCTTAAAACTTCACACAGGGTATTATGGTCTTCATTGAAAGATATAATATTACCCACAAAGTATTTAATAGACTTTTTTTTGCATATCGTACCAACTGGTAATTGGTACAATTTGTCAATTTTCAGGACTCGTCTACAAGAATCCGGTTCAAATGAATCATGTTCTTCAGATACTACATCTTCTTGAATGTGGTCGTGATCGAGTAAATGTACATTGCTATCAATGTTATTGAATATATCATTGAATTCATTTTCATTAATTTTGGACTGAACCAATAATTCTCGATAATCGTCATAGTCTGGGCAATATGATTCAGCCAAGCTAGTAATGGACTCAATTTGAGTGCCTTCAGAGTCGTAATCATATTTTTTTTAATTCTTTTTAGTCCGTTTCTTTTTAGGTTTCCGTTTCTTCTTAGACACAAATTCTTTATTTTCTTTCTCCTTTTGCTGTTTTAAATGTTCTACTTTTCTTAGATTATCTAAATACTGCTCTCTGGTAATGACTTCACAACCCTTACCAAATTTCTTTTAATGGAGTTTTAAAGTGTTTGTTCTCTTTATAGTCTGTAACAGTAAAGATTCAAAATCAGGTTTTTTAATTGTTTCATTATCAGGCAGAAACCGGTCATTAGTTACTTTATTCATGATATTGTTTTGGTTTTTGGCAAATAATTTAAATGATGACATCCCGGATAAACCAGAGGGTTGTGTTTATACCATTGTGGTTTGATTTATAGTTGTACCCATGTAATAGTGTGACTGTGTGGCACTTTTACGTAGTGTTCTGGACTCAACATTGTCAAACTGCCACTTAATTCAGTTACCGGGTCATTCAGAGATGCTGTTAAAATACGTTGTGCGTCAAGATTCTTTTGATTTTCGTAATTTATTACGGAGGAGTTCATGAAGTCAGTTACCATCTTTAGTTAACTCTAGCAATCTAAATCGCAATAAATGTAAGGCCAAATCTGGCAGCAAAGTATCTAATAGTATCACTCTGGTTCACCAGAATATTCAATGTATAAGAAGTAAAGACCTCCAAATTGAGTTATTTCTTAATAGTAATAATATTGATATTTTATGTATAACGGAACACTGGTTAACTAGTAACGAGGCTATGTTTAATTTTATCAACCACCAGGTCGGCAGTCTGTTCACAAGAAGTATCTCGATACATGGTGGGTCGTTAATAATATTAAACAATAAATTTAAATTTAAAGAACGTAAGGACATTGTGTCCTTATCTGTTGAACGTACATTAGAACTCGCTGCAATAGAATTACAGCAATTCATAGTAGTTTGTGTATATAGGCCACCCTTAGGAAATTTCGAAATTTTTGAAAAGAACATGGAAACTATCTTAATCAATTTATCTCATTTGAGTAAAAAAGTTATTATATGTGGAGATTTTAATGTTAATATTTTGGAAAATAGTTCACTAAGCTCCAGATTAATAAATCTTTTCAAATCTTTCGGAATGGCTCATACTTTTATGGAGCCGACTAGAGTGACTGACACTAGCGCCACGTGTATTGATAACATTTTTACTGATATAATTCCTATTAGTAAGAGTTTGATCAGTAACCTGGAATCGGATCATCTAGGTCATTTAATTAAATTGGAGTTTGTATCGCATAATGTTGTGAATAAGGAAATAACTTTTGTGCCGCTTACTGCAGGTCGTGTGGAGAGAATGCGACATAACCTAGTGCATAATCTGCCCTTTTTAACAACTGATAAGGGCCCTAATGACATGTACAACTCATTCTTTCACACATTCATGAAACAATTTGACATGATATTTACATCTAAATCGGTCATGGTCGGTGGCGCAAAGGTTTTCAGTGACTGGGCTACTGCGGACTTACATAAACGAAGAGCAATACTGTATCAACTATATGAGGAACGACGGTTTAACGCTAGTGAAGAGTTTAAGGAACATGTCAAAGAGTATTCTAAGAATTTCAAGTCAGACTGCCGTATAGCTAAGCGAAACTTTTTAAGTGATAAAATCTTGAATAGCTCTGATGTCATTAAAACGACTTGGAAAATAATTAATGAAGAAACAGGTCGCCGGAAAAAGGAATTTAATGACTTTCGTTTAAAAGTAGATGGTAAAATCCTAGAGTCTAATTTAGATGTTGCAATTGAATTTGAAAATTATTTTACCAACATACCAGTGTCCACGACTAAGTGTCTGAACTCTTCGCCGGCGTCTGCCATTTCATTATTAGAAGATAACGTGTCTGAATGCAGTATACACTTTGAATTCAAGCACGTTACTGCCTTGGATGTAATCAAAGCATTTAAATCAATTAACATTAAGAAAACCAATGATCTTTGGGGGGTTTCGGTTCACGTCCTTAAATCCTTAATGGAAGTCATAGCATCTGACTTAATGATCATATTTAATCACTGTGTTGATTGTGGTGAGTTTCCTGATCTTATGAAACATAGCAAGATAATTCCATTATTTAAAACGGGTAGTACTTCTGACCCCACTAACTTTAGACCGATATCGATACTACCCACTTTCAGTAAAATCTTTGAGAAATTAATTTTATCACAGTTAATGCAACATTTTCAAGATAATAATTTATTACATAATAAACAATTTGGTTTTACTCGGGGTCGCTCGACAACCGAAGCTGGTGTTGAGCTAATTAAACATATTTTTGATGCCTGGGAGGGGTCACATGATGCTTTAGGTATTTTCTGTGATTTGTCCAAGGCCTTCGATTGCGTTAACCATGACACATTGGTCAGGAAGCTACACCATTATGGAGTTAGAAGTACTGCGCTAAACTTAATTAAAACGTACTTATTCGGGAGAATACAAAGGGTAGACGTGAATGGAAAACGATCACCTGGGTCTTTGGTCTCAATGGGCGTGCCACAGGGCTCAATTTTGGGTCCATTTCTATTCCTCATTTACATAAATGATTTACCATACCTTATAAAGGACAACCATGATATAGTATTGTTTGCTGATGATACCTCACTCGTATTTAAAGTCAAACGACAACAGGAGTTTAATGTGGATGTAAACAATGCTATATCAAAAGTAGTAGATTGGTTTAGTGTTAATAATTTATTACTAAATGAGAAAAAGACTAAATGTATTAAATTTATGACTACCAATGTGAAAAATAGACAAACTACTGTAACTATTAAAAATGACAAATTAGACTTAGTTAATGATACAGTATTTCTTGGTATAACGTTAGACTCAAAACTCCAATGGGGTCCTCATCTGGCTAAATTAGCGAATAGACTAAGTTCTGCAGCTTTTGCAGTTAATAAAATTCGGAATCTAATAGACTTGAGAACCGCTCGATTAGTTTATTTTAGTTACTTTCATAGTATTATGTCATATGGTATTTTACTATGGGGTAGTGGTGCTGACGTAAACAGCATCTTTGTTCTACAGAAGAGGGCTATTCGTGCTGTTTACAAGATGGGTCATAGAGACTCGCTTAGAGATAAGTTCAAAGAAACGAATATATTAACCGTATACAGTCAATATATTTATGAAAACATTATGCATGTTCATAAGAACATTAGTAATTTTAGAAAGAACTGTGACATACATAATATTAATACCAGAAATAAACATAAGCTCGCAGTGCCCTTTACACGGCTTCACAAAATAAAAAACTCTTTCATGGGTAATTGTATAAGGTTCTATAATAAGCTCCCAAGTAGTGTTACTCATTTATCAGTGAATAAATTTAAGAGTTACGTTAAACGTAAACTAATTTCTAAAGCTTATTATAGTATTAAAGATTATATGAATGATGACAATGCTTGGGACTGATATGTTTTTTTTTTGTATTACAATTATTAATGACCGTGGAGACTATATACATCTCCCTGTATGATTACCTATTATTTTAATATGACATCTGGAGACTCTTTACCATCTCCAAAATTGACCGTGGAGACTTTCTACATCTCCATTATTTTTTAATTTGACATCTGGAGACTCTTTACATCTCCAAAATTGACCGTGGAGACTTTCTACATCTCCCTTGTTTTGTGTTTTTTTTTTAATTATATTTAATTCTTAATTTTAATTTGACATTTGGAGACTGTTTCCATCTCCGAAATTGTATTATTTATTATAATCTGACATTTTGATATATTTAATTATTATTACTACTGGGACCTGTACATCCCTGTGACATTTAAATTATGTAGCTTAAGTTTAGTATTGTAATAAGTGATTTATTGGAAAAAACGGCTTACTGTTGAGTTTCTTGCGGCGCTTCTTCTCAACAGTGGTCTCTTTGGAAGCGCTGGTAGACTCAGACATGTAAAAGTGCCTGCAGGGCCTACTTACTGAATAAATTATTTGATTTTTGATTTTTTTTTTTTAGTGCCAACGATTTTGAAAATGAAATTATTATTTTAATTTGAACTCTTTAAATCTTCTTAAGGTATCTGAATCATACGCGTCTTCTTTAACAACTGTATTGTCAAAGGGTATATACCTCCTTTTTTGAATCCATTTCTAATAATTTTTTTGGTCCAATTCACGCCACACTTCTCTTAAAGTACGGCTAAAGTCAGATTTGGACAATTTAGTTCCCACGTGAAGCCGTTACCACTGCACCAATTTTTCGTCTGAATAAATACGGCTAAATCTAACGGTTGTAATAGATGACTAGCATTCGAAGGTAGCTTTATAATTGTCACGCCCATCTTCTGTGCCTTTTTTTAAATCTTAAGTTGTATATGAGTCGAATGACCATCATATATTAACAAAGCTGGTGGGTCTTTACCAATCTCAAGCAGTGCAGTCTCTAACATGAATTTTTTAAAATACTTTTGAATCTATCCACCCGTTTGCGGTAGCCGCGTACGTAGTATTTTTATATCCTTCTTCTGACATCCACTGATCCCATAAATATTTTTCCCGATTAATTATTAACGGTGGTAACTTGTCACCAGCTGCATTTGATGCAAACATAACTGTTACATTGTCTTTGTTAGATGATGCGATGGTTCTTGTGCTAGCAAAGCCCCGAGCACCCACTATTTTTGATTTTTCTGGGTCTTTAGAAAAGCTAGATTTGTCTTAATTCCAAATCTTTTCGGGTTTATCTTTACGATCCAAATCAATAAAAACTTCGTTCACTATGTCAAAGTATTCATTCATAATGAACGGGTCACATGCTGCTTTTCTAGACATCTCCACGGCTTGTGGTTTCTAGACAAGTAATGTCTTTTTTTAGAGGCTGCAAACCAATCATATCCCGGGATATTGTTTTTAAATGGGGTGGTCAGGTTGTTTTTATCCACATACTTCGTAACTAAGAATATTGTTTCCTTGCTCGTCAGACCAAAACCATGTTTTTCCAAAACCATGTGCTAGTTTTTCCTCATTTACGCTATCTATTACAGTGGGCCGTCCTCGAAACTCCTTTACAGTACCTCTTCTTAATTTGATTCTGTCCACAAGTGTGGTACGAGGTATATTATACTTTTTTGAAGCTTTGTAGACGTTTAAGACACCACATTTAATTTCTGCAAAAGCTTTTCTTAAAGTGTCTTTGTCATATTTCGGACAAGTTTTTCTTTTATATGTACGTGCCATATCGAAACGTGGTCTGAAAAAAAACAATAGTTAAGCAACTTTCCCGTCACCATTTCACTTAAAGTATTAGTTATATTCCTAGAAGTACCAGTTTAAAATACAATAGGGTATTTGACAACAGTGAAAATAAATAGTTTTTTTCATTAAAAACAGATAAAAAACCGATATAATTTTTTTTCCGAAGCGCGGCGGCGTGTAACTTTGAATAACCAGGGGGTGGCTGATGTTTACCGGGCTAAATCAGCTCAGTTTGTCCTAGGATACATCTGTGCCAAATGAATTCATCTAATACTAAATTTTGACCTCTCCATACATTGGGTGACACTACCGCCAGTACTACATTGGTTGCAGTCAATTTACGTACGATTTATCTACAACTAGCTTCTGCCCGCGACTTCGTCCGCGTAGAAAATTAGCATTAGTAATTTTGCCATCCGACGGGAACAGTGATTTATTTCGGGATTCAAGGTAGCCCTGTGTGTTAAACCAGTGTATAAGCAAACTCTATTCCTAATTGTATGCGACCAAATTCGTCCATCCCTTTTAGCAAAGAAGTAAAAAACTCACGCACGCATAACCTTTCGCATTGATAATATATGTAGGATAGGATGTAAATAGGTAGGTACATCCAGCGCACGCAATCGCAATTGTAGTCAATAAAAATACCCTCGGTGCGCGAGTCCGACTCGCACTTGACCGGTTTTCGGTATTTGAAGTTTTCTTACGTATTATGTAGGTACATACAGGGTGTTTTTTGGTCAGCAACTTCCACAACAGGGGTAACTATATTCATGATTCTGAACTCAAAAAAAATATAATTGAAAAAAAAAAAAACATGAAAAGTCGAAAAACTATCCCCGCTACTTTATAAATCATGGTCTCTTGTTTCTGTAGGTACGAAGGGGGTAGGCCGCTTATCGTCATGATTGTTATTATTTGAGACTACCCTCACAAAACTATGTGCAAGCGACGTCAGTTCCGTGTTTGTTTCGAAGCGAGTTATTGCTAAGTGAAGTGTTAAATCATTTAATTAATAAAAAAAATGGCTCGGCAAAAAAATTTACTTCTGGACGATCGGGAAATGTTTGATGTTGTAAACATTAACTTTTAAATCATCAAAGAATTTGGACTGAACGATTTCCTAATCGGCATGCCATTACGTGCTACGCTGTAATGTCTATCGCTAGCAACCTTTACGAGTGGGGCACTTTCGAAATGCCACGCCATGCTGGAAGAGGCCAAAGTGGGCTTGCACTGGATGTTAAGCAGGCTATTCTCGATTACTTCGAAGAACATCCACGGGCGAGTACTCTCTTAGTCTTAAGCAGTTTAAATACTAATTTCCGACGACGAGCTACATTGTGCATCTTGGAAGGCGGCCGCCGCCGTCACTTCGAACATTTATTAAAAGTGACCTAACGCAAAAACTTAAATTTTGTAAATTTTAACAACCGTTGTACAAAGCTGATTCCCCTTTTTTAATTACGCCAAAGACAACTCTTGCGGTTTTGTAATCCATACCGTTATTCTGTAGTTAAATGCTTTTTCAGAACGATTTTTTAACAACAATAATCTACAATTTTTTTAACCTAAACCCGGTTTGTAATCTTTGACGGTCCTAAGCCCATAACAAGTATGAAGGGAATGATGAATCATAACATTGTGCACGGTGATTACATAATTAAAGTCTTCGGTAAACACGTCGCATGGTAACCACAATTAAGTGAAATAATGGGAAAAATTGAAAAGGCTATTTCTTTGAACTCCTAAGGTTTTTTAATTTTTTAATGTGATATTCGGATTCAGCATTAATTAAACTATCTTTCCTGTTTTGGAAGTTGTCAACCAAAAAAGACCCTGTATAATAGTACCAATTTTGTGTTTTACCGTTTTTACGATACAACCAAAATAAAAATGGTTTGCAGTTTTTTTTATCTTGATTTTAAATTGAATAATACAAACTGACAATACTCCAAACAAAGCAATAAGGACGAAGTTCTTCGATCAATGAGCGCGAGCGGGCTTTGCCGCTCCTATTTACACTTCTGGCATCCGCGACACGCTGCGGAGAACTTTGTCGCTGTATATAAACTAAAGTCGCACAATTACACACTGAACGAATTTTATGATTTAGATGTTAATGCGTAATGTATTATAGTAGTAAAAGTGCCCAATTCGTTTTAACTTCTAAAGTTGAATAGGTACTAACGACTAAAGGTAGTGTATTTAAATTTTTTACATGTTTAATTTTCGGTTCTGGGTGATCAAAAAATAACTTAACCTAACCCAAGCCTATTCGGATTCTGGATGGTCAAAAAATATATACTTTACCCTAACCAACTGAATTCGGATTACCCCGGGTCACAATAATAATAAAGGGTGATATTTTTTTTTTAACCTAATCAACTGTACTTTCTCCCAGTACATTACAACTATTATCATAGCATACCTAGCTTTTAGTTTATTTTACTTGGATACATGCTTCTATCCCTCATTTCAACCTCGTATTTTTTTCAAAATCGCCAAAAATAATATTGTTTTTATTTTTATTTTATTGCCGTCGCGACGGGCAAACAGGCAGACAGCCCACCTGATAGGAAGTGGTCACCGCCGCCTATGGACATTTGCAACACCAGAGGCGTCACCAATGCGTTGCCGGTCTCGAAGAAATTTAATGATACCCATTTTAAAAAGCCCCATATTGTAGCGCGTTGGGAAAGTCTCAGCAGGAAGCTCATTCCAAATTCGTATAGTACGCGCCAGAAACGTTCTAGAAAACCGGCGCGTAGTTGAGCGCAATGGCTCAAGAAAATGGGAATGAACACCCTGCCGATGACGAGAAGTGCGATGGTAGAACGAGGCGGTTGGCACCAGTCCAAACAGTTCCTCGGAACACTCCCCATTATACAGACGGTAAAAAATGCAGAGATATGCAAATTCTCTCCGGAGGCTAAGCATTTCCAAACGGTCTGAAACTGTAGGATCGTTGATAATGCGGACGGCACGTCTTTTTATTTATTAGTAAGTAGTAATACCAATTTTAACGTTTTTAACTCATATAAAATTCTGCATCCCCCTTTATCTCTTAGGTTTAGTATTTCCAAAATCGCTGAAAGCTATATATATGTCGGGGATTCGGTTGGTTTCAAATGTAACGGCTCGATCGGTTCGTCCGCCATGATCAATATCGGTAGCAGTCAGTGCGCTCGTGCGGCGCAGGCTACGTCAGGGAAAGAAGTGAGTGCTCCGTGAACTATTCGCACAACTGACAGACCGGAGTGAAGTCGGTACAAAACAATGTTGCTAACTTCGCGTCAAGTTCTCACCGCCATCTAGCGGCGTTTATCCAGACTTCACCAATAGTTACCGCTATATGCGCGCCATCTGTTAGTGAGTGTGAAAGACTCCAGGTGTGACCTGGGGGGTCAGACAACGTGCCAACGCTCCCAGGCGTTTTCCTTTCTATAAAATTCAACGCCTAAGCGTTTCTACCCATAATTACCTAGACAACATGGTGTAGAATAGAAAATTGCACTGTCGATTCTACGGTATCCTCTGTGTGCGCTATAATGATGATTTAGCCTTAAATTGTCTATGCTTAGCGCAAATTGAAACGTCAATGTCAAACGTCAAAGTGACGTTAACTGTCAGTCAAAGTTTTAGGAGGTAAAATTTCGGTAAGTAAACAAATAAAGTTTCATGTCTCTTTCAATTTATATATCGTGTTGCTGTTTGATTTATACTTACTTATCATCCTTATAATCATTATTACGTTATTATAAGTATAATGAGTTAAGTAATTAAGTATATATTTCGATAAGCAACGTAATTTTCTACTGTTCAAGAAACATTAATA
This sequence comes from Acleris cristana, assembly GCA_948252455.1. Lineage (NCBI taxonomy): Eukaryota > Metazoa > Arthropoda > Insecta > Lepidoptera > Tortricidae > Acleris > Acleris cristana. Next base: position 47,054,500 of record OX411771.1, on the reverse strand, counting down.
ATATGTCGTGTATATTATGTTTATTGTTTGTAATGATAGATTTCTTGTTGTATAGTCGTTTTTGTTATGTTTTTGATTTTATTAAACGACTAATACTTTCCCTATTGTTAGATATGGATCCACGATCCCAACGGACAAGTTGCGAGCAGTTTGCGACCATGCTCGGTTTTATGGAGCTGTACGTATTACGCAGAATCAGCTTATATTATGTTATAGATATCAATTTTAGTTGAATAACCTAAATTTTGTAATAAGAACAAAACATTTAGCATTTTCCTGAAGGGCTCAAGTTTGTTTCAATTAAAGGAACGGCGACCTTACGAGGCCGCAGACGGGGCCTCAAGGTAGGCAAAGGTCAGAGAGGCTCTGGCGGGACTTAGCCGAAGCGCTAAACTCTGTTGGCACTGGAGGACAGAAGCCGGTGGAAAGGTGGAAGAAGGTTTTTTTTTTTTTTTTTTTTTATGGTGCATGTTTTATGGGTCATAAATTAATAACATACAATAATTAATGCATTGCACTGCTTAATAATTGCATAAATTTAGGTGTGGGCAGACTTAAAAACAAAAACTAAAAAAAAAGCCATGATAATGCGGCGGCATGCAGGTGGCACTGGTGGCGGTCCACATAGCCGACAAGCCCTGACGGACCATGAAGAGAGGGTGTTGGCCATCATGGGCTTGTCAGCTGTGGATGGGTTGCCACAAATAAGTGAACATGGCTTTAATGTGAGTATAAAAATTGATCATGTGCCTGCGTTCTTATCTCAATAATGTTTGATAGTTTGCGTTGAATTGGTAAATTATGGTAGACATGTGTTTCTAAAATATATTTAACTTTCTGATAGTGATTAGATATTTAAGGATTTCAAGAGTTTTCATAATCTACTTACAAAAGGAACTACCTATCTTAAAATTCTTAAATTATGGCATTATATGTGAAATTTGATGTGGTATTATTTATTTTATGTATTTTTCTATATTAGTAAGTTAATTGCTAACCATAATACTAATATTTTGTTTGTATGGTGTATGATGTGTGTGTGCGTGTATTCTGCTTAATGATAATAATAATATGGTGATAATTAAGAGAAATACTGAGATGTTAAGAGTTTACATAAATTATTTAATGTCCAATATTGTTAACTAGCATGTGTTTTTCAGTCGCAGATGGCACATTCCTCAGCAGCGGTTCTAGTTGAACCAGCTGAACCAGCTGAAATAGCTGCTGAGGACTCCATCGAGTATGAAGTGTGGGATGATGTTCCGATTGGTATGTATGGTCACAACTGTGTCAATTTTGATTTTAATTTTAAGTTAGCCATGAGACCAAAGCACCTGAAATTTTCACTAGACTCATACAATCCCATTGCCTATTTATTTTTCATTTTGAGAAATTTTAATATGTTCACGATATAAATAAAACAAATTCCTTTTTACAAAAGTAAAGGTCACATCTCCCAAAACATGAAAATGTTTTGTGTAGATGTATTAATGAACATATTATCACGACGCAAATATTTTATTTTGACTTGTCGAGGACTCAAGACGTTTACCTGACTTAAGTTTAATATTTAATCATATAATCAATGGTAAATTAAGTTTTTGCATGCAACAGTCACAAGTCGCTCGGCGAGTACACTTCTTTATACCGTTGTTTAAACGATGCATATAAGTGCACAAGAAAGAAGATGAAATGCACATAAAATTACTGTATTCCAACCTATTACATTATGAATTGGAATAAAGTATTGAGTAGGCCTAGTTGGTAGTGACCCTGCCTACGAAGCTATCGGTCCTGGGTTCAAATCCCGGTAAGGGCAGATATTTATGTGATGAGCGCGAATATTTGTTATAGAGTCATGGATGTTTTCGATGTATTTAAGTGTATATATTTCTCTATGTAAGTATTTATATCGTTATCTAGTTCCCATAGTACAAGCCTAGAGCTTAATTAGGGACTAGGCCAATTGGTGTGCCATGGTCCCCTGACATTTATTTATTTATATTTATTTTATTTAGTTGTTTGAATACTCTGCTTTATTATACTTTTTCGTAGTTTTAATACCAAATGTTTTATATCATATCTGGTTTTATTTTCCTTTTTCAACCAAATGCTGCAGTTAACTAGAAGACGGTCTAGGCAACGCACAGCGGCTTAGGCAGTGCGTTGTCTGTCAGTCGGTCAGACAGCCACTCACTCGTTTTATATGTATAGATAGTGTTACAGAACCATGTTCAACATTTAGTCCTAATCTCGTGATATTGTTGTTGAGTAGTATACATGACTTTGGTGTCTAAAATAAATAAATTGTCCTCATTTTACAGAGGTGATGCCTCAAAATCATTGGCCGCCGTTGCCACCCACGACAGAAAATGCCACGTCCGCTCCGCCTGCCCCGCCCGCCCCAGTGACCCCCGCACTGCCCGCGGCGGCCGCGGCCTCCACGCCCGCGCAACTTCCCGCCCCGGCTAGATCTCCCCCTCGGCCGAGCAGTCAACGCGCGCAGTCGCCGCACTCGACCACCCCGACCCGGGGCCCCCGCCAGCGCCCGAGAAGGCGACGCGGGCCTACACCATTTGATCGCGCCACGAGCGAATTTGCAGCCGTGGAGCTGCGACGCGCACAGTTGGCAGAAATTCACGAGCGCAACCACGATAGCCGGGAGGCCGAACGCCTCCGCATCGAGGCGCGCCGCGTGGAGGTAGATGCCGAGCGCCTCCGCATCGAGGCGCGCCGCGTGGAGGTTGATGTCGAGCGGACTGCCCTGCTGGCCACGTTAGTGGAATTGGTTCGGGCACATCTATCCAATTTATCACAGAGAACCACCGAACCTCTCCCTTGACGGAAAATTGGAAATGTTGTTTTATTTTTATATTTAATTTTCAGTTTTGTATAATTTAAAAATAAAAATACCAAAATGTTTGTACGATTGTCCTCTATACGTTCCTAAACCATTGATCCGATTGTGATCAAACTTTGGTAGGGTGTTATGAGGACGCCCGCGAGGGTTTCTGGTCCAAAAAAGCTATATCTACTATTTTAATTTACATGGCTTCGCGACGAATGCGAATATATTATGCAACTTTGGCCGCTAATATATCTGACACGTCTATTACTAAAGGTATAAGAGCGTGTCAGATATTTTTGCGCCCAATGTTGGATAATATATTATTGCTGGTGACTGTACCTACAGCAAAATTCAAATTCAAAATATTTATTCAGTAAATAGGGGCCACATGAGGGCTCTTTTACAGCTAGTAATGAATAAACCACATTAAGGGCTGATTTTTCAATCCCCAGATAAAGCTATCCGGGAGGTAAATTTTAGCTCTGTCCTTTTCTTTCATATGACTTCAGAAAAGGATAGTAATACATTTAACGGACGGGTAGTTTTATCTGGGGATTGAAAAATCAGCCCTTAATTAGTTAGGTTAGCATGTCGCCGCTTCGATTGGGAGTCCATCATGCAAGACTGAAATCTGAATGATTTTACTTAAAGACCAATTCTTTTTGTATTTCCTTAAGTCCTTTTAATGTAGGTAGTGGACCCAGAAAATCAGCACGTAGTCGATGCCAAACAGTTGGTGGCTGTGGCTACAGAGCACTCCTAATAAGCATTTACTTTAGGTAATTTAATAAATATAGAATATTGGGCATGACAAGATTATCTATATTAGGTAGTATAAAGGTAAACAAAGAACTTTTCAATTCAAACATTTTATTTTCTATCAAATTATCACCATTAACGCAATTTTTCATAAATATGAAAATAACTCTTATTAAATAGATGGTTATCCAGGTTAATGTAGTGCCAAGCTGCCAACACTCCCAACCATCATAATAGCTTAATTAGCTAAAGAACAGTCAGTCTTTATTATTACAAGCATTCTTTAACAAATTTAGGTAAGTATATTTTGATTGGCTTTACTTGTATCAATTTATGGAAAAAAAAATAGGAAGTTGATTTCTTACTTAAAGAATTAAAAAATATAAAGATAAAACATGTTTATTCCGTAAGTAAGCCGCACGGGCACTTTAACATGTCAAAAATCTATTAGCATAAAGCAATCTACAGACATATATTAGTGTAGTTCATAATCTACTAGACATTTTGCTTTTAATACTACTTTTCCAACGAATATAGTGCACAGTGCTAATATTATTAGAAAAACATAAATTAAAAAGGGTATCATTTAACCGATCAGCAAAATATTCTTATTTTGGTAAACAGAAATATGTATTTGGTCAGCCAAAATAGCTAGTTGGTAAGCAACTTATGGTTAGCAAACATTTATAAATCTGTCTGCAATTAATGATATACTGAACTGCTCTAAATTATTTTGGTCAGCAAATTAAATATTTGAGCTGCATTGAGCGACCCACAATTAATCAAATTTTGGTAAGCAATCAGTAGGTAAGCAAAATATTTCATTTTGTTCAGCAAAATAACCCTCCTTCTTACGCAGTTTGGTAAAAAAGGGGGCAAATTTACTGCTGTGCCGGCAACGCACCAAACCAAACCCACCATCAAATTTACAAATTTAACAGTTTCGACGCGGAGCTCCTATTACTGGGTTGTTCTGGCCTTCCGGGCCTGATATAAAAACGAACCTAACCTAACCTACCTCATATTTATGATACAAATTTTGGTAAATCTAGGGTGTGATTGTGATTTCTAAATTTGTGTGACAAAACTTAACTTGTAATTAGTACTAGCCTAAAAAATACCAATAATTGGGTGCTCGCGTCACGTGGTCTGATTTCGCTCCGCCCACAATAACGAACACTGCTGATTTTTCAAACTAAAAGCTATCCACTTATTTATGATATAGACGACCATTATTTTAATATCACACCTGCTTACAGACATGTTTTCTCTGCTGACCTATTTTGCAGCTCGACTAATTATTAGGCAGACAAATGATAAAAAAAGCAGATTGATATTGGTTAAAATGTTAACCGTTTGTAAATTGTTTGCTGAACAAGAGTTGTAGCCCCGATTTTATTTATTGCCAGCCAAATCTTTGTATGCTGCCCAAATGAGTTAATTGCTTATTTTTTTGCGAATCAATTTTAATAACGGCTGACCATTTAATTACTTCCCAATTAAAAACAAGTAATTAGTAGCGAATATTCATGACTTTTTTTCATAGCTTCAATAAAATCTGATTCGTGTAACAAACAGTTAAGAAAAATATTTTTTTGTACTCGTCGATTAAAATCTGTGTATTAAGATTTCATAGAGAATACTGCAACGTCACTCTTTTCATCGTTGAATAGTCTATGTTACTACCGAAATAACTATTTCGATACGCTCTAGACAACCGAAAAAAAAAAACAAAAAAAAACTTCGTATTTCAATAATATTATAACACGATTGTGAAAAATACTATTTTGAATAGGTGGCTATAAGAATAACTAACCAAGATATAAGCCTACAAAGATTTGTTCCTATCTCCTGAAACAGAATTTAACATGAAGTTTATATGGCCGACGTGTTACATGACGTCACACGGCGTATCGGATCTTTCAGTCTATAGCTGTTTAACCCTTTGAACGCCTTTGACCTGAGGCCCTACTTTGAAAACCGAAGTTCGAAGTTACGCTAGCTCCATCTCTTTTTCTCTATTTAGTGTCGAAGGACGAGTGACAGGGATGGAGCTAACGTAACTTCGAACTTCGATTTTCACAGTAGGGCCTCAGATACAAACGCCAATAACAGCTGAAAACCACATATAAGAAGAAAGTCGGATTTTTATTCCCACAGAAAAAATGTAAACAAAGTTACTTCACTGTCAAAGTGACATTTCAGGGGATCTTAAAGTTTGGGCCAGCAAGAAATATAAATATTAAGTTATCATTTCGCTCGTACCGTGATATAATTTTTTTTTGAGAAATAATTGAACTTAAAATCGCACAAAAGTAAATGAGTCACTCAAAAGCGATCACGACGGAATCACGAATTGTGAAGCGAAGCGAGTGAAGTGACGTCTCACATTAATCAAGCAACCCTCAACTTGTTGACACAAGTGTATCGAGTCAATGATACCAGTGCAATAAATAAATTATGCATACAAAAACAAAGAATTTATATCAAAATAAAGTATGCCATCAACAAATTAAATTCTTCAATCTTGATTAGGTACAATAAATAGTTTTTTTATAGAAAGTCGATTTTTTATAAATGTGGAATGTATAAATATTTTGAATACTGCAAATGTTTTTCGTTAACGGCAACACCTTTGTTTACATTTTTTCTGTGGGAATAAAAATCCGACCCTACGTCACAAATACTCGGGTGTAATTTACACTTTATCTGTGACCACTAAATGGGTCGTTGGTGTGGTAGGCACGACAGTACATGACCACATTAGTGGTTCTTGGCGTTCAGAGGGTACCTATTTTAACCCTGCGATATAGCTGCCTTATAAGAGGCATTGCGAGGTGTATTCAAAGTCTATTAATAAGACAACTTTGCATCGCTCTGCCTCTTATAAGTTCGCTTTGGCTAGTATTGTTCGACGTTACCACCTCATCCGCAGCATGAAAGGGTAGCGTCGAAACAGTATCGTCATTTGCAACAAGGTCATTTGGGGGTGGTAGGCGCGCATCCAACGCCATGTTGTGCAGTACGCTGCACGCGACGGTGATGTATCCGACAACAAGAGGCTCATACTGTAAAGTACGAGCCTTGAGCAAGCACCTCCACCGGGACTTCAGCAGGCCGAAGCAACGTTCTATGCAGTTCCTGGCCTGCACGTGCCTTCTTGTGTAAGTTTCCTCCCGAGACCCTTGTGCGGCATCCAAAATAGGCGTCATCAACCACGGTCGCAGTGGATACCCCGAGTCGCCTTGAACAAATACACAACAATTTTAAAATTATATTGAGACTGAACGGTTACAACTTACAACTAGTTGATAGTGACTTGAAAATGCCAACAAAAACATTCTTGGTCTGCCTTATAAGTGACGTTTTGTGACCCCAAACAAGACCATCTATAGCCATATTTCCGAGCAGTGTTGTGAAAAAACAATATTTTAAATGAGGTTTAGACTGGCAATAAAAATTGCAGAAGTTGACTGCTGCCTTACTCTAACTTTAAAGTTAGAAAAAGACAGCAAAATTGTGCTTCTTGCTAAAGTTAAAGTAAGACAGCAATTTATAAATACTTAATTAATATACCTACAGTATTATTTAATTAATGGTTATAGCATAACAATATAGACTTTATTGTTTGGCGTCCAAAAAGACCATCAAAGGTTGGCGGAGCTAAGTGTGCATTGAAATAATTTGGCAACCCTGAAAAAAACGTTAAACAAGAATATTTTGTAAATAACTTTCGAGGACAAAACTCTAGGTACCTACTTTTGCTGTCAGATGGCTCTCGTATACTCATTATTTTGTTTTGTTGAAAGTTGGTAATAACAACGTTGAAACAATTTAAAAGTGTAGTGCATACCTATATCATTATTTCGTACGCGGAGTAATTTTCAACATGTTAAAGAGTGAGAGAGATGTACAAGACGCTCAAAAACAACATTGTTTACAAAAATTGAGGTGTTGACTGGGTGAGCATACTCAACAATCTTAGGTGGTATATACCTATGTTTGTATGTTTTGTTTTAATATATTTGCTTAAACATAGTCTTTGTTTAATAGGCACCTAACAATGAATAAAAGAGAGTAGTTATGAGAATAATATGTGTGATTGTTTGGTTAAACATTATACTTGGAGCGTTTGAAAGTTATTTTAGTTTAGGTTTTATAAAAAGAGAGTGATTGGTATTGAAGTGTCATTAAAAACCAACAAAATACCTTTATAAAACATAAATTCTAAATAGTACTACAGTGCTGGCTATGGTCAGGAGTTATCAGTATGTTACTTTTAATTATAAAATTGAAGTTAAGTACCTATGTGTATTTTTTTTTATTACGATAAAAATAAGTATGTTGTGTACCTACGGGTTGCTTAGTACTTATAATACGCATTTTCTGATTACAGAAGGAATAGCAGTGATATGATAAACTTAAAATACAAACTGTACTACAAAAAGGCAAATAATTTGGAAGAACATAATATGACCAGTGAAACTCAGTACCTATATAAGATCAATTCTCCTGTGGTGAGTTTTTATACTTTATAACTAATAGTTTATTATTCATACCACCGCACTCAGACTTTAAAGAGACAATTAACTTGTTCCTTTTTCAAAATTGTATATAAACAATCGTCAATAAGTAACAACCTTATTGCCATTAAATAACTAAAAAAATAATCTTTAAGTTAAACTTATTTGATGTCCTGCTGCCTAAATAATGAATGACCTAATCATTGCGCCCGGGATACAATTGACTTAATTTTAGAGTCAAGAATTGATGAGGTTTTTGTTAAATATTTATTTATTTACAGGTGTGCAATGGAATGCAATGGAAGGACAATCAAACGAATGTACCTATTTGCAGGAATGCTGGAAAGAATTGGGCACCAATACCTAAACAAAAATCAATATTGGATAACATTGATCAGACTTATAGAAAGCAATGAAAAATTAATTCACATTCATTCTGTTGTTTCAATGTGTATTAAATTAATATTTTGATTGTTATGTATGAAAAGTGTATACTTAATTAACTATTTTAATAATATGTATGTAGTTAGATGAGTTTTATTTCACCAAATCTTAACATCCAATTTACTTAACTTGTGATTAATAAACTGTTACTTCATTTTTTTTAAATATATTGTTTAGTTAGAACTTTTGGTAAATATTTATCCCTTATAAAATAAAATAGTAATTTGTATATAATCTGTGGCCAGACTAATGATTTGGTACATCTTGTGTTCAATATACAAAATCACTTCAAATTGTTTGGTGTTATTTGGATTGTAATGAGAAAACAACACAAGCAAGAATTCTTACCTAGAAGCCATACTTGTTCACCATTCTGGTGAAGTGCCCTCATGTATGGCTCTGTTTGACTCGAGGACCATATGAAGGAGTCGTGGGTAGCCCCTCCAAATTTGGCAAGTACGTTTAATATTGTCAAATCTGAATCACACACCTGTAAATAAAATAGTTACATTATACTCAAAACATATATATAATATCATTTGTATAAGTTCTTACTTGATAAGTATTTTCTGATTAATGGCTATGCTAAGTTCTGAGTAAATATAATTTTTAAAACCTTTAAAACAAAATTGTTTTTTTGGATTGAATAGAAAATCTAATACAATGATTATATTAAATTTTCAGCAATAAGTAGAAACAGAAAGTAAAGTAGGTACCTATTCATAGAATCTGTACTATGGTGTACGTTAACTGAACTTACCATTTGAACATTTAAGGAATGGTATCCCTTCCGGTTAAAATAATGATGCTCATTTAGGGCTGGCCTTACCAGGGCAATGTGGGTGCAGTCAATGCACCCAATTATCCCTGGCAAGTTAAACTTTCTTTGAAACCTGTACAAATTTTGTATAGTTACAATGATTTCACATTACAATAGGTGAATAAAATTATCATTATCATTATTATCAAAGGGATAGAATATAGGTGCTACTTACTTTTGCTTGCAGGCCGACCTCGCTAATTGTGTTTGGGGAAATACTATCCACTTCCCCACAACACGAGGATGGTTGAGGGCTTGCACCACTTGCCTGATGCAGCGACTAGTTGTACGCTGCGTCAAGTGCTGCGAAACCCCCACCACCCTTTGGTCGGACCCCGTTGCAAAGAACGTGAGAGCACATAGAACCTGAAAAAATACTATGAAATAAGCGTCCACATCAACATATCGTACATATTTACTGTTACGTATGCTATGTCACTTATAAGACACCATTCCCACCTTAACTTCGAGAGGAATCTCCCTGGATCCTCTCAGTGAGGTTTGTGCTCCCAGTTCGTCGCAAAGCCGCAGAAATGTGCCCTTGTCGAGTCGGAAGCGCTCTATAAATAATGACTCGGGCATTTCGTCGATATGCTCTAAATTTGCTCTCGATTCGTTTCTTTTTCGGCGCCTCAACCTCCGAACTTCGTTGCGGGCAGACCAGAGCAAACGCAAAGAATGCATTATTTTGATATTTTGAACAATTCACAATAACAAAACTCAACCGAAGCACTAAAACCGTAGGAACTCGGCCATTTTGAATTGTTTTGATTACTTATATTCTCTTCGCTTTTCGCTTTTCTTCAAGTCTTCGGCGTTAGAATAGTTTTCTACATTGTAATGTAGAATACAGAACAGAATGCACGTCAAAAGTGCCACTTGTCTTACCATTTGTATGGATTATGTCATTGTGACAGCTCTGAGCGTTTTTCTGTTCGTTTCGATTCGATTTAAAACGAACGAAATAAGAACGTTGTCTAGGACTTAGCGATTCGCTTAGATAAACCACGTGATCAATTTGTGATCCCATACATTTCAAGACGATAGAACAGAAAAACGATAGCGGCGTTGGCACGTTGTCTGACTCCCCTGTTACAAACCTGCGTGTCTAACGTATTCTCCGACACGGCCATTCTGACGAACAGCGCGTTCTCGCGTTGTGTACATTGCACACAGACAGCACGTGCCTGTTAGGTACTTAGTTTCTTACCAAAGACGCTACACAACGAGAAACCACCAACAATAAACCACCATCTGAAAATTTAGACAATAACGCAAAGCGCACAGGCTTTCAGCAGCATGTCAGCATACTCACAAAGTGCAAACTTTAATACAATATCATTAGTCAATGCAAAGCGTGATAGCTTTCAACAAAACTGGTAGTAATACAAAGCTTAAATACTTTCAGCGGCCTGAAATACAATGCAAAGCGTTAAATCTTTCAGCATCTATTTTTTTTTTTTAAACGACGTAAAGCGTAAAAGCTTTCAGCAAGCTTCGAAAACAATGCAAAGCGTAAAAGTTTTCAGCAATTTTAAGAATAATGCAAAGCGTAAAAGCTTTCAACAAGCTTCAAAAACAAGCAAAGCGTAAAAGCTTTCAGCAACCTTAAACATAATGTAAAGCGTAAAGGCTTTCAACATAAAATCAAACACCACACGATTTAATTCTCAGAATCGTGTTGTTTATTACAATGCAACTTGCAGTTAAGTAATTACGGTAATATTCTTATTACATAGTGTTTTACAACTTGAATCGTTAAGCGTTACAAGCTTACAACAATCATGTGCAAAGCGCTAAAGCTTTCAGTTACAAAAAATACATAAAAAGATCAACTAATTATCACATTGTTTACAATTAGCAACAAATCAATCTCGATCATCTTAGATGATAATTTCATCTGAGGCTATCTAAACAGGAACTTAATTCAACTGACTACTACATCCAGGTTCGTCAAGTGACTCCGAAATACTCGGTAAGCTGGAAGGGTATTCGCGTAATCGTTCATGACACACGTACTGTTCTCGACCACCAGAAACCGGTTGTATTTTGTAACGGTCATTAGAACAAACCTCAATAATTTTATTAGGTCCAGAAAACTTCTCACTTAATTTTTTAATAGTCCGAGGATTTTTCTGTACCAAGACAAGATATCCTAACTTGAATGGTCTAACTACTGCCCTACTAGAATCAAAGCGAGCCTTGTTTAACATTCCTTGTTCGTCCATCCTATCCTTAGCTTCGCGTCTAATCTCGGCGATATCAAGTTTATCAAACTCGCTCGTCATTCCGTTTAGGCGTGGAGGGCATTTATTGCAACCTAACAACAATTGTAATGGGCTTTTTCCGGTACTCCTAGAAACGGTACAGTTTAAAGCCAGTTGTACTTCACCGATAACAGATTTCCAAGATCTCTTTTCATGATTTTCGGCTATGGTAAAACAATTAGTGAGCACAGACATGAAACGCTCCACTTGCCCGTTAGCTCGGCTTATACCACTAGCGACCTCGTGGAATTCTATTGACCATTCACTACAGAGATCTCGGAACTCTTGTCCCGTAAAAGAAGTACCCTGATCGGAGATGATTCGTTTTGGTGTACCAAAAAGGCTTACAAAATTTCGTAAAGTCTCACATGCTGATTTAGACGTTAAGTCTTTAACCGGAGTTAAATGGCAGTATTTAGAAAAGGCGTCTACTATCACGATTACGTATTCCTTTGTTAGTCTCCCGCCGGTCAGCTTACCACTCGTATCTATGTGTATCGTATGGAATGGCTCTGCAATTGTATCGATAGGATGTAAAGCCGATTGTTTCTTGCCAGAAGGGTTTTTATTTATTTTACAAACTAAACACCGATCCACATAGGTACGTACGCACGAGGTCATACGAGGGAACCAAAAATGTTCTCTGATTTTAGTTAATGTTTTATCCCAGCCAAGATGTTTCAACTCGTCATGGAAACGCTGAATAATTTGCCATCTGAAGTTTTTGGGTACAACGACGCGACTGTAGGTTTTACCGTCTACTTGAAAATGTTTGTAAAGCAAACCACTTTTTATAGAATAGCTGGATCGCAAACTAGGGTCAAGGGTGTCATTTTCAAGTGACTCTACGATTCGACGAATGTCAGAGTCAAGTTTTTGTTCTGCGTTTAACCAGTCATCACTTATACGAGCTACGTTAACTTCCCTATTTTCAACGGGGTTTCGACTCAAAAAGTCCACATGAGGAATTCGTTCTCCTTTTCTATACTCAATCCCAAAGGAAACAGATTGCATGTACGCCCACCATCTATGAACACGCGGCAGTAATTCCTTTTTGTGACGTGACGCCTTGAGAGCATTACAATCTGTCACGACTTTAAACTCTCTACCTAGGAGGTAATGACGGAAATGTTTAAGAGCTTTAAAGACTGCCAGGGTTTCAAGTTCGTAGCTGTGGTACCTACTCTCTACTTCTGTAGTCCTCTGACTGAAATAACCAATTACCTTAAGTTGGTTGTCGACCTTTTGAAATAAAACAGAACCAAATCCGATAGAGCTAGCATCTGTGTGGAGCTCTATCGGCTTGTCGGGATCAAAAATGGCAAAGCCGGGGAGGAAGTCAGATATCCGACAATGGTAGGATGAGCCTTAGAATGCTCTTCTTTCCAATCCCACTTAGCGTCTTTCCTAGTTAAAGCGTAAAGGGGCGCCATGATAGACGAGAAGTTTGGCACAAATTTCCGAAAATATCCGGCAAGACCGTTGAATTGCCTGAGTTCCTTGACGTTAGTGGGTAAAGGGGCGTTTGAGAGTGCCTCAATTTTCTTTGAATTAGGCTCTATCGTTCCGTTCTTAATAGAGTAACCGAGAAACTCAGCTGACGTTTTAAGGAAAGAGCATTTTTTCCAATTGAGAGTAAAACCGGACTCAGTTAAAGCTTTTAGTACCATTTCCAAATGTAAAAAGGCTTCGTCCTTAGTTTTTGAGAAGACTAAAACGTCGTCCATATAGACCAACGCTACTTTGTCCTTAAGATCTTTAAGAGCTCTATTGATCGACCTCTGGTACACAGACGGTGCGTTACAAAGCCCGAATGGCATTTTAAGATACTCCCAGACACCGTCAGGCGTAATAAACGCGGTTTTATCGATTGAATCGGATGCCATCGGTATCTGGTGGAATCCTGATGCCATATCCAGACATGAAAAGAAGCAGGACTGACCTAAATTATCAATCTGTTCCGATATTAGGGGCAAAGGGTAACTGTCGCGTACTGTGTTCGAATTTAATTCCCTATAATCGACGCAGAGTCGGTCAGAACCGTTTTTCTTTTTCACGAGTAGCGCGGGGCTCGAAAAAGGAGACGAGCTCACACGCACAATATTTTTAGACTCAAGGTCAGCTATAATTTCTCGTAACGCGGCACGTTCAACGGGTGCCATACGATATGGATGACGTTGGACTGTTTTATCAGGATTTTTAAGTTTTACCTGCATTTCTCCTGTCGTCACGGTGGAATGAGAGTTTCCACAAACAAAATTGGCTTTACATTGATCTAAAAGAGTAGCAAGTCTCCTCTTGTCATAATCGTCTGTCAGATCCGTGTCAATATTCCCTGCATCGAAGCTGGGTTGTACTGGTGACTCTTGTGTACTGATACACACTTCGCGCGTTATCTTTACTCCATCACAATTCATAGTCAAGACTAAACCGGGTGTACTAAAAATCTCACGGCCCAAAATAACATCGTACGGCAAAAGGTGTGAGTCTACTATGACAAAAGTGACTTCGGCATGAACTCCATCAAGTTCAACGTTAGTAGTGAGCTTGCTAAAGGAGTAACACGGAACTGATCCTATACCTGTGAGTCGAATAAACGCAAAGTCATATTTTTGTTTTAATGTCTCGGCAAGTCTTTTGCGAAGAAGCGAACACTCTGAGCCACTATCAATCAACGCATGCAACTCATAATCTCCTACCTTAACCTCAACTAAAGAAGCATTGGAAGTTGAACAGACATTCACGGACTTAGTAAGTGACGTAGAAGCCTTTGACGACCTGGATTTTTCGTCTCTTTGTTTTACAAAGCATGTTCGTTCAGTATGACCTGATTTTGAGCAATATGAGCACTGGATAAGAGGCTTATCACAAGGATTCATAAGAGGTGCCTGGGTAGTCCGCGATTCGGTTATGTCATTTTTAGTTTTACGCAATAGAAAACAATTACGCTTCAAATGACCTATTTTGCCACAATGATGACACGCTCGATCCTTGGAACCCAAGGGTTTATCATTAAACTTCTGTCGCTTAGGACACAAAAACTCATTATCACCGCCCAGTGACCTCTTATGCGCTTTAAGCTTTGGGTACGTATTAAGATGCCTCTCTAACGACACAAAATCAATAGGAGTATTTTTTAACAGTTCAGAACGTACCTGCAAGTCTGCAATACCGGAAATTACCACCTCAATCCGGTTCGCTTCACTCCAACCAGTCTCCAAACGGTCAATCAGCGCCACCTTGGTAGAGGAATACTCCAAATATGAAGTTGCCTGGTCACTAGTGTAGTCTGCCATATCCCGAAACAGGTCATGGAACCTTCTTGTCGCTGCGAATTGCCTAGAAATCTTCTCTTTTAGCTCCAGCCATGACTTGCATTGAGCATAAGAACGACTGGCCCACTTTTTCGCGCGTCCTTGCAGATGAGTAAAAGCCGCGTTTCTTGTTTCATAATCCGTCCATGAGTTATGAATTCTGTGATGGTCAATTTCTTCGCACCACTGTGCTATCGTAAACTGGCACTCATCCGGGTCAAAAGATGGTAGGTAGATTTCACTGAATTTCATTTTTCTCGTTTCATTTTTAGTCTCAGTTGCGTCTGGTTTTTTCGGTATAAAATTCTCGGTTAGTTTCTGAAAGAATTGACACCACATGTCTTGTGTCACAGCCGGAAGTGCTCCTTGTGATAAACTAGCACGTGTTTCTTTTTCCGCAGAGGGAGCCGTAAAATATTCTTTCTCCTGGGTAGAAGGGACCGTATTTGAGATACATGGTGCATTTTGAGCCGATCCCACCGCTGCTGTCGGGGATTCGGTCGGTTTCAAATGTAACGGCTCGATCGGTTCGTCCGCCATGATCAATATTGGTAGCAGTCAGTGCGCTCGTGCGGCGCAGGCGACGTCAGGGAAAGAAGTGAGTGCTCCGTGAACTATTCGCACAACTGACAGACCGGAGTGAAGTCGGTACAAAACAATGTTGCTAACTTCGCGTCAAGTTCTCACCGCCATCTAGCGGCGTTTATCCAGACTTCACCAATAGTTACCGCTATATGCGCGCCATCTGTTAGTGAGTGTGAAAGACTCCAGGTGTGACCTGTTACAAACCTGCGTGTCTAACGTATTCTCCGACATATATATTATTTGTATTTGTATATACCAATTTTCACGTTTCTAACTTCAAAAAAGACCAAACTCATATAAAATTCTACACCCTCCCTTTACCCCTTAGGGTTTATAATATTAGTAGGATTAGTAGGATACTCGTACCTATTAGTAAGATTAGTGGATATAGCTTCTGAACGCGTCTTCGTCCGCTTAGATTTCGATTATAGTTATTCCCCCGGGAACTTTAAAATTTACCGGGATGAAAAATAGCCTATGTGTTAATCCAGAGTGTAAGCTATCTCCATTCCAAATTTTATCCAAATCCGTCCAGCCGTTGCAGCGTGAAGAAGTAACAAACACACACACACACACACACACACACACAAACTTTCGCATTTATAATATTATATAGTAGGATAGTAGGATATTAGTAGAATAGGACAATCTAACACCATTCTCATACATACTTGAACTTTTGTAGGGTTCCGTAGTGAAACTAGGAACCCTTATAGTTTAGCCAAGTAAACTTCTTTAGTACCTGAGTTACAAACGGTTTAAATGTTTATACCTACCGAAAACTTATTTGCGGTGTGTTGGTAAACTGACCGCGACCTATGTCGATGTATGGTGATAACAGTTTTCCAACGGCAAAGTTAAGTTTGTCGCGAGGTTTGCTTCGGATCCCTACACTGAGCATGGTACGACATGCTCTTTCCCGGTTTTAATTGTATTTAAAATATGTATTTACAACTTGACGGGTTTCAGATGTGCTATAAGACATTAGCGGCTGTCATTTCATGAAACGTCAAAACTTTGAATCGGGCGGTTGTTTTTTTGTGACAGTGAATTTCTAAGTTTGAATTGTCAAGTATCTGGAAAATATTGAGATATTTTCACCCAAAAAATCTGCATAGCAAAGGTTAGTATTTATGTTTATCGATTATTATGTGCTATTAAATTTTTCCCTCTTTGCTGAGGGGCTAGACAAGATGCATTACGCTAACCAGCGTTTCTATTCGTTACGTTTTTAAACCAATCGCGTCCCTTGTAGATGACGTGATACGAAAAGTCACGTGATCTACCAGTGACGTGATTGGTTTAAAACCGAAACGAATAGAAACGATAGTTACCGTAGTGCATCTTGCCTAGCCCCTCTGGTATCAAAAACGATACTCAATGCGATAACGCCGTTTTTCATGGAATCAAAAATGATACTCCATGCACTAAGTTTTGTTTTCTTACTAACAAGTTTTATAACAGTTTTTTGAGTTTGCTCGGGGTTTACTAATGTTTTAAGTGTCCGGGGTGCCGGAGTCGGCCAGTGAGTTACCTAGTAACATTGCCACTCAAATAGCTAGATGCGCAGGTGTAACTCTTCATCCTGAAGACATAGAATTTGCGCACCGCGTTCAGTCCACTCGCCCTCAAGATGGCCGGCCTAGAAACATTATTGTCAAATTGAAACAGCGATTGACAAAGGACAACATCTTGTCCGGCCTGCGGCGATGTCACGGACTTAACACTGCAGACATTGGATACGGTGGAGACTCGAGGAGAATCTTCGTTCACGAACACCTGACCCCGAATAATAAGAAGCTGCTCAAGGACTGCAAACAGCTTTGTGCATCGAGGGGCTACCAGTATTTCTGGGTTCGTAATTGTAAAATATATGCTCGCAAAGCGGACCAGGCGCCCCTGATTCACATCGGCTCGGACCAGGACTTTCGCAAAATTGTTTAAGGTTGTTTCTACTGTGAATTTACATGTAATTACTTATGTACTTCTCACATTCTCACAATTACTCATACACAAACTCACCTTACGTATTGATCTCTTACTACGGGTTGTCGCGGCTTGCAGGAACACTGCATATTTCTTATCACTAGACGTAATTTGCCTATCACTTTTTACTTATTTCATGTTAAAATTAGCAGTATATTTTTCTTCGCACTTATCAACTCTGCCTCCATGGCTGATTTAGCTGGCCTTAATTTTTTTTAACAGAATACTCGTGGCTTACGTACAAAACGCACCAATTTTATCAAAGTATGTTTAGTAATTGCTTTGACATAGTGATTGTAACTGAGAGCTGGCTGTGCGACAGTGTCCTTGACACTGAGTTATGCGACACCGACAGATACGACGTTTTCAGGCTGGACCGCGATAGAATGTTAGCTGGCAAATCCGACGGTGGCGGCGTCATGATCCTTGTGCTGCGCAGTCTTGGAGCGCGCGCGCGGCCGGAATGGTCCCGTCCCGGCTCCGAGTGCCTCTGGGTGACGATCCCGGGTTTGCAGCTGCGCGCAGGCTGCTCGCGCTCGGTTTCGAGCGTTTCGGCCTCTCTCACTCGAGATTTGCATGTGTGCTCTGTTTACGTTCCACCTGGCTCCTCTCTTCCAAACCAAATCTCCAGCTTACGCTCCCTATTTGACAGTGCTCACCGAACCACCTGACTCCCATTTCCTTCTTGTTGGCGATTTTAACCTCCCTCATGTTCTTTGGGGCAGCGATACGAGTCCTGTATTTGCAAGACGCGGTGCAGTTGAAGTACAGGCTGCAGCGGTTAAATTTATTGAATTATTATGCACGTCAGGCCTTGATCAGTTTAACCTTGTTAAAAATGCAAACAATGTTACCTTAGATTTAGTGTTTGCTAATTTAGTGTTTGCTGTTGAGGTGCAGTTCTCAATTCTCGTTAGTGAAAATAGATGCACATCACCCCTCGAGATTGCTGTTAATGATATTTTTTCCGCCCCGTTAAAAGAAAAGATTATACCTCTGTATAAGTTTCGCAAAGGGAACTATGATGAAATCAATAAGCACATCCTTAAAATCGACTGGCCTTTAATTCTGCACGATCAAGTATGTCTGGAAGATGCTGTGTCGAAGTTTTATTTCACCATTAACGGGATCATAGACACCCTTGTTCCGCTAGATACCCGTAGACAAAAAATAAAATACCCGGTTTGGTACAATTCAAGTTTAATTCAAGTTAGAGAAAAGGACAAAGCACACGCAAAATGGAAGAAATTTCACAACCCTTTAGATTATAATGAATTTTCATTGCTACGTAAAAGACAAAAATTAGCTCAAGAGTCCTGCTGGAATAAATAACTCACCTCTATTCAAGAGGATATTAAACACAACCCCAAATAACTATGGTCATTTATCAAAGCACGTCGTGGTGGATCGGCTTATCCAAAAAAAAATATATATTTAGACAGCACTTTAGACACAGCTCACACACACACACACACACACACACACACACACACACACACACACACACACACACACAAGTAAATGTAATAACTTTATCTTTTTTTTTATTTTCATTAGTATCATTAATAAGGATAATATTGTGCTAGCTTCAAAAAAAGTCACCTATACTTGTTTACTTTGTTATAACTCCACTTGTATTTATTTTTTTTGCATTTCTTGTGGTCATCTGTTATTGGCTTACTCAAATGTATTCTGATTCATTGTATCGCTGTTGATGTCCCAAATAAAATAAATAAAATAAAATAAATAATATTAATAATAATCGTATCTTTCGATATCCTTAAGCAGTCTAAATAATGACAAGATAGACAAACCGACATTCCTGTATTTTTTTAACCCTTTACCGTTTATTGACAACTGTCATAGTATTCGCAAATAGAACCTATGCCATGCATTACCTTTTGGCTTTTCGAGTAGCCATAGGTAGGTACCTACTCAAATAAAAATCTGTGTGGTCTCCGACAACGAATCCGTTGACAAATGGGAAAAAGTAGCCGTCATCTTGAAATTTTTAGTTATTCCACTGATTATTGCTTCCAAAATCGATATCTGGGGAGCTGTGTGGTCTCCGACAACGAATCCGTTGACAGCATGAGAAAAAGTAGCCGCCATCTTGAAATTTTTAGTTATTCGACTGATTGCTTCCAAAAGTCGATATCTGAGGATCTGCGTGGTTTCCAACAACGAATCCGTAGACAGAATGAGAATACAATTGAATTAAATTCCTAGATATCGATTTTGGAAGTAATCAGTCAAATAACTAAAAATTTCAAGATGGCGGCAACTTTTTCTCAATCTGTCAATGGATTCGTTGTCGCAGACCACACCAGAGGGCCCTGCCAAGATGCACTACCCTAACTAGCGTTTCTATTCGTTTCGATTTTAACCAATCGCGTCACTGGTAGATCACGTGACTTTTCGTATCACGTCATCTCTCAATGATTATTATATATCGATTTTGCACTAACTACCTAGCTGAGATACAATAAACAAAAACTTTTTTTTTGTATGTATCTTTAAAAGTAGGCCTTGCTTTTTTACTGTTCTTTATCTATACTGTGATGATACAACTATTATAAAAAACACCAGAATCGCTCGCGACTCGCGACAGCACGGTCGGGAGTTGAGGCACAAAGAAATGACGACCTTATTCTGTAAGAAAAAACATTCATATTAAAAAGTAAGTAACAAAAAATATCATTTTATTAATAATCGAGGATATTTTTTGTTTAATTTGGTTCTTATAGTACTATCAATATATTGACGGCGTAAATTAAACACTTTTGAAGTAGTTATGTAAAAAAGATAAAAAAAGATAAAAGATGTTTATTCAGTAAGTAGGCCGCACGGGCACTTTTACACGTCAAAAATCTACCAGCGCTTCGCAAGAGACCACTGCTGAGAAGAAACGCCGCAAGAAACTCAACAGTCAGTCGTTTTTAGGGTTCCGTAGCCAAATGGCAAAAAATGGAACCCTTATAGATTCGTCATGTCTGTCCGTCCGTCCGTCTGTCCGTCCGTATGTCACAGCCACTTTTTTCCGTAACTATAAGAGCTATACTATGGAAACTTTGTAAGTAGATGTATTCGGTGAACCGCATTAAGATTTTCATACAAAAATAGAGAAAAACAATGAATTTTTGGGGTTCCCCATACTTAGAACTAAAACTCAATTATTATTTTTTCATCAAACCCATACGTGTACGTGTATCTATGGATAGGTCTTCAAAAATGATATTGAGGTTTCTAATAAAAAAAAAAACTAAACTGAATACTTTGCGCGAGAGACGCTTCCAAAGTGGAAAAATGTGTCCCCCCCCCACCCCCCGTAACTTCTAAAATAAGGGAATGATAAATGTAAAAATAATATATGATGTACATTACCATGCAAACTTCCACCGAAAATTGGTTTGAACGAGATCTAGTGCGTAGTTTTTTTTTAATACGTCATAAAACGTAAACCGCAATTTACCTTTCACGGAACCCTTCATGGGCGAGTCCGACTCGCACTTGGCCGATTTTTAAACATTGCTTATGATATATGATATTATACAACGAAAAAAATCTTAACCTAGCATTATATAAAACAATGAATGTAACATAAAATATGAATATTATAATATATCATGCGTAGTTGAGCAGGAAAATGTGTCAAAACTCAAAATTTCTACAAGAACTCATAAATATAGAAAATAAATAAAAATTATACTTACCTATGACGGTGCAAAACAACACATAAAAAGTTTCGATACATTCTCCTACAGAAACCGCGTCCCCTAGACAATACACAATGTTTACATATTTGTATGATTAAGTTATTATTAAGATATTTAGGTGTTTAATTTAGGCCAAGCATTTTTATCTGTTAGATAGTCTTCGACCCTATAATAATGGGATCCTGCTGTTTTGCCAAAATTATTTTGGTCAAATTTCATTACCCAAAAAAGTTTTAGCTACTGTTTTTTTTGCCCATGTAATCTTTGGCATTATTATAATATGCAAATTTTCATGTCGTCAAATTTTCATTTAGCAGAGTTTTACTACGAAAACTGACATTTAGGCATTTGGTCTTTTAGCAAATGCTTTATTAAGAAAAAAACCTTTAGATAATAAACATTTAGTCAAATGAATTGATATGACAAAAAATATTAGACAAAAATCGGAGTTTGTTTGAGTAATACAATTTGACCAAAACAATATTGGTAAAACGACACGATCCCATAAATAAATAATGCACTGCTATTTTCACAAAAACATTTATTTATGAATTACAACTGTATTTGTAACTTACAACTTTAAGTTCGTTGCAATGCTCATTAACAGTTTTATTTCGGAGTATTCAGACCTGTGTTGCAGAATTCGACTAATTCTGTCGTCTTTATCGAAATATTTTCTTTTCTTTTTTTCCGGCGGTGCACCCGTGAGTATAATTTAAATATCAGCAATATTTGATGACGTCTCTTTTAGCAATTCTTTAATTAATCGATATACCCCAGGGTGGTGTTTATCAATGAGAACGTTTATTCTACGATGCCACGCCTCAGCGGGGTTTGAAGTTCTAGGAATTTGCTTTTCGTTTACAACATGACAACTCCAAAAGCTTGGTGGATACTTCGGTTGTGTGTTCCATGATCCGCTGACATAATTTTCTTCAAACCATTATGCAATTGCTTTCCAATCAGAATCTTCTATATTTTCTAATAGCTTGTTAAAATATAGAACGATTTCATTTTCTGGCAAATAACTTAGCGCCAATAAACATTTCACTTGTTTGTTGAATTTGATGTCATTTGCATACTTCTTTGTAAGTTTATGTGCTTGAATTTGTCTGAAAAAAGTTTAAAAATTTAAGTAATAATTTTGAACAACAGTAATAATTTATTACCGAATTGCTGCCAGGTAAGTAAGTTAGGGTAGTTTATAACTTTGACCCCCAACAAAAACGAACCGCTACTAGAACAGTAGGTTGGGTTAGGTTAGAACTGCGACCATATCAGCGCCAGAACGGAACTGCTGCCAGGTAAGTAGGTTACAGGTTAGAAATTCCACCGGTAAAGTAGGTTAAGTTAGATTAGAACTGTGACCCCCAAAATAAATTCACCATTATTACCTGTTTAGAATTTGCCCCAAGTGGAAAAAGCACCCTTGCAATACAACGCCTTCAAAATTTGATCTTATGCTAGCAATAGCTGCCTTTTCAAAGTCTAATATGCAGACTTTTGGTGTCATGTCAATACCATTTTCATTTCCATATTGCATTATCAACTCGAACATTACGTCATACGTACGTTTATCCATGTGAGTACATATACAAAAACAAAGTGGAAATGTTTTCTTGTTATCATCAAATATATTGCCGTGTATAGTGTATAATTGTCTAAAGATATTTGGTGACACTTTAAAAGTTCCATCTAAAATCCAGTATGAACTGTTACTTAAAGTAGTCATTAAACTTAACGTTGACATCACCAATATTCTTTTATTTTCATCAAAACATTTATCTTTTATTACGAAATTTTCACCATTGATTGCTGTTTGTGACAAATCTAGCTGGAAATGTATATCAGTTGGTTCTATTGTTATATCTTGTTTTTTTCGTAGCCGATACATCGTTTGCTTTAAAGCAGAATTTGAAGGCAAATTTTCGACAACATCCAAAGCCGCATTTGCTTTGTGATTTTGTATTATTTTACATATTTTTGTTCCAGATGCCACATCATTTTTGATATTTTCTATAAGGTCACTGGTTCTTTTTCTGCCAGGATTCGGTTCATGATTGTGAATTTCATTGCTCTTAATTACCTTATGAGTCCCATCTATTAGTGTAGTTTGTTGAGATGCAGTGCATTTAAACAATTTGTTTTTCCTATACTCACAATACCAATAATACGTTTCATTCACTATGTTATTCTTTTCGTACGTAAAACTTCACACTACCACGTGTAGAAAGGAAAGTTTCATACTCATCAATACTCTCACTTAATTCACTCATTATAAACTTAATTTATACTTTTATAACAATTATAAAGAGAAATCACAACAACACTCAATGACAGTATGATGCACGATCAGACTTTACATTGAACGTCATTTATGATTTACTTCTTACCCACATAACATAAAAACGTTTTAATTTAATTTGTATCTTCTGCACTATTGAAATAAAGACGGAAATTATTTTTTATTCATTCGACTCAATGAACAACCGACCGAATAGCAATGGTAAATTGAATATTGACGATACAAATCATTTGTCTTATTTTGTTTTGTGTAAACAATGTTATGCCAACTAAAACATTTGACTAAATGAAATTTGGTCAATCTACCAATTGGTAAGCGAGTCAATGCCTAAACATTCCTGTGCCAAACGTAAAGTTTGCGTAATAATTATTTGTAAATAGTTAATTTGCCGAACGATGATTTGGCAAATGAAATTTTACGAAAAATAACTTGGGAAGTGATAATTTGTCAAACATAATTTGATAAAACATAGGTAACCCTATAATAAGCTTTAGACATCAACGACTGGAAATGGTAACTTTAAAACTTCGTCAGGTAATTTATTATAGAAATGAATGCATTGACTTACAAATGATTTATATACCTTACGGACACGATTTTTTTTTATAGCTATTTTATTTTTATTTTTTGTATTCAAATTATGTATGTCACAATTCTTAATAAAAGAGTCTTGATTTTTAATGACATACATAATATTCTCATAAATAAATTGTGATGCTACTGTCAAAATATTAATTTCTTTAAATAGTAATCTTAAGGAATCACGGGAGTTTAGGTTATATATAGAACGAATGGCTCTTTTTTGTAACACGAAAATAGTCTGTATGTCAGCAGCTTTTCCCCAAACAAGAATACCGTACGACATAACACTATGAAAATAACTATAATAAACTAACCGAGCTGTCTCAACATTGGTAAGTATGTATGTATGTATGTATGTAAACTCTTTATTGCACATAAACAATTACAAAACATTTTGCATCACTATAGATAATGTACATTGGCGAACTTATCCCATATGGGATCTCTTCCAGTTAACCTTGGAGTAGAATAAGCAAGGACAATGCAAGTGGATAGGCAAATTTACAAAATAAAAACAACAACAACAAAAAAAAAGTTACATACATCCGAAAACAGACATTAAAAAGTAATAATATCTGCTTTAATAAAATACATACATAGGTAACAAAATATACTAATATATACTACCACATACGTAACCAGTAATTAAAACCTACAACAGAGCAAAGGAACAAACTCACGACTCATCTTGTTCACTTAACCACAGCTTCTTTAACCTTTCTAAGTAAGTTGTCTGATTTTCCTAACAGCATAAGCTGCCGAACTTAATTTGCCTGCTAGTACTGCTATATGGGGACTCCATTGCAAGTTTTTGTCTATAGTTATTCCTAAGAAAAGTGCCTTATCCACCATTTCCAAACACTCACCATTTAGAAAAATACTAGATTCTACCGGTCTAACATTAGGCAAAGCGAACCTAACACATTTAGTTTTCTTAGCATTAAGTAGCAAATTGTTACTAGTAAACCAATTAAGTACTTTACCTAGCTTCGCGTTTATTCTACTATAATCGACGGATTTTCGGTCTACCTTGAAAATCAATGATGTATCATCAGCAAATAGCACAATATCGCAAAGGTTAACTACCGCGGGTGGTAAGTCATTTATATAAACGAGAAATAAGAAAGGACCTAATATAGAGCCCTATGGCACACCTAATTTAACAGCTGCTCCAATAGACTTTGTTTGGTTTACAACAACCGTTTGTGTTCTATCACTAAGATATGAAGACATAAGATTTAGAGAATTATTTGACAGACCATAATGTTCTAATTTTAATAAAAGAGTCGCATGATCTACGCAATAAAAAGCTTTGGAAAGGTCGCAAAAAATTCCTATTGCATCACAAGATGTCTCCCTGTCTGTATTTTGGCTTTCCAAAAATTATCAATATTTGTTACACTGTAGTAATCCGCAAAGAGAATCTGTATATTTTTTTAATAATTTATCAATATACGTAATATACGATTCAGAATCAACTGTTGAATTACAGTTACCTATTATTTCTCGTAAGATAAGCCAGAAAATGTGTAACTTACTGCACTTTCTTTATTAATGATAGTCCCGATTGATTAATTAGTTTAATTTTGATTTATTTAACTGGAATGCAAGTGTCATATCATAATTGAGGTGCTTTTACAAAGTTATCTATTATACTGTACTCATAAAATCAAAATTTATTTAAAATTTAGTTTTTTGGGATTTTTCCATTGACGCGGAGTCCCAAAATGTTTAATTCTTTTTATTTTAACTATGACTAACATTACTTTACATCATAGAAAAAAAATACAGTTATCGAATTATGTCCAGGTTCGTCTTCTTAGCCTGGCCTAGTAAGGGTTCATGTTGTAGTTAACTACCAGTTTCCATTCATCCCGGATAAAATGCATGTCCGAGATTTTATCAATATAAATGCTCTGATTGCTGCTTAGTTGCGCTATGTTATAAGCGCCTTGTGTTGGTATTATGAGCACCATTTTGAGTAACGTAATAAAAAGTAATTTGAAGCTTGTAATCACGTTTCTTTTCCTATGTAAATTCTGATTAGGGTTATCTGGACTATGTTGATTGTCTTGTTTTATTTCTTCGGTCACAGGTAGCGGGGGCAGCTTCCCGATTGGCCTCTGTAATGTTCCGTTTTTTTGTCTTCACACTGACGACTCGTACGTGTCCGTCTTTTCCAGGGTGCAGTTCAACAACTCTGCCGAGCGGCCACCTTCCTGCTGGCAAATTGGCATCGTGTATGATTACGATGTCACCTACTTTCTGATTTTGCTGCTGTTTTTGCCATTGGCTACGTTCTGATAATTGGCATAAATATTCCATTTGCCATCGTTTCCAGATATCTTGAAATATTTTTTGAGTCCATTGTGTCCTAGCGTCACTTTCTGTTTCCACAATAGAGATTGTGGGACCGCTAGCTAGGAAGTGTGAAAAAGTTTGTGTCTTCCAGGTCTTCTGATATAGTGGCAAGCGGTCTTGAGTTTAGACCAGCTTCTTACTGTGCTAGGAGAGTTATAAATTCCTCGAAGGTAAACTTTTGTTCTCCAAGGACTCTTCGTAAATGATTCCTTGCTATGCTTGATAATGCTTCCCATAGTCCGCCGGCGTTCGGCCGCGATGGTGCATTAAAATGAAATTCGGTGTCCATTTCAGCTGATTCATCTAATGTCTCTTGTAGGTTGATACTCTTCCTTTAAGATTCGGCTGGCTCCAACAAAATTGGTCCCGTTGTCGCGATAGATATGTCGGGGCGCCCATCGACGAGCAGCCATGCGTCGTAATGCTGCTAGGAATGCTGATGATGATGATAAATCAGAGACAAGCTCTAGATGG
This sequence comes from Acleris cristana, assembly GCA_948252455.1. Lineage (NCBI taxonomy): Eukaryota > Metazoa > Arthropoda > Insecta > Lepidoptera > Tortricidae > Acleris > Acleris cristana. Next base: position 47,027,516 of record OX411771.1, on the reverse strand, counting down.
ACTGCTTTTGTTACCATGCAGATAAACACGGTAACATATGCTTTGGAGATCTTGATCCCCCTGCCCTTGTTAGCCTTGATCTCGACGTACCCCGTGAAGTCTACGCCGGTGTTGTAGAAAGGACGGGTCGGGTTACTACGAGCAGCTGGTAAGTCCCCCATTAGCTGGGTTTGTTTTACCGGATCGTGGCGTCTGCAGGTAATGCACTTACGAAGACGTTTCTTTACCGCTCTATTCCCGCCTATTATCCAAAAGTGCTGCCGGAGTCGAGCCAAAGTCATTCTAGCTCCTCCATGATGAGTGTCTCTATGAGCTTGATTTATGAGCAAATCTGTAAGGTGATGCTTCATTGCTTCGTTGACTTGTACGTACTTTATACGACACCGCGCCACTGTATCGCGACTAAACGAAGACGATTTTTAACTGTGTCGAGACTGAATCGCGATTGTATCGCTGCAAAAAGTTGCAGTGGGTAAAAGGTCTTAAAATGGGCAAATTGACGATTTATATAGCAACCCTCAAAGCACACTCGTAAACGGGCAGCCATTTTGTGTGCTTCAATCATGATTAGAAGAGGTTCTGTCCGTATTTTTTTAAGATCCATGGTCAACAAGTGTGATGTGGGCAGTAACGAAGCGACCGGTTTCCCGCCGCTACCTGGGGCTCTACTTTGAAATCGGTAATTTGAACTTCGGATCACCCCGTCACTTTCTCGCAAATTAATGACGCGACGACAGCAAAAGGGATAGCAATAGACGAAGTTCGAATTACGGATTTCAAAGTAGAGCCCCTGGACTTCCGGTCGGGCGGCGGAAATTTCCGTGACTTGTTCGGTCCGAGCGTCAGAGGTGGGTAGCCAGATGTTATGACTATTTGTTTTGGCGAATTGAAGTGAATTTATATATAAATTCAAACGACCACCTCGGTCACTGCGGCTGTCCGATACAAAACAAATATCAGTGGCCGGTATATAAACAATCTGGGTGGAACAAACGATTGCGCGAGTAAGAGTACAGCTAACGCCATCTAGTCACAAAAAGTATACCTATGTAATGTCGACATAATACTATTGGCCAAACGTGAACGGGGGTGGAATTGGTGAATATACGGATTAAGGACAACCGCGAATGTTGTTTTGATGAAAGATCGGTAGAAGATATTTATCTTCTATGATTGCCAAAGACGAAATCCTTTTTCTAATAATATCCCTGGACATACTTACCGAGTTTAAATCTCTGTAAGGTCTGTAACGGTCCAGATATGCCCGTTCAAATTCACAAATATAATTAGAGTTAGTTCAGGCTCTAGCGAGAGCTGATTAATATGCAAAATCTATTTTTAATAAAAGAACATTATTAATAGATATTAATTATATGTATTCATGTATGAAAACAATAATAAATGACAAAATGCGAATGCAACAAATTTGAGCGCCTGTTACGTACTCAGCCACCTGGTTCCAGTTCCAGCAACTGGTGCACGTTGCGCTTATGCAGCATAACGTGACCGCGACCGACGCCGCGGCCGAGATTTCGTGTATTCGCGTAATACTGACTGATTCACTCTTGGTTTGACATCGACCATTAGGCACCTGTCTTTAGAATTAACTCCTAATTAATTGTAATTTTCTTAATTAAAAGACCATTATTATACATCTTGGTTTTTCTCAAATCCTCCGACTCCCAGCACTCTTAAGTCGCCTGCTAAAAATAGTCCGCAATATTACATCAAAACAAGTGTAATGCAATAAAAATCTAGAAGGACACTCACCATTTTAGTAAGCTTTAAATCAAGTCATGTGCTAGGTTTATAATCTAAATTAATTAAATATTTGTTTAACACAAACTTTAGAATTGTAAATCTTATTTATTTCTTCAATAAACAATGGTTATATAGAAGAAATGGGAGTGTTATAATTCTTGAGTAATGAACACGAGAGAGATAAGGAAGGAACTATATAGGTTGTCTCGCTAGAATCGGACCAAGCCGATTACGTAAACGAACATCACCGAGTAGATGGCGCCTTATTATGATTTCTGGTGGTACAGACAGGCAGAGTCTGTCATGTTCGAATTGGTAGAATACGACAGTGACGGAGATAGACGCCATCAGAATACGGACTCGAGTAGATATTAAAAACGGTAGTACTGGGAATAATGGAAAAATGTACTGTGTATTGAATTGCATAAGGATTAGTTTCAATTATCAGTGTAGATTCTAATTACGAATCAGGTGATGCAGGATTGTAATGATTAAAATGACTTAAGCGATTGGAATGGGGATTGAAAGTATACCTTATGTTATTTGTAGTAAGGGATAATTTTGAAGGAAATGCATGACTTGCACGAGTTGCAAGAGTTACATGAGCGCGAAGGCCGCCGGTTGAACCTATATATAGAGATTTCAAAGGGAATATGATTATTATTATTTATCTGGGCATTCATCGCGGAACGTTTATATTTTGACTTTATTTTCGTCATTCAAAGGGGATAGGCTCGTTTACTGGGGAACGCCTTGCGTAAAATTCACTTACGGTTCGTAGTTACCTTGTCGCGTTAATTTCGTTTGGTTTTTATATCGTGCTACGCCGTTTATTTGCTATATTTTGTGTAAATTTCGGTTAATTACGAGTTTTATAGAGAAAAGGGAGTACGACGCGTTCGCGGTTAAATTCTTGATTCAGTGCTAGTTTACAGTAAAATTTAAACTACGTAGTATTCGGTTTAATATTTGCAATCTTTTAAAGTGATACAGTTACATCGTTTGTATAGTTAACGTTAATTTTGTCTTTAGAGCTAGTAGGGAGGTATAAGATATGTAGGGCTTAAGTACGTGCGATTTTTTAGCTAACTTTTGCTTTACCGGCTTTAAATAGGTTAATGTTTGCTTTGATAGTGGTTGGAAGACGCGTTATCATAGTTAGTGTAGTAATTAAATTCTTTTCGCGAGGGGATAGGGAAAACGGTTTGCTTGGGAGTAGGCTATAGGTATTATTGTGTGGGAAATGGTTTTCTGTCATGTATGGGAATGCAGTGTGAAAGGTCTGTATTTTTATATATGATTGGTGTTGGTTGGGGGGTTGTGCTTTAATCAAAAGATTTTGTTTTCCAGATTCACTTCAGTAGACGGGTGGTGGGAACTTTTATATTTAAATTTGATTTATTTTGATATTTTTATTTATACCTTGGTAAGGAACTTTTGGTTTATTTTTACTCTTGCTACTGTTAATCCTAGTTTACATAGCTTGGGTTGCAGTTAGTGAGGCTTTCTATTGTATGATTGTATTTCTATTGTTTGTATTGGTGGGTAGAAATCCTTGCTGGGCCAGGACACCTTTAGCTAACCACTTTGATCAGAGTCCGGACACAGCTGGCGAGGTTTCCCAAATACCAATACGTGTACTAATATATCTTTCTGTGTACTTTTCAGAAACCTTGGGTTGGTTATCATTCGTGTCTGGTACAATATTTTACATCGCTGTAGATTAAAGGACATTCCTTGTATAGTGGGGAATTTTTGTTGAGTTAAGCTAGATTAGCATACACTTGTACCAGAACAGTGATCAGGCTACCACTAGTAAATGTCTGACAAGTCCGAGGAAGCCTAACGGAGCCTCTGATTTGGAACTATTAGAGTCTAAAAGAGCCTTGGGCAAGCCCGGATGTCTCTTTACCAACATAGACATCCGTAGAAGCGCCTACTTACTCTCAATGTCAGCCTTCAAAGAACAAGTAAGGATCACCAGTTGACATGCCGGCGCGCGCTTACTGAAGCTTTATTGGAGTTGAGGCTGGGTTCCGATAAACCTATTTTTTATGTATATATACTAAACCACACAATAGGGCGCCTTACTCTCACTATCCCTGAGAACTACGGTTCACCAAAAGTGAGGGGGGAGGTACACAAAACACGAGCTATAGGTTGCCTTCTCAGCCGACTCAGCTGAACTTTCCAGATTCCCTAGGGACCTAGCTAATTACCGGGTGAGGTAAGCCCTTATGAATGAATGAATGAATGAATGATATTTATTTTCCAAAGTAAGTCACAGTATACATTGCATGTTATGTCAAAAGTACAAGAAATTACATTGGAATCGTCAAAAATATACACGAATTTTAATAAAATCAAAAATATAAGAAGTCAGGATAATAATAACAATACAAAACTAAGGAGTTATCACCGTCAAGGATCGTCTTAAAAATATAGCATGCAACCAAATTAGCAAGTTTTTTTTAAAATAAATAACATAATAAGTCAAAACATCAGAAATAATATAACAACACATATTAAATCAAAACACTTTAAATAATGTATATACCTAATTATAAATTAAGTTCCATAAACTCTTTAACTGAGTATAATGGATTTTCCAATAAAAGGTTTTTCAGCCGGCGTCCAAATGCTTCGTCGGATGGCTCATTCCTAAGTTCGGAGGGTAGACGTTCGTAAAAGGTGGGACCAATCACGCGCGGGTTCTTCCCTGCAAGTGCCATGCGACGGGGAACTGTTCTCAAACGCCCCGAGTGGCGGAGCTGCTTGCCGACTGCATGCACGCGGGCGAACATGTTAATATATTTTCTGACGAACATTACAATTTCGTGAATATAAAGTGAGTAGTGCGTCATGATGCGGTGCGTCACAAAGAGATCCCTGCAAGAGTGTTTAGGTTTCACTCCAACTAATGTACGTACAGCACGTTTCTGCATTAGCATAATTCTGTTGGCATCCGTGGAGTTTCCCCATATAAGAGTACCGTACGACATAAGGGAGTGAAAATGTGCAAAATATACTTGCTTCAGTGCGTCATCCGAGATGAGGACCTTTAGCTTTCGCAACGCAAAGACTGCACTACTCAGTTTACCACACAGTTCATCGACATGGCACTTCCAGTTAAGGTTCGAGTCCAAAGTGAAACCAAGAAACCTACACTTGTCGCATATAGGCATCGGATTGATAGGCACGCTCGGAGGAACAGCCAGACTACGTCCCGAAAATAGCATAATGTTAGATTTTGCAACATTCAAAAGCAATCCATTTGTCGTGAACTACCCCTGCAGCTGCTCGCAAGCGTCATGTATTTTTTCGTCGAGCTGTTCATACGTGCGCGCACTTACCACGACGGTCGTGTCATCTGCAAACAGCACTGAAAGGCCAGCTGTGATGGTGGTTGGAAGGTCGTTAATAAAAATTAAAAATAGAGTATTTCCTAACGCCGACCCTTGAGGAATCCCTAAGTGCACGCCACCAGTCCCAGATGCCAGTCTTTTGCCATTTGCAGACAACTTCACTACCTGTTTCCGATCGGACAAAAACGACGAGAGTAGTTGGTGGCTAGTATCCTGTATACCGTAGTGTTGCAACTTATCCAGAAGCAGTTTGTGATTAATTACATCAAAAGCCTTGGACAAGTCGCAAAAAACACCAGCCACTTTGTACTTGTCGTCTAGACCAGAAACAATGCAGTCGAAAATTTTATTTGCCGCTGTGGTACACGACATCTTCTGCCTATATGCGAATTGGCGGTCCGTAAGCAAATCATTTTCTTCAAGGTGGGTCATGATATGTGACAAAAGCATGGACTCGACTAATTTTGAAATAGTTGGCACTATTGTTATGGGCCTATAATTATTTACGTCACACTTGTCCCCCTTTCCCTTGAAAACAGGACACACTCTGGTACTCTTCAGCACGTTAGGGTAAACACCAGTTGTAAATATTTTGTTAATTAGTACTAATAATTTATTCGATATAATAGGCCATATACATAAAATAATATTTAATGATATGTCATATGTGTCAACCACGGTACGCGTTTTTAATAAGGACCGCAGCACCTCGTCCAAGGCGTCGCGCGTGACTGTCGGCAAGCTGAACGTGGGCACATCCAGGTCGCGCAGGTGGTTGCGGAGGTAGCGTCTGCATCTAGACTGGTCACTAGCAATCGTATATTTAGACGCAATATTTATGAAGTGGGTGTTAAATTTATCTGGAACATCGATATCTGGTATGTCTACTTCAGCCGTTGGGTCCCTGAGACATATGTTGTGTGACCTAGTTTTAGTGCCTACTTCGTCATTTACCACGATCCATATTTCCTTTGCCTGGTTCGAACTACTTCTAAGCTTATTTTGGATGTAGTTCTGGCGAGCTTGCAGCGTTGTAGACTTTATTAAATTGTGGTATTTATCAATACATTCCGAGATAATAGGGTTGTTTGGGTATTGGCGTCTAATTTCATGCAAATCGCTATGTTTGCGCGTGTACTCCAATAGCTCATCAGTCAGCCATGGTACAACAGACTTTTTTTTCAATTTTATAGTATTAACCGGAAAATGAATATCAATATAGTAAATCAAAATATTAAACAATTTATTAAATTTAGTATTAATGTCACAGGTGTTATTATAAATAAAATTAAAATTATAATTATAAATGTCTAAATAAAATAAATAACTGGATTCATTATTATAAAAACGACGTTCAATAAATTGACTGGCCACAGAACCTTTAAACTCACAATCCTGCACTACAAACTCATACCGCTGTGCGTTTTGGTCGCTAATAGCAGTATCCACTGGCGACACAGTGAGGCAGTCGCGTGCATGATTTGCTATTCCACAATCAATAGACGACGAACAGTCGGGAGTTACGCGAGTAGGAAAGGTGACGGTGTTAGTGCACTGATAGCTAAGCAATATATCGTCAACCTGCCGTCTCAAGCGATTATCAGTTAGGTAATCCACATTTTGGTCGCCGACTAGAATAAACCTTTTATTTTCGTCAGTAACCTTACCTAACAATAACTCTAAATTGTGTAAATAAATGTCAAAATCACCATTTCCAGTCCTGTATAAAACAATAATTATAAACTTTAAACAAGTTACTTCTATCGCCGCAAATTCGAAGTGAAATTGAACGGCGAGGCTAAGTAGGTCATTACGCTGTCTATATTTTATACCCTCGCTTACGTATAGCGCTACACCGCCATGAGCGATGCGCGTGCGGCAGTAGTAGTTTGCAAGCGCATACCCACTTAACCTCACTCGCTCAATCTCATCTTTTCGGCTCCAAGTCTCGCTTAGTCCAATTACATCTGGTTTCTCAGTGTGTGCTAACAAACTTAATAACGACGTCTTGCCACAAATCGATCGAACATTTTGGTGTAATATGGTGAACTTAGTTTTCATTTGCGCCGTGCTGTGTCTCGTTGTGTTGTTGAGTTTTTTGGCTTAACAACGTTAAATAAGCGTACTGAGACTCCGTCTGGCCAATTTTGGACATTACGCGCCGCTTTCTGTTTGTCCGCCGGCACATCCAGCCGGAACGAAGAGTAATTGCCCCGCGTGACGGCCAGCTGTTCGCACACGGGCGCCGGGATACCCAGCTGTGTCTGCACGTGGTGGGTGACGTCCTCAGCAGTGGTGTCAGCACTCAAGTTGAAGATGTGGAGGCTGACAACGCGAGGGGCAGCTGCTCGAAGAGCTGAGGGGCAGGACGTGCTCGGACGGGCATTTGTGCTCGACGACGCCAGTGCGTTTGTTGGAGGCGCTACCAATTGAGCTTTGACGCTTATGAACGGCGATAAGATGGCAGCAGACGAATTCTCATCAACAGGCTGACTATCCAGGGGGGCATTTGTGCTGGGAGCGGAACTAAGCGAAAATAGGGAACTAGGACATAAACCAATAGGAATTCAACTAGGTATGTCGGATTAAATCTTGTTAATTAAAAATAATCTTTTAAATTCATCCTTGTTTGGTCTTATACCATTACTATATAGGGAAAATAATAGGAAGTTTATATTAAATATGTTATCCGCCATAACTAAAGGATCAATGGGAAATACTATTTATTCCCATATTTATTTGTTTTACCTTCAGGAGATTTCAGTTTATTGAACATAGACTTTTCCAATAATATTCATGCCAGTTTGTCAGGAAGTAAATATTTCTAGTCTTTACATGACAAACAACAATCTTAGTAAATATCAATGTCATATTTATGAGTTGGATTGTCTTCTCTCATTCAATCTTCAGAGGCAGATAGATTGCTGTACATACTGAGATACGTCTCTACCGTCACTGCTTACGAGCACCGGTTAGTCACTGTATAGTTAATTCAATCAGCCATTCCCACGGGAATTATGCATAAGAACATGCACTACAATGACCGAGGTCACTCCTTCTAGTAAATGTATTTAAAAGCATCAAATAGTATCAAGACTAGAAAGCTTTACTATATCTTCAAATCTATTTTACAAATGTTTAATCGAGAGTTAGTAAACTGTTTTCTCGTGTAAATAATAAAGTAACTATCTACTGCAAAACCAACGTCCGATAAGTTATAACATCAATAAAACAGCTTGTGCAAAGTAAGCTGCAACTTTTAAATAATGACAATGTAACAGATTGTACATTAGGTATATTCATCAGTTTCAGTATTCCTAAAGCTTGAGCATAGTAAACTAAAGATATGTGAATATTTCTAGTCTATGGCAGATAGCCAGATATACCATCAGCATTGAAAGAATTAACGAGATTAAATGGTTTCTCTCAATTTATATTAAATATTTTACATCGAGTGATTTTTCTGTTTACGCTATGGGTTACGTACCCTGCTTGGTTGTTCTCAAGGGAAAACCGGCTTTATAGTTTGTGAGCAGTAAGAACCTCTATTCTATTCCTGTGGGAATAAACTTCAGCTTAAATCTACAATTTATGATTGAAATCATTATCAGGACCAGTATTCATCATGACTAGAAAGTTTCACTATCATTCTAGAATATGCCATAAATATATTTTATAAATATACTCTTCTTAAAAGTTACAGTGCAATGTTACACTTCAATCTTCATTAACTTGGTCTGTTATGACTACTTACTATTACTATCTCTAACCTAACAAATCTTGTTTATATGACTATTTACCACTACAACCATTATCCTGACAGTTTGACTTTGACTTTTAATAATTCAGCTCCTAGTAGATCTATTCAGACATACAAACAATACCAAATGTCTATTAGATTATATTTCACTCTTGCATTGAGTATGGAGCGCTTGAAAACCCTCTTGTCCTTTTGTTGACTGATGACAGACTACTTCTGACCAATTTACTACTAACAACTGACAAAGACTGTAAAATCAATAATTCCCACCTGGAAAGAGAAAGAAAAAAGAGATAGGCGCTGGAGGGATGTCCAGTCAGGTAGACGAGTCCCACAGTCATGAGCGGGGAGTCCAGTTTCTATCTAATAACCCTAACTAGTACCAAAGACTATGACTGACCTATACATATATTTCATAAGATCAAACAACAAGACTTTTATCTCTTAGTTATAATTTGTAATTTCATTACAATTAACTATTATATATTACATTAAACTAAATCATATAGGGATAGGTTATATCTATATATTTATGCCAAACTTATATGCATGAAAAGTTCTTAGGTTACTATCTATAACGGTTCACAAAGTAGGTTCCTTGACACTAGACGATCATATGGCCATTTCATCAATATTAATCATTCTTACTCTATAGGTATATTTAAAGATAGGAAAGTTGATAGATAGCTTATAAGCTTAGTAGTTTTACATAGAAGCTTACTCAGGTTAAACTTAATACAAATTTTCATAGCTTTCATTTCAGTGTTTCAGTATAGAGCGTTAGGATTTTCTTTAGACTTTTTAGGCTTTACATTAATGCAGGAGATAGTTAGAGGTGATAGGGCAGCGTTTTAAGGGGTTATTTATTGTGGGGGGGGTTACAGGTCTGGTATAAAAACATTTTAACATTACAGTTTAACTAGGTAACATAGATTTTTAAGGTTTTTTAAACAACTTAAAAAATAGCTTCTGCTAAATATTTTATGAGAATATTTTTGTAAAAGTACCTAAGTTCAATACAATACAATACAAATACTCTTTATTGAACACCAGAAAACAAAACAAGGAACAGTACATTTGAATAACATATATGTATACAACAGGCGGTCTTACCGCTAAATAGCGATCTCTTCCAGACAACCTTGGACAGAGAAATAATAAGACAAAAATACATGGCAGGCGGTGTAAACTAATTCCTTCAGAACTCAAACTAAACTACAAGAAACACTTTTGTTATAATAAAATCTACTTATACATATTTATATAAACTACATATAAATACACACATACCTCATGTAAATGAGGTAAACTACATACCAAATACACACTAAATACCTACATATTATAATATATACAATAATATATATCTATATAATATACACATACATAAATTCCAGAAATCAGCCAAACAAAGATAACACACAAGGTCATAGGATAGTAAAAATAAAAGTAAAGGAAAACATAGTAAAACTACGGAAGCGATAGGTAGATAGTGGTCCTTTAGCTTGCTTTTAAAAATACTAATAGACTGAGCACGCCTTACTTCTACAGGCAAAGCGTTCCATAGCCTTATAGCCTGGATTGTGAAAGAATTGGAGTAAAACTTAGAGGAAGAAAAAGGGACTGACAAAAGAAGGTTTTGGGAAGCTCTAACAGAATTAAAATAATTGAAACGTTCCTTAAGGTAACGCGGGGTTGCAGGGTTGAAAAGTATGCTGAAGAAGTGATTTAAAATATGAAAGTTACGACGAGCACGGATTGGGAGCCACTTGAGCTGATGGCGAAAAATGGAGACGTGGTCATACTTGCGTAACCCAAATATGAACCGTATGCACAAATTTTGAATACGCTCAAGCTTATTAAGTTGCTCCTCAGTAAGGTCCAAATAGCACACGTCAGCATAATCTAAAATAGGAAGCAGTAAAGTTTGAGCAAGCGCAATTTTAGTAGCTAGAGGCAGAAAGTTTTGAAGTCGTCTTAGAGAACCTACAGCTGCAAACATCGTCCTGCTAGTCTCACTAGTCTGCTAGTAACTTGAGGTGCCCATGACAAAGAGCGGTTCATAATGACACCAAGATTCTTAACCTGAAGAGAGTAAGGAATTAGAACACCGTCGAAAAATACTGGGGGAAGATTTACAAAGTTGACTCTAGAAATAAGTTTGGAGCTGCCAATGACGATTACCTGAGTTTTAGTTGGGTTTACTTTTAGCCCAAACCCATTGCACCAATGTAATATACGCTTTAAATCTTCATTGGCAGCGTCAACCACGGAAGAAAGATCGTCAAGCGTACCCTGGGAATAAATTCATTGATATGTTATAAATATCATTTTCCCTTATCATGCATTTAATTCACCAATCACAATTACTTAAATGGTTAGATATTGTATTTTAAGAATGTTTTATCCTATCCAGGTATTCAAAGTTACTGGTTGTGACTGCAGCAATTATTCTCGTTGCGTTAAAATAATAATAAATAATATATTGTCTTTTCTATTTACAATTCTAATTTTTTTAAAGAATTGTTAATTTTTACATATACCTTTACATAATAAATCATCATTAACAAGAATATTTTCCCTGTCTCTTTCCTCTGTTTAATCTCACCTTCAGGATTTTGGCAGTTGATATTTTCTTAAACCATCAATAAGATGGTGATCATCACGACCCGCTATAACCTTTCACACAGCATTACAATTTTCATATTCATCTCATTAATAGTACATACAATACATATTGAAGAAGGAAAAGATTCAATATTAATAGCGGTTTTACAGTCTGTTAAATAGCTTATCTTACATGAGCATAGCGCAATAGTTCGCTTCATATAAATATTACCCCCAGTAGAAAGTCACGGTCTGAAGTGGCAACCACATACTGGAAGGAAAAGTTGTGGGCAACAGCGGAATGTTAGTAGCACAGTACTCACCTGTTTCAGTTGATGTAAAGATAAAATGAGTGTGTTCAAATAACAAAGTATTGGCAGTTGCCTATTGTACCTAAATGTGTTAATTAGTTTATATTGAGCACAGGGAGATAAACATAATTATATCATACCTATTCCCTTAGAATAGGGAACAAGTATATGAGGAAAAATATTATGTCATGTAATCATTTTTAGGGTTCCATACCAAAATGGTCCAAAAGGAACCCTTATGGTGAGACTTCGTTGTCTGTCTGTCTGTCTGTCTGTCTGTCTGTATGTCACAGCAGGTTTTCTCAGCAACTACAAATGCTATCAACTTGAAATTTGGCATAGTTGTACAACTTGCTTGCCCGCATCTATTTGTAGTAAAAAAAATATGAAATTAATTTTATTAATAATTGAAAAGGGGTCTAGAATGGGGGGTTCAAAAATGAAAGTGGTTCGATTATAGCAAATGGGGTGTCATATGAAAGGTCTTAATCTGCACATTTCAAAACTATTTTTGATTTATAGCCAAAAATGTACAAAAAATGACCGTTCCCCCCCCTTATCTCCGAAGTTTATAAATCAAAAATTCTGAAAAAAATTCAGCCGTATAGATAATTACTTATATTTTCTGGGAAAAATAAAATAAAGTGTTCATTATTTACAGTTTTTGAGAAATAACAAAAAAACTAAGAAAATCTGTATTAAAATTTAGGCTAGTCAAAATCGACCTTATTACCTGGAAAATAAAGCTTATAACAAAATGAGTATTTTCTTTTGCGGTTACCAAGCATAATTATCTTCAATACGGAACCCTCGGTGCGCGAGTCCGACTCGCACTTGACCGGTTTTTTTATTCATTTTAACCTGCCTACTATTAATAAAAAACACATAATATTTTTCCTCATACCTACACCTACTATCAGACACACTTTATTTCTAGAAGATCTTTTGAGAAATTATTCATCACATGTATTTCTTTACTGTAAGAGCTCTAAAGACGACGCGTTAGCCTAGTTGGTTGTGACCCTGCCTACAAAGCTAGCGGTCCTGGGTTCAAATTATCGCAACTCTAACCCAACCTAACCTATGTGAGTAAATTTAACCTAATTGAGTATTTGTTTTTATTTATATTTGTTCAAATAATTATTAGTTCAAAGTCATTAGAACTTATGACTATTAGCTCCCATTATTACTTTAGTAAAAACCCATTATTACTTTTAGTAATATTAGATAGATCTACTATTCAATTACGACATAGAAGTTTAGCTGTCTTGACATTACCGCTAGCGGAAATTACATCAAAACGCTGCTTACATACAGAAGCGCCATAAATCAAAAATAAATATAATTTGATTTCAAACTTAAAGCACGGACCTTAAAAAAATACGGACAGAACCTCTTCCAATCATGATTGAAGCACACAAAATGGCCGCCCGTTTACGAGTGTGCGTGCTTTGAGAGTTGTCATATAAATCGTCAATTTGCCCATTGTTCGCGCCATCTGACGGCGCTCCCATGAGACGGCTCGACGGCTCGCGGATTTACACATATGTCGATTCGCGCATGCGCGAGACGCCAACCAATTACATGAGCCACGCCGCGAAGCAATAGCGTGAGCCTTCGGGAAGCTGGGAGATGACGCCGACCACCACCATCGCTCTTTTCTTCTCTAACCACCAGAGCCAACACACGTCGCGTGTCCTGCGAAATACCTATCTTAATACCTAGACTAGATACCAAGCAACCGTTCGTTTGTGATTGTAAATAAATTATTGTAAATATCAAGTTTGTTTATCTTTCTATTTTATGCGCAAACATAGAAACTGGCGACCGTGACAGGACACGCGACCGTGCACACTTCGCTTTCCAGAACCGAGGAAGCCATCTTGTGTCGGCGCCGCGTTGGCAACGCCGACGTGACAAAAATGCGGAGCTTCGGGGTCCAGCAAGCCGTAGGCGCACCTCAAGGAAGCCGCGCGAGCCGCGCAAGAAGCCCGAGAAAGTTGAGGAGCCCGGCCAGAGGCGGCCACCGCTGCGCGCCTCGCCGGCGACTCGCGCTATTGCCATAGCCATTAAGGAAAGTGCCGTGAGCCCAACCCAACTCCCTTTGCCCCTAACCCCAAACGACGGTGGTCGAGTGCCGAGCACCTATATTAATCATCTGCTGCATTCGTGTATAATATGCCTACCTAACATGGGCCTAGTGTGTAACATTACTTACTTACTTACTTACTTACTTACTTACTTACTTACTCACTCACTTACTCACTCACTCACTCACTCACTCACTCACTCACTCACTCACTCACTCACTCACTCACTCACTCACTCACTCACTCACTCACTCACTCACTCACTCACTCACTCACTCACTCACTCACTCACTCACTCACTCACTCACTCACTCACTCACTCACTCACTCACTCACTCACTCACTCACTCACTCACTCACTCACTCACTCACTCACTCACTCACTCACTCACTCACTCACTCACTCACTCACTCACTCACTCACTCACTCACTCACTCACTCACTCACTCACTCACTCACTCACTCACTCACTCACTCACTCACTCACTCACTCACTCACTCACTCACTCACTCACTCACTCACTCACTCACTCACTCACTCACTCACTCACTCACTCACTCACTCACTCACTCACTCACTCACTCACTCACTCACTCACTCACTCACTCACTCACTCACTCACTCACTCACTCACTCACTCACTCACTCACTCACTCACTCACTCACTCACTCACTCACTCACTCACTCACTCACTCACTCACTCACTTACTAACATTAAACTATATCAAATAAACAGATACGAAACGGTTACAATTTTTTTCTTAAAACTATCCATCAAATCTGAGACTTTCCAAAAACCTGTTTTATGTCCTCCTCAGATAGGATTCGATGTAGTGGCTCACCACTTTGACGGCGCTCGTAAACTCGCCGTTAAAGGGCGCTTAATCCCATTTTTATTAACAAATTGCACAAATGTCGTAAGCATATGTATTGTTTGGAGGTGATATGAGTTTTTGATTAAAATATACATCTAGTTGACTGAAAAGGGAATGTAACCAGTTATTGACGGGTGCAACCAGGGTATCTGGTTTTAATTTTGTGCCATCCTGATTCAATATTTTAGCATTAATATGTAACATTGCGTGGGATAGATCAAAATAGTCATCTCCTGATCCGGGAACTTGGAATTCGATGGGAGCGTCATCACTTAAAGATGAAATTGGTTTGTAATGAACCCACTGTCCACTTTCAATACTTGTTTGCGTTGATGGAAGGGCAAAAATATCTGATTCAGATTTCGCACATTCCCAAGAATGACTATGTAGGAATGACATTATTTAGTTTGTAAATATATCCTCAAGAGTTTTGTTTTTTTTTTTTACTTCCTCTTCGTCTCGATGCTTTCAATGTAATGAGCGGTTCCCTTCTTTTAGATGTCATTTTATACCCAGAACCCGACATGAGGGAATAAATTTTTTCATCGGCTTTTCTTTTTAAATTAGCACTTGCCTCCTTGAATCGTGATCTAATCGGACTATCCATAGGGCGTGAATTTACCATATCAGATAACAAACCAACCCCTGCACCTAACGTTTCTTTTCCAATGGTTTTCAAACCACAAGATAACAAAGGGAGCACTGATCTAAAAAGCCCTCCCAAAAAACTCCCTATACCATGCCCTCATTGAAATGGAACTCCTTTATAGACAATTCCTACACCAGAGCCGGCTTGATGCGAATAATAATGCTGGTAAGGACAAGAGACTGACGATCTGTTATAATTCATTTTACTCGTTGAAAGTGTAGCTTCACGCAGGAGCTACCAAATTGGAATGGTACATTAACACCGGTAGTTGTTCTTATATCTATTTCAATAGTATCG
This sequence comes from Acleris cristana, assembly GCA_948252455.1. NCBI lineage: Eukaryota > Metazoa > Arthropoda > Insecta > Lepidoptera > Tortricidae > Acleris > Acleris cristana. The sequence continues at coordinate 47,011,798 of OX411771.1, read as the reverse complement.
AACTCCCTACGTAAAACCGGTACATAGTGAGCAGGTGAGAAAATGTGAGTTTTATATGCACCATAAATAAACTTAGTTGGATCTAGTGGTATTATTCTAAGCAATGCTGTTATGACATCTCCAACTACTTGCGGATGAATTATATCGGTGTAAACAAATATTTGTGGTGGTAACCCTAAATATAAATTGGCAGGGTTTTTTCCATATGTAACTTGTTTCAAATTTGATCTCGGTTTGAAACCCAGCTGGAGGCTTAGTATCGGGGTTGTTATGATAGAGGTTATTTCATTATTTGTTGTTGTTACTCCAACCATTTTTGTCAATGTATCATACCTAAATTTGACATTATTTTTTAGTTGTGGGTTCTCATTAAACGCTTGAAGGAAATGATCAATATTATCGTATGTAGTGGCCGGTATATGAGTTTTTTTATCAACAATTTTCGTTGACTTGTTTGCGGGTGACACCACGTTTTTCTTTATGTAAATTATATTTTCATGATCTTGAACATTATACATGGAACACGGGTATTGAAATTCCACTAATCCAACTACCCACTCCCCTTCTAATTTTACTTAATTATTATACTATATTTTAATAATTATTATATTTTTATTTTTTTATTTTTTTTAAATATTTTTTTTAGGTAATTTAGTTAGAAAATGTGCAGTCGTGTTGTCCGTATAGTAATCCGTTGAACTGTTGCTTAACAAAGTTAAATAAAAACTATTTTCATTCATATTTTTTTCAAGCTTGATGCGAGTTTCCAAGAGTTAAATTTATTGGGATAACCTTGCCACTTCACTAGTATTTCCTTTATGCCTCTAATATGACGCGAACGTATTATTTTATCAATTTTATACTCGGTGGAGGGGAGGTAAGTCACTTTTTGTAACTCTTTGGAATAAAATGTACCAATGATGGGTTCGCCTTCCAAATCCTTTAACATATAAACAACTCGCGGTGATCTATTAATAATTGAATGAATTATAAATATTTCATCACTCCAGTTACTTTCATAACCCTTTTGGAATACATGTTTATATTTAGTTATTCTAACATGATCGCCTACATTCAATTTTGAGGTTTCCAATGAAATTTGTCTATCTTTTTTTCGATAATATAAATTATTCCAAACGGTCATAATATTACTAGAATTAACATCAATTGGTCGCATTTTAATGCTAGAATGATAGGTATGGTTGTAAGAATGAAAAAGATCTTGTAAAAATTTTGTGTAATTATATGTGTTTTATTATGAGTGAAGTAACGCCACATTTTCATTTTAAGAGTTCTTTGAAACCTTTCTACTATACTTGCTTTAATGTCGGGGTTATTAGTAGTATAATAATTAATGTTTTTGCTCTTAAAATAATCTCTCACCACCTTTGAAACAAATTCTGTACCTTTATCAGATTGTATATGACGAGGAACAGAGTTGGCTTCGGTAAATATGCTTTCAAAACATTCTTTAACTGTTGATGAAATTTTCATGGCTCTCGCAAAAGCATATTTACTGAACACATCAATAACACAAAGAATATATTTGTACCTACCCATGATTATATTGACAATACGTACTCATGTCACTTAGATCAGCTTGCCAGAGTTCATTAAAATTAGATAGGATATATCTATTTCTGGTGAATCGCTTATGAATAGGTTTATGTAATGTGTACGTATCTTGAGATTGTAACCATTTTTTTACTTCCTCTTTGTTCATTTGTTCTTTCATTTCCTTCGCTATATTATTTAAACTACTATAACCAGCTGGATTCGAGACATCATAGTAGATCCTATTAATATCTAATAAGGAGTCCATTTTTGCCAATCTATTTTCTTATGATGACGCTTAAGTAGTCCTGTAGTAAGTGGTGTAGCTCTTTGTTTTTCTTTATCTGTTGACGATCTCGTACTTGTAGATGCAGGTAATGTAATGGGTTCAATCGATTGAGCTGTTTTAATAAATTCCAAGTTTGCAGGATTGCCTATGCAGCTTAAAGGAACTCTTATATTTCTTAAAAGTAATGCAAACTCTTCCCACCCTGTTGGTTTAGGACGTTTAAGAGATCTAACCGTGTCACTTATCAGATCAGTAATATTACTATTTGAAATGGTGCGGTTGTTTATTACAACTTCACCAGTTGGCTTCCACAAAATTTTTGGTTTACTGAAAACAATGCAATCCAACAAAGTTCGAGTTTTTTTCTCATATGATTTGGGTAATATACCTATAGTTTTTGATGGGCTAGTTGGCATCGGTTCTGGATTTGTTTTACCAATCGGTGTAACTGCTGTAGTACCATCTCCTTCTGGTAAAGGTGGATTTGCAACTGACTCATTATATTCATTAACCTCCTTTTTGTTCACTTTTGACTTTAGGGGTCGTTCTCAAAAAGTTGGCACCGCTGAATTAATTTTGCATTTTTCAGAAATTTTCCGATTTTGCTGTTTTTATTTAGAAGAGATTTGTTTTTAGGTGGAAAGAAGTGGTCTCTGCCTACCCCTCTGGGAAACAGGCGTGATTTAATGTATGTATGTATGTATTTATTAAGACCGCTAGAAATCTTATCGTGTGATCGATATCACGTGGAGGGAAGTGATTTATTTTAATGTTTTAGAAGATACAGGTATTTGAATTATGCTGTAGGCAGGTGAATGACTATTTGTAACCAGGTTATTGATAATAGGGGCAGGTTGGCGACAAATACGTACAAATAAATTGAAACTGTTAGCAGGTTAACGACAACGGGTGCATTTAAGTAAATTGTTAAATAAAAACTACATTAAACTAACAAAAAGTGCTTAATTTGAATAATTTTGATTCGTTTCATTCCTTATCTAAATTATTTATAAAATATAACACACCTTATTTACCTTTTGAGCGTAACGGCATCTCATATGTTGAAATCCGGTAAACCATATAGGCTACAGGGTGTTACATACATATATACGTACATACATACGCTCGGAAAACAACCCTGCTTCGTGCAGTCGGGTAAAAAACATTAACACCACAAAAATATTTGGTTTACAGTATAAGTTTTTAAATAATTGTCGTTCGCCTGCCGTCAATGTCGTTCACCTGTTTTTTTTTAGACAGGTGAACGACATACAGGTGATGGACAAAATGACAGTTATATCATCAATACTAGTTAAGTACTTGGTTAAGGAACTACATATTTATTCACATAAAAATAAACAATGTTTTACGTGCTATAAATTAATATCTATACAATAAGTCAAACAATTATCAAAATATGGAAGACAGAATAGCGACTACGTACCCATTACAAACTCCCGCACGCGTAAGTTTTATGTTTATAATTTTTGAGAACGGCTCCCTGACGACGTGTTACTTCTAACAGCGTTAGCTGGGGACTGTAGGTCTTAAATTATGCGGGGTAAGGCAGTTAAGACGAGATAGTATAATCACAGAGGTAGCGTTTATCTCATGACGGGTGAGCGACAAAAACTGTCGTGGACAAAATTAAATTTCAAATAATTCGAAATATAAGTATAGTATTCTTATTCAACACTACAGTTTTAAATCTTGAGTGTATGTGTAAGTAAAAAATAGTATTCAAACTACGTTTCGTTGGTGATTTTTACGTTTTAATTAACTTGAAACATGAGTGCCTCGCGTTGGGACACTGCAGGTGAGCGACAAAACGTAGTTACAAATTGTTTTTATGGTTATTAATATAATTTAATTTTATATCTAAGCATTTGGCCTCTATTCAAAAAGTGTCTTTTAATATGAATTGATAACTAAATTATATGGATGTAAAAATCGTTGCAATGCTTGTGAATATAAGGTCCACTTTTCACGATCATTCATTTTACTTTTAAGGATTTTTTGCATCTCAGCATCTAGACGGAATGATGAATTTTCAGGTAGGCTCTCATTGCGTTTGAGTCTTTCAATAAAATTTGATTCTACTAATAGCATTTTTTTCGTATTTTCCATTTTGTTTATGATAAAGAGTTAACTAAGGCACTTAAAACTGCTCCTAATATAATAGGTAGAAATGCACCTCCCTTTTGAATTGTAACCGTTTTTCTTATTTTAGGTTTTCCTTTTGAAACTAATTTCCGTAAGATATCTTTATATTTTTTTAATTTAGATTTTTCTTTTTTTTCTAAAGGATTTTTTCCATTTAGGACGTTATAAATGCACTCACAAATAATGTTGATCTCATCATCATCACAAGATTTAAGTAACGCCGTGCGATATTTTGGTTTAAGCAACTGCAATGCTTCAAGTAAATGTTTATATGCATCATGTAGAACTGACTAAAATTTGTTGATTTTTGTCGTATTTAAACCCCTTTTTAGGAACATACACTGTGCAATGTCCATCAAACGGAAATATTTTTGTTTTAAAACGACATATGTCATTTGTATTTTGTTTCAAATCAATCATGAGGTAACCATGTGGTTCTTTAGTAGAATCTTTGTAGGCTTCATCTACAAATTTTTGGTTTTCCGGGTAAACTTGTCGTGACAAGTAGCGTATTTGGGTTTTGTCCCTTGGATTCTTAAAATATACAATGTAGCTTGTATTTAGTGAAATATCTCGTTGGCCTCTCCCCTGATGAAATATGTTTTGAGTAATATAAAAAACACTTAAGCACAGAATAAGTAATAGTACAAGTACAGAAGCGACTCTCTGTGGCAGCAAACATGCGAATTTAAACCTACTCGGAACGCGTTAACAATAATAATATAAGTGCACGGCATGGAAGTGACCTTGGTTACATTTCTGCGATCGATAGTGGGGGCGCTCCTAACGAGGCAAAATGCGCCTTAAATCTGCGCCGCGAGAGTCTGTATTATTTCGCCCGTCATGAGCTTTACTGACTCCGCCCACTTCGCAGGGCCGGCAGTTACTTTTATTCTGTGGCAGTTGTGAGAAAAAAGAATGAATTTATTATTAATTGTAGTTTTCTTATGTAATTCGCTTAAGTTAAATGACGAGAAAAAATAGTAAATGCCAAATATTGTCCGCGACTTATTTGTTGTTTGCTCGGATCTCCCTTTCTATCCAGTAGACGTAGACTAGTTTTATCGTAGTATTATACTGTTTTAAACTTCAAAATATTTGTTAATTCTATTTTTGTATTTTCTTCGTCATTTTTCTGTAATGTGTATGTATGTATGTATGTAAACTCTTTATTGCACAAAAAAAAAACAATTTCAAATCATTTCGTACATAAACTTAAGATTAACATGTACAATGGCGAACTTATCCCTTTAAGGGATCTCTTCCAGTTAACCTGATCATGACTGAGGAAACTGTACGAGGATAGGCAAAATAACAAGAAAGTGCACAAAAAGTAAATAAATGAATATTTCTACAGTCAAACATCCATAAACTATGCATAAAATTATATATATATATACTTATACCTACATAAATATATAAATATGTACATATGTATACTTACATATAAACAAATACATAATATCGAAATTAAACATTACTGACTAGTCTGCCTTAAAGAAATAAACCGGCAAAAACTACTCATCCAATCACAACTTTTTTAACTTCTCCTTAAGCGAAGTCACTGACTGAGACTGCCTTAAGTCCAGCGGTAGCCCATTCCATAGTTTGACAGAGTGTACCGTGAAAGATTTAGCGTAAGTGTGTGTCTTGTTAGGAGGGATAGCGAAAGTAAGATTGTTGCTTGACCGCAAGCGGTGTCCGCTACCAGAAGCCAAATAATTAAACCTCTCAGAGAGATAAGAAGGAGAAGAAGGAAGGAAAAGGATGTTGAAAAGTAATGACAGGACATGCACGTCACGGCGCCGACGAATGGGCAACCAGTTAAGCTGCGCACGGAACTGAGACACGTGGTCATATTTCCGCAAACCAAAAACATACCTGATGCAGACATTCTGCAAACGTTCAAGCTTGTCAAGTAGCTCCTCCTTCAGATCAATGAACGAAATGTCACCGTAATCCAGAAGTGGAAGCAGGAGAGAGCGGGCAAGGGTGAATTTAGTTTTTAAGGGCAAGAAATTTTGCAGCCTCCTCAAGGAATGTAGTGACGCGAAGAGTTTGCGGCTGACTTGGCTAATATGGGCTGACCACGACAACGTCTGATCTAAAGTGACCCCCAAGTTTCTCACTGTTGTAGAAAATGGGATTGGCGTCCCATCATAGAGTACGTTGGGAACCACTATCTCTGACATTTTGGCGATAAAATGAGGGCTACCAACGACAATAGCCTGCGACTTCTTAGCATTTACCTTTAAACCAAACCTTTCCGCCCAGGAGCGTATCTCCTCAAGGTCACCATTAATTTGATTTACTAAAGAGGGAAAATCATCCAAACTAGCCGCCGCGTAGACCTGCAGATCATCCGCATACAAATGATATGATGAGACAAGGGATTGCGATATGCTATTAATAAAAATAGAGAAGAGAAGAGGAGAGAGCACTCCGCCCTGAGGGACACCAGCGGAGAGTTCACACCACTCTGAGAAACTGTCATCAACTTTGACACGCTGGCGTCTCCCAGTGAGGTAAGCGCGAAACCACGAAAGAGCAGAAGGAGAAAGATGAAGAGAGTTTAGAATTCCGAGGAGATTGTCAAAATCGACGGTATTAAAGGCGCTACTGAAATCAAGTAGTACAAGGACAGTGAGCTTTTTGCATTCAATATTAAAACGAATGTCATCAGTGACTTTAACCAAGGCAGTAACTGTGCTATGCCCGGGGCGGAAACCGGATTGGAAAGGGTTAAGGAGGTTATGCCTGTTGAGGTGGGACAGGAGACGGCGATTTACAAAATGTTCAACGACTTTAGACATAACCGGGAGAATGGAGATAGGACGATACTGATCAAGGGAATTAGGATTTGAAGATTTGGGGAGAGGAATAACATGAGCATGTTTCCACACCGAGGGAAAGGAGGCGGATGAAAAGGAGAAATTGATAATATCAGACAGGACAGAGGCGATACAGTCTGCCACGAGCATGAGAGTAGTATATTATTGGGCGTTTCAAAACACATTTCATGTGTTTTGTGTTTTGAAACTCCCAATCGGTTTTGAGGTGTTCTGAAACTCCCAATCGGTTTTGAGGTGTTCTGAAACTCCCAATCGGTTTTGAGGTGTTCTGAAACTCCCAACCGGTTTTGAGGTGTTCTGAAACTCTCAATCGGTTTTGAGGTGTTTTGAAACGCTCAATCGGTTTCTCTGAAACTCATAGCAGTTATTTTATTAAGTTGTAATTGATTCGAAACGCCTTTGCGTTCTTTGATATATTTGGTTCATAACGTTCAATCGGGTTTACGTGTCGCCTCACGATGTGCCCGTAACACATCATACAAAATTGAATGCGTTTTCACCATGCTAAGTCGTAACTTACTTTACATTTGTATTATTAAGTAAAATAACAAAAGCTTAACACAACACACACACTAAGTTGATCAGGCTCAGCATGTATGCAAGGGTCCAGGACCCTCATAGCGCACCACACCGCTACGGACGGACTTGGTTTGCTAAGGTGTTTTCACAACTTGCTGCGAAGGTGATCAATCTCCACAACAAGGGCGGGCCACCCGGGATGCTATAGGTTCCCAGTGGTCTTATGGCTGCATTTTACATGAAGGTGGATTTGGGGGCCTTCCACCAAGGCGTGGGTCATCTGTACCTACCACCGCATAGGCACAGAATCTCCTCAAGTTCAAAGATAACAAATTCAGCGGTTAGTAGCAAGGGTGATCAGGCCGAGCCACAGGTTGCTGGTGCACCCTACCATTCCGCCGGTCGGTCACGGAAGGTGGGAGCACGTCGGTTACATATTTTGTGTTTTATTTATATCAACCAAGTATAAAAACTTCGTTAGCGCGATGTAGACCCTGAGCCTGCGATTGGTTAGTTTCTGTGACGTAGTCGTGACGCTAAACATACAATTATCAATGGCAAAAAGTTACTTGAAATTTAAATAAGTTATTACTCTACAAATTACTCAACCTGATTTTGTTTCTTTAACTGTACAAGTAAAGTTTACAATCAGTTGAAGTGTCATTTGATATGTTGCCTTAATAAATTTTTGCATATTCACAATTTGCTTATCTATCACTATGCGACACGGCTATTAAATAATTAATTGTTTTGATGAAGACGATAAAATAATGTACTTAAGCAGTGTTTACATGGTACACAAAATATAATTATAATGGTTTTGAATAGAAAGAAACAATTTGTTTAAAAAAATGTTTATTTTAAACAAATTAAGATAACAATATCAAAATGTATGTATGTAAACTCTTTATTGCACATAAACAATTACAAGACAATAATTGTAGTAATTTTATGGTTTTGAATAATATCGAGAATCAAAAGTTGCATAACGAAATTTATTAAAAAATTGATTATTTTAAACAGGTTAAAGAAAACTATTTTTAAATGTAGTATGTATGTATGTAAACTCTTTATAGCACATAAACAATTACAAGACATAATAATTATACTTAGTAATTTTGTTCAAGGTAAGTATTAAAATATGAACTTAATAAAATCTAATAGCTAACGTCACTTAGTCTTTTCACAATTCGGCTAACTAACTCTTCCGTAGCACTTAACAATTCATCGTAGTTATCTTGGACGACATACTGCACCGTCGTCGTCAAATCCTCACCTTGTTTCGACTCGAGGTTCGCAATAGTAATCTTTATTACTTGCTTCCCCTTGTTAGCTTTTCTAATTACATGCGAGTTTAACCCAATATCTGATGTTCGAGTCCTTCTTTGCAGTGTTTTCTTCTTCAATTTTTGTTTTGATTTTTTCGGAGTATTTGCTAAAGATGTATCCTGATTTTGATTTATACATCTTTCCTGGTACTTCAAATAGGAATCCATGTCTTGGCAATAGGAAAATGGTTCGTCGAATGATGCAATAGTCTGAGATGAAAAAAGTGGGAACTGTTCATCGATTTCTTTCACGCAGTCAATGGGTTGAGAACTCGTCATACTCTGCAAAATAAATGAATAGAATTAGATTTATACCTACCTAACCATTTTTTTTTTTTATTAAAAAGTAGTACATAATTGAGATAGCTGTACTTACTTATTTTGTAGATACAGGAACTGAAATTAAACTACGCCTGTCTAAATTGACGTTCAAAGAAGAACTACACTTATTTTTTAGATACAGGAAATGAAATAAAACTGCGACCGTCTAAATTGACGTTCAAAAAAGAACTAAAATACGAGTATTAAATTGTTGCAGTAACATTTTTCCTATGCTAAATAAGTACACACTTCAAATACAAGTTTAAACAAGTCTTAATTCATGCAGTGTAAAATGAGCCTTAGCGAAGTTCGCGGCTACTTTTTAAAACGGCGGCTTCTTTGATTGCAACATAATTAACATGATACTTTTGTTTGTTACACATTTGCTTATTTTGCAAATTGACGTCTGAGGTATTAAACCTTTATAAAAACCATTATTGTTCGTATTTTGTAGTAGCACTGTTAATACAAATCGAGTGTAATAAATATTGAAATGTTGAGAACTTCTGTATTGTGGTGTAGGTACCGATAAATTTATTTTTTATGTTGTAACGCATAACTTTATTAGACACCGTTGCAGTCAATCGTTCTACAGTGAATCAATCATCTTTACTCTACCTACACTGCACTAAAACAATGTTCGTAAGTTTTTAATACATTTAATTACATTGTTATTAACTTTTTTACACAATATTAATGTTATACTTTGTTTGCAGGTCTGATACGGAATACTGTCAAGTTGAGCTCTCCAAAAAGACTCCCTCAAAAAAGAAAATCGCGCTTCCTGAATCTGAGGACGAAGTTTCTATACCGCGGTAATTATATTTTAAACAAGTATAATGATATTAAAATCTTCTAATGTGTTTTATAAAACGTATAATTTGTTTTTTATAGGTCTAAGAAGCTTAAACTCTCCAAAAAGGCTCCCTCAAAAAAGAAAATCTCGCTGCCTGAATCTGAGGACGAAGTCTCTACACCTCGGTAATTATATTTTAAACAAATGAAACATTGAAACCTTCTAATGTGCTTTTAAAAATGTAAAATTAATTTTTTATAGGTCTAAGAAGTTGAAATTATCGAAAACCCTGCTTCCCGAATCTGAAGAAGAGGTTCCAACTTCATGGTGAGTAATTAAATTACCGTTTTTGAAACTGAATTAAAATAATTAGCTCAGTATGTACCTACCTATGTTCGTATTATTAATTTTTGGTTTCGATTTACAGCACAAAAAAGTTGTCGCAGACGTGTCAACAAAAACATCCGCCTGCAGGCTGGAAAATTGACTCCGATAGCGAAGACGAAGACTTGCGTGTTCAGCAAAAGGAAACGGTGTTCCCGTCTGTTTTGATACGGCAAGTTCCTGGCGGCAGGGTGCGGCGAACTGCACAATTGTCTGGTAATCTTTTTATTGAGTTAAAATTGTATAATGTTGCTGACATAAAAACTGTTGCGGTAGAAGATCGATGGAAGAAGGCTTTAATTAACTTAAAACTTCAGGTAGATGCGGATTCGCAAGAGGTATCAAATATTAATAAAGTTTTAAAATTAAGTAAGGAGCACTTCATCGACGATGGAGTGTTCTATCGCGATTTAAAATAATTAGAATTGATGTGATAGGTACCTTTGTTTGTAATATTCACCGTAATTTTTCTTTTTAAAAATGAGTCTTAACTCAATATTTTGTTCTGTTTGCGAAACATCTGTTGCAAGTCGAGCTTTTTCTGCCCATTTACGAAGTACCGTGCATAAAAATAATATATCTATAGATAACGGTGATGGTGTTGAAAAAATAGCTAGCGCCTTTCGAAGTAGGATAGCGTCTTACCGCGTGCGAGGACACGAAGACTGCCCAGAGCAAACTAGTCCTCCTGCCGAGTTTTTACACAGTGTTCGCGCCCGCGTTCGAAAAATTTTAGATGCAAGACAATCAGTCTTTAAGAGTGTTAAAGTTAACTTTGAATTATTTGCAGAATTTTCTTTACTTAAAAACGATACATGCGACGTTAAGTCTTTTACGACTCAAAATATAGTGATACATCAGACTTATGATTTCAATGAAATATTTTCAAATCTTTTACACTCTATTTGTCGAAAAATTGATGAATTTCAAGACAGGGATAGTGGTTGGGCTTTTATGCGCAATTTATACCTAGAGGTAAACATCAGTAAATACAACCCACTGCGAGCATCGAGATTCATAGATTTGCCTAAAAATATTAAACTTAAGCGTGCGTGCATCAATATTCAAAATAAAGATAATTTTTGCTTTTTGTGGTGTGTGATGGCTGCACTATTCCCCGCTAAAAGTAATGCTCATAGGGTATCTTCATACCCTCATTATGAAGGTGTTCTAAAAAGCGCGGACATGACCTTTCCTGTAGGATTATCTGACATCAAAATATTCGAAAAAAACAATCAGAATATAAGTATTAATGTGTATGCACTCAAAAATAAAACTGAAATTGTAGGCCCGCTTTATAAAACCGCATGTCGGAAACAACATCATATTAACCTATTAATGTTAGAAAACGGGCGTCAAACACATTATTGCCTAATAAAAAATTTAAGTCGTCTGCTTAAACTTCAATTAACAAAACATAACGGACAAATATTTTTTTGTGATGAATGTATGATATTTTTTAATAGTGAAAACAAATTAAATGCTCACGTATGCGGGGGCGTTAAGACAATTTTACCTGAACGGGGTGCGCAAATTGAATTTAAAAAATTTGAACGAATGCAAGATATGCCTTTCATAATTTATGCAGACTTTGAATCATTATTGCAGTCAAATACAGACGAAACGCTTAGTTCAAAATGTACTACAACATTACAGGAGCACGTGCCAGCTGCATTTGCGTACTACATTGTTTGTTCATACAATAGCTCGCTAAACAAATTCGTTTCTTATCGTGGAAAAGACTGCGTAGATAAATTTCTCGAATATTTGCAAATAGATGTATGTAGAATTCATAAAATATATTCTAACCAAAAGACAATATCTATTACAAAGGAAGAAGATAATGTTTTTTTAAATTCTCAGTATTGTTTTCTTTGTCGCAAGTTATTGCTTGGCGACTCCGTGAGAGATCATTGTCATTTAACGGGACGCTATAGGGGGGCAGCCCATTCTTATTGTAATATTCGATACCGCTTACCATCATTTGTGCCAGTATTTTTTCACAACTTATCTGGATACGACAGTCATTTGTTTATACGTCAGTTGGGCGAACTTCCTGGTCAAATCAAAGTTATTGCAAAAAACAAAGAAAATTACATATCATTCACGAAATTTTTCATTACAGATCAAAACGGATATATGCCTGTTCGTTTTGTAGATTCATTCAAATTTTTATCAGCAAGTTTGGAAGAACTTGTAAGCACCTTAAATAAAGAAGATTTTATTCACCTCTGTCATTTCTTTCCTATAAAACAGCATTTTGATCTATTGAAACGAAAGGGTGTCTATCCATACGAGTATATGACTAGTTGGAGTCGCTATAAAGAGCAATGTTTACCGCAGCAACATTATTTTTACAACTCAATAAAAAATGACAGTATTTCAAAATATGACTATGAGCATGCGCAACTTGTATGGAAATCTTTCGATGTAAAGAGTTTAGGAGAATACACTGACCTGTATCTTAAATCAGATGTATTATTACTAGCTGACATATTTGAAAAGTTTCGTCAAACTTGTAAAATTAATTATAGATTAGATCCTGCTTTTTACCTAACCGCCCCAAGTTTAAGTTTTGATGCTATGTTACTCATAACTGATGTGAAGTTACAACTCATTGATGACCTTGAAATAATTAGAATGATTCAGAAGGGTATTCGTGGAGGTGTATGTTTATGTTCTACTCGGTATGCAAAGGCAAATAATAAATACATGCCGAATTTTGATTCCAGTAATCCATATAGTTTCTTATTGTACATAGACTGTAATAATCTATACGGTTATGCAATGTGTGGTTTTTTACCTTATGCTGATTTCAAATTCTTACCACAGCATGCAATTAATGAACTTGATATTCTAAAAATCTCTGATAATTCGGATTATGGTTATATTTTGGAAGTGGATTTAGAATATCCAGAACATTTGCATGACTTGCATAATGACATTCCATTCTGTCCTCAAAAATTCACACCTCCTGGTTCGAAGCAACCTAAACTTATCCCAAATTTATATGATAAATATGAATATGTCATCCATTACATGCATTTAAAAATATGTCTTAAACACGGTTTGATATTAAAAAGAATACATAGAGTAATCAAGTTTAAACAAGGTCCATTTTTGAAGCAATATATAGACTTAAACACGCAGTTAAGACAGAAAGCTAAATCCGTGTTTGAGCAAAATTCATGCAAACTATTTAACAATGCTATATTTGGAAAAACGTTGGAGGACCCCGAAAAAAGGTTAAATGTCATGTTAGTTAATGCATGGCGAGACACTACAAATAAAACAAAAAAGAAATATACAGCTGAGCAGCTAACAGGGAGACCCAATTTTCATAGTTCAACCATTTTTACTGAAAATTTTGTTGCCATACAAATGAAGCCAGAATCGATAACTCTCGATCGACCAATTTACATTGGATTTACTGTTTTGGAAATATCGAAAACTCATATGTACGATTTTCACTATTCTGTTATGAAACCATTTTATACATCTAATCTGAGTTTGTGTTATACTGATACAGATTCCTTTCTGTATTCCATAAATACAGAAGATTTATATGCAGATTTAAAACTAAAATTTCACCACTATTTTGATACTAGTAATTACTCAGACAGTAACGTATTTGGTATAACTCGTCAACATAAAAAAGTACCAGGTTTGTTTAAGGACGAACTTGGTGGAGAAATAATAAACGAATTTGTAGGTCTTAGGTCTAAATTGTATTGTATAAAAACTGAAAACAATCAAATTAAAAAGGCTAAGGGCACAAAAAAACATGTATTGCGAGGTGTGGATTTTGAGGAGTATAAAAAAGTACTTTTAAATAAAGAGCGGATAAGAAAGAGGAATATTGTATTTAAATCACTAAAACATGTTATTTTTACACAGTCTTTAAATAAAGTAGCATTGTCGTCAAATGATGACAAACGCGTTATACTAAAGAATCAAACCTCGACGTTATCTTGGGGTCATCAATCTTTGTTTTAATGTAAACAAGTTAGATTTAAGGTGTAATATTGTAAATAAAGGTGGCCATTACTGAATAAACGTTGTTTTTTAACAATCTTGTTTTATTTTACTTCGTGTATCATAATCATAATATTCGCACGTTAAATATATCAATGTCACTATTGAAATGTTTGATTAAGTATGAAATTTATTTAGTCGTCACGTCGTCACTGTTAGATTTAACGTACGAATATATATGTGTTTGCAATAGGTCCTAAAATAAAAATGCAATGATTTAATAGCAATTATTTATTTATTTATTTATTTTCTACAGAATATGATAAATTATTTTCAGAATACCATTTTTTAATACATATTACATTTTTTAACGCACATGTTTTTTTATGAATCATACAATTATATGTACTGAGATCTTTACAATATTTTTGATGCATAGATTGAAAATTAGGCAAACCTTTTTCTCCTAAATCTATTACTGTACAATTAGAACACAATTCTATTACCCATTTAACTTTTTCTAATCCTTTTACATATATTTTCTTATTTTCTAAGTAACCATGAATCATTCTTTTAAATTCTCTATAGTCAACATATCCTTCACGCCATAAAATTCCGAGGTTTTTCTCAATCCAGTTCACCTGACGTTTTTCATTTTCCGATAAAGTAGAAAATGCATATGGGGGTTTTATTGAAAATATTTGCGTGTATTCATCTGTACTGTATGCAAATTCCTTAACAATACATTCATTTTTATACGATTTAAATCCCTGAAGATCCACGAACAAACGGTCAGTCATCATGATATTTTCTTTGTAATGTTGCTTAACGGTTTGTATTCTACAATACTATCATTCAGAATTAGACAGTACGCCGCAGTATTATCGGGAATATCCTGTTCACACTCTAATTCTAGCCGTACATCTATGGCACCTGTTTTTAAGGTTTCGTTTTGATGAGAACAGTCGAGGACGAAGAGAGGGGCTTTCTCTTTAAATTTTTGCGGACTTAACAACGGTGCTTGACTACGTCTATAATAAGACTGTTGAAATTTAGCGTACTGTTCGTATAATAAAGCGTACTTTTCGTCTCCAAAACTTACATTTAAACTTTCATATGGAAAATAGTTTGAGTTCAAAAAAACTTTGACGTCTCTCAAATGACAATGATCAAAGCATGTTATATCTTTGTTAATCATATTTTTTCGGTCCGTTTTTAATCCAATTACAACGAATCGTGGCTTTTCAATTTGAGATGAAGTTTTGATTGACCAAGAATGTTTAGAGGTTTTAGGCAAAAGCGGATACTCATAAAGATCCCAGTTCCTAAATGCTATTTGAATAGCGCGATCTTTTTCTAAATGTTTTAATAAAGTTAATCTTTCCCGATCAGAAACTTTAATATGAGGCATACGCCATACTATTTTAGATATAGTAATGTTGTCTATGTATTCATTTGTATTTAATATTACGCTATTTAAATTACTATTGGATCGTAAAAGAATAAGTTCATGTTTGCAATTAATAATTATTTTATTATAATCCTCTGCGAAACCAAGAATTTTATTTAAAGGCACAGATACAGAAAATGATCCATTGGTAATTTTTGTGCCATCAACGTCCCAGCCCCATAATTTTGACATCGAAGATTCGAGTTCATTCATAGATATAAGAGATTTCATAGTAGTCGTAACCCCGGCGTTTTTTATTTTATCTATTTCTATCCCATTCAGTTCATATCGAATATCTTGAAACATATGTAGTATAGGGTTATTAGTAAACAGAACACTGTTCACCTGCGCTTTTGTTTCTCTATTGATTACTTTAATAGTACCCTCTATGTATAAAGTACTCGCTGATGGTAATACGTAAAGATCTTGTTGATTAATAGGTATACGGATTTCATCGTTTAAATTAAAACTGGTTACGTACGGTTTATATGAATGATATTCGAAACTTTCAATCGTGTTATCAAAGCTCAATGGATCTATTAAGCTTAGTATACTCATTTTAACAAGCCTATGTTTTTTAAAAAATGTTTATTATCTTTCGTTAGCTTTGTAAATTGCTCTATAGGTCTTCTTTTCTTGATAGCACAGTGATTACTAATACGTTTATCGTGCGAGACTTTGCTTTTATTGAAATCTATCATTTTTCCGAAGATGTAAATATATTTGAATCTCTTCACCTCGTAAATTAAGTAAATTATTATTTGCGTCTAATATTCTTATTTTAAGTGAGCTTAAGCTTTTTTGGGTAACCGGGAAATAGATAACGTTTTTCGGTGTTTCTATAATCCTATATCCTGGAGGCACATTCGGAACAAACTCATGAATAATGTGGCTTGGTCTTCCGTTTACAAATGATCCGCTCACTATGTCACATTCAACTCGCACTATAGTTGTAGACAGAATGGAGACAGGAAAGGGGGACTCTGTTAATATATTAGCTTGTACAGTTTCTTCACCGAAACCTAGTAACTTGCCAATCGAATTTTCTTTATTAAAGTATACATTTTTAGAACATACTATCGAAGTCTTTAAGGTATTATTATTACACGTCAGTGAAAATGTGCATCCTTGCAGATGTCTTTTGAAGTAATCGTCAAGGTCTTGAAGTTCGTATGACCCTTCAGGAATTTGTACTACTTCGTTTTTACCATAATAAAATTTATTGTTTCTGTAGTCTATATTAGGTATAGAGTTAAAAGTTGACATGTATAGCAACCCACATTCATATTCACCATCTAGTTGAAGAGCTGGTGAATGATTCGTAACCAGGGTAGAAGAGGTTCCAGTTATAGACAAAGTGAAAGACATCGTGTGAATGATAAGGTTTTTATTGCACAGAGACATTTAAACGGTCGCTCCAAAATTGTTTTAAATATTTCAAACATAAATGTCCGCTATTTACAGTGTCAAAATTTTGATAAGTGTTGTAGTTATATGAAATTTCATGATTTTTTAAATACCTTATTAATTCTAACGGTGATTGAAGATCACCATAACTATTAAAATATTCACAATAATTATTATCTTTAACATAGGCTACCCAGTGAGTCCCCTGGTTTTTAGAACTGTCTAAATTAACGATTGCACATTCTACTCTGTTAGGTCGCTTTGGCAAATTATCTCTCATATAAACACCACGAAAATGAGGAATATCTGTTGAGTATTTTAAAAGATCTATATTAGTGAGAGCTCGTCTAGGTAACCTTTTATTTAGTTTTTTGAACTTTTTAAACACAATCCTTTGCCGTTCTTATACGGTTTTATATGTAAACCTTTTCCTAATGCAATAGATTCCATCATTTTGTTATGGCGTTCTGATTCGGTTAAGTTTTTCTTTGCAGCTTTGTAATCAGCAACAGCTTTTGCGATTCCAGCAGCTCCTCCTGCTAACGAGCCTAACGCGGAAAGTCCAGCAAAAATAGGTATCAGTGGTAAAATACCTCCAGTTTTTGGGATCGGTATTAAGCGAGGAACTCGTAATTTACTCGTATTGTTATTACGGAATACTTTAATTGCAGCTGCGAAAGCTTGGCTAATTGCAGTGCCTTTATTTTTAGATTTGTTTTTCTTTAATTCAGCACGTATTTTAGATGTAAACTGTTTAAATGTTTTTATCCCCGCACCGATTTTTATTTTAGATTTCATTAGTTTGCTAACTAACCATGATGCAAGTTTTTCACCCTTTCCAGTGTTTTTCGAGTTTAATCTTTGTTTAGCCATTTTATAAAGTTCTAAATCTGCACGGTGTCGGTCATCTAGATTAGAATGTTTATCGTAAGCAATGTCGTGCTGCATACACGCTTCGTCCAACTCATTAATTCCCTTATCACCCCTTAGCAACCGTTTGTGCAATTTTGTACCTGTTCCACAATAATTATACCCAGGTAAGTGCAGCTCAAATGGTAAGTGATTAATAGCACTGTTTAAAAGTCCTCTCCCTTTCATATCCAATATAATAATGACAATTTTGAATACAATAAAGTTAATAAATATACTCATACAATGGCATTTCTATCAATCCAGCTATTTTCGCTATCATTAAGCCCTAACCACTTTACATACAATTTTTCTCCCCTCTTTTTGATCACCTTTTCTATGAGGTAAACATCAGGATGCTTTGTTTTCTGAAGTTCTTGTTCGTAAAATGAACCGAGTATTGTATTTTTTCGTTGATCTTCAATAAGGTAAGTAACTGGACGAGTGTGATTTACATGTTTAATAGTAAATATTTCTGTCGACCAATTCGGTGTATAACCTTTATGAAAAGCACTTTTATACTTGCTTATGCGTACATGATCTCCTATATTAAATTTATTTGATTCATAACCTAGATTGGATTGCGCGTTTTCGATGTTTGTCTTTACTTTGGACTCATTATCAAAATTAACATCAAAAGGTTTAAATTTTGTTGTATGATGCATAGTTTGATTATAGGATTTAACTATATCATTCAAAGGTTTTCCAACCCATTTATAATTTCCAATGAAACTAAAATATTTGTATAGTTTATTTTTGAGCGTTTTTATTAACCTTTCAACAATAGATGCTTTTTTAATTGAATACGTGGAATAATGATTTATTTTTAAAAAATGTACATAACGACCAAATTCATTATTATAAAACTCTTTCCCTAAGTCTGTCTGTAAGTTTATCGGTACTCGTTTTGATGATTTAATAATTTGTTCGAAAGAATTTTTAACTTCTATTTTCGTTTTAGATTTTGTTGGAATACACCACGCATACTTTGAAAAGGCGTCAATTACAACCAAAATGTATTTATATCCTCTATTTATCTTATGTAAATTTTGTAAGTCAATCAAATCTGCTTGCCACAAATCATCAATTCCTTTTAATATAACTGCTCGTCGCTTAAAGTTTTTTCGAGCTGATCTGTGTATCTCGTTCACGACTTGCTGCTTTGCCATTGTTTAATTTGTTGAAAATATCGTCTATTTCCCTTTTTGAATAAAAGTTCAATTTCAACTGATTTGCCAACTGATGAATTTGAGAATTTATGTCATCAAACATAGAATCTAGATACTTCTTCTGATAAAGGTTCTGAACGAGCTGATCGACGTACTGCTTATTAACTGCATCATCAGGTGACAATGGATGTGCAAGTCCCTTTAATCTTAATGATTGTAAATCGAAATGTCCATCATCTGATCGGAGCAAAGCATTATTTTTAAGTTCAGAAACTTCAGATACACGCAGGCGTTTATGAAGATGATGACCGAATTTGTCTATATTCATTTTATGTTCTATTTGCACGTCAAAAGTTCTGCCTCGACTAACGATAATAGTAAAGTAACTGTTTTATATATTGACATTGTTAACTAATCCTGCTTCTTGCAGTTCTTCAATAACAGATATGATTTCATTATCCAATCCTGTATTACCAGCTTCACGAGAAGCTATAAGCAATTTTAATCTTTCAACTAATTCGTTTGGGTTATCCCAATATACATATGATACATCGGTTTTAACTTTTTTCATGGTCGATAATCCTTCACCACTTATTAAACGTTCTTTAGCTAATTTAAAAAGCGGTCTTATTACGTATAAATATTTCATGCCTTTGTTGCTTTTAATTGGTTTATTAGGATTAAAATCTCTTCTATGTGCATTAGTTTCTAATAATAAGATTTTATAATTGCGTTTATCATCCTCAGTTACAATATTTAAATCCGGTACTTTCTTATATAGCAATTCGTTTAAACCTGGCGTTAAATAGTAAGTATGGGCATTTACTTTTAATTTTTTATCACTTGTTGTGTATACCGGACAGGATCCCAACATTAGCTTGTCCCGTTCCGTTCGAACACCAAAAGGTATATTTAAGTTGGTAATATAATTCTTTTGAAATTTAGGATCATCACGAGGAGATGCGAAAGAATCTGTCGTCTTAAATGAAATATCATTTATTGAATCCTGATCATTAGTTTGTTCACTTTCCACTCCATCGCTTACATCACTTTCATCGTTGTTTGATGTGTTATCCTCTTGATCTTCATTATCAAGACTCGATTGAGAAGATTTCCTCACAACCGTATAATCTATATATATAAAAGGCTAAACTGACTGACTGACATATCAACGCACAGCCGAAACTACTGTACCTAGAAACTTGAAATTTGGTACATGGGTTCCTTTCATGATGTAAGTGAGCACTAAGAAAGGATTTTCCGAAAATCGACCCCCAACGGGAAAAAATGGGGGGAGTAGCGGGAAACTAATTCTACGCGTACGAAGTCGCGGGCGTCCTCTAGTCATGAATAGATTGCCTCTTTTCTTCACTAGGACTCAATTTTAATCTTTTTACTGACTTTCCCCATCGAAATCCGTCATTTAAATCATCATCATTAGTATTTAAGTAATTATTCTCATTTTTAACTTTAACTATTTCATTAAGTGGTTCTGTTATTGGTTTCAATACTGATTCCAACATCATATCATTATCAGTTTTCATATTACGAATCAGACTAACTTTCTTTTTAACGGCTTCGACAGATTTAAGTACTTTTTCTTTCAAATTTTTCTCGTCATTGATTTTAAGATTCATGTCTGATCTTGATGGTTTTCTATGAAGCAATAAATGTTTCATAATAATGCATCATGTATTATAGTTAATCCATAATGATAAATGTGTCAAAACCCATTCTATAACATCCTGAATTACGACTAGAATCTTTATTTATAACCAAGTAACTATATGGCAGTTTCCATACTTCAGCACACATTTCTCGAAACTGCGACCAAGACATATCGCTTCCAACGTGCTCATCATAAACATGACGTAAATTAACATCATCTTGCTTAAATAGAATTATTAAGTTAGCATTATCTCTTATTAATTGTTTAGGTATTTTACTATAAGTTTGATTAAGGTAGAAGCTATTAATATTTTTATGACGTCCCATTGCAAAGTAATCCCTTATGTTGTTTTGATTTTCACATGCAACATCATCAAATATAATAATTGAGTTAATGTTAGCTTCATGTGGACTTAGTACTTCATCATTCTCACTATATTTTTTAAATTCGACTGATGGAACCAACATTAGTATTTTTTCTAAATACTGATACATAGGTTGGAAGAGAGTTTTAGAATAAAGATAAAGGTTTTGAAATCGTAGCCCCCGTTCATGCAGCAGAAGACCGACCATTAAATTAGTTTTACCACAGTTAGAAGGACCACAAATGATACTTCGAATTGTGTTCGGTAAAAGCTCTCCATGACGTGAATTGCGATCGTGGCGAACTGGACAAACGACTTCTAATTGCAAGTTTTGAAGTTGTTTCACAAACTTCATATTTCCAAATATAAAAACAATATTACTACCTACGTGTTGTAAGCATGAAATGTCTGTACCCAATGAGAGTAGACCTTCAAGATATTGAGTAGTTATATGTGAATATGTTCAGGTTTTTTAAAACTGTATGAACTTCTTAACCGATTGAGCATTTCAAAACACCTCAAAACCGATTGAGAGTTTCAGAACACCTCAAAACCGGTTGGGAGTTTCAGAACACCTCAAAACCGATTGGGAGTTTCAGAACACCTCAAAACCGGTTGGGAGTTTCAGAACACCTCAAAACCGATTGGGAGTCTCAGAACACCTCAAAACCGATTGGGAGTTTCAGAACACCTCAAAACCGATTGGGAGTTTCAAAACACCTCAAAACCGATTGGGAGTTTCAAAACACAAAACACATGAAATGTGTTTTGAAACGCCCAATAATATACTACTCATGAGCATGTCTAAGCTCAGGCTATCCTCACCAACAGCTTTCGTTTTAATAGATTTGAGAGAGGCAAGAACTTCTTGCGGTGAAATATTACCAAGCTCGAAGGGAGAAGAGTCAGGGTGTGTAGTATTGGCAAGAAGGGTTAGAGTACGCTGTTTAACGGAGGGGTTTAAAATAACCGGAGAAGCACAAAAATGTTTGTTGAGAGCGTTTAAGTCTAAAATACCAGAGGAACACTGTTGTGCTTTGCCCACCCCCAATGACT
Organism: Acleris cristana; assembly: GCA_948252455.1. Taxonomy (NCBI): domain Eukaryota; kingdom Metazoa; phylum Arthropoda; class Insecta; order Lepidoptera; family Tortricidae; genus Acleris; species Acleris cristana. The sequence continues at coordinate 46,989,593 of OX411771.1, read as the reverse complement.
TTAGAAATTTCCACAGCTTGGTGGGTGGACAGTCTTCGATAGTCTTATGTACATATTGGCGCTTAGCATCTCTACAGGTTCTATTACAGCGATTCCTTAATAACAGATACCTACGGCGATTAAGTTCCGACGGGTCATGCCGCTGCCTGATTCGGGCTCGATCCCGTTGAGCCATAAGCAACTTTATATCAGGAGTAAGCCATGGTGCAGGGACATGCTTTACTCGCGTAGGTTTTAACGGTGCATGTCTATCGAAGATCGCGAGGAGAATGTCGTTAAAAGCCCTAATCTTGAGGTCAACATCCATGAGATCCCTAATACCATGCCAGTCCGCATTGTACAAATCATCGCAAAAACCTTGTACGTCAATCACGGCGAGATTTCGGCGCATAACAATTTTGTGTCTTCGCTTAGGTGGTTTTATTTTGAACGACGCATAAACAAGATCATGGTTTGAAAACGCCGCTGCATTAAATTGACCGTGAGTAGAAACAAGGTCGGAAGAAGAAGTTAAGATAAGGTCTAACAGGGATGGAGGTCCATTATGAGGAAAGTGAGTAGGGTCTAGAGGTAAAATATTTAAATTTAAAAAAGAAGTTAGTGAAAGAAGCTTACTGGAACGGTGATCATTTTTAATCAGGCAGGTGTTAAAATCTCCCATTAAGATAATATGGTCGAATTGTGGGGAAAGATCAATAAGGGTACTCTCAAGAGTATCAAAGTAATTGACGTTTGAAGATGGACTGTAGAAGACTCCCAGAAGAACTTTAGTGTGATGTAAAGTCAGATTTAGAAAAATATACTCAGGAGTGTCAGGACAGATTGACGAAGACTGAGAAACTACCTGAAAAGCCAGATCGTCACGGATATACATGGCAACACCACCACCGCGAACAGTGCCACATCCATCATCCCTCATACAGGACCTGTCGTTACGGAAAAGGCGGTATCCGGGTAGAGGAAAAAGGGTAGAAGAAAGTGTAGGTTTAAGCCAAGACTCTGAGATAAGGATAGCGTGAATGCTTTTACAAGTAAAGGAAGCAAGAAGGTCTGAATAGTGAGCCGGTACACTCTGTGCATTTATGTGGACCACATTGAAATTTTTTGTTAGAGACTTGAACGTAACGTTCAACCTCTCGCTAAGATCGGGCATGTCTGAGACATCGCTGAGGGAATCATAAAGGCTGGATGAAGACAAAGATAAAAAATCACTGTCAATACTAATGTTAAACAAATCAGACATAAATGAAAATAGCTAATATATACTTGGTTGTAAGTATATAAATAATAATATAATATACTATATAAGTATTTAAATAATAAAATAAATATGGATGTGCAAATTTAGCAAGTTACTACTGTACTAAGTTTCTACCGCCACTTGCCAGCAGCTGGTTATATTCGTTAACATATTAAAACAAAGTAATAAAAATAGCTTCATTCAAAAACTAACAACATTATTAAGAAGAAATAGTAGTAGTAAGAAATAGTAAATAGTAATGAAACGGAATGTGTAACCTTACAGAAAAATACACCGATGACCAAAAGATACCACTGCAAAACCTAAACGCACAAGACATTTATCTATCGCATAGACTAATAAAATAAAATAGCTATCTGTCATCCGTCAGTAGTGAAAGTGACAGCTGACTTGAGCTGACGTACGTTAAAAAATAACAACAGAGGGTAAACTACTGAACATATACGGAATAATTAAAAGAAGAAGAGGGTATAACAGATCGCTTGTGAGAAAAGTGAAGGTAGATCATCGGAAAAGAAAATAGGTACATTAATTTAACTGGACTATTAGACTTACACACAATGTGATATGTGCCTAGTTTTTAGTTTTATTAATCCCCGACTGTGCACACCTGTAATTGGTACACAAACAGGACTTTTTTCTTTATACCTATCTTTCGTATTTGTATTTGTTTGTGCAACTGTTGGTCTGTCTAATTCAATCAGTTAGATTTTTCTTTCTTAGGTAGGTACAGTCAAGTTCATAAATTATGTTTACACTTTAGTACCTTGTTTGTTTAATGTCATAAATTGTCACAACATATTTATAAACTCGACTACGTATGACAGACGTACTGAAATAATAAACTACCTATTTTAGGTAATAATTAACATTTTGCAAGATGTAACGTCGAGAAAAATGCTGAACATAACGTGAACGTCTTGGAAACTTAGCTAACTTATCTGCTAGGTATTTTCTGTTTAACATTTTTTGGCGTTTACAATACAAACATGCGACACGCGACGACATTAATACCTAATAAACAAGAGGCAAAGAGAAATGCCGCCATTTCGAATAGCAATATCAAACAAAAACCAGAATTAGGTACTTTGGCAGCGTACGGCGGCGCGCGTCAAGACGAGCGCGCGCATGACACTCAACTGATTAGCATCCTGGAGGCGGCCGCAAATTTTGTAGGCACTAAGCGCGGAGTGTCACCCGCCTGACTTAAGTTTCTATGATGGCTACCTTTTGTGAAAAATGTCAACTATTCGTCCATCTGATTCTCTCATCAGATCATCTATTATAAGAAGCTTAGGTTTCTTTCCATCAAACATTGAAAAATCTGGTATTCCCTGACTATAATTTACATTTTCCAGATTGTACAGGGGTTGCATTTTCATCATAACACCAAATTTTGAAATTATTTAAAAAGTTTGTGACAAATTGAGTTTTGCCACATCCACTTGGACCAGCTACAATGGTTGTGAAAGGATGATAAAAATGTATCATAATTAAAACTCGTTATACGTGTTGATATGAAAACAGATAAACTTGAAATGACACAATTTATGAACTCAATTACTTTTTAAATAAATCCACCAAAATAAGGGTAAACACATTAAACAAAATAAAGATATCATAGTCAAATATTTTTTTTATTTTGAAATTAACACTTTTCTGAGTATCATTTTTTTAAAAGAAACAGTACAAAAAACTCAACATAACATAAGTCTCTTTTCAAGTTACTATAAAATAATAACTAAAAAACAAATACAGAGTACCACCACTTTATTTTAATTCACCTTCACCAATTTATATTTACAAACAACTAAAATGTATTTACATTTTCTACAATTATTACAATTCACAATTTACAATTAAAAATACACAATGTACAAAAAATAAAGTTGTTTTTTTTTAATGTTCTGTGATTATAAATTACATGGAAAAATTATTTTGTGATGATCCATGGGGTATTTTATAATGCCCCCACGCTAGAGTATCCGAAGAGTTTTCTAACAAGTACCGTTTTGTATCGTTATGAGATAATGATACTTTATTTATATTTTGAGTAAATATTTTATGTTTTATTGATTTAAATCTCAGAATTTGAGCATGTTGCATATTTTTTTCAAATAAACACTTTTTATAATCGTTGAGGGTCAGTTTTTTAGTAACACATTTATTGACTCCTTTAGCTTTTGATATAAGACTATGATTCTCAACATCTAAGGCATACATTTTAGATCGTTGACCAACAAACTCTTTATATATTTTATCGTTGTTTTCATCTTTGAAAAACCCCAACCGCTCTTTATTTATTAATGGTAAACCATATTCATTGTTAGGTGGATAGTCTGATGTATCAAAATATAAATCGAGCTCTGATTTTATGTCCTCATAATAGTTTTCAGTAAATATTTGATATACTAAACTATCTGTATCTGTATAAAGAAGCCTGAGATTTTCTTGATATTTCGTTTTCATGAAGTCGTAATGAAATTTATACATGAAAGTTTTCGATATATCTAAAATGCAAAATCCCAAGTAAATTGGTTTATTATAAAAGATTTTAGTTTTATTCAATTGAACAGCAGCTAAGTTCTCTGAAAATATAGATAAACTGTGGAACTCAGGTTTCGCTATCATAGTTTCAACTCCCTGTGATTTCCCATGATTTTTCCAGTGATTTAACAATTTGACATTCACATATTTCAAAACATTTTCCATGGTTTTACCGAAAATTGAATTATTCATACTTTTATAGTGATCTTTATCAGAATCACACGTTGCCTGCGAGCGCATGCGTGTGTTTAAGTCTATGTAACTTTTTAACCACTTAGATTGTTCAAATCTTAAAATACGATGGATTTTAAGTAATTGCAAACAATTATTCAAACATTGTTTCAGATTTCTGTAATGTAGAACATAATTCGTTTTCCTATTTTATCAATGTCGGTTAAGAGCTCTAGATTTATTTTTGTAGTTTTTAACATCGCATCCCAACTTAATCCTGGAGCAGTATAATAATGAAAATGAAAATGAAAATGAAAATGTTTATTGCATAAATTATTTATTTATTTATTTATTTATTTCAAACAATATTTTACAGCCTTACAGTTAACACCAAGATGCTGTACAATTCAGTAAAAAATACACTAAAAGCTAGCTTATAGAAAGTAAAATACAAAAAAATAAAATTAACATAAAATTAACAAACTTTCAAAAACAAATGCCACTGCCATCCATCGTCTCGCAATACCTCAGGCACTCACGACATACACTTCGCCATCGACTCGCAAACAAATCGCACTCAGGTGCTGCTGACAGAAGTGAGTTAAGCAGCGTCAGTGCTCGCGTGGTCGGGGATTTTTTGTGGGACACGGTGCGTGCTCTAGGAGGTGCTAGGAGATTGGAAGACCGCGGTCTAAGAAAATTCTTAGGCACAAAAGGAACGGCCAACCTAACAAACTGCGCCACCAGCTCGGAACAATCCGTATCACCGCGCAGTACGCTGCAGGCCGCAGTCAGTAGGTTGTTATTTCGCCTCACTTCCAGGGAATTAAAGCCAAGTACACCAAGCAGAAACTTGGTGGGGTATAAAAAAGGGTAATAACCGTAAACTGTTTTATACAAAAACCTTAAAAAAGTTTTCTGAACTTTTTCTATGAGTAAGGAGAAAGTACATTCATAGGGGTTCCATATGGTTAAATGAAGCCTTACAAGAGGTAGAAACAATACAGTGGGTCCTGAGCTAGGGATCCCTGTGTTACAGGACCCGATTACGTATCAAGAACAGTTTTAGTTTGTGCCGGGTTATACAGGGTTACATAATTTTCTTATTTAAGTACTTTATATTTAACTGAATTAATCTTATTCTAAAGTGTGTGTGCTTGTGTGTTTGTGTGTGTATGTGAGCGCGTGTAAATGTTTGTGTACGCGTGGGTAGATAAATACTTGAACAATAATTAATATAATATTATAATTATTATTAGATAAATGTATATAGGTAACTGGCGACACTTATTTAATCACGGACAGAAGGAGTTCAGTCTCGTGGTAATCCTGTTGCATAAGCCATTTTGTTAGTAGGAGTTTGCTGGGGGCTCTGCTAACAAGATTATTTTTGGTAAAGGTTTTCATGGCTAGTGGTGAAATAAATGCATGAAATCTTTGCGCGAATTTGGTGCAAGTTTTTGGGGTTTTCCAACGCTGGCGCCGCCTTGTATCCGCTTTAAAAATTTGGTCATGTAATTTTCCAAAGGTGTACATTATTTTCCTCAAATACAGTTGACGAACAGTAAGCACGTTAGCCATCTTGTAAAGCTCTTTGGTGCTATGGCGGGATGGTTTTCGAAGAATTACCTTTAGCAGGGACCGTTGTGCTCTTTCCAAACTAATCAAATGAGTTTTTGCCGCTCCCCCCCAGACCGAGTTGTAGTAGCCCAACACGGATTCACAAAGAGCGAAAGACTGATCTAAGCAGTTCAGGGTACGCAAAACTCCGCAAGGTGCGAAAGACAAACATTAACTTCCGAACGCGAGACTTGAGTGACTCGATGTGTTGCCGCCACGAGAGGTGTATATCCAGTAGTACACCGAGATATTTTAAATGGTCCGAGCGCTCAAGGGGGCCAGCAATGCTATGGGGAGCAAGACCAGTCAGAGGTTCACTCTGAGGTCTGGCGTTGATACTAAAACTATCATCAGGTTGACCTCTAGAGTTCATGGAGAAACATAGGTATTTAGTTTTCTGGATGTTTAATGTAAGAAGATTATTATCAAGCCATTCCACTACTAATCTCATGTTAGACTCTGCTGAGTTTTGGACCTCCGACCAGTCTCCTCCCCGTACTAGGATTGCAGTGTCATCAGCAAAAGATATGGTTGTGGCACTTGCTAGTTTGAGGTTACAGAGCCCGTTTATATATATATTAAGAATAGGGTAGGGCCCAGGACACTCCCCTGCGGGACCCCGCAATTAACATTAGAAAATTCACTGCAATGTTCACCCACGCGAACGCATTGCTTTCGGCCCTGTAAGTAAGATTTGAACCAGTGGAGTGCAGATCCTCTTATGCCTAGTCGCTCGAGTTTTACCAATAAAATAGGAACAGAGACGGTATCAAATGCCTTGGCGAGGTCTAGAAATATTGCTACGCATTTGCCACCGCTGTCAACACAATCAACTATTTTACTGACCAGTAGATCGACCGCTTGTTCGGTAGACCGATTATGTCTAAACCCAAACTGATTGGAGGACAAAATGTCGTTACGTTCTAAGAAATTAAGCAATCGTAGGTTTATGACTCTTTCTATAATCTTGCCGATAATGCTAAGCAAGGAAATAGGCCTGTAGTTGGTCACTTCCCCCCTATCTCCAGCCTTATAGATTGGCGTTACTGATGCTATTTTAAGAATATCGGGAAATACACCTGACGTCATGCTTAGGTTACATAGATAAGTGATAGGTTCAGTAACGCCATCTATAGACATTTTTAGAATTTCTGGTGTGATGCCATCCAACCCAGGGGAACTGCCAGCTTTTAGCTGCCGTATTAGAGAGGCTACCTCGTGGGTATCTGTTGGCCTAAGGAAGAATGACGAAAGAGGAGGACGCCCATCCTGTTGTATTTTCGCCAAATACTCCTCGGTCACATCCATTCTGGCAAGAGATACTTCAGCCAGATTCCTACCGACAGAACTAAAAAAGGAGCTCACCCTAGTCAGTGACTTGGTAGGGTTAGAGTCTAGTTGGAGCAATTCCGAAAGCTGGTCACGGTTAGATGTGATGTTGCAGGCAGACCTAACCACCTTCCATGTCTTCTTTGCGTCGAGACGTACTTCAGTTAGCTCTTTCTGGTGGTATTTTGCCTTAACTACTTTTAGCAGGTCGGCGCAGGTGTTCCTATATCTTTTGTATTGATTTTGCATTTCCTCGTCATTTGGGTTTTTATTTGCTTGCAAATGCAGTCTGCTTCTTTCGCGTATACACTTAAGAAGTCCAGGAGTAATCCATTGCTTTATCCTAAGCTTTGAATTACTGACAACCACGGCTTTTTTGTGTTTGTTAATAATGGTAGTCAGGGTGTTGCAGAAAAATTCGCTTGCTACGTTTGTATCACTTATATGGTAAAGTTGGGTCCAGTCAGTATTTCCTATGTCTGAGCTTATAGCTTTTAAGTCTAATTTAGTGGTGACTTTGGCCTTACCAATGCCTAGCGTAAAGTCCAAAAGTACAAGCACAAGGGCATGATCTGTAACATCTTCATTGCAAATAAGAACTGTTGCTTTTAGTTTTGATTTGATCATGACATGATCCAGACAGTTATTCCCGCGAGTGGACAATAAGTTACCCGAGTAGTACCCGTGCTCTGAGCAAACGTTAAGGTAGTCGTCAGCGCCCGTACTGCACGCATTCGGAATAATATTAATGTTCAGATCGCCCGTTATAACAACATGGTTACCTTTGCAATGAGATAAAAATGCATTCAATGAGTCTGTAAAAATTGCAGGGTTATTATAACTCGGTGATCTGTAACTGCCCAATATGCTGATCTCATTATTAATTGTAACGAATAAGGCAATAGCTTCTTTTATCTCAACTTTGCTGATTTTCGCTTTTAAGCAATCCTTCACAAATAATATTACTCCATCATTTTGTAGGTAGTTTTGGTCCGACGCAAAGCAGTTGTAGCCTTCAAGGTACGGTAGTTGGGGACAAACTTGCAACCAACATTCAGTTAGAACAATAACATCCGGTGTAATATTAGCACGTTTTAAAACGCACTTGAAATAATCCAGCTTACACTGGTGGCTGCGAATGTTTTGAGTTATCATTACAAAAGGTTTTTTAAACGTGTTTTTAATAGTTATGCAGTCTTCTAAACGAGGAACCTGTTTGATATCGCACATCTTAGTCGCGTCAATGTCGTCAGCCACAGTATTTACGCCGCCCGCGAATTTAATATCCAGTCTAATAAACTATAATTTATCCCAAGCAATATATTACGCTCATAACTTGCGCTACAAGGGACGTAATAAGAAAAAAAGAATAGGATCATCGGTGTCTTTATTGCACAACCAGTATTCGATAATTCTATGGGTAATAATATAATAATATAAATATATATATTTACTTGACAGTTAAAAATATTTATAAAAATTAGTTCAGTTCGGATGATTCTAATGGAACATGCTTTATTAAATTCAGGAAATAAAAGTATATAATTATTTTGTCAGTCATCAACATAAATGTTACGAGGATAATTAGAGGTTTGTCGTTGGAAAGTATAATATGATGAAATGTGTATGTGTGATTTACAAAGCCAGTAATGAGGTTTAAGTAAACTAAAAGCTAATTTAAAACATTTTGGATCAAACAAACAAAATAAAGTTTTAATTAAAGTTAATAATATAACCAAAGTAGTATGAACACATAGCATTTGTTTGTGTGGCCGCCGCTTCTGCCGCGCATTATCAGGGAGCAAAAACAAATAACAAAGTTTTTTATGTCGTTGGACTTGGAATACAAAAGATAGTGTGATATTTATAGTAATCAACAGCGAAATAAATAGAAAATCTGGATATACAAATAAGATTAGATAAGTTTGTTGTTTACAAATCTGTATTGTGTGTATAAATTTTTTTGACCAATTGTGATTTGCAAATGAAAACAGTCTTTTAACCAAATTTGTGAGTGTGAAAATAGTTCGTTTTTAACCAAATTATCATGCTTATTAAATAAGGTTAGGTACTTAGACTTAGGTTGCTACTATTTGAGGTTTTTTAACACTTCCATGTCCTTAACCCACACGTACTGCCCGCCTTCCGATTTTCGTAGGTACACTCGACTATTCCGGACCCAGACGATGTTGTACCCCGTTTCTCTAGCCCTCAGCCTTGCAGCCATGTGTAGGGCCTTCGCTTCCCTCGAAAGGTGTTCGACAATAAATATGTTAGGCTTACTCTCGTCTGCTATACTTGAGTTTAGCCTGTCACTGGCGTGCTCTTTGTTGTACCTGCGGCTTGAAGCAAGAAAACATTCTCTGAGTCGAGGGGATGTGAACTTCACTAGTATGGATCGTGGCCTTGGGTTGCTAGGATTAAGCTTTGCGATGCGGATGCATTGGACTATCTCGGATTCCTGAACCGGGTGCTCGATGACCGTGCCGAGTTGCTGAACGAGTCGTACAAGGTTCTCCCCGCTATGCTCGGGAACACATTGTATTTCCACGTTACTAGCGCGTGTGAGTTGCTCCATCTGAGCTAAACGGTTGCTCAGTTCTGATACCGAGGATTTCAGTTGGGTATTTTCTTCCGTTAGGGCCTGGATTTGAGGCTTGACACTTACAATATCTTTTTTGAAGTCTTCATACTGATCGTTGATGAATGCTAGTGAAGATTCGAGCTCACAAATTTGGTTTTTTATTTCTTTAAATTGAGCCGTTATACAGGCCTGAATTGAAACTTTCATAGATTCGTTAATAGCATTACGAATTTCTTTGCGGACAATGTCCGTTAGTTCATCTCGGGACAAGCATATTTTGCATTGATCGCTAGCGGGACGTTTCCGCATAGTTATGTTATCAATTGGGCTAGCATCAATGCGAATCGGTGTATTGTCACTTTTTGGTCGCTTTTTGCAGCATGCAGGACACTATCTGTGATTTGTTCATGTCCTTTAAATTTATACCTAAGCATAGCTCGTGGTAAAAAACATCGCAACTGGAACATTTAAGTGCTTTGGTTGGATCCAGTTGTTTCATACAAGCTTCACAATAATTGGCCATTTTTAAGCGACTTTTCTTGTTTCACCACAAAATTGTAGGTAGAAGCAAAATGGGTAAAGCGGTAAGGTGATTAGCAATCAGTAGGTAATATCTTTCTTCCTTAGGACTTCCAGCTTAGTTCCGACTCGTGACGAGTATTTTCCGAAGCTTCTGCGCGAGCAAGAGGGAAATTATCAGGGGCCTCTCGTTTACTCGCGGGTTGCGGGGGACAATTTTATTTAAATATGGTTGGAAAAATACGGATTAGGCGCACGCTATTATAACACTTGTTTTAACACTGTTTGTGCGTAGTTTTACGTAAACGCTTGGTAGAAGAATATCAAAGCAACAATAACGCGTCCGCTCTCTGTATAACCCGCGTCGAGACTCTGGAGCATAATGAGCTGGATCTAATCCATATGTCCTAAGACATACATTTCTAAAATTTTCAAATACATCAGTAAGTAACAAAACATCTGTTTTTAAATATAAATCAGAATAAACTCCCATATTTTGACAATGAAAATGAGACCAAACATCTTTCGCATGTTCATAATCGTCTCCTGATATGTTGCAATCAGTCAAAGAACTGTAGAATTGATCTTGAGAGGGAAGAGAAGTTAATTTTAACGTTTCATATGATGTCATGTGCTCATAGGGATAGATACCCTTTCGTATTAATCGTTTAAAATCCTCTTCATATGGACAACTCAATTTTAATTCACGAAATTGTTCAGTTGTCAAGGTTTTGGCTAATTTTTCAAGACTGCAACTCATAAATTTTAGTGAATCAACAAACTTCAATTTCATTTTGCGATTATTCACTCGCAAAGATTTAGAAAAGGAAATGTATTTCTTTTTGTTCTCTGGTATCAGTTCAATGTCCCCTTCCTCAAATCCAAGCCCATGTACTATGAAATGACTATCATAGTTGCTCAAATTATGGAAAAATACAGGTACAAAATTAGGTGCCCTGTATTTTTCAGAACAAAATTGATGTGCTACTCCTTCATAAAAACCTGTATGATGATTATAAGAAATATTAGAATCACCGTTTAATTTTTTATCGCAAATGTAACATGTACTACTCTGAGCAATGTCTAAATTATTTGCATCAGATAAAGGCAAAGGGGTTTTGGCAAAAGTATTACTCCTACACTGCCGTGCAAGTGTAAAAGGCGACTTTTCGACAAAAGACACTTTTGAGATAATCGCAAAAAAGTGACCGAAATCTTAATTTTCATATTTCTAGGAAATTTAAACAGATATTGAAATGAAACTTTTTCTGTCGGATAGATATTGTGTTTTACTAGTTTTCTACCTAAGTATTGTATTTTTGTTACCTGCAGGTTTTTTTTTACACGCATTTTTTCCTTTTTGCTTAGTTGCCGATTAATAATTGCCACTGAAAAACAAGCAAAAAAGGCGGTATATGAGCACTATACCGCCTTATAGGCTAGTTTTTTCCTCATACGTCTACATAATAAACTAGGGCTAGAACGTATCACAAAAATGGTTGATTAAAAAGACGTATTTGTAACATACCGCCTTATTGCTTAGTATAAAATATTTTTTGAATGATTCCGATCTAAACAATAAAACCGAATATAAGAAATACGTTTATCTTGTCTAGTACGCCATTAAAAAAAATATGGTTTGTTTTCATATCGATCATTTTATATTTGTATACTAGTTTAAAAAAAAGGAAGGCTTCAAAAGTCAGACGAAATACGGTTTTTTAATCTAGTACTACGATGAAAGGTTAGACTAAATGCTAATTAAAACCATCATAAATTCGGTACAAATATTAGGTCCTTACCTATGAAATTGGCGTTTTATATGGAGAATTTTATGAAAACGTTGGTTTTCATACATTTAATTTTGCGGACTATTTAGTAACTTCAAATGCAAACCAAACAAAATTCTGTCAGGAATATTGGACACTTCTAAGCTATATTATAAATACATATCTTAATTACTTAAAAATAGTTAGCTTCATAAAACTCTGCGCAATTGAAACACTTGAACTGACAGCACATGAAAAGAGTTGAGTTCACACTTTAATTTTAAACAATAAGTAAGAAATTGAACCATATTATTTGTATCTAAAACCTTTGTAACATACTGTATGAATGAAATTTAAAAATAATTTGGAAGTTAAAATTAAAATGAATAAATTCCGTACGAAATAAAACACGTAAAAATAACGCCAATATCATAGGTAAGGACCCAATATATTCGAAATAAACAAAGACATCAATGACATGTCTTTAGACATTCAATGCGAGGGTTCTGCATTTTGGATCTGTGAAAACACTATTATAGTTAAAAGGTTGTTACCTATATATTTTTATTAAGTACTTAACATAAGTTGTGTGCTCAGCAATTGGGTATGGGTGAACTTCGCCAAAATGCTTTGATATGTTTTCATTGGTAGGTAATAAACGTCCTAATTAAATAAAAAATATATCCGATTTTTTGGTTGCGTCTGCTAACGTAACTTGAACATAGATTTTCAAAGTAGGGCCTCTGAGCTATTGATTTTGCGCCCTGGTAGTTGTCAATGACACATCTGTCACTTTTTTTATCAATACGTGCAATTATATTTTATATTAAGATACGTCATCTGCAAAAGCGTTCCTCAAAAAGGAAGGCAATTGCCTTACTACCGTTTGACTACCGATCAGTTGCGCCGCGGCCGTTGACACGCACGCATCAAAAACAGTAAAGTCTTATTACCGAAATGCAACAAATATAAATCATAAAAAATGCCGCCTTGTGTTTTTCGAGGCTGACGAAATTATACTGTAATTGTAAAAGGAAGAATGGATGTCTCATTTCATTCGTAAGTACCGTAAATATTTTTTACATTTTATTTGTACAGTCAACAGCATAAATAAGTGATCATTTATGTACCTTGTCACTTTAACGTCGTGTTTGAAATGTTATACAAAATTGTGAAACGATTGAAAGCGACAAGGTACATAAATGATCACTTATTTATGCTGTTGACTGTATATCGCCATGATTTGTTTAATTTGCACCGACGTCATTGTCACCTGTGAAACATGAGATACACAATTAGATATCGCAGGAGTGCGATAAGGATGGCCGTGAGCGGGCACTTGTCTTGGCGGGAATGGCGAGCAATTTGAAACAACTATCTATCTCTTTCTAACAATAGCGTTCGCTACGGATTGCCGTCTTTGTCTGTAGGAGTATCGTAACCATGGTAACGTAGCAAGTGTCAGTAATTGGTGACGGGCTTTAGTGCGCTTAGTATGAGCATAACATATCTAAATATAAAATATCATTGAATACGTGACGGACTAAGGTTAGTGTCCATCTTAATCCGGCCCAAATGTAATAAACTGTTTTTATTTTGTATAATTATATAGCGCACCCAAAAAATCTGATATTTTTTCCTTTACTTTGGACTCTTATTACCTACCAACGAAAACGTATCCAAGCATTTTGGCGTAGTTCATCCATACCCAATTATCCTATGTCCTTCCCCGGGACTCAAGCTATCTCTATACCAAATTTCATCCAAATCGGTTTAGCGGTTTAAGCGTGAAGAGGTAACAGACAGACAGACAGGCACACTTTCGCATTTATAATATTAGTATGGATGGATTGAGGAGTTTGTACAGCCACCTTTCGCCTCTGCTATTATCTAAGTATTATTAGGTATATTTCGTCATCACAATAGGTATGCTAACATCGTCGATCCGACGATGAGAACCCTTCCTAGAGTATTACATAGATAGTTAGTTATATTCAAGTAGTCAAGCTAATATAAGTGTTAAAAAGCAAGAGCCATAACCAAATAAGTAACATTATTATTGAACCTAAAGTATGTAGGTTACAAAGCAATAAACAAACACACTAGCAACTTCTTTGACGAATTAATCCCATATGAACGTACCATTAAGAAACTTTTAATTTTACTGAACACAGGTAATAAATATTTAGAAAGGTATTATGTACAGTCAACCAATTTGATTTCTAGGCCACTATGGACTATGTTAAAGTGACGTTGACAACCAAAACGTAAGAGACTTCCTATGATTTGGTTTACAACGTCACGTTGACAAAGTCCATAGTGGCCTAGGAATTAAATTGGTTGACTGTACTCACTTTTTTTATTTCTCGCCAATTCGGTCGCCTTTTCGCGTGATAAAGAGCGCCAGCGCACACGCACCTCCATTACTCGTAACGTCAGCGAACTGAAGGTGGCGGGGGCCCGCGTCGCCCGAAAGCGGGCCCTCCCCGTCCGCGGGGGGTATGTAGGAGAGTGGGGATTATACGGTTTTATTTAGTAGCATGGGCCTTCTGTGGATATTCGAATAGTAATTTAAGCGTTACGAACTACCTCTGCCCCAAGTAAAAATACCGTATCACAAAACAAACGTTTATTTAAACAAGTTTATCATTATTAAAAAATCGGCATTAGGTAGACTAAAATACCGCAAAATACTGACATACGGTCATTTGTCTAGAAAACTCTGTTACGTTCATTTAGATTATGAGCAAATAGAAAAAAAATATTTGAAATACTAAGTTAAAAGGCGGTAAAATATGTTATTCGTTCTTTTTACTTAGTAATCTGCAATTACGGCCTTATAGAGTAGTTCAACTTATTAATAAATCAAACCTACACTGAACAATAATGCGGTGTGTCTTGTTTTACGTCTTTCTAATGTAGTATTGTGTAGTTGCCGCTTTATTGATAAGTATTTGCTGGAAAATAGTCTGTTAGAGTCTGTCTAATGAATGATGAACCGGGCTTTTATTTGACTGGCAGGTCTGGCAACACTATTAAAATGACGTTTTGACATTGACAAACAAGTCGTTGTTGGTTCGAGTCTGTCAAATTAAAGTTTTCTTATCGAAATATACGGACTAAACATGCGTAAAAATATCAAAAGTGGTGTGCGACAGATCCTTTGTACCATTATAAACAAATATAAAGAAAAACAAGAGAAGAGGGAACCATTGTTGAAACAAAAAATAGAGTGTTTACATACGGTGACCGAATTCATAGGTTATAACAAGGTTAGTATGGCATGTTAATTTTGATACTTATTATTTCTATATCTTCAATCCAAAGTTTCATAGAATATATACCTTTTCTGTTCCACCTATCTTTTGAAATTGGTATTTCTTTTCCATTAAGAAATTAAACGATGTATTCTTTTCAGATAAGCTGGACTTGGATGGTGAAAAACAAACAGTTTTGAAAAATCTTCAGCAGGTGAAAGAGTTGGAGCAAAACGATTTACTATGCCAGAGTCAAAAGAAGTATTTAGAAGAATTATCATTAATGACCGGTAAATACTAAAATTAATTAAATCATTGTCTTTCCCTATACGTAGGTGTATTGTCTGTACCTATACCATGTTGAATCTCTTAACAATCGCAATTTTATTAAATTAATTAAATAGACAGATGATTAATATAACTGACATTCATACCTAGTTTCAGTAAAACACTAAGGAGGTGTTTATATACATTTAGTTAAAAGATATCATAAACATATTAATATGTACCTACGTACACGTCATGAGCTCTTGATAAAGATGTTCGGGTTATACCTGTCTTCCTTGTTCCTAAACCGTTGCGATTTGAACCTCACCGATGCAATTTGATTTCACCTAAACCCAAATGTTCTTAGAGCTGTCGGACTGTAAAATGGGGCTGTACTGCGTGTCACAATATATTTGTAAATGGTGTTCTGTTTAATTCATTCCTTCTTTCTTTTTACAGATATCAGTGTTTCGACATTGAAGAGAATGAAGGCAAAGTAAACCATGGTGTCTTCTACTCTTCTACTGAGTACTCTCCAGGAAAGAAGCGAACTCACAAGGCCACAGTATCCAATTTAGATAGTTTTGACATCCATGCCATCGGAAATAAAGTGAACGAATTTTATATTGTAAAGAAGCAAGTGCCTACTCTCAGATGCCTATTAGCAGAGTTGAGAGAAAGCATCGGTTTTACCCTAATAATAAATAAAATATTTTTACTTAATGACTTGTTATTGGTGATTTTATTTACTAAAAGAGCTCACAAATGAGAAAGCATGCTGATGCAAGCATTATTATGGTGGTGTTCATGCAAATTCACATGTTTTAAATTTATTTGTATGATTGTGTATGCAAATAGGTTGTGCTGTGTGAAGCCGCCTTAATGACATAGACTAGGGAATCTAGTTATGGTTATAGACTCAAAGCTGTCAAAGCTTAGAGGTTAGATCACTTTCACTTCTACTTCGACTTCTGTTCAAATCCTGTCAACGGATAACGTGCTTTTTATTCAGTCAATTATATTTTCGTGTTTTACTGTTTAACTTGGATTAAATACTAGTAGAAAAGCACCAGTGTTCACATTTCAACGTCATCACCACAATCCCTAGGAGCCTGCACGATTCGAACCCGCGCTAGACTCCAGGGACAGACCTTCATCAATTTCATCAACCACCACGAGATCGGTAATACAACCCAGCCGCCAGGACCAGGCGGCTAATATTATCGTTCATTTTTGGTGGAACCCATGAGGGGAAAAACCATAATTAAACACAGGACGGGATAATCAAGATTTACTGGGCGCGCGGTAGCCTTCAAGGTCAGTACCGGCCTACTCGCGACCCAGGAATCAATCTCAGAACTAAGCGCGGAGCGCGAGTTCATAAGTCATCATACAGTCAAGGGATCGGCGTAGCGCAAGGTCACGCAGGACACGCCGCCCGCATACAGGTACTTCGATTGCATCGATCGGCACGGAAGATCTCAGTGCTACATAGATTCAGTGTTTTATTAGCTTCAGTGCCGTATATTTGTGCCTAAATTCAGTGTGCGAATCGCGTAACGCGAGCATTTCATCGGTTCTCGTAGTAGATTCTTATCGGAGATAAGATACGCCATCCATTTTGTCTCGATAACGGTACTCTGCACCAAGACGCAGCCAACTCCGACGTCAGAGGGCGCATGCATCACATCATATTCAAACTCGCCGGTCATCACGTCATGCAAGTGTCACTTGTCAGGTTGGCACCTTTCACCGGTACGTCAAACGTCAAATATTATAGACATTTAATTTGCATCTATTTTATTTACTTGTCAACTGTCAATGTCAACTTGAGGTTGACAATTAGAATAGGTTTTCAAAGATCGATCTGATCAATATTTGTATTTAGTCTGTGCACATGCACTTATCAGTCTGTCTGTTGTGTCAAATGTCATATCAATTATAATGTTTGTTTGCATTGATTTATCTAAAGTTATTTAGTGTTTCAACAAATAATATCAAGTATTATTGTTTGTTAAGTGTACTATTAGTGCTTACGTGTGGTAATATCAAGTATTACTGTTCATTAGGACGTTAACTAATAGGTATTAATAGATCGCCGGTATCAGTGTTTCTAGATAAACAAACATTAGTATAGTCATTCTTTCATCATAAATCGGTGATCAACTAGCTTGTAATTAAATTGTAAGTGTGTATTGAGTATTCAAAATGTCCGTGCGAAAGGCTCGAACGCAATTCAGTTCTAAATATCAAATGTTGCTTGATTTCTCAGCAACAATAAGCGACACAACAAGTTCAATTGCCGCCGCAGTCACTAGGCGACGTTTTAATCAGAATTATGTTATGTTTGTTGAAGCCTATGAGTTACTGGTGGGGGCCAGTGATGAAGTGTCCGAGGAGGACATGGCTTCGTATAGGGTTAAGTTTACTGAAGTAAATAAGTTGCTACTCAAAATTGAGGAGCTCTGTGAAACTGACGCGTCGACTTCGTCTCGCACAAAGCTGCCTTCACAAACAATAGCAAAGTTGCCGGCTATTGAGTTGCCTAAGTTTTCAGGTAACTTAATGGAGTGGGTTTCATTCTTTGATCTTTTTCAATCCCTCGTTCACGATAGGGATATGTCGGATGCTGAGCGACATTACTATTTAAGGTCATCACTTTCAGGTGAAGCGCTTCATATCGTACGTCAGTTACCGGTAGATGACAAAAATTATTCCGTCGCCATTAACTTGTTAAAATCTAGGTATCAAAATACTAGGTTGCTGCTTGACGCTTACATCAGTAGGATCATCAACTTGCCTATGATCATGTCAATTGCTCAGCTGCGCTCAGAGTTTTCTGATCCTCTTCAGGAGGCAATGCAGGCTTTGGAAAAACTAAAGCAACCTGTCAAGGAGTGGTCATACTTTGTGCTATACTTATGTTTGCAGAAGCTAACTATCAAATTGCGCTCATTGCTTGAGGAGCGCTATGGCAAGGATCCGGACACCCTGCCCACCATCACGCAACTGCTGGAGTTGTTGGATGAGCAGTGCCGACTGCAACTGTCAGTTGCATCGGAGCCGGAGCCTGTCAGAAAACCGCAACGTGTGTCACCAACGCCTGTGCGTTCATCAGCACAATGGTCACCTCAACACCGAGTGGCGTCTGGCAAGACTCATCAGTACAATCAGGTGATGTCATCATCGACCGACCAAAGATCATCATCAGCTCATCAGGTGAGGCCTCCATGCTCTTATTGTAGTGTCCAGGGACACACACTGTATAGGTGCTCCAGTTTTCAACAACTGTCACGGTCTAACCGCCGGTCATGGGCGATTAAGACAGGTCATTGTTATAGATGCTTGAGGAAGCACTATGCCAATGAGTGCACTCACACGAACTGGTGTTCCCATTGTGGGTCCCCAGCGCATAATTCATTGATTTGCAATGCCGATGCGAACACCAGTGCTCATCAGCAGCCGGATCAACCTGCCGCTCGTGTGGTCACGCGGCGTGCAGGCGGTCAAGACACGCCAACTTCTACAAAAGCGCGTCATGTCTCACCAGTACATGGCCCATCATCAGCCGTTCACTGTCAAGGGGCACCCCCTGTGCAGTCTATGGCTCATCATCATCCTAACCCACCAATTCGAGCCAGAGCACATCATGCTCAAATAAAGTTTAATTCTCTCAGGTTTGGGTCTCGGACGAGTCCTGATAGACTATGAGATAAGGTCACTGTTGGCGCATCTCAGGGTCCATCACTCCCTGTAACCATCTGCCCTACTGCAATGGTTATGGTCAGGTCAGGTGATGATACATACGTCAAGGTCAGGGCACTGTTGGATACAGGAGCCGCTGTTTCAATCATCAAACATTCATTAGTTCATAATTTAAATTTGCACCAACAGTGTAACAGTAATTCACTTTATGGTATAGGCCATGAACCGGTTAATACACCCGGCACTATGGTCAAATTGGTTATCAAACCTGTAGGTACTCAATTACCAGTTGTAGCTACCATGGCAATGGTAATGTACACATTAACAGGAAATATTCCTTCATATGACATTCAATTTAAAGGTCAATTATTATCATCAAATATCATACTTGCTGATAGCAATTTTCATAAATCCAGAGATGTTGATATCATATTAGGTACAGATATACTGAATTATGTGCTTGATGGTTCTAAGATACCCACAAACATTCCAGGGATAACAGCTTACGGATCATACTTTGGTCACGTCATCATGGGCGCAGTGCCTACGCCACGGTCACCATCGACGGTCGCGGCGCCGCCACAGTCAGCCGGTACTTCAGTCGAAGACTATGGACTTCATGCAGTCAAGCTGGAGGAAGTATTGGAGAGGTTTTGGAAGGTGGAGGAGCCCCCTTCAAAGCCAGCCGTTCATCCGGATCACTTGGAATGTGAAAGGTTGTATGAATCCATTACTCAGCGTATGCCAGATGGCAAGTACATGGTTAGGTTACCACTAATGTCAACAAGACCGCCATTGGGTGAATCAAAGACCCTAGCTATTCAAAGGTTGCGATCTTTAGAAAGGAAGATGGCCAGAAATTCAGTATTTGCTGGTAAATACAAAGAGTTCATGAAGGAGTATGAAACTCTTGGTCATATGTCAAAATCAAATTTTCAGTTCGATTCAGAACATTTTGTAATACCTCATCATGGTATATTCAAGAAGGGTACGGATATGATCCGTGTAGTGTTTGATGGGAGTGGACGTACGTCCACGGGCCCATCTCTTAATCAATGCCTTCATACAGGCCAACCACTTCAAAACGATATTACAAAAATATTGTTGAATTTTAGACGACATCAAATAGTCTTCACGACCGACATCAAGCAGATGTTCAGAATGACCTGGATAAACCCTGAAGACAGGAGGTATCAGCTCATCTTGTGGCGAGAGGAGCCGTCTGAACCAATTCAGGTATACGAGTTAAATACTAATACCTACGGACTAAGGTCAAGTCCATTCGTTTCAATCCGGACGTTATTACGTCTAGCCGATGATTGGGAGGCTAATCATCACGAGTCACTAGCTTCAGACGTCATCAGACGAGATTATCTTCGTCGACGATATTCTCACGGGCGCGGACTCACTGTCAGATGCGCAACAATTAAAATCAGAACTCACCGCGCTTATGAAAAGCGCCGGATACGAGCTTCGGAAATGGTCATCGAATTGCGGTGAACTACTGCAAGATTTGTCGCAGGAACACTGCGAAACACCACGACAGTTTGATACTGACGATAAAACCTTCATTAAAGTATTAGGTATACAATGGGATCCAATATCAGACTCAATGTCGTATCAAATCAATGTACCATTGGGTCAACCAATCACTAAACGTCATATCCTCAGTACTATAGCACGACTATATGACCCGTGTGGTTATTGTGCGCCTATTGTGTTCAGATTCAAAGTGTTCCTACAGTCACTATTTTCAGACGGATTATCGTGGGATGAACCCGTCAGTCAAAATCAATGTCATCAGTGGGACGAACTTATTCAGGATTTAAACTATTTATCAAATTTGCAGATCCCTAGATGTGTTGCACTACCACAGGCTGTATCATATTCACTTCATGGATTCGGAGACGCCTCGGAGGCCGGATTTGCTGCGAGCGTCTACCTGAGGACAGTGGATAAGTCTGGGAGCGTCATGGTACGTTTGCTTTTGGCTAAATCACGAGTAACTTCTAAGAAATCACGACAAACAATACCAAAGCTAGAGCTCAGCGCCGCACATCTAGTGTACAAGCTGAGTCATATGAGCATTCCATTCATTTTGACAGCATTAATGCTTGGTCAGACAGCACCATCGTGTTGTCGTGGTTAAATACGAAACCTCATATGCTGCAAACATTCGAATGCAACCGAGTACAGGATATTCAAACCTCCAACGTGTCATGACATGGCGCCATATTAGGTCCGAATTAAATCCCGCAGATGTCGCTTTAAGGGGTCTGTCAGCTAAAGAACTACTTGGATTTAATTTATGGTGGTCACCAGACTGGTTACTGAGAGAACAGTCACAATGGCCTTCACTGCCAGTCATAATGCCTCATGACTTACCTGGATTTAAAAAAATAGTCCATTTAGTTACCCTGTCGAGCCATGGGAGGACACGCTATTGTCACGCGTTAGTTCATTCAGGTTAAAGAATTTATTTGTATCTCAAAAGAAATTACATTTCACTTAATGAGATTTATCGGCATGCCTTAAGATTACGTTGCGCCCGTGAGCGTCGTCGGCGCTTAATACACTACGTACTTACAAATCTCATAAAAGTATATAAAATTAGTCAGTTAGCAAATTAAAAAATACATTATAGGGTAGAACTGAACCAGACTACTACAAAAACACGACATTCCTGCGCTGCGCAGAGCGGCAGCGATAAGATGCCAGGGCCGGACTCAGGTCGAAGTTAAAGGGATATTATTAAGTATATAAGTTTTAAGTTTGCGTTTAAATAAATTATCCGAATCAATGTTTTTAATACTGTCTGGTGTATTATTATATACCCGAGCTCCTTCAAACCTTATATTTCTAGTCCCGTAATTTTTTGTACGAGGGTACGGTACGGTACGGGTACGGTGAATAAGTTGTTGGCATTGCGAAGTTTTCGTCGGCCTTTTTCAATTTTGTTACAAAACTAGTTTCACAATATATTTGTTTTTTGATAATCTTTCTAATTAAGAGACATGTGTTAAAATGATAAAGTTGATTTAGACTCATAATTTTAGTTTCTGTATATACTTTGTTTGTAGGCGTAAGGTAATCATAATTAAAAAGCATCTCATCATCATTCAGTACACTAATCAATGTTACATCATTTGTACTCAGATTTTGCCGGAATGCCAGATTACCAAAGGAAAAACGGAATCTTACGTCATCATTATCACTAGACGAGAATCGTGAGGCTACAAAACATTGGATTAGGAAAATTCAACTCGATTCATATAAGGATGAAATTATCAAGCAAGGAAAATTGGTCTGTAAATCACTACAGAAATTAAGTGTGTTCGTGGATGACGAACACTTTATCAGAGTCGGCGGACGACTCCGCAAATCAGCATTGCCTTACGGAGCAAGGCATCCATATTTGATACCTAAGGATCATAGGTGGGGTCAACTACTCATCGAATATTATCACAAGGCATACTGTCACGCTGCGACAAACGCGCTCATGTTCCAATACTCAGGAGAGAGTATTGGATAACTTCAGCCAGGCGACAAGTGTCTAGGGTTATTCGAAACTGCTTAACTTGTTTCAGATTTAATGCTTCATCGCTGCCACCTTTCATGGCAGACCTGCCCGCTGATAGAGTCACAGCCGCACGACCATTTTCAGGCGTAGCGACTGACTTTGCTGGGCCGTTCTTAGTCAAAAGCAGTTTATTAAGAAACGCTAAATCACTCAAGGCTTACCTGTGTGTCTTTGTTTGTTTAGGTACAAAAGCTGTTCATTTGGAGGTTGTCTCCGCGCTGAGCGTCGAGGCCTTCATTGCAGCATTCACCAGGTTTGTCAGCCGTCGCGGGCTGCCTTCGCTAATCAGATCGGACCGAGGTACAAATTTCATTGGTTCTAACAACTACCTTAGGGAGATTAATCAGTTCTTGTTGGACAACGAGATAATCCTCAAGGAGGAATTCAGAAAACAGAGTATTCGCTGGGAGTTCAATCCTCCTGCATCGCCCCACATGGGGGGCCTATTCGAGGCTGCCGACAAGAGCGCCAAAAATATCCTTAAGAGAGAGGTTGGCGATACCATTTTGACATTCGAAGCATTATCTACTCTATTTTCTAAAATAGAGTCGATACTTAATTCCAGGCCACTAGTATCCATGTCGGAGGACCCTTGCGATCTCGAAGTCCTTTCACCCGGTCATTTCATCATTGGTCAACCCCTAGTAGCCTTGCCAGAATTTCACTGGAAGGACACTAAAATGTCGCGATTATCACGCTTTCAAGTCATTCAGAAAATGTACCAGTCAATTTGGTCACGATGGCATATTGAATATCTCAATACACTACAGTCACGTAATAAATGGTATAGTCATACTAACAACATAGAGCTCAATGATTTAGTGCT
Source organism: Acleris cristana (assembly GCA_948252455.1). Taxonomy (NCBI): domain Eukaryota; kingdom Metazoa; phylum Arthropoda; class Insecta; order Lepidoptera; family Tortricidae; genus Acleris; species Acleris cristana. The sequence continues at coordinate 46,966,158 of OX411771.1, read as the reverse complement.
TGTTATTGATGAAAACTCAACGCCCCTTCAGTGGCGAAGAGGTAGAGTTATAGAATTGTTCAAAGGTTCAGATAATGTTGTTAGGTCAGTTAAACTCAAGACTCAATCTGGTGAGCTTGTAAGACCAGTGGTCAAGTTATGTAAACTACCTATGGAAGGTAACTTAAATTAACCATTTATGTGTCTGTTTATATAGTGTTAAACCTGTGTACTTTTTAAGTATTCTGTATGTCTGTTTAGCTATAGTGTTTCAACTTATGTTAAACTATGTTCATGTCTCAATATCATGTGTACTATACTATAAGTAGAGTTCATTAGGGACTTCAAGTGTTCAGTTTATTTTTCCCCTGGCGGCCCAGGAAATGTTCGTGCAAATTCACATGTTTTAAATTTATTTGTATGATTGTGTATGCAAATAGGTTGTGCTGTGTGAAGCCGCCTTAATGACATAGACTAGGGAATCTAGTTATGGTTATAGACTCAGAGCTGTCAACGCTTAGAGGTTAGATCACTTTCACTTCTACTTCGACTTCTGTTCAAATCCTGTCAACGGATAACGTGCTTTTTATTCAGTCAATTATATTTTCGTGTTTTACTGTTTAACTTGGATTAAATACTAGTAGAAAAGCACCAGTGTTCACATTTCAACGTCATCACCACAATCCCTAGGAGCCTGCACGATTCGAACCCGCGCCAGACTCCAGGGACAGACCTTCATCAATTTCATCAACCACCACGAGATCGGTAATACAACCCAGCCGCCAGGATCAGGCGGCTAATATTATCGTTCAGGTGGTCTGCATTTTTTTTTCATAGATAGTTTCAAAGCATCTAATACTTCGTGATACCCAAAGTTGCTAAATAGTTCGGTACACGTTTGGCGACTTTGGGTGTCACTATCTATTTATTTAATGCTGACTATACGGGTCAATCAACTTTTCTTTGTAGTTCGGTGCCAGGGTGACGTTTCCTGGGTCACTCATTAAAACTATGATTTCAAAGGATATGACAAGTCCACTACCATTCTTTTATGGCTTTTCTCCTGAGTGTGATAGAAGTATACATTATTAAAAAAAAACCAAGAAACTATCACTGTTGTCGCCTGGCTTACGGGACACTAACAACAACAAAAAAGTTGATCCACCCATACGTATTAAATAGTAAGACTCTCAGGCTTCTACTAATACACTGTACTTAAATATGATACCGTGTGTGGTCTTAATATGGATAAACGGACACTTGAGTGCGGTATTAGTAGACTTGAGTACCTATAGTTTATTAATACGGGCATTAGTATTGTGACAAAGCACGCGTTTCCTCTTCCTTTGTGCCCACCAAAGTAAACAAAATAAGAAAAGTATCAAAATCGTTTATTCCTACATTGATCGGTAATACCATATGAAGATTTTTTGAATTTGCCGCTTTTTCTCAGGTTCATCTTTCATTAGACAGACTCTATACGGCCTTTTTCCTTATCGTATCTTCGCAACCAAGCCTCTTATCGACAATCGGGTAAGATAGGTCGACGCGGCTTGTTCTCCACATCACAATGGTCATAAATTCATAATAACTCAATTTGGTCAAAATGTCGAAAGATCGCCTTTTACACTAGCACGGCAGTACAAATGTTATCTTAATCTTTTTTAATGTATTTCATAAATGTCTGTGCACAATCTTTACCTTTGTATGTTCTATACATTGACAACTTATCATCATAAGAACACTTAATGTAGTATCCAAAACTATATACCTCGTGTTTTTGTATATTTGTTGTAGAGGATGTACTAGGATTGTTGAAACATGATGGAATTGGGTTTAAAAAATCCTCAAAATCGGCATAAACAACAAAAGGCACCCTTAATTTACGTTCATAATTATTGAAGCTAAGTTGGTTTGATGGGACATTTTCATTGAACCAGATTTTCTTTTTATCCTGTTCTGAAGGTAAATTTGTGCAAACATGGAAACAGTCGTTTCTTTGATGATTCATTAAATTTTCATGTGATGTAAAGCTTGTTAGGCAACCATCACAAATATGTTTTGCATTGGATAATTGTTTAGATACTAATCTAGATAAATTTTTGATCAAGCAATAATGTGCTTTACTACCTTTGGTTATATATAATAAGTTTAAGTGGGTAGCTTTTTGACATTTAGTTAAGTGAAATGGGCCTATCACATCATGTTTTTTACTTTGTGAATTGTACTCGGGTCCAAAAATATTAATGCTTATATCATTCATTTTTTCAAATTTATGAACATCCCCTAATTTAAATGGGAAAGTCAAATTTTCAAAGTTTAGTTTATGTTTATGCGCTTTATATGAATTCCATGTATTTGAATGATGGTTTGTAGGTGGGTATAACCCTGACAATACAGCCCATCTAAAACATTCATGATCATTGTTTTTTACATTAATAACTGCCTTTTTATTTATTATATCTCTCGGCAATTTTATATAGGAAGAACCTCGTAATGGGTTAAATTTATTTACATTCACATCTAGATAGTTGAATTTTACTAAACTCCATCCACTATCTTTCCTCTCAAAGTTAGATAATCTTGTTAAAATTTCGTTAACTATAGTTATAAAAATATCATTTTTGTCGCTGCTAAGATTCACCACATTATTACTAAAGTGAAAGTCAAACGTATTATTTAGCTGTTTGGTATCTTGAGTAAAATCTGCGGTAAGAATAAAATTTACTTTTTCTCCCACATACTCGGAAATTTTAACCTTACAGTCGCAAAATCAGCCCGCGAAGTTCTGAGTTCCAGGTCCAGTCAAAATTAAAAAAAAAAGTTATTATTTACCAGCGGCAGGGGCCGCGAAAATGTATACAAATTTCATTACGTACCTGGTGTTTTACTTTTTAAAACCATATTTGGACTAGGATAACTAACTCCAAACAGCCAAACACTCGTGCAATCAAAATTCTTCCTTGTATATTTTACTTTTTAAATGCCATAGACTAAAAAGTTAAACATTTTCAAACAGCGTTTACAGCGTATTTAAAAGTGTATCAAACAGTTCGACGTTTTTTTTATAGAAATTGTGTTCTTAAACAAAATAAATTGCCGAAATAACATAAACGCGTAATAAATGTTGTAATTGAAACCATATTTTATTGAAATTTAATTTATTACGTTTAAATGTGTGATTTTATTTAATGCTTTGTTTCAGTACTTTTAATCGTACGTGTTTCTGTTCTTTTTTTTTCAAGGAAATTTTGACCTGTGTTTAATATTTAAACAATTTGTGTTATATTTTCTCGCATTGTTGGAGAAAAGCACTATACAAGCCTCGACCGGGAAGGGCGGTTGCTGGACTCGTATATAGCGCGGCCTCGACTGCGTCTCGGCCACGCTAACTTTACTCGTCCCGCAACGGCCTATTTCCCGGTCTGTGCAGTAATGAACTATTAAAGCACAATGATCAGTAAGTGATCGATCCAGTAATGTAAAGATTTTTTCTTTATTTTTTTGTAAAATTGTTTCGGGGGTAAATGGATTGCGAACATTTTCATTAAGCAATATTCTATAAGTAGCCACCCTATTCCTAAATGCGTTTTCAATTAACTGTACATTAACCCATTGAATATCAGACCTTAAGACATTATTTTTGTGGATATTACTATTCAAATGGTTGGTGAAATATCTTTTGGATACAAACTTACTACACACAGAACATTCAACATTATCATTATTTTTTGTACTCACATTCTCATCTATGACTGGTTCGGATGATGTTGATACTGTATCGCGACTAGTTGAAGGGCGGTTTTTCTTTGCCAGCACTTCTTCTGGCTTCGAAACTGCAACTGCCCTCTTTACTCCACCCCCGACTTGGGAAGATCTATAAAAATAAGAAAACATGAAATTAAACATAATGTACGACTTAATAACTAATACAATTAATTAATTGGATGGGATATTATACTAACTCAAATCTTGTCTACTTTTTTTTTTTATAATATAGGGAGGCAGACGAGCAGGCGGCTCACCTGATGGTAAGTGATTACCGTCGCCCATGGACACTTGAAACACCCGGGGGGTTAAAGGTGCGCTGCCGGCTGCGGCTACATTTTTGGCAGTATGCTTGCATTGTTAAAACTCCATCAATCACATCTGAGGACGAACTATTCTGTTTATCTTTAATATGACCATCACATGGTGTAAAATATGGTCTTACATCAGGATCTTCTAATAGTGCGGTGGGTAATTGATTTGATATAAACCACAGTCGAATACTTCTATGAAAATTAGTTATAATAAACTGTTTACTTAAACACTCAATTTGATCACGAACTAAATGGATTATGATGAACACCATGATGGAATAAACCGCACCTTAGTAACTCAAACACAGTAACGCAAACAATGAATAATTTCAGCATTGACTACCTCATTTATATATGAGCGCCCCCACTTAACTGCTTCCATAAAAATAAGATCAAGTTACTACAAGTCAGAAACCCATCCTTTGTCAGGTAAGTACTGGTCAAGCGCTTTTACACAGGTTATAACAGGAATATTAAGAATTAAAAATATTACTTACGCATCACGATGAACTTGGCTTATATATTCCCGATGCTAAGTAATTCTTGATCTTCTTCAAGCTCTTCACAGAGTCTGATGAGTTGGGCATCATAAGATGTCACAGTTCAAACTATCCATTTTGTTTAATCTACACAAACACTTTTTATCACTGCATATTATAGTCAATAAAGTATTTCGCACAATTTAATTTTACAAACAAAAGATAATTGTTTAGTCTGGAAAAGGTCTTGAATTCTTAAAAGGTAAGGATTTTACATGTAATACAATAACAAGCTTTTGTTTAACCTACACAAACACTTTTTATCACTGTTTCTTATTGTCAATAAAATATTTCATACAACTGTCTTTAGATGCTACTTGCTTTGTGATGTTAAATATAACATCACGTGTAGTTTGGAGCTGAGTGTCTTCTTCAGAAGACGCGTAGAATTTTAATCTCACATCTGCGTGTTTCCAGTGCTCAGTGGGCGGAATGTTTTTAATTTTTTGCAAATCATATATCTCGATTTTAATCAAGTGAGAAGCTTATGCCCCGTCGTCTTGTCCGGTTGATATATAGCCCACCCCGTCAGGAGAACTTTGACTGACATTGGAAGAGCGCTTCAATACTTTAGTTTTCTTCTTGGGACGTTCAAAAAAGCTGTCGATGTTATTTACTGAACGCTTTTTTGCCATGGCCTGCTTAACTTTAAAACCAGGCGTGCCTTCTTCGTCGGTTGATTCATCTTTATTTTCCGGGTAGTAATAGTTCTTGAAAGTATTTTCAGAGAACTGAAACAATATCAAACAATAAATTACACAACTGTTTAAATACAATACTCTTAACAAAAACACGGTGAACAAATGCTAAAAACACACAATTAAGTTAAAATATTTGTACATACTCACATTCATTATTAGGCCTTTTTATAAACACTTCACTGCTCGACACAACACTATTATGTCTATAATTATGCTACTTTAAGTACAGGGAGCTCCGGTAACGAAGACTGTTGCGCGGCTAATAGTTGTTCAGACACAATACCCCACCGCTTTTATACGCTCCGTAAGTTAAGCGTCTTCCTAAAAACATGTTTGAACTTGTAGTTCATCTAACACGGACGACGCTTATTCAGCAACACCCAAAATAATAAAACGCACAAGTAACAATCGCATCCGCTGTGACCATAAAACATAATAGGCGGCTACCAATAAAACAATTAAACCGTTATAACAGTGCACTCGGGTACACAAAACTTGTCGATACAGGCTTTTTTTATTGATATACTTACTCCATAGCACTTTGAATCAAGTCAGAACCAGTTTACATGCTTCGTTTAAGTTTTACATACTAGTGTGTTACTATAAAATTAAAATGTATGTGAAGGTAAACCCCATATACGTACTAGATAGATAATGTTATAGCCAATGTTAGCCGCAGATACATGCTCGTAGATACATACCCGTACGTAGGTTAGATTGCATTTAACCACTATATTTTTAACAAGCTAAGTGAAGGTAATTCATTTAGAAATAGCTATATGCAATATATGGTTTTGATAGTTGTTTAGAATACACTCTAAGTAACAACAGCTTAAGATAATACTACGAATACTACGATTAGCTAGATTTACTAAAATTAACTTAGGTAAATTCAATTAAGTGAAACTTAGGACTAAAGCTAGATTTAAATCAGCTCTTAGCTTAGGTTAAGCTCATGTAAAGTTAGGTGATCCTTCAAAATAGTCGACCATGGGGTGTTAAAAATTAAAACCACTCGTAACTTCTTTGTTGGTTGGTTCATCTTTATTTTCTTGAAAGTATTAAAAACAGTAAGTATTTTAAGTTAGATTAGGTTGTACAATGTTAGGTCAACTTCACCAAGTTAGGATAGGTAAGTATTAAAAACAGTAGGTATGTTAAGTTAGATTAGGTTGTATAATTTTAGGTTAACTTCAGTAAGGTAGGTTAGGTTAGGTTAGAACTGTAACCCTTAAAAACAGTAGGTATGTTAAGCTAGGACAGGTTTCACGATGTTAGGCTAACTTCAACAAGCTAGTTTAGGTTAGGTTAGAACTATGACCCTTAAAAACAGCATGTTAAGAAAACCACTATGGTTACTTAATTAAATAATATGAGAAACACGTAGGTAAAATTAAAAATCGCATTACAACAGTTAATAGCGCAATCAGGTAATATGTAATAAAAGATAAGAACGCGCCCAATGCAAGACAATGGTGTTGGACGCCACCGAGAACAAAGGGGCTGACGTTCGGGCGAACAATAGGCTGAGCGAGCAAGGGACGGCAGGGTACTCAGGTAGTTGATAATCTTTTGTATTGAGTAAATGGACTATTGCAAGCTATGGGAAGGAGTGATCTGGGAGTCTCGGGACCCGCCCCAAACGCTCTAAATGGGGGGATAAACACCGAAAAAAATACAATTTTTTTTTCTAGGAGCGAAACCCCGCCTCTCGCTCGTCAGAGCACCATTTTTTTTCGAGGGAGTAGAGTCGGTGGCAGGACCGAGGATTCCCTACTACTTCTTCTGCTGGATTCTTGTGACGTTGCTTCTCCGCAATGATGGTCTTGTCCGAAGCGCTAGTAGATTCACTCTATATTTATTACCGACGAGTAAATGACCCCGTATGAGGCCATTTACCGCATAAATACTTTGATTTTTGTTTTACATATTGCGACAACGATGACCTTGCGTAGGTACTGTGACAAAAGGGGTGATGGAAAGAAGAATCTTCGTGATTATCGTATACTTGAATTATACTTGAATCTTATACAATGTAGTGTGTTACGTTCGCTAGCCTAGGGGCGACTCACAGATTGTTTTTCCAAACAATCGGTCGCCGTTCCATTACATCTCAGAAATTGAATTTAAAGAATTAAAAGCACTTGCGATACTTAGTATGCAATAAGTTTAATTCAATAAAGTTTCTTACGTCAAAAAACTATAAACTTATTTCATTACAATTCAATTCAATTCAGTTCAATATATTTATTTCAGACTCTGGGTCCATAACAGTGTTAGTAATACAGTAATCTTACAATCTAGGTTTTAGTATACTTGTTCATGCAAATTTGTTTTGTATGATCGTGTATATAAATAGGTTGTGCTGTGTGGAGCCGCCTTAATGACATAGACTAGGAAATAGTTATGGTAATATATAGTTAGAGCTGTCATCGCTTATAGGTTAGATCACTTCTGCTGAAATCCTGTCAACGGATAGCGTGCACATTTATTCAGTCTAATTGTATATCGTGTTTTATTATTTAACTTACATTAAATAACAGTTACAAAAGCACCAGTATTCATATTCAACTTCATCACCCACCCTGGAAGCCTGCACGATTCGAACCCGCGCCAGACTCCAGGGAAAGATCTTCAATTTTCATCATCCACCACCGAGATCGGTAATACACCCAGCCGCCAGGATCAGGCGGTTATTATTATCGTTCATTTTTGGTGGCCCATGAGGGGAGAATCCATAATTAAACCCAGGACGGGATAATCAAGATTTACTGGGCACGCGGTAGCCTTCAAGGTCAATACCGGCCTATTCGTGACCCAAGAATCAATCTCAATCTCGGAACTAAGCGTGGAGCGCGAGTTCATAATTCATTATACCGGCAAGGGATCGGCGTGGCGCAAGGTCACGCAGGACACGCCACCAGCATACATACTTCGATTTCGATCGTCACAGATCTCAGTGCTAACATAGATTCAGTGTTTAATTAGCATTATATTAATCTCAGTGCCGTATATATACTCGTGTTAGTGCCTAAATTCAGTGTGCGAATCGTTATAACGCGTAACGCGAGCATTACATCGGTTCTCATCGTCCATTCTTATCGGAGATAAGATACGCCATCCACCATCCATCTTGTTTCGGAACGAGACGAAAACGCAGCTGGCAGAGGGCGCCTGCTCCGCGTCATTCAGGTTCATTTGTTCATAGACATTAAATTACATAGATGCACATCTATTCTAAGTAACTTTGTATGGTTGTGATAAGTACACTCATTTTCATAGATCGATCAGATCAATGTTTGTAGTTAGTCTGTGCTAAACTATGCACTTATCAGTCTGTCTGTTGTGTCAAATGTCACGATGAGATATAATTTTTATTTGCATTGATTTATTTAAAGTTATTTAGTGTTTTAACGAATAATCTCAAGTATTATTGTTCAATGTGTCTATTCCTCTTCCGCAACCTCTTCATATAATCCTCAGTTTCCCCGAGCAAACTACAATCTATCGACGATTGTCATAACTAAATTTGAGATCAAGTCTCAACTAACTCGGATTGATGTCAATAAAGGGGCCGGCTGTGACGACATCTCACCCTTATTTCTCCATCGCTGCTCAGAGTCATTGGTCGAACCACTGTACATATTGTTCAACAAATCTCTTGCTGAAGGTATATTTCCTGATCAATGGAAAATAGCGCGGATTGTTCCAATTCACAAATCGGGTGATAAAAAAGATGTGAGGAATTACAGACCAATCAGTATCCTCTGCTGCCTAGCTAAGCTATTAGAAAGTATAGTATACAAGCACATCTACAATCATTTTAAGCACATTGCAAGTACTAAGCAGCATGGCTTTATGCAGCGCCGTTCAACAGACGGTAATCTTATATCGTACACTGAACACTTGTGCTCCGCTTTCAATAACAGAATACAAGTAGATTCTATCTACACCGATTTTGCCAAGGCATTCGATCGCGTCGACCACTCCATTCTCTATACAAAACTAGACCATCTTGGTATACATAGCTGCCTACTGCGTTGGCTAAAATCTTATCTCGATAATCGTTCTCAACTTGTCACTGTTTGCGGTTACTACTCCATCCCATTCCTAGCTCCCTCTGGCGTTCCCCAGGGGTCTAACTTAGGTCCCCTACTATTCCTTATGTTCGTCAATGACCGTCTGAATCTATTTAGCTGTAACTGTCTGCCATACGCCGATGATTTAAAGATTTTTAACAATGTTAGCAGTATCGCAGACTGCCAAACTTTGCAGAACGATCTACTCGCTCTCAATGAGTGGTGCATTAATAATAATATAAAAAAATGCAATGTTATCACATTTACAAAAAATAAAACACCAATAACGTACAATTATACCATTGACAACTCTACTCTTCACCGAGTTTTTGTCATAAAGGACTTAGGTGTCTGGTATGATTCGAAGTTGTCATTTACTGCACGTTATGATTATATTGTCGGCAAAGCATACAAACTAACAGGATTCATTTACAGATCAATTAAACCATTTAAAACTTATAGTACGTCACTAACTTTGTATCATGTATTGATAGGAAGCATTCTCGGGTATTGCTCCAATGTGTGGTCACCGTTTTACAAAACACACACAGACCGAATTGAAGCTGTGCAAAGGCGGTTTCTTCGCCACCTTACTTACAAATTGAATCTTATGAGAAAACTACCTACATATGAAGACAGACTGGCCTTCTTTAAAATGCGCAGCCTGTACACTAGGAGGTGCATCGATGAACTGTTATATTTGTTTAAAGTTATTAACAATAACATTGATTCAGATCTCCTTGAAAATATTGGAATCCGGGCGTATAATAAGCCGCGTCGCCAACCCACTCTGTTCTTTATTCCATTGGCTTCAAATAATGTATCCCATCATAGCCCCCTAACACGTATGTGCTCATCCTTCAACAAACTATGCACACATGTTGATATTTTTCATTCGAATTTTAATCCTTATAAAAAGGCTGTTACTGAATTGTTACTTAAACTAGAATAAGTTCACTAGAATAAGTTCTTGCATGCTCTCACCAACTTATATTATACTAAGCGAAAGTTGTGCATGGTAGTAATTGAAATTTAAATTTTATACATTAGTTTAAGAGCAACTTTACTGTAAAAAACCTAATTTACATTTTGTTACCGTGCCTATCAAATAAATAAATAAATAAATAAATAAATAAATACGTAAACGATTAGTGTTTAAACGTGCAGTAATATCAAATATTACTGTTCATTAGGTACTGTACTGAACCCCCCCAAAATCAATTTTAAACTTTATATTTATATAATTATATTGGCCTCACGATCGTCTAATGTAGAACCCTACTTTGTGAACCGAATAGTAAACCAAAGAACTTTAATGAGCGAGAGATTATTATTACTAGTCTAATATGAAGTTCCTAATTACTATCCTTCCTACTGATTACTATTAGAGAATACTATTAAACTTGCCAGCTAACATCTATATGTTGTTAAATCAAACCTAAAAGTATTAACTATTCAGTAATAATTATATTAATAAAATTCCTAATTGAAATAAGGTTCAAATTATTATAATAGTCTACTGGAAAGGATTAATTAACCTAACTTTGTATTATTAACCAAGGAACAGAGTTATAGCTAGCATGAATATAGAAGTCTTATCATAAACCATAATCATTCTACTGTTGAAACAAAATATCTATTAAGTGACTTAGAATATTATGAACAAACTAGGATCAATTTGAATTTCTAACTATTTCTTCTCTTATAAAATGGCAATAATATATTAGTGATTACAGGAAAGGCTCCATCTCTCGCCATTCCGCTGCTCTTCAACCATAACCTCAGAGCCCGCCCACTAATATATCTTTTATTATTTAATATAACACATTATTCTATTAGTGTTAAATTTAGTAGACTAATTCTAGTCAATTAAGTAAACTTGATTCTACTAGTCTCTCCAAAAGGATCCTTTGAGAAGAGAGACCGAGACAAACTCAAAGGATTAAACTCTTTAATTCAGTTATTCATTTTACTTTTCAACACAAAATAATATATTAGAACAATATAATATCAATGCTTAATTTTAGGCTTTATTCTTATTTCTTAGCCTGTTACTTCTTACTTATAGAATTAAACTCAATATGCCTATGACAAACTTTGTGTGTCTTTCTCTATAATTGGTAGTCATAACTACCAAACTATTTAGTAGTATACCTACTGTAATTATCATATAACCCGACTAAGCGGGTTCTACAACCTTTTATTCTCTGGATTGTAGTATGAATTATTGAATTACTCAGATTAGTATAATTCAATTTCAGTACTATATACCTAGTACATAAACTGTTTAGTTTAAAATTTAATAAAATAATAAATTATTGTTACCTCACCATTCATAACTTAGTCTGAGACACTATTGTGTAAATTTTACATATACCATCTACGTCACTGAAGTTGCCAACACTAAATTATATCTAAAATTAATTAGCCCTAGTAAGTAGCCCTATAATTGATTTAGTGCGCTTTCAGAGATCCTGTTTCAACTCTTAATTTAACTAAATTAGTAGCCCTTTGGTTTTATCGTTAAATAACTTCTTTAATAACCTTTATATTCTCACAAAGGTGGTGTGTTCTTGAACTACATAGTGTATCCTCAACACTAGGATTCCTTCAGACTACAACTAAGCATATGTGTAAGTACAGTGACCACTGATTGTCCTTGGACAGAGACAGTAAGCCGTAGCTAGGTATGTACCGTACATCTATAGCTGTTAAAGGTGTATTGAAAGGACAGACCAACTCGTAAGTATCACTTTGAATTTTACCTATACAAAAGGACTACGTTAACCTAGATTTATTTGCTTTACCTGATGTTTAAAGATAATGTATAGCTTATAACGATGACGATTTAATTCTTACAACTAGAAACTCTTCGGAATAATATCTAAATATGATAAGCCTAGCTTTACTTTTATCAGGTTTGTAACCGTACTTATTTACCCTTACTATCCTAGAAAGTTAATAATAATACCGTAGACTCTCGTTATGTGCTTAGATGACTTCTATGACAACAACCTTGTGTAAATACACATAACTAACTAATTACTTTTATTCGTTTGAGACAGTTTTAACGTGAACTCTTTATACACACTAACAGATAAAACATGATTGCGGGCGTCTCCCTAGTTAGCCGCCTAGGTTTATCACTAAGGTTAGACGCGAATGCTTCTTAAACTTAGATCTCTACCTATCTGCTAATTATAACCACTACAATACCTTTCATGTTAAACGAACTCCCTAATCATACCAACACGGGTTTATCGGACAACATACATACTCCGCAGCCTAGCGCTTTATTTATTTTCTAACTAGACGGACGGTCTTAGAATTTGACGTTTCTGACAGGTATAGATAGACCTAACCACAGACTATCAAGATTACATTCAATAAGTAAGTTTAAGATACGATAGATTGAATATTTGCCTAATATGAATTTAATTTAAAAGGATTACTTTTGTAACATGAATTAATTATTACTAATTCCTAATTTTCCTATTGGTTTTAGAAGGCTAATTTAAGTCTTCTTAGTTCAATAATTATAATTCTTACGTCGACAGAGATGGCGTAGTAGAACAAACTTTGTCTACATATACCTAGCTAGTCACATTACGTGTTTATAAGCTTACCACGGTGTAATGGAAAAGCTACTGACTACCTAAAACCCCTAACCACCTATTAATCTATTGTTTTAGAGCAATTAAAAGTCCAAAATGACTTTTACAGTTACGTTAAACGTGTGAGTAGTGTAAAGGAATTCCGGTGTAAGAAAACCTTTGCTAGACCAACTAAGACCTAACATAACCTCGATTTCGGAAGTAAAACTTCCTGTGTGTAGTCCTAAGACCCTTCAACCGGCTATTTCTAGCCTTTAGTTGGCTTCCAGGTGGGGAAAATACCTACGGTGGTCAATATATACATATATAAATAAGGGGATCAACGTCAAGAGTAATTCATATGTCCACACAACAATCGCAAACTGATTTCGGATCCACTTCTACGGGCCCTGGAGAGGAGACATAATGAGTTACAAACGACGAAGCCTGGCATACCGAATAAAGGTGTCAGGAAACCTTGTACGCGTACCTTCCAAACTCACTCAGTTAATGAGTTAAAACCGTCCATTTCCTGATTGTGGAAATCTTCAGGTCTCAACTCACAACCAAAATGTGAGTGTAGGTATTCATTTTCGTAAACTACAACTGCCTAGAGCTCTGCGTAACCGACTACCATTTGTGGCGTCGTTACAGAGTTCTGGAAAACAAAAGAAGGTTAATAAACATGTTAAAACAATCCCGGAACACACAAACACCAGTTATTAAAACATTCTCACAATCCTAGCAAAAGAAAGTCGACTACCACATTCCTGTGTAGCGATAATCGTTAACTTGTAGCGTTACTCGAACGCAACGTGAAGCGACGAACAAAATAATATCACCTATAATAATACGAGCACAACACAAATAAATGCTGAAAACGTTTTTACCCTAGTCCAAAAGCCTTGGCGGAAATTGCCACACGTGGCCCGCGGAACTGCGGCTCCAGGCGCTACACGACTCGAAGCGGCAGTCAGGCGGCAGTATATCCATGTTTATTATGTAAAAATAGGTACAACGGATGATCAAATTCGTGAACATGTTGGATCTCTTCTGAGCAATGAAAACTTTACTGTGGAGACCTTGAAAGCCAGAGGAGATTACGCTTCTTTCAAATTGGGTGTCCCTTCGAATTTAATCGAGTTGGTGATGGATCCTAATAATTGGGCCAAAGATATATGCATAAAACCCTGGCACCAAAATAATCGCTCGCGGAATTTTCGCTCCCAAAAAGAAAATGAAGCGTCCAAAACCTCTTCGTCTTCGCCTCTACTACCAGAACGTGAGGGGCCTTCGTTCCAAAACAGCGACGTTTCGGAAAAACGTGGAAACTTATCATCCGGACGTAATAGCACTAACTGAAACCTTCCTAAACAGCTCCGTTATCAACGGCGAGTTGTTTCCACGAGGTTACGACGTTATACGCAGGGACCGCGTCGGTGATGTCGGATGGGGCGGTGTGCTACTAGCCATAAAAAGCTCTTACGTTGTAAAAGTTATAGACGATGTAGACGGACTGTTAGATGGTGACGAGTTATTATTTGTATCTTTGTCTGGAAAAAATGTGAAGTGTTTATTATGTGTTGTATATCTTCCACCAAGTTACAGTGAGCAACAGTATATGCATGTTTTAGATGTTATCGAAAACGCTATATGTAAATTTGACACTTTAGACACTGTAATAGTAGGAGACTTTAATCTCTATTCCTTCAGTAACCATGTACGAATTCAATTCGATTCATTTACTCTATTTTGTAAACTACGCCAATGCAATCATGTTACTAATCTACATGGCGGCGTCTTGGATCTTGTGCTGACAAATATGAGTGCTGATCGTGTTATAGTTGAGGAATGGAACGAGGCTTTTGTGCCCATGGATGCCTACCACCCTCCACTTCTGGTAAACTTAACATTCTCCCGCTGTAACCGTATGGGTGCCGATGCCTCTTCCACTGCTTATGAATCTGTTCCGAGAAGCTTCCGCTGGAACTTCAAAAAGGCTAACCTAATCACTTTGTATAGTGATTTAGCGAACACAGACTGGTCGTTCTTGTACAGTGTCATAAGCGTAGACAGCGCTGTCGACGTGCTCTATGATAACATTAACAATGTGCTGGATCGCTGCGTCCCCGTGAGAACGCGCTCTGGCGGAAGCTCAAGTTGCTACAAATATCCTGATTGGTACTCACCTGAGATAATCCAATGTATTCGTTCTATCATGCATGCATTTCCATCTTGTGAAATTCAAATCTCATGGGCTATTGTTTAATAAAGAATTATTTCGGTACTATAGAACACGCGTTAAAGAACTCAGAGACGCCGCGTATAAACGACATCTTAATAAACTGGAACAAGACATTAGTCAGGACCCTGCAGTATTTTGGAAACATATTAAGGACAATCGCAATGCTCGGCAAATAAATAACTATACGCGGAATAATGAATTCTTATCAAAATAGGATACGGTTGATGCCTTCGCTGCGCACTTTAGCTCTGTATTTCACGCGGGTTCTCCAATCCTTGATGCCGAAGTGGCAGCTCGGGACGCGGAAATCGGTAACGACTCTACATGCATTAGTATAAATAACATTTCCTTGGATGAACTTCGCCGTGTAGTTCGTAAGATAAAAGCGACCAGCTCGCCAGGCCCCGACGGTATTCCTGCATTCCTAATAAAAGACTGTTTGTCGGTGCTCGAGCAGCCTTTACTTTGTGTTTTTAATTTGGTGCTAAAGGAAGGTGTTTATCCAACTGCCTGGAAAGTGTCAAGAGTGACGCCTGTACCCAAAGATGGAGCGTCGTCCGATATAACGATATAACTTTTAGGCCAATTGCCATTCTGTCAGTATTTGGAAAGATATTCGAAAGTATCATTAATAATCGGCTCACTCCACTTATCTCGAGAAGACTGAGTGACGTTCAGCATGGCTTCCGTGCGGGCAGATCCACGGTCACGAACAGTTGTAATTTTGTTGACTATACGCTGTATCAAATGGATAAAGCCCACCAGGTTGACGTAACCTTTTTTGATCTCCAAAAGGCATTTGATCTGGTTGACAATGATCTCCTGTTACGTAAGTGCTCCAGTTTTGGCTTCTCTTTGGGATTATTAAAGCTTTTCGCGAGCTATCTGAAGGATAGGAGACAGTTTGTGCAATTGCATGGTTACCAGTCACAGGAGTACTTCACCAGATCTGGCGTCAGTCAGGGTAGCACACTCGGACCGACCCAATTTTTAGTCATGATAAACGACCTCCCCTCAGTTATTTCGAACGCCCGATGCCTGCTATTCGCGGATGATTTAAAATTATTTTTTTCCGTTAATTCATTCTCTGACTGCGATTTACTGCAGCTTGATATAGACGCTGTTTTGAACTGGTGCTGGTTGAACAGATTACCGTTGAATGTTAAGAAATGTAAAGTGATTACATTCAGTAGAGCGAAAAATATATTAGAATTTAATTATCAGCTAGAGGGCGAGTCTCTCGAGCGTGTAGATAGTTTTCGAGACTTGGGTCTCAACCTGGACGCAAAATTAAACTTTCACGACCATATCGATTCGATAGTAAAAAAGGCTAGCAAAACACTCGGATTTATAATGCGGAAGGCATCTCAGTTTGCTGGTAAGAATGTAGCAACCATACTCTACAATGCATTCGTGCGCAGCGGACTAGAATACTGCTCTATTGTCTGGGATCCGCTGGAGGTCAAATACCAACTTCTGTTAGAGCGGGTCCAGCGCAAGTTTGCCAGATACCTTTATAAAAAGGAATATGGCTTCTATCCTTACCTATACTCATCCCTTTTCGTATCAGGTATGGTCGGGCTCGACACCCTAACCTCTCGGCGCAAGATGCATCTTCTAATGCACTACTGTCTCTTATTGAGAAACAAAATTGACAACCCTGATGCCCTTGAGCAATTCCGGCTATTTGTACCGGAGCGCTACTCACGCGCGGGGCGCCGCCTCCGCCGGTTGTTCGCGGTGGCGCCGTTGCGCACGCTGCGCGCCGGCAACGCACCTAGCACTCGCGCGCAGATGCTCCTTAACGAGTTTGTTTCGCAGATCCAAGATGTCGATGTGTTTGCTGACAACTGGCAACAATTGCTATGTAAAATTCACTGCTTCTGTTGTTCTCTATAAACCTAATATTTGTAAATGTCTCTATATGTGTAAATCTATAAAATTGTAGGCGCCTTGGTCCATACTGTAAGCCTATAATTGTAATTATAATAATAAATAAATAAATAAATAAATAAATAAAAACCAACAAGGCAGAAATGGACGATACATGACACCTCTCGGCAAAATAATAACTCACCCCTTCGACGACCGGAATAAAAAAGCCCCGCTCAGACCCTCGCCAGACTTTATATAGAAAACCCTGAGCATGCGTAGAAACCCCTAATTTTCGGCCCCGCTGTATGAAACCTGCGTATAAGATCGCTTGGATGTGTAAACTTTTCCCGCAAAAGAAATTTCAATTATTCAACTTTAGTGTCTATTTCATCATTTCAAGTAACAAATAAAGCTCACTTTCGTTTGAACTCATCTCTCCTCATATTATCGTCTCTCTAGCGTACCCTGCGTATAATGTAGCTGGGATGTGTAGAAGTTTTCCCGCAATAATGCATTTACTTTCTAATGACAATGATTATTCTAACATAACATGTAACAAACAAAGTTCATTATCCTTTGAATTTGACCCCTACTCATTTTAGCATCATAGCGGTCATAATTCTTTTTTTTTTTATTCAACTTCCAGCCTATTCGATCCTTATTTATTATTTTTTACAACTATAATGTTACCTCATTACAAAATAATTTGTGCAATTCTTTCCTCTTTAATTTATCTTACTAACATAATGAAATAAATGTATTTATTTCCTAAATTCTAATTAGAATGATCTGTTTTTTATTTAATTTCAACCATTTCCTTCGCTTGCTCCACAGCGCCATCTAGGTAATTCAAAGTGAACCCATTTCTCTGCTAGTCGCCCAGAATTAACCTGTCAATTTTAAATGTCTAATCGTTTAGTTCATTATACTTTGAACTTGTCTCCTACTCACCTTAGCATTATAGCCGTCATTTCTTTTTTTATTCAACTTCCAGCCATTTCGATCTTTCTTTATTAGGTTACTTACAACTATAATGTTACTTCACTACAAAATAATTTGTGTAAACCTTCCCTCTTTAATTTATTTTACTAACATAACGAAATAAATCTATTTATTACCTAAATTCTAATTAGAATGATCTGTTTTATTTCATATTATTAATTTATTTTATTTCACACCTCAGCGCCATCTAGGTAACTCAAAGTGAACCCATTTTTCCGCTAGTCGCTCAGAATTAACCTGTCAAATTTTAATGTCTAATCGTTTAAATAGTTGTCAATGTTTTCCAGAGAGGGGTGCTGTTTTCAGTTTGTTTAGAAAATCGAATGACTAATTTCTAGCTGTCTGATGGCGAAGATTAACCTGAGTTTTTAAAATGGATTTTAAAAAGGACACTACACTCGTGTACCAGTACAGCTCACCCCCACAATGACTAAGAAAGACAACATCTTTGATGTTATCTGTAAGAGACATTGGAAAACAAAAGGATGACCTCCTTTAACTGGAACCCTATATCAAAATTTTGAATTCTCAATTCTTTGATATACTCACCAATTAGAAATAGGTATGTTTTTATCATAACTAATTTTACACAATGTATCACGTCCATTCTATTTTATATAATCTGTCCTGATGTGTGTTAATAATTTGCAAAACTCAAACTACACCAATGCAGTTAGAGATATAATCACATTATTCCCTCAGATGTTCTTATACCTCCATCACTGCACCGATCATAGGAGTAAATGAAAATACCTTCAGACTCCACTTTTTCAATTAGAACTTAGTCACATTGCCCGACTATTGTTCATATCCAACATTGCTCTGGTAAAAGAAACAGTTGAGTCCTCTCATACAAATCGATAATACCTTCCCTATGGTGTTTACCTTAAAGTACATGATTCAGAATGTCAATTATAGTCAAAGTTCTTTAATCTTAGCATTTACCTTTTTTTTTTTCATTATTCTCAAATACCTATTTCCTTACCCTAACCTTATATGGGAAACCAAATCCGTTGATATCTGTTCCGACCACTATGCTTTAATGTGTTGTGTATTTAACCAAGCACAAGACAAACATACGACACCTTAGGTAGAAGCTTGGATCTATGATTCCTGGTATTAATTTATGATGATATGTTCCTCTAATTTTATTAGTTTGCAAAAGTAGCACTTACTTGTGAGATAAGTGTATTCTAGTAATAATTTTCCTGGGAATCAATCGAAATCTGTACGCTCACATCGCCCGAACTCAAATTTATTTTCCACATTGCCCGGAATAAGAGATTCCTCCGAGAAAATCTACTTGCAAACTAATATAATGTTAAACAAGTACTAATATCTTCAAAAGTCAAAACCAAAAACCATTCCCCACCCCCACAAAATTAATCGTCTGTCATCTTGGTGCATGTGTTCAACAACTAAATAGTTCAACTTTAGCTATATTAGCACACTCAATATTGTGACTATTAAGCATGTCAATACACCCAGATACCATTTTTTTTTTTAATATTTAACCTTTAACTTTGAACCTTTCATCACTGAAAGTAGGTGTGTATTTTTTTGTTATAACCTCTTACACTTGTATAGTATTAACTATCAAGAACTACCCCTTCCAATGGGTCGAATCGTAAATACGTTTTTAACCTAACACATAAATTCTTGACAATTAGTTGTGTATAATTCCCCTCCCAGAGGTTCAGATATCGACAGATCCAGCCTGGTTACAATTCAAAAACGTCTACTCCAAAATGGTCCCATTATATTTAAACCTCAAACCATACTTCATCCTCTGAATTCATCTCAAACCATGATACCACACACACTCTCATTTTACTATTTAAGGAAATTGTGTTCCTATAATATCAATAACCAAATTTGAGTAGTCGTCCCTATAAATTCTTAACCAGATTTCTTTGCAAGAAATCTCCCTTCCCTTAACCTTATTATTCATTAATTAATTTCACCTTATTATGATAAGTCATTTTCGCAATTAAATTTTATTTAACTATAACCTCTCCCTATTCCTCAAGTCAATCTCGCCAGCAAACAACCTAATTATTTTATTATTATTATTATTATTATTATTCTAGTATGCTTAATCGCCTTATTCTAAAACTCTTCATTTTATTTATTTTTATCCGTTATTTAGATTTTCTGTTTTTATTTTAAATTTTATTTGTCCTACTTACTTATATTAAATAAGAAAATCCACCTTCAAAAACTATAGATCTACTAATACCACACTATGTCTAATTTGAATTTAATAGGTACCCTAATAGTTGCATATATTATGTTGCATATATTATGTCCAGTACATAATTCCAGTGTTTCCTTAAATATTTTAAAGTATAAAAATACTATACTTGGCGTATATTTTTCACCACATCTAACAAGTGAAATTACGATTTTAGTTATTCATATATACATCTAGCCTGAATGTATATCTCTCAGCGGATCTGGCATGAGATTATAAATAAATGAATAAAATAAAAGTATATACATAACGTCCGATGTATACTTCTCTGCGGATCCAGCAAGAGAAAACTTCGATAAAAGTTCTTATATATGTATGAACTATATATATTTACATATACATTGTCTAGTATATTTTTCTCAAGAAAGACAACATTCAGTCATTTACACTACGCGTAAATCAGATGTAGTTACTCCGCGAATTTGGCATGGAAAACTTCGATAATAACTCGATAGTTTTTGCTCCTTTAATCTAATGTGTACTAAACACCATTTAATTTAACTCATTCGAATACAAAACCATAAACTTACATTTTATTATTATACCTAACCACTGAACCTTCGATTAATTTTGACACTAACTTATTATAACTTACGCCATGATTACCAAGTTTAATTCCCGGCGCGCGTAATTATTTTTGCACTATATAAAAGTTTCTTTCACTAAACTTTGAATAAAATATTCATAACTAAATACATTATGACAGATAAACACAACAAACTCTGACAGCTCCCTATTTTGACATTGACACCTATTACGATTTACATGTCACATTGACGGTCCAACTCGCAGGCAACAACTTCAAAAAGGGACTTTATCGTAATCTGTATAAAGGCATGGCCACAATGTTTTATTATTCGTTGACCATCCTTGCCTTAAATATCTCCGCATCCATCATAACCAATAAAAATAAAGTTACCGCACGTAGTGATACATAGCAACTATAGATAAATAAATGTGAGATTATTATTATTATTATTTTCACTCAACATTTTCAGACCTGTAATTTTTTTCTACTTGAACGAGTTTGAGAGAGAACGGTCGCCTTCATTATCTGTGGACGCTACTGCAAAATATGACAGCTAAACAGCTTTGAGTTGAGCTTATTGTTTTGTTTGTTCGTTACATTTCGTTACCAACTCTATGACTATTATCGTTTGTTTGTGAATATAAAACAGAAGTCCCGTGTTTTACGTACTTAACCAATATCGAACATTCCTGACATTGGCCCCAGGCCCTGAGATTGCCATTAAAGAGAAGAACAAGAAGTATTATATAGTTAATTTATCACCCGGTGTGATTAGCAAACCAAATTGGCTAATGTGTCCCTGCCTGTTAATAACTTGGACCATAATTACAACCTAGTGGAGAAAACTGCTCATATTACGTAAGTATACAATCCTATTCTATGTACATATGAGTTATACCTATAACTTATTTATATTAACCTTAGTTCATGTCGATGCGCATAACTCCTTTATTTAGCATAATTCTAAACTTAAATTTACTAATAAAGGTACCCTAGTCTTTCTAGTAATAAATAAATATAGTTGTTAGATATGAAGTTTACTTAATGTTGTTTTCAGTAACTAACGGAATATTCTGCTTTTATTTCAGCAATATTGAGAGATGACACCCTCTGCAGTTATGAAGAGTTCATTACCCTACTAACATAATGTTTAATCGCCTGCAAGTTTCAACCAATCTAGCAGTAACTATTCTACGTGTGAAACCATTGCAAGCTACCCGGTCCGGCTTCCTGCTAAGTGAACGATTGTGATTTGTGTTGTGCTAAACCTTATTTTCCTTTCTACTAACCCTGTTTTATGTACTGTTCATGGATTACATAATAATGTCTTATGATTTACCTACTTTACCTTAAACCAAGCATGATTTGTTTCTTTTATGTATCAGCTGGGATAAGTTGATGCAATTTTGTTTACCGCTGTTTTTATAAATAAAATCTATATATTATGCTAGTTTTACTTTAAATTTCTTCCTGACTATGAATGATTCATGATAATGGAAGCTTTACATTGTTTTTTCATTACTAAAAATACATCAAAACAATGTTTATGCCTAACTTCTTATACAATATGACTAAATATTGCCTGATGTTTATGTTATGATCTTAGTTCCTTACTAACAAACAATTATCGCCCCCCCATATGCAAATCTCTTAATCAGTTTTAAATTTGTCAAACATATCTAAAAGATGGGTATAGTCCATTTTATTAATCTTACCCAAAAACCAGCTTGGTCTTGTAAATTCAAATAACATACCAGCTTTTACTTATTACAAGTTAAATTCTAAATATCTTCTAATTTATCTCATCTAACCAATTCAAATATCTACCTACCTACCTGTATATAAACGTCTTATCCATTTTTTCGGGTCTAGCTATGCGTTTTTTTTAATTAATTTAATAAGTATAATGAATGTTATAGAATCCTAATTACTAACAGTTAACTTAGCATCAGTAGTTAAATCATGTTATTACAATTATGTCAAGTCTAAACAATTTAATGAATTTTAATTATTTCATATGACTAACGAATTTCCAATCGATCAATTCATCGAATAAATCTCCCGTAAAACGTAATGCATTATCTATGAGCCACACGCGACTTTAACCAATCAGACGTAAGACTAAGAGTGATTCAGCCAATCGGTACCTCCGATTCTGTCCAATCAGATACACACAAAGACCTTTCATATAATGTTGCCGTTTAATTTTATTCGTCGTCATTTGAATTACTCTCAAATCCGTCATATGGCAAGTAATTAGCCTTTCATTTAAAAATGGATTATATAAAATATAGGGCCTTTAAAAATTCTAAAAATTAATATACTCCTATGGAACTAGTGTTTACCCCTTTTTTTATGAGACAAAGCGAGTATAATATCATTTTATCTCAGCTCCGTTTCACATTATAAAAACGCCCCTGACTACTGTCACTGGGATGACCACAGATTGGTCGAATAGATACTAAAGATAACGATTTCAACCAATCCAAGCGTCTAGTGACGTTAGACGATAGGACAACGTAACACGGTTTTATCAAACGCTTTAAACGACCACCGAGTAAACTGTAACATTACTATCTGTCTATAAACTCGTCTCTTTACAACTTCTTTAGTAGTAAAGGTCAAGCATACATTATCTCGATGATATTTTAATCCAGACTTGTAATTGTAAAAATTATACATAACATAACACCGAGTCACGTCCAATGTCCATCACCACGTATCTCTGATAAAACCCGGTTAAGTTCTAGTGACCAAACAATCAGTGATTATAAGTGAAAAGTGCGTTACAAGATGTGATTTAGTGGAAACACAGTGCCTTAGTGAACCCAGTGCCATTAGGTACGCTTTCGCGGGCAATCGTCATGGACGTATTTTAGTGAAATTGCGGACATACATTTCAGAAAAAAATGTATTGGATAGCCTGCATAGAATTCACCTATAGATTTAGCTAAATACTTCGAGTATATTTAACCTAACCTATTGTAATACAGATAATTAAAATTAATGATATTCAATTTGTGTTGTTAAGTTATTTATCTAATGAAACGACCTCAACTAAGTTATCAATAATAAACTCAAGCTCACTCCTTTTACACGGACATCAAATTGTGACCAAAGACATAGCATAAATATTTATACTATATCTAAGATCACGTAATAAATAATAATTTAGGTTTCACATCCTGGTCTAGGCATCCCAAACTGTACTGAACCCCCCCAAAAACAATTTTAAACTTTATATTTATATAATTATATTGGCCTCACGATCGTCTAATGTAGAACCCTACTTTGTGAACCGAATAGTAAACCAAAGAACTTTAATGAGCGAGAGATTATTATTACTAGTCTATTACGAAGTTCCTAATTACTATCCTTCCTACTGATTACTATTAGAGAATACTATTAAACTTGCCAGCTAACATCTATATGTTGTTAAATCAAACCTAAAAGTATTAACTATTCAGTAAAGAATTATATTAATAAAATTCCTAATTGAAATAAGGTTCAAATTATTATAATAGTCTACTGGAAAGGATTAATTAACCTAACTTTGTATTATTAACCAAGGAACAGAGTTATAGCTAGCATGAATATAGAAGTCTTATCATAAACCATAATCATTCTACTGTTGAAACAAAATATCTATTAAGTGACTTAGAATATTATGAACAAACTAGGATCAATTTGAATTTCTAACTATTTCTTCTCTTATAAAATGGCAATAATATATTAGTGATTACAGGAAAGGCTCCATCTCTCGCCATTCCGCTGCTCTTCAACCATAACCTCAGAGCCCGCCCACTAATATATCTTTTATTATTTAATATAACACATTATTCTATTAGTGTTAAATTTAGTAGACTAATTCTAGTCAATTAAGTAAACTTGATTCTACTAGTCTCTCCAATAGGATCCTTTGAGAAGAGAGACCGAGACAAACTCAAAGGATTAAACTCTTTAATTCAGTTATTCATTTTACTTTTCAACACAAAATAATATATTAGAACAATATAATATCAATGCTTAATTTTAGGCTTTATTCTTATTTCTTAGCCTGTTACTTCTTACTTATAGAATTAAACTCAATATGCCTATGACAAACTTTGTGTGTCTTTCTCTATAATTGGTAGTCATAACTACCAAACTATTTAGTAGTATACCTACTGTAATTATCATATAACCCGACTAAGCGGGTTCTACAACCTTTTATTCTCTGGATTGTAGTATGAATTATTGAATTACTCAGATTAGTATAATTCAATTTCAGTACTATATACCTAGTACATAAACTGTTTAGTTTAAAATTTAATAAAATAATAAATTATTGTTACCTCACCATTCATAACTTAGTCTGAGACACTATTGTGTAAATTTTACATATACCATCTACGTCACTGAAGTTGCCAACACTAAATTATATCTAAAATTAATTAGCCCTAGTAAGTAGCCCTATAATTGATTTAGTGCGCTTTCAGAGATCCTGTTTCAACTCTTAATTTAACTAAATTAGTAGCCCTTTGGTTTTATCGTTAAATAACTTCTTTAATAACCTTTATATTCTCACAAAGGTGGTGTGTTCTTGAACTACATAGTGTATCCTCAACACTAGGATTCCTTCAGACTACAACTAAGCATATGTGTAAGTACAGTGACCACTGATTGTCCTTGGACAGAGACAGTAAGCCGTAGCTAGGTATGTACCGTACATCTATAGCTGTTAAAGGTGTATTGAAAGGACAGACCAACTCGTAAGTATCACTTTGAATTTTACCTATACAAAAGGACTACGTTAACCTAGATTTATTTGCTTTACCTGATGTTTAAAGATAATGTATAGCTTATAACGATGACGATTTAATTCTTACAACTAGAAACTCTTCGGAATAATATCTAAATATGATAAGCCTAGCTTTACTTTTATCAGGTTTGTAACCGTACTTATTTACCCTTACTATCCTAGAAAGTTAATAATAATACCGTAGACTCTCGTTATGTGCTTAGATGACTTCTATGACAACAACCTTGTGTAAATACACATAACTAACTAATTACTTTTATTCGTTTGAGACAGTTTTAACGTGAACTCTTTATACACACTAACAGATAAAACATGATTGCGGGCGTCTCCCTAGTTAGCCGCCTAGGTTTATCACTAAGGTTAGACGCGAATGCTTCTTAAACTTAGATCTCTACCTGCTAATTATAACCACTACAATACCTTTCATGTTAAACGAACTCCCTAATCATACCAACACGGGTTTATCGGACAACATACATACTCCGCAGCCTAGCGCTTTATTTATTTTCTAACTAGACGGACGGTCTTAGAATTTGACGTTTCTGACAGGTATAGATAGACCTAACCACAGACTATCAAGATTACATTCAATAAGTAAGTTTAAGATACGATAGATTGAATATTTGCCTAATATGAATTTAATTTAAAAGGATTACTTTTGTAACATGAATTAATTATTACTAATTCCTAATTTTCCTATTGGTTTTAGAAGGCTAATTTAAGTCTTCTTAGTTCAATAATTATAATTCTTACGTCGACAGAGATGGCGTAGTAGAACAAACTTTGTCTACATATACCTAGCTAGTCACATTACGTGTTTATAAGCTTACCACGGTGTAATGGAAAAGCTACTGACTACCTAAAACCCCTAACCACCTATTAATCTATTGTTTTAGAGCAATTAAAAGTCCAAAATGACTTTTACAGTTACGTTAAACGTGTGAGTAGTGTAAAGGAATTCCGGTGTAAGAAAACCTTTGCTAGACCAACTAAGACCTAACATAACCTCGATTTCGGAAGTAAAACTTCCTGTGTGTAGTCCTAAGACCCTTCAACCGGCTATTTCTAGCCTTTAGTTGGCTTCCAGGTGGGGAAAATACCTACGGTGGTCAATATATACATATATAAATAAGGGGATCAACGTCAAGAGTAATTCATATGTCCACACAACAATCGCAAACTGATTTCGGATCCACTTCTACGGGCCCTGGAGAGGAGACATAATGAGTTACAAACGACGAAGCCTGGCATACCGAATAAAGGTGTCAGGAAACCTTGTACGCGTACCTTCCAAACTCACTCAGTTAATGAGTTAAAACCGTCCATTTCCTGATTGTGGAAATCTTCAGGTCTCAACTCACAACCAAAATGTGAGTGTAGGTATTCATTTTCGTAAACTACAACTGCCTAGAGCTCTGCGTAACCGACTACCATTTGTGGCGTCGTTACAGAGTTCTGGAAAACAAAAGAAGGTTAATAAACATGTTAAAACAATCCCGGAACACACAAACACCAGTTATTAAAACATTCTCACAATCCTAGCAAAAGAAAGTCGACTACCACATTCCTGTGTAGCGATAATCGTTAACTTGTAGCGTTACTCGAACGCAACGTGAAGCGACGAACAAAATAATATCACCTATAATAATACGAGCACAACACAAATAAATAAAAACCAACAAGGCAAAAATGGACGATACATGACACCTCTCGGCAAAATAATAACTCACCCCTTCGACGACCGGAATAAAAAAGCCCCGCTCAGACCCTCGCCAGACTTTATATAGAAAACCCTGAGCATGCGTAGAAACCCCTAATTTTCGGCCCCGCTGTATGAAACCTGCGTATAAGATCGCTTGGATGTGTAAACTTTTCCCGCAAAAGAAATTTCAATTATTCAACTTTAGTGTCTATTTCATCATTTCAAGTAACAAATAAAGCTCACTTTCGTTTGAACTCATCTCTCCTCATATTAGCGTCTCTCTAGCGTACCCTGCGTATAATGTAGCTGGGATGTGTAGAAGTTTTCCCGCAATAATGCATTTACTTTTCTAATGACAATGATTATTCTAACATAACATGTAACAAACAAAGTTCATTATCCTTTGAATTTGACCCCTACTCATTTTAGCATCATAGCGGTCATAATTCTTTTTTTTTTTATTCAACTTCCAGCCTATTCGATCCTTATTTATTATTTTTTACAACTATAATGTTACCTCATTACAAAATAATTTGTGCAATTCTTTCCTCTTTAATTTATCTTACTAACATAATGAAATAAATGTATTTATTTCCTAAATTCTAATTAGAATGATCTGTTTTTTATTTAATTTCAACCATTTCCTTCGCTTGCTCCACAGCGCCATCTAGGTAATTCAAAGTGAACCCATTTCTCTGCTAGTCGCCCAGAATTAACCTGTCAATTTTAAATGTCTAATCGTTTAGTTCATTATACTTTGAACTTGTCTCCTACTCACCTTAGCATTATAGCCGTCATTTCTTTTTTTATTCAACTTCCAGCCATTTCGATCTTTCTTTATTAGGTTACTTACAACTATAATGTTACTTCACTACAAAATAATTTGTGTAAACCTTCCCTCTTTAATTTATTTTACTAACATAACGAAATAAATCTATTTATTACCTAAATTCTAATTAGAATGATCTGTTTTATTTCATATTATTAATTTATTTTATTTCACACCTCAGCGCCATCTAGGTAACTCAAAGTGAACCCATTTTTCCGCTAGTCGCTCAGAATTAACCTGTCAAATTTTTATGTCTAATCGTTTAAATAGTTGTCAATGTTTTCCAGAGAGGGGTGCTGTTTTCAGTTTGTTTAGAAAATCGAATGACTAATTTCTAGCTGTCTGATGGCGAAGATTAACCTGAGTTTTTAAAATGGATTTTAAAAAGGACACTACACTCGTGTACCAGTACAGTACGTGGACTAATAGGTTATTAATAGATCGCCGTTATCAGTGTTTTTAGGTAAACAAACTTTAGTTTTGGTATCATTAATTTATCATAAATCGGTGATCAAATAACTTTGTGCGTATACTAAGTGTGTATTGAGTATTCGAAATGTCCGTGCGAAAGGCTCGAACGCAATTCAGCTCGATTGATTTCTCAGCAACACAACAAGTTCAATTGCCGCCTAGTCACTAGGCGACATTTTAATCAATATTATTTTTTGTTTGTTGAAGCCTTTGCACAGCGAACCGTTAGCACACTAAGACTACTACGACTGACTGTACTAAGAGTGTTAGATATCTACCCTCATTATGAATAAGTGTACAGTATGTAAAAAAACAGTGACCAAAAAATCTCCAGCTTTAACATGTAGCAGGTGTGAGGCAATCGTCCATGAAAAAGCGGAATGCAGCGGGCTCACCAACAAGCAACGCACCGCACTCCATGCCGCGGATATGCTAGAATGGGTGTGCAACGATTGCCATCACTCCTCTTCAAGACGAAAGTCATTCCTGTCGGTTGACGACGACAATGAAGACGAGGCAGAGGAAGCTCCTCATACCGCAAGACCCGCAGTCGATTTGAAGAAATTTCTTAGCAACATCTCTGTAGAGGTTCATAAGATTGTGATGCGTGAGCTGGAGGCGCTAACAAAAGCTGCTAAACACGCTAGCGATAACATTGATAAGTTTGAGGAGACTGCCCATGTCACCAAGGAGAAAATAAAAACGTTGGAGAGGCAGAACACCGCGCTCAAAAATCAGAACTCCAATCTAGGAACTCGAATCGCCGCGCTCGAGCAGCGGCTCGATGCTACTGAACAAGCAGCTATGGATTATTGCATTGAGCTCGTGGGTGTCTCCTTCAATGATAATGAGGACGCAGTGCAGCTGGCCCAAAAGGTAGGAATATCACTAAGCGTCTTAGACAAAAATAGCATGCATAATATACGCTCAGCTCGTCGGCTAACATCCCGCGACGGTAAAACAGGAGTTATTATCGTTCATCTTAGCAACCCTGAGACCAAGTTACAATGGATCTCTGCAGGACGAAACACTGAGCCTCTGGGCCTCCAGTGTTCTACCTAATTTGAACGGGGCGAAGGCGGCTGCATCGGCAAAAATAACTCTGAGGGAAGCATTAACCGGCCGCACGAAGTACTTACTATTTCAAGCTAAAACTAAACTCAAAGAGACCCAAAAATTCAAATATATTTGGTGTAAGCACGGGCAAATTCCTGGCTAGAAAAGGCGATAAGAACAAGATTTTCTGGATCCGTAATGAAAAAGATATCGAAACTCTAGCTGAATAAACCTTAATACGTACTTAATTTAAGTTTTATACCATTGTACATAATCAATTATTTTAAGTCTTAAATATGGTTCATATTAGCGAAAATGTTACCGAATTATTTGAATGTATCGATGTAAACCACTTTAAAGGTTGACTTCCATGGGTAGCGGCTGATGCGACAGACGCGTGCGGCTGACGTGCGCGACTGTCGCGCGCGTCTCGCGACAGTAGTAAACACTATGAAAACGTATGGCACCGCTTCCGTAGTAAGCGGCTCAGCCGCGCACGGCTTGCAGATTCGTCAGCCGTTAACCACGGAAGCGGTGCCATACGTTTTCATAGTGTTTACTACTGTCGCGAGACGCGCGCGACAGTCGCGCACGTCAGCCGCACGCGTCTGTCGCATCAGCCGCTATCCATGGAAGTCAACCTTTAAAGGCAACTGCCTGCTATTAAGTTTGATAAATTTATATGTATACATGTAAACTTAAAATCACTAGTGAAATACTTTAGTAACCTACAGCAAGTTGTTTATTCTTGTAAAAGCTCCATCATCGACATAATTGTAGTGACGGAAGCTAACATCTCCAGTAGCGTAAGTAATTTGTTTAACTTGACGGCCTATACGATGCATACGCAGCTAAGGAAAAATAGAAAAGGTCAAGAAAATCATCAAAATCATTGTGTATGTACACAAAAAACTTAAATTTGGTCGCTCGAAATACACAAATAGTAGCTTAGAATGTCTTGCCGATAGCCTGATAACCCCGTCAATGCACAACTTAGCTCTGTGTGCGGTGTATAGACCTCCAAATAAAAACAAACACTTATTTGTCACCGAGCTAGAACGTATTTTGCACTTTGCACAGGGATCTGATTTATTATTCGAATAAAATTTGTAAATCTGACAACAAGATTAAAACCGTCTGGAATGTTATTAACACTGAAACTGGTAGAACAAGAATTAGAGACCCGCACTACAGCCTGTAAGTTGAAGATACTCTAGTAAACTCGGACCTTGATGTAGCAAAAGAATTCGAGCGGTTTTTTACGAGCATACATTTGGAGACTACTAAATCTTTACTATCATCTCCTGATAAGGCTGAAATATTATTAAGATCTAATGTTAAGGAATGCACGAATGTGTTTAAATTTTATCATGTCACCTCTAAAGTTGTGATGAAAACGTTTAGGTCTCTTAATATCAAAAAGACTGAAGATCTTTGGGGCCTTTCTGTTACAGTACTTAATTCCATTTTAGAGGCAACTGCGCCTTACCTAGCTACTATGTTAAACAAGTGTGTCGATATTGGAGTATTTCCTGATCTGATGAAACATAGTAAGGATCATACCCTTGTTTAAGTCAGGGGCAAAATCAGACCCCACAAATTTCAGACCGATTTCGATACTACCAGCACTAAGTAAAGTTTTGAGAAATTAATTCTTAATCAAATATCCTCACACTTTAATCAACATAACCCAACTAGCAAAAATAAGTTGTATAAATGTTGTACAAACGTTTTTGATACAAATTAATAGTATGCAATTTAAGGCATACAAACGCTTATAAAACGCGATTTTGGCGCAGTTTTCAAGACTAAATAGGCGTACAGTTGTCACTCAATCGTCATTAACAAACACAATTAGTCACACGGGTGTTATAAAATAAACATTACACGACTATTTCGTCAGAAAAGTATCATAAGTTCTTGCTTTATAAGAGCAATTAGTTGTAGAGTTATCATAACGCAGACGTTTGTATGATAAATTAGTCGGTGAGGTGCAACAGCGAAGCAGTTTTAATTATAATTATAACATTACAACCTGTTTTGTGTAGTCGTGTACTGATCCCAACTCAGCGGGCATATGTATATACGCAAGTATATATGTGTATTAATTTTTTTCGGTATTTCTTTCCCCTCTAGTCATAATCGCAATTTATATGTACTCATACATAATTATGAGTAGGGAGTTTAGTCCCGTTGGATTATCAGTAAGTACGTTGTTTGTCTAGGCTAACACCGGATTTTCTAGCTTCTTAGCAGATTACTTAATTCGAGTACGAATTTGTACCTATATAGACTCAAACTGGGAAATTATCTATGCATAATTTATAACGCCTAGAATAAAACAAATAGCAAATAGGAGGTATAAACGAATTATCATTCTCGTATTATCAGGAGTTTAAATTTTGGTTCGCTGTGGAACATTGGCATAATGACAACGTCATATGATGAGATAGGAAATTACGTAGGAATTATTCGTTGGTATTGTATGAAAGGGTTCTATGTGGGTTGATGTTTGAAGTTCATGACCGAGTTTGAGATATATAGATAGTTTTGGGGAGGTCAAATACCAATATGAATATCTAAAAGGATATTATGGTGTATAAAGAAGCTAACAGTATAAATCATATCATTACCGCAGTTAATGCTAATTATTTTTAGTGAGAACATGTAAGGTAGATTGATAAGTGAGGGTATTTGTTCGATTAGTATTGGTAACATGGATATGCTTCGACAATTATTTCTTTTATAGTTGTTTATTACTATGTTTTGGATTGAATTAATTTATATCAATTTAAAAGTATGAATAGTCGAGTAACTACTTAAGGGTGAAACATTCAATACGAATGTGCAATTTTCCTAAGACATATTAATAATTTAAAGCGTTATTAAAACATACTAAAGGTAATCACACATATAATACAATCAGAGGGTTGCGTAGCGGAACATCTGGGGTTAATTGTTATAAAGTTGATACACAAACATCTAGAACGACGAAAGCCTAAATGAATAATGTTCTTAATCTAACGTGCGAAATACATACAACACGACTGTTCGAATGAATATAATATCGAATTACAAAATTAATATGATTAATTGACATCAACTTGGTACACATGTATATACATAATGTAGAAAGCTTATATGAATAATGTTGTTAATCTATAACATTCGAAACACAAATACGTTTATGAATTTTAGTTTTAGAAATTAAACTAAAATTCATTTTTAATTCATTTTTAATATCAAAATTAACAGAGTCGACGGAACTCCGCTACCGCGGAGCTCCTATTTCTGAGTGTTTAGGCCTTTCGGGCCGGCTAAAGAACTAGAATGACCTAAATCTATCTCATAATAAATATGACACTATTTTTCTTTGAATTTCATTCGTTATAATAAATATAGTTTGACCTTATGTGTTTAAAAGTTATACATAGTGAGCAGTATGGATTATAAATGCTATACATATATTTAAATCGTTGAAATTTTGAACTTGTAGCATTTGATTTTGGATGTTTTGCTGCGTAACCAATCAGAGATATATTAAAATAGATAAATTACATATAAATTTATTTCACCTCTTTCTTTTTAAGATTATTTGATTTTCATTTGTCTGTCTATCAGGATCAGATTGAACTACAAATTTAAACTAGGTAAATGGAAGATCAACACAATAAGAGGAAGAATTATGGTTTAGACTTGGGTTGTTTTAAGAGGTAATGGAAGAGGTTATGGAATCTGTGGCAACACTGACAGCTTCCAGACATCAAATTTTTGTCCTCCGTGTTTTCTTATAAAGAAATATTTTAAACTTAAATAAGTAATTTATGTTTATATCCTTATACTTAACTTTGATTTAGTCAATATATAGTTGTAACTAACTGTGAAGCCCATAAAACTTCAAGAAGACTAAAAACAGGCCGCTCGCAGCAGCGTCTGTCAACCGTCAACGGATATTTTCAAATTCATAAAAAAAACCTGGGGAGTATTTCTTTTAATTCTTTTCACACTGATTTTTAACACTGTGTTTACATTCATACTCTTCACTGCTCATTGCTGAAGCCGTGAGCGACGTCAATTACATACATTGGCACCGTGCGATCTCTCTTTGCTTGACATACAGTGGAAGTATAAGTTGAGACTAGTCACATTTGCCACAGACATTGCCCTACACGATACACTGTTCACCAACACCTATTCACACACAACCTTGCATAAAATAACCTGCTCATCAAACTCCCCTCCACTTACTCACTAGTTTAATATCTTTCAGTGTGATTGTGGAGTAACTGTGACACCATGGCCGCATCGAACATCAAATCGCGCAAAGCCACTACACGCCAGCTTGAGATGCAACTTAAGGCTACCTTGAAAGAGCTGCAAGCTGCCAATATCTTGAACGACCAGCTACTAAGGGAAAGGGAAGATTGCGAGGAAGAGCAGAAGAAAATGTTGGCTAAAAACACAGTGAAAAGGAACGACCTTGTGGAGTACGATTATAAACTGTTAGACACACAAGATAAGGTGGAGCAGTTGCAGACTCTGGTAGATAACTTTAACCAGTGTGCTTCTACCCATGAAGTGGCACTCAACCGTATAATTAACCTCGAAGAAGAACTCGGTGCTGCTAATGAAGAGTTAAATTACCTACGGAGAGAACGTGAGTGTTATAACAGTTCAATTACACAAAATTTGTATCAGGAGATGTTAGGTAATAAGAATAATAAGGACAGTAACATAAATAACTTAATATTTTTTAATAGTAACAATAAGTTAAAGAAATATGTTTATGTAAACAAGTACATAAGGCGTACTCAGAAGCTTATTAAAAGTCAGAGGTGTATTAAAAACTATTCTAAAATGAAATTAGAGTTATCTGTTATTAAAAATAGGGTACAAAAATGCAATGAAAAATTAGATTCAGATGTGATTGAACATGGTTTAAGTGTTCAGAAATTAAATGCTGAGATTAGTAGATTAAGAAGTAAGCTTGAGGATATGACATCAAGATACTCAACAGCTCAAAGTGAAATCAAGGAGCACATGCTGGCATTCACACAATTGCTGTAAAGTAGTAGATATAATGAAGAGCGTTTTAATTCCTTAATTAATAATAGCATTAAATTTGTAATTGTAATTGTTTAGGATCTGCACCAACAGCTGTGGTTCAGCCAGAGGTGGCTCTTGTTACTTCTGAGCTATGTGCCCCAAAAATAGTTTTAGATAAGTCACCTAGACAAATTAGTAATAATAAAACTATTATTTATTCAGATCAAATAGGGTCTGGAATGGGTTCCATGTTAAGGAATAAATTGACACAAAATTTAACAAACTATTGTTATCATAATGCAAGTCTTATGCAATTATGTCAATTAATATCAAAGGGAAGTTATGACAGTTCTACTACTCTAGTGATTTTAGTAGGAAACAGTCTTGGTATAGATAAGTCTAGTGTAGATAGATTAATGACAACATTAAACCTCATTGAAGAGGCCGGAATAGGTAAAATTATACTTTGTGCATTACCATATTCACAAAATATGCCATATAATTATAATAATAAAATAGGATACTTAAATTCTTTAATGTATAATTCTGTATGCTATAATAGCAAATATCACTTCTTTGACGTAAATAAATTCATAAAGC
The DNA here is from genome assembly GCA_948252455.1 of Acleris cristana. Classification (NCBI taxonomy): domain Eukaryota; kingdom Metazoa; phylum Arthropoda; class Insecta; order Lepidoptera; family Tortricidae; genus Acleris; species Acleris cristana. The sequence continues at coordinate 46,930,775 of OX411771.1, read as the reverse complement.
GCCTCACGCTAACATCTGAAAAAAATCATTTGCCAAAGAAAAATATTTTAACTTTGGTAAAACTTTTGGCTTTTAATATAGAACCAAATAGATGTAAACAAATACAAACAACTAACAAATACCAATCAACAAATATAAATGCCAATCCTGATCATTTAAACTAAAGTATAGGACAGCGGAAACACTTTTGAGTATAAATATAATTCATCAAAATATTCAAGGGTCTTCCAGCAAAGAATTAGAAGTAGGAATTTTTTTAGATACTGAAAATGTACAGATTATGTGTATTACTGAACATTGGCTTAGACCACATCAATTAATTTTTGATTTTGTTAATTTTAAATTAGTTAGTTTTTTTGCCAGAAAATCCGCCATTCATGGTCGTTCTTTAATAATTGTTAAAAGTACTGTAAAATCAAAAGAAAGGAAAGATATTGTTAGGCTATCCATAGAGAGGCTTGTAGAAATTTCTAGCGTAGAACTAGAAAATTACATAATCATTTGTGTTTACAGACCACCATCGGCTGATTTCAGCACATTTGAATCCAGTATGGAAAATGTGTTCAAATTAGCATGTAAAACCCAAAAGCATGTTATTGTTTGTGGAGACTTTAATGTTAACTTACTGGAATCGTCAACGGATACTATTAAGATCTTAAGTTTATTTTAATCTTTTAATCTAGGTAATTTGTTTTTTGAACCTACATGGATAGGTGTTTCAAGTGCAACCTGTTTAGACAATTTTTTTTGTAATTGCGAATGTTTGGATAAGGAAATATTTAATTGCTTTAATTCTGATCATAGTGGCCAAAAGGCTTCTTTTTTAAATGATTTTCATCAAGAACCACAGACAATAACATACAGACCTATAACTAGCAATCGTTTGGAATTATTCAAAACTAAAGTTCAGAGTAATATCTGTGGGTTATCCTTTTCACATAATGATTCTAATAGTATTTATAATGATTTGTTCGGTGTAGTTCTTCACCAATTTAATAAAAATTTCAAAATGAAAACTGTTTCTGGGTCAAAAACCAAGTTTAGTGAATGGGCTACTGTAGGCATTCATAGAAGTAGAAATAGGCTGTATGAACTAAATATAGAGAGAGGGAGGTGAACAAGAATGGTGACTTTTTAGTTTATGTTAAGAATTATTCGAGGACCTTCAAGCAAGTTTGCTTCACTGCTAAGTCAAATTTCTTAAGTCTTAAACTCAAAGCTTCTGACAATAGGGTAAAAACTGTGTGGAAAATTATAAATAGAGAAACAGGTAAAACTAAAACTCGCGATAATCAAATCACCCTAAACAAGGGTGACAAACAAATCACGTCAAATAAAGACGTGGTCTTAGCGTTCGAAGATTATTTCTCCACCATAGCCATTAATACCACGAATTGTCTTCAATCATCTGCGATTGGAGCTCAAAAATTACTTTGTGCTAATGTTACTAATTGTAATGTAAACTTTGATTTTACCCACGTAGATTCAGTTTCTATTGTTAAGGCATTTAAATCGCTCAGTTTAAAAAATACTGAGGATTTATGGGGAACGTCAGTAAAAGTCATTCATCATGTCATAGATATAATTGCACCTCACTTAGCTTTAATCTACAACAATTGCATTTTAGAGGGGGTCTTTCCAAATCTTATGAAATATAGTAAAGTCTTACCACTTTTTAAATCGGGCGAGAGGAGTGATTTAACGAATTTCCGACCCATTTCTATTCTACCTGTTTTAAGTAAAGTTTTTGAGAAGTTAATGTTAAAAGATATGTTAGGTCACTTCAATAGAAATAAACTGCTTAACAGTAATCAGTTCGGCTTCACCAGAGGACGATCCACAATTGATGCAGCATGTGTACTCATTAAATATATATACAATATTTGGGAGACATCTTGTGATGCAATAGGAATTTTTTGTGACCTTTCCAAAGCTTTCGATTGCGTAGATCATGCGACTCTTTTATTAAAATTAGAACATTATGGTCTGTCAAATAATTCTCTAAATCTTATGTCTTCATATCTTAGTGATAGAACACAAACGGTTGCAGTAAACCAAACAAAGTCCATTGGAGCAGCTGTTAAATTAGGTGTGCCATAGGGCTCTATATTAGGTCCTTTCTTATTTCTCGTTTATATAAATGACTTACCACCCGCGGTAGTTAACCTTTGCGATATTGTGCTATTTGCTGATGATACATCATTGATTTTCAAGGTAGACCGAAAATCCGTCGATTATAGTAGGATAAACGCGACGCTAGGTAAAGTACTTAATTGGTTTACTAGTAACAATTTGCTACTTAATGCTAAGAAAACTAAATGTGTTAGGTTCGCTTTGCCTAATGTTAGACCGGTAGAATCTAGTATTTTTCTAAATGGTGAGTGTTTGGAAATGGTGGATAAGGCGCTTTTCTTAGGAATAACTATAGACAAAAACTTGCAATGGAGTCCCCATATAGCAGTACTAGCAGGCAAATTAAGTTCGGCAGCTTACGCTGTTAGGAAAATCAGACAACTTACCAATGTTGAGACAGCTCGCTTAGTTTATTATAGTTATTTTCATAGTGTTATGTCGTACGGTATTCTTGTTTGGGGAAAAGCTGCTGACATACAGACTATTTTCGTGTTACAAAAAAGAGCCATTCGTTCTATATATAACCTAAACTCCCGTGATTCCTTAAGATTACTATTTAAAGAAATGAATATTTTGACAGTAGCATCACAATTTATTTATGAGAATATTATTTATGTCATTAAAAATCAAGACTCTTTTATTAAAAATTGTGACATACATAATTTGAATACAAGAAATAAAAATAAAATAGCTATAAAAAAAATTCGTGTCCGTAAGGTATATAAATCATTTGTAGGTCAATGCATTCATTTCTATAATAAATTACCTGACGAAGTTTTAAAGTTACCATTTCCAGTACTTAAAAATTACTTGAAAGAGTCGTTGATGTCTAAAGCTTACCATAGGGTCGAAGACTATCTAACAGATAAAAATGCTTGGCCTAAATTAAACACCTAAATATCTTAATAATAACTTAATCATACAAATATGTAAAACATTGTGTATTGTCTAGGGGACACGGTTTCTGTAGGATAATGTATCGAAACTTTTTATGTGTTGTTTTGCACCGTCTAAGTATAATTTTTATTTATTTTTTATATTTACTACTTATGACTTTTTTTTTTAGAATTTTGAGTTTTGACACATTTTCCTGCTCAACTACGCATGATATATATATATTCATATTGTTTGTTACATCATTGTTTTATATAACGCTAGGTTAAGTTTTTTTTTCGTTGTATAATATCATTTATCATAAGCAATATTTAAAAAACGACTGACTGTTGAGTTTCTTGCGGCGTTTCTTCTCAGCAGTCGTCTCTTGCGAAGCGCTGGTAGATTTTTGACGTGTAAAAGTGCCCGTGCGGCCTACTTACTGAATAAACATCTTTTATCTTTTTATCTTTTATTTAAAAGATCAAAATAACTGTTTTAATTATTTAATTTATATGGAGAATTTGTTTGGGCTAGTCCATACTGTGTTTTCGTTGTTGGTCTAGAGCGACCATTTTATAAAGAATTATCGAGTCGTTATTGCGAAATACCTCGTTATTACTTATATGAAAATCCGTTATTGCGGGAGGGTCAAGATTACTGGTCGGGGCTTTGGAAGGAGAAATGGCAGGGGTATAAAAAGGGAAACGGGAGAAGATTCTTGGCTTTTTCTGAACGAGACTGAACGAGGGACGGAGCGCTGCCCAAGAGTAGTCCAAAGATTAATTTAGTAATTTAGTGTTTGGATGGAGAATCGGAATCCAATTGGTGAGTATAAATCCTAACCCGTAGGACGTTAAATTTATTTAACGTGACTTTAAGAATGCATCAGCGTAATCTCGTCTCCCCCCTGTCGTGGTCAGGACACCTTTAACACCTGGTTTACTAGGCTGCGTGCTGAGTCTGGTTCGCAGGCGACGGGGTTATCCTATATTAATGCATGTAATTTGATCCCAACACCTACATACAAGCGTGTGGCTATTGCAGCAATGTGGTAGTCTACATGTTTGGCTAACGCCGAAAGGCGGTGTGTGATCTTCAAGCGGATCCACCAATGACCTTCGGGTTGTTGAAATGCTTGTCCTTTCGCCGGTACGGTACATGTGGAAGGGGCCACAGGTTGGCACAGGCGACAAGGCTGTCCTGTCATGGGGATTCCAACAGACCTTTGTCCAAGAACGGAAGCGTGTACCTCAATGCCGGGAGGGTCCCCCTTCCATATCCTTTATCCTATTCTTGAACCGGCACCGACTGTAGGAACCTGGTTCAGGCAGATAGGGAGTCATTTGGCACGGGTAGGCAGGATGTGCATGCAGCTTTATAATTGTATTTTACCACCGATTGTAGGATTCTGCTACAGGCAGATAGGGAATCATTAGGCACGGGTAGGCAGGATGTGCATGCAGCTTTATAATTGTATTTTAACACCGATTGTTGGAGTCTGCTTCAGGCTGATAGGGATTCTTTAGGCACGGGTAGGTAGAATGTGTTTATTTCAACATCCAGTGATAAATGGAAAAATAGGAAGTGCATGAAACTTATCACAGTACGTTCAGTTCTTAATAGTGCTCGGCTTATAATAAAAATCACATTAACGTTTGCAAAAGAGCTATTGAGAGTCTGGAAGTATTGTACTTAATTTATTTGTTTATTTGTTGAAACTATTTTGTTTCATGATGTGTTTATTTGCTGTGTTTTGCTATTTATTTCATGATGTGTTTATTTGCTGTGTTTTGCTATTTATTTGATGATTTGTTTATTTGCTGAATTTTGCTATTTATTTCATGTGTGTTTTCCTCTGTTTTACTATATATTCAAATAATTAAATAAAAATAAAATTCAGGATGTGTCTTATTTCTGTACTTTTTAGTTAAAGGGTAATTATGCACGAATTCACATTGTAAAAATGATATAAATTATTCAATATGCTTTTAAAATTCATAAGTTTTGAGATGTTTTGATGAGGTTGAATAAGTTTGAACCTGCAATGCAAGTTTAAGTCATACTATCCAATTTGCTTAAAATATTCAAATCTATGTAGCCAGGATAGGTGGAAGGTATTAAATGAATTCAAAACTAATTTGTTCCTTAAAATTTACTCTATTAACTTGTAAATAGTTAAATTTAAATTCGTGCATAATACCTATAACTTTTCAGGAAATTTTACTTGTCTAGCTGGCAGGCAGGTAAGTGTCTATTTTGATTTAAGAATCCGTTCAGGATTTATAGACTCTATATTATATAAAACCCCTTATAAGCATTCTTTATCTTAAACGGTACCTCAATTAAGTTAGGACTATTTAATTTTATCTATAGTCTTACAATCTAGGTCAAATTAAATTGTTGAAGTATCAGCGGAGAGGTAACGGTGGTTTTTTTTTATGGGTAAAAGATAATGGAGGTAAAACTCAACTGATGCTTCTATTTTATTGATATCCCAAAATAAGATAAAGAATGTTCTGGGAATATTATCCATGTGACTTTGACACACAGGTATCATAACTATTTACTTATAAAATCGCTATAACCTACTATTTGTTTATTTTGTTACTTACTATAATAAATTAAAAATAAAGGACCGTTAAAATAAAAGCACACCTTTAGGATTCAATAAATTCAGCAAATGTTGCGATTATTATGGTGAGATGGCGATACTTTATCTAAGATTATTAATCTTTCTATGTTGGTTATAATTCAACAGCTATAGATAATGTAGATTACACTACTGTGCGATTTATAAAGCGAAACGTTCACGGTCCTGCAATATATTAAGGACATAGTTTTATAACCATTTAAATCAAGTACCTATTTAGAGTGAATTCATACATTTAATAGCGTCTGAACTTTGTCGCAATAGTCTTGCAACATTGTTTCTGTGATCGTAGACACCACGACATAGTTTGTTTCACGCTGTTTTACCTACTGGTTAAGAAAGAAAGAGACATTTAGCAATCTTAGAATTGAGAGAGCTTTAGACACCTATTCAGTATTAGGAATTAAGAAGGTTTTACTGTTTGTACGAGTCTTGACTAATTATCAATAAGATAGTTCGAGTTGACATATTATTTAGGAAACACTAGGATTAGGATGCATATCCCGGGGTAGGGATAATTTTGTTTGTAATATTATGCCATTTGATGCAATTTTACTAGTCGCTTGTTTGATAAAATGAATTATTTGTTCAATTTACTAAAATATTTGCAAATACTTATGACTTTATTTAATTGAGAAAAGCAAAGGTAATTGGATTAATAATTCACCCGTTAAAGGTGTGACGATTTAGTGGCAATGTGTCGGCTCTTGGCTTGATTCTAGGTGCCCATGCGTGCATGGGTGATAGCACGGGTTATTCCGAGTGATTGGACTAGGTCGTTTCGCTGTGAACGTGGGTTCCATGAAAATCTCTACTTGAAGTGCTAGATCGAGTAGGAATACTTACCTGGTGGACTGGAGACTCTTGGAGGTACTCTCACATGTAGTTCGTTGTGAAGATGAGACGTTACATCATACCAGGGCTGTGGAAATGAGGCTCGAGATGGCTACCTTTATGTCTTCAGAAAACCTTGTCCTCGTATTATGCTTCTGAATTTAGAAACTTCAAGTGGAGATTAAGTAAATTTAGTTTAGTGCGACTTTTATTGTAGTATGGGAAAAAGGATATGCCATGTCAATATGAGACTTAGATACAGACAAGATTGTTAATTCTTAGGATAGGAAGAACTATAGACGCATGTTAAGTTTGGCTCGAGACTTAAAATGACATTTTAGGAAACACTAGATTTAGATTGCATATTCCGGGGTAGGATTAATTATTGTAATGTGCTATTGAAGCATCATTTACAAGTCGCTTGTTTGTTTAAATAATGGAAAATCTCTCCTTAAAGGTAGCCTTGAGTAGAGATTCCCGTATCTTCTAGTGGTAAGGATACCAGGGTTTCACCCTGGAGACTCGGGTTCGATTCCCGGTGCGGGAATACCGAAAGTCTCTCCTTAAGGTGGCTTTTAAGTGGAGATTAAGTAAATTTAGTTTAACGCGACTTTTATTGTAGTATGGGAAAAAGGATATGCCGTGTCAATATGAGACTTGGATACAGACAAGATTATTAATTCTTAGGATAGGAAGAACTAAAGACACATGTTAAGTTTGGTTCGAGACTTAACATGACATTTTAGGAAACAATAAATTTAGATTGCATATCCCGGGGTAGGATTAATTATTGTAATGTGCTATTGAAGCATCATTTACAAGTCGCTTGTTTGTTTAAATAATGGAAAATCTCTCCTTGAAGGTAGCCTTGAGTAGAGATTCCCGTATCTTCTAGTGGGAAGGATACCAGGGTTTCACCCAGGAGACTCGGGTTCGATTCCCGGTGCGGGAATACTGAAAGTCTCTCCTTAAGGTGGCTTTTAAGTGGAGATTAAGTAAATTTAGTTTAGCGCGACTTTTATTGGGGTATTTTGGGTAAAATCTTCTTTGGGTTGACCCTACCGACAAACACTGACAATAAAGACAGTTTAATTGGGGAATAGCAACTTTTGCTTTTAGTGGAGGTGACGTCTGGTGACGAGTCGCACAGAGACGTGCGGATGCCTAAGTTGAGGCGTGGAGGGGCACGTCTCTCTCTCTTCAATCTTTTTGAAGAGGGACCAGTAGGGATTCTGGTACAGCAGTTACTAATAAATTTGCATTATATCTTTCATTATAATCGAAATTAGGAGTATTAGTGAATTTAGGTAGCTTAGGGTTATAGATTTAGATAGGTATAGGAAGTTTTATCTGTTGAAACCTAGTTACACATGAAACTGTTTATTATACAAACTAGAAAGCTGGGTGAAAGTAGTGCTTTGGTTGAGTGAAACTTGGTTAAACTATCTTGAGGTTTTGGTTAGACAACGTCAATTGAATGTCCGGCTTAGGTATTTAGATATGGATTTACGACACTAATGTCGAAAGTTGCCAATACCTTGACTGATGATTAGAACGTTAATAACTGACTAAATGTGTGAATATACAATCGATTAACATTTAACACCGAATGATGAAATTAATACTATGAGGGCGCTATAGTTAACTACTCGCGGTAAGATATAGTTAGGAAGGTTATGTTATGAGAATTATAATAAGTTAAATATTATTTAAGCTAATTTGATAATAGGTTCATAAATAAAGACCCCAGAATGTTTATTAATCATTGTAACGTGTTCGTCACGTTTACATGCATCTTCTTGCTTTAAGACCTGAAAACATTAAAATATTTCACCTCACTCCGTAGTTTGGTTTCTTTGACAGCTTTTGTTGTGACAGCTCGTCATGGCACAGATTAAACAAGGTAACGTTTCAATCCGTTTGAGGTTTGATCGATGTATTTTCGATATTTTTTTACAGATCTTCTCATCTCGCTGTATGTTGTGTACCGGTACACGAGTGTAGTGTCCTTTTTAAAATCCATTTAAAAAAAAAACTCATGTTAATCTTCGCCATCAGACAGCTAGAAATTAGTCATTAGATTTTCTAAACAAACTGAAAACAGCGCTCTCTCTGGAAAACATTGACAACTATTTAAACGATTAGACATTAAAATTTGACAGATTAATTCTGAGCGACTAGCTGAAAAATGGGTTCACTTTGAGTTACCTAGCTGGCGCTGAGGTGTGAAATAAAAGAAATTAATAACATGAAATAAAACAAACAAATAGATTTATTTCGTTATGTTAGTAAAATAAATTAAAGAGGGAAGGTTTACACAAATTATTTTGTAGTGAAGTAACATTATAGTTGTGTAACCTAATAAAGAAAGATCGAATTGGCTGGAAGTTGAATAAAAAAAGAAATGACGGCTATAATGCTAAGGAGAGTAGGAGACAAGTTCAAAGTATAATGAACTAAACGATTAGACATTTAAAATTGACAGGTTAATTCTGAGCGACTAGCAGAGAAATGGGTTCACTTTGAATTACCTAGATGGCGCTGTGGTGCAAGCAAAGGAAATGGTTGAAATTAAATAAAAAAAAAACAGATCATTCTAATTAGAATTTAGAAATAAATAAATTTGTTTCGTTATGTTAGTAAAATAAATTAAAGAGGGAAGGTTTGCACAAATTATTTTGTAATGAAGAATTGGCTGGAAGTTGAATAAAAAAAGAAATGACGGCTATAGTGCTAAGGTGAGTAGGAGACAAGTTCAAAGTATAATGAACTAAACGATTAGACATTTAAAATTGACAGGTTAATTCTGGGCGACTAGCAGAGAAATGGGTTCACTTTGAATTACCTAGATGGCGCTATGGAGCAAGCGAAGGAAATGGTTGAAATTTAAAAAAAAAACAGATCATTCTAATTAGAATTTAGGAAATAAATAGATTTATTTTATTATAATAGTAAGATAAATTAAAGAGGAAAGAATTGCACAAATCATTTTGTAATGAGGTTACATTATTGTTGTAAAACCTAATAAATAAGGATCGAATAGGCTGGAAGTTGAATGAAAAAAAAAGAAGAATTATGACCGCTAAGTTGCTAAAATGAGTAGGGGTCAAATTCAAAGGATAATGAACTTTGTTTGTTACATGTTACGTTAGAATAATCATTGTCATTAGAAAAGTAAATGCATTATTGCGGGAAAACTTCTACGCATCCCAGCTACGTTATACCATAGTATAAATAGACAAGTAGCTCGACTCCGGCCCTTTAGGAGATTCTGATACCTATTGCCGCTCGGGCGTCAGGGTTGTCCGAACATGTTTTTCAATTTTGGTCACCTACTTGACCATACCTAATTTGATCTATGATTTATAATCATAGTAGTTTTTATAAATTACACAAACCTAAAGTACGTAAGTATAAATATTGTTAGGTACCTACCCTAGTACCAAATTTAAATTATTTTCCTTACATACCTACTTTTTGTCGGTTGACCCTAAATAATATGTTTATAGGTATATGATGTGATATGTAAATTCCTTTTTGACCTTGATAATGCCGCTTTCGCGCAAGGCGGCTTCCTTTGACTACATACTTGTCTGTTATTGGTGGTTTAGGCTTTGGGTACTAGGCAACCATACATAATTACTTATGTAGTGAAAAATACATACTTAATATTACTATATAGGTACATATAAAACACCTAAGACTCAGAAACAAATACCTACTCGCACTCATCACACGAATATTTACCGCTATCGTAAGCAGTACTTAGTCACTAGGTCACTACCAACTACCTAGGCCATCAACGTCGTCACATGTTAACTGACACGTCACACTCAATAACTTAAATTACCTACCTACTTAATACGTATTTATTTCACCTAAGTAGGTATCTATTCTATAGGTATAGGCAAGCCGGTACGAAATACCTTATTAATTGAGTAGGTATTTACATTAATCACTTGCAGCAGCTTTTATTAAATCTAGATAGTTGTAAGTGCCTACCTAAGCTAGGTTTAGGGCACAGTTTAGGCGTTTTGAAACGAATGAAAATGTCACGCTGACAATAAAATAGATTTAAAAAAAGCTGCAAGTAATGCAGTGTAAGCTATAGGTAAATATCAAAAAATAAACAGCATTCTTCACAACACCAACTCTAAATAGGTATGAAGGTACTCACCTTTCCGACCCAAAAGGTATGTGGAAAAACGATAGCTCCGGATTTCTTACACCATTATTTAAACACCCGTAAACTGAACAATATTTTCTAGTTTTCGACAAAGACATTGTCGCTCGATGTTTTAATTTAACGCGCACTACCTACAACCATAAACGTGACCGAACGCAATGATGACGCCGCGACCCCGTCTAATCACCATTCCCGCACCTCTGCTTGTAGTTTCGTGTGCGAGGTTCGCCCCGCCCACAGCCGTACGGTCGGCGTAACGCACACGTGCAAGCCGCGCGATGTACCTTTGTTTGAAGACGAGCTACTTCTCTATTTATACTATGGTTATACGCAGGGTACGCTAGAGAGACGCTAATATGAGGAGAGATGAGTTCAAACGAAAGTGAGCTTTATTTGTTACTTGAAATGATGAAATAGACACTAAAGTTGAATAACTGAAATTTCTTTTGCGGGAAAAGTTTACGCATCCAAGCGATCTTATACGTAGGTTTCATACAGCGAGGCCGAAAATTAGGGGTTTCTACGCATGCTCAGGGTTTTCTATATAAAGTCTGGCGAGGGTCTGAGCGGGGCTTTTTTGTTCCGGTCGTCGAAGGGGTGAGTTGTTATTTTGCTGAGAGGTGTCATGTATCGTCCATTTTTGCCTTGTTGATTTTTATTTATTTGTGTTGTGCTAGTATTATTATAGGTGATATTATTTTGTTCGTCGCTTCACGTTGCGTTCGAGTAACGCTACAAGTTAACGATTATCGCTACACAGGAATGTTGTAGTCGACTTTCTTTTGCTAGGATTGTGAGAATGTTTTAATAACTGGTGTTTGTGTGTTCCGGGATTGTTTTAACATGTTTATTAACCTTCTTTTGTTTTCCAGAACTCTGTCACGACGCCACAAATGGTATTCGGTTACGCAGAGCTCCAGGCAGTTGTAGTTTACGAAAATGAATACCTACACTCACATTTTGGTTGTGAGTTGAGACCTGAAGATTTCCACAATCAGGAAATGGACGGTTTTAACTCATTGACTGAGTGAGTTTGGAAGGTACGCGTACAAGGTTTCCTGAAACCTTTATTCGGTATGCCAGGCTTCGTCGTTTGTAACTCATTATGTCTCCTCTCCAGGGCCCGTAGAAGTGGATCCGAAATCAGTTTGCGATTGTTGTGTGGACATATGAATTACTCTTGACGTTGATCCCCTTATTTATTTATGTATATATAGACCACCATAGGTATTTTCCCCACCTGGAAGCCAACTAAAGGCTAGAAATAGCCGGTTGAAGGGTCTTAGGACTACACACAGGAAGTTTTACTTCCGAAATCGAGGTTATGTTAGGTCTTAGTTGGTCTAGTAAAGGTTTTCTTACACCGGAATTCCTTTAACACTACTCACACGTTTAACGTAACTGTAAAAGTCATTTTGGACTTTTAATTGCTCTAAAACAATAGATTAATAGGTGGTTAGGGGTCTTAGGTAGTCAGTAGCTTTTCCATTACACCGTGGGAAGCTTATAAACACGTAATGTGACTAGCTAGGTATATGTAGACAAAGTTTGTTCTACTACTGGCATAGTAGAACAAGCTCTGTCGACGTAAGAACTATAATTATTAAACCAAGAAGACTTAAATTAGCCTTCTAAAACCAATAGGAAAATTAGGAACTAATAAAAATTAATTCATATTAGAAAAGTAATCCTTTTAAATTAAATTCATATTAGGCAAATATTCAATCTAGGGTATCGAAACTTACTTATTGAAAGCATTCTTGATAGTCTGTGGTTAGGTCTATCTATACCTGACAGAAACGTCAAATTCTAAAACCGTCCGTCTAGTTAGAAAATCTAAAAAATTGATTGATTAGTTAGAAAATAAATAAAGCGCTAGGTTGCGGAGTATGTATGTTGTCCGATAAACCCGTGTTGGTATGATTAGGGAGTTCGTTTAACATGAAAGGTATTGTAGTGGTTATAATTAGCAGATAGGTAGAGATCTAAGTTTAAGAAGCATTCGCGTCTAACCTTAGTGATAAACCTAGGCGGCTAACTAGGGAGACGCCCGCAAACATGTTTTATCAGTTAGTGTGTATAAAGAGTTCACGTTAACTGTCTCAAACGAATACAAGTAATTAGTTAGCTATGTGTATTTACACAAGGTTGTTGTCATAGAAGTCATCTAAGCACGTAACGAAACTTATTAGTCTACGGTATTATTATTAACTTTCTAGGATAGTAAGGGTAAATTAAAGAGTTCACGTTAAAACCGTCTCAAACGAATAAAAGTAATTAGTTAGCTATGTGTATTTACACCAGATTGTTGTCATAGAAGTCATCTAAGCACAACGAGAGTCTATGATATTATTATTAACTTTCTAGGATAGTAAGGGTAAATAAGTACAGTTACATACCTGCTAAAAGAAAAGCTAGGCTTATCATATTTAGATATTATTCCGAAGAGTTTCTAGTTGTAAGAATTAAATCGTCATCATTATAAGCTATACATTATCTTTAAACATCAGATAAAGCAAATAAATCTAGGTTAACGTTGTCCTTTTGTATAGGTAAAAGTCAAAGTGATACTTACGAGTTGGTGTGTCCTTTCAATACACCTTTTAACAGCTATAGATGTGCGGTACATACCTAGCTACGGCTTACTGTCTCTGTCCAAGGACAATCAGTGGTCACTGTACTTACACATATGCTTAGTTGTTGTCTGAAGGAACCCTAGTGTTGAGTATACACTATGTGGTTCAAGAACACACCACCTTTGTGAGAATATTAAGGTTATTAAAAAAGTTATTTAGTGATAAAACCAAAGGGCTACTAATTTAGTTAAATTAAGTGTTGAAACAGGATATCTGAAAGCGCACTAAATCAATTATAGGGCTACTTACTAGGCCTAATTAATTTTAAATATAATTTAGTGTTGGCAATTTCAATGAAGTAGATGGTATATGTAAAATTCACACTATAGTGTAATGTTTCAGACTAAGTTATGAATGTAATAGGGATATAGTACTGAAATTGAATTATAGTAATCTGAGTGATTCAATAATTCATACTACAATCCAGAGTATAAAGGTTGTAGAACCCGCTTAGTAGGGTAACATGATAATTAAAGTAGGTATACTACTAAATAGTTTGGTAGTTATGACTACCAATTATAGAGAAAGACACACAAAGTTTGTCATAGACATATTGAGTTTAATTCTATAAGTAAGAAGTAACAGGCTAAGAAATAAGAATAAAGCCTAAAATTAAGCATTGATATTATATTGTCCTAATATATTATTTTCTGTTGAAAAGTAAAGTGAATAATTGAATTAAAGAATTTAATCCTTTGAGTTTGTATCGGTCTCTCTTCTCAAAGGATCCTTTTGGAGAGACTAGTAGAATCAAGTTTACCTAATTGACTATAATTAGTCTACTAAGTTTAACACTAATAGAATAATGTGTTATACTAAATAATAAAAGATATATTAGTGGGCGGGCTCTGAGGTTATGGTTGAAGAGCAGCGGAACGGCGTGTGATGGGGCCGTTCCTGTAATCACTAATATATTATTGCCATTTTATAAGAGTAGAAATAGTAAGAAATTCGAATTGATCCTAGAGTTTGTTCTTAGTCATGTAGTTTATATCTGAAGCTCCAAGTAATATCCTAAGTTGCCTATAGATATTTTGTTTCAACAGTAGAATGATTATATTTTATGTTAGGTTCTCTATGTTCATACTAGCTACAACTCTGTTCCTTGGTTAATAATAGAATGTTAGGTTAATTAATCCTTTCCAATAGACTATTACAATAATTTGAACCTTATTTCAATTAGGAATTTTATTATTATAATTCTTTACTGAATAGTTAATGTATTTAACTTTGATTTATCATTATATAGATGTTAGCCAGTCAATTTAATGGTATTCTCTAATAGTAATCAGTAGGAAGGAGTAATTAGGTACTTCAAAATAAACTAGTAATAATAAACTCTCGCTCATTAAAGTTCTTTGGTTTACTATTCGGTTCACAAAGTAGGGTTCTGTAGACATAAGACGATCGTGAGGCCAACTTAAAGTTAAAAATATAAATATATATAAATATGTTTTTGGGGGGGGTCAGTACAGTTGGTCACCTGCCTAGGTCTGACGTCTTGTTCCGTTTGGAATTTTAAAAAAACGATAGAATAACCTAGTAACATTCATCCTGGTAGCGGATTTCCGTTTCGTTAGCTTCTTTCTCTCCGTTTTGCCAGCAATTAGCTCGGTTTATTTTTTCATCAAACGAAATCGTTTGAATTTAAAAAGATGTGAATCCATCCTTGGGTGCAATTCCCTCCCATTTTAATAGCTGCTGTTGTGTCTGCTGTTATTTTGGTAAGTTTCGTCGTTTTTTCAACATTTAATGGTTTTCATATTTGCTCGCTATTTGCGGCTTGTTACTTTTACAAATCGTTTTTTCAATGTTAGATCTCTTCTTTCAAGGTGACTCCCAAACGCAATGATGAACTACTGATTTTTTAAAAGAGAAAAGGCCGCCGAGCCTTCTTCACAATGCGTCGGGATTTTTCAAGGAAAAAGCGGTAAGTTTCCCTTTGTATTTTGGTTTTGCTCTGGTGGTGATAGGTCTAGACTAATATAGAAACAAAGTCTAAGCCTATCTTTTGTTTCTTTCACAGCTCTCTGAGCGCTTTTTCCACGCGGTTCTCCACGTACCCGCTTTAATAGCGTCTACCACACCATTCGGCTTCTCCGAGGGTTACGCTTCTTCTCTTCATTCACGTGCCGCCATTTTTTTGGCTGGATTCTTCAATTCCAAGATGTGTTTAAATTTTTAACTGCCTTATTTATTTTTTTCGCCTCTTTTTAAGAGAGCTTTAGGATGTGTTATTTTACTTAAACTCTTTTATTTGGCTGGATTGTCTCCGGATGCTCATGGGAGGATTTACTTTACCATCTACGCTTTGCATTACTGCTTTAGAGCTTGATTTAACTATGGCACCTTTTCCTTTTCCCATGAGGCTTTGGTGATAGTCTCAGATCAATGAGTTACTTAAAAACTTTACCTAGGACCTTCTAGTGTTTTCAGAGGCCTAGATTTTCATATTGTAGCTTCCAAATTTCACCGTCCTTTTGACCAGACGTTAAACTGTGTCAGAAGAAGATGGCCCTTCAGGCGATTACCAAAAAAAAAAAACTGTGTCAGATTATTAAGTCAATGGTTGAATACTTGACTCTTAGTTGGATCATTGAGTTAATAACTTTACCTAGGAGCTTCTAGTGTTTTCAGAGGCCTAGATTTTCATATTGTAGCTTCCAAATTTCACCGTCTTTTTGACCAGACGTTAAACTGTGTCAGATTATTAAGTCACTGGTTGAATACTTGACTCTTAGTTGGATCATTGAGTTAATAACTTTACCTAGGACCTTCTAGTGTTTTCAGAGGCCTAGATTTTCATATTGTAGCTTCCAAATTTCACCGTCCCTTTGACCGGACGTTAAACTGTGTCAGATTATTAAGCCAATGGTTGAATACTTGACTCTTAGTTGGATCATTGAGTTAATAACTTTACCTAGGACCTTCTAGTGTTTTCAGAGGCCTAGATTTTCATATTGTAGCTTCCAAATTTCACCGTCCTTTTGACCAGACGTTAAACTGTGTCAGATTACTAAGTCAATGGTTGAATACTAGACTCTTAGTTGGATCATTGAGTTAATAACTTCATCTAGGACCTTTCTAGTGTTTTCATAGGTCTAGATCATTACTGTAACTTTCATTTTAACTTTCCATTGCAACTTAATTTGAATTTCATCTAGTGTTTTTCATAGGCCTAGATTTTTAATGTAACTTCCCTTTTAACTTAATTTGAATTTCAATGTAGTTTTCAATACAACTTCACCTAGAACTTTCTTTGGTTTCTCGGAGCCGTAAAAGTTCAACTTGATACGGACTCCTTTCATTTTGATATTGTATTAAATCAAATCAAATCAAATAATTTATTCAGTAAGTAGGCCCTGCAGGCACTTTTACATGTCTGAGTCTACCAGCGCTTCCAAAGAGACCACTGTTGAGAAACAGTAAGCCGTTTTTTCCAATAAATCACTTATTACAATACTAAACTTAAGCTACATAATTTAAATGTCACAGGGATGTACAGGTCCCAGTAGTAATAATTAAATATATCTAAATGTCAGATTATAATAAATAATACAATTTCGGAGATGTAAACAGTCTCCAAATGTCAAATTAAAATTAAGAATTAAATATAATTTAAAAAAAAAAACACAAAACAAGGGAGATGTAGAAAGTCTCCACGGTCAATTTTGGAGATGTAAAGAGTCTCCAGATGTCAAATTAAAAAATAAGGGAGATGTAGAAAGTCTCCACGGTCAATTTTGGAGATGGTAAAGAGTCTCCAGATGTCATATTAAAATAATAGGTAATCATACAGGGAGATGTATATAGTCTCCACGGTCATTAATAATTGTAATACAAAATATATATATATATATATCAGTCCCAAGCATTGTCATCATTCATATAATCTTTAATACTATAATAAGCTTTAGAAATTAGTTTACGTTTAACGTAACTCTTAAATTTATTTACTGATAAATGAGTAACACTACTTGGGAGCTTATTATAGAACCTTATACAATTACCCATGAAAGAGTTTTTTATTTTGTGAAGCCGTGTAAAGGGCACTGCGAGCTTATGTTTATTTCTGGTATTAACATTATGTATGTCACAGTTCTTTCTAAAATTACTGATATTCTTATGAACATGCATAATATTTTCATAAATATATTGACTGTATACGGTTAATATATTCGTTTCTTTGAACTTATCTCTAAGCGAGTCTCTATGACCCATCTTGTAAACAGCACGAATAGCCCTCTTCTGTAGAACAAAGATGCTGTTTACGTCAGCACCACTACCCCATAGTAAAATACCATATGACAATACTATGGAAGTAACTAAAATAAACTAATCGAGCGGTTCTCAAGTCTATTAGATTCCGAATTTTATTAACTGCAAAAGCTGCAGAACTTAGTCTATTCGCTAATTTAGCCAGATGAGGACCCCATTGGAGTTTTGAGTCTAACGTTATACCAAGAAATACTGTATCATTAACTAAGTCTAATTTGTCATTTTTAATAGTTACAGTAGTTTGTCTATTTTTCACATTGGTAGTCATAAATTTAATACATTTAGTCTTTTTCTCATTTAGTAATAAATTATTAACACTAAACCAATCTACTACTTTTGATATAGCATTGTTTACATCCACATTAAACTCCTGTTGTCGTTTGACTTTAAATACGAGTGAGGTATCATCAGCAAACAATACTATATCATGGTTGTCCTTTATAAGGTATGGTAAATCATTTATGTAAATGAGGAATAGAAATGGACCCAAAATTGAGCCCTGTGGCATGCCCATTGAGACCAAAGACCCAGGTGATCGTTTTCCATTCACGTCTACCCTTTGTATTCTCCCGAATAAGTACGTTTTAATTAAGTTTAGCGCAGTACTTCTAACTCCATAATGGTGTAGCTTCCTGACCAATGTGTCATGGTTAACGCAATCGAAGGCCTTGGACAAATCACAGAAAATACCTAAAGCATCATGTGACCCCTCCCAGGCATCAAAAATATGTTTAATTAGCTCAACACCAGCTTCGGTTGTCGAGCGACCCCGAGTAAAACCAAATTGTTTATTATGTAATAAATAATTATCTTGAAAATGTTGCATTAACTGTGATAAAATTAATTTCTCAAAGATTTTACTGAAAGTGGGTAGTATCGATATCGGTCTAAAGTTAGTGGGGTCAGAAGTACTCCCCGTTTTAAATAATGGAATTATCTTGCTATGTTTCATAAGATCAGGAAACTCACCACAATCAACACAGTGATTAAATATGATCATTAAGTCAGATGCTATGACTTCCATTAAGGATTTAAGGACGTGAACCGTGGACGTGAATTATGATTAGGGTAAATCTGTATAAGAATTAGAGTAGAATAAGCTAACCTTAACTCAATATAAGTAGACCTAACACCTGATTACACTTGTTTATTTAAAAAAGGATTTCAAATAGAAGCAAGACTTTGAGAAAAACTATCTTCTTGTTTAATTCACTCCCTCCTTTGAGATTAAAAGGACAATCCTCCACTGAGGATCCGAGGTACTTTTTTATAAAAAAAAAAACTTTTCTTTCAATTAGTGTCCTGGCGCCCGATATTTACTTTTCCTTTTTATAAATTTGGACACTAAGTAGTTATTGCATTAAAACAACTTTTCTAAAATATAACATATATTTTCAAAATTTATTTATAATCAATGGCCTTTCACTTCAATACCATTGGTTATAAATAATATAATATTACATCATTAAATCTATGTACTTAATGTTCTTTAAAGTACCTATCCAGCACACTCGAGTATTCCTTAAAAGAATTACTTACGAACGGGTACAACTTAGGGTCCTAACTTTATTAAAACTAGATGATCACGCTGGCCAATTATTTGTTTATATGTTCTATTTATATATTTATTTATCTCTTTTCCGCTTATTTTTGAGTGGGGTAGAGTACGTTTCATTACAGTCGGTATAATTACTCGTCGAATAATTTATGAAACACAGGAAGAATAACACTTTTGATTATCTTTACTGTTTTAAGTAACAGACTGCAGATCTACAAGTGAAACGAGATTTGGGTATAAGAACTCAGATACGATTATTAATTGCGAACATTTCTTTTTCGACCAATGTTCCTAGGTTTTTGAATAATTTTTAATGCCCCCTTTTAATATTGTTAATTTCATAATATTTTAATAAAATAAATAATTAGAATATTTTATCTTTTTAGTTGTGACTTGTTAAAAACTTATGTATAGAAAAAAGCGCTGCTTTATGACTTAAAACTCCTAAGCCGACGCTATCCCCACTATTTCAGGGTTCATTAAGAAACATGTGCGAACCTTAAATTGGCAATAATAAAGTAGTGAATTCAAACCCCTTTTAATTTCGAATCAGCATAAAAGAAAAATAGCAAAATTAGTAAAAAAGTGGACATTATTTTAACGTCGTTGCCAATACTTCCCCTTTCATAGGAATCGTCGTGAAACCAATTTTCAAATTAAAAAAGAAAACGGAACCATGCCTTTCTGGTTCGTTTTCTCTTGGCTTGTGGGTCATATAATAGGTGAAACTGAGACTGTGTTGATGTAAATATGTCAGTACTAGCAAGTACAGAAGAATAATTCTGACGAACTTTGCGACTATAGTACCACTTCTTTTGTATTGCTACCAGTTTTTCTAATTTAATTTAAACAATTAAGTCTACAATCATACAGAACAACTGTCAGAACTCAAGATGTTATGAATCAATTTAGTCGTAAGCCCGATCTTTTAATTATAGGATGGTTTTGCATATCGTCGGTGCGAATTCCAAAATAGCTATGTTTTTTTTTGATTTTGTGATTTTAACAGTAATCATTTTAATTTTGTTTTCTCTAACTGCCCACAAAAGCATTTTTTTCTATAGGTACCAGTTTTAATTTTTTTAATCCTCGCTATGTGTTTTTAGACAGCAATTGTACCCTAATAAATCGCTATGAACAAAATGTTCACTTAGCGAAAATCATACAGCCAGTTTTAATTCGCTTTGTGTTTTTATAAGCACATAGCGTAATTGTTATGCGGTAATTGTGGATAGATCGCCTAGTGCCTGCTATACGGGCACATCTCAAAAAACCAATATTAAGAGAAATCGCCGATCAAAGTTTTGCGAGTTGAGTGTGCGGCAGAAAAAAGGGTCTAATTCCTTAAGTTTTGGGTCAATAACACTGTGGTTTAGATTATTTTGTTGTTCATTATATAGAGCTTCAAATGAATGTGCATTTTTTTTTCAAGTATGCGTAGTTTTTAAAGTACGTGCCTTCAAATATAGGCACTTCGTGTTGTGGCCATATCGCAGAAAGTATTTTACGGAATTTCGAGATGTGTCCAAAATCGCAAAAGAATCAAATGACGGTAATAAGCATACTATCATACAAAAATACATTTAAAAATAATAAAATAAATGAAAAACACGAAAAATAGTTATCAGATACCTTTATTAATCATCTTTGGCACAGTAAAACATTATTATATGCGATAATCAATGTCTCAAAGTGTGCCTAACGCGTAAATTCTCTTGACAGATAGGTATATAATTTAAATTACCTATGTTTGAATATCTGCCCAGCTAAAATCCAGTCTCCTTCTGTGTGCACGACAGGCACCGACCAGATGCTGCGCCAGAAATTAACCATAGCAGGAGCATCCAGTAGGTGTCCGTCGCTCACTCCTTGATCGGTTCCTTCCCACTTTCGGTTCACCTTCCTCGGATCACTTTGGAAGAGGTGATTTTGCTGGTATCTATCCACACGCTCTCTATAGCGACGAATACGGCTTGCCCACGCGCAAACTTTCTGCTTCAGGAAGTCGATACGTTCCGTGACACAGGCCATAATAATGTTGGGGCCTTATTCCGGTCCAAGCAAAAGCCTGGTTCACGAAACGTATGACTCGGGGGCGTTCATTGCCCCCCTGAAGCAGACCAGCTTTCCTATGAGAGTCCTAAACTTATCAATACGCCGCTCAACTCGCACTTGCCAAGCGGGGACAGACCCGCGAGCGCGCGTCGCTCGGTCAGTGTCCGAAAACTTGACTCGAGCTACGCGGCATGCAGTGCTGGCCCCGCAGTACAAATTTGGGTGGGTATCGATAATATCCTCGCTGGCTTGTAAGTATGACGCCAGCAAGGCGTTTAGGGCTCCCATAAGTGCTAAATTTCGTTTACTGCCAGGCAAGCGTGGTAAACGAGACCTAGAGTTGGGTGTGGACCGATACTGCGCGATCGCGTCTTCCAAAGCCCTCCTCAGTTGCTCATTCACCTGGCTAGTTACGCTTATATTCACACAATCCTCAACGTCGCTAACGGGATCATACTGCACTGATATCAGTGCGTGTTGGGCGACTGGCATCGAAGCCGATAACGCAGCAGGAGGGTCCCGTGATGAAGCGGACGTTGTACGAATATGTAGCGATTCAAGGCGTAGCCGATCAAGGTACAGACTGATCCAGTCGCCGAAGCCGCTTAATGGCCCGCACCTGATCCGATAGTCTTTGGGCGGTAACAGTGATGGCTGGTTCAAGAGTCTGAAACAGGAGCAGCATTCGATCACGGTACGCAGTGAGGTTAGTTCCTCCCTCTGTAGCCCCGTATTATGCTCGCATGCAATTTTCATTATTCGATGTTGACCATCGCATGCGGTGCACTAAACCACTGGTAGCGGGAGCCGTGTGCAGAGCAGGATGCCCCGCAGGCCCCAAGCGTGCCGGCAGCGGTGGTCGCACGTCACGTAGGTGGTCGCGACGGCGGAGGTCGCTCGACTCGCTGGTGTCGGGTGCAGTGGCGAACTCATCACCCAACAGTGATGGCGACATGAGCTGAACGAAGCGGGCTGGGAACGAAGTGGGCTGGGGTGGAGGGCGTGCTATCGCAGTATCCGCTTCTGTTCTATTCGTTCTAGATCTTGTTATCATGGTTTTTGCATGACATGATATGATATTAAATGTCAAAATTGTCACGGGGTAGTAAGGCGCGCCTTCAATGGTTGGGTGGTGCCGCTGCTCACATACTCCTTTGGCATACTAAGGTGGACTCAGACTGAGCTGGACGCCCTGGATAGGGGGATCCGTCTACTGCTTAAATCACATCGCATGTTGCACCCACGCTCATCTGTCATGAGATTGTACATCCCAAGGAAATGTGGAGGTCGAGGCATTTTAAATGCTAAGAATCTCCACAACCGCGAGGTGTGCGTGCAATCTCAGGGATTATTTCCTTGGCAATGAGTGTGGGATGCATCATGGTTGCAGTAGACAGGAGCCTCACGCCTCTCTCCTTGGCCGTTCCGTTCCGTTCCGTTCCGATGACTACACCCAGCCAGCAGTTCTGCTGCAAGGACGCGGAAACGCTGTCCGACACCTGAGAGGGAGGGACGAAGAGGCTCAGCGAGTTGGCACAGGAGGGCGCACTGGCACCACACGAGCAGTCGGACGGAAGTGTTTAGGAACCTTAACATCATCCGGCCAGGGAGCTGCCCGTGTCGAGACACCGCGACCACCCGCACCCCCTCGTGCTCCTCGCCGTCGTCTGCCGCTAGATGCACGGTCAGCCGAGACCTGCCCGAGACACCGGGGAGCCGGGAGTTACAGGCAGGGAGTGTAGGGGCGTTTGCAGCTAGGGATAGGTGTGGGAAGGATTGAACAGACCCGAATACCAGCATCGTTGCCCGTATGAAGGATAAGATAGATATTATACTTGGTGAGTAATAAATAAAAGGTAGGAGTTATGGCTGCGTCTTGAAAATGTCTTCACTGGCGTGCTATGCCTCGTTTTCGTCCGGTTCGCTTTCCGTATCCGTTTCGGGATTCTTGTATATTTTCTCGGCGTTCTTTTTCGTGAGGCTCCTATTCGGGGCTGTAGATATCCAATAGGCCCGGCTCTTGTCAGTATAATTATGAATGTCGTGTGACAGGGAGTCCTCCCAGGTAAATATAGGTCGTCCAATTTTCTTCCTTACCTCTCTAAGATCCAGCGCGGCATGCAGTAGGTGTGGTTTTGGGCGTCTCAGTATATGGCTGTAGTATGATATTCTACGTACTTTGATAGTTTTGGTAATGGTTTTTCCTTCCAGTAGTTGATAAATTTTTTGCTTTGGGGAATCTCTGGCCGCTCCAATCATTTCCTTCAAAATGTGCCGTTCGTATTTCCTAAGGCGGGATCTATTAGCCTTGGTAAGAGCCAGGACGTTTAGGCCGTACGTCATCGAAGGAGCAATTACCATTTTATATATAAGCCGGGCAATCTTCCATTCAAGCTTGTAGTCTTTAACAAATTTAATGAGGATTTTTGCATTTCGGGTAGCCTTTCCACATCTTGATTTGATTGAGGCTTTTCTGTCATGGGCACCTGTGATGTATGAGCCTAAGTATCGAATTTCCTGGACGGGTTTCAGCAAGACACCTCCAATACTTATCGGTTGTTGTTCTCTCGGTGGGGGACCAAATGGATCCCTTATCACGAGCTTGGTCTTAGTTTCGTTGATGACAAGTCCAATCGATTGAAGTAGTGCTTTCATTTTTTGAACTATGCGGTCGAGTACCGAACAACAGTCGCCTACGATGACTAGGTCATCTGCGAAAGATAGGATTAATGGAAGTGTAATTTCAGTATCCTGGTCGAGTCTTACCGTGTCCTCTTCTTCCTCAAGGGTTCGCAAGACATCATCCATTAACACCGTAAATAATCTGGGGGACAAAGGGCACCCTTGCTTGACGCCTTTGCCCTTGTCGATAATCTCGGAGTTCTGGCCGAACCATGTGATAAAAGTTCGTTCGCGCATACATGCTTGGATAATTCTGTTTGTTAGCGGTATATTAGTACGTGTGACTAGTACGTCTCTAAGTGCGTTGAGGTCGACGCTATCAAACGCCTTCTCAATGTCGAGAGCTACTACGTATATCTTTTTTCCCGCTCTCCAGTTTACGTCTAGAGTTCTACGGAGAGTAAACAGATGATCGTCTGTAGACCTATTGTTAAGGAAAGCTGCTTGGTAGTTGCCGAGAGTTTCAATTTCATCATCCAGTTTCGTTAGCAGGAAGTTGGCGTATATTCTATAACCTACATTACAGATAGATATCCTTCTAAAATCATTTACTTGTTGTGGACGGGGTTTTTTGGGAATTGGAACCTGTTTTGTCACTAACTATTCCTCTGGTATCACGTTTTTCAACCATGCTTCTTGCATAATGCGAGAGACGTGTTGTATGAATTCGATTGGCGCTGCTTTGTACAGTTCCACCACAATTTGATCTGTACCTGGAACTGTCCCCGATTTCATTCTGCTTATTATTTTGGTAATAATGGAGGCGTCTGGGCCGCTGTCTTCCGGTACCGTGTTAGAGTTGTGTTCAATTGTCCTAATTAGTTCTCCTTCGCTTTGCTTGAGTTCGGAGATCCAGTTGGACATTGGAATAAATCGGCTCGTGCTCGTTCTGTTCGCAGGTTTGTTTTTAAAGCTGCGTAAGTACTTGTAAGTAATATGCATTCGTACAGCCCTGTGTGCGCTGCTCAGGTTGTTGAAAAACTGCTCGCATTCAGTGTTGAAATCTTCTTCCTGGACTTTGCGCCAAATCTTGCGTGCGTGCTTCATGTTGTTGATATGCAAACTACTCCCGGGATACTTATTTGTGAAAAATAATGCTTTCTGGAGATTAGCTAGGGCAAGTCGGCCTGCTCGAGACCGTGGGATCGCTTTAGGTGGGAGCTTTCTTGCAGCTTGTATAAGAATCTCATTCAGGTCTTTCCAAGTGGGATTCAGATCAGTGCTTTGTTCGTCTCGGTTGATGGCCTCCAGTCGGGCTGCGAGCAGGCGCCGAACTTCATTTTTAAAATTATTTTCCACTTCCTTGCTTTGTAAAGACTTGTAGTTGATAGTTTTATAATTGAAAGTCGTGGTAACCGTGGAGTTATTGGGGCGCACCTTACCATGTTTTTTCTTATATTGAAAACTCGTGTTTTGGATTGTGCCCCATACAATTTTGTGATCCGAGCTAATAGATTTAGGGTATTCCCCTCTTAAGCTATGGAAAAAAATGGGCCTATCTCTGCTTGTCAGGATGTGGTCAATTTGTGAGCGCCTGTTTCCCGAAGTCCAGGTTACTTTACAGGATGGGCGTCCCCAAGAGCTACTTAATTTTAAGTTATGTTCTAACAAGAAACTAATAAGTAAGCTTCCGTTGATATTAGATTCCTGGTGAAACAGATTCCTTTTAGAAACATGCGGGTCGGCTTTTTTCGCCTCTCGTAAACCTACGTGCGCATTGAAATCGCCTAAGACAATGGGATATGCCTTTTTTGGGGATTGACGAAGGAGCGTCCCGATGTGTGCTAGACAGGTAGATGCTCCGGCAGGCATGTGCACATTGATTATTAGAAGTTCAGCAGGAAAGTTGGAGCCGGCTAGCATTACCTTAAGATGAATCGCTACGATGTTAGTGTTCTTGCGGTATGTTCTAATCAGTTCGTGCTCTATGTGTTTGCTAATAAGAATGGCCACTCCTCTTTTTTCCTGTGGTTTTGTTCCACCATTTAAAATCCAGTGGTAGTTATTTGATGTAAGCTCTCCTCTTGAAAGGTGAGTTTCTTGTAGTACCGCTATGGTTACGCGTCGGGCCGCTAGTTCGTGGTCTATGCGGGCCCTGTGTTTTGCTAAGGCACAACCTCTAACGTTCCATGTTGCTACCGTGACTAAGTCGCAAGGTTTTGCCAACGCGGGCTGTGGGAGGCACGGGGCCCTCAGTAGTCGTTGCCCGGTTGTATCGACGAAGCGTACGCTCTCTATTGAACTATTAACTTCCGGGGTTCGCAGGCTCGCAATTGGCGGGGTTTGACTGGGTGTTTGAGCGTCCGGGGTGTCGTACATGCGGTGATATGTTATTTGTTCTATCTTTCCTTTGTTCTCAGGTTCGTCATTTTCGCTACGGGAATTTAGAACAAAAGTATTCTCCGCCTCCGGGGACGTGAATTTAACGGAGTCCTAATGGCTATCTTTGTAAAATAGATGGATATTTTTCATCATAGAATATTCCGCTATTGGGGCCTTATAGTGTAACGCTCGCTCGTGGTTCATGTGAACGTAGATGTTTATTGTAAAATATTGAGATGCCGCTACGATAACTTCCTCACCCCCCCAGATACCTTCCAAAGCCTGATTTTGGATGTAATTCTCTACTTGTTGCGAATATTGTAGCGTATTAGTGGCCGTGAGATCCAGTATACTGCCGTGCAGCGCCAGTTCGATTTGGGTGTCGTTCCTATGTGACAAAAGGTGATTCGAAAGCTCCTTCCTGATGGATCGATGGTCCAAGTTCATATCTAACACTAGTTGCATTTGATGCGCTATGGCCCTATATAGGCAATTACCGTCCTTGGGAATAGGGATAATTTCCATGATTATTTAGCGTAGCTTGCGTTCCGTCTTGACGTCAGGTAGCAGTTAGTACTTTTTTATATGTCGCCCTTTGAGTGGATTGTTCTCCGAAATGTTGCGTTGCGTCGCTTGGGTACTTAATGATTGCCAGATGTGGCAACTAGCCGTACTACCTACGGACACTTGAAAACAAAGAATTTACCCTTTTTTTTTGTAAACTTCGTATAGCCGGGATTTTTTTTTAGGGCTTGTTGCTGTTCATGAGTCAAATCTGATATTTTTATTTGCCCTCTGCTTAACTAAAATGTAAGCGGATATATCTAGGAAGTGTAAAATCAGCAAAGTTTTCTTTCCGCGCACACTGCTAGATAAAGGTTGTCGGGGAGAACGAAGCGAAAGGTCACTTTGAATACGATCTACTACCGCGTTACACCCTATAAAAGAACAGGAGGAACACGAGGTGGATGTATGACTAAAGGTTGAAGACGCTTTGTTTAACTCCTACGCATGCACATAATAGACGTTTCTTACTCTACGATAAAAAAGCACTCCTCGTGTGTTTATGAAGGCCAATATGATGCGAATAACTGAATATCTGAAATCTACTCGCGGTACCTTTTAGGCACTTATAATAATTGAAACGGTCTCACCGGGATGGTCGCTCGATAGGCCCGTTTTAGGGCAGCTGCACCGCTCCTATGGTGATGATGCGAGGAGGACGTCCATACTCTCCCTCACGCACCCTCAAGCTTGATGTGGTCGCGCAAGGAGGGCCCATACACACACGCGTGTACAGGAAGACGCAGACGCACACACATTTACTCACGCTTTCACTCGCACTTTCACTCACACCTTCACTCACTCCTTCAATCACACCTTTGCTTAAACTATACTCGTATTGCTAGGCCGAACCTAGCTATCGCGTTATTAAGTGAGATGTACTACAGCGAACCGGTTTGTCTCACAGTTAGCTTGATCGTTGCGGACCGGCCGACCGACCCAAACACGTGTAGCTCCGGGAACGGTTGGCGGGCAACTCCGCCTCACGCCTCTCTCCTTGGCAAACGAAAACTGGCGCAGACCAACGGTGTTGAGCACTGAAGACCGCAAGAACGTATGGAAAAGCAACGAGCTAGACGGACGCTTCTACCTGGCCCTAACAAGGCCCGACGTAGACTTTTTAGCGTCCGCGAAAACCGAAATCTTTGGGGAACCGAAGGTTTTGTCTGTGCAATTGCTGACGAGGTCATACTGACGAACAATTACCGGAAATATATTCTGAGGGATGGCACGGTCGACATTTGTCGAGCGTGCCGTTGCCCCGGCAAGTCCCTCAGACACATAATTTCAACGCCGAGTACTTGCTCATACATCCAGGATCATCCATCAGCAACTTGCTCTTCAATAATGGTCTTGTTGAGTCTGAAGTGCCGTACTATAAGTAAACACCGGCGCCAGTTCTCGAAAATGGTCGTGCTACGCTCTATTGGGATCGATTTGTCATCACGGACTATTGTCGCCAATAAGCCTGATATCGTATTGACAGATCGATCTCAATCGATCGATCTGCCCGGCGGCAGTGCTCGTCGACATCACCATCCCGCATGACGAGAACCTCGTGAAGGCCGAGAAGGACAAGCTCAGCAAGTACCTTGACTTGGCTCACGAGGTGACCGCCATGTGGGATGTTGTTTCGACGATCTTTGTCCCAATAGTTGTTTCGGCAAACGGTCTTATAGCGAAGAGTCTCGACCAACACCTCAAGAGACTCTCGCTGGATTAAGGGCCAGATACAGAAGGTAGTACTCCTCGGCACGCATTGTGAGGAGGTTCCTCTCTCTGCAGCCCTAACCACCGGTAGCTTGAGCCCTGCCCCGCTGCCGGCGGCACTCATAGGTTAGGTTTTTTATAATGTATATTTTTTGTATTAGTATTTTATTTTACTTTTATATTTGAATATTTATCATACAAAACCTATGTACAGAAAATTAAATAAATATCAAAATAATAATAAAACAATACATTATAATGAAAGGTGTTAATGATATAACTATAATTTTATAATAATTTGACTTCCAATAAGTCCCCAGATTTTATTTTATTTATTAAAATCTGAACAGTGGGCAACAGACAGAATTGTGTGTGTAAAAAAGTTGATTGACCCTTATATTGTTATATTACAAATCTTAGGTATATTAAACTACTTATAACTATTATATAAAGGTACCTACTTACTGTAGTTGTCTTATCATCAAGTGATTTTTATTTCGTTTATATTTTGACGCGTTCATTGTAATCACGGTCTTATTTACTGTTGTGCGATTTGGACGTAACTCAAAAACTTGTTCCGAACGTTTGTGCTACACGGCCGCAACTCCGAAGTGTCTGAACAGCATGTTAGTTTTGCGTGCGACCGCCGCGGTTTTTAACCGCGTGACTTTTTTATCAAGTAAATAATCAGCCGCCAGTGCGGCCGCTTGCATTAATAAAGTTTTACTTGATTAAAATGATTTTCTCTGATGATTGTGAAGTGAATATTTTATCAAGCCCTACTATGGTTCAACCTATAAATATGAATGACAATTCTACACACTGCAGTTCCGCTGTGTTAACCACAAACGATTGTAATGACATAACCCTGACCGATATTTCGTTTAGTAATCCAAATACACGAAATATATTGCATGCAAACGTTACAAATAACACGTTGGGTCCTAATACTAGCTGTACAAACGTAAATTCAACCGCTGATATGATTTTTATGCCTACATATCAGGAACAAAACTATTCACATGAAAGTAACTTGACTTTGCCATCTATATGGCTTGAAAACAATTCGCTAAATGCACCTCAACTTACTTCATTACTTTTAAATGATAACCAACACGATATAGATGTAATTGAAAATGTTGAAGCCGATGCTCATAATAACTTAGTACTCACTATTGACGCTTTAAGTAAAAACTCTAAGGATAATGATTTAAATGAAACTGACAACAACAATTCATCGAATATAGCAGAAACCCCAAGTGAAAATTTCGCATTAATTTTAAATTATGAAACTGGCATGTTTGAAATGGAGACAAATGTTAACAATGCAGGAAATGACCAGATTGTTGACATTTCGTCACTGCCGACTGAAAAGCATAGTAAACAACAATTGAGACTTCATGGTAAAACATATAAAGGTTCTAAGAGATTGCGAGATCCCTCTTCAACGGAAGTGCATAGTTTGGACATCGTGAAGAAGTGCCGTACCATTAAGGAAAAACTGTGTCCACATGGAACGAATCCGAAGTCAGATCGGAGTTTTCTTTGTTCGATAATTAACGAAGATCTTCGAAATGACATTTTCATCTATTTTTGGCAATTGCCTTCGTGGGAGGCTAAAAAAGCATACCTGAATGGCTTAGTAAACTTTCGTAAGTAGTACTTTAAGGCGGCATCCGAATTTGACGGAGGTAAATGCAAAGAAAACCTATGTATTTGATTGTTTCTTAGCTGGTCCAGATGGATCAAAAATACGTGTTTGTAAATCGTTTTTTCTGGCAACGTTTGATTTAAAAAAAGACGTATTTCAAAAGTGGATTAGAACAGGAGCTACTGATGAATCAGTGCTACGAAAAAATCGGAAAATTGATAAACATATGCCATCCACTGAAAAAACTAAGCCCTTAAATTCTTGTTCTGTATACCGATGGCTCGAAAATGTACCTACAATACCAAGTCACTACTGTAGATCAGAAAGTAGTAGGACATACGTTGAGGATTCTTTTATTTCAAAAACGAATATGCATAAGGTGTATATAGTTTGGTGCAAAGATAATGGCATGCATGCTGTCACTAGAAAACTCTATTGAAAAAATTGAAACTAAAAAGATTTCCATTTTTAAGCCGCGTAAAGACACACGTGCCGCATTGGCGGCACGTGTGTTGGATATAAAGAAGGTAATGTGCCAGAAGATAAATATAATCTTCACATTGTCAAAAAAGATGAAGCTAGGAACGCTAAGAAGATGGCTATCAATGAAATATCATTTGGAGTGCTAGTGGTAACAATGGATATGCAAAGCGTCCTTCTCTGTCCTAAACTGCTAGTATCTGAGCAATATTATAAAAATTCAAAATTCAAAATATTTATTCAGTAAATAGGCCACATGAGGGCTCTTTTACACGTCGGTAACATGAGTGAATCTACCAGCGCTTCGGACAAGACCATCATTGCGGAGAAGAAGCGCCGCAAGAAACTCCAGCAGAAGGTCATTTTTTCAATAATAATAACAAAATAATACTTAAAAGTAAGTTACATTAAGTAATAATAAGGTAATAAAGTAATAAACAATAAATTCTTAAAACTAGCAAAAATAAAATTATTACAAATGTAAGGTCAATAAACCTTGAACTAATAATAAAGACTATGAGAACAACACGACGAGGTCTCTACGTCAAAAGCCATAACTAGGTAGAATGCTTAATTTAACAAAAAGTCCTTGCAAACGTGAACAGACCGGACCCCACAAACAGCACCCGTTCACGAGTATGACGCGTATCTCAGCCATCGCCTCTCTCAACCATGTGTTCGGGAAAGTGGCGACCCGATCAACGACGCCGCCGTAAGCAAAGACCTTTAAGCGAGCATGTCATGCTCATGCTGCCGGACAACCAACATAAAGGTAATATTGTGTGAAACAGCTGTCCGGCGAGAAACATCATAGTGTGTTCTCATTTAAAAGCGTCTTGTACACACAAGAACTAGTAAATTTAAAAAATTAATAATACAGACAGTGAACATAAATTTAGTGCTTGAATACGCAGTTTGCTTAAAGGCTATGTTAATCAAGGTACAAATATTGTAACTATCGTAGATACTACTTAAAGACATCTTGGTCACTAATGAAGTCATTTACAGTGTAATATGCCCTACCCAACAAGCAGCGCTTGATGTGAGACTTAAATTTATTGAACGGCATATTGACGATATCAGATGGTATCTTGTTGTAAAAACGTATACAGTTCCCCGCAAACGAAGTCCTTACCTTACGGAGACGGTGACCTGGAATAGCGAGCTTATCCCTGTTTCTAGTATTTAAATTATGAACGTCGCGGTTATGCCTAAACTCATGTATGTGTTTACGTACATACATGATATTCTCAAAGATATATTGAGACGCGACTGTAAGAATATTGATTTCTTTAAATTTATCCCTCAGCGAAACACGAGACCCTAATTGATAAATTGCACGTACAGCCCGCTTCTGTAGTACAAAGATGATTTGGATGTCAGCCGCTTTTCCCCATAGCAAAATTCCGTAGCTCATAACACTATGGAAATAACTATAGTACACAAGTCTCGCCGTCTCGACGTCAGTCAGTTGTCGAATCCGCTTTACCGCATAAGCCGCCGAACTTAGTTTACCTGCAAGTGTGGATATATGCGCACTCCATTGCAGTTTCGAGTCCAGAGTGACACCTAAAAATACTGTTCTATGTTCGAAGTCCAGTGTCTCATCCTTCAGTCGTATTCTATCCGCATTCATACTTTTCACGTTAGACAGAGAAAATTTAATGCACTTGGTTTTTTTGGCATTTAAAAGTAAGTTGTTGGCTGTAAACCAGTCAACAATTGTAGACAACGCAACATTGATGTCATTAAAATTATTCTGTTTCCTATCCGCTTTGAATATAAGAGAGGTATCGTCAGCAAACAAGACTATTTCATGTTTATCGCGTACTACATACGGGAGATCGTTAATATAGATTAAAAATAAGAACGGGCCTAGAATAGAGCCTTGAGGCACTCCCATAGCAACAGATGAACCAGAGGATTGTGTTCTGTTAATATCTACCCGCTGAGTTCTGTGAGCAAGGTAAGATGTAATAAGATCAAGTGCACCGTTTTTTATGCCATAGTATCTTAACTTCCGCACTAACGTAATATGATCAACACAATCAAATGCCTTGGATAGATCACAAAACACTCCAATTACATCTAGTGATTTTTCCCAGGCATCAAAGATATGTTTTACCAAAGTGGAACCGGCATCGGTAGTAGATCGTCCCTTGGTAAATCCAAATTGACTGCTATGAAGTAGCCTATGTTGATTAAAGTGTGAGGATATTTGATTAAGAATTAATTTCTCAAAAACTTTACTTAGTGCTGGTAGTATCGAAATCGGTCTGAAATTTGTGGGGTCTGATTTTGCCCCTGACTTAAACAAGGGTATGATCTTACTGGGTGATTCTTCGGCGTTTTAACCGCCGTCATTGTTGTCTTCGCATATTATTCAAAATAAACTTTATAAATTTCTTGTTATTTTAAATGGAATGGATACTACCCCCGGGCCCGCTGATTTTGACATCGATAGTTGCTGGTAGTTACAATTATTTTCGTCAATCTATTGAAGACAACAATGACGGCGGTTGAAACGTCCGAATATTCACCCTACTATGTTTCATCAGATCAGGAAATACTCCAATATCGACACACTTGTTAAACATAGTAGCTAGGTAAGGCGCAGTTGCCTCTAAAATGGAATTAAGTACTGTAACAGAGAGGCCCCAAAGATCTTCAGTCTTTTTGATATTAAGAGACCTAAACGTTTTGATCACAACTTTAGAGGTGACATGATAAAATTTAAACACATTCGTGCATTCCTTAACATTAGATCTTAACAATATTTCAGCCTTATCAGGAGATGATAGTAAAGATTTAGTAGTCTCCAAAGGTATGCTCGTAAAAAACCGCTCGAATTCTTTTGCCACATCAAGGTCCGAATTTACTAAAGTATCTTCAACTTGCAGGCGGTAGTGCGGGTCTCTAATTCTAGTTCTACCAGTTTCAGTGTTAATTACGTTCCAAACGGTTTTAATCTTGTTGTCAGATTTACAAATTTTGTTCGAATAATACTCAGACTTCGCGGTAGCACAAATCTGCTTGAATTCCTTAGAATAATTTTTGACGTACTCTAGAAACTCAGGCCTATGATCGACAGCTCTTATACCATACAACTCATACAATTTGTGCCTCTTTTTATGAATCTCCGGTGTAGCCCAATCACAAAATTTCGTACCTTGCTTGGCTTTTACCTTTTTCAGACTAAAGCAGGCATCAAATTCCTTAATAATACAATTAAATAAAGAAGTACATAAACTATCCGGATCTTCCCCAGTACACGTCATATAACTCAGTTGGTTAGTGACCTTGTTATTAAATAATTCTAATCGATTTTCAGTAATTTGTCTAAGTATAAACTCTTGGGGCGCTTTATCAGTCTTCCCCGTAAAGGAAGCTTGCTGGCCGCAGTGATCCGAACTTAAGATATTGATTACGGATTTCTGAATAGGGTCAAAATTACTAAATATATTATCAATACACGTAGCACTAGTTGCTGTAATTCTAGTTGGCTCATAGAACAGATTGACTAAATTAAAAGATTTAAAAGCACTCAGTAAGTTAATAGACGTGGGTGATTCGTCTAGCAGATTAACATTAAAATCACCACATACAACAATACACTTTTTAGTATTAAAAACACAACTAAGACCATTTTCCAAAATGCTCTCAAAAAGCTTGTAATCCGCCGTAGGGGGTCTGTATACGCAAATAATAATAAATTGTTCCAATTCAACACACGCAAGTTCAATATGACGTTCAACTGACTTCGCAACAATATCTTTACGTTCCTTACATTTAATGTTTCGTTTGACCATAATCAGGGATCCGCCCCGACTGCAAGATTGTCTAGCAAACATGCTAACAATGTCATGATTATTAAAATTAAACATGCACTCATGACCCTTAAGCCAATGTTCAGTAACACATAGAACGTGTATATTAGCACTATCAATAAACAAACTAATTTCTAGTTCCTTACTAGAAAATCCCTGAATATTCTGATGAATTATATTTATTACATTATTACACAATTTATTTTTAATGTTTGTCGACCTGTGGGCAGGCACGAGGCCGCCGCGACTGCCGCCGCGAACGACGACAGCCGCGGCCGTTGTCGAAGCTGCCAGTTTAAATCCACCGGCAGCTCCAGCGCGGGGCCGGCTCTAATAAAACTCAGCGCAGGCTCCGTTCTACAGTCGCTCGCTATGCTAGTCATAGCGGGGTCTAAAATATTATATGCTAACAAATTAGCACACTCATCTAAGTACCTACGTGGTAAATAACAATAGTTATGCGTCAAATCGAACTTTTTTACAAATTTATTCGTATCGAAATATGAAATTTTTGAATTATATAATGACATTTTATATAATATCGAGTTAAAATAATCAATATTTCTATTACATTTATTTGTTAATCTGTGGGAAAACAGACAAGCGCAAATAATTATTTTACCTATATCACCTTTGCTAACTTCAGTGAGGGCCTCAGACAAATTAAATAAGTCATATTTACTAAACCTCAAACTATTTCCTAATAACACTACTAACGTTGTCTCACGACACTGTCCCCTTGCTGCGCTGCAGCCGCTGCCGACGGAGCTCGCGGCGGCCCCGCGCCCGGCGCTGCCCGGGGGGCCGGGCGGGGCGCGCGGGGCGCGGCGGCCGGGGCCCGGGCCGGCGCGGGGGGCGCGGGGCGGGCGCGGCGCGGCGCCGGTGCCGGTGACGGCGAGGCCGGCAGGCTCTGCCTCCGGTTTTGCCAGGGAGAGCCGCCGTAGCTATCGCGCGATTTACCTACCAGCGAGTCCAGTTTGTCCATGTTGGTATTACCTAGATCGATGATGCTATTCATGAAGCCTATGTACTCCTCCATTTGTTTGCAAGACAATGTATACTTATTAGTTACATCTTGCAGAGCAAATTCCAATACCTTAAGTTGTTTGGCATTGGCATCAAAATCATGCATAATACACTCTAGTTCGTGTTGACAATTTAATAGGTCATTATGTAAGGTACATTACTATATCTAATAGGTGCTAATTTCATAAAACTTTTATTACATCGGAGTAGAACTTTAGATTTTTTTATAAATCTACTTAATCTTAAATACTTTTTAATTTTGTTTGATCCCCTCACAGTAATGTTAGAAGGTTTTGGATCAATAAGGTCTAAAGAGTTAGTAAGGTCTACCGTTTCTAAGCATTTGTTAACTTCACAGTCAGAAGTATTGAGCTCCGCAAACAAGCTTACATTGTAGGCCGACTCCTCCGCAACACATCTGGCACAAGTAGTGTCTTGTTTAACTGGTCGCTCCTCCAGAAGCTGTTCCAGGTCCCGAATCCGCCGTAGCGCCTCTTCATGCGTCTCCCGGCACTGCTGGAACTGGTCCATGCTGGCCTGGAGGCGATCCCGTTGTTCTCGCATATGGTCAAAATCCAAGTCCAGCTTGGTGAGAGAACTTTTGAGGGTTTTGTTATGGTTTATAACACGCAGAACCTCCTCTTCACTCTCGTCACGCTCCTGCAGCAGCCGTGCATTGAGCTCTTTAACTGTCTTCAGCTCTAACTGTGTGTTCCGGAGTTTGTCAACAAGGACGTCCCGACGGGTAGTAGGCTTGCTGGTAGCTGGAAACATAATGACAAAGAACAGTACCAGTGCCCAAAAAAGATACACCTAATAGCCTAATTATAATTTAAGGTCAATTCAAGTCTAAAAATCTCACTGTGTTAATATCACACAATAATCTCTTAAAGATATTTATTTTGATTGAATAATTATTACCATAATTTTACTATTGTAATACTAATGACACTTTAATATACTTAATCTTTAATTAAGGCTTTAAATAAGCCACAACCTATTTAAGTTACTAGGTACTAAAATCTGACTCGTCTAAATTCCTTTCTCCTGTCAGTGTCACTAAATTTTGTTAAGTTTCTTAGCTAGGTGGACAGTATTTTCGTTAAAAATTTAACACAGAGGTAAGTAATAACAAGATTATGGAATATCAATACTCCCCTGGTTTCGTTGATGATCAATCAGCACGGCAGACGGTGTACTTTTTTAAAATATTTTTCAAATCACGAAGTCGTTGACCCAGTTACTTGTCAAATTTTGCACTCGTGATAATACTTTCTTCACAGCACTTATGGCCTTAATAACATTTACACTAAACATTTGCGTGTTTATCTTCGGTTTTAGTCCCAAATATTAACAATTTAATCATTAAAACTACTTAAAATACATTTTTCATAAGACGAAATTAGCTATTCATAATTTTACTTTTTATGTTAAAAACAATAAAGATGCACACTTATATGTATGGCACGAAGGAGAAGGAGGTGTAACCGCAAATAAGGTAACAAGCTGTATAATACACTTTATAAAGGAATTTTGCGGATCTTACCAAAAAATTTATCTCATCTCAGACGGTTGCACATACCAAAACAAAAACAAAGTCCTGAGCAGTGCTTTATCAAATATTTCATCTTTGATGGGGCTAAAGATCGAGCAATTGATTTTAGAGAAAGGCCATACGATTAAAAACAATTCAAACCCCCTATTTATTGTCCTACTGATTACATAACTCGTATGAGACAAGCTCGACCCAGCCAGCCTTATAAAGTTAATTACTTAGATCATATGTTTTTTTAAAACTATAAAGATGTTTGTGGTAATTTTCAAAGCACCAGGCCTGGGAAACGATCTGGTGACCCGACCGTAAATGATATAAAAGGGCGATTGTATAAGGAAGATGTTGTCAGATACAAATTGCGGCACTCCGGGACATTTAAAATATTGCAACAACGAAGATGCAGGTCAGATGGTTTTCAAGCAAATGATCCAAAACCATTATATGATTGCCCTGTAAAGATCGACCAGTCAAAATACGCTAGTTTGCAATCTTTAAAAACATACATGCATAAAGACTACCATAGCTTTTATGATAGTCTTTCCACATAAAATGCCATATTTTTTTATATAAGCCTGTCGCGAATATTTAACTAAGTAAAACAATTTTTCTTTATGTGAAATCCAATAAAAAGGGTTTTGAATTACTCGTTTAATTACTCTAAGAACTCGCTATGTGACAGAACATACAAATAATATCATCGAAAAAAAATAGTCAAGTAGTTCTGAGCACATGTTATGAATTAAACCCGCTATGTGTCCAAACTATAGATTTTCTTCATAACCTTTGATTAATTTACATTGACAATCGATTTGAATATCGATTATCAATAAAAAAATAGTATAGAAATTAATAACGCATGGTAAGAGAAATAAACAGTTTTTACTTTGTCCTGTAAAGTAGTCGATAAACACATGGCGATTTTGGAATTCGCACCGACGATATGACTATTGTATGACATTTTAGCAGTATAAAAGTCGTAAGAAGATTACGATTAGTCGTACAGTAGTCACCCTAAAAGCTTTTCTACAAGCAAACTGCTGTAAGATGTCATATTGAAGTTGTAAAACCGGGGAAACGTCTCAGCTAAAACTTTTGTACGACACCGATTAAATATCTTTATTATTATGTCGTACAAACGTGTGTACAACTGCGTTTTAAGAACAATTGGTATTAATACTAAAATGCGGTATTAGTGACATTCGTACAACGTCACGTTTTAAAACTTGCTGATATACGACGTTTCTACGATGAATCAGTCATAAAAGGTTAAGATGTTATGAACATTTTGTTAGTTGGGAAGCTACTTCATAGCAGTCAATTCGGATTTACCAAGGGACGATCTACTACCGATGCCGGTTCCACTTTGGTGAAACATATATTTAATGCCTGGGAAGAATCACTAGATGTGATTGGAGTGTTTTGTGATCTGTCCAAGGCATTTGATTGTGTTGATCATGTTACGTTAGTGCGAAAGTTAAGCTACTATGGCATCAAAAACGGTGCACTTGATCTTATTACATCTTACCTTGCTCATAGGACTCAGCGGGTAGACATTAACTGAACACAATCCTCTGGTTCATCTGTTGCTATGGGAGTGCCTCAAGGCTCTATTCTAGACCCGTTCTTATTTTTAATCTATATTAACGATCTCCCGTATGTAGTGCGCGATAAACATGAAATAGTCTTGTTTGCTAACGATACCTCACTTATATTCAAAGCGGATAGGAAACAGGATAATTTTAATGACATCAATGTTGCGTTGTCTACAATTGTTGACTGGTTTACAGCCAACAACTTACTTTTAAATGCTAAAAAAAACAAGTGCATTAAATTTTCTCTGTCCAACGTGAAAAGTGTGAATGCGGATAGAATACGACTGAAGGATGAGACACTGGACTTCGAACATAGAACAGTATTTTTAGGTGTCACTCTGGACTCGAAACTGCAATGGAGTGCGCATATATCCACACTAGGTAAACTAAGTTCGGCGGCTTATGCGGTAAAGTGGATTTGCTGAGGGATAAATTTAAAGAAATCAATATTCTTACAGTCGCGTCTCAATATATCTTTGAGAATATCATGTATGTACGCAAACACATACATGAGTTTAGGCATAACCGCAACGTTCATAATTTAAATACTAGAAATAGGGATAAGCTCGCTATTCCAGGTCACCGTCTCCGTAAGGTAAGCACTTCGTTTGCGGGGAACTGAATACGTTTTTACAACAAGATACCATCTGATATCGTCAATATGCCGTTCAATAAATGTAAGTCTCACATCAAGCGCTGCTTTTTGGGTAGGGCATATTACACTGTAAATGACTTCATTAGTGACCAAGATGTCTTTAAGTAGTATCTAGGATAGTTACAATATTTGTACCTTGATTAACATAGCCTTTAAGCAAACTGCGTATTCAAGCACTCAATTTTATGTTCACTGTCTGTATTATTATTTTTTACCTTTACTAGTTCTTGTATGTGTTACCTTTACAAGACGCTTTTAAATGAGAACACACTGTGATGTTTCTCGCCGGGCAGCTGTTTCACACAATATTTCTTTTATGTTGGTTGTCCGGCAGCATGAGCATGATATGCTCGCTCAAAGGTCTTTGCTTACGGCGGCGTCGTTGATCGGGTCGCCACTTTCCCGAACACATGGTTGAGAGAGGCGATGGCTGAGATACGCGTCATACTCGTGAACGGGTGCTGTTTGTGGGGTCCGGTTTGTTCACGTTTGCAAGGACTTATTGTTCAATTAATCATTCTACCAAGTTATGGCTTTTGACGTAGAGACCTCGTCGTGTTGTTCTCATAGTCTTTCTTATTAGTTTAAGGTTTATTGACGTTACATTTGTAATAATTTTATTTTGCTAGTTTTAAGAATTTATTGTTTATTACTTTATTACCTTATTATTACTTAATGTAAGGTACTTTCAAGTATTATTTTGTTATTATGATTGAAAAAATGACCTTCTGCTGGAGTTTCTTGCGGCGCTTCTTCTCCGCAATGATGGTCTTGTCCGAAGCGCTGGTAGATTCACTCATGTTACCGACGTGTAAAAGAGCCCTCATGTGGCCTATTTACTGAATAAATATTTTGAATTTGAATTTTGAATTTGAATTTGAATTTGAATAGTTTTAGGAGACAATATGAATATTAACCTCGCGGCAGATAAGGCATGGCATGGTCAGTATTGTTGTTCACGGCCACTAGTGCTTACACTCCAGACCGACCGACGTTGGTAATTGTAAATGCCCCCCATTAGAACAAGTTTTTAAAATAAAGGATTTAGGTCTTTTAATTGACAGCAATTTTAATTGGGATCTACATATCAATTAAGTGTGTACTAAATTACGGGCTGTTATGGCAAAAATGTATATCTTACGTAACAGAATACCGTATAAGATTAGGTTAGACGTTTATAATGCCTTGGCCGAAAGTATTATTGCCTACGGGCTAAGTAGCTATGGCCGCACCTTTAAGACGCATCTGGATAAGATATATAATCTACAGGTTAGACTACTCAAGCTCGTAGTGCCATTTAACATTAGCAAGAGTGTGAAGTGCACTAGGGATCTTTTTAGCATGTACGACGTTTTACCCGTTCACACTAAATTTAAGCACCATGTTCTCAAGGAACAGTATTTTAGAAATGAAATCCAACATGTCATCTCACACCCAAAAACCAGTAGACAAGTAACTAATCGCGTACTAAACCAACATTTCGAAATTTTTATGGTCGAAGAACATCTGAGTATATTTTACCTGATTTAATAAATAAAATAACAGATGAATGCAAACTCAAAATTACACCAACCAATATTGCAAAGTTTCTTAAAAAACAAATGTTAAGTCAATTAGGAAATAGTCAAAGTCAGATATAAATATAATACAGCAAAATAAGAAACATCTATTTATTTTTTTATTAATTATTTCTCATAATTATCGACAAAATTAGATCATCCTGTAACGGACGAGCTAGACCGGTTTGGCGGCGCGGCCGGCCGGCGAGAGATAACGATGAGACTCAGTGCAATGTTTTGTCTTACTTACCTTCGTAGTTTGTAATTTTGGTTGTGATTAGGTATATTATGCATAATAGATATAAGTTGCTTTGTTTAAACACTCTTATGTACCTTTTTATTTGTTTGTAGCTGTTGTGGAATGATGCATCTGGACAAACCAAACTGTGGTTTAACGGTGCAGTTTTTATAGATTTGTAAATGTTTGTTTGATTTACCTTAATAAATAATAAAATAATAATAAATAGTTACTGGTGGGGGCCAGTGATGAATTGTCCGAGGACAACATGGCTTCATATAGGGTTAAGTTTACTGAAATTGAAGAGCTATGTAAAACTGTCATGTCTACTTCGTCTCGCACAAAGCTGCCTTCACAAACAATAGCAAAGTTGCCGACTATTGAGTTGCCTAAGTTTTCAGGTAACTTAATGGAGTGGGTTTCATTCATTGAATTTTTTCAATCCCTCGTTCACGATAGGGATATGTCAGATGCTGAGCGACATTATTAGGTATTTAAGGTCATCACTTTAAGGTGAAGCGCTTCATATCGTACGTCAGTTACCAGTGGATGACAAAACTTATTCCGTGGCCGTCAACTTATTAAAATCTAGGTATCAAAATACTAGATTGCTGCTTGAGGCCTATATCAGTAGGATAGTCAACCTACCTATAGTCACGTCAATCGGTCAACTGCGCTCAAAATTTTCTGACCCTCTTCAGGAGGCAATTCAGGCTTTAGAAAAACTAAAGCAAACTGTCAAAGAGTGGTCATACTTTGTGCTATATTTATGTTTGTAGAAGCTACCTATCAAGTTGCGCTC
This sequence comes from Acleris cristana, assembly GCA_948252455.1. Lineage (NCBI taxonomy): Eukaryota > Metazoa > Arthropoda > Insecta > Lepidoptera > Tortricidae > Acleris > Acleris cristana. The sequence continues at coordinate 46,888,906 of OX411771.1, read as the reverse complement.
ATTATTTGAAGAGCGCTATGGCAAGGATCCGGACAACCTGCCCACCATCACGCAACTGCTGGAGTTGTTGGATGAGCAGTGTCGACTGTAGCTGTCAGTTGCATCGGAGCTGGAGCCTGTCAGAAAACCACAATGTGTATCACCACGACCTGTGCGTTCATCAGCACAGCGGTCACCTCAACACCGAGTGGCGTCTGGCAAGACTCATCAGTACAATCAGGTGATGTCATCATCGACCAACCAAGGATTATGATCAGCTCATCAGGTGAGGCCTCCATGCTCTTTTTGTGGTGTCCAGGGACACACACTCTATAGGTGCTCCAGTTTTCAACAACTGTCACGGTCTAACCGCCGATCATGGGCGATTAAGACTGGTCATTGTTATAGATGCTTGAGGAAGCACTATGCCAATGAGTGCACACACACAAACTGGTGTTCTCATTGTGGATCCCCAGCGCATAACTCAATAATTTGTAATGCTGATGCGAACACCAGTGCTCTACAGCAGCCGGATCAATCTGCCGCTCGTGTGGTCACGCGGCATGCAGGCGGTCGAGACACGCCAACTTCACCAAAAGCGCGTCATGTCTCGCCAGTGCATAGCCCATCATCTATCAAGGGGCACCCCCTGTGCAGTCTATGGTGCATCATTAACCTAAACCACCAATTGGTGCCAGAGCACATCATGCTCAAATCAAGTTTGATTCTCTCAGGTTTTGGGTCTCGGACGAGTCCTGATAGACTATGAGATACGGTCATTGTTGGCGCATCTCAGGGTCCATCACTTCCTGTAACCATCTGCCCTACGGCAATGGTTATGGTCAGGTCTGGTGATGGTACATACGTCAAGGTCAAGGTACTGTTGGATACAGGAGCCGCTGTTTCAATCATCAAACAATCATTAGTTCATTATTTAAATTTGCACCAACAGTGTAACAGTAATTCACTTTATGGTATAGGTCATGAACCGGTTAATACACCCGACACTGTAGACAAATTGGACATTAAACCTGTAGGAAAGCAGGTACCAGTGGTTAGTACCATGGCAATGGTAATTTTCACATTGACAGGAAGTATTCCTTCATATGATGTTCAATTGAAAGGTCCATTAGAGTCATCAAAGGTCATACTTGCTGATAGCAACTTTGATAAAGCCCGAGTAGATTGGATAACTTCAACCAGGCGACAAGTGTCTAGGGTTATTAGACACGGTTTAGTTTGTTTCAGATTCAATGCTTCAACTCATTCATCATTCATGGCAGACCCGCCCGCTGATAGAGTCACAGCCGCACGACCATTTTCAGGCGTAGCGACTGACTTTGCTGAGCCATTCTTAGTCAAAATCAGTTTATTAAGAAACGCTGAATCAGTCAAAGCTTTCCTGTGTGTCCATGTATGTTTAGGTACTAAAGCTGTTCATTTCGATATTGTCTCTTCGCTCGGCGTCAGCATTCACCAGGTTTGTCAGCCGTCGCGGGCTGCCTTCGCTAATCAGATCGGACCGAGGTACAAATTTCATTGGTTTTAACAATTACCTTAGGAGATCAATCAGTTCTTGTTGGACAACGAGATCATACTCAAGTAGGAATTTAGAAAACAGAGTATTCGCTGGGAGTTCAATCTTCCTGCATCGCCCAACATGAGGGGCCTATTCGAAGCTGCAGTCAAGAGCGCTAAAAACCTCCTTAGGGCTGATTTTTCAATCCCCAGATAAAACTATCCGTCAGTTAAATATATTACTCCCATTTTTTGAAGTCATATGAAAGAAAAGTACAGAGCTAAAATTTACCTTCATGATAGCTTTATCTGGCGATTGAAAAATCAGCCCTTAAGAGAGAGGTTGGCGATACCATTTTGACATTCGAAGAATTATCTACTCTATTTTCTAAAATAGAGTCTATACTTAATTCCAGGCCACTAGTATCCATGTCGGAGGACCCTTGCGATCTCGAAGTCCTTACACCCGGTCATTTCATCATTGGTCAACCACTAGTAGCCTTGCCTGAATCTCACTGGAAGGATACTAAAATGTCGCGATTATCACGCTTTCAAGTCATTCAGAAAATGTACCAGTCAATTTAGTCACGATGGTATATTTAATATGGCATCTTCTATACATATAATAAAGCTGAAGAGGGTCGAAAGTCTGTACATGGCAGATATTCCAAAAAAAGTTGGCTGGGGATACTTTGAATCAATAACAGAACACGTTCCAACAGTTTTTAGATTGTTTGTCTGTTTGTCTGTTTGTGTCTGTTTATTTGAACGCGCATCACGTGAAAACGGCTGAACGGATTTTGATGCAAACTTTACTAATCTGTCGAGAAAATCTCCGGCCAGGTTATAGGCTATATCTATATCTATACATATAATAAAGTTGTAGAAGGGAAAAAATCTGTACATTCGAGATATGAACTTAAAAATACTATAAAGGACCTCAGAATGAGCAGCAGAACACGTTTCTACAATTTTTAGAGTTGGTGTCTGTTTGTCTGTTAAATTTTGTTTCTCCTCGCATCAATTGAAAACCACTGAACCAATTTTAATGCGGTTTTCACTAAAACGTTTCAATAACCAGTGACCAGGTTTATATATAATAAAAATTTCAGATATAAAAATTAAAGGGGGGGAAAAGAGCGGTCAAAGTTAGTATGGAAAAAAGTTACCGGATTGAGCTGGTCACTTGAAACTCTGTATAATTACTCTTCGTAACAAATAAAAGTACACTTATTTCAGGATTTCTCGATTAAAGTTAAAACAACTAAGAAATTATCGAATTAGCCCGATTGTAAGTATTTCTTTAAAACCCTATTCGAGGGCCGTCGATTACTTTACGTGATTACAAATATCAAAATTTCATTCTTCGTTTATTACACAGAAATTTAAATTAAAGATTTTTAAAAATTCAATGTACAAAATGTTATTAAGAAGCAAAATAAATAATTCCAATTTGTTGTTGTAACAAATGCGACGCCATGATAATGTGACATCAAAGACAAGGACAACCATATCCCTCGTATAACTGGAACGATCAAGACAAAACAAGCAGGCGATCATTGATTAACGTTACAGAAGCGACGCTGTGATTGAAACTAACGGTGTCACGTTGTTGCTTGAAAACGGTGTTTTAATGGGTAATATCGGGGGTTAAAGTTCAAATATATATTTAAGACAATATTACGAAAACCAAACTCCTATTTTTAACTTAGCTTGGGTTTTACAATTTTGATCAATAATTTATTCACTTCTTTAGGTTTCGCAGCATTATAGTAAAAAGAAAAACGTAACAATTTCGTCATTTCCATTTATAACATAGGTCACAAATATCAATTTTAATTGTTAGTTATTTATCGATCAGATTATGAAGTAAAAAATAATTAACAGCAAACTTTTTTTGAATTAATGCATTTATTTCAGGATCATAGATTGTTAGTAATATTAAATCTTATTCTATATTAGTAATTATTGTCTAAATTGTAAAATTGTTTTATTTATTTCACCTATGGCATCTGTCATGTGGGTGACAACATAGGTCAGTCTTTGTACATTCTGTTTTGTTAGTCTATGTAAAAAGGAGCGGTGTCAGATTGATGTTGACAGCGTTGACATATCCAGATTTTAACATTTTTCTGCCATTTTCAAGACCAGGACTAATTCAAGGCGTAAGTATATTATTTCTACGGCTGTCATTTAAATATTAGAGAGAGATTACATTAAAAAGCGAATTCTGTAATAATCTAGATATATAAAAGGCAATGTCCCGGGTGACATATCAACGCCCAGCCTAAACCGATAAAGATACAAATTTGGAATTTTGAGGGGAAGTTGATTTTGTAATGGAGGCGTCGTTTAAGAAGGGATTTTTCGAAATTCAACCCCTAAAGGTATGAAAGGGGGTTGCAAAGTTTGTATGGGAAAAATATTTTTAGTGTCTAATTTACTTGAAACTTGGTAGAAATGCTCTTCAATGCAAATAATGAAATACATATTTCAGCGATTACTAAAATTCAACCCCTAGAGGGATGAAAGGGGGTTGCAAAGTGTGTATAGATAAAATATTTTTATGATCAAATTTACTTGAAACTTATTAGGAATACTCTTAAATGCAAATAATGAGACCAATGTTTCAGCGAATTCTAAAATTCAACACCTATAGGGATGAAAGGGGGTTGCAAAGTTTGTATGGGAAAATATACTTTTATGGTCAAATTTACTTTAAACTCGGTAGGAATGCTCTTCAATGCAAATAATGAGACACGTATTTCAGCGATTACTAAAATTCAACCCCTAGAGGGATGAAAGGGGGTTGCAAAATGTGTATAGATAAAATATTTTTATGATCAAATTTACTTGAAACTTGGTAGGAATACTCTTAAATGCAAATAATGAGATACGTATTTCGGTGATTACTAAAATTCAACCCCTAAAGGTATGAAAGGGGGTTGCAAAGTTTGTATGGAAAAAAATATTTTTATTGTCTAATTTACTTGAAACTTGGCTGGAATACTCTTACATGCAAATAATGAGACACGTATTTCAGCGATTACTAAAATTCAACCCCTAGAGGGATGAAAGGGGGTTGCAATGTTTGTATGGGAAAAAATACTTCTATGGTCAAATTTACTTGAAACTCGGTAGAAATGCTCTGAAATGAAAATAATGAGTCACGTTTATGAGTGATAACTAAAATTCAACCCCTAGAGGGATAAAAGGCGGTTGCAAAGTTTGTTTTGGGAAAAAATATTTGGTATGCTTAAATTTACTTTAAACTTGGTAGGAATACTCTTAAATGCAAATAATGAGACACTAATTTCGGCGATTACTAAAATTCAACCCCTAGAGGGATGAAAGGAGGTTGCAAAGTTTTTACAGATAAAATATTTTTATGATCAAATTTACTTGAAACTTGGTAGGAATGCTCTTCAATGCAAATAATGAGACACGTATTTCAGCGAATACAAAAATTCAACCCCTAGAGGGATGAAAAGGGGTTGCAAAGTGTGTATAGATAAAATATTTTTATGATCAAATTTACTTGAAACTTGGTAGGAATACTCTTAAATGCAAATAATGAGACATGTATTTCAGCGATTACTAAAATTCAACCCCTAGAGGGATGAAAGGGGGTTGCAATGTTTGTATGGGAAAAAATACTTCTATGGTCAAATTTACTTGAAACTCGGTAGAAATGGTCTGAAATGAAAATAATGAGTCACGTATATGAGTGATAACTAAAATTCAACCCCTAGAGGGATAAAAGGCGGTTGCAAAGTTTGTTTTGGGAAAAATATTTGGTATGCTTAAATTTACTTTAAACTTGGTAGAAATGCTTGCTCTGCAATGAAAATAATGAGTCACGTGATAACTAAAATTCAACCTTTTGGGGGATGAAAGGGAGTTGCAAAGTTTCTATAGGAACGAATACTTTTATGTTCTGATTTACTTGAAACTTGGTAGAAATGCTCGATTCAGGAAAAACTACCTCTGAGGAGGTAAAACGGGGGGTAGAAAATTGTATGGTATATTTTTGAAGTGAGAAACGTGGAAAATGTTGTAACGACTACTGTAGTTATAAATTAAAAATATTGCTTTCGGCGATTTTGGAAAAACTTACGGGTAAATTGGCGGTAGAACTTTGTAAGGGATTATGATAATTTTTGAAGGAAAAAATGTGGAAATGTATATTTACGCTACTGTTTTTATAAACAAAAAAAGTTATTTTCGGCGATTTAGAAAAAAACATCCCAAAGGTGGTTAAATGGGGGGTAGTAGTTTGGTAGAAATTTGGTCATTTTTGAAGTGAGAAATGTGGGGTATTAAGATAACCTAATGTTTACCTAGCTATAAAAAACCTACCTACCTACAAATTAAAATTATGACTGAAGTTAGATATATGAAACTTGGTATCAACACCAATATAAATTAAATAATAACCATTTTTTAAAACAATCCCTTAACAGTGTGAAAAGGGGGTGAAAGTTTGAATAGGAGTTTGTTTTTTTTATCCAGGTACATGAATTCGACCGTCGATACGAGTAAAATCGTAACTAAATTTAAGTGTTTTTTTGACTTTTACAGGGAGAGTTAAGTGAAAAAAGATCTACAAAACCGTATTTTTACATTTTTGATACATTGAGAAATAATAAAAATACCCAATTTCATAACATCGTATGTCGAGGTTCATCAATAGTAATCCACTATCACATTAAGAGAAAATCATTGTAACTAGACTTAAGAATATTTTTTTACCCGAAATCGCTTCCAATTGTCACGATCACAGGCCAGTATCATCGCATAAATAGTTACGATTTTAATGTGCCAACGTTTTAGCAAGTACAGAGCACGTAAATGTGGTTAAAATGTTACTCTACTTTAAGAGCTCGCGCTATAGGTGTTTCGGTTTTGCGCCTAAATTGATTTACTATGATTTTACTGGCCCGTTCCTTCCATTTGCATTTTTTGCCTCGAAAAAATAATTTTGAAGACGGTTTTTACTTGCACCGTGTGACGTGGATGTAGGAGCACGTCTGTTTAAATGTGTGTTGGAAATATTTTTTTTTTTTAGTTAGTGTTAATTACTTAAATTAATATGGAAAAGTTCCACTGAATCTAGTTATGAATGAAGAGTGGTGGAAGTACCCGTAAGAACAAAACTATTTACCTATTGCGATTGTACTATAAACCTGTTTAATGAATTAAAAGGTTAATTGGACCAAACAAGTAAAACTTTTACTCAGTGTTAATCGCCTACTAAGTAATACTAACTGTTTTTTTTTCGAATATTAAGTATTCTGGTTTTGTTAGTGAATACCTACTTTCTTTAGTTAGATAAAAAGTCGCTAGAGTACGTTAAGAGAAACAATTAAAAAAATATTTCCGACCGGTATTTCGTTACTATTACTTAAAATGACTTTGTTTTAGAAAAAGGCCCCGATGTGTATAGTATTGTATAGCTATACGTATTTAACGTTTGTTTGAGCGTGATTTGAAATATTTCAAAGGATTGATAACTTCACCGATTTGCGAAATTCTTTTGAAAAAATAAGTCTCATACTTCTAAGATAGTACGTTATTAGATACAACGCACTATAACTTTCACGCTGCGTTAATTGCGGAAAACTTTATACTTGTGCTTGTTTTTTGACAAAATATTAGGTAGGGTAGGAAAGTATTGGGTCCTTACCTATGAAATTGGTGTTATTTTTACGTGTTTTATTTCGTACGGAATTTATTCATTTCAATTTTTACTTCCAAATTATTTTTAAATTTCATTAATACTGTATGTGACAAAGGTTTTAGATACAAATAATATGGTTCAATTTCTTACTTAGTGTTTAAAATTAAAGTGTGAACTCAACTCTTTTCATGTGCTGTGAGTTCAAGTGTTTCAATTACGCAGAGTTTTATGAAGCTAACAATTTTAAGTAATTAAGATATGTATAATGTAGCTTAGAAGTGTCCAATATTCCTGACAGAATTTTGTTTGGTTTGTATTTGACGTTACTAAATAATCCGCAAAATTAAATGTATGAAAACCACCGTTTTCATAAAATTCTCCATATAAAGCGCCAATTTCATAGGTAAGGACCTATATTAAATAAAAAGGGTAAAATTAAAGTTAAAATAATTAAGAAAAGAAGGAACCGACTTTAAACGGAGTCATTTGTTTAGGACATCTTGGGTTAAAAAAACTGAAGTCGGCGTCCTAGAATATTTTAACCAAAAAGCCGACTTTAGTCTGACTTAGGACGCTTTGAATTAATGTTTTTGTTTGGAGTCGCTTCATTGTTTTTAAACATTTTTAATAATAAAATAAAATATTAGGAATTAAGTTTTCTCAGTGTCAGTGGAGCGATACCTGAACACTATAGAGACTTTTACAGAAACTTGCCTCACTCAAATGAAACTGAACAAAATACTTTTGAAGATTAAGATTCGCTAGTAAACTCATCCTCCCATATGTAATATAGTTACGTAATATTTAATCATATAGTTACTGTCAATTGGAAATGAAAACATAACTACTTTATTAAGTATTAATGATATTGGTCATCGATGAACACATAACATACTTAATTGAACTGTCATAAAGTTATACGTACCTGGTCTATTATTTTATAATTGTGATCTCTTTGAAGAAGAAAGGTAATTAAAACAGTTAATTAAAATAGTCAAAATACTAAATATTAGCACTTAATAGTGCCAAAGTGAAAGTTTATGTTTTGTTACCCATTTGTTACTAAAAAACTTGATTAAGCCAAAGCAAGTGTTGATGTTCATTAATTAATTACTATATTAGCTGGCAACCAGATTAGTCCTGAAGTATCTAAGTACTTACCACCCTCTACTTATTGAGGGTGGTAATTACCAAATTATGGTGTTAAAGTACTTTTATTGTTTCTTAATTATTATTTATTAAATAAAAAGTTAAAAAATGTTTAAACTGTTTTGTACCTAGGTAAATATTTTTTATTCTTTCAATATTCAGTAAAAATATTTTTTAAATGAATAATAATGATAATTGGCAATTATCTAGTTGAAACTAATACAATTCACTGTATAAATATATATTTTTTATGTTTTCTAACCGGAGTTACTATATTTTAAGTCATAAAATACAATAAAATAGCCGCGAATCTGTTGCAAGAAACATGGTTTCTTTAGATACGATGATATTGGCCTAACAAATAATGGCAAAACTTAGAGCTGTAAGATGGTATTGTAATATACAATAATACTCGATAATCGATAATGCAAAATACGTGATCGTAACTCGATCTAAAATTTAAAATAAACAGTTTAGAAAAAAATGAAAATTTAGAATTAAAGAGCACCAAATTCTGAGAAACATGATATGTACATTTGTACGAAAACATAAACTAATAAGTAAAATATCGCGGTTTGAAGTTGCAAAATACGTTTTTTCGCTCTCCTGAAAACCTCTGTTTTGTAGTTACGATTTTACTCGTATCGACGGTCGAATTATACTTAGCATCTAAAACATTGCAATCTTCAGTGTTTATAGTTAGTTAAGAGCAAATCGATTATCAATAAACAATAACTAAAGGGAAAAACTTGGGATCTAAGACTACTGACTGTAAAGTTTGTATCGAAATTATGTAATATTCAAAGTTACCTACCTGCAAAATATGAAAATGGGTATTAGACTACTATTACATACCTACAGAAAATGTTCAGCTTCGGTGTTTTTCGAAAATCTTGTGCTAAGTGGGTTAATTGTTTGTATAGAATACATGGCAAATTTATCTAGAATCGTATAAAAAAAGTAATGGTGAAAGAGAGGCAGTGAATTTATTTTGTATGTCAATTTTGTTTTTTTAAAGGTTAGTGCCATAAAATTAAAGTTGTTTATGTGGACCGCTTACTTAAAATTCACGCCCTAGACTTCTTTTTTAAAAGCCTTTGAAGGTGATGTGAACTATAACTGTACTTTTAACAGAAGTTCTGACTCTCCGCAGACGAAGTCGCGGGCGGAAAGCTAATATTGTACAAAACACAGATGATCTAAAAAATAACGTGTACCCAGATCTACAAACGCATAAAAAGAATAGAGAATGATTGTGTGAAAGGGCAATATTAGCACCGAAAAACAAAATGAATGGGTAGATAAATAAAATAAAACGGTCAAGTGCGAGTCGGACTCGCGCACTGAGGGCTCCGTATTTAAGATAATATGCTTGGTAACCGCAAAAGAAAATACTCATTTGGTTATGAACTTTATTTTCTATAAAATAAGGTCCATTTTGACTAGCCTAAATTTTAATACAGATTTTCAAAGTTTTTTTGATATTTCTCAAAAACTGTGAATAATCAGACATGCCAGACAGACAGACAACAAAGTCTCACCATAAGGGTTCCTTTTTTACCATTTTGGTACGGAACCCTAAAAATATCACGTAGAAGGCGTACGACTATCTCTCGAAAGACAATGTCATAGACACAGCATTAACTTACAGGTGTAATGTCGGCCTAAGGGCAATAATGATGTCTGGAATTGCTAAAGGAGAAAATGTTTTTATTTACCGTATTCCTATAATTCCGATAGATTTACCATTTAACTCTAAAAGAGTGCTCTAAAAACAGCTATTGCCATGACCATAATCAAAGCGCAACGACAAACAGTATAAGTAGCCGGCGTACATTTTGAAGCAAACAGTTTTTCCCATGGGCAACTGTATATAGCATGCTCACGAGTATCCAGCCCACCAAATCTTCATGATCTAGCGAAAGATGGCAAAACAAAAAATTGTAGGTATACGAAAATGTATATTAACCTAGATGACGTTATTCAATTCAATTTCAATTTAAATGTGGAGCTCAATATTTCATAAAAGATCATCCTGGCCTGGGAGGATGTTTAACTATAAAATTACTTGAAACACTTAACTGTGATAAACGAGTTCTACGCGGACGAAGTCGCGGGCAAAAGCTAGTATTGAATATCTTAAATACACTACAGTCACATTATAAATGGTATAGTCATACTAACAACATAGAGCTCAATGATTTAGTTCTTATTATTGATGAAAATTCAACGCCACTTCAATGGCGAAGAGGTAGAGTTATAGAATTGTTCAAGGGTTCAGACAATGTTGTTAGGTCAGTTAAACTAAAGACTCTATCTGGTGAGCTTGTAAAAACAGTGGTCAAGTTATGTAAACTACTTAAAGAAGGTAACTTAAATTAACCATTTATGTGTCCGTTCATATAATGTTAAACCTGTGTATTTCTTAACACAGTATTCATTATGTCTGCTTATCGATAGTGTTTCAACTTATGTTAAACTATGTTCATGTATCAATATCATGCGTCATTATACTCTGAATAGAGTTCATTAGGGACTACAAGTGTTCAGTTCATTTCCCCCCCTGGCGGCCCAGGGAATGTTCATGCAAATTCACATGTTTTTCATTTGTTTTGTGTGATCGTGCATATAAATAGGTTGTGCTGTGTAGAGCCGCCTTAATGATATAGACTAGGCAATCTAGTTATGGTAATATAGAGTTAGAGCTGTCATCGCTTATAGGTAAGATCACTTCTGCTGAAATCCTGTCAACGGATAGCGTGCATCTTTATTCAGTCTAATTGTATTTCGTGTTTTACTATCTAACTTGCATTAAATAACAGTTATGAAAGCACCACTGTTCATATTCAACGTCATCACCCACCCTGGAAGCCTGCACGATTCGAACCCGCGCCAGACTCCAGGGAAAGATCTTAAATTTTCATCACCCACCACCGAGATCGGTAATACACCCAGCCGCCAGGATCAGGCGGCTATTATTATCTTTCAATACTTAATGAATATAAAGGCAAAACAATGTGTCAACAATAAATTAAAAATTACAAAGACATAATTATCACTAAAAAAAGAAATATTAAAAATTTAAATAACTATAAAAGATTTATAATGTCAAATGATACATACACACCCTATTACAGTACCTTCTCAAAAATATTTTGTATACTATGAAATTAAGACAATACGCTTAGTACTTAAATTTGAAATAGTATCGAGTTTTGCTAAGTGACATAGGTACCTAGTAATCGCTGTCATATGTAGGTAGGAACGCGTTATAATCCACGGCAAACAGTTGAGTAGGTAGTCGCAATACCTATCTAATTCACTTTCACACTTGACTTCTGTGCATAGTCTGCTTGATTTGTCCGTGAGTTGATCTTGGCGACTCATCGACACCAGAAGTATTTTGCTTGTTGTCGTCATCTGTAACAAAAACTTTTTGGCTTAGGTATGTTAGGGTCAACGCCCCACGCGATTAGCCGTAAATAATGTGCTCAAAATGCAAATTCGTTGTCTTAAATGACATTGACTATAATAGTTTGCTTTTTCAGCGAGATTTTAGTAACATTAATAGTCGGAAAAGCTTTAATTTTGTTCTCGTGATTATCTAACCTATAAATTATAATTTAACTAATAAAAACAATCATTTCTACTTGCCTTTATTTGAATCACTGTTCCTAAGCACCAGGTCTTTTTTTTAACGGGAATTCATTCTTCAACGCTGATCATCACTATACTAAATAGTTTTATGCGTTCTCGCGATCGACGTCGATACTTCCAAAAAGGTGAGATGAGACTAAACGGGGACGGCCTCAGTAGAGAGCATAGTGTGAAGAGCGTATTTTTTTTGTTTTGATCGGGATTTCATTCCTCAACGCTTGTCATCATTCTTTGATTATTTACTCTCTAGATAGAACTTTGATGACATGAATGCGTCGAAATTTATATCAGCTAACTGTTAGCCTATAAGTAGCTTTCCGCTCCTTAGTGTCAATTGTGTTGTCAAGGGATACGGTCGTGTTACATGTTAGAATTTATTTCGCTAAAAAAGCACTAAAATGACGAGTTGCGTTATTTAAGTGTGTCGAAATTACAAAGGACGTATTAAATCAACCAGCAAAGTCACCTACCACCCATAAATAATTCAGAATTCATAGTATTTCTTTCAAAAATCAATCAGTTAAATATGTCTAATTATTACGATTCCCTCTTGGCATTATTGTTGGTATTGCCAGTTTTGAAATTCCCTAGGGGTGTGAGCATCGAAGTATGGAAGTTAAGTTTGGATATGTTCACTTAATAATAGAAAAGTGCCAAGTGAAAGTCGTGAATAGTGGAAATTGATAAAAACATATTTTGACTTACAAACTGGAAATTTGACATGGGGATAGCTGGCCTATTGCCTAACGCACTCGCAATCGCACGGCATATTTAGCAAAACATTAATGAAAAGTCTTAATTTAGAACGTAATAGTTTTGTTTCACAAATACAACTTTTTTTTAAATACTGGATAAGGGCCGAATCTTAAGTACCCGAAACCGACGTGCATGCATGACTCGATGTGTGAATGTGGAAGTAGTGAAAGAGATTTGTCAGGATCGTAGCATGTCGGAAGAAGTGGTCTCTGCCTACCCCTCTGGGAAACAGGCGCGAATTAATGTATGTATGTTTTTTTTTTACACTTAATTAATGACGTCTTATCTGTTATTTTTTTTATAAAAACAAATTACTTTAAACATTTTATTCGGGCAAAAAAATAACTTTTTCAAAATGTCTTACTTTTATTTTGTTCCGCAAATTTTGCCGGTGAGTGTATTTTGTCAATCGAAAACATTAAAGGCAACCATTCCAATTTGAATTGATATCTTTTTAGTTTTTCAAACACCTCACATCAACTAAACCTTAACATGATCAGTTTTTCCAGTAAAATGGGAAATATGTCTTTAGCTGGCATCCCTATGTACGCCCACAGAGATAAATAGAATGACTTTTGCGAGTGTCCGACAAATCAGTCACGCACACAAGCATACAAAAACTGGCCTGTTTCTGTCGTAGTGATTACAGGGCCACACTCTATCTAGAGAGTAAATAATCAAAGTCATCACTATATTAAATATTTTTATGCACGCACGCAATCGCAGTCGACACTTCCAAAAAGGTGAGATGCGACTAAGCGGAGAGGGCCTCACGAGAGAGCACAGCGTGAAGCGCTTACGCACATGTTAATCGGTTTTGGCTGAATCAGATTCTACCGTCGAAAGCAAAAACGAAGCAAGCAAAACCAATTATAATATATTTTAGAGGTTTTTGCTGATCAATATTCTTACTTGCTGAGAAATTAAGAAGTGGCAAAACATATTATCGATTGGTTTGAATGTTTTTGTAGATGGCAAAATAAACGTTTTTATCTTATGGTCATCAAAAAACTACTATACCATGTTTAGTATCTTATCAGCCACCATCCAAGCTGACGCAGCACATAGCGCCGCTTGCGTTCTGCTGAGCTTGTATTACACCAATTTCCGTCACGGCCATCACTGACCATACACCCGTCTTCGGGTGCATCGCCCTAAGCAACGTTGGCAAGGCAACACACACCACAAACGTTCATATCATATCACCTATTCCCTTAGGCGTGAGCGAATACAATTTTTTCTCCATCAACTACTTTGATTGCCAGACCATCAACATGTTCGCTGTATTAACAGCACTGTTTATTTAACGCATTCATTGCTCTAGTATGTTCACCAAACTGACTTCCGAATCCATGCGCTCCAACGCCAGGATACTAGCCGTGCCAACGGCAACTCCATCGCACCAACGGTTCTGAGTTATGCCGCACCAATAGTAACTCCTTCGCATCAACGATTCTATTTAGTTAGAGTTACGCCTCACCAGCGGTCTTCCATGCCGCACCGACGATTCTCCATGCCGCCCCAACGGTCTTCCATACCGCTTCAACGGTTTTTCATGCCGCCTCAACGGTCATTCATGCCGCCTCAACGGTCATCCATACCGCCTCAACGGTCGTACACACCGCCTCAACGGTCTTCTGTACCGCCTCAACGGTCTTCTTTACCGCCCCAACGGTTTTCTATACCTCATAGATATCTCATGCCGCACCCACGGTCTTATACCACACCTTCGTTATCTCATGCCGCATTCACGGTCTTCTATACCGCACCTTCGGTATCTCATGCCGCACCCACGGTCTTCTATACCGCACCTTCGGTATCTCATGCCGCACCCACGGTTCAATATCTGGCGCATCAACGGCTCATCGCTCATCGCTCACTAGACACTCTAGTTACTGCTCTCGGTCAGTAAAGTGCTCACACTTGAGTCAAATTATTTTCTCAACTGATCAGTATGATGACTGGGTCAGTTCAGTTTCTACATCAAAGTCTGAAAGCAACTGATGGTCAGGCATTTATTTCATCACGCATTTCCTTTATTCTTATTTCAATCGACTCGTGTACTGTGATGCTGCAAATTCAGAAATAGTAACCTTATATCTATCAAACTAAGATACTACATCCTCCTTAGTAATCAAATTAAGGATATTCGTATTCAAGTACAATTACAGAAATTAATTTTACTAATTTTCGTATGCGTAAATGTCATTGTAATTGGTTACAATACAACTTGCCCAACACACACTGCTTACTCGTACCGCAAAAACTAACTTATGACAATCTGCATAGTTTTATAAGAACTACTACTGTTTGTTCCAATACCGTCAACATTGTAAACACATTGTAACATTGTGGCTTGCTCTAGCTAAGTCGCAATTTAAAACGTTAATGCTAACATTGATCTGATCACCCGAAAAAGAACAAAGGACTCTGCCATTTTCAAGCTCAACCATCACCATTTTCTACTTAGATTTCAATTGAGCACCGCTTGAAATAATATCTCATAATATCATTATTAAATGGTGGTTGGCATAAACAACTGATACAGCTTTGGGTACCATCAGCAACACAGTCAACCGACCATTTACGAATCTTGTCACCTTAGAATAAGGCTCACTAGTGATCGATCAGCTATCAGAGATGCTGTTTGTACTGCGAGTCGTTGCGTTGACCAATCCCGAATATGTTTACAGAGTTACGATAACCAAGAATAGTTAGCACTCAGATCAAATAAATCAAAGAGATCAACCGCGACCGCGTATGTACCGTGCAATGTACTTATGTGCATTTGTCAATGTCTTCATCGTAGTGACTCAGTACAAATACACATCGTAAATTAGAATGTACGCCGCTCGTACGAGTACATTAGTTGACATCAAATTTGCCAATATTTTATTGATCGTCACATTCATCAGATCATCAGAAATTATTTGAAAACACATTATCTGCAAGTGTGATTCGATTACAATTCCCTTCAAATGACAACAATCAATCTAATTGAGTCAACAACGTTGCGCGCAAAGCAGACCCACATTGAAAATAGGTTGTTAAGAAGTAAAAATCCTTCTAGGGAAATTTGGAAAGTGGTCAATGAGGAGATAGGTACAAAACTAAGGTCGCATGACTTTTGCTTCAAAGACCCTGTGACGCGGACAAATATTGAAGATGTTCCTAATGTGCTCAATTCCCATTTTTTAAATGTAGTGTTTAAATATGTCATTCAAAGTAACAAGTCCCAGTGCCGGCGCTACCTGCATCACCACCTGCGGGAGTTGGATGTGCCCCCGCTCGCGCTGCCGACCGTCACGCTCGATATGTTAAATGAAGTGTTTCATTCTATCTTGAAATCACGCACCACTGCTGATACATATGACATATCGCCAAACATACTTCTTTCTGTATGGCCAGTAATCTCTGGTATATTAGTAGTTTTAATCAATACTATTTTCGACACCGGTGTTAACCCTGACGAGCTTAAGAGTACTAGGGTGTGTCCTGTCTTCAAGGGGAAGGGTGACAAGTTTGACGTTAATTGTTATAGGCCAATAACAATAGTTCCCACAGTTTCCAAAATGGTTGAATCCATCCTATCGTCTCATATAATGGGCCACCTTGAAGGCAACGACTTGCTGACGGACCACCAATTCGCATACAGGCAAACGATGTCCACTACTGCAGCGGCGCGCCAAGTATTCGACTGTATCGTTTCCGGTCTCGACGATAAAAATAAGATGGCAGGTCTATTTTGTGACTTATCCAAAGCCTTTGACGTAATAAACCACGAGCTTCTTTTGGATAAGTTGCACTATTATGGCATACAGGACACCTCCCACCGTCTACTTACGTCATTTCTGTGCGACCGGAAACAAGTTGTCAAATTGTCTGCGGGCGGCAAGAGACTCGAATCTGATGTTGGCACCGTGAGAATAGGGATCCCTCAAGGATCCGCCTTAGGAAACACACTATTTCTGGCTTACGTCAATGATCTTCCTACCGGCATCACGGCCGGCGTTTCTGTGCAGTTCGCAGACAACACAACGGCCATAGTTGGTGGGCGCACGTATGACCAGCTGAACTCTGGGAAAATTCATGATGCATGTGATCAACTGCAGAAGTGGTTTTCGTGAAACGGCTTGCTCCTGAATGTAACAAAATCAAACGTCATAATTGTCTCGGGGCGTAGTGTTCCTGTTCCTCCGTGCATTGCAAATAGTCCGATGCCTGTATGCGATCAGTGTAGGTTTCTCGGCTTCACCCTGGACTCGAACCTTAATTGGAAGTGCCATGTTGACCTGTTGTGTGGTAGATTGAGGAGTGCAGTCTTTGCGTTGCGTAAGTTGAAATTGCTCATATCTGACGACGCTCTAAGACAGGTTTATTATGCACATTTTCACTCACTTTTGTCGTACCGCACACTCTTATGGGGAAACTCTACGGATGCCAACAGGGTAATGCTGATGCAGAAACGTGCCGTATGTACAGCCGGCTGCAGAGAAAAGGATACCCCCCTGGTAAACAAATCTAACTGTTTAAAATTTTCGACATCTTACGTCGAAGGCACGTTGGTCAAGTGGCTACTCTGTCGGACTAGTGTTACGAGGATTGCTGGTTCAAATCCATCATGGGTATATCTGCTTTTTGCATTTTTATACTTTTAATAATGCTTTCTTGTGTTATCTATGTTAAAGCAATATATTTTAGGTAAGTAGGTATGTAAAAAAAGATAGGCATATTGTGAAAAAATATACGTTTATTTATTTAAGTATATGCTATCTGCGTTACTTATGTTAAATTATAACGTAATCATAATTTATGCAATCATAATCTTTTTTATCTTCAAATAGCTTAACTACGGATTAACAGATTAATCATTACAACGAGAAAAATACATTGAGAGGTCCTAATTGTAATATTACATTTGTAGGGCTTTAAAATATCATTACAATTATACAGTTTCTATCTATGCATAATATTATGTTATGCGTAACCGTTATTTCTTCATTTACTTTTTACTAACATTTCACAATATAGATAAGTGTTAGAGAACGGTTTGCTTGTAGATATTCCTAGGAATATAATTACTTATTTAAAATATATGTCATTTATAAAAACTGCGAACTTGAATTGTGCGTGTGAATCACTTAGAAAGAACCAACATGCTAATCTATAAATATAGTATAGCAATTTACATCTTTCTGTTATCAGCACTTATCACAATTTGTTATAATTATTTTAACACAACTTTAAATAGAGGTATAGGTAACGCATGGGGTCAGATGGTGTGTCACCTACAAATGAATAAAGAAGGAGAATTATTAATTGATAATACCAAACTTTGTTTATTTTAAATTAACTATAGGATAAGGAACCTTCAACTCGTGCCCACTTTTGCATTTTTTTTAATTTTCAACTAACAATATACTTATAGTTAATTAAAAATTAAAAAATAAACCAAAGTGGGCACTATTATTACTTATTTTTGGGGGGGTTTGGATGGGCCTTGTGTGTCACTTCGACCATTGCTGATCTTTTGTAACAGCCCTTTGTTTAAAGTTCACTGCAAAGGCCCGTTGCGTCTAAGAATTTCCAGATGCTTTGGGCCGTGAGAAGTTGTATCTCCTGTGGGTCCACAATGTGTCGCCCTAGGTAGATACTTCTGTTACGCATTAGTGGTCCGCAAGAACAGAGGATGTGCATTGCTGTCTCCTCCGTTTCCTGACAGAACCTGCATGTCGGTTCTTGTTTCATACCCATTAGAAACAGATGTTTGTTCAATTTGCAGTGGCCAGTTAGAATTCTAGTCACTGCGTAAGTCTTTTCTCTTTTGAGTTGTAGAAACTCTTTGGAGAAGTTGCTTTTGAACCCTGTAATTAATGATTTCGAGTGCTTTTGTCCTTTCGTGGACTTCCACAGCTCGATCGCCCTAGATTTATATAGGTCGTTTAGCAGTGAATAGGATTTCCTTTTTGTGATACCACAAAAAGGCTCCGGGCCGACCAGGGGGTTGTCAGCACCTTTCCTAGCCAGTTCATCTGCTATTTCGTTTCCATCAATGTTGGAGTGCCCTGGTACCCATCTAAGTATTACTTTGTTGGAGTTTCCTAGGGCATTCAGGTTTTCTTTGCAGTTTTGGACTAGTTTAGAGTTTAATTCCAATGCGTCTAGTGCCAAAAGGGCAGCTTGGCTGTCGGAGTTGATGTAGATGTGCTGGTGCCTACGGTTCTTCTCAAGTTGATTTCCGCGCATTTGTTGATGGCGAAGACTTCCGCTTTGAAGATTGAGGCCTCCGTGCCTCTCACCGTAGATGCCGCACCCCACATCGTTCCCTTTTTTGGAACCATCTGTATACCAAATGTGGCACCCCTCTTTGTAGTCCAGCTGGCCTTTCAGCCATTTGTCCCTGGAGGGTATCTCCACTGATTATAGTTTTTTGTAGTTATATTCAATATGCATGTCATCGGTTGGCATGCATAAGGTTTTGTGTTCAAACACCGATGCCATACGCTTGGTCAGTGCTTGAGAGCTCCATTTCGTCCTTGTCGTGGTGCAGATTCTGTATATACACTGTTCAGCCTCTTTTTGCACTTGTAGGTGCAATGGTGTTAGGTCTAGCAGTGCATCCAGAGCTGCTCCCGGTGTTGAGGATAGAGCTCCTGTTGCGATAACGCAGGCTGTGCGTTGCAGACTGTTTAGGGTGTTTATTGTTGTCTTTTGGTTGGTTTTTGTGCACCAGACAGCGGAGGCAAATGTAATTATAGGCCTTACCACTGCCGTGTACAGCCAGAGGGCAATTTTGGGTTTTAGGCCCCATCTTGACCCCGCCATTCGACAACTAGTCCACATTGCCATTTTGGCTTTTTGGATTATGTTTTTCATGTGCGAGTTCCAAGTTAAATTTTGGTCTAAGGTGACCCCTAGATACTTTACTTCACTTGAGATTGGGATTATTTGTTCGTTAAGCTTAAGATTTAGTAGCTTTTCGAGCTTCCTTTTCTTAGTGAAGGGAACTATCACAGTTTTGCTTGCGTTTATGGACAATTCGTTTTCTTTACACCATTTATTTATGGTGTTGAGAGCTCCTTGCATTAGACATGAGATTGTGTGGAGGCTGGGGCCTTTGATTATGACTACAAGGTCGTCGGCATATCCCTGTGTGTCATAGTCTTGGTCCGTCATTAATGCAAGTAGTTGATCCACTGCTAGGGTCCACAAAAGTGGAGAAAGGACACCTCCTTGTGGACAACCTCGAGTGGTGTGGAATTCATGCGAAATTGCATTGAGAGTCAGGGATGCCACCCTGTTAGAGAGCATATTCTTGACCCAGTTGATGGTGGTGCCGTCTATCCCCTTTGATACCATTCCGTTTAGAATGGTATTTGTGGGTGTGTTGTCGAATGCACCTTCTACATCAAGGAAAGCACATAAGGCCGTTTGCTTATCCTCTAAGGTTTTCTGCACTTTGTCGACCAGATCGAGGAGGGCAGTTTCCGTGGATTTCCCTTTTTGGTAA
This sequence comes from Acleris cristana, assembly GCA_948252455.1. Taxonomy (NCBI): domain Eukaryota; kingdom Metazoa; phylum Arthropoda; class Insecta; order Lepidoptera; family Tortricidae; genus Acleris; species Acleris cristana. The sequence goes on along the minus strand of OX411771.1, from coordinate 46,868,657 downwards.
GCGTGTTGATTTAAGCTGAGGGGTTTAGCTATTAGGTTTCTAGCTCTAATGTGCTGGTCTATTATCCTTTCCATAGCCTTGAGTAGGAAGGATGTGAGACTGATCGGTCTGAAGGATTTAGGCTGAGAGTAGTCCTTTTTCCCTGCTTTTGGTATGAAGCGTACCTTGACTCTGGTCCACGGTTCTGGTATTATACCCCAGGCAAAGCTTGCCCGAAATATTCTTACCAGATGCGGGAGGAGGATGGTATCTCCCTTTTGAAGAAGGGCTGGAAAGATCCCATCGTCTCCCGCTGATTTAAATGGGTGGAATTTCTCAATGGCCCATTTAACATTGTTAGGTCTAAAGATATTTGTGGCCTTGTTCCAATCCGCTCTATGCGCCCTGTGATCTGGGTGATTTCTTGGGGTACATCGCTGGGTATCATCGGGGGTGTACGATCCTGGAAAGTGGGTTACTCTGAGAAGTTCAAGAGTTTCCCTCTCTGTGGTCGTAAAGGTATTATCTGGTCGTTTGAGTAGGCCGAGATAATTTGTGGGTGTCTTGGTGAGTATTTTGGGAATTCTCGCTCCTTTGTGTGTTTGGGCAATATCTTCACAGAATCGTCTCCAAGACGCTCTTTTGGCTTTTCTGATTTCTTTGTTATACTCCGTCAAAGCTCTACCGTACTTTTCCCAATCTTGCGGCCTAGAGCAGTGATTGAATATACGCCGTGTGGAGCTGCGAAGCCTTTCCAGCTTTTTGTTCCACCACGTCGTTGTGTTGTTTGTTTTAGATTCTTTTAACGGGCAGCTCATCTCGTAGACTTTGTTAATTCCTTCTGAGAGTTTCATTACTGCGCAGTTGAGAGAATCTGGAGTTTTAACATATTTTGGGAGGTCCGTTAGGTATTTTTCGAGGTGGTCTTTGTAGGTGTGCCAGCAAGTGTTTCTTGGGTTCTTAAGTTTTTGTGGTTCTTTACCTAACGGACTTGTTACCTCGAATAGGATATGTTTGTGGTCCGACATTGAGTTTTCGGAACTGACATGCCAGTTGGCTAGGCATTTGGCTACTTTTTCAGTTGCGAATGTTATATCAAGTACTTCCTGCCTAGCTCTAGTAACGAAGGTTGGTGTGTTGCCCTTATTTAGCAAGTATAGGCAGTTAGTAAAGATACATTCAGAGAGTAACTCACCTCTTCTGTTGATTCCAGTGCTGCCCCAGATGGTATGGTGGGCATTTGCGTCGCATCCCACGATCAGTTCCGACTTTTGTCGTTGTGCGTAGTCCACGACTTTAGTCAGTTCTTCTGTGGGGTTCTGTTTCTCTCCGGGCAAGTAGGCCGAGCAGACTAGGACCTTCGATGTTCCACGCCCTTTGAGATCCACGTAGGCGACGACTAAATCTTCACTGCAGAGTTCTAAAATAGGCAAAAAGCTGATGTTTTTGTTAAACACGATACAGGCCCTTGGTTTTGAGCCTTTTTCATGTACCAGAATCTTACCTGCATTACTCATACCTGCTACCATGGAGTTGGCGTTGATCCATGGTTCTTGTATGAGGGCGATGTCCAGGCCATTTTCGCCAAAGATTTTCTCAACGACCGCTGAGGCCGCGGTAGCGTGGTGGAGATTGGCCTGTAGGAACACCGCCCCCTTGGTCCGTGGTGCGTCAGTGATGAGGCTGGCGGTGGGCACCGGGGTGCCTTTGCCGGCCTCTTTGCGTTCCCCTGGAGCGGTTGGCGCCCCTGTTTGTCCCCCTGTTAAGGGGAAACCGCTGTCGGCCCTCTGCTGGTCCACTGGTTGTTGGGTGGGGATGGGCATTGGTGAAGGGGACTGCCCTCTTTGATCCCCTCGGGATCTTGCGGTTGGGCGTGGGGGCCAGCGCGACCGATGTGTCAGGCCTGGAAGGCCCTGGCCGGTCTTGTGGGGCGTGGGGACCATGTGTGGTGGCCGTCGGTGTTGGGGTGGGAGGAGGGTCCAGTGGTGACTGTTGGGCACCTGTGGCCGGGCCCTTTTTTTTTTTTTGGGTTGTCGCCTGAAGGGCCAAAGACTTAAGTCCTTGCTTTTGTTAGCAGGATATTGAAATTTACGTTTAAAAGGGGCAGAGATGAAAATCCCTTCCGGAGACCTGGGAATGGAGGGCCCAGGTACTGCCGGGCTCGCACCGGCTAAAAACACCAATGCCCCTTGTTGTGAATGAAGTTATAAACTCCCGCGGATACTACCCCAGCCAGTGCTGAAAGGCCGGAGGAGAAGTTCATTCCTCCGTTTATTTATCCGCGGGGTTAGAAAAAAGGGGGTGGGAATGGGGAATGGGGAATGGGAAGGGGGTTGCTTAACTTAGGTGAGTCGCGGAGTGGGAATCCTGACGCATGCATGCTTACAGACTACGGGCTTCCTTTCTTTTGCCCGACAATGGAAGGGTTGGGTCGGAGATCTTTTTGGACCGCTTGTGTGGCTGTGGACACCATCTTTATGGGTGGGGCTACCCTTTTTTTTTGAGGCTTACTCTTTTGCCTGGAGATAATGTTTTCTTTGCGCGTGTCTCCTTGCGCTGCCCTCTTTTTTATGACCTGCCCTTTGGCCGGGCCCTTTAGTCTAAACTGGACCTCTCGGAGGCCAAGACTAGCCTTTAGGTTCGACCTCCGAAGGGTCTCCACAGATAGGTCGTCTAGGGAAAGGGTTAGTGTCACCCCTCCCTTTTCGACCTTTGTGTGGAGCACCTTCCAGTAGTGTGTGCAGCCCCTGGTTCTGCACACTAAGCAGAGACAGTGTTTGCCGGGTCTTGGTGGCATCTATCTCAGGGATAAATACCATCCCTATGTTTGGCCTCGGAAGTTCGCTCTCACGTAATACGGTGAGGTTCGCTTCCGGCCATGGTTTTAGGGATGGTATAATTCCCTCAAGCCAGGTTTTGGACCTTTGGTCGCTGCAGGTTACAAACAACCATCCTGGCTTGTACGAGTAGCCTTTAAATTTTGGCCCCTCGCCTTTCACCAAGCCGGTTATCTTCTGCACGATGGTGTGGCAGACTAACCCCAGTTGCGTGTCCGTCATCGGAGTGGGGTTGATGATACCGACTCGGATCATGGTTAGGACCTCATTAAAGGCTAAGGGCGTAGAGGTCGGAGTAGGTGGTATGGGTGGTATGGGAGGGGTCTCACTTACCTTTGGGGCTTTGGGTATATGCCCCTGCGGTGATTCCTCTTCCGAGCGGGGCCGTTTTACCGGCTTTTGCTGCGGTGTGAGGACCCGAATTTGTACCCCAACCTCTTAAGTTCCGCAAAGCTCTTTTGGGCCAGTTCTACCGCCTCGGAAGGTGGTATTCCTAGTCCCTTCAGAGCCTTGTAGCGGCCCTTTGCTGAACCTGCCAATTTCTTGGCAGGTTGGTCGTTGGCGGAGTGAGGCTCCCCAGACAGTGAGTTTGGGCCGTTGCCGGCCCTTTCCACCGTGTTGGTGAGCTCCACCACCTCCATTAGTTGCTCCTGCGTTTGGGCAGATTACTCCGCGCCTACCGTTAGGGGCAGTAGTTCCTGGCATAGGTCTTCCAGGGTACCTTCAATTGTATTATTTTTTTGCTTCTCCATTTTACATCCCACGAGTAGCTAGGGAAATAGTGGTCCATTCCGGCAGAGCCCCGCTTGCCGGAATAAGGCTACATACACCTCGAGGTCGCCTGGTATCGAGGGTACACCGTTAGTGACTGAGCTCCCCCTCAGTCACGCACCTATAGGCACGGTACGCCTAACACCTGTAGGTTGGGGTTTTTGGGGTCGAGGTTGTCTCCTCCAGGATAGGATAGGTAGGTAGATAGGTAAAAGGATGGGAAGTTATATGGATGTTTGGAACACGGGAGAGAGGGTAGGGAGTACCTGGACGGTGGGACTTTCGTACCAGGTATCATCCTCCATACTTAGCTGCTGAGCAGTCCGGGGTAGATGGTAAATATGCGACGCCCGTTTCTACCGCTACCATTTCCAGGGTGCACGACCCACTACGTAAAATGAGTAGGTTCGCCCCAGGTCTGTACGGCGGCAGAGCCTGGGGCGACGTGGACGTGTATGAAGGACTTGGTGGAGTGGGCCTGGTAGCTCAGCCTCGCATACCTGGGCGTACCCACCCCCCCTGCACCCCAAGTGGGCACTATACTACAAATGCCCAACATAATGCGGATATGCTTCTCGTATATTAATATCGGAGAGTATTGCCGTTACCTTCTATTACTTCCTGAAGCCGATTTGGCATACTTAAAACCATTTTGTTACACGCATCACTACTACGCATCAATTCCCAAGTTCTTTGGACCTTTTGGTCCAGTTTTTTTTTTGTCTTTATTTCACTGGAATCCCAGTTTAAAACCATCTGACCCCACAAGTTCTCTATCGGATTTAGGTCCGGACGTTTTGACGGCCAGTCCAAAACCGTTATCTCTTCTTGGGAAGACAGCCATTCCTGAACAAGGCGGGAGCGATGCACAGAACAGTTATCTTGCACCAGGTAAATTTGGCCTACAGGATACGCAACACGCACTGACGGCAACATCACGTCCTTCAACACCTCCAGGTATCGCTCGCTGTTCATGCGGCCGCCTATTTCCACCAGCTCGCCTGGGCCCATGGAAGACATCCATCCCCAGTAGCCTCTACTGTAACATGTAATATAAGTAAAAGTCAATAGAATAGAATATTAAAGTCTTAAACATAATATTATTAAAATGCTATTTACCTAGTGTTAATCGCCCGCTTGTCCTGAGGTCTAAAACGTTTTTAGGGTTAAACCTCTCACCAGTTCTTCTCCATAAAAATTTTTGGCCATCCTTATCCGACTTAAAACATTTTTCATCAGTAAATATGACTATTTCGTTTGCCAAATCGAAATTTAAATACCGAGTGGCAAAGTTTACTCTGTCGACGCGATGTTTCTCAGTAAGTTTAATTTTTCTGGCCGGTTTGTAGTTATGAATACCCGCAGCGTGCAGGTGTCGCCGAACTGTGCTAAGCGACACTCCATAAATCTCAGCTGAACGCTCTGAGTGAACTTGCACTATGTTACGGTGTCGCTCCGATTCCTCGGTGTAAGCAACCGGGCGAGGACCTTGGCGGGCACAGTTCACTTCTCCTGTCGCTTGATACCTTTGTATCCACCTACGAACTGTATTTCTCTGCAGATATGAAAAAAACATAAATTATTAGTAAAACATAAATAAATAATCACATAGGTATAATCTCAGTAGGTATTCATATAGGTAGAA